>OX030950.1:116255131-117722631 GCA_943735915.1 Pherbina coryleti
ATCAGTTAAACTAACTGAACCCTAAAATGAAAGTGTGGAAAAATGGAGGAGCTAAACAGCAAAAATAACAACAACTTCAATATGCTCTGATAGCAGTAAACCGCTGTGATCGAATTTCGAAGATGCACATGAATTAAGGCTATGCCTAAAAGTATGTTACGATCTAGGTTGTTAACCTTAGTACAGTATGCATCAAAAAGTAGATAAGAACTCAGTTACAAAAATTCCAGCGTTCTCTGCCAAAAACAAATTCCGGGTTACTTTCTCGGCATATTGGCAGTATATGTAGAACCTAAGAAACTTGAGTGGATCACAGTGTAAAGTCATACAAAGGCTACTGATGAGTTGGTGTAGCGGCCAATGAAACAGTCTGTATAGTCAAGCTGTGTGATTTGCTCTATACAGAGCCGTTGTTGTTGTTGTTGGTTGTTGCCTTCTTTGTTCTTCATGTTGTCTTGTTGACAACATGCTTGGCCTAGAACTCGAAAAAATTGTTTTCAATATAATAATAATAATAATAATAATAATAATAATAATAATAATTGTTGCCGACAAACACTAACCCAACTTTGGCTACAGGGCAGTAAGGTGGCAGCTCCGTTCTTTGACATTTGACGTTCTTAAATTTGCTTTATGTAGTTTCTTCTTTGCTTTGCATTCTGCCTTTCATACATTGAACAGCGAATAATTGTCACGCGTTTTGCAAAAATTGAAGTATTTTTGTTTGTTAAATCTTATGATTTAATCTAAAGTCAAGAAACCCATGGTAATAATGAACTCATGATTTATTTATATGTATTATATGGAAATTGTACTTTAGAAATTTAAAGCGCAGCTGAACTAATAAATGAAACACGCGCTCTTAAATCTTGGACTTATTATTTAGATGTTACAATTTCTTTAAATTTCTTGGTGGCTACAAACGCTTTCTATCCAAGAAAAAGCAGTTGCAAAGCGCATACAATGATGTCAAGTTCTGATGAAAACTCCAGCAATTGTCCTGCGATTCATACGGATGACAACGACGAAACTGTGTTCGACAGACAGACTGCGGTTGAACCTAACCTCAATCTACAGCAGCCGTCTTCCGTGAATAGCGAACGTGGCCAACAGGCAGTGGAAAATGAATCCACTTCACAACCGCAACACGGAAGCAACAATTGCAAGCAGCTTGCAGCAGAGACAACTTCTGCAAATGTCATTTGCAAAAAGAAGCAGTACAAACTTCAGCAGTTGGAAGAGCATCTTCGTTTAAAGGAAGAGTTCCTGCTCCAAAAGTATAAAATTTTATGTGAATCGGACTCCGAAGATGAATCTGATCATCAGCTTTCAATCAGCATGCCACAGGAAGGTGTTGGTCAAAAGTCGGCCAACAATCGTCCAGGTAAGCCTCCTTTCAAAAAACAAACTTTTTCGCAGGGCGACCAAAACTCTAGCACAGCCGCAGTGAATCAAGCAACTACATTCAATTACCGCAACATCCAGAGCACATCATCGCAGCTAGCAGCAAGGCAATCCGTGCCCAAAGAGTTTGAACCAGCGTTCAGTGGCGATCCAAGAGAGTGGCCAATTTTTATAAGCTCATTTGAGCAAAGTTCCCTGTTGGCTGGCTACACAAATCAAGAAAACTTGATTCGGCTGCAAAAGTGTTTGCATGGAAAAGCAAGGGATGTCGTGCGACATTGTTTAATGGTGCCAGAGTTGGTACCAGATAAAATCCACTCCCTAAAAATGTATTTTGGTCGTCCAGAATTTATTTTGAAAATTTTAATTGAAAAGGCACGCAAGATGTCAGCACCAAAGGGCAGGCTCGATGCTCTTATTGTTTTTTTTTTTTTGCAATAAAAAATGTCTGCGCCACAATTCGTGCAAGCCAGCTTACTGATTATTTAAATAATCCTACACTCATGGAGGAATTCGTGAGCAAATTGGGTCCTGAAACAATGCTTAACTGGGCGCTACATTCACAAAATATAAAATCACCGAATTTGCAACATCTCTCAGATTGGCTTCACACTATCGCAGAGGCAGCTTGCAGAGTAACGACTCCAGCCATTGCAGCATCAGATGAGAAAAGAATGCAGCGTGAAGAAGGGCATTTGAACACTCACCAGGCAATTGAGTCGAAAGTCCAAAACATTAAAAAATGCCCGTTGTGCAATCACGATCATAAAATTTTTAAGTGTCAACAATTTTTAGACATGTCTGTTGCACAAAGGTGGGATGCTGTAAAAAGTAAAAAATTGTGCCGCCAGTGCCTCTGCCAGCACCAACGTCGCTGCTGGAGCAACAAACCTTGTGACGTAGATGGATGCGTAATAAAGCATAATAAGCTGCTCCACAATTCAAATGCTGCACATGAACAAAAAGGCGTGGCGCAGAGTGCTCCGCAAGTTTCAGTAGCAACAGGTATTTCGCATTCTGCAGCAAATAGCCACCGCACAGATAGTGAAGAAACAAAATCATATTTCAGAATTTTAGCAGTGCAGCTATATGGAAAATCAAAAGTCATCTCAACATATGCTTTCATGGACGACGGTTCAACTTTAACACTACTTGAAGAGAGTTTAGCTGATGAATTGAACGAAACTGGTACGTACGAGCGGTTGTGTATTCATTGGACGGGAGATGTGACACGCTATGGAAAGAATTCTAGAAGAATTGACATTTAAATATCTGCAGCGAAAATGAATGCTCAAATATTTCCATTGCGTAACGTTCAACCGTAAGAAACATGAATATGGCAGCTGAATCTATCGTAGTGTCAGAAGGAAAGATATCCGTACCTGAGCGATATACCTCTTCAAGGCTACAGAGGCGCGGTACCTTCGTTGATCATCGGAATAAACAATTCTAGCATAATTGCTTCTCTAAAAATTCGCGAAGGAGGTTGGAACCAGCCAGTTGCAATCAAAACCAGATTAGGATGGACAGTTCTGGGCAGCGGCCAGCCGCCTCGTATGTGTAGAAGTCTAAATCTACATAGCTGCAAAAAGGATGACGACATTCACGAGATGCTAAGAAATTATATGTCTGAGGAAAACATGGGTATAACCTACCAGCACAGCAGCAGCTCCATGTCCAAAGAAGAAAAACGCGCCATTGAAAATCTTGATAAGACTTGTCAGCTAAAAGAGAACAGGTTTAATATGGAAAGATGGTGTAAATGAGTTACCTAATAGCTTGTCAACTGCACTTCGACGTATGCACTGCTTAAACCGTAAAATTAGTACAAATTCTCAACTAGCTTTAGAATTAAATCAACAAATTCAAAATTTAATTGAAAAAGGGTACGCAACTCGCCTGAATGAAAATGCAATTAGTGAGAAAGGTGGTAAGATATGGTACCTACCTATATTCATCGTCCGTAATCCACATAAGCCAGAAAAAATCAGATTAGTATGGGATGCGGCTGCTAAAACTGAAGGCAATGCATTAAATGATTTTTTGTTGAAGGGCCCAGATCTGCTCATCTCACTTCTTAATATTTTATTTAATTTTAGGATGGGACGCTTTGCTATCTGTGGAGACATAGCCGAAATGTTCCACCGCATAATGATGAAGGAGCCGGACGCTGATGCACAACGCTTTCTCTGGTGGAATGCGAGCGAAAAACGTATAAATGTATACAAACTTAATGTTTTAAGCCTCGGTGCATCATGTTCGCCTTGTATCGCTCATTATGTGCGCGATAGTAATGCAAAAACACATGCGGCTATACATCCCAAGGCTTCAAACGCAATCGTTAACCACCACTACGTCGATGATTTCATAGATTCAGCGCAAACTGTTGAAGAAGCTGTAGATCTGGCAAAGTCTGTGCGTGAAATTCATGCAAAGGGTGGATTTCACATTAGGAACTGGTCCTCAAACTCGCAAGCCGTTCTAAAAGCACTTGGTGAGAGCAGTAAAAATACAATCAAAACTTTTGACAGCAGCGAACGGATTACTCACTTTGAAAAGATCCTTGGCATGTATTGGGAGCCAGAGAGAGATGTATTTACCTACATTTTAAAGTTTGTTCGTTTGCGCCGTAATGTTTTTAGTGTTGATGTCAATCCAACAAAGCGAGAATTCTTGCAAGTGTTGATGTCGATTTTCGACCCATAAGGCTTTGTAGCATGCATCATGTCATATCTAAAAATAATTTTGCAGGAAATCTGGAGAAGTGGTATCGATTGGGATGAGGAGCTTACTCCGCTATTGTTTGGAAAATGGAGAACTTGGTGTTCATATTTGCCAATGATTCAGAAAGTACGTGTGCCGCGTTGCTATTCACATAATTTATATGAAAAAGATTGTAAAATTCAACTTCACACTTTCGTTGATGCAAGTGAAGGTGGTTATGCAGCTGTCTGCTATTTTCGAATTGACTATGGTGAAACAGTGAATGTTATGAGATGTGGATGAAAATAGTTGCATCCAAGTCAAAGGTTGCTCCGCTGCGACCTCTCTCGATCCCGCGCTTAGAGTTTCAAGCAGCTCTTATCGGAGTTCGTCTCATGAACTCAGTTTGTAGCGGCCATTGTATCAAATTCGAAAAAAGATGTATCTGGACGGATTCGAAAACCGTGTTAAAGTGGCTTCAAAATGATTCACGTCAGTTCCAACAATACGTTATGTACCGCATCGCTGAGATACACGAAGTCTCTGATTTAAAAGAGTGGAGATGGGTTCCGAGCAAAATGAATGTAGCTGATATCGCGACAAAAACCAAACCATGTGACGAAATCGACCAGCGCTGGTTTAATGGGCCCTCTTTTTTATATAGAAATGAATTTGAATGGACGTTCACTCCTGATTTAGGAGATTTAAATACAAGCGAGATTCGCCCACGTTTCTTACACATACGTAAATCAAAGCCACTCGAAATAAATTATGCTTATTTCTCCAGTTGGATCAGCCTCTATCGAGCGATCGGAAATTGGTTTTTTTACAAAAAAAAACTACAAAATAGAATCAACTCTGAAGAAGCTGCTTTCCAGCTATCGGTGTACCACTTCAAACAAGCAAAATTTTTAATTTTTAAATTTGTTCAAATGACTTGCTATGCTGACGAATGGTCAGCACTTAAGTATGGAAAACCATTGTGCAGCACTGGCCCACTTGTGAAGCTCAACATCTACATGGATGAATATGAAGTCATACGTGTAAAAAACCGCGCTGAGTACTTCACACTTTGCGGCTAGTCCCAAGATTTTATTGCATTACCGGCTCAGCATCATGTAACGCATCTCATCGTTGCTTATTATCATGAGCGATATCATCATATTAATCATGAAACAGCCTTCAATGAAGTAAGGCAAAACTTTTTTATACAAAAATTGCTGCCATCGTTTAAAAAAATAAGGCGGAATTGTCAAAAGTGCAAAATTTTCAACACACAGCCAACAGCTCCACAAATGGCCCCATTGCCTCGAACTCGTCTAAGCGCCTTTTCACGGCCTTTTTCTTACGTTGGCTTAGATTACTTCGGGCCGATTCTTGTCATCGAAAAGTGAAAAAAAGGTGGGGCGTCCTATTCACGTGCTTGACAATAAGAGCAGTGCACATTGAAATCGCTCACAATCTAAGCACTGATTCATGCCTTATGTGCCTAAGAAATTTTATAGCTAGGCGAGGGACCCCGCTGGAAGTCTACAGCGACAACGGAACAAATTTTCGTGGTGCCGATAATTTTCTAAATGAAGAGCTGAAACATCTCAATCGCTCTACCATCCAACAAGAGTTAGCACAGAAAGGCATCAGGTGGAAGTTCAATCCACCAGCGGTGCCGCATATGGGGGGAGCATGGGAGAGAATGGTGCGTTCAATTAAGGAGGTCTTATACAAAATTTCGCCCTCGCAGAGGTTTACGGACGAGAGCCTCAGATGTGCATTAATGGAGGTGGAAATGACGATTAACTCGCGCCCATTGACGTTTGTGTCGCTTGATTATGAAGACGAGAAAGCGATTACCCCAAACCATTTTCTACTTGGTTCCTCTGATGGTGTGAAGCCCTTTTACGACCCAGATAATATCGACATAACATTGAATATTAGGCAAAGTGAAATATTTGTGAACATGTTTTGGCGCCGATGGATCAAAGAAATGCTTCCGACATTTACACGCAGAAGCAAATGGTCTGAGAAGGTAAAACCTATCTCAGAAGGCGAGATCGTCCTCATAATAGATGAGAAGCAAACCAGAAACCGGTGGCTCAAAGGAAGAGTAGTTGAGGTGGTCAAAGCTCGAGATGGAAAAGTACGAAGAGCTAAGATGCAAACAATAAATGGTGAGCTAGAGCGTCCTGCGATAAAGTTGGCGGTTCTCGACGTTGGTCATGATGTGGGCAAGCTCTGTGAAGATGATCGCTTACCGGGGGGAGAATTGTTGCCGACAAACACTAATCCAACTTTGGCTACAGGGCAGTAAGGTGGCAGCTCCGTTCTTTGACATTTGACGTTCTTAAATTTGATTTATGTAGTTTCTTCTTTGCTTTGCATTCTGCCTTTCATACATTGAACAGCGAATAATTGTCACGCGTTTTGCAGAAATTAAAGTATTTTTGTTTGTTAAATCTTATGATTTAATCTAAAGTCAAGAAACCCATGGTAATAATGAACTGATGATTTATTTATATGTATTATATGGAAATTGTACTTTAGAAATTTAAAGCGCAGCTGAACTAATAAATGAAACACGCGCTCTTAAATCTTGGACTTATTATTTAGATGTTACAATAATAATAATAATAATAATAATAATGATAATAATAATGATAAAAATGATAATAATGATAAAAATAATAATAATAATAATAATAATGATAATGATAATGATAATAATAATAATAATAATAATAAAATTAATAATAATAATAATTATAATAATAATAATAATAATAATAATAATAATAATAATAATAATAATAATAATAATAATAATAATAATAATAATAATAATAATAATAATAATAAAAATAAAAATAAGAATAATAATAATAATAATAATAATAATAATAATAATAATAATAATACTAATAATAATAATAATAATAATAATAAAAATAATAATAATAATAATAATAATAATAATGATAATAATAATAATGATAATAATAATACTAATAATAATACTAATAATAATTATAATAATAATAATAATAATAATAATAATAATAATAATAATAATAATAATAATTATAATAATAGTAATAATAATAATAATAATAATAATGATAATAATAATAATAATAATAATAATGATAATGATAATGGTAATTATAATAATAATAATAATTATAATTATAATTGTAATTGTAAATTGTAATTCGCGTCATAAATTTAAGTCTAGAGGTAATAATTGCCATTAGCAGCTTGAAGTGTCAAATCAGATTTCTATCTATTAATTTTGTATTATGTGGCAGGAAGTACCGATACTTCTGCTCCGCTATCAATAAGAAAATTTAATTTATTTGACGGATCAACTACGAAAAGACGACGTGTCAGTGGTACGGGTCTATCATCAGTCGTCGCGATATAGAGTCTTTTAGTTTGTTGTATTGTTCGGCATAGTTTTGTGTTGTGTAGTATGCTTGTTTCGAACGGATGAACATGGTTGCTCACACTTGCGTGCTTTATTGCCGAATCTATAATGATATTTACATACACAAAAGGTATTGTTTTGAGGCCTATGTCTTGAGTTTGACTTGCGTCTTGTTCGTGAGTTGGAACGAAAACTGTTTTCTGACTTAAGAGTGTTAACTTCTAATGTCAATTTAATAAAAAATTCCAAAATCTTTGGAAAATTCCAATTGTCACAGCTTGTACCATGTTTGTGAGTTCAACGGTGTTGGTTTTCCAAAGGCACTGACTTCATTTTCATTCATTACTTTCCAGAATTTGTCGTTAGAAGTTCCTCAATAGTTTTATGGCCTGACTCAGCCAATGCTATATTAAAAGTTTTTGGTACTTTCCTAAGCCATAACTTTAAAAGGAAATCTGATTCCACTGAAAATCGTCTAGAACTAAGAGTGATCTCTAAAATTGGGATTGTTTTCGGTCTCAAATCTCACATTCGGAAAGAATTTTGTCAATTCTTCTATTCTCACTTAGAGAATGCCGTTCGATTATGTTCTTCAAATTTTCGTACAAATTGGTCTGTGAAGGTTTTTGTGTCAAGTCAAGGTCTGCCATAACAACATGCTGTGTAAGAGCTGTAACTAAGTATTCGTACTTAGTCTTGTCTGTCATTATTGATTTTGCCTGAAACTGAATCTCGGCATGGACGAACATGCCTCGGGACAGATTCTCCAAAATTGTGGTAATTTAACAGATGTCGCGTGTATTTCCGTACTGTAAGGTATTTCAAAAGGATTTGGAAGTGTTTCTGTGTCAAGAATTATTAGCTGATTGTCTCCTTCTCCACGGTGAGAAGATTAAGGGGCGAGTGTTGCAGGCTCATTGTGAATGTTTAAGTGTGTTCCTAAAATGTGTTACCCTAGTGCAGTGGAGTGTCTATGAATGTGAGACAATAGCATTCTTACGTCCCTATTGTCTTACATACGTCCCTATTGTTTTAAAAGCTACCAGTACTGAAAAGCCTTACCGGCAGGTGTAGGGTTTTGCTCGTTGTTATGACTACTATTGTTGATCGATGGTGGTAATTTGAGGCAATGTTTCAGTACTAAAATGGCGTTCGTGCCACAGTTGTTGTTGATGAAAAAAAATTGCTGTTATTCTGGGCACGTGGTACTACGAAACCAAATGCATTCATGTGATTGAAACCGGTAGAGGCATGCGGGCACGTTGAATGTTATTCATATGTTGTTGAATTTAGCTGACGACTTTGACTGATGGACGATTTACAATACAAAGTGGTATGTATGGGTCACGCTACCGCATCAAGCACACCGTCTGCAGCGCGTTTCAATCTGCTTCTGTTTGTTGTTGGTTTAAGGCTGCTTCGGTTGGCAGCTTTGTTGATGGTTTGTTTTGCTGTCGCTTTATTTTTTTTACTTGAAACTGGATCACCAGACGTGGTATTACACAAAATTGTTGAAATCACTACACATACAGCGAAAAGGGTCGTGAAGAGCGTAATTGGAACTGCACTGACTTAACTTAAAAAAAAGAAAATGTCTAGATCCTCTCCTCGGAATGTTGAAGTTTAGAGATGAGAGGAGATATTCGGATTCGATCTCACCACAAAGTAATTTATATACGAAGGTAACATTCAGCATTATTCTCCTGCTTCTTAGGGAAGGCAGTAAAATAAGTCCCAGACGGGTCTCATACGACGGAAGAACAATATTAGGGTTCAAACGTTGATGAGGTAGAGCGAAAAGTAAAAACTCTTTTTGAACCGATTCTATTGCGTCGATGAGGACATTATATTGTGGATTCCAAATTACACACGCATATTCGAGAATATACACATCTTCCTAACGAGAGATGTGTATAGTAACTTAGTAGTAAAGGGATCATTGAATTCTTTAGCCCATTTTTTAATGAAACCAAGGACACCTCTAGCCTTATTTACCACCATATTAATGTGGAGATTGAAGCTTAGTTTTGGATCCATATTTACATCGAGATCGACAAAAGTATTAACAATTTCTAAGTCAATGTTATTGATAGCGTAATTTATGCAATTAGGAGTTCTGCGTGCGAATGTCATTTGTTTACATTTTTTTAAGTTAAGATTTAAAATGTTAAATTCACACCAGTCCACTAGTCTATTTAGATCAGATTGCAAACGATGTTGTTCGTTAGGTGATTTGTTGGTAAGAAAAAGTTTCACGTTGTCAGCGTACATTAAAATGCCACTGTGTTTAATTACTGAAGGAAGGTCATTGATAAATAGTAAGAATAAAACCGGTCCTAGATGACTACCCTGTGGAACACCTGATTTCACCAAAATATGTTTTGAAAGAGAATTTTTATATATAGCCCTTTGTGTACGTTGCGATAAATATGATTTAATACAGTTTAACAAAATGTCAGGAAACCCAATAAGATGAACCTTTTTCAAAAGAAGTTTATGATTGACACTGTCAAAAGCTTTGCTGAAGTCCGTATAAATAACATCAGTCTGTTGTCCCAAAGTAAAACCTTTTATAACACGCGTAGTAAACTCTAAGAGGTTCGTTGAAGTAGACCGTCTTTTAAGGAAACCATGTTGGGAAATAGAAATGGATGAAGATACAAGGTAGGTTATTTGATCAGTTATAATTTTTTCAAATAACTTAGGGATTGCGCTTAATTTTGCGATGCCTCGATAATTTAAAACTTCAATTTTGGAGCCAGATTTATGAAGGGGTATAATATAAGAATTTTTCCATATGATGGGAAAATGACCACTATGCAAGGAAATATTAAAAATTTTAGAAAGAGGAGTACACAGGTTGATTGCACATTGCTTTAAAATGCAACTCGGAATCTCATCAGGGCCAGTCGAAAACGAGCTTTTAACTTGTCGAAGGTAATGTATAACAATATTGGAGTCTATTACGGGGGTTACAAAAGAGTTGACTGGCAGCGGATAGAAATACTCAGTACTCGTATTAAATGGTATGTCGCAGTAAGTCGATTGAAAGAAATTTGCAAACATGTTGGAAATAACTATGTCACAAGACGACGATGAAAGTTTTACGTTTTGAGTTAACAAAGGAGTAGAAAAGTTTCGGATTATCATTGAATTGAGACTTAATTTTGATTATATAGGCAGAATAACATTGTGTATTTAATAGTTGATATCTGTGACGACATGAAAAATAGCGAGCAAAGTTTTAATTACTTACTTACTTACTTATCTGGCGCTTACAACCGTAAGTCGGTTTTGGCCTCGTATAAGAAATTGCGGCAGCCATTTCTGTTCTGCACTTGCTGGCGCCAGTTGGAAACACTAAGCGTGGTCAGGTTATACAACACCTGATCCTTCCCACGAAGATGTGGGCGTCCTCTTCTGCGTTGACAACCACCGGGCACCGACTCGAATATTTTTTTCGCTGGAGCGTCGTTTTCCATTCGCTCAAAATGACCTAGCCAGCGGAGCCGCTCGATTTTAATGCGCTTAACTATGTCAATTTCAGCGTACAGCTCATACATCTCGTGGTTCCATCGAATTCGGTACTTGCGATTGACACAGATTGGACCGAAGATCTTACAAAAGATCTCTCTCCAAGGCTCCCGAAGTCTTTTCATCAGAACTGCTCAACGTCCAGGTTTGTACTTCATATAATAGGACGTGCATGATTAGTGACTTATAGAGCGTGAGTTTTGTTCGTCATGAGAGGGCTCTGCTTCTCAATTGCCTACTCAGCCCAAAATAACACTTGTTGGCAAAAGTTATCCTTCATTTCATCTCAATACTGACATCGTTGAAAGAGTTTATGCTGGATCCCAGGTAGACGAAGTCCTTAACGACCTCGAAGGAGATGTTGTCAACAGTGACGTGGTTTCCAAGACGCTGGGATTGTTCGCTTGTTGACACTAGGTATTTCGTCTTATCTGCGTTCACTTCAAGACTCATTCGACTTGACTCTTTCACTAATCTGGAGAATGCTGCACGGACTTCGCGCGTATTATGGCCAATGATATCGATATCATCAGCATACGCCAGCAGCATACAAATCAGCAGCTCGGATAATCTTCTCCATCATAAGGTTGAAAAAGTCGCATGATAACGAATCACCTTGTCTGAAATCTCGTTTGGTATCGAATGGAGGAGTGAGATCCTTCCCGGTCTTAACTGTGCTGCTGGTGTTGCTCAGTGTCATTCTGCAAAGGCGGACGAGCTTTGCAGGAATACCAAATTCAGACATGGTGGAGCATAGATGATTCCTTATTGGACTGTCGAAGGAGGCTTTATAATCGACAAAAAGATGGTGTGTGTCGATTTGTTTTTCTAGGGTCTTCTCCAAGATTTGTCGGAGCGTAAATATCTGGTCTAGGGTGGATTTAACAGGTCTGAAGCCACACTGATAAGGTCCAATCAGCTGGTATACGATGGGCTTCAGTCTTTCACATAATACGCTCGACAGGACCTTATATGCGATATTAAGAAGGCTTATCCCACGGTAGTTGGCGCAAATTGTGGGATCGCCTTTCTTGTGGATTGGGCAGAGCACACTGAGGTTCCAATCGTTTGGAATGCATTCTTCCGATCATATTCTGCATAGGAGCTCATGAATGCATTTAAATAGAGCTTCGCCTCCATTCTTTAAGAGCTCAGCAGGTAAGCCATCGGCTCCTGTGGCTTTGTTGTTTTTAAGCCGAGCTATAGCTTTCAAGACCTCACTATGGTCGGGCAGCGGAATTTCAACGCTGTCGTCCACAATTGGGGTTTCCGGTATGCCATCTCTATTGGCGGGATTGTTGTCGTCGTCACCATTCAAAAGCCTAGAGAAGTGTTCCCTCCACATCATCAGTGTACTCTGGATATTTGTCACTAGATTCCCATTTTCATCCTTCCAGGAAGAGGCCCCGGGCTTGAAACCATCGGCCAGGCGTCTTATTTTTTCGAAAAATTTTCGGAGCTCATTCCTGTCACCATGCACCTCAATTTTCTCGCACTCACGCATTTCCACTTCCCTTTTCTTTCGCCTGAAAATGCGTCTCTCTTTCCTCCTCTTCTCTTTGTATCGCTCTTTAGCAGCACGCGTTACAACTGACTGCAGGGTGGCTTTGTAGGCGGCGTCTTTTTCTGCAGTGGCGTCGCGACACTCCTGGTCGTGCCACTGGTTTCGGCGAGGGCGGTGATAGCCTATCACCTCTTCGGCATATATCGTCGATCGGAGGAGTGCTTTCTTGAAGCAGGAGTGAGAGTCGAGTAGCAAAGTCTTCGGCTGTTTGTTTTGATTGCAGCTTTTCGACGTCTAGCTTTCTCTGTGCTGGATTGTGTACATTCTTGGTTGCGCACAGGCGTGTACGGATCTTGGCTGCGACAAGATAATGATCCGAGTTTATATTGGCACCACGGATCGTGCGTACATCTAAAACACTGGAAGAGTGCCTTCCGTCAATCAAAACGTGATCAATTTGGTTGCGCGTCTTTTGATCAGGAGACAGCCAAGTGGCTTTATGAATATCGAGATGCTTGAATCTAGTGCTACTAACGACCATGTTTCGCGCTGTGGCAAAGTCAATCAGCCTCATTCCGTTATCAGAGGTATTGTCGTGGAGGCTGAACTTTCCGACTGTCGGACCAAAGTTATTTTCTTTTCCCACCTTGGCATTGAAGTCACCAAGCCCGATTTTTATGCCGTGGCGGGAGCTGCGGTCATAGGCCTCTACAAGGCGCTCGTAGAAGCTGTCTTTGGTCTCATCGTCTTTGTCTTCTGTTGGAAAGAAGTAATAAGAAATAGTACTGAAAAATATATATATTTTAGTTTATTTGAAAAAATATTTTAATAAAGATATTAATTCCATTTCAATGCGCCAAATTTTAATAAGAAAATTTCGACATTTTTTCATCCTTATAAATAAATAGTCCCCTATAAATAAATTGTGACTACGTTCTCACAGCCACTTTGACAAACCCGAACTACGTCACGATTTTTCGTAGCCAACTTCATAATAATGCTGTACGACATGCGCAATGCGCAATCTGGTAATATATCATTCTTGATGTATGTTTAGGTACAAATTCGCTGACTGAATTGAGCAACGACCTTGTTGCGCCCAACCTAGCTTCGTTTTGTTGGCTATGTGCTGGTTCCAGACATCCACACGTACTTTGAGCGGCACAGCTAGATGCCAGTTGTTGGATCCGATGAGAATTGTTGGCCAAATAGGGAAACTGCGTGATAATTCTCTCCATGCGGACAGTTTGTCTTGGAAGACCCAAGTTTTTGATTGTGTGAACCCCTTGCATCGTATAAGCAATAGCTGTTTTTGAGGCTTGCCACCTGAAGTTGATTCGAAATGTATACAACCTAACATCATACCTGGCAATTTATTTTTACTATTAAATATTAAATCTGAAATCCTTTAAATTAATAATCAAATGTATAATGAATTGTATAGTATAGCATATATAAGTTAATCAAACAAATTGTTGAATTTTTTAAAATGCTAGCCTCAGGGCTTAGCATTTCAATAAATAAAATAATAATAAAAAAGTGAGGTGTGCATGAAAAAATCTTCTTAAACTAAGAACGAGTTTTATCACCGGACCAGCGTAAACACAAGGGATCCAAAACGCCTATATATACTCTGTTATACATTCAAGTTGATATGCTTGAAAGCCTCTTCGTTAATCAACGTGACTGATGAACTTTCATCTAAAAATGCAAAGGTATCAAAAAAATTATTCGCAGCATGGATACGAACCGGTAGTATGCAGAAAAATTATCTGTCCTCTTCGTAAATGTTGTTGTGCGAGTTAAGGGTTGCGATGGATGCAGCACCTGCGTTCGTTGTGACCGGTCGTGTAGGAGCTGATGGTGTTTCGCATTGGAGTCTTCGCTTCCGCAGGCCCCATTGACTAGGCAGCACCTATGATGTGTGTTGAGGCACTGACGTCATAGCTTCAGTGATCGTACCACGTCCCACTTGCGATCAATACTCAGTTTTTTGAACTCCTCACATTGAGTAATTTTATTTTTTTTTTTTTTTTCTTAGATTTGAACCAAGGATTTCAGGTGGAATACCTATTCAGTCAAGTCTGCCTTGATTCGAAATGGTGTGATAGATTAGTGGGAAGGAAAGGTTAATCAAGTGAAACACTAGGAGTAGATTGTTCCAAGCGTGGTGGTAAGCCAAGGAAACATGTGAAATTGAATCAAAGGCAAGTGTTATGCCTTTACCTTGGTCAATTCAAGTTATAAGGCAATCTCATCCACAAACTTCTCTACCATCAACTACAACTTCAAGTCGTAAATATCGATGAATTTTCAGATTCAGTTGATTAGAAAAGAGGATAGAAAATTGCAAATGTGAAAGGTTTTAAAGCGTAGGACCATGGCCTGGCCGGGAATCGAACCCGGGACCCCTGGGGTAGCAGTCGAGCACGCTACCTACTCGACTACTGAGGCCGTCTCCTCACTCCTCACATTGAGTGATTTTATGCGTTGCTTTTGCAGTTTCTGTAGTCATATTTTTGCTGAACATTTTGTGCTTGAACGTGCGTATTTGCATGGCGTGTTTTGTTGTTGTAAACGAAACCATTTGGCTGGCAGCTTCCACGAGCACGTAAAGGCGATCACTAAACACTTTCACCAATGGCATCTCTTCTTCTTTAGGATCCATAGCCCAAGACATTTTGTACTGGTTCAGCAGCTTCTCTACTAGTTCCCTTGCCAGTATAGGGTTGTTATTGTAGGTGTCCATGCGGCAAGCTTCCATCGTTGAGTAAACGTTGCGCACAGTGAGAGCAAAGTCGATAAGTGCATCTAATTTTCAATTTCAATTTATTGTTGTTTAAGCTAAACATTAGTACACTTAGAACTATGTTCTTTTACTAATCTGTCTTTTAAATGTCATCTTTAAAGGTTTCTTATCTTGTCGATTTGATTTTCAGTTATATACTCTGGCATACCAAAACACATCCTCAGAATGTGATTTATCTCTGTAACCATTGCCGGTAGTAGCTCCTCACCATTTTCCATGCTTTCCCTTTGAGACATGTCTGCAGTCGCATTAAATTTTCAGCGTTAGTGTCCGGCGACCACTGTACACTTTTCTAAGCTCCTTATAAATTGTAGTGTGCCCATACATGTACACACTGCCGACCCTACGTTTCATCAATTCTTTTCGTAAACAAGCGGCAATGCATTGAGTGACAAATATGCTTTCACTGCACTATCGATGTGCGCTGCACTCAATGCATGCGAATGTTGTAGGCACTCCGCATCGGAATTGAGTGCATTTTCAATACTCACTCAATTTTTATGACTGTGCCTAAATTTCATTCGTCAACCTAAAATATGAAATTTGGAGATACTTTTTTTAAGTGCGAGAATGAAACGCAAAATTAATAATAAGTATTTTAATATGTAAATATAGATTAACTATAGATCTAGATTTTAAGTATAACAGTTTTTGTAAAGATATAAAAAGCCGGTCTTGGCAAAGAATAAATCAGAATTTAACTACTAATTCAAGTCGGCAGTTCTCTGCCTTGTTTTAATATTAATATTCTCTTCTTGCCTTGAACTTTGTTCAAGTCGGCAAGAATATAGCTATAGCGAAGGCAAACTCTGCCGCTATAAACAAAAATCTTACTTAAACTTCCCCATACACCTTACATGGCGATCCTGCCCATTACCTGAAATCTTTTGATTTGCTTTTCCTGGAATTCAGTTCCATATTGGCACATATGGAATACATTCAAAAACAGCCAATGCCGAAATCCATGGAAGTGTATTCTTCCAGTTTTAAAGACAATGAATGAAATTTTGAATCTGCACCAAACAACGCCAAAAATGAAAAAACCAAGGACAAAAAGATACCAGATTTTGGTTCAAGGGAAGCATCAGCTGAAGAAGCTGCAGTTAAATCGAATGCGCCAAAAACAAATAAAACGTCTTGAATTGTCGTTGCTGGACATAAACCATCCAACACAAATAAATATGAGTCTTAATACAAAATGTATAAAAATAATAATAAAAATCAATAATAATATCAATAATTATAATTAAGAGTCATAAACAAATATTATTGCTTTATATAAATAGTTAATTATTAATTTTAGTTCTTTATTAATATTAATTGTAAAAATGAATATATAAAAAAAAAATATATTATATACTCTACATAAAAATGGTTTAAACAAAAACAAAAAACAAAAAAAAACTTATTTATAAAAAAAAAAATAAATTTTAACAGATGGAAAATATTATTCAAGAGGTAGATAGAATATTCAAAAACATAAGAAAAAGTTATACTAGAGGCTATACAAGAGCCACACTAATTGCAAAGCAACAGCAGTTAGATGATTTAAAAGAACAATTTGACTTTTTGGCAAATCAATACAAAGACCACAAAGAGTTAGTAGCTTTGAAATTAGAGTTCAGCAGCATTCATTCAAACTCAATAAAATTAATCTCAGAACAGCTTAAAACAACTGAGGGTGAAATAAGAATAGAAGAAGAAGAACAAGAACAAGGAGAATCAATAAAAATAATGGCATCCTTTAGTCTAGAAACCGCCTCAAAGGCATTACCCACTTTTTCAGGCAATTTCAGAGACTTAGAAAGTTTTCTTATTACAGCCGAATTGATTAACAAAACGTTAAACGATGAAGGTAAGATCGATTTCTTACAATACATATACCATGCAAAATTAACGGCTAATGTTCGCACCGCATTAGGTAGCTATTCGAAACCATCAAACTTTGAGATTCTAAAACAACAATTACAAACCAGATACAAAGATAACACAACCATATCACAATTACAGACAAAACTTAACAATTTACAACAACGGAACTTGAGAATACATACTTACAAAGAACAATTACTTAACATAATAGAAGGGCTCAATAGACTAGGAATCGAAAGTTTAGGAACTCAAGCCACAGAACTCGAGAAAAACGTCATAATAAAATGCAATAACAAAATTGCACTCGACGCATTTAAGAAAGGTCTAAATGAAAATTTGAAATCAACTATTTTCGCTGCGCGACCAAAAGACTTATTGGAAGCAACAGAATTAGCACTCGAACTCGAAAATGAGTCGTTGACTTCACCAAATGCAATCATGCACTTTCAACGGTCATTAAACCAACATCAAAACAATAATAACACCCGCTATATCTCAAGACAAAACGTAAACACAAACTATAGGTACAATGAACCAAGAACATACAACAATAATTTCAATAGGAACCAAAATCAAAACAATAACAGAAATCTGAACCACAACAACAACTTCAACCAAAACAGAAACAATAATAATTACGCTAACCAAGGCAGAAACAGCAACCGAAATAAGAACCAAAACAACAGATACACAAATAACCACACAAACCGAAACATACGAATAGTAAACAATGAGGGAAACGAGCAGGGCTCGGAAGACATAGTCTTTCCGATCAGCCAAAATTAAAGATTTTTAAAATCTCGGATACAAATTCTAACTTTATAAAAATAAAATACAAGAATAATTTTATGACTTTTCTGATCGACACAGGTGCTGATATTTCTTTATGCAAAATCAGTAAAAAGGTAAATGATGATTTTTATAACCCAGACCAAAAATGCAAGTTAACAGGCATTACAACCGAAGAAACTTTTTCACTAGGTAGCATTACACACTGCTCCTGAAGCAACTTCAAGTTGACCTAAAATGGCAACGTAAACTGAATGTCTCCAAGTGTTTGTAATGTTTTACTGATGAAATATCACTTTGAATTAAAATCCTAGCTGATTTCGTTTTAAAAATATCTTAATTTTTGCATTTGCGTTTTTTTTTTTTTAAGTGGTATCCCCTGTAGGCCTATTCCACTATCCCGTCCCGTCCATAAATTACGTAATCACTTTTTTACTTAAATTGGGTCAAAATGGACAGCCTCTAAGAAATTCAGCCATAGTCAAAACTATTTACACATCGCTAATATTTTTAAATGTTTTAATGAAAGAGCTCACTTTATTTGTTGTTGGAAAAATTTTCCAAGGATATCTTTTTGTTGTTGCATTCTATGCAGTATGTTAAATAATAACAAAAGTTTTAGCAAACCTAACGATATATATCACAAAATAAACTAATAATTGATAACTACTCTCTGGCGTCATAAGTATTTACACAGCCTTTCTTGGAGTCAATAAATACAATTATTTACAAACATAAGTGCTGCACGACCTTACTTTTTAGGATTTAAGGAAGATACATGAATTTTTTTCCAAAAGACTCCTCGAATTTACAGGAAGACTCATCAGTCCACAAAACATTGTGCGAAAACTTTATAGGCCAGAGAATAGTTATATTTTGCTAATTTTTTTTAATGATATTTTTCGTTAGGTTTTTTAAAACATGTTTTCTTTACTTTGCATGCTACAAAGAATACAACAACCAAAAATTTCTTTGCGAATTATGCAAACAACAAAAAAGGCGAGCGCTTTCTTTAATCTATTTCTTTTGAAAGTGTCAATAATTTTGACTAGAGCTATATACATCTATCATTTATTACAAATGTTGCGAAGTAAATGTCACTGCAGCATTTTTTAAGCGACTTGAGTATGAAGAATCTTCGATAAGATTAATTTTAAATCTCTCCCAAAACTTGTTAAATTCCCTGTGAATCGACTCTACATCCTGCTCCGACCACAACTTCCCGAACTTCATCTTTTGCAGGGCTTTGTCAATCATTTGTTTTGGAGTGGTATCGTTGGGCGGGAAAAAACATTGATTTGGGCCACAAAGTTGAAATTAATGGCTAAAAATTGTAGATTCTTGTTTTATAACCAAAAAGCCGATTTAACCGATTTAGATAAAAATTTGATAACTTTTTGCAAAGCCATTGGGAGTACTGGTGTCTCGCAGACGATAAAAATACATGTTATTAGATCATTTGAAGGATGCTATTATAAAACTAGACTGAGATGGCTTAGGATTGTAGTCGGAGCAGGCTGGAGTCGATTCACAGGGAATTTAACAAGTTTTAGGAGAGATTTAAAATTAATCTTATCGAAGATTCATCATACTCAAGTCGCTTAAAAAATACTGCAGTGACATTTACTTCGCAACATTTGTAATAAATGATAGATGTATATTTCTTAAAGGCTGTCCATTTTGACCCAATTTAAGTAAAAAAGTGATTACGTAATTTATGGACGGGACGGGATAGTGGAATAGGCCTACAGGGGATACCACTTAAAAAAAAAAACGCGCCGCGATATTTATCTCCGTAGATGGTGTGGAAACAATATCCCAATTCTCAATATTTTACACACACACACACATACACGTAGGTATATTATATATATATATATATATACATACATACATACATACATACATATATAAACAGTTTTATACTTGAATATATTGCGCTGTCTAAAGTACAAGGTGGTTCAATCACGTTAAAATGCAAAAATTGAGATATTTTCAAAACGAAATCAGCTGGGATTTTAATTCAAAGTGATATTTCATCAGAAAAACATTACAAACACTTGGAGACATTCAGTTTACGTTGCCATTTTAGGTCAACTTGAAGTTGCTTCAGGAGCAGTGTGATTAATCTAAACCTTAATCTTGGAGAGAAACACTGTAAACATGAATTTCAACTAGTAAAATTCGAATTCCCAATTGAAACCGATGGTATATTAGGTAGAGACTTTTTGAACAAATTCCTTTGCAAAATTGACTACGAAACATTCACTATTTCGATTTTAATTGACGATTCACACATTACATTGCCTATGCACTCAAAACCCATTAAACACATTAATAATAAAAGTGCCACCAAGAACAGAAATTATTCAACCAATTAAACTGCAACTAACGGAAGACAAAGTAATTTTAAATAAAGAAGTACAAGAAGGTATTTTTCTTAGTAACTCAATAGCTCCAAAAAACGGCATGACACACATAAAAATTTTAAATACAACAAATGAAGAAGTGATTTTGAATGGCATTCAGTTGGAAACCGATTCTTTAAATAAATACGATATTTTAAATTACGACAGCAAAAGACCTATACACCCACAAAATCGTTTCAGTAAAATTTTGGAAATACTAAATATACAATGTAATGACACAAAAATTAAAGACGAATTAAAAGACATTTTTAAAAAATTTCAAGATGTATTTCACTTAGATAACGAACCTTTAACAACCAATAACTTTTATAAACAAAACATAACAACGACAGACAACATACCAGTATACATCAAAAATTACAGACTACCGCACGCCCAAACAGACGTGATAAATGAACAAGTTCAGAAAATGTTAAGGGACAATATTATCAAACCATCACTCAGTCCATACAATGCTCCACTCCTTTTGGTACCAAAAAAGAATACTGAGGACAAAAAGAAATGGAGACTTGTGGTCGACTTTAGAAAGTTAAATGACAAAATCGTCAATGACAAATTCCCTTTAACGAGACTAGAAGATGTTCTAGACAAGTTAGGTAGAGCAAAATGGTTCTCAACCCTTGATATGACCAGTTCATTCCATCAAATTGAACTAGAAAACAAATCACGACCTTTGACAGCCTTCTCTACAACAAACGGACATTTTCAATTCAAACGGCTTCCTTTCGGACTGAAAATCTCTTCAAACAGTTTCCAACGCATGCTCACTATTGCACTAGCAGACTTAGAATCAAATGCTTTTCTATACGTGGATGACATAATTATCTATGGATGTAGCATAAATCACCACAACCAAAATTTAGTAAAAGTTTTAGAAAGACTTCAAAGACACAATTTGAAATTGAATGCAGCCAAATGTTGTTTTTTGCGACCAGAAGTAGTATATTTAGGACATCTTATCACGAGTGAAGGAGTCAAAACTGACCCAGCCAAATACGACACTGTAAAAAATTATCCAGTTCCAAAGAATGCAGATGAAGTTAGGCGATTCGTCGCATTCTGCAACTATTATAGAAGGTTCATTCCAAATTTCGCAGACATTGCAAAAAGCCTAAATACACTCTTAAAGAAAGCCACAAAATTTACATGGTCAGAAGAACATCAAATAGCTTTCGATACACTGAAGAACAAATTAATAACTCCACCTTTACTACAATATCCAGATTTTAGCAAACCTTTCATTTTAACGACTGATGCCTCAAATTATGCTTTAGGCGCGGCATTATCGCAAGGCGAAATAGGTAAAGATTTACCAATATCTTATGCCAGCAAATCTTTGCAAAAGCACGACATGAATAAAGCAGTCATTGAAAAAGAATTATTAGCTATTCATTGGGGAATAAACTTTTTCAAACCATACCTTTACGGAAGAAAGTTTACAGTGGTAACTGACCACAGGCCACTGATCTCCTTATTTTCTCACAAAAACCCTTCCTCAAAAATGACTAGGATTCGACTAGATCTATGTGACTATGACTATGACATAATATACAAAAAAGGTAGTATGAACACTAATGCAGACGCACTATCAAGAATCAAAGTACACTCTGAGACTCTAAAAGAAATGATACCACAAGAAATCGATGAAAAAGTAAAAAGAACGTTAGTTATTACAAGAGGCATGGCAAATAAAGAGGCCATTAAAAAAAATGAGGATAGTAATGAAGAAATTTTTGTAGATGGTGACAACACCCAGAAGTCTGATCAACTTCCAATATGGGACTGTACATCCATTACTGACGTCAGGAATATGAAAAATTTAAAATTTTATGAGGCGAAGAATAATGAAACTAAAATATATATTGAAAATAATATAGTGCACGTAGGATACAGCGATAATTCAACGAATCTAGATTCGATTATGAAGAAACTGATATCTAAAATGAAAAATGAGAATATTAAAGAGCTAGCGCTAGCCAACAACGATAAAATATTCCAATTATTTACAAATAAAAAGTTTAAAGAAAAATATATAAAAATACTAGAAAGCGTTAAGAAAAGAAAAAGTCCTCAAAGTCCTCAACTAAGAATATTCATTTACGAACCACCAAAAAGGATACAAGACGACCTAACGAAATTTCAATTAATTAACGACTACCATAATAACGGCCACTTAGGTATCAGGAAAACACTTATAAAACTCAAACAACGATATGTTTGGAAAAACATGATCAAGATGGTAAAGAAATTTGTGTCACGTTGTGACAAATGTGCAAAAAGTAAACAAACACTCCACACAATAGAGCCACTCACGTTGACAGACACCCCTAGCAATAGTTTTCAGATATTATCAATTGACACTGTAGGACCATTTAGAGTTTCAAACGAGTACCGCTACATATTGACAGTACAATGCGAACTAACAAAATTTGTAATTGCACACCCAATGTCAACAAAAGATGCAGACACTGTTGCAAGAACATTAGTTGAGCAAGTAATTCTGAAATACGGCCACTTTCAAGTGTTGAAATCAGATAATGGTACTGAATTTAAAAATGAGCTAATGCGTAACATATGCACACTTTTAAAAATTAAACAAACCTTTTCAACACCATACCATCACCAAACGATAGGCTCTCTTGAAAGAAACCACAGGGTACTGAACGAATTTTTATTGACATCAACTACTGACCACGAATGGGACAAGTGGATCCCATATTTTACTTTCACATACAATACGACCCCACACATAGACACAGGGTATACACCACATGAATTAGTCTACGGAAAACTACCACGCTTACCAAATGACATTTATGAGTCACAAACAAAGTTTTATGATTTTGACAACTATCTGAGCGAGATGCGTGCCAGATTAAATTTTGCTCTAAATAAAGCCAAAGCAATGCTTATACGAGCCAAAGAAAAACGTACTAATAAGAATTTAGATTATACGAATACACTTAAAGCAGATATAGGAGACTTAGTTTTACTTAAAGTAGAAGATAGGAAGAAAAATCAATTACCTTATAAGGGCCCATTTAGAATATTAGATAGAATAGGTGTTAATACTATAATAGATTATAATGGAGTACATAAAAAAGTACATAACAACCAACTAAAATTATACAAAAATAATTTAAGAAATTAAAATACACTTAAAATACAAAATATATACAAAAATAAATAATAAATCTATTTCCTAATATATTACTTGTAATACATACCTAAAATTTCTATAAACAATGTAAACATACAATATACAAATAGAAAAATCATTGTAACCCCTAATTTTTCTCTTAAGGGTGAGGGTGTAGTGTGCCCATACATGTACACACTGCCAACCCTACGTTTCATCAATTCTTTTCGTAAACAAGCGGCAATGCATTGAGTGACAAATATGCTTTCACTGCACTATCGATGTGCGCTGCACTCAATGCATGCGAATGTTGTAGGCACTCCGCATCGGAATTGAGTGCATTTTCAATACTCACTCAATTTTTATGACTGTGCCTAAATTTCATTCGTCAACCCAAAATATGAAATTTGGAGATACTTTTTTTAAGTGCGAGAATGAAACGCAAAATTAATAATAAGTATTTTAATATGTAAATATAGATTAACTATAGATCTAGATTTTAAGTATAACAGTTTTTGTAAAGATATAAAAAGCCGGTCTTGGCAAAGAATAAATCAGAATTTAACTACTAATTCAAGTCGGCAGTTCTCTGCCTTGTTTTAATATTAATATTCTCGTCTTGCCTTGAACTTTGTTCAAGTCGGCAAGAATATAGCTATAGCGAAGGCAAACTCTGCCGCTATAAACAAAAATCTTACTTAAACTTCCCCATACACCTTACAAAATAGGGGCCATTCCTCAGGAACACCCTCAAATTGAAGCTCTTTGGGAATGGCTTGTCTAGCTGCCAGCTGCATTTTAGTGGTATCGACTGCACACAAGTATTAATTTTAATTGAGGAAATCCCTTGAGCTTGTGACAATATCTTGTATTTTTCTTCTAAATAACTATTTTGAAGTTTTGTTTCTTCTTCCAGCATGGCTTGACGCAATTCACATGTTTTTGAATTATTTTCTCTCGAGCAGCTGGTTGAGAATTTGACAGAAAATTTGCTGGCCGTCAAACATAAACAAAGAATGTTGCTGAGTATTCTTAGCAAACTCTGAATTTTGCTGGGTATGTTTTGCAAACTATGAATGTTTCTCAAAATTAGCTGTGTTTTTTACCAAGCGAGTAGTCAAAAAACGACTGCTAAGTTCCTTAATAGTGTTGTTTTAAACTTTGAAGCATTATCTGATGTGTCAAAAATGTAAACTGATTTTTTGTCACCGATTTTTTGAAGCTTCATCTCTCAAATATTTTAAACTCGGTTCTCAAAAATATCCGATGCTGAAAAAGTTATCGAAAATTAAAGCTTGAAAAACCAATTATATTTTTACAGTAATGGATGTATTTGAAACAGCTTGTTTATGCAATTTACTAAATAGTGCCTTTTATAGAAATGTTGTTGAAAGAGACATTTTGGAAAATTCGTGCAAAGTATTGGGTACAAAAAAGTTTCGACTTCATGTATCACTATTAACTGACAATTCGTCACAGTTGCCACTTTTATAGAAAATGACTTGGAAATACTTTTTTTCGTCTGTTCGCTAAACTTTTAAGCCAATAACAGTTTCCTGTGTTATTTAAGCGAGTATTCATATGCAAAAATAATAGAAATCAGATTACGCCGTCAGAGGCAGAAAAAGTTGCACTGTTCTGCGCAAGAAGTTAGGTCTTTCGTGACGTAGATAGGAAAAGACATTTTCTCTGTTCTTCTCACTGATTTTCTGTTCGTGCAAGAAAAGACGAAATATAGTGCGAAATAATTCTGTGTGATTTTTTTTTTCAGCTACAGTTGTTTTTTTATGTTTTGTTCAGTGAAAAACAGCTGATTTTGACAATGTGTCGACCATGACGTAGGCAGACATGCGCATGGCATAATATTGTATTTATTATTTTTGATTCATATGATAAACGGTCGTTTTTTTCAGCTCACTTGGTAAGCTATTATATAAGTTAACGTAGCTTATGTTTATTCTACTTTATAAATTTTACTTTATTAAATTAACTTATAAATAATTGATGGCGTTATTGTGGCGTCCGTGGCGTAGTTGGTTAAAGTGCGTGGCCTCTATATCAACGAACCTGGAGACCCGGGTTCGAACCCCAGCAGCGACAGAAAATTATTTGAATTAAAATGATTTATCTGTAGGGCCGCCACACAGTACTTTGAGCCAGTGCTGCCAGATTGAGGTAAACTTCCCTAATTGAGGTAATTTTTTACTCAGTTTTTGGGCAGAGGTAAAAAAGGTAATTTTTGACATAAAGTAGTAAATTTTACGAAAATAATTTTTTTAGACTTGTTAATTTTTCGAGTTATTGGCAGCACTGTTACATCTTTGAACATACTCACAAGCAGTTTAATATTCTTGTGGATCATCTTGTGCAAAAAAAAATTTGAATTACCCATCTCTAGTTGCTGAACAAAGCAACAAATGAATTAAATTCAAAAATAGCAAAACAAAATAGCTAGTTCCAGTTTATACACGTCAAGAGTAGACATGGGTAACGCTGCGCTGCGTTACGCTATTGCGTTGAAGCACTTAAATGCATTACTGCGCTAATTCACTTCTTTTAAAAAAAGTAACGCAATAGCGCAATAATACAAATGACGCTTAAAGAAAAATGAGAAAATATTTTTGCAGCGAGCCAAAATTGCACAAGTTTTATGTCGCCTTAAACATGGAGATAAAATGTTCGAAGCGAACAAGGTCGAAGAAGATGCTGTTAATCATATGAAGTGTGTTTGATTGTGATGATGCTTTGCCGATCACGTAATGGTTTTTTAAATTTGTCGAACGTGTTCGATGTTAAGAGTACAAACAAACTTGAATCCAACTTTAAACTTGCTGCAATGCCAGAATCCTTTGTTGTTTTAGTTTTGTTTGAAGCGCACTCTAAAAACTCACCGCATTCAAGAAATTGCCCACATAAATAATATTTAAAACTGCTTCATAACGCAATTGCGTTAAAGTATTACGCTGCTACAGTGAACTGAGCTTGCGTTAGTGTAGCAGCGTAGCATTTTTTCCAGGTTACCAATCTCAAGTTGTTTTTTTTAACCATAATCTAAATGACGCATCTTAAGTATTTTCGTTTATATATTTTTACTTTTTTCTATTAATTTCTTCACTACTTCATATAGAAGTACAAATTTTCATGTTATTTTATGAACAGAATTTATTTTATCTGCCATTATTATTATATTGAATATGATTTTAATAAAAATATGAAAAATTCAAGGATAGAAAATAACGGTTATTTTTCAATTTTTACATCAAAAGATCATATATAAAAAGATGTAAAATAATTTTTAATATAGCAATTTGAAGCTAGTGAGTCAGAGATTCCGTTTTTGGCATGATTTATTTTTCATGATTTTTAAGAAAGAAATCATCTTGATTCAATTATTTGTGATCGATTCTTTTTTCGATCGTATATTAAAATTATTTTTGATCCTTATTTCTTCGATCTGAAATAAAAATTATTTATTTGATCGTTATATTTTCAATCATAAATATAAATTATATGTTATCGTTATTTTTTTCGATTAGAAATAAAAATCATTTTGTGATCGTTATTTTTTCGATCAGAAATAAAAATCAGTTCTTGATCGATATTTTTTTCAAGCAGAAATAAAAGTTATTTTTTAATGGAATTTTTTCCAATCAGCAATAAAAATTATTACTGATCGTTATTTTTTCGATCAGAAATAGAAATGAATCAATGATCTATATTTTTCTAATCAGAAATAAAAATTATTTCAATATTGAAATAATATCGATTGAAATTTCAATCAAATCAATATGTACAAATAAAACTGTTTTGAGTTAAAATAAAGAAGTTATTGCTTCGAACCCACGTTACCAAGTTAGCTAGTCGTCTTAGACAAGGATTTGAACAACGATTTTGACAAAGATAAGGACAAGATCTTAGACATGGATTTGGAAATCTTTGCGGCCTCGGTAGTCGAGTAGGTAGCGTGCTCGACTGCTACTCCAGGGGTCCCGGGTTCGATTCCCGGCCAGGCAATGGTCCTACGCTTTAAAACCTTTCGCATTTGCAATTTTCTATCCTCTTTTCTAATCAACTGAAATTGAAAATTCATCAATATTTACGACTTGAAGTTGTAGTTGATGGTAGAGAAGTTTGTGGATGAGATTGTCTTATAACTTGATTTGACTGAGGTAAAGGCATAACACTTGCCTCTGATTCAAATTCACATGTTTCTTGGCTTTCCACCACACTTAGAACATCCTACATATGTTTCACCTGATTGATCTATCCTTCCCACTAATCTATCACCCCATTTCGAACCAAGGCAGACTTGACTGAATAGGTATTCCACCTGAAATCCTTGGTTCAAATCTAAAAAAAAAAAAAAAAAACTGGTAGCATGAAATGGTTGCAAAAACTAGTAGTAGAAAATATTGATTTAGAATAGTACTAACACACTAAAGAAAACATTAGTAGAAAATAGCTGTAGAAAATAGAAGTACAAAATATAAGTAGTGTCCCATCTTATTTCGTTTTCAAGATATGGCGTTTTTTCTAATTTTTAAGGTTATCATATCGACCAACCCCTCTACCTGTGCGTCGAGATTTTGATGCCACCCACCCTCTTTAGAAAAGCCAAAACCACTTTTATTTTTTCCTATCTTCTTTTGTTTTCGAGTTATAGCGCTTTTCTAAGTTTTAATTTTATTATAATTTATATCTTTATATGCATGTTACGTTTTTGATCGATTTAATATAGATCAAAAAATAATTTTTTTAATCTGATCGAAAAAATATCGATCAATGATTGATTTTTATTTCTGGTCTAAAAAATATCGATCAAAAGTAACTTTTTTTTCTGACCGAAAAAATAATAGTCACAAAATGATTTTTATTTCTGATCGAAAAAAATAACGATAAAAAATAACTTTTATTTCTGATCGAAAAAAATAACGATCACAAAATGATTTTTATTTCCGATCGAAAAAATAACGATCACAAAATGATTTTTATTTCCGATCGAAAAAATAACAAAAAAATAATTTTTTTTTCTGATTGAAAAAAACGACCAAAAATAATTTTTATTTCTGATCGAACAAATAAGGACAAAAAAAATTGTTATAAAAGGATTGATTGATAGCGATAATCGTTATTTGCAGTCCCTGCAAAAATTATTGACATTTTAATTTTTTTATCTTTTTATATGTTAAGCCGCGCTACTTTTTGTTTTGCGCTAAAGCTAAATATTGCGCTAAAAAAAAGCTCAAAAATAGCGCAGTTACCCAAAATCGCAGGAAATTGTATTTGCTTCATGTACAGTTTTTTCTATAGATTTTCATTGCTTTTAAGGTACATGAAATGAAACTAACATCCAACTTCCAACTTGTCTTGCATACCAGAAATATGTATGTACATTAGCGTGGCCGTTATTTTTTTTTTTTATTTCTTATACTCTCTCCCCCCAAATCGGTTCAGTTTTATGTAAAAAAAAAATACAAAAAAGTTTCAAAGCGATAAGTTGTGTTTAAGGGGTGTCGCCCGCCCCTCAAAGTTGGCCTTCAAGCCCATTTATTCAAATGTAATTTGGTTGTATATGAGTATCTTTTAAAAAAAACATTTTACAAGAATATGATGTATGGCAATATTTTAGCTCTTTTAGTCAACAACATTAGCCTCAAAGAAAGTTTTTTGATAAAATTAATATTTTAGAAAATAAAGGCCAAAAAACTGAACCGATTTGGGGGGAGAGAATATAAGAAATCAAAAAAAAAAATATTCTCCATACAACTAACGGCCACGCTAATGTACATATTGTTTGATATCTAATACTCACGTTGAACCATGGTATAATAATACAAGGTAGCATTGACAGTTGCTTGGGAAAACATCTTCTGTCAAAAAATATACTCAAAAAGAACGCGCTCACAATCCGTCATTGAAAACACAAGCAATATTGAAAACATTGAAGTGAAAAAAAACAACAACCACAGCAGCTGCTGATGTATTTCCACAAAAAGCTGTTTTTGACAGTTTATGTTTTCCTGCTGAAGAGAAAATAAGCAGTTGTCAATGCTACCATGTATTATTATACCATGACGTTGAACAGCAGGCAGTCATGCTTGAAGTATAAATTTTTTTCATTTTTGGTTAATGCTAAAAATACGCTATATGTTCAGTAATACTTCATATTAATTGAATAATTAAATGAATTCATAAGCAACATGAGTCTTTCGATAGATAAATTGTTTCAGGATTTTCTAATTAATTTCATTTATGTTTAATAAGTGAAGACAATATGCGCTTAGCCCAACTTGCTACTTCACCACAAAATTCAGCGCATTCAACAAATTGACCACATAACGCATCGCGCTATCCAAATCAAAAACAGCCTGCGCTGGTCTTGATGATACAGATATCATAGCATTTCAAAATGCTTCATGGCGCAATTGCGTTAGCGCATTTCGCTGATACAGTAAACTGCGCTGGGGTTGTTGTAGCAGCGCAGCATATTTTGCTGCGTTACCCATGTCTAGTCAAGAGTTGACGGTCAACTCTTGCATTTGTTGATGCAAGCATACTAACAAAAATTATAACGGTTGTTAGTTATTAAAAAATTTTTTAATTTGTTTTTTTTTTTTTTTTGGGAAAAGGTAAATTTTCTCCGAAAGTAGTAAATTTTTTTCCCAAATATTGATAAATTTCAGTTCGTCTCTCTGGCAACACTGCTTTGAGCCCATACAAAAATGAGGAATAAATATATAAGGATTCGTTCGATTCTTATGAAATTTTGCATAGCAGTTAATATGTGCTCACTGATTTCAGAAATTAAGGATTTAACTTTTTAATATTGAAAACCGATTTGAAATATTGCTTTTAGTTACAGAGATACAAATAAAAATAACCATGCATATTTACGTGCCAAAATGTTACATAGCTTGTTTACAAAAAGGTTGTTTTTGTAAGTAGATATCTATATAACGGAGATAGTTTTATTTTCATTTTATTTTTAAATTTTATAATAACACTTTTCGTTTTGTTTTCGCTGAAGAATATACAGTAAACACAACAAGATTGGCATAAGTAAGCATAAGAATACCTTAAATTTTAAAATTCATAGTCATTATTTATTTTCAACCTGTATTTGAATAACAGCATTTAAACAAACTATTACAAAAAATTTGTTCATATTCGGATAATAATTACAAAAATATAAATCAAACTGCACATTAAAATCACTGCTTAATGTACCTCTTAAAAAACAATTTTTATAAACTAATACGTCCACCTTTTGAGCATTCCACAAAAAATTCATACTAATTACTTTGAAAATGATCTAAGTCTAAATTTTTTTAAAAGTAAATATTAAATGATTTAAGAGAAATACAAATACTTTTTCAGCTAATGATGTCTTTAATTAAAAAACAAAAAATTTAGTTAGGTAATTTTTTAAATGAGTAACCCATAAATATGTTTGTTTACTTTTTTAAGGTGTAAAATGCTCTCCAAACGCTTCGTTAATTAGTGGAAAATATGATTTTCAGACCATTTTTCAAAATGCGATAACTGCGTTGAAAATAGTTATCAAATTTAAGAATCTGAAAGACTAATACACATTGTTACGCGTGGTCTATACTTTAAAAAAAAATTCTTATTATTCGGCCTATAGGTATACAGCGGCATGTTGGATGGTCTTCGGCTAGCCTGTCGGAATTGGCGTGGTTCTTATACCTATTTGCGCGAGCCGCGTAATCATAAAATAAAATCCTCATGCCATAAAATGATTACCAATAAGATCTATTAAAAAAAATTGACACAACTGAAATAACTCACTAATGCACTGTGCTTTCCCAAAGGAGGCGTGACCAGATGGTTCGTCACGCAGATGCACTCTTCCCACCCACTGAAAAATGAGCACACCTGTGGCAATCTTAAACATCCCTAGTTATGATGATTGCCCCTAAAGTATTACTGCATATTTTATTTAACCTTTCCTACATTGAATTTCCACTTGCATTTCCCTTAAAGAAAAGTCCTAAAGATTCATTTTTCTTTTAATGTTTATAATGAGAATTCATTTCACAATAACAAATAAGCATAAGTGGACATTGCTTTATAGATGATCCAGTTAAATATTTTAGTAGAAAATTAATAAGATAATTATAACAAATCTTGGTTCTCTCAATCTAAACATACTTTTATTATATTGTGTTTTGTTTTAGCATAATAAAAAAATTACATACTATCAGTTATAGAATAGCAACTAAGTTAAAAGTAAAATAACATTTTGTTGTCTTAATAGAGTGCAAAACTAGTTGTGGCGAGAGCGGAACGATGTGAAAAGAAATACATATAAATGAATCTAAATTTATCATGTTGAAGTTAAACCTAAGCAACAAACTTATTTTTTTCTGTTTCTATAACATTAATAACTTACTTGTTTTATTTTGTTTCTCTTCTCTTCTCCGGAGCAGCAGGCCTGTTGCGGTGGTGAAGATGTTGCTAATGAATGCTCAAATGTTTAAATAAAATAGGTTTGTTGCCAAGATAAAGAATCATGAAAAAAATAATGATTAAATGGTTCCGTTCCAAATTCTCTTTGATTCTGCCAGTAATAAATTGAAGTTGATGTTGAGATAAAATGTTGCAAGGCTCAAAATGTTGCGAGCCGAGACTTCATTTGGTCACTTGATGACAAAAGGAAAACCCCTATGAAAATTTCCGAATTAATTTCATTTCTTTTTCTCTTATTTTTTTAATGTTCTAAGGGAGGGTTTTTCTTTTTTTTTCTTACCTTTCGGGGCCTTTCGACAAACTTTGACGGATTAGGAACTGTGCAGTAAATGACTTGCTTTTCCTATTTCCCACGTGCTCCGAAAAGTAAAATATTACGCACAAGATCACTTTAACTTTTGGCGGGTATTCTTTAGCTGATTAATAGTTTTTTTTATTTTAAATTTTATTTAATTTTTATTTTGTTTAAACCATAGGTTAAGAAAAATCACGTTTATTTAAATTAGTTTTTTTTTAAAATAAATCCCTTTTATTTTTATTAGTTTTATTTTTATAAGTTCTTGACCTTAATCACCTTGATCAGTGTGGCAATTTAGCTAGGTCAACCTTTCTTGTTGGCGTTTGAAATTAAAGAGACCTAGCTTTGCTAAGTTCTGATGAAAGCAACCTCGCTAAAACAAGTTATATTTTAGAGAAAAAAAAAAACTCGTACGCTTTTTTTTTTCTTGCACGTAGCTGTATAATACTTTTGCCACGAAATCAAAATAGCTACACCCGACGGAAAAAATTTATCAAAATTTGTTTGTTCTCTAAAAATTTTGTTTTGTTTTTTTTTTTTTTTTTAAACATCTTATTCAGCAAAAAAAAGTTCTTCATAGAATTATATTAAAACATAATGCTGAATTGGTATATAGAAGATACAAGCATTGTATTAAAATTTAAAGTTTAGCTATTATGGTTTTCTTCCTTTCCTCTTTACAGTTTAAATAAGATAGAAAAAAAAAAACACAATAATATCGACTATAATGAAGTTAATGAATGGCACAAAATATGAAGATTTTTTTTTGTTTTTACAAAGCAAGTTGTTTAATTTTTTCCTTTTAGTGTGAGAGAATTTTTGTTTTCTGATCACTTAAAACCAAATATATTTAAAGCATGGCAACAGCTCTAAAATTTTTTTTTTTTTTTTCTAGCTCGTTTGTACATGAGTATATGCCAAGAGGTAACAGTAAATAAAAATTAAAAAAACCTTACTTGTTATTGTGCAATGAACAACTAGCAACCTAATTAATATTCAGGGGTGGCCATCTGTGTCAAGTGCTTGAGCCATTTCTGAGGTGCCAGAAGTGTCCATTACCACAGTCAATTATTGGACTTAAAATTCGTAACAAACCTGCTTAGTTTTGAGGTTTTCCGCTAAAACAAACAGGAATAAGAATTTTTTTTTTTTAAGTAGTTGGGAGCTTAACGTGTGGCTCGACCCATGAAAAGCCGGGCAAAATCGTTACTTTTTACGTACGGATATCTGAAGCATGAAACTTTCCAATGAATTTGCCTTGCAAATCCTCTAATTCATATAATGCGCTTCCTATTCTCTTCCTAATACGACATTTGATAAATTTCTGTAAAAATTTTGAATTGATTCCTTTTTGAAAATTACTTAAGGCAAAGTTTCTCCGAAACACTTCTTGACCTTCACGGTAACTAATTTCTCTAGCACGAGTGTTATAAGTTTTCTCTGCTTTGTCATGCGCCCTTACCAAATTTTGAGATATTTTATCTCTTATCTTGTTCATACGATCTGACTTATTTTGTATGTCAACGTGATCGTTTTGCAAACTGTTGAGTTTTTCTAAAATTTTATAAGATGATCCATGCTGACACATGTTCTGACCAAATAACGCAAAATATGGTGAGCACTGAATTGCAGTGTGGAAGTCACTTCTGATGATAGACAGAATTTGTGGGATATTTCTGTCCCAATTAGCATGATCTTTTTCATATTAAAGAAAGCATCGAATTTTAGTTAAAATTTCTCTATTTGCTCTTTCAGAAGCGTTTGCCTGTGGCGAATAAAATCCTGTTTTTATATGACTAATTCCATAAACAGATATAAATTCTTTCATTTCCTGTGACAAAAATTGCTTCCCGTTGTCACTATGAATGAATTGTGGGACTCCAAAGGTTACAAATACTTCATTTTGTAGAAACGAAATAACGTTGGCAGAGGTTGCTGCTCGTAGTGGTTTTAGAAAAACGAATTTGGTGAAATGATCAATGGCAATAAAAAGCTGACTGTTTTTAGATTTAGATAGAGTATAGGGACCCAAGAAATCACAATAAATACGTTGCATGGGACGTTCAGTTACAAAAAGTTTTCCCATAGGAGGCCTCAGGGTTTGGTTAGGTGCTTTAACAGACTTACACTTTTCACAGTTTTGAACATATGTATTAACATCTTTTGCCATCGACGGCCAAAAATACTTTTGACGTATTCTTGCAAGCGTTTTTTCAAAACCTCCATGACAACTAACTACAGAGTCATGAGCACCTTTTATTATGGCGTCGGCCAGAGTTTTTGGCACCCAAAGTCTCCAAAGGTTGTCTTCCTCATCTTCTATGCCTTTTCTAAATTTAACGCGCTTGTATACAAAATCATCACTAACGCAAAGGTCTGGAAGAGATTCTTGGTTATCACTAATAGTTTTCTTAAGGTTTGTATATTCCTCATTATTGAATTCGTGTGAAGACATATCGATTTCTAATGGAATATCGCTTATATTGAGTTCGTCGACATCAAAACGTGACAATGTATCTGGAACCACATTTACAGAACCTTGCGGTGTTCCATTTGGAAGTCAAATCGTTGAAGCTGAAGACTCCACCTAGCCAAACGTCCGCTCAGGTCCTTTTGCGACATAAGCCATTTTAGACTTGAGTGGTCGGTTATGATTTTGAATGGCAACCCTTCGATATATGGGCGGAACCTCTTAACACAAACAATTGCCGCCATGCACTCTAGCTCTGTAACCGTATAATTACGTTGTGCATGATTTAATTTTTTTGAGACAAAGGCAATTGGATGTTCTTTTCCGTCGTCGTCGTATTGAATCAACACTCCACCTACACCTATGCTCGACGCATCACATTGAATAAAAAATTCTCGATTGAAATTTGGCTGTGCCAGTACAGGGGCTGATGAAAGAGCTTCCTTCAGATTCTCGAAAGCATTAATAGCTTCTGGAGTTAGTTTAAAGGACTTTCCTTTCTTAAGACAATCAGTTAATGGACCAGCCATGTCAGCATGTTGCTGATAAAAGAACGATACCAATTCGCCATGCCAACAAATCGGCGAACTTGGCGTGGGCTTTTAGGCAAGGGAGCATTTTTGATTGCTTCTACTTTTTCTGGATCTACCTTAAGGCAGCCATTTCCTATTCGATACACTAGGTATTTTATTTCCTTTTGACAGAAACTACTTTTGCCAACGTTAATCGTAAGATTAGCAGCTTTTAAACATTTTGCAACTTCGCTCAGCAACTTTATGTGCGATTTGAAGTCAGAACTACAGACAAGCAGATCATCAAGGTAAATAAAAACGTTCTCTCTAAATTTGGATGGTATTACTTTGTCCATTAATCGACTCATCGTCTGGGGACCATTGCACAGTCCGAAAGGCATAACCTTGAAGTGGTATAATGGTCTCCCAGGAACAGCAAAAGCGGTTTTTTCTTTCGAGGACTCAGATAACTTTATTTGAAAGAATGCATCCTTTAAGTCAATACCACTGATGAAATGTGTGTCTTTAAGCCTACTGAGTAAACCATTAATATGTGGCAAAGGGTAGGAATCCTTTTTTGTCAGAGAATTTAATTTTCTTGAGTCGACACAGAGCCTTATCTTTCCCGGCTTGCGAACAAGAACAACCGGACTGCACCACGGTGAGTTCGATTCTTCAATAACACCCATTTCTAAAAGTCGATCGAGCTCTTTAAAAGCTTCCTCTTGTCTTGGTGGAGATAATGGAAAATGTTTAGATTTAACAGGTACTGCATCTCCGGTATCAATGTCATGTTGAAGCAGATTAGTGCAACCAAGACCAAGTTTTTCAAAAGAAGGAAATTCTAAAATAATTTTTTCCAATTCAAGTTTTTGTTCGTTCTGAACATTGAAGAAAGGTAGAAGTGTGCCAAGAAGGTGGTAGTGCGTGGAAAAAAAAAACAAAAAAAAAAAAACGAAAGTGAAAGTGCCAAGTGATTTTTCGACTAGCGTCGAAAACCATAGAGCAAGGACAAAAAAAAAGTGGGTGAAGTGGTTCCTGCGGACGCCGTTGGACCCCACGACAACCGACGTAGACCGTGGGATTTAGGACTTCGTCGCTGGACCAAGGAAAAGCCTGGAAGGCCCGGAACAGAGGAAATGGATAGTTATCAGGGAGTACCCTTTATATATATATATATATACCTATTTAATATATTTGATTATTTGCGTGTGTGTGTTGGTGCGCTCACCACACACAGCGTTTTACTGTTTATTGCCGTTTTTTTTGGGTGTTACCGCGCTTCTTTTTTTCTCGTTTCCGTTCTTTTCTGTCGCGTGTAGTCGTGCTCCGCGTTCGCTTTGGCGCGTTTTTTTTTGTTTGTTAGGCCCCTCGCACTCGAGCCTAGTTCCGTCCGGAACAGGTAAAATAAATTAATTCCACCGGTGGAATTGTGAGAGGGTCCAAGTCATCTCCTTGGACCCGCAACTAGAGTGCGACCCAAAAATTGGGTTATTTTTTGGGGTATTCCTTTCTTTTTTAATCAATAATTAAAAAAAAAAAAAAGAAAAAACAAATCGCGATATATTAATAATAATTTTTTTTCTCCGAGTTTTATTTCCTTCGGTCCCACGGTGCGTAAAATTTGATAAGACTTTGATTGAAAAGTCCTATCAAACGCACCTGCACCTTTGTTTTCGGTTTTATTTTCCATTGTAATATAAACACCCACACCCGTCTCCGCTGAGCAGGTGGCAACTCTTATCGTCGGCACTATTGTGCACTTAGAGTCCACACAATAAACGAATCAGCTGTTCGCGCATTAGTTAAAAGTTAAATTCGCGGTCGTGCCGGAAAATTTTGAGTAAATTTAATTAATAATATAATCACGTGTGCGCGATTATAAAACTTATAAAAAAGTGTGTTGTAAAAGTGCGAACTAAAGTGCCGCGATAAATTGGCATTTAAATTGGAATTTAATAACTCATTGTTTCCAATAGCAGAAATTTTTGGAAATATTTGTGGGGCTAAGGCAAACGCATGGAAAAAATCCACACCAAAATAAGCTTCTTGGGTTAAAGATGGCACGAGATAAAAATCTATGGTTTTTGTAACTTTTTTAAAATAAATTGGAAGCGAACAGTAACCAATTACTTTTTGTTTCGCTCCATCAGCGGTAGAAAGTGAATAGTTCAAAGGTTTTATTTTAACATTGTATTTATTTAAAAATTGAACACAATTTTTCCCTAAAGCTGACACATTCGCACCAGTGTCAAGTAAACCTACTAAATTTTCACCAAAAACTTGTACTTTGGCAAAAGGACGACTATCTTCATTATCACATAGGGTTTGAGATTTATTTTCACGTAAGACATGCTCTCCTTTTCGTGCAGATTTAGATTTTTTTTCATAATGTTAATTAGCACTGGTTCGGCAATGGGATTTTTAAGTCTCGAATTCATTGCAATTACAGCTGAATGGAAGTCATCGTAAGATTCTTTAAAATGCTGTTTACGTAAAGATATTCTAATAATGACCTCATGGTCACTTTCGAGGATACCAAACTCTTTTTCAAGTGCATATCTAAGGAAGGGATATGTTGCGTTTTTATTTTGCTTGGTAAACAACCAATACCAAGTTTCCGCTTTTCCAGATAGAAATATATGGAAGTTTGCCATGAGATGATCGTACGAACAATGACTACGCTCACAAAGTGTATCTATTTTAAAGAGAAAATCGGACACACTTCCTAACCCATCATAAACCACCTTCCACTCTTGCAGCTTAACACTATTAATCGCAGAGGGATTTGAAATTGAATGTGATTGCGGAAAAGATGAGGCTGCAACAAAAGTAGGAGCAGAGTTAATGTTACGATTTTGATCAGCCATGGTTAGGTTTGCTAGAGTATCTTTTATTGACGATAGCTCTTTATGAAAAGATTCTTGAGTAGTTCGAATAGTTTGCTGTAAAATTGAAACAAGGGATTCAACAGATGCAACATCAGCGTATGACTCTGTAATATTATCGGTTTGATTCTTTTCATTTGGTGGTACATTGTTTGATGAAGAAGCTATGTCTGAACTTAAAGAATTACCTTGAAAATCAGGTAATACAATTTTATTTCTATCAGTGGGGATTTCAGAAATACCTATGGACGTATCGAGAGGACTTACGAATGCTGGTGAAACTATCTCTCTAGGATTTCCTTCTGAATGAAAAATATTAGGTAAGCTTCTGTTTGGGGGAGAATGTACAACTCGAGATTTATTTGACTTAATGTCTGGTGAAGAATTAAGATTTATTTCTAATGCAGCTTTATTTGCAGGCTTCGAAGGAGTCTTACCACGACCTTTACCCTGTAGTGAGTGGCTTGAATTTGAATGATGCTTATGGCGAGTTTCCATAGCATGTATAACAATTTAAAAAAAATAAATAATCGATCTGATTGAGTTGTATATAATTTGCAAAAAAAATATATGTGTACTATATGTTTACTCTTAATTCCAAAAAAAAGTAAAGTTATCAAAAATTTAGATAAAAAAATATCGTTTGATCAGACCTGGTCTCAATTAAGATAAGGGAAAATGCAAGCAGATAGTAGCAGTTTGAGCTAAATTATGCAGTTTAAAAAAAATTATAATAACACTTATGTTTACCAGAATATATTCTACTTTGTTATGGCAACTGTTTCAAAGTTTCTTTGAACCATGAACAATGGCTCACATAAGTAAATGTATCTGTTTGTACAACCGAGCGTTTCCACTGCCCGAACGAACGAAGATTTCTTCGTTCGTTCAGGCAGTGTAAACAGTTTGGTCCGAACCAAGGTTCGGAACATTGGTTTTTTACAAAATGCTCGCGAGCGCTATTCGCGCAGTGTAAACACTTTTCCAGCACGAACGAACGAAGATTTCTTCGTTCGCTCTGATCGGCCGACGCTCGATCTTTTTGTGCGAATCCAGTGCTTATTTGCGCATAGGTAGTAGATTTGTTGAAATTGTAGTTAATAACGTAGGAAAAACAAAAAAGAAAGAAAATATATTGACAATTTAACGCAAAAGAACTTTGTTTTACTTTCTTATTTTATTAGCACTTTATATAATCAAATTATTTATATAATATTCTTTATATAATAAATTCTTTACATAAATACTTACATAAAACCTAAATTAAAAGGCATAAAAGTAGTAAAAATTAATCAAATTTAGTACGTTTGCATAAAAAAATATTGATCAACGCTGATGCTCGCAAGCATTGAATTTAAGTGTTTCCACTGCACGAACGAACAAGATGGCGACTTACCAATGTTCGCAACTTGTGTTCGTGCGGTGGAAACAGTTGGACCGAACGAAGAATTCATCGCGACGATTTGTTCGCGATGATTTCTTCGTTCGTTCGGGCGGTGGAAACGCTCGGCAAGATGCAGCTTTATTTGACAAAGACTAAAGACTAATGAATAGTTTAATACGACTATATTTTATCAATATTGTATTTTCACCATATATGATTTGATGCGGTAAATCTAAACTGAAAGCAGACTACAGTAACAAGCAATTTTAATTAAGATGCGTTGTCTTAAGCTTAACTGATTTGGTTTATCGATATGAGAAGTCAATATATGTGGCAGCATAAGAAACAAACTATGAATTCAATTACTTTGGACTCACAATAATCAGACAACTTCTGGAATTCAAAACATTTTGTACAGAACTGTTCTGCACCACAAAATATAATTTATGAGTTTATAACAATTACAAGCAACTACCTAATTGCACTCCAGTTGAAAGCTTACACCTTCTAATTACTGGGACTAAGAAAAGTTATTGCAATCGTAAGACTTTAAACTCAATTTATGAAAATAAAAATAAAGCACACATCAATGTTGGGGAGCTTCGAACACATGTTTGGAAAATAATTTCCAATTGAGATTTCATGTCCTGCTGTTGGGCGCTATTTATGTTACGCGCTCAACGTAGGATATACTTTTACGTTGTCTAGCGTTATGTCGTTGGGCGCCATTTATGTTACGCGTGGTCTATACTTTAAAAAAAAATTCTTATAGCCATATTTTGTAAAACGAACGCAGTCACTTGCGTTAAGATTTTCAGTCTGGCAATGTCTTTTTCATATGAAGTAAAACAAAGTCTCTTTCTCACTCAGAAATTTTCTACTAAAATATATTGCCAGATAAGAAAACCCGAAGTGACGTGATTGCGTGCGTTTTACAAAATATGGCCATTAATATTCGGCCTATAGGTATACAGCGGCATGTTGGATGGTCTTCGGCTAGCCTGTCGGAATTGGCGTGGTTCTTATACCTATTTGCGCGAGCCGCGTAATCATAAAATAAAATCCTCATGCCATAAAATGATTACCAATAAGATCTATTAAAAAAAATTGACACAACTGAAATAACTCACTAATGCACTGTGCTTTCCCAAAGGAGGCGTGACCAGATGGTTCGTCACGCAGATGCACTCTTCCCACCCACTGAAAAATGAGCATACCTGTGGCAATCTTAAACATCCCTAGTTATGATGATTGCCCCTAAAGTATTACTGCATATTTTATTTAACCTTTCCTACATTGAATTTCCACTTGCATTTCCCTTAAAGAAAAGTCCTAAAGATTCATTTTTCTTTTAATGTTTATAATGAGAATTCATTTCACAATAACAAATAAGCATAAGTGGACATTGCTTTATAGATGATCCAGTTAAATATTTTAGTAGAAAATTAATAATATAATTATAACAAATCTTGGTTCTCTCAATCTAAACATACTTTTATTATATTGTGTTTTGTTTTAGCATAATAAAAAAATTACATACTATCAGTTATAGAATAGCAACTAAGTTAAAAGTAAAATAACATTTTGTTGTCTTAATAGAGTGCAAAACTAGTTGTGGCGAGAGCGGAACGATGTGAAAAGAAATACATATAAATGAATCTAAATTTATCATGTTGAAGTTAAACCTAAGCAACAAACTTATTTTTTTCTGTTTCTATAACATTAATAACTTACTTGTTTTATTTTGTTTCTCTTCTCTTCTCCGGAGCAGCAGGCCTGTTGCGGTGGTGAAGATGTTGCTAATGAATGCTCAAATGTTTAAATAAAATAGGTTTGTTGCCAAGATAAAGAATCATGAAAAAAATAATGATTAAATGGTTCCGTTCCAAATTCTCTTTGATTCTGCCAGTAATAAATTGAAGTTGATGTTGAGATAAAATGTTGCAAGGCTCAAAATGTTGCGAGCCGAGACTTCATTTGGTCACTTGATGACAAAAGGAAAACCCCTATGAAAATTTCCGAATTAATTTCATTTCTTTTTCTCTTATTTTTTTAATGTTCTAAGGGAGGGTTTTTCTTTTTTTTCTTCTTACCTTTCGGGGCCTTTCGACAAACTTTGACGGATTAGGAACTGTGCAGTAAATGACTTGCTTTTCCTATTTCCCACGTGCTCCGAAAAGTAAAATATTACGCACAAGATCACTTTAACTTTTGGCGGGTATTCTTTAGCTGATTAATAGTTTTTTTTATTTTAAATTTTATTTAATTTTTATTTTGTTTAAACCATAGGTTAAGAAAAATCACGTTTATTTAAATTAGTTTTTTTTTAAAAATAAATCCCTTTTATTTTTATTAGTTTTATTTTTATAAGTTCTTGACCTTAATCACCTTGATCAGTGTGGCAATTTAGCTAGGTCAACCTTTCTTGTTGGCGTTTGAAATTAAAGAGACCTAGCTTTGCTAAGTTCTGATGAAAGCAACCTCGCTAAAACAAGTTATATTTTAGAGAAAAAAAAAAACTCGTACGCTTTTTTTTTTTCTTGCACGTAGCTGTATAATACTTTTGCCACGAAATCAAAATAGCTACACCCGACGGAAAAAATTTATCAAAATTTGTTTGTTCTCTAAAAATTTTGTTTTGTTTTTTTTTTTTTTTTTAAACATCTTATTCAGCAAAAAAAAGTTCTTCATAGAATTATATTAAAACATAATGCTGAATTGGTATATAGAAGATACAAGCATTGTATTAAAATTTAAAGTTTAGCTATTATGGTTTTCTTCCTTTCCTCTTTACAGTTTAAATAAGATAGAAAAAAAAAAACACAATAATATCGACTATAATGAAGTTAATGAATGGCACAAAATATGAAGATTTTTTTTTGTTTTTACAAAGCAAGTTGTTTAATTTTTTCCTTTTAGTGTGAGAGAATTTTTGTTTTCTGATCACTTAAAACCAAATATATTTAAAGCATGGCAACAGCTCTAAGATTTTTTTTTTTTTTTTTTAGCTCGTTTGTACATGAGTATATGCCAAGAGGTAACAGTAAATAAAAATTAAAAAAACCTTACTTGTTATTGTGCAATGAACAACTAGCAACCTAATTAATATTCAGGGGTGGCCATCTGTGTCAAGTGCTTGAGCCATTTCTGAGGTGCCAGAAGTGTCCATTACCACAGTCAATTATTGGACTTAAAATTCGTAACAAACCTGCTTAGTTTTGAGGTTTTCCGCTAAAACAAACAGGAATAAGAATTTTTTTTTTTTTAAGTAGTTGGGAGCTTAACGTGTGGCTCGACCCATGAAAAGCCGGGCAAAATCGTTACTTTTTACGTACGGATATCTGAAGCATGAAACTTTCCAATGAATTTGCCTTGCAAATCCTCTAATTCATATAATGCGCTTCCTATTCTCTTCCTAATACGACATTTGATAAATTTCTGTAAAAATTTTGAATTGATTCCTTTTTGAAAATTACTTAAGGCAAAGTTTCTCCGAAACACTTCTTGACCTTCACGGTAACTAATTTCTCTAGCACGAGTGTTATAAGTTTTCTCTGCTTTGTCATGCGCCCTTACCAAATTTTGAGATATTTTATCTCTTATCTTGTTCATACGATCTGATTTATTTTGTATGTCAACGTGATCGTTTTGCAAACTGTTGAGTTTTTCTAAAATTTTATAAGATGATCCATGCTGACACATGTTCTGACCAAATAACGCAAAATATGGTGAGCACTGAATTGCAGTGTGGAAGTCACTTCTGATGATAGACAGAATTTGTGGGATATTTCTGTCCCAATTAGCATGATCTTTTTCATATTAAAGAAAGCATCGAATTTTAGTTAAAATTTCTCTATTTGCTCTTTCAGAAGCGTTTGCCTGTGGCGAATAAAATCCTGTTTTTATATGACTAATTCCATAAACAGATATAAATTCTTTCATTTCCTGTGACAAAAATTGCTTCCCGTTGTCACTATGAATGAATTGTGGGACTCCAAAGGTTACAAATACTTCATTTTGTAGAAACGAAATAACGTTGGCAGAGGTTGCTGCTCGTAGTGGTTTTAGAAAAACGAATTTGGTGAAATGATCAATGGCAATAAAAAGCTGACTGTTTTTAGATTTAGATAGAGTATAGGGACCCAAGAAATCACAATAAATACGTTGCATGGGACGTTCAGTTACAAAAAGTTTTCCCATAGGAGGCCTCAGGGTTTGGTTAGGTGCTTTAACAGACTTACACTTTTCACAGTTTTGAACATATGTATTAACATCTTTTGCCATCGACGGCCAAAAATACTTTTGACGTATTCTTGCAAGCGTTTTTTCAAAACCTCCATGACAACTAACTACAGAGTCATGAGCACCTTTTATTATGGCGTCGGCCAGAGTTTTTGGCACCCAAAGTCTCCAAAGGTTGTCTTCCTCATCTTCTATGCCTTTTCTAAATTTAACGCGCTTGTATACAAAATCATCACTAACGCAAAGGTCTGGAAGAGATTCTTGGTTATCACTAATAGTTTTCTTAAGGTTTGTATATTCCTCATTATTGAATTCGTGTGAAGACATATCGATTTCTAATGGAATATCGCTTATATTGAGTTCGTCGACATCAAAACGTGACAATGTATCTGGAACCACATTTAGAGAACCTTGCGGTGTTCCATTTGGAAGTCAAATCGTTGAAGCTGAAGACTCCACCTAGCTAAACGTCCGCTCAGGTCCTTTTGCGACATAAGCCATTTTAGACTTGAGTGGTCGGTTATGATTTTGAATGGCAACCCTTCGATATATGGGCGGAACCTCTTAACACAAACAATTGCCGCCATGCACTCTAGCTCTGTAACCGTATAATTACGTTGTGCATGATTTAATTTTTTTGAGACAAAGGCAATTGGATGTTCTTTTCCGTCGTCGTCGTATTGAATCAACACTCCACCTACACCTATGCTCGACGCATCACATTGAATAAAAAATTCTCGATTGAAATTTGGCTGTGCCAGTACAGGGGCTGATGAAAGAGCTTCCTTCAGATTCTCGAAAGCATTAATAGCTTCTGGAGTTAGTTTAAAGGACTTTCCTTTCTTAAGACAATCAGTTAATGGACCAGCCATGTCAGCATGTTGCTGATAAAAGAACGATACCAATTCGCCATGCCAACAAATCGGCGAACTTGGCGTGGGCTTTTAGGCAAGGGAGCCTTTTTGATTGCTTCTACTTTTTCTGGATCTACCTTAAGGCAGCCATTTCCTATTCGATACACTAGGTATTTTATTTCCTTTTGACAGAAACTACTTTTGCCAACGTTAATCGTAAGATTAGCAGCTTTTAAACATTTTGCAACTTCGCTCAGCAACTTTATGTGCGATTTGAAGTCAGAACTACAGACAAGCAGATCATCAAGGTAAATAAAAACGTTCTCTCTAAATTTGGATGGTATTACTTTGTCCATTAATCGACTCATCGTCTGGGGACCATTGCACAGTCCGAAAGGCATAACCTTGAAGTGGTATAATGGTCTCCCAGGAACAGCAAAAGCGGTTTTTTCTTTCGAGGACTCAGATAACTTTATTTGAAAGAATGCATCCTTTAAGTCAATACCACTGATGAAATGTGTGTCTTTAAGCCTACTGAGTAAACCATTAATATGTGGCAAAGGGTAGGAATCCTTTTTTGTCAGAGAATTTAATTTTCTTGAGTCGACACAGAGCCTTATCTTTCCCGGCTTGCGAACAAGAACAACCGGACTGCACCACGGTGAGTTCGATTCTTCAATAACACCCATTTCTAAAAGTCGATCGAGCTCTTTAAAAGCTTCCTCTTGTCTTGGTGGAGATAATGGAAAATGTTTAGATTTAACAGGTACTGCATCTCCGGTATCAATGTCATGTTGAAGCAGATTAGTGCAACCAAGACCAAGTTTTTCAAAAGAAGGAAATTCTAAAATAATTTTTTCCAATTCAAGTTTTTGTTCTTGATTCAGCTCGTGAAAATTTGAATTTAATAACTCATTGTTTCCAATAGCAGAAATTTTTGGAAATATTTGTGGGGCTAAGGCAAACGCATGGAAAAAATCCACACCAAAATAAGCTTCTTGGGTTAAAGATGGCACGAGATAAAAATCTATGGTTTTTGTAACTTTTTTAAAATAAATTGGTAGCGAACAGTAACCAATTACTTTTTGTTTCGCTCCATCAGCGGTAGAAAGTGAATAGTTCAAAGGTTTTATTTTAACATTGTATTTATTTAAAAATTGAACACAATTTTTCCCTAAAGCTGACACATTCGCACCAGTGTCAAGTAAACCTACTAAATTTTCACCAAAAACTTGTACTTTGGCAAAAGGACGACTATCTTCATTATCACATAATATTGTTGACATCAACAGTTTACGATACTGTTTGCGTTTTTGAAATCTTTGCCTGCACTTTACAATTTTCTTAGAAGGACCGGTTTTTGAAAAAATTCTAGCTTTGACTTGTTCATATCGCAGCTTGCGTTCATGAAGGCTAAGATTTGAAAAATTTGTTTGAACTGAAATGCTTTTAGATGTTGGTTTCAACAGTTGAACATTACATTTTTGTATTGAATTTTCTAAATCAAATGTTCTGTTATTTAATAATGTTGGTTTAATTTGAAACTCGGGATTTGTTGGGAAGAACGAGAGTCCCCGGTAGCCATCTCGCTCTTTTTCTGGTTTCCCTGATGCTGGTTTGGACAGTGAATAGTCAACACACCTTTCTGACCACATTTGTAGCACAAAATATTCCTTGACTCTTCGGGACAATATATGTATGAATGCCCTAAAGAAGAACAATTCCAGCACTGAATCTTAGAATAATCCATTCTATAAGGACGCCGAGAAACTTGCAAAGCTTCTAATTGAGGATCGCTGTCAGTGTTGTTATCCTCTTCGTTAACAACAGAATCAATCTCATTAACGTGACGGCTTGGATTTGCAAACGGGGTTTGAGATTTATTTTCACGTAAGACATGCTCTCCTTTTCGTGCAATGTCTCTTAGCTCATCTAAACTGTTTGGTTGAGAGTTGAATAGAAGGAACTTGAGGTTAGCATTTAGATTTTTTTTCATAATGTTAATTAGCACTGGTTCGGCAATGGGATTTTTAAGTCTCGAATTCATTGCAATTACAGCTGAATGGAAGTCATCGTAAGATTCTTTAAAATGCTGTTTACGTAAAGATATTCTAATAATGACCTCATGGTCACTTTCGAGGATACCAAACTCTTTTTCAAGTGCATATCTAAGGAAGGGATATGTTGCGTTTTTATTTTGCTTGGTAAACAACCAATACCAAGTTTCCGCTTTTCCAGATAGAAATATATGGAAGTTTGCCATGAGATGATCGTACGAACAATGACTACGCTCACAAAGTGTATCTATTTTAAAGAGAAAATCGGACACACTTCCTAACCCATCATAAACCACCTTCCACTCTTGCAGCTTAACACTATTAATCGCAGAGGGATTTGAAATTGAATGTGATTGCGGAAAAGATGAGGCTGCAACAAAAGTAGGAGCAGAGTTAATGTTACGATTTTGATCAGCCATGGTTAGGTTTGCTAGAGTATCTTTTATTGACGATAGCTCTTTATGAAAAGATTCTTGAGTAGTTCGAATAGTTTGCTGTAAAATTGAAACAAGGGATTCAACAGATGCAACATCAGCGTATGACTCTGTAATATTATCGGTTATGATTCTTTTCATTTGGTGGTACATTGTTTGATGAAGAAGCTATGTCTGAACTTAAAGAATTACCTTGAAAATCAGGTAATACAATTTTATTTCTATCAGTGGGGATTTCAGAAATACCTATGGACGTATCGAGAGGACTTACGAATGCTGGTGAAACTATCTCTCTAGGATTTCCTTCTGAATGAAAAATATTAGGTAAGCTTCTGTTTGGGGGAGAATGTACAACTCGAGATTTATTTGACTTAATGTCTGGTGAAGAATTAAGATTTTTTTCTAATGCAGCTTTATTTGCAGGCTTCGAAGGAGTCTTACCACGACCTTTACCCTGTAGTGAGTGGCTTGAATTTGAATGATGCTTATGGCGAGTTTCCATAGCATGTATAACAATTTAAAAAAAATAAATAATCGATCTGATTGAGTTGTATATAATTTGCAAAAAAAATATATGTGTACTATATGTTTACTCTTAATTCCAAAAAAAAGTAAAGTTATCAAAAATTTAGATAAAAAAATATCGTTTGATCAGACCTGGTCTCAATTAAGATAAGGGAAAATGCAAGCAGATAGTAGCAGTTTGAGCTAAATTATGCAGTTTAAAAAAAATTATAATAACACTTATGTTTACCAGAATATATTCTACTTTATTATGGCAACTGTTTCAAAGTTTCTTTGAACCATGAACAATGACTCACATAAGTAAATGTATCTGTTTGTACAACCGAGCGTTTCCACTGCCCGAACGAACGAAGATTTCTTCGTTCGTTCAGGCAGTGTAAACAGTTTGGTCCGAACCAAGGTTCGGAACATTGGTTTTTTACAAAATGCTCGCGAGCGCTATTCGCGCAGTGTAAACACTTTTCCAGCACGAACGAACGAAGATTTCTTCGTTCGCTCTGATCGGCCGACGCTCGATCTTTTTGTGCGAATCCAGTGCTTATTTGCGCATAGGTAGTAGATTTGTTGAAATTGTAGTTAATAACGTAGGAAAAACAAAAAAGAAAGAAAATATATTGACAATTTAACGCAAAAGAACTTTGTTTTACTTTCTTATTTTATTAGCACTTTATATAATCAAATTATTTATATAATATTCTTTATATAATAAATTCTTTACATAAATACTTACATAAAACCTAAATTAAAAGGCATAAAAGTAGTAAAAATTAATCAAATTTAGTACGTTTGCATAAACAAATATTGATCAACGCTGATGCTCGCAAGCATTGAATTTAAGTGTTTCCACTGCACGAACGAACAAGATGGCGACTTACCAATGTTCGCAACTTGTGTTCGTGCGGTGGAAACAGTTGGACCGAACGAAGAATTCATCGCGACGATTTGTTCGCGATGATTTCTTCGTTCGTTCGGGCGGTGGAAACGCTCGGCAAGATGCAGCTTTATTTGACAAAGACTAAAGACTAATGAATAGTTTAATACGACTATATTTTATCAATATTGTATTTTCACCATATATGATTTGATGAGGTAAATCTAAACTGAAAGCAGACTACAGTAACAAGCAATTTTAATTAAGATGCGTTGTCTTAAGCTTAACTGATTTGGTTTATCGATATGAGAAGTCAATATATGTGGCAGCATAAGAAACAAACTATGAATTCAATTACTTTGGACTCACAATAATCAGACAACTTCTGGAATTCAAAACATTTTGTACAGAACTGTTCTGCACCACAAAATATAATTTATGAGTTTATAACAATTACAAGCAACTACCTAATTGCACTCCAGTTGAAAGCTTACACCTTCTAATTACTGGGACTAAGAAAAGTTATTGCAATCGTAAGACTTTAAACTCAATTTATGAAAATAAAAATAAAGCACACATCAATGTTGGGGAGCTTCGAACACATGTTTGGAAAATAATTTCCAATTGAGATTTCATGTCCTGCTGTTGGGCGCTATTTATGTTACGCGCTCAACGTAGGATATACTTTTACGTTGTCTAGCGTTATGTCGTTGGGCGCCATTTATGTTACGCGTGGTCTATACTTTAAAAAAAAAATTCTTAATATTCGGCCTATAGGTATACAGCGGCATGTTGGATGGTCTTCGGCTAGCCTGTCGGAATTGGCGTGGTTCTTATACCTATTTGCGCGAGCCGCGTAATCATAAAATAAAATCCTCATGCCATAAAATGATTACCAATAAGATCTATTAAAAAAAATTGACACAACTGAAATAACTCACTAATGCACTGTGCTTTCCCAAAGGAGGCGTGACCAGATGGTTCGTCACGCAGATGCACTCTTCCCACCCACTGAAAAATGAGCACACCTGTGGCAATCTTAAACATCCCTAGTTATGATGATTGCCCCTAAAGTATTACTGCATATTTTATTTAACCTTTCCTACATTGAATTTCCACTTGCATTTCCCTTAAAGAAAAGTCCTAAAGATTCATTTTTCTTTTAATGTTTATAATGAGAATTCATTTCACAATAACAAATAAGCATAAGTGGACATTGCTTTATAGATGATCCAGTTAAATATTTTAGTAGAAAATTAATAAAATAATTATAACAAATCTTGGTTCTCTCAATCTAAACATACTTTTATTATATTGTGTTTTGTTTTAGCATAATAAAAAAATTACATACTATCAGTTATAGAATAGCAACTAAGTTAAAAGTAAAATAACATTTTGTTGTCTTAATAGAGTGCAAAACTAGTTGTGGCGAGAGCGGAACGATGTGAAAAGAAATACATATAAATGAATCTAAATTTATCATGTTGAAGTTAAACCTAAGCAACAAACTTATTTTTTTCTGTTTCTATAACATTAATAACTTACTTGTTTTATTTTGTTTCTCTTCTCTTCTCCGGAGCAGCAGGCCTGTTGCGGTGGTGAAGATGTTGCTAATGAATGCTCAAATGTTTAAATAAAATAGGTTTGTTGCCAAGATAAAGAATCATGAAAAAAATAATGATTAAATGGTTCCGTTCCAAATTCTCTTTGATTCTGCCAGTAATAAATTGAAGTTGATGTTGAGATAAAATGTTGCAAGGCTCAAAATGTTGCGAGCCGAGACTTCATTTGGTCACTTGATGACAAAAGGAAAACCCCTATGAAAATTTCCGAATTAATTTCATTTCTTTTTCTCTTATTTTTTTAATGTTCTAAGGGAGGGTTTTTCTTTTTTTTTTCTTACCTTTCGGGGCCTTTCGACAAACTTTGACGGATTAGGAACTGTGCAGTAAATGACTTGCTTTTCCTATTTCCCACGTGCTCCGAAAAGTAAAATATTACGCACAAGATCACTTTAACTTTTGGCGGGTATTCTTTAGCTGATTAATAGTTTTTTTTATTTTAAATTTTATTTAATTTTTATTTTGTTTAAACCATAGGTTAAGAAAAATCACGTTTATTTAAATTAGTTTTTTTTTAAAAATAAATCCCTTTTATTTTTATTAGTTTTATTTTTATAAGTTCTTGACCTTAATCACCTTGATCAGTGTGGCAATTTAGCTAGGTCAACCTTTCTTGTTGGCGTTTGAAATTAAAGAGACCTAGCTTTGCTAAGTTCTGATGAAAGCAACCTCGCTAAAACAAGTTATATTTTAGAGAAAAAAAAAAACTCGTACGCTTTTTTTTTTTCTTGCACGTAGCTGTATAATACTTTTGCCACGAAATCAAAATAGCTACACCCGACGGAAAAAATTTATCAAAATTTGTTTGTTCTCTAAAAATTTTGTTTTGTTTTTTTTTTTTTTTTTAAACATCTTATTCAGCAAAAAAAAGTTCTTCATAGAATTATATTAAAACATAATGCTGAATTGGTATATAGAAGATACAAGCATTGTATTAAAATTTAAAGTTTAGCTATTATGGTTTTCTTCCTTTCCTCTTTACAGTTTAAATAAGATAGAAAAAAAAAACACAATAATATCGACTATAATGAAGTTAATGAATGGCACAAAATATGAAGATTTTTTTTTGTTTTTACAAAGCAAGTTGTTTAATTTTTTCCTTTTAGTGTGAGAGAATTTTTGTTTTCTGATCACTTAAAACCAAATATATTTAAAGCATGGCAACAGCTCTAAGATTTTTTTTTTTTTTTTTTAGCTCGTTTGTACATGAGTATATGCCAAGAGGTAACAGTAAATAAAAATTAAAAAAACCTTACTTGTTATTGTGCAATGAACAACTAGCAACCTAATTAATATTCAGGGGTGGCCATCTGTGTCAAGTGCTTGAGCCATTTCTGAGGTGCCAGAAGTGTCCATTACCACAGTCAATTATTGGACTTAAAATTCGTAACAAACCTGCTTAGTTTTGAGGTTTTCCGCTAAAACAAACAGGAATAAGAATTTTTTTTTTTTAAGTAGTTGGGAGCTTAACGTGTGGCTCGACCCATGAAAAGCCGGGCAAAATCGTTACTTTTTACGTACGGATATCTGAAGCATGAAACTTTCCAATGAATTTGCCTTGCAAATCCTCTAATTCATATAATGCGCTTCCTATTCTCTTCCTAATACGACATTTGATAAATTTCTGTAAAAATTTTGAATTGATTCCTTTTTGAAAATTACTTAAGGCAAAGTTTCTCCGAAACACTTCTTGACCTTCACGGTAACTAATTTCTCTAGCACGAGTGTTATAAGTTTTCTCTGCTTTGTCATGCGCCCTTACCAAATTTTGAGATATTTTATCTCTTATCTTGTTCATACGATCTGACTTATTTTGTATGTCAACGTGATCGTTTTGCAAACTGTTGAGTTTTTCTAAAATTTTATAAGATGATCCATGCTGACACATGTTCTGACCAAATAACGCAAAATATGGTGAGCACTGAATTGCAGTGTGGAAGTCACTTCTGATGATAGACAGAATTTGTGGGATATTTCTGTCCCAATTAGCATGATCTTTTTCATATTGAAGAAAGCATCGAATTTTAGTTAAAATTTCTCTATTTGCTCTTTCAGAAGCGTTTGCCTGTGGCGAATAAAATCCTGTTTTTATATGACTAATTCCATAAACAGATATAAATTCTTTCATTTCCTGTGACAAAAATTGCTTCCCGTTGTCACTATGAATGAATTGTGGGACTCCAAAGGTTACAAATACTTCATTTTGTAGAAACGAAATAACGTTGGCAGAGGTTGCTGCTCGTAGTGGTTTTAGAAAAACGAATTTGGTGAAATGATCAATGGCAATAAAACGCTGACTGTTTTTAGATTTAGATAGAGTATAGGGACCCAAGAAATCACAATAAATACGTTGCATGGGACGTTCAGTTACAAAAAGTTTTCCCATAGGAGGCCTCAGGGTTTGGTTAGGTGCTTTAACAGACTTACACTTTTCACAGTTTTGAACATATGTATTAACATCTTTTGCCATCGACGGCCAAAAATACTTTTGACGTATTCTTGCAAGCGTTTTTTCAAAACCTCCATGACAACTAACTACAGAGTCATGAGCACCTTTTATTATGGCGTCGGCCAGAGTTTTTGGTACCCAAAGTCTCCAAAGGTTGTCTTCCTCATCTTCTATGCCTTTTCTAAATTTAACGCGCTTGTATACAAAATCATCACTAACGCAAAGGTCTGGAAGAGATTCTTGGTTATCACTAATAGTTTTCTTAAGGTTTGTATATTCCTCATTATTGAATTCGTGTGAAGACATATCGATTTCTAATGGAATATCGCTTATATTGAGTTCGTCGACATCAAAACGTGACAATGTATCTGGAACCACATTTACAGAACCTTGCGGTGTTCCATTTGGAAGTCAAATCGTTGAAGCTGAAGACTCCACCTAGCTAAACGTCCGCTCAGGTCCTTTTGCGACATAAGCCATTTTAGACTTGAGTGGTCGGTTATGATTTTGAATGGCAACCCTTCGATATATGGGCGGAACCTCTTAACACAAACAATTGCCGCCATGCACTCTAGCTCTGTAACCGTATAATTACGTTGTGCATGATTTAATTTTTTTGAGACAAAGGCAATTGGATGTTCTTTTCCGTCGTCGTCGTATTGAATCAACACTCCACCTACACCTATGCTCGACGCATCACATTGAATAAAAAATTCTCGATTGAAATTTGGCTGTGCCAGTACAGGGGCTCATGAAAGAGCTTCCTTCAGATTCTCGAAAGCATTAATAGCTTCTGGAGTTAGTTTAAAGGACTTTCCTTTCTTAAGACAATCAGTTAATGGACCAGCCATGTCAGCATGTTGCTGATAAAAGAACGATACCAATTCGCCATGCCAACAAATCGGCGAACTTGGCGTGGGCTTTTAGGCAAGGGAGCCTTTTTGATTGCTTCTACTTTTTCTGGATCTACCTTAAGGCAGCCATTTCCTATTCGATACACTAGGTATTTTATTTCCTTTTGACAGAAACTACTTTTGCCAACGTTAATCGTAAGATTAGCAGTGTGACGACTAAAATATCGCTGGCGATTTTTTAGCCGCACAACGGCCAAGGTGCGAGAAAGACACCTGGTTGAACACCGCCAGTTGATATTTATGCTTCACTTTATTTTTTTACACACACACACATAAACACTGAACTAATATAATGAATAAAAACACATGAATACAAAATAACACCCATGCACTTTTATATAAGAAAAGAGAGAGAAAGGGGAAATCATGTAAACAAAAGTTGAAAACATGAAAAACGTGCGCAAACACATGCGCAAAGCTGGCGTGATCTTGCTCAGAGGCAAGTAGCGGATCACATAAGAAAATAATAGAAGGCAAATTGCTGGGCAAAATGTGGAAACAAATTCTGATGAAAGACAACAACAAGGCTGCACCGTACGGGACTTCGGTTACGGGAAAAACAGCCCAGAACTTTCGATTGCGGTACCTTGTTTACCACAAACAACAAGAGGACGATGGTATAAATAGGCCGCAATCGAAGAGCAGAGAACAGAATGTGTTATACATTAAAAGTGTGCAGAGTGCAAGTGATCGAGATTATATAAACAAAAAAATAAAACAGTGAAGCGAGTGCAATTGGAAACAAAAAAATAAAACAGAGAAGCGAGTGCAATTGAAGAGAGTGCAATTGGACCGAAAAAGCATTTGAGTAAAATACGCCGACCGAAGAAAAGACTGGAAAGTGGCAAAAACAGAGGAGGTGAGAAATTGTGTGAAGTGAAATATTTTTTTATTAAGAGCAGAGTCGTTGGCTTGTAGGCCCACCTGCAAGGACGATAGATAGACATTTCGGTGGCTTGTAGGCCCACTTGTCTATCCAACGGAGAAAGCAGAGTCGTTGGCTTGTAGGCCCACCTGCAAAGACAATAGATAGACATTTCGGTGGCTTGTAGGCCCACTTGTCTATCCAACGGAGAAAGCAGAGTCGTTGGCTTGTAGGCCCACCTGCAAAAGTAATAGATAAACATTTCGGTGGCTTGTAGGCCCACTTGTTTATCCAACGGCAAGAGCAGCGTCGGTGGCTTGTAGGCCCCCTGCAGTAGCGGTAGACAGAGTCGGTGGCTTGTAGGCCCACCTGTCTTCACCTTTTTGTTAGCAGCGTCCGTGGCTTGTATGCCCGCCTGCTCAAACCAGAACATTGTCCGTGGTTTGTAAGCCCGCGTGTTCGCTTTTTTTTCATCGAGTAACAGTGCTGCGGCTTGTAGGCCCGCCTGTTAAGCCGAGACGCAGACGTGAAGACCTGGAGGAATAAGGCCCATTAAATTCAACAATACAAAAATATAAATTCAGATATTTTACCGTGTAGTAAAGATAAAGGCCAACCATTTAATAAAGATCAATTGTTAAATAAAACCAAAGTGTAATTTCTTGTAAGAACCCTGGAAACCCGCTGAGCTTACCCCAGCAAACAAAAGAACCAGCGGAGGTTCGTTACAAGTGGCGCCCGAACAGGGACTATTGTTCACAGGAATAGACACGGAAAACGACAGGAAAACCAACTAACGAAAGAATCATGGTACGAACAGCCTGGATACACGCACTGCGAAGAGACGACTTGTTGGCCTACTCGAGAGAGTTTAACTTTAGTGGCGAAGGTACTGTTGAAGAACTCAGAAAAAGATTTGCTGCGTTTGCGCAAGAGCCAGACCAAAAACCGGAGGTGCAACAACGCCTCATCGAACTGGAAGCAAAGCATGCAAGATGTCCTTCCCCTGGTCAGCTTGTCGTTCCTCAACCAATACCGATGCCCAGCGTAGAACCAACAGGATCGGCGTATACCCATATAGCTATGCCGACGTATAACGGAGTAATGCCCGAAGTACAACCACAGGTGGCGCAGTACAACCACAATCCGTACGCTACTGTGATTGACCAAGTGAGAAAGTGGTCTGTGAAGTACGACGGTGGCCGAGACCCACTTGCGTTCATTGAGCGTGTAGAAGAACTGGCGGAAGTGTATGGCCTCGGAAAAGACCATCTTCCCCGAACGATGCCCGAACTATTAAGAGACCGAGCTTTGACGTGGTTTCGAAATAATAATCGGATGTGGCGCGAATGGAGAAGCTTCAAGGAAGACTTCTTGCATTTCTTTCTACCCGCGAGATATTTCGAAAGATTGGACGACGACATAAGGCAGAGGCATCAGCACCCTGGCGAATCTTTTAAGGATTACGTCCTGGCGCTACAGAGCTTGATGCGACATTCAAGTTACAGCGAACAGCAAAAACTCGAAAGAACGTTCAGGAACAGTCGGCAAGAGTACCAGCTCTATATAAAAAGGAAAGATTTTGTTAGTCTGGAAGAGCTCATGGCGTTGGCCGAAGACTTCGAATGCATACATGCAGACGCGGCACCCATTCGAGCACCGGTTCAAAGACCCAGAGAGGAACGTCATCGCATGGTTACTCAAGCTCCGGAGGCACCCATCAATCCACGAACAGCGTGCAGACGATGTGGCAAAGATGGCCACATGCGCCACGAATGCCGGAATCCCTGGGTAATATTCTGTTGGGAGTGTGGGAAACGAGGCGTAAAAGCGATGGAATGTTGTCGTCGGCAGTCGGGAAACGGACGGAACACCCGATAGACGCGAGGCCTATCGGGGATAGCACACACGGTCCCTCGCATTCCGTAGAAAGCCTACAACACGACGCAGCCCACATTTTTGCATTTGTTACCCTCGGAAAGGAAGTTCGAGAGGCCACTATTGACACAGGAGCCACCAGGAGTTTCGTGAGTCAGCAGTTAGCTGAAAGATTAGCCAACACAGGAGAGAAGAGAAAGGAAGACATCATCGTACGAATGGCCGACAACTCTGTGCGATCCGTGAGCGAATCATTGGTCATAGACGTGAGAATGGGAAATGATGCTTGCCGGATCCCGTTACTTGTGCTACCCGACATAGTGGACGATGTAATTTTGGGAATGGACTTTCTTATAAGGATCCAGGCGACGCTTACATGCGGCGGCCACGCCATAACGTTAAAAAGTAGCGAGGTGACAACGAGTGCTAACGTTTCCCCACTATGCACAGTAGTGCGAGAAGAGACAGTGACGGAGAAGGAGATGATAGATAATTTCTTAAAGGCGGAATTATCGGAGTTTGAGAAACTGGAGGGTCTATCCAATATTACGACACACAAAATAATTATGCAGGATGATAGACCGATAAAGCAGAGGTACTTCCCGAAAAACCCGGCAATGCAAGCGATCATTAATGAGGAGATCGACGATTTAATTGAAAAAGGGTGTATTGAGCCCTCACATAGCCCCCACAGTGCCCCAATAGTGCTTGTGAAAAAGAAGACAGGAAAATGGCGGCTCTGCGTAGATTATCGGCAATTGAATGCGAAATCCATACCAGACGCCTACCCAATACCACGAATTCATCATATTTTGGACCGTCTGCGTGACGCAAAATATATAAGCAGTTTAGATTTGAAAAATGGTTATTGGCAAATTCCTATGGACGAAAATAGTAAGCAATTCACAGCATTCACGGTACCAGGTCGAGGTCTTTTCCAATGGAGAGTAATGCCGTTTGGATTACATTCAGCTCCAGCGACGTTTCAGAGAGCATTAGATCAAGTGATTGGTCCTGAGATGGAACCACATGCCTTTGCGTATTTAGACGACATAATCGTCACAGGGAATTCATTCCAACAGCACATGACTAACCTGAAAGAGGTGTTCCGTAGACTCCGGGCGGCTAACCTTAAAATAAATGTTGAAAAGTGTGAATTCTTCCAAGAAGAGATAAAATACTTAGGCCATGTCGTAAGCAACCAGGGGATACATACAGATCCCGAGAAAATATCTGCGATCAAACTTTTACAGCGACCCACAAACACGAAGGAGCTACGACGAGTGCTGGGAATAGCGTCATGGTATCGACGTTTCGTTCCGGAGTTCTCAAAGATTGTCCACCCACTAACAACGCTACTGGGAAAAGGAAAACATTGGAAATGGAGTGAGAGTCAGGAAGAGGCATTCGAAACTCTTAAGGCCAAGTTAACTGAGGCACCAATCTTAGCGTGTCCGAACTTCAATGAAAAGTTCACGCTACAAACCGACGCCAGTGACTACGGCCTTGGAGCAGTCTTAACACAAGGTCAGGGAGACGAGGAGAGAGTAATTGCTTACGCAAGTCGACACCTCAATAAGGCGGAGTGTAACTACTCTCCTACCGAGAAAGAATGCCTAGCGATAGTTTGGGCAATCCGGAAAATGCGACCATATCTCGAAGGGTATAGGTTTACAGTGGTCACAGACCATTTGTCACTAAAATGGCTGAACTCAATAGAGAGTCCATCTGGTCGCATCGCGAGGTGGGCATTGGAGCTACAACAGCATACATTTGACATACAATACCGCAGAGGAAAACTCAACGTAGTAGCTGACGCGTTGTCTCGACAGCCTCAAGAGATGCTGCGTAAATCAACCATGGAAGAGGCACAAGAAAATACGTGCAACTGGTTGTGTAAAAAGATGCAAGAGGTCTTGGAGAACCCAGAGAAGTTCCCAGACTACGTTATGGAAGAAGGGCAGATATACAGACACATCGCAAGCCAAGCGAACGACGAAGATTGCGTTCCTTGGAAACTTTGTGTGCCCAGTTATTCGAGAGACAGGGTTCTGAAAGAGAACCATGATAGCCCGTGCGCCGGCCACTTAGGAATACGGAAAACAATTGCAAGAATAGCCAATAAATACTATTGGCCAGGCATGTTCCGAGATATTGGCCGTTATGTTCGTCGTTGCGAATCATGCCAGCGCTACAAGCCAAGCCAACAAAGTCCCGCTGGTAAGATGCTTACCCAAATTGCGGAAGAGCCTTGGTCAATTGTATGCGCTGATTTCGTTGGACCCCTCCCTAGGTCCAAACATGGAAACACAATGCTCCTGGTATTTTTCGACAAATTCTCGAAATGGACTGAGGTGATGCCGCTGCGCAAGGTGACCAGCGATCACCTCCAACGCGCATTTCGAGAGCGCATCCTAGCGCGATTTGGCGTCCCAAAGGTCCTCGTCACGGATAACGGCGCCCAATTCACGAGTCGATCATTTAAAAAGTTCTTGAACGAACTAGGAGTGAAACACCAATTCACTGCCCCATATACACCCCAGGAGAACCCAACAGAGCGCGCAAATCGGACTATCAAGACGATGATAGCACAGTTCACAGGTGAGCAACAACGGGTCTGGGACGAACTGCTTCCAGAAATCTCACTAGCCATGAACACCAGTGTCTCCGAAACTACCGGGTATAGCCCAGCCTTTCTGATTCAAGGACGTGAACCAAGGCTGCCAAAAACCCTGTATGACGAGCAAACATTTGGCACAGGAGAAGAACCACAGACAGCCCCAGAAAGAGAAATAAAAATGAAAGAGATTTTCGAGATTGTGCGGCGCAACCTAGAAAGAGCTGCCCAGGACCAAGCTCGGCACTACAATCTACGAAGACGAAACTGGACCCCAAAAATCGGAGAAATGGTCCTTATCAAACAGCATCACTTATCGAAGGCGATAGATAGTTTTGCAGCAAAGCTGGCTCCGAAGTTCGATGGCCCATATAAAATCATCGATTTTATATCCCCGGTGATAGTACGCGTTAAGCGCGAAAGAGAAACCCGAACGAGGACAGCCCATATCAGTCAGCTGAAACTATTTCAGTCTGACCAAGAATCATAGCTAAAATCGCGCTGGAAAGCGCAGCACCACCTGCGTCAACAACTGGAAAGCGCAGCACCACCTGCGTTAACAACTGGTATCGCAGCGACACCTGCGTCAACAACTGAGATCGCAGCGACACCTGCGTCAACAACTGGTAGCGCAGCACCATCTGCGTCAACAACTGGCAGCGCAGCACCAACTGCGTCAACAACTGGAAGCGCAGCACCACCTGCGTCAACAACTGGAAAGCGCAGCGACACCTGCGTCAACAACTGGCATCGCAGCGACACCTGCGTCAACAACTAAGATCGCAGCGACACCTGCGTCAACAACTGAGATCGCAGCGACACCTGCGTCAACAACTGGCATCGCAGCGACACCTGCGTCAACAACTGAGATCGCAGCGACACCTGCGTCAACAACTGGCATCGCAGCGACACCTGCGTCAACAACTGGTATCGCAGCGACACCTGCGTCAACAACTGAGATCGCAGCGACGAACAAAATCGCATAACAGTCTATCGCATGGTATCGGCCGCGCACACAATTGCACACGCTGCCGCGCACAATTGCATACGCTGCCGCGCACGACTGCATACGCTGCCGCATACACAACTGCATACGCTGACGCGTACACGATTGCATACGCTGCCACGCACACAACTGCGTACGCTGACGCGCACACAATTGCATACGCTGCCGCGCACACAACTGCATACGCTGGCGCGCACACAATTGCATACGCTGACGCGTACACAATTGCATACGCTGCCGCGCACACAACTGCATACGCTGCCGCGTAGGCGCGTACGCTACCACACCACTGCGTGCAATGCTGCATATCTGCAGCTGCAGCATATACTTCAAAAAAGCAAGTTTCTTACCTGAATAAAACAACCTGGAAAACACAAGACAGCGCCCGCTGCGCAGTCACATTTACAACCATGAGCAACGCTGCTGCGCAGCCAGGCCAAAGAATAAGTGGGAAGCACACGCTGCGCCGCCACGCCGCGAACCTAGATAGACGGACCGAGAAAAAAAAACAACACTGGACGAGCGCCAGTACAGCGCTCACAACACAACGTCTTGTATTTTATTAAACAAAAGAAAAACAAAACTTACAGATTGTATTTATACAATAAACAACTCCATAGCTTTGATGGCTCTTGCGGGGCCTCTTGTTCCTCGAGAGTCGGCGCCAGGTCCAGAATAATTGAAAATATTGACCTAAATTAGAAAATATCGTTTGAGTTTAAATGATAAAGATTTACAGAACAATAAATACTTACATGATGATACCACGAACAGAAGGGACTGCAACCAGCACCATGTCCAAGCGAGTTGGTAAAATGAAAAGTAGCACAACCTACAAAATATCATATAATTTAAATGATAAATATTTTATAAATAATAAACAAATTTACAAATAATAAATAAATTAATAAATACTGACATGTTGATGTGCTGGTCCATGAGCTTCGAAATAAAATGGCGAAACAGCAAAATAAATAAACAATGAATTAAACGTCAGAGCCCAGTGCTACCAAGTCCGCCCGAAGAAAAGGGGCCAACACACAAGGTACAACCTAAGGAATTATGTCGAAATAGGTATGTTCATTTCTGATTATGGTAAACATGAAAGATAAGAGGGAAAGAGTAGAAGATAAGGAAATAAAGACTAAAGAATACGAGAATGGTCACAACTTACAGGTGACAGGTTACCATGAGATCATTGATCGGTGATCATGCGTGCAAATGGAAAATCTTTGGGAAACTAAATATATAAACTTGGGAAAAAAAAAATGGACATACAGACATGTACAATCAATTGAGTAGATAAAGGATAAAGATCGGAAGGAGAGGGGAGGTGCGGATTCGATGCCTGCCCGAAGTAGGAGGGGAGTGTGACGACTAAAATATCGCTGGCGATTTTTTAGCCGCACAACGGCCAAGGTGCGAGAAAGACACCTGGTTGAACACCGCCAGTTGATATTTATGCTTCACTTTATTTTTTTACACACACACACATAAACACTGAACTAATATAATGAATAAAAACACATGAATACAAAATAACACCCATGCACTTTTATATAAGAAAAGAGAGAGAAAGGGGAAATCATGTAAACAAAAGTTGAAAACATGAAAAACGTGCGCAAACACATGCGCAAAGCTGGCGTGATCTTGCTCAGAGGCAAGTAGCGGATCACATAAGAAAATAATAGAAGGCAAATTGCTGGGCAAAATTTGGAAACAAATTCTGATGAAAGACAACAACAAGGCTGCACCGTACGGGACTTCGGTTACGGGAAAAACAGCCCAGAACTTTCGATTGCGGTACCTTGTTTACCACAAACAACAAGAGGACGATGGTATAAATAGGCCGCAATCGAAGAGCAGAGAACAGAATGTGTTATACATTAAAAGTGTGCAGAGTGCAAGTGATCGAGATTATATAAACAAAAAAATAAAACAGTGAAGCGAGTGCAATTGGAAACAAAAAAATAAAACAGAGAAGCGAGTGCAATTGAAGAGAGTGCAATTGGACCGAAAAAGCATTTGAGTAAAATACGCCGACCGAAGAAAAGACTGGAAAGTGGCAAAAACAGAGGAGGTGAGAAATTGTGTGAAGTGAAATATTTTTTTATTAAGAGCAGAGTCGTTGGCTTGTAGGCCCACCTGCAAGGACGATAGATAGACATTTCGGTGGCTTGTAGGCCCACTTGTCTATCCAACGGAGAAAGCAGAGTCGTTGGCTTGTAGGCCCACCTGCAAAGACAATAGATAGACATTTCGGTGGCTTGTAGGCCCACTTGTCTATCCAACGGAGAAAGCAGAGTCGTTGGCTTGTAGGCCCACCTGCAAAAGTAATAGATAAACATTTCGGTGGCTTGTAGGCCCACTTGTTTATCCAACGGCAAGAGCAGCGTCGGTGGCTTGTAGGCCCCCTGCAGTAGCGGTAGACAGAGTCGGTGGCTTGTAGGCCCACCTGTCTTCACCTTTTTGTTAGCAGCGTCCGTGGCTTGTATGCCCGCCTGCTCAAACCAGAACATTGTCCGTGGTTTGTAAGCCCGCGTGTTCGCTTTTTTTTCATCGAGTAACAGTGCTGCGGCTTGTAGGCCCGCCTGTTAAGCCGAGACGCAGACGTGAAGACCTGGAGGAATAAGGCCCATTAAATTCAACAATACAAAAATATAAATTCAGATATTTTACCGTGTAGTAAAGATAAAGGCCAACCATTTAATAAAGATCAATTGTTAAATAAAACCAAAGTGTAATTTCTTGTAAGAACCCTGGAAACCCGCTGAGCTTACCCCAGCAAACAAAAGAACCAGCGGAGGTTCGTTACAGCAGCTTTTAAACATTTTGCAACTTCGCTCAGCAACTTTATGTGCGATTTGAAGTCAGAACTACAGACAAGCAGATCATCAAGGTAAATAAAAACGTTCTCTCTAAATTTGGATGGTATTACTTTGTCCATTAATCGACTCATCGTCTGGGGACCATTGCACAGTCCGAAAGGCATAACCTTGAAGTGGTATAATGGTCTCCCAGGAACAGCAAAAGCGGTTTTTTCTTTCGAGGACTCAGATAACTTTATTTGAAAGAATGCATCCTTTAAGTCAATACCACTGATGAAATGTGTGTCTTTAAGCCTACTGAGTAAACCATTAATATGTGGCAAAGGGTAGGAATCCTTTTTTGTCAGAGAATTTAATTTTCTTGAGTCGACACAGAGCCTTATCTTTCCCGGCTTGCGAACAAGAACAACCGGACTGCACCACGGTGAGTTCGATTCTTCAATAACACTCATTTCTAAAAGTCGATCGAGCTCTTTAAAAGCTTCCTCTTGTCTTGGTGGAGATAATGGAAAATGTTTAGATTTAACAGGTACTGCATCTCCGGTATCAATGTCATGTTGAAGCAGATTAGTGCAACCAAGACCAAGTTTTTCAAAAGAAGGAAATTCTAAAATAATTTTTTCCAATTCAAGTTTTTGTTCTTGATTCAGCTCGTGAAAATTTGAATTTAATAACTCATTGTTTCCAATAGCAGAAATTTTTGGAAATATTTGTGGGGCTAAGGCAAACGCATGGAAAAAATCCACACCAAAATAAGCTTCTTGGGTTAAAGATGGCACGAGATAAAAATCTATGGTTTTTGTAACTTTTTTAAAATAAATTGGAAGCGAACAGTAACCAATTACTTTTTGTTTCGCTCCATCAGCGGTAGAAAGTGAATAGTTCAAAGGTTTTATTTTAACATTGTATTTATTTAAAAATTGAACACAATTTTTCCCTAAAGCTGACACATTCGCACCAGTGTCAAGTAAACCTACTAAATTTTCACCAAAAACTTGTACTTTGGCAAAAGGACGACTATCTTCATTATCACATAATATTGTTGACATCAACAGTTTACGATACTGTTTGCGTTTTTGAAATCTTTGCCTGCACTTTACAATTTTCTTAGAAGGACCGGTTTTTGAAAAAATTCTAGCTTTGACTTGTTCATATCGCAGCTTGCGTTCATGAAGGCTAAGATTTGAAAAATTTGTTTGAACTGAAATGCTTTTAGATGTTGGTTTCAACAGTTGAACATTACATTTTTGTATTGAATTTTCTAAATCAAATGTTCTGTTATTTAATAATGTTGGTTTAATTTGAAACTCGGGATTTGTTGGGAAGAACGAGAGTCCCCGGTAGCCATCTCGCTCTTTTTCTGGTTTCCCTGATGCTGGTTTGGACAGTGAATAGTCAACACACCTTTCTGACCACATTTGTTGCACAAAATATTCCTTGACTCTTCGGGACAATATATGTATGAATGCCCTAAAGAAGAACAATTCCAGCACTGAATCTTAGAATAATCCATTCTATAAGGACGCCGAGAAACTTGCAAAGCTTCTAATTGAGGATCGCTGTCAGTGTTGTTATCCTCTTCGTTAACAACAGAATCAATCTCATGAACGTGACGGCTTGGATTTGCAAACGGGGTTTGAGATTTATTTTCACGTAAGACATGCTCTCCTTTTCGTGCAATGTCTCTTAGCTCATCTAAACTGTTTGGTTGAGAGTTGAATAGAAGGAACTTGAGGTTAGCATTTAGATTTTTTTTCATAATGTTAATTAGCACTGGTTCGGCAATGGGATTTTTAAGTCTCGAATTCATTGCAATTACAGCTGAATGGAAGTCATCGTAAGATTCTTTAAAATGCTGTTTACGTAAAGATATTCTAATAATGACCTCATGGTCACTTTCGAGGATACCAAACTCTTTTTCAAGTGCATATCTAAGGAAGGGATATGTTGCGTTTTTATTTTGCTTGGTAAACAACCAATACCAAGTTTCCGCTTTTCCAGATAGAAATATATGGAAGTTTGCCATGAGATGATCGTACGAACAATGACTACGCTCACAAAGTGTATCTATTTTAAAGAGAAAATCGGACACACTTCCTAACCCATCATAAACCACCTTCCACTCTTGCAGCTTAACACTATTAATCGCAGAGGGATTTGAAATTGAATGTGATTGCGGAAAAGATGAGGCTGCAACAAAAGTAGGAGCAGAGTTAATGTTACGATTTTGATCAGCCATGGTTAGGTTTGCTAGAGTATCTTTTATTGACGATAGCTCTTTATGAAAAGATTCTTGAGTAGTTCGAATAGTTTGCTGTAAAATTGAAACAAGGGATTCAACAGATGCAACATCAGCGTATGACTCTGTAATATTATCGGTTTGATTCTTTTCATTTGGTGGTACATTGTTTGATGAAGAAGCTATGTCTGAACTTAAAGAATTACCTTGAAAATCAGGTAATACAATTTTATTTCTATCAGTGGGGATTTCAGAAATACCTATGGACGTATCGAGAGGACTTACGAATGCTGGTGAAACTATCTCTCTAGGATTTCCTTCTGAATGAAAAATATTAGGTAAGCTTCTGTTTGGGGGAGAATGTACAACTCGAGATTTATTTGACTTAATGTCTGGTGAAGAATTAAGATTTTTTTCTAATGCAGCTTTATTTGCAGGCTTCGAAGGAGTCTTACCACGACCTTTACCCTGTAGTGAGTGGCTTGAATTTGAATGATGCTTATGGCGAGTTTCCATAGCATGTATAACAATTTAAAAAAAATAAATAATCGATCTGATTGAGTTGTATATAATTTGCAAAAAAAATATATGTGTACTTTATGTTTACTCTTAATTCCAAAAAAAAGTAAAGTTATCAAAAATTTAGATAAAAAAATATCGTTTGATCAGACCTGGTCTCAATTAAGATAAGGGAAAATGCAAGCAGATAGTAGCAGTTTGAGCTAAATTATGCAGTTTAAAAAAAATTATAATAACACTTATGTTTACCAGAATATATTCTACTTTGTTATGGCAACTGTTTCAAAGTTTCTTTGAACCATGAACAATGGCTCACATAAGTAAATGTATCTGTTTGTACAACCGAGCGTTTCCACTGCCCGAACGAACGAAGATTTCTTCGTTCGTTCAGGCAGTGTAAACAGTTTGGTCCGAACCAAGGTTCGGAACATTGGTTTTTTACAAAATGCTCGCGAGCGCTATTCGCGCAGTGTAAACACTTTTCCAGCACGAACGAACGAAGATTTCTTCGTTCGCTCTGATCGGCCGACGCTCGATCTTTTTGTGCGAATCCAGTGCTTATTTGCGCATAGGTAGTAGATTTGTTGAAATTGTAGTTAATAACGTAGGAAAAACAAAAAAGAAAGAAAATATATTGACAATTTAACGCAAAAGAACTTTGTTTTACTTTCTTATTTTATTAGCACTTTATATAATCAAATTATTTATATAATATTCTTTATATAATAAATTCTTTACATAAATACTTACATAAAACCTAAATTAAAAGGCATAAAAGTAGTAAAAATTAATCAAATTTAGTACGTTTGCATAAACAAATATTGATCAACGCTGATGCTCGCAAGCATTGAATTTAAGTGTTTCCACTGCACGAACGAACAAGATGGCGACTTACCAATGTTCGCAACTTGTGTTCGTGCGGTGGAAACAGTTGGACCGAACGAAGAATTCATCGCGACGATTTGTTCGCGACGATTTGTTCGCGATGATTTCTTCGTTCGTTCGGGCGGTGGAAACGCTCGGCAAGATGCAGCTTTATTTGACAAAGACTAAAGACTAATGAATAGTTTAATACGACTATATTTTATCAATATTGTATTTTCACCATATATGATTTGATGCGGTAAATCTAAACTGAAAGCAGACTACAGTAACAAGCAACTTTAATTAAGATGCGTTGTCTTAAGCTTAACTGATTTGGTTTATCGATATGAGAAGTCAATATAAGTATGTGGCAGCATAAGAAACAAACTATGAATTCAATTACTTTGGACTCACAATAATCAGACAACTTCTGGAATTCAAAACATTTTGTACAGAACTGTTCTGCACCACAAAATATAATTTATGAGTTTATAACAATTACAAGCAACTACCTAATTGCACTCCAGTTGAAAGCTTACACCTTCTAATTACTGGGACTAAGAAAAGTTATTGCAATCGTAAGACTTTAAACTCAATTTATGAAAATAAATATAAAGCACACATCAATGTTGGGGAGCTTCGAACACATGTTTGGAAAATAATTTCCAATTGATTTCATGTCCTGCTGTTGGGCGCTATTTATGTTACGCGCTCAACGTAGGATATACTTTTACGTTGTCTAGCGTTATGTCGTTGGGTGCCATTTATGTTACGCGTGGTCTATACTTTAAAAAAAAATTCTTAATATTCGGCCTAAAGGTATACAGCGGCATGTTGGATGGTCTTCGGCTAGCCTGTCGGAATTGGCGTGGTTCTTATACCTATTTGCGCGAGCCGCGTAATCATAAAATAAAATCCTCATGCCATAAAATGATTACCAATAAGATCTATTAAAAAAAATTGACACAACTGAAATAACTCACTAATGCACTGTGCTTTCCCAAAGGAGGCGTGACCAGATGGTTCGTCACGCAGATGCACTCTTCCCACCCACTGAAAAATGAGCACACCTGTGGCAATCTTAAACATCCCTAGTTATGATGATTGCCCCTAAAGTATTACTGCATATTTTATTTAACCTTTCCTACATTGAATTTCCACTTGCATTTCCCTTAAAGAAAAGTCCTAAAGATTCATTTTTCTTTTAATGTTTATAATGAGAATTCATTTCACAATAACAAATAAGCATAAGTGGACATTGCTTTATAGATGATCCAGTTAAATATTTTAGTAGAAAATTAATAAGATAATTATAACAAATCTTGGTTCTCTCAATCTAAACATACTTTTATTATATTGTGTTTTGTTTTAGCATAATAAAAAAATTACATACTATCAGTTATAGAATAGCAACTAAGTTAAAAGTAAAATAACATTTTGTTGTCTTAATAGAGTGCAAAACTAGTTGTGGCGAGAGCGGAACGATGTGAAAAGAAATACATATAAATGAATCTAAATTTATCATGTTGAAGTTAAACCTAAGCAACAAACTTATTTTTTTCTGTTTCTATAACATTAATAACTTACTTGTTTTATTTTGTTTCTCTTCTCTTCTCCGGAGCAGCAGGCCTGTTGCGGTGGTGAAGATGTTGCTAATGAATGCTCAAATGTTTAAATAAAATAGGTTTGTTGCCAAGATAAAGAATCATGAAAAAAATAATGATTAAATGGTTCCGTTCCAAATTCTCTTTGATTCTGCCAGTAATAAATTAAAGTTGATGTTGAGATAAAATGTTGTTGTTGATAAAATTTGGTCACTTGATGACAAAAGGAAAACCCCTATGAAAATTTCCGAATTAATTTCATTTCTTTTTCTCTTATTTTTTTAATGTTCTAAGGGAGGGTTTTTCTTTTTTTTTCTTACCTTTCGGGGCCTTTCGACAAACTTTGACGGATTAGGAACTGTGCAGTAAATGACTTGCTTTTCCTATTTCCCACGTGCTCCGAAAAGTAAAATATTACGCACAAGATCACTTTAACTTTTGGCGGGTATTCTTTAGCTGATTAATAGTTTTTTTTATTTTAAATTTTATTTAATTTTTATTTTGTTTAAACCATAGGTTAAGAAAAATCACGTTTATTTAAATTAGTTTTTTTTTTTAAATAAATCCCTTTTATTTTTATAAGTTCTTGACCTTAATCACCTTGATCAGTGTGGCAATTTAGCTAGGTCAACCTTTCTTGTTGGCGTTTGAAATGAAAGAGACCTAGCTTTGCTAAGTTCTGATGAAAGCAACCTCGCTAAAACAAGTTATATTTTAGAGAAAAAAAAAAACTCGTACGCTTTTTTTTTTCTTGCACGTAGCTGTATAATACTTTTGCCACGAAATCAAAATAGCTACACCCGACGGAAAAAATTTATCAAAATTTGTTTGTTCTCTAAAAATTTTTTTTTTTTTTTTTTTTTTTTTTTTAAACATCTTATTCAGCAAAAAAAAGTTCTTCATAGAATTATATTAAAACATAATGCTGAATTGGTATATAGAAGATACAAGCATTGTATTAAAATTTAAAGTTTAGCTATTATGGTTTTCTTCCTTTCCTCTTTAAATTTTAAATAAGATAGAAAAAAAAACACAATAATATCGACTATAATGAAGTTAATGAATGGCACAAAATATGAAGATTTTTTTTTGTTTTTACAAAGCAAGTTGTTTAATTTTTTCCTTTTAGTGTGAGAGAATTTTTGTTTTCTGATCACTTAAAACCAAATATATTTAAAGCATGGCAACAGCTCTAAAATTTTTTTTTTTTTTTTTTAGCTCGTTTGTACATGAGTATATGCCAAGAGGTAACAGTAAATAAAAATTAAAAAAAACCTTACTTGTTATTGTGCAATGAACAACTAGCAACCTAATTAATATTCAGGGGTGGCCATCTGTGTCAAGTGCTTGAGCCATTTCTGAGGTGCCAGAAGTGTCCATTACCACAGTCAATTATTGGACTTAAAATTCGTAACAACATATAATAATGTGTTTGAATATTAAAGAGATGTTTTTTATTATTTTTTTTTCAAGTTGCTCTCAAAGTTTGCAATTTTTGCAAAACTATTTAAAATGTTTGTTCTTTTGATTTTTATTTTTTTTTTCAGCTAAATTTAAGACATATTACAGTCATTTATATATATTTTGGTTGAAATATAATAAAAAATCAAAAGAATTTGGCTAAAATTGCGCTAACAGCACTTTTTTCTTTGCAAGATGCGCAAAATATAAATTTCCATTTATTAGAGGAAAATATGATTTTTAGACCATTTTTAAAAATGCGATAACTCCAAGAATCGGTTGAAAAAGGTTATCAAATTTTGGAATCGGAGAGATAAATATATGTTTAACAATATGTTTGAAAATGAAAGAGGTGGTTTTTTTATGTTTTTTTTTTAATTTGATCTCAAAAATTGCTAAATTTTTTGAAAATATTTAAAAAATTTTTATGTTTTTGGAAATTTTTCATTTTATTTTCTTAAGCTTAATGGAAAACATATTAAAAGTTATTTATTTATACAACATTTTTCTTGAAATAAAATAAAAAATCAAAGGAATTCGGCTAAAATTGCGCTTACAGCAATTTTTTTCTTTGCATGATGTGCAAAATCAAATATTCTACAACAATAAAAATACATAAAAATGGTTGACTTTAAAGAGGTATAGTGTCTACAAAAATTTTTCAATTGCAATAAAAATTTGGATTCTTCTTAGTGAAAGAATTATCTAAAAAACGGTACCAATCTTGTTAGGTTCTGTTACAACAAAAATCTTGATTTATTCCTATGGGACAAAGTACTGTGCACCACCTCTCTGCAGACAATAACAAACCTCAGAGAGTAATCAAAATGCCATGTAAAGGTTCTTGAGAACAAGAACATTTCGTTCATCGCAATTGTGTATAAACTTAATAGCACGCACAACACAATTGATCATAAGAAGCTAGGTCAAAGTCCTTTCAAAGGCTGAAATGGCTCGTAATTTATTTATTTATTTATTTTAAATTATTGATCACTGCAGACATTGCGTCAGCAAAATCTAAAACGTGCCGGAAATAAAAATAAAACAATAAAGTAGCATAAATTCTATGTAATCCAACCAACAGGTTGGTGAACCATAAAATACTGAATATATTTTTGTAATTTATTTTTAAGTATTATGATAATTTTAATTGAATTGTAAAATCAGTCTCATGTGAAACTTAAATAAAGTAAGAGCAACAAAAATAAGCTCTTCAAGTAGCAGCAACATAAGAATATCCAGGGAAACCCAGGAGGTAGACTCTGTACTCTGTCCGTTCGCAGAGCACCGCGCATTAATAAAGTGTTGTACTCGATCCACAAGTAGAGAAACCAAACGGGAGAAAATCGAAGCAGCCAGCGCGGGATGGAGATCTCAATCTTCTTAGTTTTGTAAGTTTTAAATAATAATTATATAAATAAAAAATATACAAATATATAAAACAAATTTAGAAGAGTGCAAATTTAAAGAGAAAAATTATAAAAATTTATTTAATAAATTTAGAAGAGCACTATAATTTTTTTTTTTTTGTGATTAAATACTAAAAAACTAATAACATAATTGAGAACCTGCGATTCACCACCGCAATGGGGACTCTCCAGGTTATAAAATAAAAAAAAGAAAAATTATAAAAGAAATTAAAATTAGAAAAATCTTAGTGAAAAAATTATATGATACTTAAAATTGAATATATAAAATCTGCATTAATTAAATTCATATTACTACTATCCCTTACCCAAAGTTTTTTTTAGAAAAAAAAAAATAAAAAAAAGAGCAATTCAAATAAACTTATAAGAGCTCCAAATCTGAACATCCCACCAAATCAAGTCACAAATCAAATCTTAAATATACAACCCCAAGAAAATAGCGATATGAATATACAAATTGCATACGAACGTAGAATATTAAACGAACGAACTGCCACAAGAAATTTTATTGACGTAGACGAAACTATGAACGGTGCTGTCAATGGCATAGGAGAATTAGACAAAAATTCCAGACGTTGTCCGCAGCTTGCGAGACTTTTCCGGGGATCCAGGAGAATTTGGATCATGGAAAAAGCGTTGATAGGATTCTACAATTATACGAAACAATTCGCGGTGTGCATAAATATTACGGTATTCTCAGTGTAATACGAAATAAGATAACAGGGCATGCGGATATAGTTTTAGAGTCGTATAATACACCTTTAAATTGGCAGGCAATTTCTCGTAGCCTTACTGCTCACTATGGTGACAAACGCGACCTAGATACACTAGAGTAGCAAATGGTATCATTTATACAAGGAAGTTTATCAATTCACGAGTTTCATCAAAAAGTATATTCTAACTTTTCACTGATCCTAAACAAGATGTCTTGTTTAGATGCGGGAAGAGAAGCAAGAAACTTATTGACGGCCACTTATAGAAACAAAGCACAAGACACTTTCGTGAGAGGTCTAAATGGCAATCCAAGATTACTTGGAATAAGAGAACCTAAAGATCTCCCCGAGGCACTTAATCTTTGCCTTAAGCTTGACAACTAGTCCTTAGTTGTGACCTAGTCATATAGCTCTTATGTAGCAAGTAATAACAATAATACTAGGAAACCACCTCACCCTCCACAACCATTTAGGAATTTTATACAACAAAATCAAAACCAGCCTTTTAATCCACATTTAGCAAACTGGAACCAATACAAACTTTATCCACCTTGACAAAAAAGTTTCCTACAACAAAGAATTTTTTATCCACGACCACAATTTTTGCATCAACAAGCCCACTACGACCTTTCGCACCCAAACCCCAACCCAAACCTGAACCAATGGAGCAAAGTATTCAGACTAAACGAATTGATTACATGAACCGTCCAACACCAAACAACTTTACAGGAAAACGCCCAACAAATAAATCTCAACAGTTTCAACACCTTACAGGATTCCGTTGATGAGCAAGCAAATTTCGATAAACAACAATCAGAAAATAGTTCTGTCAACGATCTGGCCGATATACATTTTTTAAACTAGCAAATTCTTCACTGCCTTATTTTGATGTCAAGATGACGAATGGAAAAATTTTGAAGATATTAATTGACATCGGTTCTAATAAAAATTACATTCAACTTTCAATACTACCGAAACCTATCGCAAATGACCAAATTTTCTTCGCTAAATCTGTAGGTGGAAATGTTAAAGTTACCCACCATGCCAAAGTAAATCTGTTTGGAATTCCAAATCTCGAAATTAAATTTTTTCTGTTGCCCTCTTTGAAATCGTTCCACGGTATTCTAGGGAACCTTTCTGCAGTAATTTACACATAACACAATTACATGATCATACACAATACGGTAAAAATTCCCATGAAGCAATATATTACCCAATCAGCTAACGCAATAGACATAAGCACTGACCATCTAAACGACCAACAGAAGAACATACTGAACAAGACTGTCGGAAAATATCCAAAGCTATTTGCTGATCCTGATGAACGATTGACGTGCATTACAAATGTAGAAGGAAGTATTCGGACAATCACAGACACCCCTACATATACAAAATATTATCCATACCCAATGACTCTTAAGGACGAAGTAGTGGAACAAGTGTTAAAGTTATTAGAGGAAGGCATAATACGACCTTAAAGATCTCCTTATAACTCCTCGGTATAGATTGTCCCGAAAAAAGCTTCATCCGAGGAAAAATTCGGAATGGTGATCGATTATCGTAAATTAAATTAAATTACGATTGCTGACCGCTATCCCATCCTTGAAATAAACGAAGTTCTTTCTCAGCTAGGATAAAATAAATTGTTCACAGTACTCGATTTGGAAAGCGGATTCCATCAGATTCCATTTGGTAAAAACGAAAAGACACACATAGAAAACTTTGAAAAAAATTGTAGAACACTTCAAGAGGCAATGTGAAAGTACAATTAAACAAATCCGAATTTTTAAAAACAGAAGTTGAATTTTTAGGATTTATCATTTCAGCCAACGGTATTAAAACGAATCCATCAAAAATAGATACAATAGTAAATTTTCCACCACCCAAAACATTAAAAGATCTTAGATCTTTTCTTGGCTTATCTGTATATTATCGTCGCTTTGTAAAGGATTATGCCAAATTAGCAAAACCCCTTATAAACCTCTTAAGAGGGGAAGACGGACGACTGTCCAAAATTTCATAAAAAAAAAACTTATTATTTTAGACGAAAAAGACACAAGTTAGTTTAGGTTCAAAAGATTCAATTTTGACTTATCCAAATTTTAATAAAGAATTCCAACTTACAACGAATGCCCCTAATTACGCTATTGGAGCTGTGCTGGAGCAAGAAAATAAACCAATAACGTTTATATCGAGAACGCTGTCAAAAGCCAAAGAACACTATGCAGCAAACGAAAAGGAAATGCTAGCAATAGTATGGGCTTTAAATTCTCTACGAAACCACCTATATGGTACGACTAAAGTTAAAATATGTTTACCGATCACCAGCCACCTACCTTCGCCCTCAGCAATAGAAATCACAATAGCAAAATGAAAAGATGGAGAGCCATCTTAGAAGAATATGACTACCAACTTATTTATAAGCAAGGCAAAACCTATATTGTAGCAGACGCACTTTCCAGACCACCTCAAGAATCCCAAATTAATTCACTATCAGGTACTCAACATAGCAATGAAAGCTCTGCACATGGATTAATTCCAGCAATAGAAGGACCAATAAATGCTTTCAAAAACCAATTATGGCTTCTTATCGAAGATGAAAATAATTATCAATTCCAGATTCCATTCCCGACATATTATAAACATATTGTAATACAGCGTGAGTAACCAGATGAAAATTTAGTTTCCATTTTTAAAAAATATCTAAATCCATCTGTAATAAATGACTTATTCACAACAGAACCTACCATGGGAACCCATCAGGAAATATATCCTTTACATTTTTCTGCCTATAAGATACGTTTTACACAATTTTAAGTCAAGGATCTAACAGACAAAACCGAACAGAACGAAGAAATTTTAAAAGAACATAAACGAGCTCACCGGAATGGTCAAGAAAATAAATCGAAATTAATACAAAAATTCTGCTTTCCAAAAATGAGCCTAAAATAGAAAATATAGTTAAACAATGTAAAATATGTAAAGAGTACAAATATGACCGCCATCCAAACAAACCGCAACTACTTGAAACACCCTTAAGTTCACATAGACATTTACAACATTGAAAAACACTAACCGCATTAGATAAGTTTTCAAAGCACGCACAAGATTAATACCATCTAAAGCAGTTAAAGGCATTAAAGAACCTCTGAGACCAATTCTTTTCGCTTTTGGTGTTCGTCGTTGACAATAAAAAAATCTTTAAGTTCTGCCCCTATTCAATTTATGGTTGAAGATCAACTTCTATTACAAATATACAAGACACCGCTATATACGAGTACGGTAAATGGACAAGTTGAACGTGTTCATTCAACTTGGTCTGAAATAATGCGTAGTTTGAAAACTGATCGTATTCACATATTATTACTTGAACACTTAGATAGGGCTGTGTATGAATATAACTACACAATATTCTACTATACAAAATTCTACCACAAGAAAGAAACCAATAGAAGCATTCTTTGGAAGAAGAGTATCTACAGATCCCGACCAGTACGAAAATTCTCGACTGGTAAATATTGAAGCACTTAGAAAGAAACAAGTGAAAGATTTGGAAGTACATAACAAGAAAAGAACTCCTATGAAGACTTACTCTCCCGGACATGTTATTTACGTGAAGTTAAACAAAAGACTTAGGTCAAAACTCACCTCTAAATATAAGAGAGAAATAATAAAAGAAGACAGATCTAGTATAGTAATAACAAAAAAAGGACTAACGGTACACGAGAGCAGTATTATTTATTTATTTATTTATTAGATGCGATTTACTGATTTTACCATGGAATAATTATAGAGGTAAAGTCGCTCGATGAGAACGTACTGCCGCAAATGTCAAAACGAAGTTGACAACTCATATAAAATCTCATAAAAAATGACAAGAGAAAGCAATAATTGGCGAAATGTAAACGAAATTAAACAGTTGAAGCAGTCTTGCTGTATTAATTAAAAATTGTAGTAAATGGTTATTTTTCGTGTTTTTATTGATATTAAATTAATTTAAAATTGTTTCCAGCCAAACATCATTGAAAATTAAACACAAAAACTATTAACTGCAAGCAGGGAGCACAACCAAACAACAAAAAAAGTACAGCAGTAAGTACACAGCTGATTCTGACAATATCGGCAGTAATGACAAAAGACAGCACAATCAGCGCTGCGAATACCTCTATTATTATACTATGGATTTTACAATCTTACAGACTATATATTGATATCTTATGACTAATTAAAAAAAAATAAATAAATCTAGTCTGAATTGATCTTATTATACATTAAAATAAACAATTTGGGATAAACTGTTGCATAATTTTATACATCTAGCTATAGGCTCATTATAAGCATAATTAGTTCTATGAAAATATTCTTCCAACATCCGATTTCGTCTTAAATTCCTTGGGGCTGTATATAATTGAAAGAAATCAGATAATTGTTTACAGTTGATTTTCCCAGATAAAATATTAAAAACAAATGTTAGAGAACATTGCGTTCTTATATCTTTTAAAGATTGTAACCCAACTAATTTACGGCGAGCATCGTATGTTGGCATACCATCCTGACAGTATAGTTTTTTAAGCGCATATTTAGTCAATATTTTCTGAACTCTTTCGATACGGTTGGAGTATTCAATATAGTATGGATTCCAAGCAATAGAACTACGAATCAAAGATACATACAAAGATTTAATCGTTAAACGGTCGTTGCAATTTTTCGTATTTCTTTTGATAAGTTCAAGCATTTATTTATTTATTGCAAAAGAACATTAAGTACAAATAAGATTTCTCTTTTTGAGATGTACAAACATTATAAAATTTCAAAATAAATACACTAATATGAAGAAATACAAATGATTAATTAAACATAAATAATTAATGATTAAATGATTAATTTAATATAAATGATTAATTAAATATAATAATATAAATAACATGTAATTGGTGCTGAAATAGGAGAATAAGAAGAAAATTAGAAATAAAGAAAAAGTGAAGTTATTAAGTTCTGGTAAGATGTTGAAATAGTTTTTCTTTGAAAGTGTTTGCGTTACCGTATCTTTTTAAAGAAGTGGGAAGCATATTCCACAGATTTATCGCATGGATAAAGAAATGTCTTGAAGTCTATAGGTATTTATGTAAGATGAGTTGCGCAGTTCTTTGAGTTCTGGCGAATCTTATCATTTCGAAGAGATAATCAGGCTCCTTGGTGTAGATTATGTTATAGAGCAACAATATGGTGCGATAATTTAAAATATTGTTTAGCGAGCAACCAGCAATTTGATTTGCAAAGCAGGAGATCCGAGTTTGTCTATCAATATTAAATATGTATCTCGCGCAACTACCCAGCCAGCCAAATGCGGAGCGCTCTGAAGAGGAGTGAAAAGGGACTCCCAAAGCAACACCTCGAAGGAGTGTTTCAGGAGTGCTCCTGCAAAAGAGTCTAAAAGAGAACCGCTTGGGAGCGTTTAGGGAGTGTCGAACCACATTGTGTCTTTTTGTTATCTCTCGTTATCTTTGTTTTGTTCTCGTTGAACACGTTCGCTTGAATTCATAAGTGCAAACACGTGTTACTATAATTTAAAAAAGCGGTTCGGTGTGCGGTAATAATTAAGAATATTTAAACAGATATATTATGTCCAAACGAAAACTCATAAAAAAAAGCTATAATTATTTATAGCTTCACTGACCGAAAATAACAATTTTAAAAGTGATATTATTTGTGACTTAGATGTAGATTGCAATGCGAAAAGTTGTGAAGCTGTCCAGTGATAGCTAAGACACAGAAGATGTTGAAGATGTTGAATAGAAGAGACGATTTAGAGGCACACGGATCCTCGTTCAATTAAAGTGACGATTTAGCAGAGTGGGCAGTTATATTTTCAATTTCCGCGTCATCCCTTAATCAACTCTTAAAAATCTTATGTCGTCATGGCCATGTTTTGAATGCGAACTCGCACTCCCTTAAAATAACTCCAAGGAAAGTGCCATGCATCGTAATGGGGAGTGGGAGCCATGTATCGTAATGGGGAGCGATGCATTGTAATGGGGAGTGGGAGTTATGTTCATTACGGTGTTGAAGATAGTTTAACTGATTTATTTGGAAAAAATACCTCTTTAGAAAAAATAATTAAACTAAATGTCAATGTAGATGGACTAAAAAAAAAAAAAAAAAAAAAAGGTAGATGGACTACCTCTTTTTAAAAGCTCCAAGCAACAGGTATAGCTTATAGTGATAAATGTTTATAATACTTCCCCAGTGCTCGTTGCTGGTGCTTTCGTGGGTGAAAGCAACCCTCGAAACGTTAATGAATTTCTATCAGCTTTCGTTACGGAAATTACACATTTATTAAAGAATGGGTTTAGCTATAAATCCGAAAATTTTCAAGTGCAAATAAGAGCATTTATTTGTGATGCACCGGCGCGTTCATATATGCTTGGAATAAAAGGCCATTCCGGCTTCTTCAGTTGCGTAAAATGTCACCAGCGGGGTGAAACCTAGAATATATGCATGTAGTTTGCCTTGGCCTTGTTAAAACCATGATGGTCGCATGGGTAAAAGAAAAGGGCCAAGATTATTATCTCACAACGGATAAAATAGTTATTCTCAATGAAAAACTATTGTCATTAAAAAGTTGTGTTGGAAAAGTATTTAACAGGAAACCTAGAAATACTTCAGAACTGGAGCGATGGAAAGCCACTGAATTTCGCCAGTTTCTCTTATATAAAGGCGCAGTGATACTTGAAATATATTGACAAAAGCACGCTATGAACATTTTCTGCAGCTAAGCGTTGGCATTCGTAAACTTGTCAATCCAGAATATTGTATAACAAAAAATGCTTGTTCCAAAGCACTTCTTTACAACTTTGTGGAATTATTGCCTATTCATTACAGTTAAATTTTTCTTAAATATAATTTCCATTGCTTGCTACATCTTTCTGACGAGGTTCTTTTATATAGAGATACTTTAGATTCCTTTAGCGTCTTTAAATTTGAGAGCTTCTTATTTAAAGTTAAGTAAATGATTAAAAATGGAACCAACATAAGCAGCCAGATTTATAATCGGATTGTGGAAATGAGCATTAACTGTTCTAACAGAACACAACTTTTCAGTTCTATTTTAAAAAAAGATTCAATCGGAAATATCATCTCAATACAAGCGAATACATTTTGTTATTCCACAAATTTTCCAAATAATTTCTGAAGGGTAGGATCCCATATTTTTAATATAAAATCAATTGAACAAAAAACAAACTGCATAGAAATACAGTCCAACGAAGTTTTAAATCTAGAAGATTTTTTCACAAGCCCTAATCGTCGAGTTTGGTACTTTTTTTTTTGTTCACCATCATGGTATAATAATACATGGTAGCATTGACAGTTGCTTGGGAAATCATATACTGTCAAAAAATATACTCAAAAAGAGAGCGCTCACAATCCGCCATTGAAAACACAAGCAATGTTGAAAACGTTGAAGTGAAAAAAAAACAACAACCACAGCAGCTGCTGATGTATTTCCACAAAAAGCTGTTTTTGACAATTTATGTTTTCCTGTTGAAGAGAAAATAAGCAGTTGTCAATGCTACCATGTATTATTATACCATGGTTCACCATCACTAGCGTTAAGTGAGGAGTGCTTCACACATAACGTTTCTCAAATTTCGAGAAAAGTTTTACAACACCACAACCATGATACAATTATACAAGGTAGGAGTGACAGTTTTTTCGTCTTGCGCTAACTGTCAAAAATAGTATAAATTGGAGAACGAAAAAAGAAGAAAAGAATATAGAAAACAAAATATACAGGCAAATGACAGTCGCTGCAAGGTACTGGTGAGAAAAAAGCAAGTTGTCACTCCTACCTTGTATAATTGTATCATGACCACAACCATGGTATAATAACCCAGGTAGACTTATTAGAGTTGAGTTCCTAGAATTCGACCTGCCTTTGCTGTCAAACTCTGCGCTGATATTGCCACATCTTGAATTTTGTGGGAAAAAGTAATTAGGTTGGGATTTTATAATGGGCTAAAGGGATAAAAATAATATAATAACAGAGCAGCCTTAGTTTTTGTTTATTTTTGATAATTAACTAAACTAAATTTTTAGATTCCAATAATATTACTATGTTTCCATGGCGAGTTAACTCGGGGTTTACTCGGGGTTAACTCGCTATGGAAACGCGAGTTGAGTTGAGTTTCGTTAAATCCACGAAACTCCACGAAACTTGTAAGATTTAACTGGGTTCTATCTGTCAAAGTGAATGCTGCCATTTAGTATCCATTTCGCTAGTAAAACAATAACAAAAATGCAAATGAAATTGACAAGTTCGACTCAACTCGATGCTGTGCATGGAAACACTATCGAGTTAGCGACGCCATTTTCTTAACTCGACGAAAACCCTAACCCCGAGTTAACTCGCCATGGAAACATAGTATATATTATATAACAAAGCATCATTGCAATATTTTGACACAAATACTAACTATGGTTTCATTAGCACGCTTTCATACATACCGCACTTGTATACAACGTAATAATAAAGAAATTCAATGAACAGAAGAAAGTACTAAACTGTACTAAAGTACAAAATTAAACGCTTAATTCATATAATTTTATTGTACTATTTTTTGTTCTTAATTTATATATCTATTATAGGCACGATTACGATTTCCGTGGCCCCAAGATCTGAATATGCAGTTTTGTAGAACTCATTGAGAAAATAAGATTCACTGAAGGATTTATCGATATATCGATTAGTTATCAAGTTATCGATTTTTAAAAAAAATTTATACTAAAATAAGTTTTAATGTAAATTCGACAATATATATGCTAATATTTGACCGATCAGGATAATTTGGGTATCATTCGATAACAAACTTAAATATCTTCAAAATAAGATATAGAGAAAAAAAAATTGGTACTTTATTTAATTACACTACAGATGGTTTTTCGGCATGATATATATTTTTTTTTTTCATAAAACCGTTATTTTCTTAAAAAAGTACGTAATAAAAGTAAGTAGAATATAACATATGGTAATAGCTGAAACATTAACCTTTCGTTTGGTGTATAATATGTTATACTTGTTTCCCCTATTTCTACCATTATTCTCATTTTTATATTGTTACTAGATTAAACAGAACAATCATACGGTTTTTATTTTGCTTTTTAAACGTACAATTTTGATTTACTGTTGATAAACATCAACAACTTTAAAATTCATCACGAAGCACAGACTTTAATCTTCATCACGAAGCAAGCACGTCGCACACCTATGTAAAATAAACAAGAATATTCGAATCATATTAATTATGATTCGCATCGAGTTCTTTTTAAATAAGATATACGGATTCTCATTTTATTTCACAAAAAAAAAAAAAAAAACAGAATAATTGTGCAATTTGTAAAAGGCAGAGCCACTTTTTTTATAAAAATTAGTAAAAGTATCGATATGTACTTCAGAATACAACAAACAACCTTTGATAAAAGTATCTGACTCCTTCTACAAAAAAAGTACATTTTGTAAAAGGCAGAACCACAAAAAAAGAAATTATTCAATAACTCAAAAAAAGGTTAGGAAAAATATCAATATATACTTCAGAATACAACAAACAACCTTTGATAAAAGTCTATATGGCTCCTTTTACAGGAAAAGTACATTATGTAAAAGGCAGAACCACTAAAAAAAATTATTCAATAACTCAAAATGCATCGAAAATTTTATGAAGATCTTTCTTGCACCATTTACAGTATAAATGCACAATTTATAAAGCAAATCAAATATATTCAGTCCAATTATGAAACATTTTCCTATGCTATATGATTGTACTGATCAACCTAAATTATAACATAACAGCGAAAATCGGTCAAAATAAAAGAAAAAGTATTACATGTTGTATACCAAACAAAAGGCTAATATTTCAGCTTTCAATTAATTATATCTTTATTCAATCTTTATAACGCATTTTTAAGAGAAAATAACGGTTTTATGCAAAAATAAAACATATTATGCAGAAAGACAGTCTGTAGCGTGGCCGATTTACGGAAAATATATTTTTTTTTTCATTTCATATTAAAAAAATTTTAAATATCTTTCGAATGACACCTAAATTATTCAGATCGGACAAATATTAGCAAAGATATAACCGAATTTAAATATTGGTTCCGTTGAGTAAACATTTTTTTGAAAAATCGATATCTCGATAACTAATCAATATATCGATAAATCCTTCGGCGAATATTATTTTCTCAAATAGTACTTTAAAACTGCATACTCAAATTTCACGGAAATTTTTCTGAAATCGAATAACAACATTTTAAATTCATTAAACAGTACATCTGAACGCAATGGTAAGAGTAACAATCTTCGAAATCAAGTAATCAATAACTTATATATCTTCTTTTTCAGATGACCAAGAAAATGATCCATTAAATGACGTTTCAGATATGACTCCATAACCAGATTGCAAAATGATTGCACAAATATCACAAAATACTATTGAAATTAAGCAATCACTAAAAGGTATACTTCATTTCATAAAAAGTTTATATTAAGAAAATTTATTACATATATACTCGATTTTTTTTAGACATAACTAGTAGAATTGACAAGTTGAAAGAAGTCAACAAGAAATTACATACTCGCCAACTGACATAGCTGACAATGACGCAAGTTAATCAAACCGAAGAGAGAAATGCCAATTTTAAAAATCCCTTCAATTCTCTGGAGGAGTTTGAGAAGATTGAGGATAACGTGAAAAAAGCCACGAACTTAGCGAGAAAATAGTAAGTATGTAATTGGATTAGGGTGAAAATTAGTTTCCTTTTCCATATAATAAGTTTAATCTATCACACGGATGTCAAACTGTTCTGCCGAAAGACGTGCTTTGTTTCTTGTCGCGTAAAATTTTAATTTAATACCGAATTTCGCGTGTAATTCAATTAAAATTAAATTCTTTTTGGACTTGCCGTGCATTACTTTGGGACCTTCGTTGGATTTATACAACTGTGGGCCAAGAAAGCGCTGAAATAATCCTTTTTTATATATCATAAATTTATATTTTCATTTGTTTTTCTGCTACAGCAACAACAAACGCTGGTTTGTTTTTTGTGAAAGCGGATTTGTTCTTCTTTTTCTTCCATTGTTTTCTGACGTTTGTCAGCTTGAATTCTAAAGCTTCTCAAACCGTTGTCATTAGTAACAACTTTCGAACGCCTTTCAAACTGTTGCCTTCTAAACTAGTTTGCCTGTCTCTTTCAAACTTTCTCAAATAGGGTTGCCAAAGCTTAACTTTATTTTTTTTACTTTTAGCTTATAAATTTATAACTGAATATATGATTTTTAAATATGGTTTGCAATTTCCGCAACTGTACCATTAAGGGAGAATCTGACCGAATTGTAAATTGTTGGTTATGTGAATCCTTTTTTCACACTAAGTGTGTAGCACTAAATGCGCGTGTCTCCGACGCACTGGGTGAAAATAAGGGTCTCCGTTGGGCATGCGAAGATTGCAGAGCAACCGATTTGGAAATATTAAAACTTATAAGGCAATCAAGAAAGGGTTTCTTGGAGGTTTCTAAAGACCTAGAGGCGGCTCAGATTAGATTGGCGGAGTACGAAAAGTCTTTCAAATCGTTTAAGTGCATGGATGAGGCTTTTGTCTCTCCTAAGCGAAAGCGGAACAGCAAAAACCTTCGAAGCTCTGCCAAATCTATTACTAAATCAGCCACTCCGTCTACAAGTGTTACTCCTAAAGCTAACCCTGAAACTAATGCTGAGCCTTCACCCTTAAACTTAAACTTACACACTTCATGTGAAGCATTTTCAACTGAAAATGTAACTACAGCTCGAAATACTGATGTTGCGACCCTTTCTAGAGCTCCCGCATCAGTCAGTGAGAATTTACTGTTGACAGAAGCCTCTGCTGTACACACAATAAATTTAATTACTGACTCTCCTTCTACTTCTGATGCTAAGGTAACTTATGCTAAGGCTTGTGCCTTATCAAGTGCTGGCACTTCTCCTGCATTACTCAAAACTAATAACACAGGCGCAATACCAAAACAAATATCGATAAGCAGTTTGAATTAGCCGGTTCACAAAAATCTTGTGATAATTCCGCCTGCAAGATCAATATTTGTATCCCGTTTTGCAGCTGATACGACTGAGGATTTTCTATTTGCAATCAAATTTAAATCTTTTAAATAAAAGAATTTCGATTTATAAATTCAAGTTACCTCATGAACGCGTCACGTCTTCAATTAAAATTACTCTACCTGATGATCTCTACAATAAAGTAATCAGTCAAAGTTTTTGGCCTGAATATACATTAGTTCATGAATACGTCCCTAGATCACAACCTAGAACTGTACTAGCTTCTTTACCTGTTCGCAACATGAACCAAAAAAACTAGATTGCTGCCTTCAGTTCCTAATCTTATATCAAAACGTTCGTGGCATTAATACTAAATTGATTAATTTATTCATTATGAGTCACAACATTCATTATGATATAATTACTTTCAGTGAGACTTGGCTAAAACCCAACACTTTAAATTCTGAAATTCTTTGCAACAAATTTAACATTTATCGCAAAGATAGAAACTCCATTCCTGGCAATTATTCTAACGGTGGAGGTGTGTTGATTGCGGTCAAATCAACACATTACTCTCAAGAAATAGACATACAAGAAGCTGCAGACATAGAATTTTGTTGTGTTCATGTAAAGTTCGGTCCCTTGAGTATCTACATTACATGCTCATATATCCCACCATTTTCTAACTTAGAAGTTTATAGCAAACATTTGCTCGCTATTAGTAAAGTTTGCCTACAGCTTCATCCAAATGATCATATATTAATAACTGGTGACTTTAACCTGCCCAACGTTTCTTGTAACTGTTGTTCCGAAAACCCTACAATATTTTTACCTTCTTCGGAAAGCTCATCTGACAATTGCTTTTAAACGAACTCTCAAGCCAAGGTCTTTTCCAACTAAACTGTCACTTGAACAAGAATAAACGTTTGCTCGATCTGGTATTTTTTGATGATAGCAATATTGCTTCAGTGTCAAGGTCTGATCTCTTGGTCACTCCTGAAGAATCTCACCATCCGACTATAGAAATCTGTTTAAATTTTCCTAAACCATCTGTGCAGAACCAAACTATTCAACCGCTCACCGAATTCAACTTTAAGAAAACTAATTATGTTACTTTGAAAAATATTTTGTCCAATATAAATTGGTCACCTATACTGAATCTAAATACAAAATTCTTATCATCACAGAATCTGGATGCCGCGGTCTATGCGTTTAACTCAACGCTCATGGATTGCTTTCTTAGATCTATTCCTCAACGAAAAGCCTCTATAATTTCCGGCCCCGTGTGGTATACCAATGAATTACGAAAACTGAGAAACTTGAAAACTAAATATTATAAAAAATATCAAAAAACACATAACATATGTGATATTGCACGTTATACTTCGACTAAATATAGTTACCAACAGTTGTGCAAGCAATCCTATAACATCTACCTCACAAAAGTTAAACTAAACATTAAGTCTGATGCAAAATCATTCTGGAGCTTTGTTAACACAAAACGCAAAATTGATTCCTATCCTTCTTTTATGAAATACAATAATGTGGAATCCGATAATGACAATAGTATCTGCAACCTTTTTGCTGATTTTTTTAAGTCGACTTATTCATCATCTTCTTTTAATAATGGCAGCTATCCCCATTATATTCAATCTGGTGATATTTGTCTCCCAATAGTTGATACTAGTACAGTTCTAGCCTACTTAAGAGATCTTAAATCTTCTTATAAAAGCGGACCCGACAATATACCCTCATGCATATTGAAATACTGTTGCGAAGAATTAGTAAAGCCTATCACTTTACTTTTTACTTCATCTTTAAAATCTTGTTATTTTCCAGCTGCATGGAAATCTTCACTTATTATTCCGTTGCATAAATCTGGTAACAGGTCTTTAATTGATAATTATCGTGGAATTGCTAAATTAAGTACTTTGCCCAAACTTTTTGAGGCAATTGTTACATCACAATTATCACATAGTGTAAAGTCTTTGATGTCTCCATGTCAACATGGATTTCTTTCTGGAAAATCGACTGTCACTAACCTACTTGAATTTACATCTAAGACCATAGAGAATTTTGGAAAAGGTCTTCAGACAGATGTCATCTATACGGATTTTAGTAAAGCTTTTGATGTTGTAAATCACAAACTCTTAGTTTTAAAATTATCTCTTATCGGATTTCCCATACAGCTGGTGAGGTGGATTGAATCGTATCTCAGTAATAGAACTCAATCTGTTTTATTTAAACTCGTGAAATCTTACGAGTTCCCGGTTACCTCAGGAGTGCCCCAAGGGAGTCACATCGGGCCTCTTCTCTTTCTACTTTTCATAAATGATTTGCCAACTATAATATTGCATTCTAACGTCTTGATGTACGCTGACGACGTCAAACTATTTCTTTCTTACAAAAATGAAAATGATGCCAAATTCTTACAAATTGACATCAATAATCTTTATAACTGGTGCAAAATAAATCATATGAATCTCAATATGAAAAAATGTAAGCACATGACCTTCTCGCGTAAGCCATGGCTTAGAAGCACGTACAAAATCTGCGACTATACACTAGAATCTCTAGATAGTTTCCATGATCTTGGAGTTACCATGGATCCTAAACTTCGCTTTCATATTCATATAACTAAAATAATAAATAGAGCAAATAGTACCCTAGGATTTATCAAACGATGGGCAAAAGAGTTTAATGATCCCCTTATTACGAAATCTTTGTTCACTTCACTAGTGCGGCCTATCTTAGAATATGCCTCAATTATATGGTGTCCACGATATTGTTGTTACATTGACGACATTGAATCAGTTCAGAAAAAATTTCTTCTGTTCTGCTTAAGCAATTTATACTGCAGAACTGACTTTCATCTTCCACCTTATGAATATCGATTACAGCTATTAAATCTTCCTACTTTAAAAAATCGCAGAACTATGCTTAATGTAAGCTGGATTGTTAAACTTCTGCATGGATATGTTGACAGTTCATATTTATTAAGTAAAATTTATTTTAATATTCCTATTCGTCCTAGAAGATCTTTTGAATTACTTTACATGAACTTTTGTAGAACAAACTACTTGCAAAATGAACCGCTGAGAAGTGCTTGTGGTGACTTTAATTTTGTTTCAGATGTAATCTCTTTAAATGAATCCATATACTCAATTAAACTTAAAATTCTAGATTATCTCCAGTACCGAGGTTGATTTGGATTATGCTCTCCCAAGAATACTTTATATTTTCCTGGCTATGTTTGGCAATACTATCAAGCTGATTTATTTTAAACATGATTATCCAGAGCGAGACCACGTCCGTCTCGCCTGGCATATGCCGGAGGTAGACCCCGTCCGTCTACCCTTGCATATGTGAGCTTTGCTCTAATCCCTGTTTACATGAATCTACATACATACATCAGAATAGTATTTGATTATCAGCCTCACATATGGGATCGATGCTCTAAATATATGATCCGGAATATGCAACTTCACATCATACCTGGGAATTTGACTTTAATTTTGTTTCAGATGTAATCTCTTTAAATGAATCCATATACTCAATTAAACTTAAAATTCTAGATTATCTCCAGTACCGAGGTTGATTTGGATTATGCTCTCCCAAGAATACTTTATATTTTCCTGGCTATGTTTGGCAATACTATCAAGCTGATTTATTTTAAACATGATTATCCAGAGCGAGACCATGTCCGTCTCGCCTGGCATATGCCGGAGGTAGACCCCGTCCGTCTACCCTTGCATATGTGAGCTTTGCTCTAATCCCTGTTCCTACACACATTATAGAACTTGGTTATCAGCCTCACATATGTGAGCACTGCTCTAATCAATTGATCTATTAATATCAAGATGTTGATCCGGAATATATACAACCTTACATCATTTTTACTATGTATATTATATCTGAAATCCTTTAAATTAATAATTAAATGTATAATGAATTGTATAGTGTTTAAGGTAATCAAACAAATTGTTGAATTTTTAAAATGCTATAAAGCCTTAGGGCTTAGGGCTCAATAAAATAATAATAATAATCTATCAACATTTTTATAAACATAGTGAATTTATTCAAATTCAATTCAACCTCTAGTATATGTAATATATAATCTCTAATATGCACAAAATCAAATAATATTGCATATGTACCTTTGTATTAAATTTGTATCAAATATTTGTAGGAAGATGAAATTTTCGCTCAAGAATGTAGTGATCCATCCAAGTTTATTCGTTAAGGGGGTCCTCTGGTAATCTATGCCAAATTTTAGCCTTTTTTCAAAATATTGTGGAAAGAGAACGAGTAAAGATATTTTAGTTCCGTTTTTTGATTTGGGTAGCTTAATTTATTGAAAAAAATACAAAATATTGAAAAAGTGAATTTATGGACCGTTCAGAAAGTTCTCGGCCTGGTAACGAGGTTCTCCGGAAAAAAGGTAGGTCCAAATTGCGCACGATTCCAAGAGTAAACATCGTCTGAAAAAAAAAAAAAATATTCAGTTACTTAGAATGAATGTCCCTATAGCCCCTACCTCGGAAACAAAAATCGAAATTTTTTTAGGGGGGGAGCCGCCACTTTGAAAATGAAAAATCGAATTTCGACCTTTTTTTTGTAGTCTAGTGTAGAAAAAAAATAGTAAACATTATTTTTTCGGCAAGTTTGAGGTAGGGGCTATAGCGGCGTAAATTCTGCGTCGTTTCATGCCTCATATATCAAAATCGGTCAAAAACTGTTTGAGTTATCGTGCGCAAAGTTTTGAAAAACATGGTTTCGAGAAAAACGCGTTTAAAGTTTTGACTTCAATTTTGAGGCACACAAATGACATTAACACATATTTTTTTAATACAATACTTACGAATATTTTTTACTTACTTTACTTACTTTTTGAAAAATCCTTTTGGGAAAATGTTTTTGAGTATCTGAGCAATAGAAATATGAAAAAAAAAATCGAAAAAAAATTTTTCGGATTACCAGAGGACCCCCTTAAGTTTGGCGCAAAATTATGAAAGACAACGTGGCTTCTCAATATTCCTGGAAGGACACCGAAAAAAAACTTGTGGACGTAATGGCAGTTACAAATGCATTTAGAGGTAACAATAGCGCATAAAAAATTTTTTTGACTCACATTACGATTTTTCAGGTGCATTTAACAGAAAATTTCCTGGCTCTGGCAAAGAATTTAGTCGAGCGAGCGCAAAGTGGTTCCAAACGGCAAAGGAACGTTTTTGCAAGAAATAGTTTGTTCTGATATCTTTCTTTCTCCATTTTGGCTAAATTATTTTTTATTTTTATGTGAAACCATTTTTTTAATTTTTTTAATTTTTATTTAATAATAACCAAAAATTAAAAAATGGAATGCTTATTAATTATAAATGAAATTAGGAGCAGTTTGTGAATCCGTACGGATTCCTCTTCGGATGATTATCGGAGCGCAAAAACAATCCGAAAACACTCATTCCGGGTTATCTTTGGATGATTTAGGGAGTCCTTTTACAAAAATTATAGACGAATAGAGGAGTCCGCACGGAGTCTTTGCGGGTTATCTGAATGAGTATTCTGGGACGCCAAAATCACTCATTTAAGGAGTCTTTTGGGCACACTTTTTTCATATATATAATAGAAGGCTATTTTCTCCGGCGGATATGCTCCTTTGGGACTCTTTTCGGAGCATCTTTAGGAGGGTAAACGCACCTCAAAGGGAGTCCTAATGGTGCAACTTGGGGACTCCGCTGGTGGGCTGGGTATTGTAAGCAACTGTTAGTTTACGGGCTGAGTCTTGATCCATGTTTGTAAAAAGTTCACAGCTATACATAATTATGGGTAAAATGAATGAATTTACAAGTTTAACTATCCGGTTTATATGGGTATTCCATGTAAGGCTATTATTGAAATATACCCCGAGATTTTTAAAGCTTTCAACGTATTCAATGGAGGTGTTATTAAGAAAAAGAGGAGGACATTCTTCATTTATTTTTCGACTATCGATAAGCATTGCCTTAGTTTTAATAGGATTGAGACTAAGCCCATTTTCAATTGACCATTGGAAAACTCTGTTTAACACCAAATTAACTTCGTTTGCAGCTATATTTTTGCATGATTTTGGAAAGAGCTTATACAACTGTGTATCATTAACGTATATATGATGCTCGCATGAAGAGAAGCAATCAACAATATCATTTATAAAAGTAAAAAATAAAAGAGGACCTAAAACTGAGCCCTGAGGAACGCCAGATAAAACCTTCAAACTTGACGAGCATTTATTGTATAGATAAACGTATTGTGTACGATCGCTGAGATATGAGGTCATAAGATTACGCAGAGAGTCATGAAAAAAGTACTGAGTACCAAGTTTATGTACAAGAAGACTATGATCAAAACAGTCAAAAGCTTTTGACAAATCTAAATAAACCATTAATCCCAACATATCTTTATCTAAGACAGATTTAATATCTTCGCATATTTTAAGTGGCGACCGTGGCGTAGTTGGTTAAAGTGCGTGGCCGCTATGCCAAAGAACTTTGGAGACTCAGGTTCGAACCCCAGCAGCGACAGAAAATTATTTGAATAAAATAATTTTTCTGTACGGCCGCCACCTCTCTGCAGACAATGGCAAACCTCAGAGAGTAATACAAATGCCATGTAAAGCTTCTTGAGAATAAGAACATTCCGTTCATCGCCGTTCGGAGTCGGCGTTAAGCCTGTAGGTCCATTTCTCGGTCAATTGTGTACAAACTTAATAACACGCACAACACAATTGATCATAAGAAGCTAGGTCGAAGTCCTTTCAAGGGCTGAAATGGCCAGTTATTTATTTTTTTTATTTTTTATTATATTTTAAGAAGCACTGTTGTGCAACTATGTTTCGCTCGGAAGCCAGATTGATGTTTTGTGATAAGGTTGTTGTTGTTTAAGTTAATTTTTAATTGATTGCTTACGATAATTTCGAAGGCTTTGCTCAGAAAAGGAAGAATGGCTATTGGGCGAAATTCGATACTGTTTTGAGATTGTGATTTTGGCAAAGGTACAATTTTTTATATCTTCCACAAAGACGGAAATTGTGACGTAGTTATTAAATATGGTTACTACCAGGGGTTGAACGTCTTGATCTCTTCCATCTTTTATATAAACTATAACGCTTGTATAAAGTATAACGCAATGAGATACTTTATCTCTTGTGTAAACCAGGGGTTTTTGGTTGGCTTATTTTTCTTTGTTTTGACTGGTACATGTTCAGTGAATAAGTAATGGATATTATGATTAAAATATTTAACTTGTTTACTGGGATCTTTTGTAGTGTAATTTGGATCCCAATCTACGCTTTGACACTCCAAAAATAGGTTGTTTAAGTTGGTGCTTGAGAAATCGAAATAACTTAACCAAGTTTCATTACAGACGACTGGATTTATATTAAGTGGAAGAAAAATTAAATCATGGTTCGAAAAAGCTGGAGCGGAGAGTTGGTCATAATGTAGAATTATGTTATTTTCAGAAACCAAGAACAAAACTAATAAACTTGGTTGACAGTTGGGCCTGAAGTGTCAATTGATGGTTCACAATTTTTAAGTTGAATTGTTCAACCATATCTGTAAAATGATTATTTCTACTGTTAAGTATGTTGAGGTTAAGATCTCCACATAAAATAAAATCCGAAAACCGGTAGGCTAAATCTTCCAGCAGGTTACTTCTAAGAGCAGAATTAGCAAAACTTAGGGCCATGTAAACACACCCAATTAAAAAATTACCCGATTCGTGGAAAATCTTAATAAAAATTTACTCTATTTGGTCATAATGGTCGGATTTTTTAACAATGCGAAACTTATAAGAGCTTTTTATGTAAATACAAACTCCTCCGCCAGATTTCAAATGTCTGTCTGCTCGAATTAATTTTGAATTATTGACACATCTCCGACTTAAGCCACGTTTCAGATAGGCATATGATCATTGTATTATTAACAAATAGACGCAAATCATCTATTTTATTGACAAATAAAATTTAAATGACATATATAAAAACTTCAATTTCTTTTACAAATCACGTTTAGTAGGGTATGTGATAAATCAATTTGGCTCCCCCAATGTGTTGCTACTTCTAACATTTAGATATATACATTGACAAAACTTGCAACCCAAACACAAACAAAGGCTAGAAGTACTCAAACAAAATGTAAAAGATCTGAGAGAAAAAGAGTGAAAGATTAAGACCAGAAACCGAAATAGAAAAATAATAGAAATTTGAATCGTTTGATAGCAATATAAAAAAATTAGAGTGAAATAACAAGATAAATAAATATAAAGAAAATACTATTATAATAGGTTTTCTAGTTGCATACATCATTACGAAAAAAACTCTGGTGAATTTTCAATCCTCTCGGCAATGGCATACCAAGTTTTCTCATTGAGTATTTTTATAGGATTTCCATTTTTGCCATCCGTCACAAATACAGATCCGTTCCTTGTAAATACAGAGAAAAGCTGGTTTCGACTCATGGTATAATAATGCAAGGTAGCATTGACAGTTGCTAGGGAAAACATCTCTTGTCAAAAAATATACTCAAAAAGAGAGCGCTCACAATCCGCCATTGAAAACACAAACAATGTTGAAAACGTTGAAGTGAAAAAAAACAACAACCTCAGCAGCTGCAGATGTATTTTCACAAACAGTTGCTTTTGACAGGAGATGTTTTCTTGCAGAAGAGAAAATAAGCTGTTGTCAATGCTACCTTGTATTATTATACCATGGTTTCGACCATAATACAATTATAAGGTAGGCTTATTTTAAGATGGCTGCTCAATTGAGAAATTTCGCAACAACAAACTGTAGGAGCTAAAAACGTCAAACGACAAAAGCAACAACAAAATTACCAGCTGAACCTTCCGTGTAATTGTATCATGGTTTCATACGGACTTCTTGTTTGAAGAGAGCACGGTTTCTTAACGTCAGACGCTCATTCATGAAGATGTTCTTATCTGAGTCAATGCCAACATCACGGAGACAGTTGCCAACCCTGGTTTTTACGCAAAGTGCCAATCGATTTAAAAGCCAACATTTTATCTTGCGGAATATTAAATTTAGTTATTATAGGCGAATCTGATCGTTGGTTGCGAGGACGGGGCCGAAAAATTGATTTTAAAACTGGTGGCCTACACTTTATAGTTTAACAGAGATTGAGAAAACACATTGCTAGATTCTCAGCAGGCACACTGAAGAGAATTGCATCCGCAGCTCGCGATCACTGTTGCCAATCTAGCCTTTTTTACGGTCGTCTAGCCTCGAAAAATACCATCTAGCCTCTAACCTTTTTTTTAGTCTTGTTTTGTTTCGTTCTAGCCTTTTCTAGCCTTTTTTGATATATTGCTTAAGATGTATGGACCAGAGATCTGCATGAATGGATACATTTGTCGTTTCAAGTTCCTTTCATTTTTCAACTCCCTGCAAATCGAGTCAGGAAAACAACAAGTTTGCGCGAATCATAGGCAGCAAGAATTAAGTCACCAAATGTAGAAAACTGGAAACGTAGAAACTTGAAATGTTGGGGAAACGTAATTATTTTGCCTACAAATCCCGTATTTTCAAGTCTGTTTACGAAGTTCGAGGAAATAACTTCGTGTCGTCTGTGCAAACTTCGTTTCTCGAGTTAACTTTAAAGTATTGGATTGAAGTATGATTGTGTTATTTTTGTTGTTTTTTTATTTCCTGCACCTGAACAGGCGAGCTTTAAGTAGGGCCGAAGAGGGTTAATATGTATGACCGACCCCCATTACTTTTGCAAAAGGAAAATTGTTCCCTTGGGGACCTATTCCCTCTGACCACTCCGTACTGGTTAATTAATTTCGTCACTTTGTATAGAAAAGTATAAGTAGACTCTCGTCAGTGGCTTTCTACGGCAGCGCAGTCGCTTAGACTTGAAAAGTAGAAAGCTTGATTTTTTTCTACCAATTAATGTAGGGTAGAAAAAAAATAGAATCGAGTCTGACTTATGATTCGTTTTTCAGAAGCTAGTCGTGGCAATATCAAGTTTTACAAGTCAAGTCAAAACTTGATTTTTTCAAGTTACTTGATTTTCAATTGACTTGTTGCAGATCTCTGGTATGAACCAAGTGCATCCCTGTGCTCTAAAAATAATATATTTGGCAGCACTTCATAAATGAAACATTATTTCAGCTGGAAATGAAAAAAGATATTATAATGGAAAATATATATTTCAATAAAGTTTCTAAATTCATACAAGAAATGAGTTAGAAAATAGGTAATTCTAATGATGAAACTGAAAGTACTTCCAGCTCCAGCAATGGGGCTTCGTCTGATTAATGGAATTTGAGGAGCCGAGTGCAAGCAAGAAAAATCTGAAAACACCGGAAAAATACGCTGTTTACACTTATTAATATTTGAGCTTGAAAGACTGAATTCAATTTCAAATATGTTTTGTTCTTGGTATTGTTTTATATCATATTCATATTGTATGTAAATATATAAATACACACGTATATTCACAGAGTAAAAAATAATGTAAATCTAGACTTTTCTAACCCTTTTTTAAAAACCATCTAGCCTTTTTCCCCAAAAGTTTCTGGCAACACGGCTCGCGATTTCATTATTAAGAGCGGCTACATCATTTGAGTTTATCAATACTTTTTCTCTTTCTTCCTTCTACACTTTCTCCACTCGCAACTGCAAAGTGTTGAGTGATTTTTGAAACTGCCTACATTTTTCTTCCAAGTGAGTGCATGCATGACATCGCCTCTCAGAGCATTTATTTCTTTTGTCATTCGCATTTTGAGTTGGATGTGGACTCTGTTTTGGAGTTAAAATTGTAGATCCCGTAACTTAGCTTAGTGGCTTTCTAAATCTAACACTTGCACTAACTTCGATGCTTGCGGTATTCATTCTCTCAGTAAAATTTGAGAAGCAATATAAACAGCTGATGTTTGTTTTTGTTAATGCTTATTATCCCCAACTCACACGGTGATTGCCAATCAAACAATCTAGTCGTTTTGTTGTTGCTTTCAATGTGAAACTGTCAAAAACTCTAAGAGCCAGAGCGGATGAACACAGATTGGAGCAATCTAAATTTGTTCATTTTGAGATTGCTGTACATGTCGGCAATCAGCAATCTGAACAGTGCTGCTGGGTGGCGAAATAAAATTTTCAAGGAAATGTCAAAATATGATTGGCGTGTCGTGTGAGCTACCAACAATCAGAATGTGAAAGAGAGTAAGAAAAGTTCATGGATTGCCAATCAAGCAATCCCGTGTGAGTTGGCCATTACGGATTCTGAATGTTTTGTGTCTAACTAGGTGTAAACCTATTTAGACGAGTGTTGAGCATAGGTACTTGAACCAACACTCAACTGATGGTTTGATGGGAAAAATACAGGTACTTAAACCAATAATTTTTTAACTATATTTAACCATTTTTAACTATAATAAGTTTTAAACAATGTAAACAATGTGAGCAATGTGTATAGTTACATTTATTTCAAAAGACTGAATAACAATTAACAAAAAGTAAGAGGTATTTAAAGGAAAATGCTTGGACTAAATTATGAAATTAACAAATATAAAATTGATGCATTGCACTATAAGAACGAAGTTCATGACAGCAGGTTATTGCACTTATTTTGTGACCCAATTTTCCAATATTGTTTTGCTTGCATTTCAGCGGATTTTGTTTAACATTAATGCAATAACGAATTGCATGTCGTTGGCCTAGAATTATGCTGTTGTAAACAAACTGCGTTCTTATGTGCAAATTGGCAATTTTATTGCTTAGTGTATTTTTGTTTATATACTTATATTTATTTATGACTTAATACTGTATCGTGTATGTATATTTGTGTGTTTGTTCCCAGCGGGTAGCAATAGCGCTGAAACACTAATGATGATGCGCTGTTTTTGAAGCAAGTAGCGCATCCGTTTTGAATAAACTTAATTTCTTTTTTTGTTCTACGTGTCCGCAAAATCCTGCGCATTTTTACTGCATATATGGGAAGCTTTGTGGATGCAGTTAACTTCGTAAACGACAAATGAAGATGCAAAAAAATTGTACTTATTGTCACATGCAGGGATTGAACTCGGACTGCTGGCATTACAATCGAAAGAGTTAACGCTCTGTTATTTCCTCGCTTGATTATTTGAGAACAAAATGTAGATAAAAATATGAGCTCCACAAATCTGAACTCTGAAGACCGCATCCTCAAAACATACCTAAACTGCGTATAAAATGCCGTATTTCTAGAAGCGCTTTTTATTTTCCCGCTGGGTTATTTTATGTTTGTTTGTATGAACATTCTCGATTTCAAATGCTGATTTTATCTCGATTTGAAATGCTGATTTGTGTGCTGACGTGGCACCGGTTGAGGAGATGTGCTAGCCTTGGTTGCGGATCTTCGTTGGTAGTGTGTTCTTATCTTGCAAATACTGTAATTTATGATAAAAGACATCGCCAAAATTAACGCTGAATAACTGACCACATGATGATGGATTTTATTGGATTCGAGCTGGTTTGGTAACTGGTCAAAATCTTCTCTTGATAGTTTCGTCTGAAGATCAGTGAGTTGTTCCAGTTTTGTCTCAAAAATGTTCGAAATTTTGTGTTAATAAACCCTTTAATGCGTTAGGTTGACTGATGGATGAGATATTTCCAATACCAGCATATGATGGGTACACACGACTGGATGATTCAACATAACCTCGGATCTTGACGTCATCATTTTTTAAGCTGCAGTGTTGGTCAATCATAAGTATTCCTGACCCTATAAGTGTTGAATGGTTTCATGATTACATACTGCTGTAATTTCAGTTGAAACTGTAGAAGCGTAAATCCATTTAATAGCAAGATGTAATGATGTAAATGTTAACTGATCAGAGCACTTTGTTAGGTCACAGATTTGGGACGTCTTGTTGTTAAAAAGTTGAATCATGCAAGCAAGTTTCTTTGATTGTCTTCCAATGGTAGCTTGCTTCGTACTTATTAAATAAATGTAATCACTAGTCAACGTGGCTGCTTCAGCCTCGGCTCGGCTTAGTAAAATGTATTGATCCCGATAGCCGCTAACTGCTAATATTTCGATGGTGGGTTTAATCGCCACAAGAGTGTTATTTACTGTTATTGGAATCGGGTGTATAAGAAATAGGTCAGGTTTATTATGATCAACTAGTGGTACAACTAATTCAAAGATGACGTGATTTTTGTTAATCCAGATTTAACATCCATAATGGTATAAAGTTCCAGTAGGTTGTTGTCTTCGACTGGAAGGGCCAAACTAGAGGGAAGTGTCCTTTGATAGTCAAGTTTGCTTTCGCAAGTTGTTTTGGTGTAGGATCTGTGGACTTATTTTTCCATGCTTAGTGTTCGTTAAGATGTTTATTAATCTGCTTGTGTGTGCTGCAATTCTGTGCTAACCATAGAGAGTTGAGTGATTAAAACTGCCAGTTGCTGAGTCAAACGTAGTTGAGCAGCTGTGTATTCAATTTTGTTTATGTCCACGTTTATCAAACGCTATATTTCAATCAATAATTGATGTTTGATTCTTGAACAGGTTTAAAAGATGATCCTCGTTGAATTTTACTTCATTTATGGTGTTTGACATGTGTTCGGCATAGTCTGAGTCGAGAGCACCAAACAAAGTGTGAGCCACGTTTCCGATGATATTAAACGCACCTCTTTTAGGACGATTTGATGACAATAAGGTTTCCTCCTGGTGCAGATTGTTGACAGTAACTTGAAAATAATCAATGAGTGAACTGCATGAGATGTCCAATGTTGGGTGTAAGCAGAGCTTCCTGAGTGTTGTGATCTGATAGTGAATTAAATTGGTAATGAAATGGTGCAAGGTCATAGCATACAATATTTTCCAGATACCTGTTGATAGCCGTGCAGCACCTATTCCTTCGAAGTAAATACCAGGCTTGTTGCGAAATCTTGATGTATTAATTGGAGAGGTCATTGCTAATGGCAACATCAACCAGCATTACTGAGAGAGCAAGACCCTTTGATGCTCACATGTTTTTTGGGGTATCTTCAATTTGGGGTATTTGTCAGTACAGATGCAGGTTCTATTTTTTCTGTTTCTCCTTTAGTGAATAATGGAGCTAATTCATGTATAAGTCGTTTGAATATGCCCGAAGCTGTCTTGACGTCAACGACCCGAATAAATCCAGCATCTCCTTTATCTTTTTTTATGATGACCAATGTGCCTTCCTTTACATTTGGTGCTGGATGTATCCATTTAGACGTTTTTGGAGCTCGTGCAGGTATTCGTGGTGCCATCTTGTCCAGAATCTATATTTTATGTCTCTAGTTCTTCATATGTAAGATAAGCAGTAGAGACACTGCGATACAAATGATGCTTCGCAGATTTGACTGCAGCTTCCCAGAGTCCACCAAAATGTGGAGCTTTAGGTGGAATGAACTTACATTCGATGCCCTTGTCACTGCAGGATTTGATAATTTTCTCTTGAGCGGAATTAGAGAAAACAGCTTGTTGCAATTCATTCAATTGATTTTTTGCACCCACAAAATTTGTTGCATTATCAGAGTACAATGTCTAGCACCTTCCACGGCGGCTGATAAACCTTTTGAGTGCTCCAATAAGGGCGTCAGTAGTGAGGTCCTAAACAAATAGTGATCGTACATTCATAGGGATCAGACGTACCGGCTGTCCGTCCCCGCCCTGTGTTTTATTTAAATAATTTATCTGTGTTTTATTTAATTATATATGTTTATGTTTTATCGTTCCGTCGGTCGGTCTGTCCGTTTGTTCTGTGCCAGTGTTTTATTTTAAATTAAAAAAAAAAGAAATAAAAAATCAATAAATGCACAAAAAACAAAACTTGTGTGAAAATTGCAACTAAAACTAAAAAAAAAAAAAAAAACATAAGTTCAAACAAAAATCAGCTGGACAAACTAAAACAACAAATATGCAGCATCGGCTGCCCAACGACACAACAACAACAACAGTAACCGGTTTTGACGGCAGCTTACAGCAGCAGCAACAACAACACCGCTGAGTGCTTTGATTTTTTTTTATAGCTAGCCACGCGAGGGGCTTTTCTATGCTCCACGCTATGTAAGTAATTGTTGTTTTTTCGTGTCCGTCTATTCCTCCATCCTCTCCGATTAGTTGCGACTGTGAGTGGGTTTCACTGTGAGTAGAATTGTGCTGGGGCAAAGGCATAACACTTGCCTCTGCACATTTCACTTATGCTCACGGTGCTACTCTCTTTACAGTAGCAACTAATTACCCATACACCTTTTTCTTTTGTTTCGAAATTTACACTGCGAGAAAATTACGGGTCATTTTCGCATAGATTTTTGCAATGTGCGTGGACTGAGAACGAATTTTTTCTCGGTTTATGCATATTGTACTCTTAATAGGCCTCAAATAATGGCACTGAGTGAGGCCCAGGTGAGCGAAGATGCAGATCCACTGGATTTTCATATACCTGGGTATCACTTACTGCTATTGTTTTCCCTGCATAGGGGCATCGCTCTTTACGTCAGAACAGATGTAGCGTTTCAGTGCGAGCGGAACCTGAGCAACTCCGATCCTGAGTTCTGCTCCTTGTGGGTAAAATTCAGAGTTCGCTCTCATTTGGTGCACTTCTGCTACATATATAGAAGTCCGAATCTAGGGAGGGAGCCCACTTTTAACAAATTGGACTCTCTCTCTGATTCTATTACACACATTTTGGGGTAGTTTCCTGACAGCGAAATCGTTGTTGCCGGCGATTTCAATGTCCACAACCCGGTTTGGTTATGCCACTCAGGGCAAACAACACCTGAGGGTCAATATGTTGAGCTCTTTGCTGAATCGAACCAACTGATTCAATTAGTGAAGGAACCAACTTTCATCCCTAGAGTTGGTCTGCAAAGCCATAAAATCTTAGACCTTTTTCTGACTTCGCATCATGAAAAATATGATGTGACAGTCCATGCACCTCTTGGTAATTCGGACCACTGCACCATATCCGCTGCTTTTCCATATTCTAGCCTAAGCACTCCTACGACTAAAGCCCCGAAGAGGATCGCTTGGTTTTATGGAAAAGCAAATTGGGTTGCGTTAAATAATTTTTACCGCAATTTCAATTGGAAATTATGTTTCGCTGATAGAAATGTAAATGCCGCGGCTCTTATGTTACAAGAAATTATTTTATTGGGCATGCGGTCTTTCATCCCCAATAAAATGAGAAGCATTAAGCCAAAATACCACTCCTGGTTTAATGAGACATGCAGGATTGCAGTCAGGTCCAAAGAGGAAGCCTTTCAGAATTGGCGTTCCAGCAAGAATGCTGAAATTAGAAGACTTCGCATCGAGGCATCGAGTTTTAAAACGCGTAAAGTTTCTTCACGAAACTCACATCAGAGAACAGGTTCTTCTCTGCCCCAAGGGGAGCAAAAACTTTTGGTCATTCGTTAAGAGAGTTAAAAATCAGAAGTCTTCGCCGATTCCTGCTCTTTTAAAGTATGACCAAATCTTCACTGACTCGGCTGATAAAGCGAACCTTTGGCTGGATTGTTTGCACAAAATTCCACAATCCCGGCTAGCAATCAGCCACCGCCCTCTGTAGAGAAATAAATCGTCTGCAATGCAGGAGATACATTTTCGAACGAGAGCTGTTAAAAGAGTCCTTGCAAACCTCAACATAAACAAATCTTCTGGCCCTGATGGTATACCACCAATTGTGCTAAAAATGTCTGCTTCTACACTGGCTCGACCTTTGCGTAACCTTTTCAACATATCCTACAGGACAGGAGTATTTCCATCTTGTGGAAGGTCGCGAACGTTCAGCCGGTACCTAAGAAGGGCGATGCCACGAACCCTGAGAACTACCGACCCATTGCGATATGCTCTACACTCTCCAAAGTCATGGAGAGTGTAATAAACTTCCACCTACTGAATTATCTGGAGCGCAACGAATTGCTTAGTGACCGTCAATACGGCTTCCGTAGGGCTCGGTCTACTGGTGACCTCATGGCGTTCCTTACGGAGAAGTGGAACCAATGTGTTCACTCCTTTGGTGAAAGCAGGGTTGTTGCTCTGGATATTTCTAAGGCGTTTGACCGAGTGTGGCATACAGCTCTCGTGTCAAAACTAATTGCATATGGTGTTGGTGGTAACTTTGCTCGATGGGTCACGTGTTTTCTAAAAGACAGGTCAATTCGTGTCGTGGTTGACGGCATTTCGTCTAGTGAACACGCCATCGGTGCTGGAGTACCTCAGGGTTCAGTCCTATCACCAACTTTGTTTCTGGTTTTTATCAACTACCTTCTGTCGTTGACTCATAACCCAATTCATTCGTTTGCGGACGACAGCAGCATTTGTCATTCATATTCCTTCAAAAAACGCCCGAGCTCTTTGGAGATTGAGAGAAAGAGGCAAAATATGAATGACACACTGCTTAATGACTTGCAAAATATCTCCGAGTGGGGGCTTGCTAATAGAGTCAAGTTTAATACTAGCAAGACTCAGTGCTGTCTGTTAACTCACAAACGAGTGAATTGCCCCTTAGCACCCCTTAATATGAACGGTATGGCTCTCGCGGAGTCAGATGCTCTTGACGTTCTGAGCATATCGACCAAATCTGACCTTCGTTGGAATGATCATATTTTCGATGTGTCGAAAGAAGCGGCCAAGTGCCTAGGTTTTTTAAAACGGTGTAAGAAATACTTCACTCCAACTGATCTACGCGTGATCTATACCTCATATTTAAGGCCAAAAATGGAGTACAATTTGCACATTTGGGCAGGGGCTTCAAGATCTTATTTGGAGCTTCTGGACCGAATTAAACGACGTGCGATATATCTGATAGGGGATAAAAACATTTCGTCTTCTCTCAACTCTCTTGGGCATCGACGCAATGTTGGTTGCCTAAGCCTTATGTACAGGTACTACCATGGGAAGTGTTCAAGAGAGATACATGACTTGACGCCATAAACTCGTGTGTTTTCCCGGTCCCCTCGGAAGCTCACCAAGCCCATCCCTTTACCATTGCCTTGATGCCCAATAGAACCTCGCATTACCGGGATAATTCGTTCTTTAGTCGTACAGCAAAATTGTGGAACAATCTCCCTGCGAGCATGTTCCCCGACAGTTTCGAGCTGTGTAAATTTAAAACAAATCTTCACTGACACTACTCTATCTTTCCACCTTCCAACTAACTATCACCCGTCTTCCGAATCAACACAATGCTTTCGCATTCATAGGGGGCATCCCCTGAGCGTTGGTTTAGTCTAAAAAAAGAAAACAAAAAACACTGTTAGAAATGGCTGTGATTCAGTTACTCTATCCGCTGGTAGATTGACCATGATTTGGCTGTGGAGCTTTGGTTTTGCTTTTACGCAACGCACACAGTTTTGTACAATATTGCGTGCAATCATTTTTGCCTCGAGGCTGCCAATAAGGCCTTCGGGCCGCAATGTTTGTTGTCTTGATGAACCATGTCAAGTAATAATTTTACTATTAAATCATTGTATGGTAGCAAAATTGGATGTTTTTCATCAAAGGGTAATAATGATGCTTCTAATCGGCCTCCCACACGCATTACATTTTAATCGTCAAAGAAAGGACATAGGCTTGCAAGTTGATTTGATTTTCTCACCTGATTGTATTTTTATATTTCTTTTATTTCACCTTTAAAATCTGCCATTTGAAAAGACCTGATTATAATTACTAAGGACTTTTTCAGTTCTGATGCACTTATGGATAGATGCCGAGCTGTTGTTTGTTTCTTTAGATTTTCAATAAAACGTAGCATGTAGGCAATTGTGCGTTGCAAAGTTCGAAATGAGTTTTTGTGGTTGATTCCATAAATTAGCTCCTCCAGTGGTGCTGACGAAGAAGCTATCATCGATGCAGCGGTCGTTTTTCTTCTTTCGATGCCATTGGGTGTACCGGCAGGTTTTGGTGATGGTTTAAGTCATGACTCTTGACTGCCATGTAGAAATAAGGGTCCGAAAAACCACGTAGTACACAAGGGGTTGATCCCCCTTGAAATTATGTCGGCTGGATTTTCCTTTGACGAGACATGATGCCATTGATTGATATGTGATATTTCTTGAATCCTGCTTACTCGGTTGGCGACGAAAGTGTGTAATGAAGTTGATGATGATTTAATCCATGACAAAACTATTTCTGAGTCTGACCAAAAAAATACTGGGACATCTTGATATTTCAGATCCTGCTTCACTCGTTCTGTAAGCTCGACTCCTAGAACAGCTGCACACAATTCCAATCGAGGAAGCGTTTGTAGTTTTAGGGGTGCTATCCTTGATTTTGCGCAGAACAAGTTCGATGTTATGGTTCGATCCTTGTATGTTGTTCGCACATAAACAGCTGCTCCGTACGCTCGTTCTGAGAAACCGGCAAAGGTGTATAGCTGAACCTTTACTTGAGGGTTTGAATGAAATATGTGTCGGGGTTCCTTTGACTTATTGAGTTCCAATATATTTTCTCTGAAGTGATGCCATTCTTGTTGAATTTGATGTGGTAGCCTTTCACTCCATTCATATTCTTGCTTCCATAGTTTTTACATGAATATTTTTTCGGATACGATTTCAGGTCCAAAGATCCCTAATGGGTCGAAGATTCGTGCTAAGTCTGAAGCTACTACGCGTTTTGTAATCTGTTCAACTGTTGATAAGTATGCTCGTCCACATAGTTGACCTGTTTTTGGTAGCCAAATGAGACCTAATGTTTTTGTAGCCTTATCATCCAGATCCAGGTTAACTTCTTGATTCTCTACAGGTATGTTTGCAAGTAATTTTGAGTTGTTAGAGCAGCATTTCCGGAGTATGAAGCCAGCTTCTTGAAGAATTTGTGTAAGTTGGGTTTGAGATTCTAAAGCTGATGCGATTCTAAAGCTGAAGCGATATCATTGGCACCACTGAGACAATCATCCACATAAAATCTTCAAGCAAAGTTTGTGCACCTTGTGGGTATTTACCCATGTTCTGTTTTGCCAGATATTGCAGACATTTGGTAGAAATGGTGCTGATGTTGTTCCATACGTCACTGTTTTAAGCCGGTAGTATTGAATAACTTCACTTGGGTCCTTCCGCCACACAATGAGTTGCTGCGCTGTGTCCTCCTCATGCATGCCAATCTGTCGATACACCTTTTCAATATCGGCTGTAAACACGTATCTGTATGTTCTAAAGCGCAGAAGCATTGAAAATAAATCACTTTGAACAATAGGGCCCTTATGCAATATACTGCTTAAAGCCTGGCCACTTGACGTTTTGCTGATGCATCAAATACGACCCTGAGCTTTGTGGTACTGCTATCTGGCTTAAGTACGTAATTTATTTTTTTATTTAATAACATCATCATTAGTATAATAAAAACAAGTTCTTTTCGTATACAAAGATATAGGGTTAAGGATATTCAAATTTAAGAAAATTAACATAACTTATAATACTTCTACAAAAAAAAGTTAACATAAATTATAGTTGTACATACTGTTTGATAATATGAACAATATAAATAAGAATACATGAATTTCATATTAATTACTAAAATTAATGAAAAACAAGAAATAAATAAAATATATTCTGTAAAATAGAGCAGAAAATTTAAATGATTTTAGAAATTTAGAAATTGAAAATGAAAATAAAAAGATTAAGAAATGAATTAGATATACAGAAATAAGAAATAGAAATCTGGTAATTTGTTTTAAAAATATTTGAAATCAAGCAAAATGATTTAGAACGGCCTGCCTAAAACTGTTTTCATTACAAATAGATTTAATGTAACTGGGTAACGCATTCCATAATCGTATGGCATTAACGAAAAATAGCCTAGTTGAGTTAAGAGAATTAAAGCTAGGTATTATCTTCATGTTACTTCTGGACGATTGAAAAAGTTGCAATTTCTCAAACAAATACCGAGGAACTTTACGGTGAATCAACTTATGTAGTAATATGCAGTAACGAGCATTTAGGTAGCTAATTATATCACAACCAAGAATACTATTCTTGAATTGAGATATGTGATCAAACCTGTGAATATTATAAACATATCGCGTCGCATGATTAAACGCAATTCGTAGTTTGTGTCCAGAACTAGAATTTAATTTACTAAAAATAAGCTCAGAATACGTTATTGCAATACTAACTTACGCCTGGTATCAGTAGGTGTAAACTGAGCTGACATTCTTAAGTTTCGCAGGACATAATAAATGTTTCGGACTACACTATTAATGTGATCAGTGCAAGTAAGGGACGAATTAATTTGAAAGCCAAGGCTTTTAACATTACATACTATTTTTAGCTTTCTGTCCCCTATAAACGAGACAGGAATATTATCAAAGCATACTTTATTTCGAGCAATAGGTAACACATATGATTTTAGCGCATTCAGTTGAAGACCATTCCTAATAGCCCATTTATGAACACTATCAAGATCCTCATTCATTCTATAGCTTAAATCTTCAAGGAGACCCATCCTGCGAGAGAGATGAAGTTGAACATCATCTGCATTGAGGAGTATTTACACACCCTAAAAATGTCGTTTATAAATATTGAAAAAAGAAGTGGCCCAAGAACTGATCCTTGAGGCACTCCACTGGAAACATACTTGTATTGAGAGCAGTTATTGTCAACGTTTACTCTCTGAACTCTGTTCGATAAATAGCTACTTATAAGATTAACAGCATTGCCATAGAATCCATAATAGTTTTTTAGTTTTTGACAAAGTAACGAATGATTTACCGAGTCAAATGCTTTAGAGAAGTCAATCATGCAAAGCAGGGTAAGAAAGCCTTCATCATATGGAGATCGAATGTTATCAAGTACCTTAAGAGTGGCAGTTGCACAGCTGTGGCCACCACGAAATCCAGATTGAAATGGGGATAAGAGATTATTTTGTGCGATCAAATTGGATATTTGATCAGCCATTATAGCTTCACATACTTTTGACAAGGAAGACAAAATGCTAATAGGCCTGAAATCACTGGGTTCACTGGCGTGGGGTTTTTTAGCAACAGGCAAAACCTTTGCAATTTTCCAGGAATAACGAAAAGAAGAGGAAGCGAAACAATAATTTATTATATGTGTTAGTGGGCTAACTATAAAAAGCAGAATGAGTTTAGTGAATTTAATCGAAATTCCATCCTCACCAACAGCATTTGATTTAATTTTCATTACTTTTTTGAAAACATCATTTTCGCTAACTGTAGCAAACTGGAAATTTGGTTGAACAAATGTGTCTGTCAATTCTTCATGGCTACCAGGACTGATATTAGTATTTAGAAAAAAATCATTCATTACATCGGGATCAACACAGCAGCCAACTACAATTCCAAGGCTTTTTAGATTTTTCCAAAGCTCTTTAGCAGGAAGCGTCGTTTTTAGCTTGTTAGAGCAGTATCTCATTTTTGATTGCCTGCATATAAGAACTGATGCATTCCTTGCAGCTCTTTATTCTTCCCACTTTTCCGGCGACGGATTTCTTTTCCACCGCTTATGCATTTTGTTACGTCTCTTTATTGCATTCTGGACATTTGACGTGTACCAAGCACAAGACACATTCTTAATAAGAACAGTCCGCACTGGAATATGGGCTTCAAAAGATGGTTTATTTTTTGAGTAAGGACATCTACTTTGTCACTTACGCTTCCAAAGAACCAGATATCATTCCATGGAATGCAGCAAGCATCATTGCGTAAAGACGGAAGATCAATAGACTTGAAGTCTTTATATGTAATCGTTCTGGATGTAACAGAGCGAGACAGCGCTATATCAAGTGTACAGAAAATTAAGTCGTGAATGCTAAGAAAATAAATTTGATCTAACAGAAGAACAGACGACAAATCGGAGACAATAAAATAGTCAAGAAGACTTGGAGTGTCATTATTGGAGAATCGAGTAGGCATAGTTTCATTAATAATTGACAGACGAAACATTATCATAGACTGAATTTGTAAAATTATCATTACACAATAAATTAACATTAAAGTCACCACATGTAACAAAGTAATTAAAATCAATTGATAAATTAGAAAGCTCTGAGAAATAAGAGTTTAGACTATTCAATTTACTGGGGTTGTATACACAAGACAGACAAATTTTCACATGATTGTCAGTTACACACAGATTTAAAAATTCTAAAGAACTATTGGAGGATTTTTGTATCACTGTAGCACTCAAGCTTTTATGGCAGTAAATTGCTACACCTCCCCCTCTCCTATCACTCCTATCATTCCTAAATAAGTTAAAATTATTTAACACATAAACAGAGTCGCTGACTTCGGGACAGAACCAAGTTTCAGATACACAAATCACATCAATAGACGAGTCTTCAAACACATATTATAAGTAATCTAGTTTATTAGAATTAAGACACCGAGCATTAAAATTAGCAATTTTTAAGCCAGAGAACCGTCTACACAAAACATTAACAAGAACCTTACTATTTTCGCTAGTACCATTATTTGAATTATTACAGCCAAACATAGAAGAATATATTAACCACAAACACTTTAGACATACCGTAAAAAACAACTGAATTAAGTTTTAAAATATAAAACTCATTGACATTATTTAAAACAAAGAACCATATAACTTTATAAGATGCAGAGAAAAACTTACAAAAGTTAAAGAGTATAGGAATAAAAGTAAAAAAGATTACAATAGAAAAGAAGAGAAGTATCATTATTAAAAGAGAAATAGAAGTTAAATAAGAACTATGTATTTTTATTCTCGCTATCCACATCATTTATCAGCTCACCCTCGACGAAAGCAGCAAGTTGATTTAGGTCGCTTATTAAAAAGCTTTCACCATCTTCATGCTTCTTCACAAATATATGCCCTTTCCTAGCATTAGCGGAAAAAAATTGTTTACTACGCCTTAGTTTAATCGCGCTCTGTAGAATTTGACGACAGCGCTTAGTTAAGCTCTCATTGATGTAGACGTTGTAGTTAGAATTGGAGTGCGAATTGAGTCCCAAATCACTAAGAGTAAGATCTCTACAGATGCTTCTTCGATAGAAAGCTGCAGACCGAAGAACTGTATCCCTCTCATACGAGCTTGAGAACTTGATGACTATAGGAGCATTTCTTCTTCTGCATGCTATACTCTTAACGCGAAACCATGGTATAATAATACAAGGTAGTATTGACAGTTGCTTGGGCAACGACCATCTGTCAAAAAAAAATGTCTAGAAAGAGAGCGTTCAATTATTTCTTATGTTTTCGCCATTGTTTATGTTTCAGCGCTTGCAAATAACCAAACATTTTCTTACAAAATATTGCCTATTTTATTTTATCAATAGTGAGTTATTATTACTAGAACGAAAATAATTTGTAAACTTAATGTTATTAAGTGCAAACATAAAAAAAAAGGTTGAAAACGTTTAAGTGCAGCAACCTCAGCAGCTGCAGATGCATGTGCACGAAATTGAAGGAGTTTTCAATTAAAATTAAAACACCACGGCTGGAAAACGCTAAACACATATCACACATACTTTTTTCACAACTTTCATTATTATAATTGTGTATTTAACGCACATATTTTGCGGAATTTATTTATTTTTACATTCGTTTAATTCTTGTTGCACGAACAACTGTTTTTGACAGATGGTCGTTTCCTTGCTGCTGAGAAAATCTATACTTGTCAATGCTACCTGTATAATTGTATCATGACGCGAAACATACTCTTAAGCGGCGGGGGTCGGCAGCCGATGGAAAAACACAGTTTATTAAACAGCACCGTCAGGTTCTCATCGTCGTTCTCTGGGACTCCTCTCAGCATGGTATCCGCAGCAACCTCTTTGCCTCTTTTGAAGTTGCTGTTTGATGTCCGATTCCTTCAATGGAAAGCTGTGACCTTGTAGTGGTTAATGATAACTTGTTGACGAGCCGCTGTGTCACCAAATTTATTTGTGAACCAGAATCAAGTAATGCACGGACTTCACAGGCCTGTCCATTGTTTGCGACAACTTTCATTTTTGCTGTTGCCAACAGTACATATTTGTTGTTTTTCATTGCATGATTAGTTGTTACCACAGTTGCAGGTGAATTTTCCTTAACTTCATTCCTTGTTCCATTTAATGACGATTCTTGTTTCTGAAGATGAAGTAGTGAATTGTGTTTTTTCGAACACTTGGGACAGTGTCGCAATTTGTCCACATTGTCCTGCTGCGTGACCAGACTTCAGACAATTCAGGCATTATTTGTGTTTTTGTACAAATTTTATACGATCCTGCACCTTGAGGTTTAGAAAGTTGTCGCATGCGAACAGCAGATGGAATTTCTTTCCACATGATAAACAGAGTTTGATGTCCATTTGTGCGGCTGATGATGTGAAGAACTTTATTGTCGCCTTTGGTTTTTTTCGATGTCCAATAGTTTCCATGGTTTGGAATTGTAATTCGAGAAAAGCCAACAATTCTGATATTTTGGGAATTTCTTTAGGCCTCACAATTGATTGTTCATATTGAACGTATGTACTTCGCTCCAATTTTTTGATGAGAAGGTGAATCAGCAATAGATCCCATGAATTAGTTTGGATGCCTAAATTATTTAAAGCCAGTAGGCATTCCTTGTTGTACCATGCAGGTGTTTAACTGCTGCTATATTCGAAGTTCCGGATGGTTGATATACCAATTTCTTTACAAGTGTTGATGTCAATACCATTTTGTTGTTGTAGCGCTCTTCTAGTAGCTTCCATGCTGCGACATAGTTTTCATAGTAGCCAGGTGACTGATTAAGCCTGATGCTTCTCCTGTAAACTGCGTTTTTAGACGCCACATTTTATTTTTAGATGCGCTGCTTGCTCAAGTGTCTGAAATCTCTCTGCATCATAGCCTTAAGCTACTGGATTGGAGTGTTGCTCCCAAATTTGTTCGTCAAGTATGTCTATATCGTGCCATAGTTGGTTCACAAATTCCACCTTTAGGTCATAATATCGTGAAGATTGCCCTCCAAGACTCCAATGTTAGAGAGCCTTGACTCTAGGAGAGACATTTTTTTTGTGGGCCTTTCTAATCAGACCATTAGTTAGATTATCCTTGTTTGAGATGTCTTCGCCTAATACCCGTTGTTCCGGTCTCCGAATATTGTCGTCAGCACTGTCTTCATCAATAGCTGTATCCAATATGTTGATCTCTTGCTTAAAGTGCTTTACGTATTTTTCGCAAAGCACTGTCAGCTGCGTGTAGTAGTCCTTAGTAAAGTACTCGTGACTGCGATCCTTTACTTTATCAAGCTCTATATGATTTGCCTTGATTTTGGCATGTATGGCTTCAAGCTGGCTTAGCCGTAGTTTGTAATATTTTAGATCTCTCGAAATTCTGGATCCTTTTTGTAGTTCCGGATGATCCTTTCAATTTCGTCTCTGAGCTGAGACTGTGCTACGTACAACTCCTCCATCCCTTAGTTGATTGCTGTCTGCTGTATAAAGGTGGAGAACTTGATTGGTGTCGTCTGGGTCACTTACGAATGGCCGTCTGTGTGATTAGTGATCAATAGAATGATGGATACTAGGCACTTGAACCAGTTATCCTTCCGATCACGTCGGGATCACCAATGAATGTTTTGTGTCTAACTAGGTGCAAACCTATTTAGACAAGTATTGAGCATAGGTACTTGAACCAATACTCAACTGATGGCTTGATGGGAAAAATACAGGTACTTAAGCCAATATTTTGTTTGATGAATCAATCCTGAGTTTTAAACAATGTAAAAAATGTAAGCAATGTGTATAGTTACATTTACTTCAAAAGACTGATTAACAATTAACAAAAAGTAAGAGGTATTTAAAGGAAAATACTTAGACTAAAATATGAATAAATATGAAATTAACAAATATAAAATAGCTGCATTGCACTATGAGAACGAAGTTCATGACCGCAGGTTATTGCACTTATTTTGTGACCCAATTTTCCAATATTGTTTTGTTTGCATTTCAGCTGATTTTGTAAAACATTAACGCAATAACGAATTGCATGTCTTTGGCCTAGAATTATGCTGGTGTCAACAAACTGCGTTCTTATGTGTAAATTGGCAATTTTATTGCTTAGTGTATTTTTGTTTAGTTGGTTAACAGTTGGCGTCCGTGGCGTAGTTGGTTAAAGTGCGTGGCCGCTATGTCAACGAACTATGGAGACCTAGGTTCGAACCCCAGCAGCGACAGAAAATTATTTGAATTAAAATAATTTTTCTGTACGGCCGCCACCTCTCTGCAGACAATGGCAAACCTCAGAGAGTAATCAAAATGCCATGTAAAGCTTCTTGAGCACGAGAACATTCTGTTCATCGCCGTTCGGAGTCGGCGTTAAACATGTAGGTCCGGTTCTCGGTCAATTGTGTACAAACTTAATAACACGCACAACACAATTGATCATTAGAAGCTAGGTCAAAGTCCTTTCAAGGGCTGAAATGAACAATTATTTCTTTTTTATTTTTATTTGTATTTTTGCTTATGTACTTATATTTATTTATGACTTAATATTGTATCGTGTATGTATGTTTTGTGTGTTTGTTGTTTTATGTTTGTTTGAATAAACAGATTCCTTAAATCTTTTATTTATATTACAATATGTAAACGATTTTTGATTTTTTTTTTAATTTTGTTAAGACTTTTCAGTTTTCGCATTATATCGTGAAGTTATACCAACAAGAAAGTTTTTTAACGATGAAAATAAAAAACACGACTGCTCACTTCAACGTTTGAAGAAGGCGCATTGAATATGATTTCGATATAATGTAGTCATAATCACTTTTAAAATTCCATTGAGAATCAAAAATTACGCCCAAATCCTTAATATTGGTAACTCGAGTTAGAATTATTTAAATAAAAATCAAATAGAAACGGAATTGTACATTTTGTATATGAAATAATGCAACATTTATTCGCATTTAAACGCAAATTATTAGACACACACCAATCAAGTAACTTGGACAAGTCATTCTATAAATTAATGCAATTGAAAAAGCTCTCCATTCTTATACCTAAATCGTAATACCCAAATCGCAAAGGCGCGTTAGGTCGGTCGCGCTTTGAAATGCTTAAGTAGAAACAACGAGTTGTTATGAAGCAATCCTTAATTCAACTTCAAGCTTTGATCGTGCTTTGTATCGTAAATATCGTCGAATCTCGTAAGAATCTGTAAAGTACGATCACAGCGCGAGTGGCTGAAAAAAGTTGAGAAGTGTTCATTTGCCGATAGTGAAGGGTTGTATTTTCAATGAGTTAGCTAAATATATGAGCATTGTTGAGTTGTAGTAGTAAAGACATGTTTGCATGGGATTTGTTGTTTCATCAAAATATTTTGTATTGAATGTAATTTAATTTTGAATTTTTTATAACTACTACGCTGGTTGGATATGCAGAAACATTTATTTATTAAACATAATAAATTGTAATTATGTTCTTTATTATATAAATAATAAAGCATATAATTTATTTATTAATAGCGACGGCTATTAAAATATGAGCGGCTAAAATGAATAAAGAAATACAGCCATCATGTACTTCCACGACATACATGGTGATTTGGGGATTTTAGACTTTGTGGGTTTTTTTGGTTTGATTGCGTTCAGTGGCATCATCTAAGTGACAAACGCACGACATGATAACGCGACATTATGATTTCAAAATTATAAGGTCGGGCGTTTTGACAGTTCATCCCGTAAAGTTGACCAAAGTACGATAAATGTACGGTCAAAGCGCGACCGACCTAAGGCTCCTTAGCGACTTAGCCTTAAAGGCGCGTTAGGTCGGTCGCGCGTTTAACAGCCCAAATTTTCTTAACTTAGATAAAAGAATAGTATGATCAACTCTGTCAAACGCTTTGGAAAAGTCTGTATAGATAACATTTAATTGACTCCCATTTTCCATTGCGCTTACAATGTTATTTGAAATGGGTAGTAAGTTTGTACATGTCGATCGACCTGGAAAAAAACCATGTTGGAAATCCGAAATAACTTAATTCACCTATTCATATAATTTATTTTTAAGTATGTGATCAAATAATTTGGCAAATGTGCATTGTTTCAAAATTGCCCTTTAATTATTTACATCACAGCGATCTCGTTTTGAAAATTGGAATGACAAATTTTCCAACAATCTAAGAAAATGCCTTTATTTAAACATAAGTTAAAGAGAGAGATATAGCTTGAAAAATATGGGCGGAAAATCATTTTGCTTACATTTAAAACTTCATTGTAGCTAGGATGTAGCCATTGACACATTCTGCACAAAAATATCTATAGATTGCAAAGATTCTAGATGCGAAGATAGATTCGTTTTTCATGTTAAGATACTTCCAGAAGTATTTTGGGTTTGGTGTGAATTAATTTTCAACGCTTATAACATAGCTATTGTGAAGAAACTTGTGTAGAAAATCGAACTCATTTCGTATACGAATATTATATGAATACCCTTTTCATGGTTATTTACACCATGCGTTAAGTGTGGAATGGTCCTTAACGTACGACCTATGTGAACATACCCGCATGACGTTCGATTGGCACCCCTGAGGTGACAAAAGATGGCGAATTGCCGAAAATTTAACGAAGATGGTGGATCAAGTTTGGCGAACCAGCGCAGCGACCGGCCATCGTTCTTTTGTATTGAACCGCGCTAGAGAGTAGAACAATTCACAACGTGCGTGCTCATCATCGTCTAAATGGTAGCTTAAGCCTTCGTTAACTCCTGATAAAATGGTTGGAACAGCACGAAATTTCAATTAAGAGTAAGTCATAAAACACGTTATTGATTAGAAGAGCAATAAATAAAATTTCAATTAGAATAAGATTAAACTGACTTGGGAAAAAAAAGTACAAACAACAAAAAAATAGCGCTAAAGTTGTCACCGTGCCATCGTCTCAGCGAAGCGCACACAACGAAGGACATCAACGTCGTGCGTTCACTACGATCGCTATTCCCACTCTTCCTCCTCCATCATAACTGGTAAAAAAAATTGTATACAATTGTTATTGTTGGATACCAAAAAGCGCCAAATCAACAACTTAAAAATGCTGATTAAAGAATTCCGAGTAACCTTGCCATTCACTGTGGAGGAGTATCAAGTTGCACTTTGAACTTTTTTCGGTTGCGGAAGCATCGAAGAATGCACCGGCTATCGCTGAATTCAAATGAAAGTACCTTTAAGAAACTATTTAACTCGAGCTAGGCAGTTTTGGGTTATTTCCACTGAATATATTCAAAATCATTTCATATTCATCAATACATATATATGAATATTGTAAATTCTTGTATTATACACAAGTGTTTTTTGATCAAATCCTCTTCGAAAGTCAGCAGGACTTGCTTTCAAATGTAACTTAAAAAGAATTTTGATGATTCATCGTTTAAGTTAAAAGTTTGTCTTTGAAACGCATTGTACCCTAGTGTTTAAAGAATTCTACAAAATTTATATGTAAACGTTTCCCATTTCAACTAGAATAAATCGAGAATTTTTAATTTATTTTCCTCCTCAAAACTATCATTTATTGCAGAGTTGTAAATCGCATAGCTCAATTAGCTCACTTACAACAACTTCAATATTTCTGTGTTTGTTGTAATTCGAAGAAATGACTGTCGGCGCATTGCGCTGTGACAGCAAGAAAAAAGTGTGCATAGCATTGTTATTGTTTGCTCGCGTCGAAAGATATCAAGGTTATTGATGCTGTGTATATTTTGTTGGTATTTTCTAAGAGCGCACTCTCAAGTAGTGGCTAGTTTTGTTGATGCGACATTTTCAATTTTACTTGTTCTTTATTTTTTAAGGACTATATAAAGTCAGTGTACGCATGTTGTTTTGTGTTTTATTTTTTTCGTTGCCATCGAAGTTCTAATTTTTTTTTTTTTTTTTTTTTGAAATTTTGTAATCCAGCTCACTGCCACGACACCACTGATTTATTGTTACATTTGCGATACATTTACAAATAGTTTTTATTTTCTAAACCAAATATAATTTCACAAATAATCAGAAAGTACGTTTTCTAATATTTTAAGTAAACATATATGTCATTTATGTATTTGGAACAAGTTTGTATTTTATAGGCAAGGGAAAAATTTATTATATACCTTTCTATAAACTGTATAATATAAAAGAACTACAATTAATATAGACAAAAAAAAAAAAAAAACAAAAAACAAAACAAAAACTATATATATAGTATATCAAAACTAAAATTACAATTTAAACTAAGCTAAAGCTTAAAAATGAAATTAAACCAAAATGTAAATTTAAACTAAGCTAAAACTAAAACTTAAATTGAAATAAAAAGAAACCTAAACTCAAAGATATAACATAAACGTAAATTTAAATTAAACTAAACCTAACACTTAAATATAAATAAAAATAAAAATAAAACGTAAATGTAAGACTTAAACAAAATTTAAACTAGAATTACAATTTAAACTAAGCTAAAACTTAAAATTGAAATGAACTAAATCTAAACTTAAACCAAATTTTAACTAAAATTACAACTTAAACTACTCTATAACTAACCTACAAAATTAACACAATCTAAGCTAAAATTAAAACTTAACTGAAATATACTGAAAAAATAAAGATATTAAAAATTCATTAATCTACCACTTTACCACTGAAACTATTGAAATGAAATTGTTGAAAAGAAATTATTGAAATGTATTTAAAGAATTTGATGTAATTACGACTTGAACCAATATTTACGACTTTAAATGAAATTGTTGAAGTGAAATTATTGAAATGTATACATAAAAAAATTAAGTAGTCTGTAAGAGTTGATCTCTGTTAGATGAAATAAGTAAAATTTAAGTATATCAATGTGTATTAAATGACCCAAGTAAAAAAAAAAAAATTTAATATGAACTAGTTATCATTTCAGTGGTATAGGGATGGAAGATAGGTTTGGTGTGGGAGGATCCCAAACTTTGCCCCGGATCCTCATGGTGGGTGGGAAACGTGGAGCATGGGCCATAACAGCAGGTCCATGAGCGTCGCGGTTGGTGTTGAGTGGATGAACAGAGCCCCCCTCTTACTCAAAAAATAAAACTCCGATCCTTTGTTTTTTATTTTTCTTACAGATACCTGAGTTCACAGGGCGAGCTCACAAAAAAATAATCCGCACGAGAAATTTTTTTGTGTGCGGCAAAGGTGTGCTACCGGCCCAGAAAGAACCCCCCCACTTCCCGAACTGGCAGCAAAGTGGCACGCAAGCTCGTGCGGGCCCTGGACGGTAGCACCCACAGGTGAGGTTGTGCGCGTACGCGGGTTGGCCGCCCTGGTGTTTTTTTCGTCCGGCACAGTGACCAGGAGCGCCTCAAAGGGCGCTCTCAAAACATAATATAAAAACCAGGGCGACCGAATAGAAAAGCAAGCGGGCACACGCCAAGGCCTGAAAGGTCACCGCTACAAAATGGCGCCCAACGTGGGGCCCGAAAATTTAAAAACAATTTTTCGGGTTCCAAAAATTTTTTCTTTTGTTTTTGTTTTGGGAGCTCGCCCTCTGAACTCATGGTAAAAAAAAAAAAAAAAATTGTTCTTTTTTAGCATGCAGTGTCAGTTTTATTCGTGATCGTTTTTGTTATATTTTTTTAATAAATTTTAGAAACTTATTTGCCAGATTGTCAGATGAAGGGCGTGCGGCCCTACCTTGAACCGCGATATAGTGCCTATCTATTTTGCGTATAATAAAGTGACCTGCAGAAGTGGTCAAACTCAAATAAGTTATAGTTTTTTCGAGTTCATTAAATTTTTTTAATTGGTTTTTCTTTCTATTGCGGGTTTATACTGTGCGCGGCAGTGCATTTGGGCCTACTGGATATTGCGAGACGGTTGCTTCAATGCGCCCCGCGACTGTTTGCTCGGATGCACTCGCTTAGTAAGCAATATAATCCCATAAGCCCATTTAGACAGTTTTATGTAAATTTAAAGTTTTTTTTTGGAGCTCTGTTCGGACACTCGATTCCGGCCACGGCGCTCTTAGTAAGTCGGTCTAATTTCCATCCCGAACCATATAAAATTTAATACACATTTATACGCTTAGTATCTTATCTTGATTATAAGTAAGAAGATTAAAAGTATTTTATTTTTTTTCTCTTCTCAACAAACGGTTCATAAATTTAACTAATCTAAAACTTAAGTAACTTATATTAAATTAATTTGTTGTTTCATATTTGCTATGCCATTGCACCACAGTAACGAGGACCTAGTGAGTTTGTCGGATGGTGGTGAGACTGCGTGCAGTATCTGTAAGCTGGGTTATGGACAACATGATGATGTCGTAATGACACCATGTCTTCATGTTTTTCATTACGTTTGCATACAAAAGTGGATTGCTGAGCCACACAGTTGCCCTCTATGTCGCGCGCTTTGTAGCCCTAAAAAGCTGAAGCCATACTAGCCGGTTTTGCAAACCATGCCACAAGCCATTCCGCCAAACGCACCCAAGTCCCAGTTGTTAGAAGTACCCACTCTAGGGGCGGTACCCAAAAAGCGTCCAGTTTCTAGGAGTCAACAGAATTTAGTAACCCAAGATTTTGGGGCTAGCAAATTGCATAATTTGAACCTCTAAGGAGTGCAACCCACGCCGAGAGAGTCGATCGAGCGTACTCCGCATCGAAATGCTGCTGCTCAACCGTCGGTTTCCGATTCGCAGTTGCAGCATTTGGTAAACGAGGCCGTCTGAATCGAACTCTCAAAGCTCCAGTTAAAGTCCAGCCAAGTACAGAATCCTCTGCAGGGTTCGGATTCTCCTAGGGTTCTGCAACCGGATATGCAATTTTTATCGAGACCTCCCTCAAATTTAAATCCCGGAAATACGAATCATCCCTATCAGCATCAAGGTGAGGCGCAGGGCCATCCAAGGCACCCCAACCCAAGTCTTTATGGGCATGGTGGCATCGGGATTCCACGACCTCCCGTAGAATTTGCAATGTCGGAAAATGTGGCAAATGCGATTAATAATTGGAAAATCACATTTTCGGGAAAAGACGATGCATTAACTGAAGATAAATTTATTTACAGAATCCAGGCCCTGACGGTGCAAAGTCTGCGTGGAGATTTCGGGAGCCTATGCTGCTACGCCCATATGCTGTTCATGGGTAAGGCGTTGGACTGGTTCTGGCGCTACCACCGAAGCGTTGCTAGGGTTGAGTGGTTCGCCCTGTGTGCTGAGTTGCGTAGCCAATTTCGAGATCATCGAAACGACCTCGACATAATGGATTTGGTGCACAGCCGCAAGCAGCGCTACGCCGAAAATTTTGATGAATTCTATGAGGCTATATTGCAATTAACCGATTGATTGCAGAACCCTATAGATTCCGACGCCTTGCTGGGGATTTTGCAAAGAAATTTGCGTTTAGATGTGAGACGTAGTTTCTTCTACGTAAGCATCAACAGCATAAGCCAGTTGCGGACGTTAGTTCAGAGACGTGAACTGTTGGACGAGGAATACGGTAGAAATACTTGAAATCCTCCAAATCAGCATCACGTTTCTGAGCTGACGCCCGGACCTGTGCGCCCCCAATGCTACTACCAATAATAAAAACAATTTTGATTTTTTAGCCCCCCCCACCAGAACCACAATAAGTTGTGATGCTGGGTGTCAAACTGACAAAAACACTAATGCACAAACTTCACCTTTAAAAATTTTAAAACGCGAACAGCCTCGTTCGGTGACTCCTCTTCGGCAGTTCAAACCATAGCATATGTAATGGTCAGAATACCAGGTGGCGAGAAGGATAATTTTTCAGGAGGAGGACCGCAAAAGTCACCCAGAACCTAAGCAGAGGAGGCGCTCGACTGCAAGGTTGAGACGATTTTGGAAGAAAATCAGAGCGCTTAAAAAATTGGTTTGTTCGGCGTTGTTGACTGCGGCTCCCGAAAATGATATTCGCCTCTATGCCCCGGTCTCATTAGCCGGTGAAATGTTGGTAGGTTTAGTCGATACTGGCGCTTCTGTCAGCTGCATAGCCAACAATTTGGCACATAAAGTTATGTCTAACAAGCAGCTGAAGTGGTTAAAGTATTCGGCTAAATTGAAGACAGTGAATGGGACAAATCATTTTTCGGCAGGTGTGGTTGACACCCCGATCACCTATAAAGGTGTCATCAAACAGCTTAAATTCTTGATTGTTTCAACTTTGTCTCAAGACTTGTACTTAGGTGTCGACTTTGTTAAGGCGTTTGGTTTGGCTAGCGACCTTTTCTGGGAAAGTTCCCTTTCTCAGTCAGTGGGTGACATTTCCGAAGTGAGCTCAAATCACCACGTATTAGATGCTCGTCAACAAGCACTGCTGCACGCCACCATATTATTGTTTCCTTCTTTTTCCGAACAAGGCTTAGGCCGCACCAGTTTGATAAGTCATGTCATTGACGTAAGAGATGCTAAACCAGTCAAACAACGGCATTTCTCGGTGTCTCTTGGTGTCGAAAAACTTCTGTTTGCTGAAGTCGATCGTATGTTAGCGCTTGGCGTAATCGAGGTCTCTCAAAGCGCATGGTCTTCTCCGGTGGCATTGATCGTCAAACCCAACAAAGTTCGTCTGTGTCTCGATGCGCGCAAGGTCAATGAGGTCACTGTGAAGGATGCCTATCCTCTGCCGCTCATTGATGGAATTCTCAGTCGGCTTCCACAAGCTCAATTTATTTCGAGTCTGGATTTAAAAGACGCCTTCTGGCAGATTCCATTAGATGCAGCGTCAAAGGACAATACCGCCTTCACAGTGCCAAATCGACCGCTTTACCAGTTCGTTACAATGCCTTTTGGCCTATGTAATGCACCGCAAACCATGTCGCGACTGATGGACAAGGTCATACCGGCGCACTTGAGAACTAAGGTCTTTGTTTACTAAGACGATCTATTGCTGATCACCGAAACCTTTGACGAACACGTTTCATTGTTACAGGAGGTAGCCCGTTGACCAACATGCTGCAAAAAGCAAAAACATATGCCTGGAACGAAGAATCCATCGCTGCTTTTGAGGCCCTCAAAAATAGTCTGTGTAGTGCTCCTGTGCTGCATAGCCCAAATTTCTCGCGTCCATTTTCTATCCAATGCGATACTTCTCAGTATGGAGTTGGAGCCGTTTTGGCTCAACGCGATGATGAAGATAGTGAAGTACCCATTGCATATATGGCTCATAAGTTTAACTAAACCCGAAGAAACTACACTGTTTCTGAGCAAGAATGTCTGGCAGCTGTTATGGCCATTAAGAAGTTTCGAGCCTATGTCGAAAGACATGAGTTCGAGGTTATAACCGATCATGCTTCGCTCAAATGGTTAATGGGCCTGGGGAGAATGAGGCGGACCCTATCCCAGCAATAGATTTTCAGTCCAAGTTTTTCAAAACCGAAGCCTACCTAAAATTGATTTCTGATTTTCAACAAGAAGGCCAGCAACAGCCCGACATCTAAATAGTGGACGGCTTAGTTTACAAGCGGTGCGAGTTTGCAACCGGAGACCCCATCCAAGAGGACCAATCCTGGAAACTCTGGGTGCCGGAAGAATTGAGAGCGGCTCTCATAGTGAATGCTCACGATCACCCAATGAGATCACATGGTGGTATTGGAAAAACGCTCAGCCGTCTCAAAATCTTTTATTTTTGGCCCAGAATGGCAAAACAAGTGCGTGATTACGTGTTGTCCTGTGAAATTTGCAAACAGACTTAAGCCCCAAATTATATACTCCGTCCGCTTATGGGACAGCAGGCTACGTCTGTGCGAATCTTTCAGAGACTCTACGTGGACCTTTTGGGACCATATCCCAGGTCACGCTCAGGGAACGTGGGTATGTTGATTGTGTTGGATCACCTCTCGAAATTTCATTTTTTATAGCCAATACGAACATTCACTGCCCGGAAAATAGTAGAGTACCTGCAAAAACGAATTTTTGCTATTTTTGGGGTTCCCGAACTGATTACGACGGACAACGGTGTTCAATTCTGAAGCTCGCTGTTCAAAGATCTCCTTAAGAAATATGGGGTGACGCATAACCTGATAGCAAATTACTCTCCACAGGCCAATGCTGTTGAACGCGTAAATCATTCCATAATTGCCGCTGTTCGCGCATACATTCATCCCGACCAAAAAGACTGGGATGAGGCTTTGTTCTCAATTAGTGTAGCTCTCCGTAGTTCGGTTCACTCTTCGGCTGGTTTTTCGCCATATTTTATTGTTTTCGGACAAAATATGATGTGCCATGCAACGGGTTACGAACTGTTGCGAAAATTGAAACTTCTAGAAGACCCAAGTGCGGAAATTAAGTCGGAAGAGAGAACCGAGCTAATCCGAGAGCAGGTTAGGCAGAATTTGCGTAAGGCATTCGAAATAAATGAAAAGAACTACAACATGCGCTCGCGTCCCACCAGTTTTGAGGTTGGTCAAATAGTCTACCGTTGCAGCTTTGCCCAAAGCAAAGCGTCCGAACACTTTAGTGCAAAGCTGGCCAATGTGTTTGAAAAAGCTAAAATTGTGAAAAAGATGGGCTCTGTCTACTACGCCAAAGTCATCAAAACGCTTTGATGTCTTAATTTTAAAGCCCTCAGTTCTTGTAAGACGTGGTTGACTGATTCCAATAACTGTTTTGTAATGGCACAAACGCCTCGTGAATACCCTTTTCATGGTTATTTACACCATCCGTTAAGTGTGGATAGGTCCTTAACGTACGACCTATGTTAACATACCCGCATGACGTTCGATTGGCACCCCTGAGGTGACAAAAGATGGCGAATTGCCAAAAATTTAACGAAGATGGCGGAACAACGTTGGCGAAGTAGCGCATCGACCGGCCATCGTTCTTTTTGATTTGAGCCGTAAGCGATGATGGTCGCATGCTTTTAAAACTAGAAAAAAAAACTTTGTTTAAACAGTGCAATAGTTTCTATTAGAAACAATAATTGTTGCAATTGGGCTGCTTTGCAGTACGACAATAAGACAGCGAGTTGTTTTTGACATTTGTGCTTTTTACGTTGTGCTCTAATCGACAGTAAAATCAAAGTGAAAACAAAACTAAAAACTTGCAGCAAGTGCAAAAAAAAAATTATCAAAAAAATTTTAAAACTATTTTTGAAAACTGTGCTAATTGCTGAAGTGTTTGTGCTTAAAATATACATATTGAATAAAATAAGCTCATATCCAGTGCAAACAAAACCAAACTTTTGGCTGCTCCCCTTTAGTGGCCATCTCTTTCTCGCCCACTACGCTTTTGCATTGTTGGAGTACGCGACGGTACCCCAAAGTTGCATATAGAATTCGGGAAACTTTGGTGCCAAAAATAATGTCAATTATATGTCAGCCCTAGCGCTACCGCTGTGCCGCGCAACAACAACACCCGGAGCAACAACACAACAACAACCACACAATACCCGATAGTACTCACTCATCTTATTAGAGACGTTCATACTAAGACAGAGAAACAAAGTATTGATTAATAAATCGAGACAGCTCTTAATGGAAATGCATGGAATGCTGATGCTGAATGATTACAATGTTACAATTTGGTTACAATGAATGAATTTAAATTCTTCAATTATAATGCTCACAGTGCCTAAGTAATCAAAATATCTATCAAGGACATTGTTACTAAATATGAAATATTAATTAAAAACTAAATGAAATGAGATGAAATTAAGAAGAAACAAATTATGAATATTTAACTAAGTGTGAACTCCACCAGAGTTTTGTTAAAGTTACTTAATGATAACATTAAAACAAGTGGCATAAAACTGTGTAAGTGTTTAGCTCAGTATAAAGCATACAATGCAAAACAAACAAAGCCCAAAATTCGTAAATTTTTACATGGACATTTTTAATTGCCTCTTTTTGCTGTAATTTTCCATTTTAACATTAACATACATATATAACAAACATACTTACACATATTTTTTTTTTAATTATTAATAAGTTACTTTATTTTCTTTCGTTTTTAATGTTTAAAAAAAAAAAAATGGATCCTTCATAAAATTAACAATGTTAACAGTAATATATATATTATTCTTATATTTTTTTTTACTATTAGGTAAAATTTCTCTAATCTTTGCGTTACAATTGTAATATAAATAATTACATATATTATGATTATTCTATCTACATATAATATAATTTAGCTGGCATTAGAGTATTTATAAAACAAAAACAATTACAAGACAATATAGTTTGTATTACACTTCAGCACCAAATTAATATAGAAAAAAAGAAAAACAAAAACTATATATATATTATATCAAAACTAAAATTACAATATAAACTAAAACTAAAACTCAAACTTAAACTAAAACGTAAATTTGCACTTAAACCAAAAATTTAAACTAAAACTAAAACTCAAACTTAAACTAAAACGTAAATTTACACTTAAACCAAAAATTTAAACTAAAATTAAAATTTAAACTAAGCTAAAACTTAAAATTAAATTAACATAAACGTAAATGTAAAACTAAAAAAAACAATGTAAACTAAAATTACAATTTAAACTAATCTATAGCTAAACTACAAAATTAACCCAAACTAAGCTAAAATTAACACCTAACTGAAATTATTGACATGTATTTAAAGAATTTGATGTAATTACGACTTGAACCAATATTTACGACTTTAAATGAAATTGTTGAAATGAAATTATTGAAATGTATATATGAAAAATTAATTAGTCTGTACGAGTTGATCTCTGTTAGATGAAATAGGTAGAAGTTAAGTATATCAATGTGTATTAAATGACCCAAGAAAAAAAAATTTAAAATGACTTAGTTTTCATTCCTTTGGTTAGGGATGGAAGATAGTTTTGGCAAGGGAGGATCCCAGTCTATTCGCCCCGGATCCTCACGGTGAGTGGGAAACGTGGGGCATGGGCCATAACAGCAGGTCCATGAGCGTCGCGGTTGTTGTTGAGTGAAGGAACAGAGCTCCTTCTCACTCAAAAATTAAAATTCTGATTTTGTTGTTTTTCTTTACAGATACATGAGTTCACAGGGCGAGCTCACAAAAAAATAATCCGCACGAGAAATTTTTTTGTGTGCGGCAAAGGTGTGCTACCGGCCCAGAAAGACCCCCCCCCCACTTCCCGAACTGGCAGCGCTCTCAAAACATAATATAGAAACCAGGGCGACCGAATAGAAAAGAAAGCGGGTGCACGCCGTGGCCATAAAAGACCACCGCTACAAAATGGCGCCAAAAGGTGGGGCCCGAAATTTAAAAACAATTTTTCGGGTTCCAAAAATTTTTTCTTTTGTTTTTGTTTTGGGAACTCGCCCTCTGAACTCATGGTAAAAAAAAAAAACAAAAAAAAATATTGTTTTTTTTAGCATTTAGTGTCAGCTTTAGTCGTGATCGTTTTTGTTATATTTTTTAATAAATTTTAGAAACTTATTTGCTGGATTGTCAGATAAAGGGCGTGCGGCCCTTGCTTGAACCGCGATATAGTGCCTATCTATTTTTGTGTACAATAAAGTGACCTGCAGAAGTGATCAAACTCAAATAAGTTATAGTTTTTTTTTCGTTTCTCTTTCGGGTTTATACTGTGCGCGGCAGTGCATTCGGGCCTACTGGATATTGCGAGACGGTTGCTTCAATGCGGCGCTCGACCGTTTGCTCGGATGCACTCGCTTAGTAAGCAATATAATCCCATAAGCCCATTTAGACAGTTTTATGTAAATTTAAAGTTTTTTTGGAGCTCTGTTCGGACACTCGATTCCGGCCACGGCGCTCTAAATAAGTCGGTCAAATCTTCCATCCCGAACCATATAAAATTTAATACACATTTATACGCTTAGTTTCTTGATTATAAGTAAGAAGATTAAAAGTAATTTATTTTTTCTTTTCTCAACAAACGGTTGAGAACTTTAACTAATCTAAAACTTAAGTAACTTATATTAAATTCATTTGTTGTTTTATATTACTATGCCATTGCACCACAGTAACGAGGACCTGGTGAGTTTGTCGGATGGTGGTGAGGCTGCGTGTAGTATCTGTAAGCTGGCTTATGGACAACATGATGATGTCGTAATGACACCATGTCTTCATGTTTTTCATAACGTTTGCATACAAAAGTGTATTGCTGAAGCACACAGTTGCCCTCTATGTCGCGCGCTTTGTAGCCCTAAAAAGCTGAAGCCATACCAGCCGGTTTTTGCAAACCATGCCACAAGCCATTCCGCCAAACGCACCCAGGTCCCAGTTGTTAGAAGTACCCACTCTAGGGGCGGTACCCAAAAAGCGTCCAGTTACTAGGAGTCAACGGAATTTAGTGACCCAAGATTTTGGGGTTAAAAAATTGCATAATTTGAACCTCACAGGAGTGCAACCCACGCCGAGAGAGTCGATCGAGCGTACTCCGCATCGAAATGCTGCTGCTCAACCGTCGGTTTCCGATTCGCAGTTGCAGCATTTGGTAAACGAGGCCGTCTGAATCGAACTCTCAAAGCTCCAGTTAAAGTCCAGCCAAGTACAGAATCCTCTGCAGGGTTCGGATTCTCCTAGGGTTCTGCAACCGGATATGCAATTTTTATCGAGACCTCCCTCAAATTTAAATCCCGGAAATACGAATCATCCCTATCAGCATCAAGGTGAGGCGCAGGGCCATCCAAGGCACCCCACCCCAAGTCATTATGGGCACGGTGGCATCGGGTTTCCACGACCTCCCGCTGAATTTGCAACGTCGGAAAATGTGGCAAATGCGATTAATAATTGAAAAATCACATTTTCGGGAAAAGACGATGCATTAACTGTAGATAAATTTATTTACAGAATCCAGGCCCTGACGGTGCAAAGTCTGCGTGGAGATTTCGGGAGCCTATGCTGCTACGCCCATATGCTGTTCACGGGTAAGGCGTTGGACTGGTTCTGGCGCTACCACCGAAGCGTTGCTAGGGTTGAGTGGTTCGCCCTGTGTGCTGAGTTGCGTAGCCAATTTCGAGATCGTCGAAACGACCTCGACATAATGGATTTGGTGCGCAGCCGCAAGCAGCGCTACGACGAAAATTTTTATGAATTCTATGAGGCTATATTGCAATCAACCGATAGATTACAGAACCCTATAGATTCCGACGCCCTGCTGGGGATTTTGCAAAGAAATTTGCGTTTAGATGGGAGACGTAGTCTGCTCTACGTAAGCATCAACAGCATAAGCCAGTTGCGGACGTTAGTTCAGAGACGTGAACTGTTGGACGAGGAATACGGTAGAAATACTTGAAATCCTCCAAATCAGCGTCACGTTTCTGAGCTGACGCCCGGACCTGTGCGCCCCCGTGCTACTACAAATAATAATAACAATTTTGATTTTTTAGACCCCCCCACCAGCACCACAATAAGTTGTGATGCTGGGTGTCAAACTGACAAAAACGTTAATGTACAAACTTTACCTTTAGAAATTTTAAAACGCGAGCAGCATCGTCCGGTGACTCCTCTTCGGCAGTTCAAACCATGGCATATTAAATGGTCAGAATACTAGGCGGCGAGAAGGAGAATTTTTCAGGAGGAGGAACGCAAAAGTCACCCAGAACCTAAGCGGAGGAGGCGCTCGACTGCAAGGTTGAGACGATTTTGGAAGAAAATCAGAGCGCTTAAAAAATTGGTTTGTTCGGCGTTGTTGACTACGGCTCCCGAAAATGATATTCGCCCCTATGCCCCAGTCTCATTAGCCGGTGAAATGTTGGTAGGTTTAGTTGATACTCGCGCTTCTGTCAGCTGCATAGCCAACAATTTGGCACATAAAGTTATGTCTAACAAGCAGCTGAAGTGGTTAAAGTATTCGGCTAAATTGAAGACAGTGGATGGGACAAATCATTTTTCGGCAGGTGTGGTTGACACTCCGATCACCTATAAAGGTGTCACCAAACAGCTTAAATTTTTGATTGTTCCAACTTTGTCTCAAGACTTGTACTTAGGTGTCGATTTTGTTAAGGCGTTTGGTTTGGCTAGCGACCTTTTCTGGGAAGTTCCCTTTCTCAGTCAGCGGGTGACATTTCCGAAGTGAGCTCAAATCACCACGTATTAGATGCTAGTCAACAAGCACTGCTGCACGCCAACATATTATTGTTTCCTTCTTTTTCCGGACAAGGCTTAGGCCGCACCAGTTTGATAAGTCATGTCATTGACGTAAGAGATGCTAAACCAGTCAAACAACGGCATTTCTCGGTGTCTTCTGGTGTCGAAAAACTTCTGTTTGCTGAAGTCGATCGTATGTTAGCGCTTGGCGTAATCGAGGTGTCTCAAAGCGCATGGTCTTCTCCGGTGGCATTGATCGTCAAACCCAACAAAGTTCGTCTGTGTCTCGATGCGCGCAAGGTCAATGAGGTCACTGTGAAGGATGCCTATCCTCTGCCGCTCATTGATGGAATTCTCAGTCGGCTTCCACAAGCTCAATTTATTTCGAGTGTGGATTTAAAAGACGCCTTCTGGCAGATTCCATTAGATGCAGCGTCAAAGGACAATACCGCCTTCAGAGTGCCAAATCGACCGCTTTACCAGTTCGTTACAATGCCTTTTGGCCTATGTAATGCACCGCAAACCATGTCGCGACTGATGGACAAGGTCATACCGGCGCACTTGAGAACTAAGGTCTTTGTTTACTAAGACGATCTATTGCTGATCACCGAAACCTTTGACGAACACGTTTCATTGTTACAGGAGGTAGCCCGTTGACCAACATGCTGCAAAAAGCAAAAACATATGCCTGGAACGAAGAATCCATCGCTGCTTTTGAGGCCCTCAAAAATAGTCTGTGTAGTGCTCCTGTGCTGCATAGCCCAAATTTCTCGCGTCCATTTTCTATCCAATGCGATACTTCTCAGTATGGAGTTGGAGCCGTTTTGGCTCAACGCGATGATGAAGATAGTGAAGTACCCATTGCATATATGGCTCATAAGTTTAACTAAACCCGAAGAAACTACACTGTTTCTGAGCAAGAATGTCTGGCAGCTGTTATGGCCATTAAGAAGTTTCGAGCCTATGTCGAAAGACATGAGTTCGAGGTTATAACCGATCATGCTTCGCTCAAATGGTTAATGGGCCTGGGGAGAATGAGGCGGACCCTATCCCAGCAATAGATTTTCAGTCCAAGTTTTTCAAAACCGAAGCCTACCTAAAATTGATTTCTGATTTTCAACAAGAAGGCCAGCAACAGCCCGACATCTAAATAGTGGACGGCTTAGTTTACAAGCGGTGCGAGTTTGCAACCGGAGACCCCATCCAAGAGGACCAATCCTGGAAACTCTGGGTGCCGGAAGAATTGAGAGCGGCTCTCATAGTGAATTCTCACGATCACCCAATGAGTTCACATGGTGGTATTGGAAAAACGCTCAGCCGTCTCAAAATCTTTTATTTTTGGCTCAGAATGGCAAAACAAGTGCGTGATTACGTGTTGTCCTGTGAAATTTGCAAACAGACTAAAGCCCCAAATTATACACTCCGTCCGCCTATGGGACAGCAGGCTACGTCTGTCCGAATCTTTCAGAGACTCTACGTGGACCTTTTGGGACCATATCCCAGGTCACGCTCAGGGAACGTGGGTATGTTGATTGTGTTGGATCACCTCTCGAAATTTCATTTTTTAGAGCCAATACGAACATTCACTGCCCGGAAAATAGTAGAGTACCTACAAAAACGAATTTTTGCTATTTTTGGGGTTCCCAAACTGATTACGACGGACAACTATGTTCAATTCTGAAGCTCGCTGTTCAAAGATCTCCTTAAGAAATATGGGGTGACGCATAACCTGATAGCAAATTACTCTCCACAGGCCAATGCTGTGGAACGCGTAAATCGTTCAATAATTGCCGGTGTTCGCGCATACATTCATCCCGACCAAAAAGACTGGGATGAGGCTTTGTTCTCAATTAGTGCAGTTCTCCGTAGTTCGGTTCACTCTTCGGCTGGTTTTTCGCCATATTTTATTGTTTTCGGACAAAATATGATGTGCCATGCAACGGGTTACGAACTGTTGCGAAAATTGAAACTTTTAGAAGACCCAAGTGCGGAAATTAAGCCGGAGGAGAGAACCGAGCTAGTCCGAGAGCAGGCTAGGCAGAATTTGCGTAAGGCATTCGAAATAAATGAAAAGAACTACAACATGCACTCGCGTCCCACCAGTTTTGAGGTTGGTCAAATAGTATACCGTCGCAGCTTTGCCCAAAGCAAAGCGTCCGAACACTTTAGTGCAAAGCAGGCCAATGTGTTTGAAAAAGCTAAAATTGTGAAAAAGATGGGATCTGTCTACTACGAACTGACTAATATGGCAGGAAAAAGACTTGGTGTATTTCATGCCAAAGACATCAAAGCGTAGTGCCTTCAGTTCTTGTAAAACGTGGTTGACTGATTCTAATAACTGTTTTGTATTGGCACAAACGCCTCGTGAATACCCTTTTCATGGTTATTTACACCATGCGTTAAGTGTGGAATGGTCCTTAACGTACGACCTATGTGAACATACCCGCATGACGTTCGATTGGCACCCCTGAGGTGACACAAGATGGCGAATTGCTGAAAATTTAACGAAGATGGCGGATCAAGGTTGGCGAACCAGCGCAGCGACCGGCTATCGTTCTTTTGTATTGAACCGCGCTAGAGAGTAGAACAATTCACAACGTGCGTGCTCGTCATCGTCTAAATGGTAGGTTAAGCCTTCGTTAACTCCTGATAAAATGGTTGGAACAGCACGAATTTCAATTAAGAGTAAGTCATAAAACACGTTATTGATTAGAAGAGCAATAAATAAAATTTCAATTAGAATAAGATTAAACTGACTTGGGAAAAAAAAGTACAAACAACAAAAAAATAGCGCTAAAGTTGTCACCGTGCCATCGTCTCAGCGAAGCGCACACAACGAAGGACATCATACCAAAAAGCGCCAAATCAACAACTTAAAAATGCTGATTAAAGAATTCCGAGTAACCTTGCCATTCACTGTGGAGGAGTATCAAGTAGCACTTTGGACTTTTTTCGGTTGCGGAAGCATCGAAGAATGCACCGGCTATCGCTGAATTCAAATGAAAGTACCTTTAAGAAACTATTTAACTCGAGCTAGGCAGTTTTGGGTTATTTCCACTGAATATATTCAAAATCATTTCATATTCATCAATACATATATATGAAAATTGTAAATTCTTGTATTATACACAAGTGTTTCTTGATCAAATCCTCTTAGAAAGTCAGCAGGACTTGCTTTCAAATGTAACTTAAAAATAATTTTGATGATTCATCGTTTAAGTTAAAAGTTTGCCTTTGAAACGCATTGTACCCTAGTGTTTAAAGAATTCTACAAAATTTATATGTAAACGTTTCCCATTTCAACTAGAATAAATCGAGAATTTTTTATTTATTTTCCTCCTCAAAACTATAATTTATTGTTACATTTGCGATACATTTACAAATAGTTTTTATTTTCTAAACCAAATATAATTTCACAAATAATCAGAAAGTACGTTTTCTAATATTTTATTTCATTTCATTTCATTTATTTAATCTATGGACAATATTTCCTTACAGATTAACAGAGTAAAAATAAAAATTATATACAAAAAAGTAATAACTATTAATAATAAAAATTAATCAATTCACTTAATTAAACTTACTAATTATTTGATTTATTTGAACTAATTTAATTTAGATAATGAAGACATCAGGCTAAGAACCATTTATTGAATATAAGGCTTAATTTTTAAAAATATTTCATTCAAAAGATAGAATTTAAAAAAGATTTCATTTTTTTTCCGGAAGTTCCCGGATCAGCCGGACTGATAGAATGCACCTACGTGCTAAAACTTACCACCTGTTGGCAAATAGTTGGCTTGGCCTTTCAGCGGAAATTAAAATTAAATAAAATTTGAGAATTTTTTGTGCTTATGTAAACTTCATAAACATCATCGAATAAAAAGCACATTCTTCATAATACGAAGCAATACAAGACAACATCCAAAGTTATTTATTAGACCATATATAACCGCATTTATAATTGTTGTCGTTCGGCTTGGGGCCACTGTCCAACCCAAGATCCTACGTGGAAAAGAGATGCAACTCTCAAACACCAAACCAATACCAAACATAGCACAGATATACAAGTATATATTGTGCAGGCACAATATATTTATATATTCGGGTTACTAAAATAAGGGAACACCGAGCTAAAGTTATTTTTTGGATATGCATTTGGGCCAACGCAGGTAAAAACTTGTATGGAAAAGAAATAAACTCTGACACACCAAGCCAAGAGACACGGTATACATGGTCAAATAAGGAGGAACTAAAGATCTAAAATAGTTTCATGAAAAAATAAAGCAACGAAACTGAATAAAACGAAAAGTTAAAGTATCTATCATATTCGATGATGCTTATTTGTTAAATCGTAAAATCTACACAATTATCGCGAGTTATTTTTGTTATCACAAGGAATGCGTTAAGTATTCAAATGTAATATCATTTTGCGTTTTAAGACATCCACCGAGTCAGAAAAATTTATCAAGTTCAAGTTGCCATTGAAATCACTACACATACATCGCAAAGGGTCGTGAAGGGCATAATTGGAAGTGCAGTGACTCAACTTAAAAAGCTGGAAATGTCTGGCTCCGCTCCTGGGGATGTTGAAGTTTAATGAAGAAAGGAGGTATTGTGAGTCTATATCACCACTGAGTAATTTGTATAAAAAAGAGACATTGAGCATAATTCTTCTGCTTCTTAAGGAAGGCAGGGAAATAATTTTGAGGCGTGTTTCATAAGGGGGAAGAATAATATTGGGGTTCCAACGATAATGTAAAGCAAAAAGTAAGAATTGTTTTTGAACCGATTCTAATGCATCGATGTGGACATTGTATTGAGGGTTCCATATTACGGATGCATATTCAAGAATTGGTCTAACAAGAGAGGTATAAAGTATTTTAGTAGTGAAAGGATCGTTGAATTCTTTAGCCCATCTTTTAATGAAACCAAGGACACCTCTAGCCTTATTTACCACCAAATTAACTTGAAGATTGAAACGAAGTTTAGGATCCATAATTACACCTAAATCAAGAAAACTGTGTACAATTTCTAAGTTAGTATTATTTATAGTGTAATTTATACTATTAGCAATTCGACGTGAGAATGTCATTTGCTTACATTTTTTTAAGTTTAATTTTAAAAGGTTAAAATTACACCACTCAACTAGACTGTTTAAATCCGATTGTAAGAGTTGTTGATCTTCAGGCGATTTGTAAGTTAGGAAAAGTTTCACGTCATCGGCGTACATTAAGACGTTAGAGTGTTTTATTACAGAAGGAAGGTCATTTATAAACAGTAAAAATAAAACCGGACCAAGATGACTTCCCTGCGGAACACCAGATGTGACCAAAATATTTTTTGACATAGAATTCTTATAAAAAACTTTTTGAGAACGATTCGACAAGTACGAGTTAATCCAGTGTAAAAGTTTGACGGGAAGCCCAATTAGATGAAGCTTTTTCAGAAGAAGATAATGATTGACACAATCGAAAGCTTTGCTAAGGTCTGTATAAATAACGTCAGTCTGTCGTCCTAAAGTAAAACCTTTGATGACACGCGAAGTAAACTCCAAGAGGTTAGTTGACGTAGATTTTCCCTTTAAGAAACCATGTTGAGAGGTGGAAATGGAGGAAGATACAACGTGGGTTATTTGATCCGTTATAATTTTCTCAAATAACTTAGGGATTGCGCTTAGTTTTGCGATACCTCGGTAATTGGAAACATCAATTTTTGAGCCGGATTTATGAAGAGGTATTATATAAGATTTTCTCCATATATAGGGAAAATGACCACTGTGCAAGGATGTGTTAAAAATTTTTGATAGGGGAGAACACAAACTAATAGAACAATGTTTTAAAATGCAGCTCGTGATTTCGTCAGGACCAGTCGTAAAAGAAGATTTAACTTGTCGAAGGTAATGCATAACTATATTAGAATCTATTACGGGGGTTTCAAAAGAGTTAACTGGTGGTAGATAAGGATATTCAAGACTCATGCTCAATGGTATATCGGAGTAGGTTGTTTTAAAGAAATTTGCAAACATGTTGGAAACTTCGATGTCGCAAGATGCTTCTTCATGATTGAATTTCATAAGAGGTGACAAGCTGGAGGTTTTTCGTTTTGAGTTGACAAAAGTGTAGAAAAGTTTCGGATTATCTTTGAATTGAATTTTTATTTTGGCTATATAGGCAGAGTAGCAATGTTTATTTAATAGTTGATATCTGTAACGACAAGAGGAATAGCAAGCGAAGTCTAAATTAGAGCCTGACTTTTTATATTTTTTAAATAAGTGATTTTTGGAATTTTTTAAAGACTTAAGTTCATTAGTTAACCAAGGAGGGTTTAAAGGTTTGAAATTACTATTTTTTTTTTTGGCACAGATAATGAGAAACATTTTTGCAATGTATCATTAAGAAACTGTACTGAAGATTCGACATCATAAAAAGAGTACGAAGACCTATTATTTAAAATTGGGGACCAGTGAATCCGCACGAGAAGAGCATTAAGTTTAACATAGTCTGTTTTTTTAAAGTTAAAAATTTTATTATTTCGCGTATCTGGAGCTAATTTATTTTCATTTTCGTTGGCAAGTAATATTGTTATTTCAAGAGTTGGATGATAATCGTCTTCCGGAAAAGAAACTGGGTTCGAACGACGGAGATTTACGGAAGTGCATCTGTCTACAAATACAAGGTCAAGAGATCTATTACTTTTATTAAGAATATTATTAACCTGCTGAAGACACAGATCAGACAATTTGTCTAAGAAGTCATTTATCCAATCGGAGGCAGAGATAGGAGTAAGAAATGCGGAATCATCGGAAAAACGCCAAGACACGGAAGGTAAGTTGAAATCACCTAATACAATGATAGTGTCCATATTTTTAAGCATATTATGGACAGTTTCGATGGCATTAATATGGTTTAAGTAAATTGTTAAATCACTTTTAGGTGGAATGTAAGAGCAAGTAAGATAAATAGAATAATTATTTAGTTTAACTGTAACACAAATAAACTCCAGGTCGTTGGTGCCAGGAATGGTTAATTCCTCAGAAGCAAGCGAGTTATGGACAGCTATCAGAACGCCACCACCGATCTTATCATAGCGATCTTTACGAAAAATTTGGAACTTATTGCACATTATTTCAGAATTTAAAACGTTGGAGCGAAGCCAAGTTTCAGTAAAAATTATAAAGTTATATTCAAAATCAAAACTATTAATGAAAATATCGGAAAGTTTAGAATTGAGACCTCTAACGTTTTGATACACAAGCTCTAACTTAGACTTGTGATTTTTTAATCGTTTTTTGTATGGTACTGAGGACTGTTAGAAGGACGAGGCAAGTGTACAACATTTGCAATACGCGGTTTGTTTTTGAATTCAAATTCATGAACAATTGTATTACGGGGCCAAAAGTTTACGTCCACAAGAGTTTTAAATAAATTTTCCGGAACAGTCAATCTAAAAGAAGTAGTCAGTCTCGCATTTAAGTATTTGAATTTTTGGATCGAAAGAGGGATACCACTATTTAACTTTGAATTAATAAAAAATTGAATATCATTTTCAGTTGTATCAGCAGCTAAGCGCGAGACAAAGATTGCTTTAGTTGGTGGAATTGCGATTAATGGCTTAGGCGAAATAGTAGCAGTAGTAATCGGAATCCGTTGAGCGTCAACAACTGAAGTTTCAAAAATAGGAGTGTTAACAATAGGAGGAGCAATTGAAACAGCTTGAGCATAAGAAAGAACAGGCTGGCTAACTGGTATAGATGGTGCTAACATTGGCAAGGAAACGGCCTCTGGTACATTTGGAGCAGATATAGAGGCAATCGTATCAGTACAAATGTCCATATCGTCTGCAATGTCACGTTCAACAGGTGGTGGTATTGGTGGTGTCGAGTTAGTTTTCTGTTTATTGCGCAGGTTCATGTATTTCTTTTTACGCTTGGGCGAAGGAATTGGCTCATCTATATATTTACACTCATCGAAAAGGGTTTGGTACTTTAAAAATTTTGCAGAAAGCAAAGAAAGTTCCCTACTTATCTCAGAGAAACCCTGCTTTGTCTGCTTAAAAAGCTTATAAAAATTGACATCAGTCAATCTGCACTTCTCACAACACCAACGCAACCCTTTACCTTCTTCAATAAGATCTGCAACTCTACCCATTATGCCCACACATTTGGTGTGAACGATATCATCACATAGCCAACATGATAAAAATCGCTCAGTTTCATCCTTAGTGGAACAGCCAGGCTTAGAGCAGAGCATTTTAATTAATAAATAAAAAAAAAATACCAAAAAAGTAGTAAAAATAAATAAAAGTAGTAAAAATATTAGTAGAAATTAATAAATAAAAATAAAACCAAAAAAGTAGTAAAAATAAATAAAAGTAGTAAAAGTAGTAATAATAATAGTACTAAGCAAAAGTAACAACTTGAAGTGATGGCAACCCATAGTATGTATAATAATAATACGTATTCAATAGCTTAGCTAGACAGAGCTAGGCAGATGTCTTAAACGCAATTAGCAATAGAACAAAAAGAAAGAAAACAACTTAAAGTGCGAAGAATATAATAAAGAAAATGTAAAGAAACTTGTTCAGCACTTTAAAGATATTTTAATAATAATAATAACACTTATGTTAACAATAGTAAAATAAATGTAAAACTTATCCGCTGTAATTATTAGACTTCACATAAGCACAAAATTTTTTAATTATTTTTAAAAAACCACTGTAATTAAATTTAAACTTTGCAGAAATTAACAAACACAACTTAAAGAAATTTTAGCGCGTTGCTCTAATTTTATAATTAGAATTTATGGAATTAAATAAATGCAATGCTCGATATATAGGGGCATTAACTGCATAGTTAGACCGACATATATCCAAGTAAAATGGATAATTATTTCTGAGAGCTCTTGTCGGAGCATTGAAATCAATCATTTCCAATAGCGCAGAGCAATCAACGAACCCATTAATGATATCAAACACAAAAAGCAATGACAAAATAATTCTTCTATTCTCCAAGGATTTTAAACCTATTAAGAGACACCGGGTATTATATGAGGGAGATACCCCATCTTTATTAAAAGAGCGCAGAGCAAACCTTGTAAAAGCTTTCTGAATTTTTTCAAGCCGTAAACTATGAGCCTCATAAAATGGGTTCCAGACAATCGCAGCATATTCTATCCTAGAGCGTACAAGAGAATTAAATAGGGCTTTTACCGTGTATGGATCCAGAAAGCATGCACTATTGCGACGAATGAACGCAAGCATAGCATACGCTTTTGGAATAATGTAGTCAAGATGAGATATAAAAGTGAATTTACTATCAAAAACTACACCTAAGTCTTTAAATTGAGAAACGGAAACCAATAAGGAATTGTCAATATAATAAACGGAAGGTCGAATCGCATCAGATTTAGCAAAAGTCATAGCAACACATTTACTGAGGTTTAACAAAAGACCATTGTTACAGGACCAAAAATATAGTTTATCTATTTCTTGCTGTAAGAGTAAAGTGTCATTACTGTTACTTATTTTAAAGAAGATCTTAAGATCATCGGCGTAGAGTAGAAATCTACAATGAGAAAAAAATCAAGGTAATGTCATTAATAAATAACAAAAAAAGTAATGGCCCCAAGATACTTCCTTGCGGAACACCAGAGGTTGCAAGAAAAGAGTAAGACTTAACATTATCGAACGTAACAATACATTGTCTATCTGCTAAATAGGATTTCAGCCACTCCAGAAAAATTTAGTGAAAACCCATTCTTTCTAGCTTTTTAATTAAAAGAGCATGAGAAATTTTATCAAACGCTTTAGAAAAAACCAAGTAAATAGTGTCAACTTGACACCCTTGACTAAAAGCTGAAATACAATATTCCAAAAACAAAACTAAATTTGTCATTTGCCTCTATTCTAGTTGGCGGAGTGAGGTGACACAAGTCACTGCGACTCTAAACCATATTCTAGTAGTCACTGAACAGCGACCTGCGTCACATGCGTGACTAAACACAGCTAAATAATGTTTTCGTCATATTATAGTTGTCACTGTAAGCCGCCGTGTGTCGCATTTAAGTGATATTTTAGGCGCCGCAATTTTTGAAGTGAGATGGAGGCAGAAAAAAGGTAAATGAACAAAAATTCTAGTTTATTGATAGAAATTGTTTATAATCAATTATTTTTAGCTTGAAAATAACCACCAGGAGGCAGTTCGAGGAAATGGTCACATACATGATAAAAAACCCATCTGTAGCTAAGGGCTTAAAATATGCAGAAAATTGCTGCATTAATAAAGCCACTTTTGAGAGTAAATGGCACATGCTGTCCTCAAAGCTTAATAGTTTGGGCCCTCCAATTAGGAATGCTGCAGGATGGCAAAAAGTATGATTTGCAGTAGTCGCCTTGAAGTTATGCTTACGCACATCAATAGCAATAGCATAACTGCGAAGTGACGACTTTTTTTAAATGCTATTAAATTCAATGAATTTATTCTAGGTTTGGACCGATTACAAACTGAAGCTCCGCAAAAAATTGGCGCATAACAAAAAGGAAATAAACTCCACCGGAGGTGGGCCATTTCGTATAGCTCACCTTTCAGCCCAGGAAGAACAAGTGTCAAATCTGCTGCATTTACACAAGGTTGCTCAGAGTGATGCGGTTGTGTTCGGTGTTGAAGACGCGGTGCAAATTGGCTCCATCACCGACACTGCAGAACAGGAGGAGGAGGTGGAGCCAACAGTAATGGAAACTGCAGAACCCACACAGCCAACACCGGAACGACCAGAACCACAACTGCAACGGAAGAGGAAGAGGCACGGTCAAAACGACGACGCAAAAATGGAAATGCTTAGTGAGCAAACAAAATGTCTGAAAGACATTCCAAAATTGCTGGACAAGTCCAATAAATATTTAAAAAACATATCCAACTGCATGGAGAAGAAGCTGAGTATTTATAAAAAAATGCAGAAAAAAAAAGAAGAAGAAATTGATCTGAGGATGGAGATCATGAAGTTAAAGCGTCAAAAGCTTCAAATGGAGATATCGAAAGGGTGATATTTTTTGTTTAAATTTATATTTTAGTTTTAATTCATAATCACCCCAATCATGAAACATTTTCCCATGGGAGTTGTAAAAGGGAGTTTCCGTTTTATTCCAAAAAGTTTTTGAACTTTGTCTTAAAAACGGAAACTCCCTTTTACAACTCCCATGGGAAAATGTTTCATAATTGTGGTGAATTAATTTTTCATTAGTAATTTAAGTTTTTTTAAGTTATTTTAAAATGGAGATCTCAAAAGTGTAATATTTTTTAATTTATTTTTTATTTTTATGTATTAATAAGTATCTGAAGTTCCTTTTAAAAAAATATACATATGTGATATAACATAAGAAATTATGTAATAATAAAAAATAGAAAACATGAATTTAATAAAACTTAATTTTAACATAACTTCATTGTTTACATGCATAAAATATAATTTGAAAATTTTTATATAGAAAAGTTTATGAATTGAAAATGGAATTCATTATTCTTGTTCTTATAGAAGAGCCATCTTCATCGTCGTCTTCTGGCAAGCCTACGTAATCATCATCATCAGGTAACGCTATTGGATCGTCATGAATTTTGTATTTTAATCTTAAATTATGCAATGCACAGCATACGTTTATAATTTTGGACGCCTTTTCGGGTGTGTAATGGAGCTGCCTAGCGCCCAATATACATCGAAATGTATTTTTAACAACACCATTTGTTCTCTCGATAACATTTCGTGCTCTTGAATGAAGCTCATTGAACCTTCCCTCAAAGCTGTTTTCACCTCGATCCCGATGAGCCCTAAAAGGAGTGATTAAATAAGGCTTAAGAGGATATCCTGCATCACCTTAAAATCGAATCTTTGGTATTTGTATGCATGTATTGAGATATTTTCATTAGTTTCTACCTAAAAGCCAAGAGTTTCCTTCTGCACTATCACTCGCAAGCATCGTATCTAAGCGACTACTGTTCCAAATGAATGAGTCATGTGAAGCTCCCGGGTTATTAGCATCAACGTATCTGATGCGCATTTCGTGATCGCAAACCTTAAGGAAATATTTTATTTTTGTATACTTGCATTGAAATATTAATTATAAACAAATTAGACTCATACCAACATCACGTTCAGGCTATGAAAGCCTTTCCTATTGTAGTATAAATGTTGGAAACTTTTTGACGGGCATATAATCCTGACATGCGTACCGTCTACGCACCCAACGACTCCTGGAAATCCAAATTTCTCGAAAAACGCCAACTTGATTTCATTTCTTTCAGAATGGCTTGGAAATTTTATCAAATCTTTACATATTTCACTTTCCAGCGTAGACAACACTTCTGTAAGAATTTTAGAGAAGGTAGGCTGGGCCAAAGCAACGTTAAAATCATTGCCGGCACCTTTTTGGTAGCTACCTTCAGCCAAAAAACGTAGTACAGCAGCTAATTTAATGATTGGAAGCACTGCGAAACTTCTCTTCTGTGGATTTGATTTGCTTTCAATTATGTTAAGTAAATAAACAAAAGCTTCTTTCGATATTCTGAAATAGCTTAAGAAACTGAAAAGAAAGGAAATTCTGAAAATCTACTTAAACATATATTTAACATTTTGAACTCACACTCCTTCGCGCAATTCTAACGGGTTAGAGCTATCCCTTAATTTTAATCTTTTAATTCTTAAGTTTTCACTATAATCTGCACTATCTGAGCTATCAGAATCCGAAAACCATAACACAAAAGAACTCATAATAAATTATTAAAGCTTATTTTCTTATTTTATTTGTGACTTCGTTTTTTATGCACAGCTGTCATTTATTTACCATTTTAAGATGTGTTTAATAACATATTTTGTTTCATTTCAAACGTTCCGTCACCTCACGTCACGTGACAACCATGATACCACTTTTCAAGTGACGTGACACCGACTGTGACAAAACTCACATAGGTGAGGTGACAACAAGAATCAGGCCGATTGTAGAACGACCAGGAACAAAACCATGTTGGTAAGGAGAAATAATATTTTTTACTATAAAGAACATTTTATCTTTTATTATCGACTCCAAGAGCTTTGATATGGTTGTAAGTTTAGAAATTGGTCTATAGCTCCCTATATTATTCTTACAACCAGCCTTATGGATTGGAGTAATGAAAGACTTTTTCCAACTATCAATAAAATAACCTGAGGATAAAGAACTGTTAAATATTAAAGTTAATAGGTAGATTAAATTGGCAGCACAATTTTTCAAAAAAATGGAACAAATACCATCAACATCCATGCGAGTTGAGGGTTTTAGATTAATAATTCCTTTTAGAACATCATCCATAGTTAAAGATAAAGCTCCCAAGTCAATTACAGACTGGAATTCATCTAAGCAGGCAAAGGTGGTTGTATGTTTAGGACTTTCATAATTAGCTTGAAAAAAATCAGCAAAAAGATTTGCAATACCCAAGGCATTATTGGATGTCCTTTCATTAAGAAACATAGTAGATGGAATACTAGACGAACCTCTTTTGGATTTAATAAAATGCCAAAAGGCTTTTGGGTTCGATTTAATATTTGATTCGAATTTAGCAATATATTGTCGATATAAAAATTTATCTAAGAAATTAAACTCCCTCATATAATGCCTATATTTAAGAAAAAATGAATTTAAGTTAGTTAATAAGAATTTTTTATAAAATTTATTACGAAAATTTTTAATTTCTTTAAACCGGAAGTATACCAAGGTACTTTACTAACACGCTTCTTTATCTTAGGAATTAATTGATTACAAACCGAGGTGATGAGAAACTTAAAGATATCAAAACACGCCGAAGTATTAAAATGATTAAATTCACGAAGCCAGTCAATGCGACTAAGAGCATTATTTAAAGTATTAAAATTACACACATTGAAATTAAAGTTAACAGCAGTTTCATTATTAACCGCACAACTTAGATATTTGTAAAAAGTAACTCGAATATCAAGAGCAAGATGATGGGCACTAACTGCAGAAATTGGAAATTTTGATTCAAGAAGATTATAGTTTATGTCATTTGAAAGAAAATCTAAGTCTAATAAGCGATTAAAAAGATTAAAACAATTATTTATCTGTATGAGACCAATACTTAAGAAATTATCAATAGTATACAGCCCGGAATCACTCGTAACATTCGACGGCGTCAGATAGTTTTCCTCACGCTGACGATTCCATGAAATTGTAGGCAAATTAAAATCACCCAGAACAAGCAGCTGATCACCATCACTCCGAAGATTAGCATCCAACGACAAAATGTTATCAACATGCTGGCGATACAGTTCAAAAGGACTTTTAGGAGGAATGTATGAGACACACACGTAGAGCAAATCAAACGAGCCTGTAACTGATATGCATATTTGATCAAGAAAAACATCAGAATGTAATAGCACAACACTGGAAGAACGTAGGTTTCTTTTAATGGCAATTAAAACACCACCCCCACGATGCAACCCAGTCGCAGAAGAATCACGATCCTTACGATAGACGTTGTAAAGATGAGGATCGAAAAATTCTTCATTGAAAAAATTTTCATTCAGCCAAGTTTCCACAAGTACTATCAGGTCAGAGTCAAATTGAGAAGTAGCAGCAAATATAGAATTAGACTTTGTTCTAAGTCCAGAAACATTTTGATAATAAATTTTTAGATCATGCGTGTCAAGAACAGAACTGGACCTAACTATTGTAGATTTAGTTGGTCCCCTGATTTTGGAAAAAACTGAGGTTTTAAATTTTCACCTCCACGGGCCAAAGGGATGGATTAACAACTTCATTATAAAAAGTCTTTAATATTCCAAGCTTGAAGTTAACGAACCGTAATGATTGAAGCTGAGAGTCACGTTTCACCAGCTTATTGCAAGTTATTGTGTGTCTAGGCACATTTGTATTCTTCACTATAAATTCAATAATATTATCTTCCGATACGGAAGGTTTAAATGAAGATAAGTGCAGGAATATTTTTCGATCAAACACAGCTAATTTGTTGTTTACATTTTGTCCAACGACAATCGAGTGATTTTTTCGAGTTTTTTTATTCACTATTGTGCATCTTCCATTCTCATCAGGTTCCAAATCATTAGAAAGAGACACCACATCTGCATTAGAAGACACAGGCAAAATAGAAACTGGAGCTTCGGCAACGAGAGTTTCGGCAGCACCATCAAAACCAGTTTTAGCAGCAACAACAACAGCATCAGTACTAGACATAGAAGCAGAATCAGCATTTAAGTTAGAAAAAACTTTATCAACAGCATTTTAAGTAAACATGTATGTCATTTATGTATTTGGAACAAGTTTGTGATTTATAGGCAAGGGAAAAATTTATTATATACCTACCCTTCTATAAACTGTATAATATAAAAGAACAACAATTAAGATAGAAAAAAAAAAAAAAAAAAAAAAAAAAAAAAAACTATATATATATTATATCAAAACTAAAATTACAATTTAAACAAAGCTAAAGCTTAAAAATAAAATTAAACCAAAACGTAAATTTCAACTAAGCTAAAACTAAAACTTAAATTGAAACCTAAACTCCCTTCTCTACTTCTCTTTCCCCCTGGGTCGGATCAAGGTGTCATGCGTACCGTGCCGAGGACCAGCCTGGCTGAGGACCCAGTCTAAAATAATTGTTCAGTCGCGAACGGCCTTGCCCAGGTACTGCGGATCTCTGCCTGGGTCGACTGTCCCTTCTCCGCCACTCGTGGGAACAAAACATGAACGAAAATAACAAAAAAAAAAACACACAAAAAACCTCAACACCCAAACGGGGGTCCGGACCCCAAACAAAAAAACCGGTAGGAACCTCTGGTTCCGATCTCAAAGCTGTGGTACCACCAAGCTCGAAACCTACCACACAGGGCCAGACGATGATTGTGATTCCATCAGATCATCGCCCCCTATCAACAACAGCAAGCACATCGAAAGCCTGTGTAGCTGACATTGGACCCTCCGGTTCCTCGAGAAAAGGTAGCAATCGACGCGGAGACGCGGGTTCAACCAATGCATCTGGGACACAGGATAACCCAATGGTCAGCGATAGGGCGACCGATTTTGCAAGAAGGGATCCATTAAAGGCAGGTTACTTAGACCGCAGGAAGGCATCCCGTATTCTTCGACGCCTGGCTACCGATCCTATCAAGGAGGGTCAGGTCTCGAAGGATGACCTGAGGAAAGTCAAGGAGGATATAGAATGGGCAAAGAAGGTTCTACCGGACTTCACACTCGAGCCTCCCCGCACAAAGCTTCCGGCCACGAAGAGAAACCGCTCTGTGGAGGAACCTGCAAACACGAACCAGACCGCCAAGAGGGCCAAAACCCATGGCGTGGGGTTACGATCCTTCGCAGAGGTTGCCAAGGATAAAATAGTCGTAGGGGTCATAGACCAGAACAGCGAGGACGATAAAATACCCAAACACCAGTGGAGCTGGGTAGAAGCTTCGCTCGCCAAGGTCTTCTTGCAGGTCCTCAAGGACAACCCTGGGCCACCCCCGTCATGCACGGACGCAGGATGGTTTCAGGGTAACGTTAAGCTGATGGCCTGCGACAACAGCAGATCCGCTGAGCTATTTAAAGCGGTGGTTGAGAAAGTCGGGGAGGTCTATCCAGGCGCTCAGCTAAAAGTTGTTAACTCGGAAGAGATTCCGTCCAGACCAAGAGCTAGGGTCCGGGTTCCAGTCACTCCATCTGAACCCGAGGAGATCCTAGAGATGTTTAAGGTCTTCAATCCAGACATCTCCACACATAATTGGAAGGTGGTCATGCTGGAGCCCAATGCCAAGGATCAAACGGTTGGCACCAAGAGGTCCAAGATGGAGGTCTTGCTGATCCTCAATAATGAATGTCTGGACAGGCTCAGCAAGGACAGCACTCTTAACTATGGATTCGGCAAGGTTCACCCGAGAATCTATAAGACTGACACGGTGTCACTGGTTGGTCGTGCGGCTTCCAACGCCACGACTGAGAGTACCAGTGATATCGAAATGGCGTCCGGAAGTGAGGATGAGCTGTCGTCCGCTTCCGAGCTTGTTGCTGCGATGACCAGCCTCTACAGTGAGCAGGAACTTTTGGGAGAACCCCTCAGCGACGAGGAAGCTGACGCTACGGTGGTTGGAGTACCAGAGGATGTTCCGGGTACTCCAAATTAATCTCCACCACTACAAAGCAGCATCTGCTGCTCTCCAGCGTCACCTGGCAACGGGTGATGTCGACCTGGTGCTCATTCAGGAGCCCTGGATCAACAACAACAAAATCCTGGGCCTGAATACACCAAACTATAAAAATTATCACGTCTCTAATAAAGGTAAAACTCGAACCTGTATATTAGCTAAACATAACTTAAACTGTTTTATTCTCCCTCAGCTTAGTCATAGAGACCTCACGGTGGTCAGCCTGGAGTTGGGCCACAAAAAACTCAGGGTGGCCTCCTATTACTTCCCGTATGACGAGGAGGGGAGATTACGATTTCCGTGGCCCCTCGATTTGAGTATGCAGTTTTAAAGTACTCTTTGAGAAAATAAGCTTCGCCGAAGGATTTATCAATATATCGATTAGTTATCGAGATATCGATTTTTAAAAAAAATGTTTACTCAACGGAACCAATATTTAAATTCGGTTATATCTTTGCTAATATCTGTCCGATCTGAACGATTTAGGTGTCATTCGAAAGATATTTAAAATTTTTTTAATATGAAATGAAAACAAAAAATATTTTTTCCGTAAATCGGCCACGCTACAGACTGTCTTTCTGCATAATATGTTTTATTTTTGCATAAAACCGTTATTTTCTCTTAAAAATGCGTTATAAAGATTGAATAAAGATATAATTAATTGAAAGCTGAAATATTAACCTTTTGTTTGGTATACAACATGTTATACTTTTTCTTTTATTTTGACCTATTTTCGCTGTTATGTTATATTTTAGGTTGATCAGTACAATCATATGGCATAGGAAAATGTTTCATAATTGGGCTGAATATATTTGATTTGCTTTATAAATTGTGCATTTATACTGAAAATGGTGCAAGAAAGATCTTCATAAAATTTTCGATGTATTTTGAGTTATTGAATATTTATTTTTAGTGGTTCTGCCTTTTACATAACATACTGCTCCTGTAAAAGGGGCCAGATAGACTATAATCAAAGGTTGTTTGTTGTAGTCTGAAGTACATATTGATATTTTTACTAATTTTTATAAAAAAAAGTGGCTCTGCCTTTTACAAATTGCACAATTATTCTGTTTTTTTTTTTTTTTTGTGAAATAAAATTAGAATCCGTATTTAAAAAGAACAAGATGCGAATCATAATTAATATGATTCGAATGTTCGTTTTTATTTTACATAGGTGTGCGATGTGCTTGCGATTCTTCTGTGCTTCCTGATGAAGATGAAAGTTATTGATGTTTATCTACAGTAAATCAAAATTGTACGTTTAAGAAGCAAAATAAAAACCAGATTGTTCTGTTTAATCTCGTAAAAATATAAAAATGAGAATAATGGTAGAAATAGGGGAAACAAGTGTAACATATTATACACTAAACGAAAGGTTAATATTTCAGCTATTACCATATGTTATGTTCTTCTCACTTTTATTACGTACTTTTTGAAGAAAACAACGGTATTATGAAAAAAAAATATATATCATGCCGAAAAACCATCTGTAGTGTAATTAGATTAAGTACCAAATTTTTGTTTTATAAATTATTTTGAAGATATTTAAGTTTGTTATCGAATGATACCCAAATTATCCTGATCGGTCAAATATTAGCATAGATATTGTCCAATTTACATTAAAACTTCCTTCAGTAAAAATTTTTTAAAAAAATCGATAACTCAATAACTAATCGATATATCCATAAATCCTTCGGTGAATCTTATTTTTTCAATGAGATCTTCAAAACTGCATATTTAGATCTTGGGGCCACGGAAATCGTTATCGTGCTGAAGAGGATAAACCCACACAGTCATTTCGGAAACTGGTAAAGGAAACAAGCCCTGCCGCGCACATAGTACTGGGTGGAGATGCCAACGCACACCACTCGCAGTGGGGCAGCACAAATAGCAACGATCGAGGTGAGTCACTCTTTAACTACCTACTTAATACAAATCTAAGTATATTAAATAAGGGTAATGAACCAACATTCATAATTAATAACCGAGAGGAAGTCCTGCATGTCACCCTAGCATCTGGAAACTTCTCGGACGAAATTTATTCGTGGAAGGTCTTAAATGAACATTCGTTCTCAGACCATAGGTACATAGAATTTGGCTGGAAGGAAACTAATCAATCCCTGCCTCAAAAAATAAGAAATCTCCGTAAAACAAATTGGAGATAGTATAATAAAATTATCAAGAGGTCCTTGACCTCAGATAGTTCTCTCCACGTGACAAACAAGAAAGGTTTAGATGCCCTTGTACAAAACTTTACCAGAAAGTGTTCGGATGACCTTAACAGAGCATGTCCGGAAAAACTACAAAAAAAATCCCGTAAACCAGTATGGTGGTCTCGGGAAATTGAAATCCTCAGAAAGGACTGTCGCAGAGACTTTAACTACGCAAGGCGTAGCAATAGCGAGAACGCATAGAAAACATATAAGTCCAAACTAGGTAGTTACAAAACAGCAATTAGGAAAGCAAAAAGAACATCTTGGTTTTCCTTCTGCACAGATATAGAAAGTACTTCTGAGGCCTCAAGGCTTAGAAAAATACTTGCAAAATTCCCAACAGCACCAAACTTTCTTCAAAAAGAAGATGGTACCTGGACAGACTCATGTATCGAAACCTAAGATACACTCATGGACGTACATTTTCCTGGAAGTGGTCACACTAACAACTCCAGCTTTCAAACATTCTCCTCCGAACTTACACCTCAGCAGATTGGGCAGCTAACCAGCAAGGAGAATTTAAGATGGGCGGTTTACTCGTTCCAACCTTATAAATCTCCGGGTCCCGATAGCATTATACCAGCTCAACTCCACTATAGCTTCAACGCAATAGTACCCTGGCTTCAGGCGATCTACCATGGTTGCCTACTCCTTAACTACATTCCATTAGCTTGGAGAGAGACGAAAGCCATCTTTATACCGAAAGCGGGTAAATCCTCTCACACTAAACCGAACGACTTTAGACCCATAAGCCTCTCCTCCTTTCTGCTTAAAACACTGAAGAGGCTTATTGGGCTTCTTCTAAAGCCGAAACTCGACCGGCTCCTTAAATCTCAGCATGCTTATATAAAAGGCAGATCGACAGAAACAGCTCTCCACGCTCTTGTGTCTACAATTAAAAAATTACTTGAGAACAAAGAATACACGCTTACTGCCTTTCTAGACATAGCAGGAGCATTCAATAACGTCCTCCCCTGTGCGGTCACCTCTGCCTTGTCAGAACTGGGGGTGGAGGATTTTCACGTGAGTCTCATCCACCAGATGCTCTTGGGCAGGGTGGTAAACTCAGAACTGGGGGGATCCTCTATCCGTAGGTTTGTAAGAAGGGGGACTCCACAGGGGGGTGTTTTGTCTCCGCTTCTGTGGTCTGTGACGGTTGACCAACTGTTGCGTATCATGGAGGAGGAAGGCTACAAAGTTATTGCATATGCTGATGACATTGCTTTTGTCTTTAACGGAAAATTTCCTTAAACTCTCAGTCAACTCATTGAGAGAGCACTCGCAATCCTCTCAAGATGGGCGTCCTCTTGTGGTTTGAGTGTAAGCCCGGAGAAAACAGATCTCATCCTTTTCACCAGAAAATATAAAATCCGTAACTCAGAACCTCCACGTCTGAATGGCACGAGGTTGCTCTTTAGTGACAGCACGAAATACCTAGGAGTTATTCTGGATAAGAAACTTATCTGGAATGACAACATAAATGAACGTGTTAGAAAAACAAACATAGCTCTGTTTGCCTGTAAAAAATCGATTGGCAAAAAATGGGGTTTTTCCCCTAAAATAGTACGCTGGATCTATACGGCAATTGTCCGACCCATACTTATATATGGCTCACTGGTATGGTGGAGGGCCCTGAATAAGAAAACTACACTGCAGAAATTTGCTAAGGTTCAAAGAAGTGCAAGTCTATGTATTACCGGGGCATTATGCTCAACCCCAACTAGTGCTCTGAATGTCATGCTTCACCTTCCTCCTCTAGATATCTTTGCCAGAGAATGTGCTAACATAGCAGCTCTCAGACTAAGAGAATCTGGAAATTGGATAGGTAATAATTGCGGTCACACATTAATTCTAGACTCATCTGTCCCTGACAGAACAGATTACTGTGTGCCCTGCTTAAACCTTGAAAAGAACTATGAGGTTCTCATCCCTTCACGGCTAGACTGGGTTAACAAAACCCCCCTTAAAACCACCGGCATTAAAATCTTTACTGACGGATCTAAGCTTCAAGAACAAGTAGGGGGAGGTATCTACTCCCAGGATCTTGGAATTGAAGCTTCTAACACCCTCTTAAACGAGGACTTTATTGGTATACCCATTTCCTCCTACAAACTCCGGTGCAGGAGCAAAACTTTAAGCCTTGCTGGGAACAACTTGACACATGTAGGATAGCTAAGCTATCGTGGCTTTCATACGACTTAAAACGCACCAACTCGCTGCTTGAACTTAACAGGGTAAACCTGCCTAAAATAATAGGAATCCTCACGGGTCATTGTTTAATCGGAACGCATGCTCTTCATTTAATAGCTATATCTAATGACTTTGCAGAAGCTGCATGTGCGAAGAGGAAGAAGAAAACACTCAGCACTTCCTCTGCGAATGTCCGGCACTAGCTAGAAGGAGAATGGCAAATTTGGGCCATCCCTTCCTAAGTGGACTTACCGAAGTCTCATGCCTGGAAATTAGGCATATTTTAAAGTTCATACTCCGTTCGAACTGGTTTATAGAGGAGGGAAATCTCTAGTTAAAAAGGGATTATGTGGTGTCACAACGGGCCTGTACTGGCCTAGGTGTACGAGTCGTCTATCGGCTCAGCCACTTCAACCTAACCTAACCTAACACTTAAATTGAAATAAAAATAAAACTAAAACGTAAATGTAAAACTTAAACAAAATTTAAACTAGAATTACAATTTAAACTAAGCTAAAACTTAAAATTGAAATGAACTAAATCTAAACTTAAACCAAATTTTAACTAAAATTACAACTTAAACTACTCTATAACTAACCTACAAAATTAACACAATCTAAGCTAAAATTAAAACTTAACTGAAATATACTGAAAAAATAAAGATATTAAAAATTCATTAATCTACCACTTTACCACTAAAACTATTGAAATGAAATTGTTGAAAAGAAATTATTGAAATGTATTTAAAGAATTTGATGTAATTACGACTTGTACCAATATTTACGAGTTTAAATGAAATTGTTGAAATGAAATTATTGAAATGCATACATAAAAAAATTAAGTAGTCTGTAAGAGTTGATGTCTGTTAGATGAAATAAGTAAAATTTAAGTATATCAATGTGTATTAAATGACCCAAGTAAAAGTTAATATGAACTAGTTATCATTTCAGTGGTATAGGGATGGAAGATAGGTTTGGTATGGGAGGATCCCAAACTATTTGCCCCGGATCCTCACGGTGGGTGGGAAACGTGGGGCATGGGTCATAACAGCAGGTCCATGAGCGTCGCGGTTGTTGTTGAGTGGAGGAACAGAGCCCCCCTCTCACTCAAAAAATAAAATTCCGATCCTTTGTTTTTTATTTTTCTTACAGATACCTGAGTTCACAGGGCGAGCTCACAAAAAAATAATCCGCACGAGAAATTTTTTTGTGTGCGGTAAAGGTGTGCTACCGACCCAGAAAGAACCCCACTTGCCGAACTGGCAGCAAAGTGGCACGCAAGCTCGTGCGCGCCCTGGACGGTAGCACCCACAGGTGAGGTTGTGCGCGTACGCGGGTCGGCCGCCCTGGTGTTTTTTCGTCTGGCACAGTGACCACGAGCGCCTCAAAGGGCGCTCTCAAAACATTATATAAAAACCAGGGCGACCGAATAGAAAAGCAAGCGGGCGCACGCCGAGGTATAAAAGACCACCGCTACAATATAATGGGTGTTTTTTTAGGGGTTTGTTTTTCGAATAGAGATAAAACTGGCATTTTGTGGTCAAATCTGGCAACTCTAATGTCATTTATGTTCAGTTTGGTTTGCCATTTCATCATGAACAGGTTGACAAAAGAACAACGCTTGCAAATCGTGCAAATTTATTTCGAAAATAATGGTTCAGTTCGCGAAGTTTACTGCAAGCTCCGTCCATTTTATGGTCGACATAATCGTCCATCAGAGCAATTAATTCGGTTAAGCATGGGTCATTTTCGCACTACGTTTACTCTATGTGATAATACGCATCCGCAGAAACGTCAAACAGTGCGCACCGAAGAAACAATTGCCGCTGTAGAGCAAAATGTTGAAGAGGACCCGAATGAATCGATTCGCCACCGTGCACAGCAATTGGAGCTTTGTCCATCAACTTTATGGAAGATTTTGCGCAAAGATCTTGGCTTGCGACCTTACAAGATCCAGCTTGTGCAAGAATTAAAGCCGCGAGACCATGCAATGCGTCGTGATTTTGGTGTATGGGCCGAAAATGAGATTGATCTCGATGCTGATTTTCATCGCAAAATTTTGTTCAGTGATGAGGCTCATTTTTGGTTGAATGGCTACGTCAACAAGCAAAATTGCCGCATTTGGAGTGAAGAGAATCCACATGAGATCCTTGAGACGCCATTACATCCACAAAAACTGACTGTTTGGTGTGCTCTATGGGCTGGTGGAGTCATTGGGCCATACTTCTTCCGAAATAATGCTGGAGAGTCATTTACCGTTAATGGAGACCGGTATAGAGCCATGATAACCGACTATTTTGTTCCCGAATTGGATGACATGAATGTGGATGAGTTGTGGTTCCAACAAGACGGCGCTACATGCCACACAGCGCACGTCACAATCGATTTATTGAAGGAAACATTCGATGAGCGCATAATTTCGCGGAATGGACCTGTCAATTGGCCACCAAGATCGTGTGATTTGACACCATTGGATTATTTTCTTTGGGGATATGTGAAGTCGCTTGTCTACGCCAACAAACCAGAAACGTTAGGGGACTTGGAGGCCAACATTCGTGGCGTTATTGCCGACATACGGCCCCATATGCTCGAAAAAGTGGTTGAAAATTGGACCTGTAGAATTGGCTTTATTCGAGCCAGCCGCGGCGGCCACATGCCCGAAATCATATTTAAACATTAATGGCATAAAATTATCCTTCCAATAAAGCCAAATTGATGGACATTAAAACGATTTTTTTGTGTTTTATTTCAATTCGAAGTTCTATACCTCTAAAAAAAACACCCTGTATTATTGATAATCAGCTTCGTGTTTATTTCTTTTTTTTAATTTTTATTAAAACCTAAAAACATATTTTTTCACTTTCAGATTATTTTTACCAACGGCATACACGGAATTCAAGAAACTCGACTATACCTCACAGTTAGCTGTTTTTAACGCAAGATGGACGAAAATACAAATAGGAACTTATAAACTCATTCATACAATCAACATAGAGGATTACCAACGGACATTAAACGATCTTAACCCTTAAATGCACAAGACCCCCGTTTTTTTCCGAAAAAATATATTTTATGTAAAATTGAGTAAAAATAAAAACTGCGTTTTTAGTTTTGAAAAATTTTTTTTTTTTTTGCTTAAGAAAAAGTGATCTGCGTTTTTAGTTTTGAGTGGTTGTGTCGATAAAGATACAATGTGAATTTACCCACATCTACAATCCCTAGTAAAATATATCAAAATAAAAGAAATGTGCTATGAAACTTTCATTATTTCTTTTATTTAAAAAAGTTAAAATTATCAAAATCTGCAGGGAGTGCACACTGTATCTTTAAAGATACAACCAACCAAAGTGACCCAGTGAGGTGCCTAATGATCGAAATTTTTGCGAACCACTTAAAATTGCTAATACTATGTTCAGACTGAGTTTTAAATGCGCATTTAGAAGTTCGAAAATTCTTACAAATGTTAAGTGTTCAAACTATGAAGAAGCCCTTAATTCGCATTAAAATTGACAGATTTCTTAAAATCTGTGATTATTTCAGTTGTGAAAACGCTGACATTTAAACAAAAATATGATTGCAGGAACGAACCAGAAAGTTTTCGGAAAATTGTAAACATTTATTATTTTTGTTTGAATATATTTATAAACAACTTTATAAATAATTAAACAAATGTATCATTGACAAATAAAATAAAACTCACAATTAACCCAAACGATTTTTTTTTATATGATTTGCAATTAGCTTGAGTATGCGAGCCTGCGCAGGTGTCAATACTTTTCCTTCTTCGCACACGGTGTATAGAACGCTAGAATTCCCTTTGAAATTTGGTAGGCATACACAGTGAAAGCAAATGTGGTTCCAGTGAGTGTGCAAAATCTTCGGGAGGACCTCCTTTTAATACCACTGTTTCTGTGGCTACAAAAACACTGCGAGCATATTCTACCGTTCAGTAATATTTTGTCCAGTCACCTCTTGCTTTGGCGTTTCAGTGGCAGTCCATTCTGTCGCGAAGTCTGTTGGAAAGCTTGTGGAAACCTGTTTCAACTTCTTCAGCTTTGTTACGTCCCAAAACTATTTGCATGGTATGATTTTTACCAAAGAGAAATCTTGAGTTTACTTTCCATTCTTGTAGATCATTCAGCAGATTATTGTGCATATTTTGCACCTGAAAGACAAGGATGAGAGGATGTTTTCCCACGCAGCGGCGCACGTCTTCTATAATTTGTTGTTTTCAGGCCAGTCCTTTGCGATCGGTTTTCACCAACGGAATCCTCTTATTTAATTTTGAACAGGACTTTTTTTGTGTATTTAATTAATAAAATTAAGAAAACAAAAACTGTTCAAGTTTATCAATCGAATGGCAAACAGCTGATTGAATTTTATAACGAGTACTGTCAAAACAAACGAGTAAAATGTATTCGAACTTCGAAACAGGGTCGCAAACTGCTAAATGCTCATTTGAAGTAGAATTTATGTGAATTTACTTGACAGAATTTTATATGGGTAAATTCGCATTTAGAGAAGCATTAAGGAAATAAATGCGAATTAAGCTCTAAATGCGCATTTACCTCCCAGTCTGAACACAGTATAAAGGACATACTTTGAAAGCAGTCAGTATTTTTTCCTAATCAAAATTATTTATCTCTTTCTAGAAGTTAAACTGTTAAAAATTTTTAAATTTTTGTTTAGTTAATTTAAAAAAAAATATTTTTTTTTTACTTTGTACATAATTTTTTTTGTACACGGACGTGTGGTGTCCGTGGCGTAGTTGGTTAAAGTTCGTGGCCGCTATGTCAGCGAACCTGGAGACCCGGGTTCGAACCCCAGCAGCGACAAAAAATTATTTGAATTAAAATAATTTTTCTGTACGGCCGCCACCTCTCTGCAGACAATGACAAACCTCAGAGTAATCAAAATGCCATGTAAAGCTTCCTGAGAACAAGAACATTCCGTTCACCGTTCGGAGTCGGCTTTAAACCTGTAGGTCCGGTTCTACGTCAATTGTGTACAAACTTAATAACACGCACAACACAATTGCTCATAAGAAGCTAGGTCAAAGTCCTTTCAAGGGCTGAAATGGCCAGTTATTTATTTTTTATTTTTTTACTTAAGATTTATAATATTCTTAATAATATAGAACCGATTTGAACAAAATTAAACCAAAAATATAGCCGTAGGAATTTTTTGAATGGTTGTATCTGAACGATTTGTAAGATTTTTTAACAACCGTATCTGATTAGATTTCAAACAAAATGGACGAGTTTATTTCCTCTTGTTGTATACATAAAAAATCTTAAAGTTGGTACTTTTCATTCGTACCAACTTTAGCAACTAAAAATAATCGATAATTCATTTAAGTGGTTTTCACCTTTCAATTTGTATCATGTAATTATTTTTTAGTAGTAAGTAGTGTAAATAGTGTAAATAGTGTAGTAAGTAGTGTAAATGATTAATAATAGTAGTAGTACATAGTAATAATGGTAATAATAGTAATAATAGTATCAAAATGAAATTAAATAGCATTGATAAAGTATTTGATGATATATCTGGATTAACACCGGCCGCGTTGAAGAACTTCATGTTTTCAAGACATAGGTAACATAGCCAGTTTATGAATGGAGCGCCTAAATATGCCTGTTTTGGTTTGGAAGTCCGCGACACGAACTTTGCTGTCCTGGCCGGTTGTTGTTGCCACCACCTTTCCTATCACCCACTGTTGCGGTGGAAGGTTGTCGTCGTGAATGAGAACGAGCTTGACGACTACCAGATTGGGTTGGCCGGTGTCCCACTTGTTGCGCTGTTGCAGCTCCAGAACATAGTCTCTGGACCAGTTCGCCCAGAACTTCTGCTTGAGATAGCATAGCAACCGCCATCTCTTCAAGTATGACATTTTGCTGTCTGGCACGTCGGGCACGGATTCGTGCGGCAGCGAACGAAGATGGCTGCCTTTTAGCAGATGTGCTGGAGTGAGCGCTTCGCCGTCGTTGGGATCGGTGCTTAAAGGCGCAAGAGGCCTGGAGTTCATCATGGCCTCGACTTCGACTAGGATTGTGGACAGCTCTTCCACCGTTAGGAGCACGTTGCCGATCGTGCGCTCGATGTGGTGTTTGGCAGACTTCACAGCCACCTCCCAAAGACCTCCAAAGTGAGGCGCTCTGGGTGGTATGAAGGCAAACTCGATCCCCTCGCCTGCAGCGTACGATGTTAGCTTCTCTCGATGTGCCTCGAACGCCTCTTGAAGGTCCCGAAGTTTCCTGGTTGCTCCTACAAAGTTGGTTGCGTTGTCGCAATATATTTTTGTTGGGAGTCCGCGTCTTCCGACAAACCTTTTAAGAGAAAAGATAAAAGCATCAGAAGTTAAATTGCTCACTAATTCTAGATGTACAGCTTTTGAAGTGAAACAAACGAATACAGCAATATACATTTTAATCGGTGGTCTACCACGAATCTTTAACGGGGTATATATAGGCCCACAGAAATCTACCCCAGATATGAGAAATGGGCGTTGCGCCTTTAATCGTTCAGAGGGCAAATTCCCCATAATTTGTGTAAGTAATTTTGGCTTATAATGAAAACAGTGTATGCATGTTCGTACAGTTCTGCTGCAGGCTTCTCTCGCGTTAACTAGCCAGATTTGTTGGCGAACAAGCCCTACCAAAGCCTTAGGTTCAGCATGGTGATTTTTTACGTGCAGATACCGTAGATATGTTATTATAAATGGTGAATTCTTTGGCATAAGCAAAGAAAATAAGCATCATATGGAATAGGCGCATTTAAAAGCCGACCGCCAACACGAATTAGTGTAAAAGATTCTCGTCTTTAAACTCGTGTATGAATGCATTTAATTTTTGAATCGCCGGGGCTAGAGGTAGGGACTTTTTTAATTTATGAATTTCGTCTGCGAATTCATGTCTCTGAACAATTTCGATAATTTTCAGGAATGCCCACCTTAGCTCCTTTGCAGTCAGAATAGAAGAAGCATATGCTTCCTTATTTTTGCTATGTCCTTTCAGAAAACGAAACATGTATACGAAAATTCTTAGTAATTTTTCATGTGATGAAATTTTAGCAATTAAATGTAGAATCTCATTCGACGGTTCTTCAAGTGCAATGAGGACCACATTGGATTTTCGTTTTTCTAGCGATTCTTGTTCTGGTGACAGCTGGAAATGGTGGTTTATTGGCCAATCTACAGATTCCTTTTGCAAAAACTCAGGACCTTTAAACCAAATCGAGCTCTTCAGCTCGTCAGTATTGCAACCTCTGGAAACGATGTTCGCAGGATTTTGTTTTGATGGGACATGCCGCCATGAAATGTTCTGAGACCATTCCTGAACTTCTGCAACTCTGTTCGCAACAAAGGTAGTGAGAGTAGATGGATGCATTCTGATCCAATGCAGTGTTATTTCAGAATCTGTCCAAAAATATGCATTTTCGACTTTACAATTGAGCATTTGGCGGACTCGATTCCCGAGTCCGCTTCTCCTCGATTCTCGAGAGAGAAGCCAGGAGATGCGCTGCACATAGTTCAAGTCTTGGTAATGACTTCGTTTTGAGCGGAGCGACTTTGGATTTGGCAGTTAAAAGCTGTGAATAAATACCATTACTCTCATGGCTCACAACATAAATGCAGCAGCCGTACGCTCTTATTGAAGCGTCAGCGAAACCGTGAATTTCACACGACGAATGTGGATGCGTATTAACATATCGTGGAATACTGATAGTATCTAACTGTGTAAGATTCTTTTTAAAATTTTGCCAACAAGTATCTAAACGTGTGGTAATTGACTCATCCCAGTCAAGGTTATGAAGCCAAAGCTCTTGAAGCAACATTTTCGCTTTAGTCACCAGTGGGCATAATAATCCGAGAGGATCGAACAACCTAGCTGAGACCGATAAAATGTTTCTTTTCGTTGCTCTAAGGTCATGAAAATTTTGCTCCAAATTAAACTTAAACATGTCATTACTTGGAACCCAATGTATTCCTAACGCTTTTGTGGAGTCGCTATCATTAAAATGAAGCGATTTCTCTAGTATATTATTTTCTGTATAAGATATATGGTTCGAGAACCACTTGGCGAGCTTGAATCCAGCTGATGCCAAAATGTATGTGACTTGTTCGCGTATTACTTCCAGCCCTTCAAAATCATCAGCTCCAGTGAGTAAATCATCTACGTAGAAATCGCTTTGAATGATGCTAGATCCTAATTTATCGGAATTTTCAAATACTTCGCTTAAGTATTTTAAGCATCTTGTGGCCAAAAAGGGGGCTGGAGCTGTGCCATAGGTTACAGTATTTAATTGGTATATTTGTATTGGATCTGATGGCGTCTCCCTCCATACTATTAATTGAAATTTTCGATCTGCCTCATCGACAACGATTTGGCGGTACATTTTTGAAATATCTGCAGTAATTGCATATTTATGTAATCGAAAACGCAATAAAGTGGAATAAAGCTCCTCTTGTATCGTCGGACCAACCATAAGACCATTGGCAAGCGCTGCACGGTGTCGATGAAATATTTTCCACATAGTTGTTGCTCTTCTGTATATTTTGGTTTTAGGTACTCCTTGGGAATTTCTTCTAGTTCCCAGAACTTTCTTATAATAGAGTCAATTGAGTCGTTATCTTCGACAATACTTGCACTATTGCATAAATGTTTTTCTTGTTTCTCTGTGGATTTATATTTTCCTGATACGATCCAACCCAATAAGGTTTTTTGCAATGTAGGAAGATTTGGACTTTGTTTAATTTGTCCAACAGATAGCAATTCAAAAAATGTTTCAGCGCCTAGCAGAAGATCGATTTTCTGTGGTTTATAAAAGTATGGGTCAGCAAGTTCAACATTTGAAGGAATGTTCCACTGATTCGTAGAAATAGCATGGTCTGGCTGATATGTGGATATTGAACGTAATACCCAAAAATCAGTCGAAAACTCATAAGAGTTAACGCGCGATCTCACAGAAGCATGAAGTTTGTGCTTGACTGTAGAATTAGATTTGCCAATACCAATTAAGCTAACACTCCTCTCTTCTCTTTTTAGTTTTAATCTTTGAGCAAGTTCTTCTGTTACAAAATTAATTTGAGACCCTGAATCCAATAATGTTCTGGCTAAGTGATAGTCACCATTTTGACCTCTGATCTTTACGATTGCTGTTGCCAGAATCACCCGTTCATCAGCAAGTGAAGAATGATTCACAAATGCACGAGAATTAAACAGCTGATCAGGATTTGGATTCGAACTTGTTTCTGGAAGGTTTGGTGAATATTTATGCAAGAGTGAGTAAGAGCTCGATTGCATACTCGACAATGAGAAGATCTGCATTTTGTAACCGTGTGACCTTTTTTTAGGCAATTTATGCAAATGGGAACTCCCTTTGCGAATTCAAATCTTTCAGTCACAGACTTCTCCGCAAATGAGGAACATGAATGAATTGAGTGTGCACTTGATTTACAGAACACGCACCAGTTGTCTTGTTTCGAGTAAGCCAATGAAGTTTTTTTAATTTTATTAAAACCACTATTATCCTGCCTTGCTCTAATTACTTTTGATTTCGAAGATGAAGTTTCATCAGCCGATATATGCTGATAGCGTTTATTTAGAGCAGATTCGCAGTCACTCCATAATGGCAGCTTATCATAATCAAGCTGTTCTTCCCACTTGGATTTAGTGACTGAGTCGACTTTTGACATAACTAAGTGAATCAAAATAGCATTTGTTATGCTCTTGTCATCGCCTATTGACAATAAAGAACCGTAGATGGCTGAAACAGTATCGATCACGTTTCGCAATGCAGAAGCGGAAGGCCTTGGAATTTCTGGGAGATCAAAAAGTTTTGATATATTATCAAAAAATATTAGGCATTTGTTGTCGTAAACCTTTTTTAAACTTGCTAATGCTTTAGGATAATTGCTTTCTGAAATTTGATAAGCTCGCACAGTACCAAGAGCCTCATCTGATAAACATGATATCAGATGGTTGAATTTTTCAATTTCAGTAAGTGTGGAATCGTTATCCGCTAAATTTTCAAATAAACTTATGAAATTCTTATATTCCGAGTACTTTCCACTGAATTTAGGAAGTCTCATATTAGGAAGTCTCGATTGGTGCATCGGAAACCCAAACGAATTCTCAGGTATACTGGGTCTTTGATTTTTATTTCTATTTATGATCGATAATAGCAACGGTTTAGTAGTGACGAATGATTCTTCAAGCTCAACTCGTCCACAGTCAGTAATATCGATAGTCTCAATTTGACTTTGCAAGGTCATCGCCATTTCAATATAAGAATTGAGAATGTCCAGTCTACATTCAATTTCAACTGGATTGAAAGAAATTGTTTTCTCTTGCACTGATTTTTTGATGCGCAAAATATTTAACATTATTGTTTCTTTTTGTTGTTTTAGAGATTCGATACTTAACCTTTTGACAGATGGTGAAGATTGACGTTTCTTTGGAGACATTTTGAGAAGTATTTCAACTCGAACGAATTTTCAATAAACTCAGCCCAAATAATTTTTGTCGTTGAAATCTTCGATTTGACTTTTCAGTTATCGATATGTTGTGCAACACAAACGTTATTTGCAATAAACAACGACCAAATTTATTATTTGTTGTTGACGTAAATCTTGTTGAAAGCCTTTAATCTATTTTGGAAGCATTAGTTACTTCACTATGTGATTGTTAATTCACGAAACCTTACTTGTTTTCGTCAAACCAATGATTGAAAACTTCAATCGCAATATCACGATATTTGCATTAAATTATACAAAAACTAAAGGAATTTCAAAAGGAAGTTTATCACGTCTTTTTTTATTAAAATAATTGTCATCGATTGCTATGTAATCACTTGCCGAGTGCAATACTCCAATTGTGAAGTTGGCAACTCGATATTACAGTCGAGTCTCGTCGAATGCTCGTCAGACTGACAGACCGACTGACAAATTTGTAAGCTGTATGCTTGATTGTGAACTAAATTTCTATTACATAATTACTAATGAAATTAATGTTATTAAAAAACGTGAAATTAATGTGGTAAAAAAATTTTAACGAGAAAGTATCCGCATACGTATTAAATGCGCGAACAAATGTTCGATCATTTATTCGGCCAGAGAAGTATGTGCGCTGCAACAACAACACTTCGTGTGCGCAGGCACGCAGATATGCAATCAAATGCTGGTTTATGTTGTCTGTTTTGGTATAAATAAATGTAAATCTGTAAATTTGTGCGACAAGAAAAGCATCAGCAGTTTTTATCTCTAAGTATTTAAAAATACTATTATGCTGGATTTTCAATGTTGCACAAATGTTAACAGTTTTTAATTACTATTAATTGACAACGAAACCGAACAATACTGATATTAAATAAATGAATGTTTCACTTCGCTAGGTACATATGTTTATATTAGCCAATACATATAGCAAAAATAGATATATAAAGACTATGCAATTAATTTGTGCGGAGCTCGTGAGTATTAGAACTATAACAATAGTTTTATAAACATAAGCGATTCATTTTCGCGGAATTGTATTTTTTGTATAAATTGTGCTGATAGGAAATACTCGATTGTTTCGCTTTCAGTCGGCGTTTACAATGAGCACAATTTCCCTCGCTTTTTTTTATATTTTTCAAGCGGTAACTGCACAATCTCGCACATTAATAATTAATTGCATAAATACCTCGGAATTATGGACTTCCTTTTTGCAAGCTGGACAGGTGCAAGCCATTCGTTCCCACTTTTTCCTTCTCGTTGTAGCAGCGCCAGCAGCTAAGATCAACGCAGCACCACGGCAGCAACAGCACGATGTCAGGAACCAGCAACAGCACGACGTCAGGAACCAGCGACAGCACGACGTCAGGAACCAGCAACAGTGACCAGGACTTGGAACAGCGCGACGCGTTACTTATATACCCCGTGTTACGCACTCGATTTAAAACGCGAATGTAACAACACACAAGAAAAGTAAAACTTCAATTATATATAAAAACAGCGGCTCAAGACTGAATATTTTAATTTTAAACTTTATTAAAATCAAGTCCCTGCTCGGGCGCCATGAACGATTTGTAAGATTGTTTACAAACTAATGTAGCTATTGCAGCTATATTTTAACTGATCGGGAGCAGTCTTGAGCACAACCGTATCTGATTAGATTTCAAACAAAATGGACGAGTTTATTTCCTCTTGTTGTATACATAAAAAATCTAAAAGTTGGTACTTTTCATTCGTACCAACTTTAGCAACTAAAAATAATCGATAATTCATTTAAGTGGTTTTCACATTTCAATTTGTATCATGTAATTATTTTTTAGTAGTAAGTAGTGTAAATAGTGTAAATAGTGTAGTAAGTAGTGTAAATGATTAATAATAGTAGTAGTACATAGTAATAATGGTAATAATAGTAATAATAGTATCAAAATGAAATTAAATAGCATTGATAAAGTATTTGATGATAGATCTGGATTAACAGTATCTTTAAAGATATATGGTGCATTTAAGGGTTAATAACACAATTCGATTTAAAATCTTTCCTGAAAATCTACTCCTTCTTTTCCTTAACCACGAATTAAGCCAAACGCAAATCTATCTTAACAGATTAAAACCAAGAGTTAGCAAAAGAGCAATCAATGCCTTAGGCACTTCTTGGAACTGGCTCGCAGGGAGCCCTGACCAAGTTGATTTTAAAATTTTAGAAGATCATGTTAAAGCATGTTGCTGCTTGGCATGCTCGGTATTCGCGTAGAAATTTAAAATTTTTTTACAGAAAAACGATTTTTTACAAAAAAAAAAATCATTTTTTTTAAACATTTTTTATGTATGAAACTTTAATTTAAAAATTTTTACATTTTTATTCCTGATTACCATCGTTACATAAAATTACCTTGGCCGATTATCTCCGAAGTTTTACCGCATACTTTCCACATGCGTAGTTTCCGTGTGATCAAAAATATTGCAAAAATTTTCACTTTTTCTATATTTTTTTGCACAAAATCCAGAATAAACTTGCGTTTTTTTACGATTTTTTTAAATCTTCATGACTTTTTTATTTTTTTACCAAACTTAAATTTGAATTTTAACTCGAATACCGAGCGCGCCAAGTAGCAACGTGCCTTAATAATATACTAGAAAATAATAACAAACAATTTATTATAAAAAAAACAATGAGTGAAAGGATAAATAGCATTACACAAGTTTCAAATAAAATATTTTCACTATTAAAGAGTAAAGACAATATTCAGCATAATGTCGCTGTAAATATGAAATATAAATTACAAATGATAAAAGGTGAAACCGTTAATATAAATTACGCCTTACAATGGGCCAAAGTTGGAATAGTAAATTCTTTTCTTTTCTCAAATACAAAAATTAATATAATGAAGAACATTTTTGAAAAAGAAAATATTCCTTTTAATAACGTTGAAGAATCTTTTGAATTTTCAAATATCAAAATAGCTACAAATAATTCTATGACTTTGTATGTAATTGATATCCCTATAGTTGATGAAAATCTATGTGAATCATTATTAATTAAAGCACTTAAAAAGGGAAACAAAATTTATAAAATACGATACGAAAAATTATTACTATGTAAAAATAATATTTTTGGCACAAAAAATAAATGTGAAGAATATAAAAATATGTAAAAATAAGGACATTGTAGATATAAATAACTCCTCTTGTATTCCACATTTACTTAAAAGTCATTTACCAACCTGTACCTTGATAAATAACCACCACATCCCCTCAGTGGAAGAAATTCCTCCAGGAATAATTATTTTGAACCAATATGAAGGCACAGTTCACATCGACCAGGAAGAAATCAATCTAATCGGATCGTATGCAATTCAATATCACAACTCATCGGTTACAATAGATAAACAGGCATATTTATCTAATGAATTTTCTAGCAGCAAACCAATGCCAGCAATATCGCAACCAAATACCAACCAAACAGCAGAAGAAGAAATTCTGAGTATCGAAATTATTAAGGACGTACATCTTCAAAACATAAACTACATCAACCAATTAAAAAGTAAAGGCCTCACAGCATTACTAGCTAACTTCGGAACATCAGGCCTTTCTCTGATTCTAATAGCTGTTTTGGCAATGAAATTTATTTTAGCAAGACGATCACGATTAACACGGAAATACGTCACCAATTTGACGGATCACATCTCATTACAAGAAATCTCAGTTTTACCAGAAGAGTAACCACAACCACCGGCGCGGGTGCAACACATTACAAATCATTATCCTGGTCAAACAAACGTGGACGTTCCTTTTTAAAGGAGGAGGAGTTAACGTAGCTTATGTTTTTTCTACTTTATAAATTCTATTTTCTTAAATTTACTTATAAATTATTGATCACTGCAGACATTGCGTCAGCAAAAATGTAAAACGTGTCGGAAATAAAAATAAAACAATAAAGTAGCCAAAATTCGAAGTAATCCAACCAACAGGTTAGTGAACCATAAAATGCTAAATATATTTTTTGTAATTTATTTTTAAGTCTTATGATAAGTTTAATTGAATTGCAAAATCGGTCTCAGTTGAAACTCAAATAAAGTAAGAGCGAAAGCTCTGAGCATTTTTTAAAAATTAAAATAATTTTATGAATTTAAAACTTTATATTATATTATAATATAAAACTTTATACATATAAACTATATGTATTATTATAGTTTAGCGCAGCATTATAAAAGCGCATTTGTATTTATTGGCTGCGCTCGAGTAACAGGGCGAAAACTAAGCATTGACGTCAACTTCAGTAGCTGTGCTTCTGCTTCAACTTGGGTAGCAACTTTTCCAATGTTTCCAACGTTCTGTTCGGCAACTTATGCATTGTTCCTTACGATCGATTTATGTAATTCGGATGGAACCGATGTATTTTTTTATTTGATAGAATTGGCTGCACACTAGTGTGGTTCACCGTTGTATGGAAAAAAATTTATCTCTTTAGACTTTATAAGGGTATTCACAATTGTGTGGTGTCGTGGTATTGTGGTTTTTATACCACAGCTGAAAACCACAATTATGAGCACCCTTCAAAATAAAATTTTAAAATAGTTGGAAACGCCACCTAAAATCTAAACAAACAGATGTTAAATTAATCAGATGGTTTCATTTGTTAGCAAAAAGCTTACATTTTTAGCTTCTTCCATTTTTGCAGTTAGAAAGTAACTGACAAACCGATAAGCTGTTTATGGAAATTGAAAAACCACGTTCGTTAAACATATCAAGGGGCTACTTAAAATTAGAGCTTTCATGTAAAATCATGGTATAATAATACAAGGTAGCATTGACAACTGCTTATTTTCTCTTCTACAAGAAAACATCTCCTGTCAAAAACAGCTTTTTGTGGAAATACATCAGCAGCTGCTGTGGTTGTTGTTTTTTTTTCACTTCACCGTTTTCAACATTGTTTGTGTTTTCAATGTCGGATTGTGAGCGCTCTTTTTTTGAGTATATTTTTTGACAGGAGATGTTTTCCCAAGCAACTGTCAATGCTACCTTGTATTATTATACCATGATGTAAAATAACAACAAATTTAAAAACCACTTGGTAAAGTGTGGTATTAATACCACAGGGTTTTTAACCACACTGAAAACCACGCAATTGTGATTACCCTTTATATGAACATAATTGTCATAATGTCTCAATACTCTACTTCAACTGGAAAAGGATGTTCAATGACCAAAAATTTTTTTTTAAAATTGTAAAAAAAAAATTAGTTTTTCTATACAAATTGTATAATAAATTAAACTTTATTAACGGTTTTTACTAATAAAATGTATAATTATAGTATTGAACATTGTTTCAATGAAAAACTTTCTAACTATAAATTCATATAATTTTTTTAATTCAATCATGTATTATTTTATTTATATTTTTTAAACTGCATTTATGATAGAAACTTTTATTTCTTAGAGCGTTTATTAGCGTTTAAAGTCGCATAGTTTAGAATTTTTATTCAGAAGAGCGGCATTTACCTGGTATGAATAGTCGGCATTTATTCTATTTATAACAGAAAAAGATTCTACAGCTTCAATGTTAGGGTAGTAAGTATGAATTGTTTGTTTAACTAGAATTCAACTGAACTTATTTACCTCATAGATTTGTGATTTAAAAATGAGCATTTCATTTGTCGACGGAAGACATCCTGGTGCGAATCATGATTCTTTTATTTGGAAGTACAGTTCAGCAAAACAGCATTTAAGATCCAACTTCATAAAAGGGAAAATAAATACTTGGTTTTAGGTAAAGGATAAATGAGTTAAATATTAAAACAAAAACAATTCTCAACTCAAAAGTAACCATAACCATTTCAGGTGATTCAGGGTACCCGTTGGAACCATTCTTAATTAGTCATGTTCTGAAATTCACCTCGGAAGTGAATCGAAATCGGAATTCATTTCCGATTCGATTTAAAGAGATTCCAATTGGAAAACAATCAATGCCATTGGATTAAAACATGTATTCCAATATGCTGCTGTTGATGACAGTAGGAAAGCAGCATATTAATTATAGTATTTAAGCATATTACTTCAACTTTACGGGATGAACTGTCAAAACGCCCGACCTTATAATTTTGAAATCAGAATGTCGCGTTAGCAGGTCGTGCGTCTCTCACTTAGATGATGCCACTGTACGCAGCCAAACCAAAAAATCCCACAAAGTCTGAAATCCCCAAATCACAATGTATATCGTCGTTACGCATACAAAAAAGGTTATGTGTTTTTGAACAATTTTTCAGGAGACGAAAATAACATTTTTGTTTTTTAACAATTTCAATACTATTTTCACATAGCTGGCTAACTTTCACATTTGTTTTATTCTGAACCTATAAGAATATCACGAAACCATTTGGTGAATAGATGGGGCATACATATGGCTATTAAATGGTAAAATAAAAAAATCCAAATTTTTCACATAGCCTTTTTTGTATGCGCAACGACTATATAGTGGAAGTACATGATGGCTGCATTTCTTTATTAATTTAAGCTATTCATATTTTAATAGCCGTCGCAATTAATAAATAAATTATATCATAAATTATATGTGTTATTACTTTGCTGAAGATTAACAAAAACAATTACAAACGAAAAAACTAAAGCAACTGATATATATTTATATACGTAAAAAAATACATACATATAAACAACAGAAGCATTAACAACACACGTACAAATTTACATGCATATAAACAACAACAGCATTAACAACAACACTAACAGGTACTGAAAACTATTCGCTTCAAACAAGGCACCAACCATAACATAAGCAGCAAACATAAAATAAGCAGCTACTGATGTAATGAATGATTTATCTTGTAGAAAAGTCAAAATTAAATTGCATTCAATATAAACTATTTTGATAAAACAAATCCCATGCAAATACGTCTTACCTACTGCCACTCAACAATGCTCATATATTTAGCTAACTCATTGAAAATACAACCCTGCACAATCGGCAAATGAACACTTCTCAACTTTTTTCAGCAGCTCGCGCTTTGATCGTACTTTACACCTTCTTACGAGATTCGACGATATTACGATACAAAGCACGATCAAAGCTTGAGGTCGAATTAAGGATTGCTTCATAGCAACTCGTTGTTTCTACTTTAACATTTCAAAGCGCGACCGACCTAACGCGCCTTTACGATTTGGGTATTACGATTTGGGTATAAGAATTGAGAGCTTTTTCAATTGCATTAATTTACAGAATGACTTGTCCAAGTTACTTGATTGGTGTGTGTCTAATAATTTGCGTTTAAATGCGAATAAATGTTGCATTATTTCATATACAAAATGTACAATTCCGTTTCTATTTGATTTTTATTTAAATAATTCTAACTCGAGTTACCAATATTAAGGATTTGGGCGTAATTTTTGATTCTCAATGGAATTTTAAAAGTGATTATGACATCATTATATCGAAATCATATTCAATGCGCCTTCTTCAAACGTTGAAGTAAGCAGTCGTGTTTTTTATTTTCATCGTTAATAAACTTTCTTGTTGATATAACTTCACGATATAATGCGAAAACTTAAAAGTCTTAACAAAATTAAAAAAAAAAATCAAAAATCGTTTACATATTGTAATACAAATAAAAGATTTAAGGAATCTGTTCATTCAAACAAACATAAAACAACAAACACACAAAACATACATACACGATACAATATTAAGTCATAGATAAATATAAGTTTATAAAAAAAAATACACTTAGCAATAAAATTGTCAATTTACACATAAGAACGCAGTTTGTTGACACCAGCATAATTCTAGGCCAACGACATGCAATTCGTTATTGCGTGAATGTTTTATAAAATCAGCTGAAATGCAACCAAAACAATATTGGAAAATTGGGTTACAAAATAAGTGCAATAACCTGCGGTCATGAACTTCGTTCTCATAGTGCAATGCAGCAATTTTATATTTGTTAATTTCATATTTATTCATATTTTAGTCTTAGTATTTTCCTTTAAATACCTCTTACTTTTTGTTAATTGTTAATCAGTCTTTTGAAGTAAATGTAACTATACACATTGCTTACATTTTTTACATTGGTTAAAACTCAGGATTGATTCATCAAGCAAAATATTGGTTTAAGTACCTGTATTTTTCCCATCAAGCCATCAGTTGAGTATTGGTTCAAGTACCTATGCTCAATACTTGTCTAAATAGGTTTGCACCTAGTTAGACACAAAACATTCATTGGTGATCCCGACGTGATCGGAAGGATAACTGGTTCAAGTGCCTAGTATCCATCATTCTATTGATCACTAATCACACAGACGGCCATTCATAAGTGACCCAGACGACACCAATCAAGTTCTCCACCTTTATACAGCAGACAGCAATCAACTAAGGGATGGAGGAGTTGTACGTAGTACAGTCTCAGCTCAGAGACGAAATTGAAAGGATCATCCGGAACTACAAAAAGGATCCAGAAGTTCGAGAGATCTAAAATATTACAAACTACGGCTAAGCCAGCTTGAAGCCATACATGCCAAAATCAAGGCAAATCATATAGAGCTTAGTAAAGTAAAGGATCGCAGTCACGAGTACTTTACTAAGGACTACTACACGCAGCTGACAGTGCCTTGCGAAAAATACGTAAAGCACTTTAAGCAAGAGATCAACATATTGGATACAGCTATTGATGAAGACAGTGCTGACGACAATATTCGGAGACCGGAACAACGGGTATTAGGCGAAGACATCTCAAACAAGGATAATCTAACTAATGGTCTGATTAGAAAGGCCCACAAAAAAAATGTCTCTCCTAGAGTCAAGGCTCTCTAACATTGGAGTCTTGGAGGGCAATCTTCACGATATTATGACCTAAAGGTGGAATTTGTGAACCAACTATGGCACGATATAGACATACTTGACAAACAAATGGAACCAATTCCACGACTTGTTTTCTGAAATAATCCATAAACAACCATCAAACGTTGAAAAAATGTGGCATCTAAAAACACAGTTTACAGGAGAAGCATCAGGCTTAATCAGTCACCTGGCTACTACTGATGAAAACTATGTCGCAGCATGGAAGCTACTAGAAGAGCGCTACAACAACAAAATGGTATTGACATCAACACTTGTAAAGAAATTGGTATATCAACCATCCGGAACTTCGAATATAGCAGCAGTTAAACACCTGCATGGCACAACAAGGAATGTCTACTGGCTTTAAATAATTTAGGCATCCAAACTAATTCATGGGATCTATTGCTGATTCACCTTCTCATCAAAAAATTGGATCTACGTACATACGTTCAATATGAACAATCAATTGTGAGGCCTAAAGAAATTCCCAAAATATCAGAATTGTTGGCTTTCCTCAAATTACAATTCCAAACCATGGAAACTATTGGACATCGAAAAAAACCAAAGGCGACAATAAAGTTCTTCACATCATCAGCCGCACAAATGGACATCAAACTCTGTTTATCATGTGGAAAGAAATTCCATCTGCTGTTCGCATGCGACAACTTTCTAAACCTCAAGGTGCAGGATCGTATAAAATTTGTACAAAAACACAAATAATGCCTGAATTGTCTGAAGTCTGGTCACGCAGCAGGACAATGTGCATTGCGACACTGTCCCAAGTGTTCGAAAAAACACAATTCACTACTTCATCTTCAGAAACAAGCATCGTCATTAAATGGAACAAGGAATGAAGTTAAGGAAACTTCACCTGCAACTGTGGTAACAACTAATCATGCAATGAAAAACAACAAATATGTACTGTTGGCAACAGCAAAAATTAAAGTTGTCGCAAATAATGGACAGGCCTGTGAAGTCCGTGCATTACTTGATTCTGGTTCACAAATAAATTTGGTGACACAGCGGCTCGTCAACAAGTTATCATTAACCACTACAAGGTCACAGCTTTCCATTGAAGGAATCGGACATCAAACAGCAACTTCAAAAGAGGCAAAGAGGTTGCTGCGGATACCATGCTGAGAGGAGTCCCAGAGAGCGACGATGAGAACCTGACGGTGCTGTTTAATAAACTGTGTTTTTCCATCGGCTGCCGACCCCCGCCGCTTAAGAGTATGTTTCGCGTCATGATACAATTATACAGGTAGCATTGACAAGTATAGATTTTCTCAGCAGCAAGGAAACGACCATCTGTCAAAAACAGTTGTTCGTGCAACAAGAATTAAACGAATGTAAAAATAAATAAATTCCGCAAAATATGTGCGTTAAATACACAATTATAATAATGAAAGTTGTGAAAAAAGTATGTGTGATATGTGTTTAGCGTTTTCCAGCCGTGGTGTTTTAATTTTAATTGAAAACTCCTTCAATTTCGTGCACATGCATCTGCAGCTGCTGAGGTTGCTGCACTTAAACGTTTTCAACCTTTTTTTTTATGTTTGCACTTAATAACATTAAGTTTACAAATTATTTTCGTTCTAGTAATAATAACTCACTATTGATAAAATAAAATAGGCAATATTTTGTAAGAAAATGTTTGGTTATTTGCAAGCGCTGAAACATAAACAATGGCGAAAACATAAGAAATAATTGAACGCTCTCTTTCTAGACATTTTTTTTTGACAGATGGTCGTTGCCCAAGCAACTGTCAATACTACCTTGTATTATTATACCATGGTTTCGCGTTAAGAGTATAGCATGCAGAAGAAGAAATGCTCCTATAGTCATCAAGTTCTCAAGCTCGTATGAGAGGGATACAGTTCTTCGGTCTGCAGCTTTCTATCGAAGAAGCATCTGTAGAGATCTTACTCTTAGTGATTTGGGACTCAATTCGCACTCCAATTCTAACTACAACGTCTACATCAATGAGAGCTTAACTAAGCGCTGTCGTCAAATTCTACAGAGCGCGATTAAACTAAGGCGTAGTAAACAATTTTTTTCCGCTAATGCTAGGAGAGGGCATACATTTGTGAAGAAGCATGAAGATGGTGAAAACTTTTTAATAAGCGACCTAAATCAACTTGCTGCTTTCGTCGAGGGTGAGCTGATAAATGATGTGGATAGCGAGAATAAAAATACATAGTTCTTATTTAACTTCTATTTCTCTTTTAATAATGATACTTCTCTTCTTTTCTATTGTAATCTTTTTTACTTTTATTCCAATACTCTTTAACTTTTGTAAGTTTTTCTCTGCATCTTATAAAGTTATATGGTTCTTTGTTTTAAATAATGTCAATGAGTTTTATATTTTAAAACTTAATTCAGTTGTTTTTTACGGTATGTCTAAAGTGTTTGTGGTTAATATATTCTTCTATGTTTGGCTGTAACAATTCAAATAATGGTACTAGCGAAAATAGTAAGGTTCTTGTTAATGTTTTGTGTAGACGGTTCTCTGGCTTAAAAATTGCTAATTTTAATGCTCGGAGTCTTATTTCTAATAAACTAGATTACTTATAATATGTGTTTGAAGACTCGTCTATTGATGTGATTTGTGTATCTGTAGCTCGTTCCTGTAACAAAATCGGCAAGTTACCGATTTGTGTGACGTCATGCGCTATCGATCTCTAGTTACCGATTTCGTGACAACTAATGTTTCTATACGTTGAAATCGGTAAAAATTCGGGCCGCGATGAAAAAGAACACAAATCGAGAAGAAATGCTGCGAAATTGAGACAAATGACAACCAGCTGTTCAAGTTATTATTTTATTTTATGTTTTCTGTTATTTTATTTTTTGTGCACTATAATTTTATAATAAATAGATAATTAATAGTGATTCAGTGAACAGTGAAGTAAGTTCAAATTATTTGGAAATCAACTATTCAATAGATTATTGTTTCAAACGAAATGAGTAACATTAATCTTGTGATAAACGCAGAAATATGTTGCGGATTCAGAGACGCTTCTTGAGAGACACCTCGGATCCTTTTCACATTCCTAAAGCGCGATTTGTCGGACTATTTAGGTTCTCCAAAGATGCAGCTTTGGACCTACTAGGTGAAGTACGCCCTTATATGGAAACGGGACAGAGAAGCACCTATATACCAAATTCGGCTCTGTGCAGCCTTGCATTTCTACGCCACCGGATTTTTCTTGCGTGATATAGGGCAAGACTTTGTGTGTCCATTAAGCAAGACTATGATCAGCCGCATCATTCACCAATTAACAAAAATAATTGAAAATAATATAATGAAAAATATATTATATTTCCAACCACATCCGAAGATCAACTATTGCTGAAAGAAAGGTAGCTACTTTATTATAATAGAGATACAAAATGTTTTATTTCACCGTATATTTTAAATTTTTTGAAGCTACAAGATTTCCTGGTGTTTTGGGTGCAATTGACCGCACGCACTTCAAAATAAAAAAACCCCCAACTGACGTCGAATATTGCTACATAAATCGCAAAGGGTATTTATCAAAGAATGTTCAATTGGTTTGGGACTTCGACTTAAGAATTTTGGGATGCTCGCCAGGTTTGGAGGAAGGACTCACGATGCCTTTATATGGGAAAGTAGCAGGTTAAAAGGTTTTCTTCATAGCAAGTACACCGACAATGTGTGAAGGTTGGCTGATTGGTGACTCGGGATATCCTTTACAGCCATGGCTGATGACACCATACAGAAATGTTGAAAGTGCAAGCCAGGAAGAATTTAATAAGACGCACATTCAAGCCAGAAACTGCGTTGAAAGACTTAACGGCGTGTGAAAAAAAGTTTTTGGATGTCTTTCAGGAGACCGTGGTTTGATGGTTTCACCAGTTTTCTCTGGTTCCATCATTAACGCATGTAGCGCTCTGCATAATAAAATAAAAATAAATAAATAACTGGCCATTTCAGCCCTTGAAAGGACTTTGACCTAGCTTCTTATGATCAATTGTGTTGTGCGTGTTATTAAGTTTGTACACAATTGACCGAGAACCGAACCTACATGCTTAACGCCGACTCCGAACGGCGATGAACGGAAAGTTCTCGTTCTCAAGAAGCTTTACATGGCATTTTGATTACTCTCTGAGGTTTGCCATTGTCTGCAGAGAGGTGGCGGCCGTACAGAAAAATTATTTTAATTCAAATAATTTTCTGTCGCTGCTGGGGTTCGAACTTGGGTTTCCAAAGTTCTTTGACATAGCGGCCACGCACCTTAACCAACTACACCACGGACGCGCTCTGCATAATATTCGGAGAAAATACAATTTACCGATTCTAGAAGTAGGCATTCCACATAATATTCCTTCTGTTAATGTAGAGGACGCAATTACCTCAAACACGGTTTTGAGTGAAGGCAGAGCTACTCGAGAATCAATTACCCGGAACTACTTTCGATATTAAACCATTTAAGAAATCTTAAAAACTTCATCACAACCGTACTTGAAATAAGTCAGAAAAAGTAAAAATATTACAAGGAAACACAAAGAAGTATCAAACTGGAAAACAAGAACTCCGCTATCAACAACAGCATATACATAGACCAATTACACACAAAAAACATCATTAACAAAAAAAAAAAAACAATTTACATAAACTCACTGGCAATCTTCTGTAAGTAGAAAATACTATGTAACACGAACGTAATAATAATTTCTTTATTTTACAAGGTATCTAAGTAAATTTTATTGAACGTCAAAACTCTACCTGAGGATAGTTTAGTGGCTTATATATTTATAAATAGATATATTTAGTAAACTTTATATATTAAGTAAATTTAACATGCATGTTAATAACAACACAAGCAGCACAACAACAAACGACACGATACTATGTTCTTAGTTTCGACTCGAACCAAAGCAACAACCATAACAATATAAACACTTACTAAAGCTACTGAAGCTTATCTTTCCGTTTTCTGTTTTATTAAATGAAACATGCTATTTCATTAGTATTTTATATGTATATATTAATTTGTATTCATCAAAACTAAAATGTAAGAAAAAAAACTTGAAATTTATAATAATTAATTTTACATATTACATATACATATGTAATTTATATGTAATTTATATTTTATATAAAATATAATGAAACAAAAAACTTTAAATTTAAACAACTTCATTTAGATATATGTAATTTAAATGTAATTTATATTTTATATAAAATATAATGAAACAAAAAACTTTAAATTTAAAAAACTTCATTTTACATAGTATATGTAATTTATGTGTAATATACATCGTATATGTAATTAAATGTAATATAAATTGTATATGAAATAAAATGTAACAAAAAAACTTGAAATTTTTAAAAATTTGTTTTACATATTACATAAAATATGACTAGATCGACTATATAAATTTTTAGGCACTCATTACTCAGTCATTTTGCAAATATCTTGTGTTTAGATACAAAACCTAGAAAAAAATGGAAAATGAACTTAGCAAGATGTAAGTTTAAGTTTGATGAATTAGAAGTTACCATTAATTTTTATTTTGCAGACAATGTATAATCTGGGTCAGCGTCTCTTTTGAAGGAACCACCCATAGCATTAAGCTCTTTAGAGACAGCCTCCCAAACGGCGTTATGCTCCCTCCTTGCGTCGTTTGTCAAAAATTTACCCTTTCCGACGTACCGGTGCTGCTTCATTAAGTCCAACAGACGACGTCGCTGCAGTTTCCAAACTCGTCCGGATTTAATTTGATACTCAAATAAATTTTATTAGTTATATATACATCTATTCAACATATCATTTTAGTTTACCTTCTGAGTGTTGTTGTCCATTGTTTTAAAAAAATATGTGGCTTTATGTAGTTGTTAAAATGTTGCCGGAAATAAACAACAATTGTAAATTTTAATAATTTGACACCTAGTGAAGTACAACGAAAACAAAGAAAATATTTGCGACCGGGTACTCTTTCATTTCTGTACCATATATTGATTTGCGAACATTTTTAACTTTTATGTAAATATGCATTATTTCTTAATTGCATTACGTTGAAAATTAAAACGTTTTATAATAACAACAAAATATTTCAATCAATAAAAAATTCAACTTAAATGAAAGTAACCATTTTTAAAATATATTTCGAGTACTTATAACTTATTAATACACAACATTATTGACATAAGATAAATCGGTAGAATTCTCACTTGCCGCAAAGTCAGGGAGAAAAGTGACACATTTTTATCGATTCACTTTTTGTACAGAAACACTTTTTTAAAAGGTTCTATTGAAGTGAAATCGGAACATGTTACAGATTATCGATTTGAAACGAACGAATTGAACAGAAATCGATTCAGATTCTTACAGAAACAGTGTTGGTGAGAGTGACGTCAGAGTGACGTCAAATCGATAATATGAGTCGGTAACTGCGATCGATACAAGTTACAGAAACGAGCTACTGAAACGTGGTTCTGTCCCGAATCAGCGACTCTGTTTATGTGTTAAATAATTTTAACTTATTTAGGAATGATAGGAGTGATAGGAGAGGGGGAGGTGTAGCAATTTACTGCCATAAAAGCTTGAGTGCTACAGTGATACAAAAATCCTCCAATAGTTCTTTAGAATTTTTAAATCTGTGTGTAACTGACAATCATGTGAAAATTTGTCTGTCTTGTGTATACAACCCCAGTAAATTGAATAGTCTAAACTCTTATTTCTCAGAGCTTTCTAATTTATCAATTGATTTTAATTACTTTGTTACATGTGGTGACTTTAATGTTAATTTATTGTGTCATGATAATTTTACAAATTAAGTCTATGATAATGTTTCGTCTGTCAATTGTTAATGAAACTATGCCTACTCGATTCTCTAATAATGACACTCCAAGTCTTCTTGACCGCTCTCGCCGAAACCAGTGGCACGACCAAGAGTGTCGCGACGCCACTACAAAAAACGACGCCGCCTACAAAGCCACCCTGCATTCGGTTGTAACGCGTGCTGCTAAAGAGCGATACAAAGAGCAGAGGAGGGAAGAGAGACGCATTTTCAGGCGAAAGAAAAGGGAAGCAGAAATGCGTGAGTGCAAGAAAATTGAGATGCATGGTGACAGGAATGAGCTCCGAAAATTTTTCGAAAAAATAAGACGCCTGGCCGATGGTTTCAAGCCCTGGGCCTCTTCCTGGAAGGATGAAAATGGGAATCTAGTGAGAGATATCCAGAGTACACTGATGATGTGGAGGGAACACTTCTCTAGGCTTCTGAATGGTGACGACGACAACAATCCCGCCAATAGAGATGATATCCCGGAAATCCTACTTGTGGACGACAGCGTTGAAGTTCCGCTGCCCGACCATAGTGAAGTCTTGAAAGCTATAGCTCGGCTTAAAAACAACAAAGCCACAGGAGCCGATGGCTTACCGGCTGAGCTCTTCAAGAATGGAGGCGAAGTTCTATTTAAATGCATTCATGAGCTTCTATGCAGAATATGGTCAGAAGAATGCATTCCAAACGATTGGAACCTCAGTGTGCTCTGCCCAATCCACAACAAAGGCGGTCCAACAGTTTGCGCCAACTACCGAGGGATAAAAAAAAAAAAAATAAATAACTGGCCATTTCAGCCCTTGAAAAGACTTTGACCTAGCTTCTTATGATCAATTGTGTTGTGCGTGTTATTAAGTTTGTACACAATTGACCGAGAAATGGACCTACATGCTTAACGCCGACTCCGAACGGCGATGAACGGAATGTTCTTATTCTCAAGAAGCTTTACATGGCATTTTGATTACTCTCTGAGGTTTGCCATTGTATGCAGAGAGGTGGCGGCCGTACAGAAAAATTATTTTAATTCAAATAATTTTCTGTCGCTGGCTGGGGTTCGAACCTGGGTCTCCAAGGTTCTTTGACATAGCGGCCACGTACTTTAACCAACTACGCCACGGACGCCACAGGGGACTACCGAGGGATAAGCCTTCTTAATATCGCATATAAGGTCCTATCGAGCGTACTATGTGAAAGACTAAAGCCCATCGTAAACCAGCTGATTGGACCTTATCAGTGTGGCTTCAGACCTGGTAAATCCACCATAGACCAGATATTTACGCTACGACAAATCTTGGAGAAGACCCTAGAAAAACAGATCGACACACACCATCTTTTTGTCGATTATAAAGCCGCCTTCGACAGTCCAATAAGGAATTATCTATGCTCCACCATTTCTGAATTTGGTATTCCTGCAAAGCTCATCCGTCTTTGCAGAATGACACTGACCAACACCAGCAGTACAGTTAAGATCGGGATGGATCTCACTCCTCCGTTCGATACCAAACGAGGTTTCAGACAAGGTGATTCCTTATCGTGCAACTTTTTCAACCTAATGATGGAGAAGATCATCCGAGCTGCTGATTTGAGACGCAGCGGCACGATATTCTACAAAAGTATTATGCTGCTGGCGTATGCTGATGATATCGATATCATTGGCCATAATACGCGCGAAGTCAGCGCAGCATTCTCCAGATTAGCGAAAGAGTCGAGTCGAATGGGTCTTGCAGTGAATGCAGATAAGACGAAATACCTAGTGTCAACAAATAAACAGTCCCAGCGTCTTGGAAACCACGTCACTGTTGACAACATCTCCTTCGAGGTTGTTAAGGACTTCGTCTACCTGGGATCCAGCATTAACTCTTTCAACGATGTTAGTTTTGAGATAAAACGAAGGATAACTCTTGCCAACAGGTGTTACTTTGGGCTAAGTAGGCAATTGAGAAGCAGAGCCCTCTCTCGACGAACAAAACTCACGCTCTATAAGTCACTAATCATGCCCGTCCTATTATATGCAGCACAAACCTGGACGTTGAGCAGTTCTGATGAAAAGACTCTGGGAGCCTTCGAGAGAAAGATCCTTCGTAAAATCTTCGGTCCAATCTGCGTCAATGGCGAGTACCGAATTCGATGGAACCACGAGCTGTATGAGCTGTACGCTGACATCGACATAGTTAAGAGCATTAAAATCGAGCGGCTCCGCTGGCTAAGTCATGTTGAGCGAATGGAAAACGACGCTCCAGCGAAAAAATATTCGATTCGGTGCCCGGTGGTGGTCAATGCAGAAGAGGACGCCCACATCTTCGTTGGAAGGATCAGGTGTTGGATAACCTGACCACGCTTGGTGTTTCCAACTGGCGCCAGCAAGCGCAGAACAGAAATGGCTGGCGCAATTTCTTATACGAGGCCAAAACCGACTTACGGTTGTAAGCGCCAGATAAGTAAGTAAGTAAGTCTTCTTGACTATTTTACTGTCTCCGATTTGTCGTCTGTTCTTCTGTTTGATCAAATTTATTTTCTTAGCGATCACGACTTAATTTTCTGTACATTTGATATAGCGCTGTCTCGCTCTCTTACATCCAGAATGATTACATACAAAGACTTCAAGTCTATTGATCTTCCGTCTTTACGCTATGATGCTTGCTGCATTCCATGGAATGATATCTGGTTCTTTGCAAGCGTAAGTGACAAAGTAGATTACTCAAACAATAAACCATATTTTTGAAGTGCGGACTGTTCTTATTAAGAATGTGTCTTGTCCTTGGTACACGTCAAATGTCCAGAATGCAATAAAGAGACGTAACAAAATGCATAAGCGGTGGAAAAGAAATCCGTCGCCGGAAAAGTGGGAAGAATAAAGAGCTGCAAGGAATGCATCAGTTCTTATATGCAGGCAATCAAAAATGAGACACTGCTCTAACAAGCTAAAAACGACGCTTCCTGCTAAAGAGCTTTGGAAAAATCTAAAAATCCTTGGAATTGGTAACAAGACAGTAGTTGGCTGCTGTGTTGATCCCGATGTAATGAATGATTTTTTTTTAAATACTAATATCAGTCCTGGTAGCCATGAAGAATTGACAGACACATTTGTTCAACCAAATTTCCAGTTTGCTACAGTTAGCGAAAATGATGTTTTCAAAAAAGTAATGAAAATTAAAGCAAATGCTGTTGGTGAGGATGGAATTTCGATTAAATTCACTAAACTCATTCTGCCTTTTATAGTTAGCCCACTAACACATATAATAAATTATTGTTTCGCTTCCTCTTCTTTTCGTTATTCCTGGAAAATTGCAAAGGTTTTGCCTGTTGCTAAAAAACCCCACGCCAGTGAACCCAGTGATTTCAGGCCTATTAGCATTTTGTCTTCCTTGTCAAAAGTATGTGAAGCTATAATGGCTGATCAAATATCCAATTTGATCGCACAAAATAATCTCTTATCCCCATTTCAATCTGGATTTCGTGGTGGCCACAGCTGTGCAACTGCCACTCTTAAGGTACTTGATAACATTCGATCTCCATATGATGAAGGCTTTCTTACCCTGCTTTGCATGATTGACTTCTCTAAAGCATTTGACTCGGTAAATCATTCGTTACTTTTTCAGAAACTAAAAAACTATTATGGATTCTATGGCAATGCTGTTAATCTTATAAGTAGCTATTTATCGAACAGAGTTCAGAGAGTAAACGTTGACAATAACTGCTCTCAATACAAGTATGTTTCTAGTGGAGTGCCTCAAGGATCAGTTCTTGGGCCGCTTCTTTTTTCAATATTTATAAACGACATTTTTAGGGTGTGTAAATACTCCTCTGTGCAGATGATGTTCAACTTCATCTCTCTCGCAGGATGGGTCTCCTTGAAGATTTAAGCTATAGAATGAATGAGGATCTTGATAGTGTTCATAAATGGGCTATTAGAAATGGTCTTCAACTGAATGCGCTAAAATCATATGTGTTACCTATTGCTCGAAATAAAGTATGCTTTGATGATATTCCTGTCTTGTTTATAGGGGACAGAAAGCTAAAACTAGTATGTAATGTTAAAAGCCTTTGCTCTCAAATTAATTCACCCCTTAGGTTAGGTTAGGTTAGGTTGAAGTGGCTGAGCCGATAGACGACTCGTACACCTAGGCCAGTACAGGCCCGTTGTGACACCACATAATCCCTTTTTAACTAGAGATTCCCCTCCTCTATAAACCAGTTCGAACGGAGTATGCACTTTAAAATATGCCTAATTTCCAGGCATGAGACTTCGGTAAGTCCACTTAGGAAGGGATGGCCCAAAGTTGCCATTCTCCTTCTAGCTAATGCCGGACATTCGCAGAGGAAGTGCTGAGTGTTTTCTTCTTCCTCTTCGCACATGCAGCTTCTGCAAAAGTCATTAGATATAGCTCCTAAGCGAAGAGCATGCGTTCCGATTAAACAATGACCCGTGAGGATTCCTATTATTTTAGACAGGTTTACCCTGTTAAGTTCAAGCAGCGAGTTGGTGCGTTTTAAGTCGTAGGAAGGCCACGTTAGCTTAGCTATCCTACATGTGTCAAGTTGTTCCAAGCGTTCTTGTGCAAGGCTTAAAATTTTGCTCCTGCACCGGAGTTTGTAGGAGGAAATGGGTATACCTATAAAGTCCTCGTTTAAGAGGGTGTTAGAGGTCGTACCCTTCCTTGCCAATTCGTCAGCCAGTTCATTGCCCTCGATATCCCTGTGTCCGGGTACCCATACGAGGTGGATCCTGAATAACCTGGCCATCTCGTTGAGAGATCTGCGGCATTCAGTGAGAATTTTGGAGTTGTCAATATGTGAGTTTAGCGCCTTGAGCGCAGCTTGACTGTCTGAAAAGATGTGGATACTTTTTCCACTGAGGTCTTTTTGACCCAGAATCTTAGCGGTTTCGTGAATGGCTATCATCTCCGCCTGGTAGACACTGCAGTAATTTGGGAGTCTAAGGGAAGCTTCAATTCCAAGATCCTGGGAGTAGATACCTCCCCCTACTTGTTCTTGAAGCTTAGATCCGTCAGTAAAGATTTTAATGCCGGTGGTTTTAAGGGGGGTTTTGTTAACCCAGTCTAGCCGTGAAGGGATGAGAACCTCATAGTTCTTTTCAAGGTTTAAGCAGGGCACACAGTAATCTGTTCTGTCAGGGACAGATGAGTCTAGAATTAATGTGTGACCGCAATTATTACCTATCCAATTTCCAGATTCTCTTAGTCTGAGAGCTGCTATGTTAGCACATGCTTCACCTTCCTCCTCTAGGCAAAGATATCTAGAGGAGGAAGGTGAAGCATGACATTTAGAGCACTAGTTGGGGTTGAGCATAATGCCCCGGTAATACAAAGACTTGCACTTCTTTGAACCTTAGCAAATTTCTGAAGTATAGTTTTCTTATTCAGTGCCCTCCACCATACCAGTGAGCCATATATAAGTATGAGGCGGACAATTGCCGTATAGATCCAGCGTACTATTTTAGGGGAAAAACCCCATTTTTTTCCAATCGATTTTTTACAGGCAAACAGAGCTATGTTTGCTTTTCTAACACGTTCATTTATGTTGTCATTCCAGACAAGTTTCTTATCCAGAATAACTCCTAGGTATTTCGTGCCGTCACTAAAGAGCAACCTCGTGCCGTTCAGACGCGGAGGTTCTAAGTTAGGGATTTTATATTTCCTGGTAAAAAGGATGAGATCTGTTTTCTCCGGGTTTACACTCAAACCACAAGAGGACGCCCATCTTGAGAGGGTTGCGAGTGCTCTCTCCATGAGTTGACAGAGAATTTGAGGAAATTTTCCGTTAAAGACAAGAGCAATGTCATCAGCATATGCAATAACTGTGTAGCCTTCCTCCTCCATGATACGCAACAGTTGGTCAACCGTCACGGACCACAGAAGTGGAGACAAAACACCCCCCTGTGGAGTCCCCCTGCTTACAAATCTAAGGATAGAGGATCCCCCCAGTTCTGAGTTTACCACCCTGCCCAAGAGCATCTGGTGGATGAGACTCACGTGAAAATCCTCCACCCCCAGTTCTGACAAGGCAGAGGTGACCGCACAGGGGAGGACGTTATTGAATGCTCCTGCTATGTCTAGAAAGGCAGCAAGCGTGTATTCTTTGTTCTCAAGTGATTTTTCAATTGTAGACACAAGAGAGTGAGGAGCTGTTTCTGTCGATCTGCCTTTTATATAAGCATGCTGAGATTTAACGAGCCGGTCGAGTTTTGGCTTAAGAAGAAGCCCAATAAGCCTCTCCAGTGTTTTAAGCAGAAAGGAGGAGAGGCTTATGGGTCTAAAGTCGTTCGGTTTAGTGTGAGAGGATTTACCCGCTTTCGGTATGAAGATGACTTTCGTCTCTCTCCAAGCTAATGGAATGTAGTTAAGGAGTAGGCAACCATGGTAGATCGCCTGAAGCCAGGGTACTATTGCGTTGAAGCTATAGTGGAGTTGAGCTGGTATAATGCTATCGGGACCCGGAGATTTATAAGGTTGGAACGAGTAAACCGCCCATCTTAAATTCTCCTTGCTGGTTAGCTGCCCAATCTGCTGAGGTGTAAGTTCGGAGGAGAATGTTTGAAAGCTGGAGTTGTTAGTGTGACCACTTCCAGGAAAATGTACGTCCATGAGTGTATCTAAGGTTTCGATACATGAGTCTGTCCAGGTACCATCTTCTTTTTGAAGAAAGCTTGGTGCTGTTGGGAATTTTGCAAGTATTTTCCTAAGCCTTGAGGCCTCAGAAGTACTTTCTATATCTGTGCAGAAGGAAAGCCAAGATGTTCTTTTTGCTTTCCTTATTGCTGTTTTGTAACTACCTAGTTTGGACTTATATGTTTTCCATGCGTTCTCGCTATTGCTACGCCTTGCGTAGTTAAAGTCTCTGCGACAGTCCTTTCTGAGGATTTCAATTTCCCGAGACCACCATACTGGTTTACGGGATTTCTTTTGTATTTTTTCCGGACATGCTCTGTTAAGGGCATCCGAACACTTTCTGGTAAAATTTTGTACAAGGGCGTCTAAACCTTCCTTGTTTGTCACGTGGAGAGAACTATCTGAGGTCAAGGACCTCTTGATTATTTTATTATACCATCTCCAATTTGTCTTACGGAGATTTCTTATTTTTTGTGGCATGGATTGATTAGTTTCCTTCCAGCCAAATTTTATGTACCTATGGTCTGAGAACGAATGTTCTTTTAAGACCTTCCATGAATAAATTTCGTCCGAGAAGTTTCCAGATGCTAGGGTGACATGCAGGACTTCCTCTCGGTTTTTAATTATAAATGTTGGTTCATTGCCCTTATTTAATATATTTAGGTTTGTATTAAGTAGGTAGTTAAAGAGTGACTCACCTCGATCGTTGTTGTTTGTGCTGCCCAATTGCGAGTGGTGTGCGTTGGCATCTCCACCCAGTATTATGTGCGCGGCACGGGTGGTTTCCTTTACCAGTTTCCGAAATGACTGTGTGGGTATATTCTCGTCATACGGGAAGTAATAGGAGGCCACCCTGAGTTTTTTGTGGCCCAACTCCAGGCTGACCACCGTGAGGTCTCCATGACTAAGCTGAGGGAGAATAAAACAGTTTAAGTTATGTTTAGCTAATATACAGGTTCGAGTTTTACCTTTATTAGAGACGTGATAGTTTGTATAGTTTGGTGTATTCAGGCCCAGGATTTTGTTGTTGTTTATGCAGGGCTCCTGAATGAGCTCCAGGTCGACATCACCCGTTGCCAGGTGACGCTGGAGAGCAGCAGATGCTGTTTTGTAGTGGTGGAGATTAATTTGGAGTACCCAGAACATCCTCTGGTACTCCAACCACCGTAGTGTCAGCTTCCTCGTCGCTGAGGGGTTCTCCCAAAAGATCCTGCTCACTGTAGAGGCTGGTCATCGCAGCAGCAAGCTCGGAAGCGGACGAAAGCTCATCCTCACTTTCTGACGCCATTTCGATATCACTGGTAGTCTCAGTCGTGGCGTTGGAAGCCGCACGACCAACCAGTGACACCGTGTCAGTCTTATAGATTCTCGGGTGAACCTTGCCGAATCCATAGTTGAGAGTGCTGTCCTTGTTGAGCCTGTCAAGACATTCATTATTGAGGATCAGCAAGATCTCCATCTTGGACCTCTTGGTGCCAACCGTTTGATCCTTGGCATTGGGCTCCAGCATGACCACCTTCCAATTGTGTGTGGAGATGTCTGGATTGAAGACCTTAAACATCTCTAGGATCTCCTCGGGTTCAGATGGAGTGACTGGAACCCGGACCCTAGCTCTTGGTCTGGACGGAATCTCTTCCGAGTTAACAGCCTTTATCCGAGCGCCTGGATAGACCTCCCCGACTTTCTCAACCACCGCTTTAAATATCTCAGCGGCTCTGCTGTTGTCGCAGGCCATCAGCTTGACGTTACCCTGAAACCATCCTGCGTCCGTGCATGACGGGGGTGGCCCAGGGTTGTCCTTGAGGACCTGCAAGGCGACCTTGGCGAGAGAAGCTTCTATCCAGCTCCATTGGTGTTTGGGTATTTTACCGTCCTCGCTGTTCTGGTCTATGACCCCTATGACTATTTTGTCCTTGGCAACCTCTGCGAAGGATCGTAACCCCACGCCATGGGTTTTGGCCCTCTTGGCGGCTGGTTCGTATTTGCAGGTTCCTCCACAGAGCGGTTTCTCTTCGTGGCCGGAAGCTTTGTGCGGGGAGGCTCGAGTGTGAAGTCCGGTAGAACCTTCTTTGTCCATTCTATATCCTCCTTGACTTTCCTCAGGTCATCCTTTGAGACCTGACCCTCCTTGATAGGATCGGTAGCCAGGCGTCGAAGAATACGGGATGCCTTCCTGCGGTCTAGGTAACCTACCTTTAAAGGATCCCTTCTTGCAAAATCGGTCGTCCTGGCGCTGACCATTGGGTTTTCCTTGGTCCCAGATGCATTGGTTGAACCCGCGTCTCCGCGTCGATTGCTACCTTTGCTTAAGGAACCGGAGGGTCCAATGTCAGCTACACAGGCTTTCGATATGTTTGCTGTTGTTGATAAGGGGCGATGATTTGATGGTATCACTATCATCGTCTGACCCTGTGTGGTAGGTTTCGAGCTTGGTGGTACCACAGCTTTGAGATCGGAACCGGAGGTTCCTACCGGTTTTTTTGTTTGGGGTCCGGACCCCCGTTTGGGTGTTGAGGTTTTTTGTGTGTTGTTTTTGTTGTTGTCGTTCATGTTTGGTTCCCACGAGTGGCGGAGAAGGGACGGTCGACCCAGGCAGAGATCCGCAGTACCTGGGCAAGGCTGAATAGAACCGGAGGTCGCCAGGTATCCGGAGCACACCGTTCGCGACTGAGCAATTATTTTAGACTGGGTCCTCAGCCAGGCTGATCCTCGGCACGGTACGCATGACACCTTGATCCGACCCAGGGGGAAAGAGAAGGAGAGAAGGGATGTTTCAGGATAGGGCAGGGGAGGAGTGGCAGGCTTAGTTGTTCTCACCGAGTTTGTTTGGTAACACAGCCCTGTTAGAAACTTAAGCCCCCACACCCAGCAGTCGGAGGGACTACTTTCGTCAAGGTGCTGCCAGTCGTGGGGGAAATTCGTCCCTTACTTGCACTGATCACATAAATAGTGTAGTCCGAAACATTTAGTATGTCCTGCGAAACTTAAGAATGTCAGCTCAGTTTACACCTACTGATACCAGGCGTAAGTTAGTCCCTGCAATAACATATTCTGAGCTTATTTTTAGTAAATTAAATTCTAGTTCTGGACACAAACTACGAATTGCGTTTAATCATGCGACGCGATATGTTTATAATATTCACAGGTTTGATCACATATCTCAATTCAAGAATAGTATTCTTGGTTGTGATATAATTAGCTACCTAAATGCTCGTTACTGCATATTACTACATAAGTTGATTCACCGTAAAGTTCCTCGGTATTTGTTTGAGAAATTGCAACTTTGTCAATCGTCCAGAAGTAACATGATGATAATACCTAGCTTTAATTCTCTTAACTCAACTTGGCTATTTTTCGTTAATGCCATACGATTATGGAATGCGTTACCCAGTTACATTAAATCTATTTGTAATGAAAACAGTTTTAGGCAGGCCGTTCTAAATCATTTTGCTTGATTTCAAATATTTTTAAAACAAATTTACAAATCTCTACTTCTTATTTCTGTATATCTAATTCATTTGTTAATCTTTTTATTTTCATTTTCAATTTTTCAATTTCTTAATTTCTAAAATCATTTAAATTTTCTGCTCTATTTTACAGAATATATTTTATTTATTTCTTGTTTTTCATTAATTTTAGTAATTAATATGAAATTCATGTATTCTTATTTATATTGTTTATATTATCAAACAGTATGTACAACTATAATTTATGTTAACTTTTTTTTGTAGAAGTATTATAAGTTATGTTAATTTTCTTAAATTTGAATATCCTTAACCCTATATCTTTGTATACGAAAAGAACTTGTTTTTATTATACTAATGATGATGTTATTAAATAAAAAAATAAATTACGTACTTAAGCCAGATAGCAGTACCACAAAGCTCAGGGTCGTATTTGATGCATCAGCAAAACGTCAAGTGGCCAGGCTTTAAGCAGTATATTGCATAAGGGCCCTATTGTTCAAAGTGATTTATTTTCAATGCTTCTGCGCTTTAGAACATACAGATACGTGTTTACAGCCGATATTGAAAAGGTGTATCGACAGATTGGCATGCATGAGGAGGACACAGCGCAGCAACTCATTGTGTGGCGGAAGGACCCAAGTGAAGTTATTCAATACTACCGGCTTAAAACAGTGACGTATGGAACAACATCAGCACCATTTCTACCAAATGTCTGCAATATCTGGCAAAACAGAACATGGGTAAATACCCACAAGGTGCACAAACTTTGCTTGAAGATTTTATGTGGATGATTGTCTCAGTGGTGCCAATGATATCGCTTCAGCTTTAGAATCGCATCAGCTTTAGAATCTCAAACCCAACTTACACAAATTCTTCAAGAAGCTGGCTTCATACTCCGGAAATGCTGCTCTAACAACTCAAAATTACTTGCAAACATACCTGTAGAGAATCAAGAAGTTAACCTGGATCTGGATGATAAGGCTACAAAAACATTAGGTCTCATTTGGCTACCAAAAACAGGTCAACTATGTGGACGAGCATACTTATCAACAGTTGAACAGATTACAAAACGCGTAGTAGCTTCAGACTTAGCACGAATCTTCGACCCATTAGGGATCTTTGGACCTGTAATCGTATCCGAAAAAATATTCATGTAAAAACTATGGAAGCAAGAATATGAATGGAGTGAAAGGCTACCACATCAAATTCAACAAGAATGGCATCACTTCAGAGAAAATATATTGGAACTCAATAAGTCAAAGGAACCCCGACACATATTTCATTCAAACCCTCAAGTAAAGGTTCAGCTATACACCTTTGCCGGTTTCTCAGAACGAGCGTACGGAGCATCTGTTTATGTGCGAACAACATACAAGGATCGAACCATAACATCGAACTTGTTCTGCGCAAAATCAAGGATAGCACCCCTAAAACTACAAACGCTTCCTCGATTGGAATTGTGTGCAGCTGTTCTAGGAGTCGAGCTTACAGAACGAGTGAAGCAGGATCTGAAATATCAAGATGTCCCAGTATTTTTTTGGTCAGACTCAGAAAAAGTTTTGTCATGGATTAAATCATCATCAACTTCATTACACACTTTCGTCGCCAACCGAGTAAGCAGGATTCAAGAAATATCACATATCAATCAATGGCATCATGTCTCGTCACAGGATAATCCAGCCGACATAATTTCAATGGGGATTAACCCCTTGCGTACTACGTGGTTTTTCGGACCCTTATTTCTACATGGCAGCCAAGAGTCATGACTAGACAGCGGAAAATATGAAATTGCATATTTGTATTGAATAACCGCAAAACAATTTCGATGACACAGATATGAGTCCTGTCAAATTCTATCTTGAAAAACACAACATAAAATTTGCATATTTTGCATATTGCATAAAAAATGCATATGCAAATAAAAAATTGCATATTTGCATATAATATGCATATGCAAAATGTATGCAAGTCCATTTAACCGCAACTGCATGTCTGTGTGTGTTTGTGGACCAACAATAACTTCTGTCATAGAAATGGTCGTATGCAGGTGGTGCAGGGAAAGTGTCCCCCTTTCCCCCTGCTTTGCATTTTTAGAAATCCTGCGGACACCGATGATCATAGGTAAATTAAGTCAACCGAAGTTGAGTTCTTCAGAAATAAAATCAACCCAAGGTCGAAAATGTTTGTTGTTGTTGTTGTTAGAATAATTCGGGCAAAGCGATGGCAAGAGTTCAAGGCCCCTTTTAGAAAACTGAAATCCGGTGTTATTTTTTGGCCCATCTTGCTTCTTTTTTAAGATATGGCGCTCTTTCTAATTTTTTAAGGTTATTATTTTGACCGATCCCTCTACCTGTGCGTCTCGATTTTGAGACTCCCTTTAGATAACCCAAAATCACTGTTATTTTTATCTATCTTGCTTCGTTTTCGAGTTATGCTTTTTCTAATTATTTAAGTTTAAAATATATTATCGACTCTCTTTACTTGTGAGCCCTTCTGAAAACTGAAAACGATTGCTGAAAATTTGTCGATGCGTTTTGATGGTGCACTCGGTGTGCTCGCATTGATTTCCTGTTACTTTTACATCAGTGTCGTTCTATGGTTTGATATTTTATTTCATATTAAAACCTTCAAAATACACCGACACTAACGAAGAGTTTTTAAAATATGCAATTCTTGTTTTGTTGGCTTTGCTTCATACAAAACATTTTTGTTCGATGTCATGGCTACACTGAAAAACACTACACCAACAAGTGCATACTATTCAAGTATTGTGAATAGAATATTCAGTGCAGCCCTTTATAACCAACACATATAAATAGTATGTATTATACCACATGTGTATAAATTCATTATAGTTTCAGGTTGTACAATCATTAAATTTGAATGAAGCAGTGTTAGTAAAAACCGCACAAGAGTTATTCACTTTTATATAGGAGTTTTACTTTTTTAAGTTATTGCCAGTTTGGAAGGAAAGGGTATGAGCTTAAAAAAATCTTACGAAATATTTGAGAAAGCCCAAGGAATTATAAATGAAGTTCCTGAAATGTTGGGTGACGACCTTCGCCTTAAATTAAAGATCGTTATGGAAAGAAACCCAGACTTATATCTGTTTTAAAAGCAAACGAAATTTTAAATAAAACTGCAGTGGATTACCTGGAGTACTTTAAAATTATTTTTTCTAAAAAGCGGCAAAATTTCGCCGTAATTTCAAATTTTTTATGTATGAAACTTTAAGTTGAAGTTAACGTGTCGATATCGGATGGTTACCATAATAACTTAAGTTTGGCAGCACCTAAAAAAAAAAAAAATAATTCATAAATAATATGAGAATGGCTATCGTGTGAACTAAAATTTCCAAGTTTGGTCAAAAACAAAAAAATTTATGAAGATTTAAAAAAAAAAATTGTAAAAAGTCAAGTTTTTTCTAGATTTTGTGCAAAAAAATATATAAAAAATAAAAATGTTTGCAATATTTTAGTTCACATGAAAACTATACATGTGGAAAGTATGCGGTTAAAATTTGGAGATAATCGGACAAGGTAATCATGTTTAACGATGGTAGCCAGGTATAAAATATTCATATGTTACATATGTATATCATACATAAATAGTATTAAAAATTAATAACAAAATGTTTTTTGCAAATGTTTTTTAGTGTATTTATTCACCCCAAAAAATTTTTTTCCATTATCTCTTAACGCTTTCCTGAACAAATTTTGAAAATTTTCACTCGAATACCGAGCGCGCCAAGTAGGGACATGCCTTAATAAAACGTTAATAAAATAATTGTTTCATTTTTATCATTTTCTTTCTCAAGAAACCTTTTAAATATGAAAATTAATTTGGAAATTTTATAATTTCAGAAAATTTTAATGACTATAAGCAAAAATATGCAGCATATTTCTTGCATATGTAGAAAATATGCAGCATATTTATTGCATATGCTTTTGCATATTTTTTGCATAAAATTTGCATATCATACATATGGAGTAAAACATGCATTCATGAAGTCAAAATTAGTACAAATCCAAAATTTGACTGCAATCAGACTTCAAATAAATTTTGCATACAATTCCGCTGTCTAGTCATGACTTAAACCATCACCAAAACCTGCCGGTACACCCAATGACATCGAAAGAAGAAAAACGACCGCTGCATCGATGATAGCTTCTTCGTCAGCATCACTGGAGGAGCTAATTTATGGAATCAACCACAAAAACTCATTTCGAACTTTGCAACGCACAATTGCCTACATGCTACGTTTTATTGAAAATCTAAAGAAACAAACAACAGCTCGGCATCTATCCATAAGTGCATCAGAACTGAATAAGTCCTTAGTAGTTATAATCAGGTCTTTTCAAATGGCAGATTTCAAAGGTGAAAGAAAAGAATTATAAAAATACAAGCAGGTGAGAAAATCAAATCAACTTGCAAGCCTATGTCCTTTCTTAGACGATTAAAATGTATGCGTGTGGAAGGCCGATTAGAAGCATCATCATTACCCTTTGATGAAAAACATCCATTTTGCTACCATACAATGATTTAATAGTAAAATTATTACTTGCCATGGTTCATCAAGACAACAAACATTGCGGCCCGAAGGCCTTATTGGCAGCCTCGAGGCAAAAATGATTGCACGCAATATTGTACAAAACTGTGTGCGTTGCGTCAAAGCAAAACTAAAGCTCCACAGCCAAATCATGTTCAATCTACCAGCGGATAGAGTAACTGAATCACAGCCATTTCTAACAGCTGGTGTAGATTACTGCGGTCCAATATGGATCCATTACAAAATCCGTGGAAAACGACCTCAAAAAGCAGTGTTTTGTTGTTTTGTCACGAAATCAGTACATATGGAAATAGTTTTGGACCTCACTACTGACGCCTTTATTGGAGCACTCGAAAGGGTTATCAGCCGCCGTGGAAGGTGCCAGACATTTTACTCTGAATTGCAACAATGAATGAATTGCAACAAGCTGTTTTCGCTGATTCCGCTCAAGAGAAAATTATCAAATCCTGCAGTGACAAGGGCATCGAATGTAAGTTTCTTACACTAAAGCTCCACATTTTGGTGGACTCTGGGAAGCTGCAGTCAAATCAGCCAAGCATAATTTGTATCGCAGTGTCTCTACTGCTTATCTTACATATGAAGAACTAGAGACTGTTGTAGTTGAAATAGAGGCAATTCTAAAGTCTAGGCCTCTCACCCCGTTGTCGAATACCTGCACGAGCTCCAACAAACGTCTAAATGGAAGCATCAAGCACCAAATGTAAAGGAAGGCACATTGGTCATCATAAAAAAAGAAACAGGAGATGATGGCTTTATTCGGGTCGTTGACGTTAAGACAGCTTCGGGCATATCCAAACGACTTATACATAAATTATCTCCATTATTCACTAAAGGAGAAACAGAAAAAATAGAACCTGCATCTGTACTGACAAATAATCACAAGCGAAAAAGGTCACATCCACTTGAAGATACCCCAAACTACATGTCAGCATCAAAGGGTCTTGCTCTCTCAGTAATGCTGGTTGATGTTGCCATTAGCAATGACCTCTCCAATTAATACATCAAGATTTCGCAACAAGCCTGGTATTTACTTCGAAGGAATAGGTGCTGCACGGCTATCAACAGGTATCTGGAAAATCATCAATTAAATTCACTATCAGATCACAACACTAAGGAAGCTCTGCTTACACCCAACATTGGACATCTCATGCAGTTCACTCATTGATTATTTTCAAGTTACTGTTAACAATCTGCACCAGGAGGAAACCTTATTGTCATCAAATCGTCCTAAAAGAGGTGCGTTTAATATCATCGGAAACGTGGCTCACACTTTGTTTGGTGCTCTCGACTCAGACTATGCCGAACACATATCAAACACCATAAATGAAGTAAAATTCAACGAGAATCATCTTTTAAAGCTGTTCAAGAATCAAACATCAATTATTGATTGAAATATAGCGTTTGATAAACGTGGACATAAACAAAATTGAATACACAGCTGCTCAACTACGTTTGACTCAGCAACTGGCAGTTTTATTCACTAAACTCTCTATGGTTAGCACAGAATTGCAGCACACACAAGCAGATTAATAAACATCTTAACGAACACTAAGCATGGAAAAATAAGTCCACAGATCCTACACCAAAACAACTTGCGAAAGAAAACTTGACTATCAAAGGACACTTCCCTCTAGTTTGGCCCTTCCAGTCGAAGACAACAACCTACTGGAACTTTATACCATTATGGATGTTAAATCTGGATTAACAAAAAATCACGTCATCTTTGAATTAGTTGTACCACTAGTTGATCATAATAAACTTGACCTATTTCTTATACACCCGATTCCAATAACAGTAAATAACACTCTTGTGGCGATTAAACCCACCATCGAAATATTAGCAGTTAGTGGCTATCAGGATCAATACATTTTACTAAGCCGAGCCGAGGCTGAAGCAGCAACGTTGACGAGTGATGACATTTATTTAATAAGTACGAAGCAAGCTACCATTGTAAGACAATCAAAGAAACTTGCTTGCAAGATTCAACTTTTTAACAACAAGACGTCCCAAATCTGTGACCTAACAAAGTGCTCTGATCAGTTAACATTTACATCATTACATCTTGCTATTAAATGGATTTACGCTTCTACAGTTTCAACTGAAATTACAGCAGTATGTAATCATGAAACCATTCAACACTTATAGGGTCAGGAATACTTATGATTGACCAACACTGCAGCTTAAAAAATGATGACGTCCAGATCCGAGGTTATGTTGAATCATCCAGTCGTGTGTACCCATCATATGCTGGTATTGGAAATATCTCATCCATCAGTCAACCTAACGCATTAAAGGGTTTATTAACACAAAATTTCGAACATTTTTGAGACAAAACTGGAACAACTCACTGATCTGCAGACGAAACTATCAAGAGAAGATTTTGACCAGTTACCAAACCAGCTCGAATCCAATAAAATCCATCATCATGTGGTCAGTTATTCAGCGTTAATTTTGGCGATGTCTTTTATCATAAACTACAGTATTTGCAAGATAAGAACACACTACCAACGAAGATCCGCAACCAAGGCTAGCACATCTCCTCAACCGGTGCCACGTCAGCACAAATCAGCATTTCAAATCGAGATAAAATCAGCATTTGAAATCGAGAATGTTCATACAAACAAACATAAAACAACCCAGCGGGAAAATAAAAAGCGCTTCTAGAAATACGGCATTTTATACGCAGTTTAGGTATGTTTTGAGGATGCGGTCTTCAGAGTTCAGATTTGTGGAGCTCATATTTTTATCTACATTTTGTTCTCAAATAATCAAGCGAGGAAATAGCAGAGCGTTAAGTCTTTCGATTGTAATGCCAGCAGTCCGAGTTCAATCCCTGCATGTGACAATAAGTACAATTTTTTTGCATCTTCATTTGTCGTTTACGAAGTTAACTGCATCCACAAAGCTTCCCATAGATGCAGTAAAAATGCGCAGGATTTTGCGGACACGTAGAACAAAAAAAGAAATTAAGTTTATTCAAAACGGATGCGCTACTTGCTTCAAAAACAGCGCATCATCATTAGTGTTTCAGCGCTATTGCTACCCGCTGGGAACAAACACACAAATATACATACACGATACAGTATTAAGTCATAAATAAATATAAGTATATAAACAAAAATACACTAAGCAATAAAATTGCCAATTTGCACATAAGAACGCAGTTTGTTTACAACAGCATAATTCTAGGCCAACGACATGCAATTCGTTATTGCATTAATGTTAAACAAAATCCGCTGAAATGCAAGCAAAACAATATTGGAAAATTGGGTCACAAAATAAGTGCAATAACCTGCTGTCATGAACTTCGTTCTTATAGTGCAATGCAGCAATTTTATATTTGTTAATTTCATATTTATTCATATTTAAGTCTAAGTATTTTCCTTTAAATACCTCTTACTTTTTGTGAATTGTTATTCAGTCTTTTGAAATAAATGTAACTATACACATTGCTCACATTGTTTACATTGTTTAAAACTTATTATAGTTAAAAATGGTTAAATATAGTTAAAAAATTATTGGTTTAAGTGCCTTTATTTCGCCACCCAGCAGCACTGTTCAGATTGCTGATTGCCGACATGTACAGCAATCTCAAAATGAACAAATTTAGATTGCTCCAATCTGTGTTCATCCGCTCTGGCTCTTAGAGTTTTTGACAGTTTCACATTGAAAGCAACAACAAAACGACTAGATTGTTTGATTGGCAATCACCGTGTGAGTTGGGGATAATAAGCATTAACAAAAACAAACATCAGCTGTTTATATTGCTTCTCAAATTTTACTGAGAGAATGAATACCGCAAGCATCGAAGTGAGTGTAAGTGTTAGATCTAGAAAGCCACTAAGCTAAGTTACGGGATCTACAATTTTAACTCCAAAACAGAGTCCACATCCAACTCAAAATGCGAATGACAAAAGAAATAAATGCTCTGAGAGGCGATGTCATGCATGCACTCACTTGGAAGAAAAATGTAGGCAGTTTCAAAAATCACTCAACACTTTGCAGTTGCGAGTGGAGAAAATGTAAAAGGAAGAAAGAGAAAAAGTATTGATAAACTCAAATGATGTAGCCGCTCTTAATAATGAAATCGCGAGCCGTGGTGGGGTGCAATAACGCCTTGTGAAATTACACCTTAAAGGCCTTATTTCACAATTGAAAGTGTAATAAAGCCTTTTTTGAAATAAAGGCCTTATTTCTCAACTCAAAGTGAAATAAGGCCTTTATTAAAATTCACCCAATTGTGCAATAAAGCCTTTTTTCTTCTTTTTATTATTCTCTTGTTACACTGTTCTTGTAATTTTCCCTTTTACAAAATGTTGACATGAAGGACTAAACATCTTGTAAAAGGGAAAATTATTAAATCACGGCATCATGTAAATGTCTTTTTTTTTTTTTTATTGTTTCAACTTTATGTCCAGTGTGTAGAGGCATTGTTCAAGAAGCCAAAAACATTTTTGTTTAATTTTCTTTCGTTTAATTCGGTTTTTTTTTTAATTATTAATATTCTATTAATTTTCTGGATATGAAAATTTTTGTTGAATTATTAATGTTAATTTTTGTTAATATTAACATTTGTAATTTTTCAATAAAATATAAAAAGAAAAAGAATATTATTGCTTCATTAAAAAAAAATTCAAAGTGCAAATACACCTTTAAGGCCTTATTTCACAATTGAAAGTGCAATAAAGCCTTTCTTGAAATAAAGGCCTTATTTCTCAACTCAAAGTGAAATAAGGCCTTTAAGGTGTAATTTCACAAGGCGCTATTGCACCCCACCGCGAGCCGTGTTGCCAGAAATTTTTGGGGTAAAAGGCTAGATGGGCTTTAAAAAAATTTAGATTTACATTATTTTTTACTCTGTGAATATACGTGTGTATTTATATATTTACATACAATATGAATATGATATAAAACAATACCAAGAACAAAAGATCCAATCCAATGTTTTAAAGTTTACTCGAGAAACGAAGTTTGCACAGACGACACGAAGTTATTTCCTCGAACTTCGTAAACAGACTTGAAAATAAGGGATTTGTAGGCAAAATAATTACGTTTCCCCAACATTTCAAGTTTCTACGTTTCCAGTTTTCTACATTTGGTGACTTAATTCTTGCTGCCTATGATTTGCGCAAACTTGTTGTTTTCCTGACTCGATTTGCAGGGAGTTGAAAAATGAAAGGAACTTGAAACGACAAATGGATCCATTCATGCAGATCTCTGGTCCATACATCTTAAGCAATATATCAAAAAAGGCTAGAAAAGGCTAGAACGAAACAAAACAAGACTAAAAAAAAGGTTAGAGGCTAGATGGTATTTTTCGAGGCTAGACGACCGTAAAAAAGGCTAGATGGCAACAGTGATCGCGAGCTGCGGATGCAATTCTCTTCAGTGTGCCTGCTGAGAATCTAGCAATGTGTTTTCTCAATCTCTGTTAAACTATAAAGTGTAGACCACCAGTTTTAAAATCAATTTTTCGGCCCCGTCCTCGCAACCAACCATCAGATTCGCCTATAATAACTAAATTTAATATTCCGCAAGAGAAAATGTTGGCTTTTAAATCGATTGGCACTTTGCGTAAAAACCAGGGTCGGCAACTGTCTCCGTGATGTTGGCATTGACTCAGATAAGAACATCTTCATGAATGAGCGTCTGACGTTAAGAAACCGTGCTCTCTTCAAACAAGAAGTCCGTATGAAACCATGATACAATTACACGGAAGGTTCAGCTGGTAATTTTGTTGTTGCTTTTGTCGTTTGACGTTTTTAGCTCCTACAGCTTTGTTGTTGCGAAATTTCTCAATTGAGCAGCCATCTTAAAATTGGATACAATTATGGTCGAAACCATGGTATAATAATACAAGGTCGTATTGACAACAGCTTATTTTCTCTTCTGCAAGAAAACATCTCCTGTCAAAACCAACTGTTTGTGAAAATACATCTGCAGCTGCTGAGGTTGTTGTTTTTTTTTCACTTCAACGTTTTCAACATTGTTTGTGTTTTCAATGGCGGATTGTGAGCGCTCTCTTTTTGAGTATATTTTTTGACAAGAGATGTTTTCCCTAGCAACTGTCAATGCTACCTTGCATTATTATACCATGAGTCGAAACCAGATTTTCTCTGTATTTACAAGGAACGGATCTGTATTTGTGACGGATGGCAAAAATGGAAATCCTATAAAAATACTCAATGAGAAAACTTGGTATGCCATTGCCGAGAGGATTGAAAATTCACCAGAGTTTTTTTCGTAATAATGTATGCAACTAGAAAACCTATTATAATAGTATTTTATTTATTTTTATTTATCTTGTTATTTCACTCTAAGTTTTTTATATTGCTATAAAACGATTCAAATTTCTATTATTTTTCTATTTCGGTTTCTCGTCTTAATCTTTCACTCTTTTTCTCTCAGATCTTTTACATTTTTTTTGAGTACTTCTAGTCTTTGTTTGTGTTTGGGTTGCAAGTTTTGTCAATTTATATATCTAAATGTTGGAAGTAGCAACACATTGGGGGAGCCAAATTGATTTATCACATACCCTACTAAACATGATTTGTAAAAGAAATTGAAGTTTTTATATTTGTCATTTAAATGCACAAAGTCTTAATAATAAAATAGATGATTTGCGTCTACTTGTTAATAATACAATGATCATATGCCTATCTTAAACGTGGCTTAAGTCGGAGATGTGTCAATAATTCAAAATTAATTTGAGCAGACAGACATTTGAAATCTGGCGGAGGAGTTTGTATTTACATAAAAAGCTCTTATAAGTTTCGCATTGTTAAAAAATCCGACCATTATGACCAAATAGAGTATATTTTTATTGAGATTTTCCACGAATCGGGTAATTTTTTAATTGGGTGTGTTTACATGGCCCTAAGTTTTGCTAATTCTTAACCTCAACATACTTAACAGTAGAAATAATCATTTTACAGATATGGTTGAACAATTCAACTTAAAAATTGTGAACCATCAATTGACACTTCAGGCCCAACTGTCAACCAAGTTTATTAGTTTTGTTCTTGGTTTCTGATAATAACATAATTCTACATTATGACCAACTCTCCGCTCCAGCTTTTTCGAACCATGATTTAATTTTTGCTTTCACTAAATATAAATCCAGTCGTCTGTAATGAAACTTGGTTAAGTTATTTCGATTTCTCAAGCACCAACTTAAACAACCTATTTTTGGAGTGTCAAAGCATAGATTGGGATCCAAATTACACTACAAACGATCCCAGTAAACAAGTTAAATATTTTAATCATAATATCCATTACTTATTCACTGAACATGTACCAGTCAAAACAAAGAAAAATAAGCCAACCAAAAACCCCTGGTTTACACAAGAGGTAAAGTATCTCATTGCGTTATACTTTATACAAGCGTTATAGTTTATATAAAAGATGGAAGAGATAAAGACGTTCAACCCCTGGTAGTAACCATATTTAATAACTACGTCACAATTTCCGTCTTTGTGGAAGATAAAAAAAATTGTACCTTTGCCAAAATCACAACCTCAAAACAGTATCCAATTTTGCCCAATAGCCATTCTTCCTTTTCTGAGCAAAGCCTTCGAAATTATCGTAAGCAATCAATCAAAAATGAACTTAAACAACAAGAACCTTATCACAAAACATCGATCTGGCTTCCGAGCGAAACATAGTTGTACAACAGTGCTTCTTAAAATATGCGAAGATATTAGATCTGACTTAGATAAAGATATGTTCGGATTAATGGTTTATTTAGATTTGTCAAAAGCTTTTGACTGTATTGATCATAGTCTTCTTGTACATAAACTTGGTACTCAGTACTTTTTTCATGACTCTCTGCGTAATCTTATGACCTCATATCTCAGCGATCGTACACAATACGTTTATCTATACAATAAATGCTCGTCAAGTTTGAAGGTTTTTTCTGGCGTTCCTCAGGGCTCAGTTTTATGTCCTCTTTTATTTATTACTTTTATAAATGATATTGTTGATTGCTTCTCTTCATGCGAGCATCATATATACGTTAATGATACACAGTTGTATAAGCTCTTTCCAAAATCACGCAAAAATATAGCTGCAAACGAAGTTAATTTGGTGTTAAACAGTGTTTTCCAATGTGTGACGAACCTCTGCTGGTTCTTTCGTTTGCTGGGGTAAGCTCAGCGGGTTTCCAGGGTTCTTACAAGAAATTACACTTTGGTTTTCTTTAATAATTGATCTTTATTAAATGTTTGGCCTTTATCTTTAATACACTGTAAAATATCTGAATTTATATTTTTGTATTGTTGATTTAATGGGCCTTATTCCTCCAGGTCTTCACGTCTGCGTCTCGGCTTAACAGGCGGGCCTACAAGCCGCAGCACTGTTACTCGATGAAAAAAATGCGAACACGCGGGCTTACAAGCCACGGACAATGTTCTGGTTTGAGCAGGCGGGCATACAAGCCACGGACGCTGCTAACAAAAAGGTGAAGACAGGTGGGCCTACAAGCCACCGACTCTGTCTACTGCTACTGCAGGGGGCCTACAAGCCACCGACGCTGCTCTTGCCGTTGGATAAACAAGTGGGCCTACAAGCCACCGAAATGTTTATCTATTACTTTTGCAGGTGGGCCTACAAGCCAACGACTCTGATTTCTCCGTTGGATAGACAAGTGGGCCTACAAGCCACCGAAATATCTATCTATTGTCTTTGCAGGTGGGCCTACAAGCCAACGACTCTGCTTTCTCCGTTGGATAGACAAGTGGGCCTACAAGCCACCGAAATGTCTATCTATTGTCTTTGCAGGTGGGCCTACAAGCCAACGACTCTGCTCTTAATAAAAAAATATTTCACTTCTCACAATTTCTCACCTCCTCTGTCTTTGCCACTTTCCACTCTTTTCTTCGGTCGGCGTATTTTACTCAAATACTTTTTCGGTCCAATTGCACTCTCTGCTTCACTGTTTTATTATTTGTTTATAGAATTTCGATCACTTGCACTCTGCACACTTTTAATGTATAACATATTCTGTCCTCTGCTCTTCGATTGCGGCCTATTTATACCATCGTCTTCTTGTTGTTTGTGACAAACAAGGTACCGCAATCGAAAGTTCTGGGCTGATTTTCCCGTAACCGAAGTCCCGTACGGTACAGCCTTGTTGTTGTCTTTCATCAGAATTTTGTTTACATTTTGCCCAGCAATTTGCCTTCTGTTATTTTCTTATGTGATCCACTACTTGACTCTGAGCAAGATCACGCCAGCTTTGCGCATGTATTTGCGCACATTTTGCATGTTTCCAACCTTTTTTTACATGCTTTCCCTTTCTCTCCCTCTTTTCTAATATAAAAGTGTATGGGTGCTATTTTTGTATTCATTATATTAGTTCAGTGTTTATGTGTGTCTGTGTAAAAAATAAAGTGAAGCATAAAAATAAGCAACACTGGCGGTTTTCACCAAGTGTCTTTCTCGCATCTTGGCCGTTGTGCGGCTAAAAAATCGCCAGCGATATTTTAGTCGTCACACTCCCCTCCTACTTCGGGCAGGCAACGGATCCTCACCTCCCCTCTCCTTCCGATCTTTATCCTATATCTACTCAATTGATAGTAAAAGTCTGTATGTCCATTTTTTTTTTTTTTCAAGTATATATATTTAGTTTCCCAAAGATTGTCCATTTGCACGCATGGTCACCGATCAATGATCTCATGGTAACCTGTCACCTGTAAGTTGTGACCATTCTCGTATCCTTTAGTCTTTATTGCCTTATCTTCTACTCTTTTCCCTCTTATCTTTCATTTTTACCATAATCAAAAATGAACATACCTATTTCGACATAATTCCTTAGGTTGTACCTTGTGTGTTGGCCCTTTTCCTTTGAGCGGACTTGGTAGCACTGGGTTTTCTGACGTTTAATTCTTTGTTTATTTTGTGGTTTCGCCATTTTATTTCGAAGCTCATGGACCAGCACATCAACATGTAAGTATTTATTAATTTATTTATTATTTGTAAATTTGTTTATTATTTATAAAATATTTATCATTTAAATTATATGATATTTTGTAGGTTGTGCTACTTTTCATTTTACCAACTCGCTTGGACATGGTGCTGGTTGCAGTCCCTTCTGTTCGTGGTATCATCATGTAAGTATTTATTGTTCTTTAAATCTTTATCATTTAAACTCAAACGATATTTTCTAATTTAGGTCAATATCTTCAATTATTCTGGACCTGGCGCCGACTCTAGAGGAACCAGAGGCCCCGTAAGAGCCATCAAAGCTACGGAGTTGTTTATTTTATAAATACAATCTGTAAGTTTTGTTTTTCTTTTTGTTTAATAAAATACAAGGCGTTGTGTTGTGAGCGCTGTGCTGGCGCTCGTCCAGTGTTGTTTTTTTTTCTCGGTCCGTCCGTCTAGGTTCGCAGCGTGTGCTGCCCACTTATTTTTTGGCCTGGCTGCGCAGCGGCGTTGCTCATGGTTGTAAATGTGACTGCGCAGCGGGCGCTGTCTTGTGTATCCAGGTTGTTTTATTCAGGTAAGAAACTTAGTGTCGCTGCGATGCCAGTTGTTGACGCAGGTGTCGCTGCGATCTCAGTTGTTGACGCAGGTGTCGCTGCGATGCCAGTTGTTGACGCAGGTGTCGCTGCGATCTCAGTTGTTGACGCAGGTGTCGCTGCGATCTCAGTTGTTGACGCAGGTGTCGCTGCGATGCCAGTTGTTGACGCAGGTGTCGCTGCGATCTCAGTTGTTGACGCAGGTGTCGCTTCGATGCCAGTTGTTGACGCAGGTGTCGCTGCGATCTCAGTTGTTGACGCAGGTGTCGCTGCGATGCCAGTTGTTGACGCAGGTGTCGCTGCGATCTCAGTTGTTGACGCAGGTGTCGCTGCGGTACCAGTTGTTGACACAGTTGGTGCTGCGCTTCCAGTTGTTGACGCAGGTGGTGCTGCGCTTCCAGTTGTTGACGCAGGTGGTGCTGCGCTTCCAGCGCGATTTTAGCTACGATTCTTGGTCAGACTGAAATAGTTTCAGCTGACTGATATGGACTGTCCTCGTTCGGGTTTCTCTTTCGCGCTTAACGCGTACTATCACTGGGGATATAAAATCGATGATTTTATATGGGCCATCGAACTTCGGAGCCAGCTTTGCTGCAAAACTATCTATCGCCTTCGATAAGTGATGCTGTTTGATAAGGACCATTTCTCCGATTTCTGGGGTCCAGTTTCGTCTTCGTGGATTGTAGTGCCGAGCTTGGTCCTGGGCAGCTCTTTCTAGGTTGCGCCGCACAATCTCGAAAATCTCTTTTATTTTTATTTCTCTTTCTGGGCCTGTCTGTGGTTCTTCTCCTGTGCCAAAGGTTTGCTCGTCATACAGGGTTTTTGGCAGCCTTGGTTCACGTCCTTGAATCAGAAAGGCTGGGCTATACCCGGTAGTTTCGGAGACACTGGTGTTCATGGCTAGTGAGATTTCTGGAAGCAGTTCGTCCCAGACCCGTTGTTGCTCACCTGTGAACTGTGCTATCATCGTCTTGATAGTCCGATTTGCGCGCTCTGTTGGGTTCTCCTGGGGTGTATATGGGGCAGTGAATTGGTGTTTCACTCCTAGTTCGTTTAAGAACTTTTTAAATGATCGACTCGTGAATTGGGCGCCGTTATCCGTGACGAGGACCTTTGGGACGCCAAATCGCGCTAGGATGCGCTCTCGAAATGCGCGTTGGAGGTGATCGCTGTTCGCCTTGCGCAGCGGCATCACTTCAGTCCATTTCGAGAATTTGTCGAAAAATACCAGCAGCATTGTGTTCCCATGTTTGGCCCTAGGGAGGGGTCCAACGAAATCAGCGCATACAATTGACCAAGGCTCTTCCGCAATTTGGGTAAGCATCTTACCAGCGGGACTTTGTTGGCTTGGCTTGTAGCGCTGGCATGATTCGCAACGACGAACATAACGGCCAATATCACGGAACATGCCTGGCCAATAGTATTTATTGGCTATTCTTGCAATTGTTTTCCGTATTCCTAAGTGGCCGGCGCACGGGCTATCATGGTTCTCTTTCAGAACCCTGTCTCTCGAATAACTGGGCACACAAAGTTTCCAAGGAACGCAATCTTCGTCGTTCGCTTGGCTTGCGATGTGTCTGTACATCTGCCCCTCTTCCATAACGTAGTCTGAGAACTTTTCTGGGTTCTCCAAGACCTCTTGCATCTTTTTACGCAACCAGTTGCACGTATTTTCTTGTGCATCTCCCGTGTTTGCTTTACGCCGCATCTCTTAAGGCTGTCGAGACAACGCGTTAGCTACTACGTTGAGTTTTCCTCTGCGGTATTGTATGTCAACTGTATGCTGTTGAAGCTCCAATGCCCCCCTCGCGATGCGACCAGATGGACTTTCTATTGAGTTCTTCTTCTTCTCCGTCGCTGTCTCTTCTCGCACTACTGTGCATAGTGGGGAAACGTTAGCACTCCTTGTCACCTCGCTACTTTTTAACGTTATGGTGTGGCCGCCGCATGTAAGCGTCGCCTGAATTCTTATAAGAAAGTCCATTCCCAAAATTACATCGTCCACTATGTCGGGTAGCACAAGTAACGGGATTCGGCAAGCATCATTTCCCATTCTTACGTCTATGACCAATGATTCGCTCACGGATCGCACAGAGTTGTCGGCCATTCGTACGATGATGTCTTCCTTTCTCTTCTCCCCTGTGTTAGCTAATCTTTCAGCTAACTGCTGACTCACAAAACTCCTGGTGGCTCCTGTATCAATAGTGGCCTCTCGAACTTCCTTTCCGAGGGTAACAAATGCAAAAATGTGGGCTGCGTCGTGTTGTAGGCTTTCTACGGAATGCGAGGGACCGTGTGTGCTATCCCCGATAGGCCTCGCGTCTATCGGGTGTTTCGTCCGTTGCCCGACTGCCGACGACAACATTCCATCGCTTTAACGCCTCGTTTCCCACACTCCCAACAGAATATTACCCATGGATTCCGGCATTCGTGGCGCATGTGGCCATCTCTGCCACATCGTCTGCACGCTGTTCGTGGATTGATAGGTGCCTCCGGAGCTTGAGTAACCATGCGATGACGTTCCTCTCTGGGTCTTTCAACCGGTGCTCGAATGGGTGCCGTGTCTGCATGTATGCATTCGAAGTCTTCGGCCAACGCCATGAGCTCTTCCAGACTAACAAAATCTTTCCTTTTTATATAGAGCTGGTACTCTTGCCGACTGTTCCTGAATGTTCTTTCGAGTTTTTGCTGTTCGCTGTAACTTGAATGTCACATCAAGCTCTGTAGCGCCAGGACGTAATCCTTAAAAGATTCGCCAGGGTGCTAGAAATGCAAGAAGTCTTCCTTGAAGCTTCTCCATTCGCGCCACATCCGATTATTATTTCGAAACCACGTCAAAGCTCGGTCTCTTAATAGTTCGGGCATCGTTCGGGGAAGATGGTCTATTCCGAGGCCATACACTTCCGCCAGTTCTTCTACACGCTCAATGAACGCAAGTGGGTCTCGGCCACCGTCGTACTTCACAGACCACTTTCTCACTTGGTCAATCACTGTAGCGTACGGATTGTGGTTGTACTGAGCCACCTGTGGTTGTACTTCGTGCATTACTCCGTTATACGTCGGCATAGCTATATGGGTATACGCCGATCCTGTTGGTTCTACGCTGGGCATCGGTATTGGTTGAGGAACGACAAGCTGACCAGGGGAAGGACATCTTGCATGCTTTGCTTCCAGTTCGATGAGGCGTTGTTGCACCTCCGGTTTTTGGTCTGGCTCTTGCGCAAACGCAGCAAATCTTTTTCTGAGTTCTTCAACAGTACCTTCGCCGCTGAAGTTAAACTCTCTCGAGCAGGCCAACAAGTCGTCTCTTCGCAGTGCGTGTATCCAGGCTGTTCGTACCATGATTCTTTCGTTAGTTGGTTTTCCTGTCGTTTTCCGTGTCTATTCCTGTGAACAATAGTCCCTGCTCGGGCGCCACTTGTAACGAACCTCCGCTGGTTCTTTTGTTTGCTGGGGTAAGCTCAGCGGGTTTCCAGGGTTCTTACAAGAAATTACACTTTGGTTTTCTTTAACAATTGATCTTTATTAAATGTTTGGCCTTTATCTTTAATACACTGTAAAATATCTGAATTTATATTTTTGTATTGTTGATTTAATGGGCCTTATTCCTCCAGGTCTTCACGTCTGCGTCTCGGCTTAACAGGCGGGCCTACAAGCCGCAGCACTGTTACTCGATGAAAAAAATGCGAACACGCGGGCTTACAAGCCACGGACAATGTTCTGGTTTGAGCAGGCGGGCATACAAGCCACGGACGCTGCTAACAAAAAGGTAAAGACAGGTGGGCCTACAAGCCACCGACTCTGTCTACTGCTACTGCAGGGGGCCTACAAGCCACCGACGCTGCTCTTGCCGTTGGATAAACAAGTGGGCCTACAAGTCACCGAAATGTTTATCTATTACTTTTGCAGGTGGGCCTACAAGCCAACGACTCTGCTTTCTCCGTTGGATAGACAAGTGGGCCTACAAGCCACCGAAATGTCTATCTATTGTCTTTGCAGGTGGGCCTACAAGCCAACGACTCTGCTTTCTCCGTTGGATAGACAAGTGGGCCTACAAGCCACCGAAATGTCTATCTATTGTCTTTGCAGGTGGGCCTACAAGCCAACGACTCTGCTCTTAATAAAAAAATATTTCACTTCTCACAATTTCTCACCTCCTCTGTCTTTGCCACTTTCCACTCTTTTCTTCGGTCGGCGTATTTTACTCAAATACTTTTTCGGTCCAATTGCACGCTCTGCTTCACTGTTTTATTATTTGTTTATAGAATTTCGATCACTTGCACTCTGCACACTTTTAATGTATAACACATTCTGTCCTCTGCTCTTCGATTGCGGCCTATTTATACCATCGTCTTCTTGTTGTTTGTGACAAACAAGGTACCGCAATCGAAAGTTCTGGGCTGATTTTCCAGTAACCGAAGTCCCGTACGGTACAGCCTTGTTGTTGTCTTTCATCAGAATTTTGTTTACATTTTGCCCAGCAATTTGCCTTCTGTTATTTTCTTATGTGATCCGCTACTTGACTCTGAGCAAGATCACGCCAGCTTTGCGCATGTATTTGCGCACATTTTGCATGTTTCCAACCTTTTTTTACATGCTTTCCCTTTCTCTGCCTCTTTTCTAATATAAAAGTGTATGGGTGCTATTTTTGTATTCATTATATTAGTTCAGTGTTTATGTGTGTGTGTGTAAAAAATAAAGTGAAGCATAAAAATAAGCAACACTGGCGGTGTTCACCAAGTGTCTTTCTCGCATCTTGGCCGTTGTGCGGCTAAAAAATCGCCAGCGATATCTTAGTCGTCACAAATGGTCAATTGAAAATGGGCTAAGTCTCAATCCTATTAAAACTAAGGCAATGCTTATCGATAGTCGAAAAATAAATGAAGAATGTCCTCCTCTTTTTCTTAATAACACCTCCATTGAATACGTTGAAAGCTTTAAAAATCTCGGGGTATATTTCAATAATAGCCTTACATGGAATACCCATATAAACCGGATAGTTAAACTTGTAAATTCATTCATTTTACCCATAATTATGTATAGCTGTGAACTTTTTACAAACATGGTTCAAGACTCAGCCCGTAAACTAACAGTTGCTTACAATACCCAGCCCACCAGCGGAGTCCCCAAGTTGCACCATTAGGACTCCCTTTGAGGTGCGTTTACCCTCCTAAAGATGCTCCGAAAAGAGTCCCAAAGGAGCATATCCGCCGGAGAAAATAGCCTTCTATTATATATATAAAAAAGTGTGCCCAAAAGACTCCTTAAATGAGTGATTTTGGCGTCCCAGAATACTCATTCAGATAACCCGCAAAGACTCCGTGCGGACTCCTCTATTCGTCTATAATTTTTGTAAAAATTTGACTCCCTAAATCATCCAAAGATAACCCGGAATGAGTGTTTTCGGATTGTTTTTGCGCTCAGATAATCATCCGAAGAGGAGTCCGTACGGATTCCATTTTTTAATTTTTGGTTATTATTAAATAAAAGCTTTATTAAAAAAATGGTTTCACATAAAAATAAAAAATAATTTAGCCAAAATGGAGAAAGAAAGATATCAGAACAAACTATTTCTTGCAAAAACGTTCCTTTGCCGTTTGGAACCACTTTGCGCTCGCTCGACTAAATTCTTTGCCAGAGCCAGGAAATTTTCTGTTAAATGCACCTGAAAAATCGTAATGTGAGTCAAAAAAATTTTTTATGTGCTATTGTTACCTCTAAATGCATTTGTAACTGCCATAACGTCCACAAGTTTTTTTTCGGTGTCCTTCCAGGAATATTGAGAAGCCACGTTGTCTTTCATAATTTTGCGCCAAACTTAACGAATAAACTTGGATGGATCACTACATTCTTGAGCGAAAATTTCATCTTCCTACAAATATTTGATACAAATTTAATACAAAGGTACATATGCAATATTATTTGATTTTGTGCATATTAGAGATTATATATTATATATACTAGAGGTTGAATTGAATTTGAATAAGTTCACTATGTTTATAAAAATGTTGATAGATTAAACTTATTATATGGAAAAGGAAACCAAACTAATTTTCACCCTAATCCAATTACATACTTACTATTTTCTCGCTAAGTTCGTGGCTTTTTTCACGTTATCCTCAATCTTCTCAAACTCCTCCACAGAATTAAGGGGATTTTTAAAATTCGCATTTCTCTCTTCGGCTATTAACGGTCAGCTATGTCAGTTGGCGAGTATGCATTTTCTTGTTGACTTCTTTCAACTTGTCAATTCTACTAGTTATGTCTAAAAAAAATCGAGTATATATGTTAGTAATAAATTTTCTTAATATAAACTTTTTATGAAATGAAGTATACCTTTTAGTGATTGCTTAATTTCAATAGTATTTTGTGATATTTGTGCAATCATTTTGCAATCTGGTTATGGAGTCATATCTGAAACGTCATTTAATGGATCATTTTCTTGGTCATCTGAAAAAGAAGATATATAAGTTATTGATTACTTGATTTCGAAGATTGTTACTCTTACCATTGCGTTCAGATGTACTGTTTAATGAATTTAAAATGTTGTTATTCGATTTCAGAAAAATTTCCGTGAAATTGTTCATGGTGAAGAACTGCTACAAAAACCAATAAATTAGTGTTGTGGTGTTGTAAAACTTTTCTCGAAATTTGAGAAACGTTATGTGTGAAGCACATTATGTTATGTGTGGTGTCCGTGGCGTAGTTGGTTTAAGTGCGTGGCAGCTATGTCAACGAACCTGGAGACCTGGGTTCGAACCCCAGCAGCGACAGAAAATTATTTGAATTAAAATAAGTTTTATGTACGGCCGCCACCTCTCTGCAGACAATGGCAAACCTCAGAGAGTAATCAAAATGCCATGTAAAGCTTCTTGAGAATAAGAATATTACGTTCATCGCCGTTCGGAGTCGGCGTTAAACCTGTAGGTCCATTTCTCGGTCAATTGTGTACAAACTTAATAACACGCACAACACAATTTGATCATAAGAAGCTTTTTCAAAGTCCTTTCAAGGGCTGAAATGGCCAGTTATTTTTTTTTTTTTTAATGTGTAATGCACTCCTCACTTAACGCTAGTGATGGTGAACAAAAAAAATGTACCAAACTCGACGGTAAGGGCTTGTGAAAAAAATCTTCTAGATTTAAAACTTCGTAGGACTGTATTTCATGCAGTTTGTTTTTTGTTCAATTGATTTTATATTAAAAATATGGGATCCTACCCTACAGAAATTATTTGGAAAATTTGTGGAATAACAAAATGTATTCGGTTGTATTGAGATGATATTTCCGATTGAATCTTTTTTTAAAATAGAACTGAAAAGTTGTGTTCTGTTAGAACAGTTAATGCTCATTTCCACAATCCGATTATAAATCTGGCTGCTTATGTTGGTTCCATTTTTAATCATTTACTTAACTTTAAATAAGAAGCTCTCAAATTTAAAGGCGCTAAAGGAATCTAAAGTATCTCTATATAAAAGAACCTTGTCAGAAAGATGTAGCAAGCAATGGAAATTATATTTAAGAAAAATTTAACTGTAATGAATAGACAATAATTCCACAAAGTTGTAAAGAAGTGCTTTGGAACAAGCATTTTTTGTTATACAATATTCTGGACTGACAAGTTTACGAATGAGAACGCTTAGCTGCAGAAAATGTTCATAGCGTGCTTTTGTCAATATATTTCAAGTACCACTGCGCCTTTATATAAGAGAAACAGGCGAAATTCAGTGGCTTTCCATCGCTCCAGTTCTGAAGTATTTCTAGGTTTCCTGTTAAACACTTTTCCAACACAACTTTTTAATGACAATAGTTTTTCATTGAGAATAACTATTTTATCCGTTGTGAGACAATAATTTTCGCCCTTTTCTTTTGCCCATGCGACCATCATAGTTTTAACAATGCCAAGGCAAACTACATGCATATATTCTAATGCGAATGTATTAACTATATTTATTGGCAGCTCCTCAATTTTTAAGGAATCGTTTATGTTGGGATGATTTCTATCCCTTCGAAATTGTTCATCAGTGCGTAAAGGAGAGCTTTGAGGCTTGAAAATAATTCTATTTTTATAGGTTTCACCCCGCTGGTGACATTTTACGCAACTGAAGAAGCCGGAATGGCCTTTTATTCCAAGCATATATGAACGCGCCGGTGCATCACAAATAAATGCTCTTATTTGCACTTGAAAATTTTCGGATTTATAGCTAAACCCATTATTTAATACATGTGTAATTTCCGTAACGAAAGCTGATAGAAATTCATTAACGTTTCGAGGGTTGCTTTCACCCACGAAAGCACCAGCAACGAGCAGTGGGGAAGTATTATAAACATTTATCACTATAAGCTATACCTGTTGCTTGGAGCTTTTAAAAAGAGGTAGTCCATATACATTCACATTCAGTTTAATTATTTTTTCTAAAAAGGTATTTTTTCCAAAAAAATCAGTTAAACTATCTTCAACACCGTAATGAACATAACTCCCACTCCCCATTACGATGCATGACACTTTCCTTGGAGTTCTTTTAAGGGAGCGCGAGACCGCATTCAAAACATTGCCATGACGACGTAAGATTTTTAAGAGCTTATTAAGGGATGACGCGGAAATTGAAAATATAACTGCCCACTCTTCTAAATCTTCACTTAAATTGAACGAGGATCCGTGTGCCTCAAAATCGTCTCTTCTCTCATACGAATATTCAACAGCTTCTGTGTCTGAGCTATCACTGGAAAAAACAGCTTCACAACTTTCCGCATTGCAATCTACATCTAAGTCACAAATAATATCACTTTTAAAATTGTTATTTTCGGTCAGCGAAGCTTAGAATTTATATCTATTTATTGTTGCAGTTCTAATTCTCAAAGCTGGGCGGCAATGTTCAGGACATTCACGTCCCATCCCTATGATGTCATAATATATTCTATTAATGTATTAATTATTTGAGAAGCAATGAAGCTTCTTAATATTTTTCTTTTGACACCAATTGCCAACTGCTCAATACTAATTTTAGTACTAAGCCTTGCTGCTAGCCTTCTGCTTAGCTATTAGTTTTAAGTTTTACTTCCTTCTTTGTTAAACTCTCGAGCCTACAACACCTATTTGGATAACCTAACCTCAAATAGGTGAAAACCTAAACTCAAAATAAACTTTAAATATATAATTTGAATCCACAAATTTGATTTCTTATTTCTTTCTTATCCGTGAATTTATCGTTGAGTTAAAACATTACGTTTTAACGCATTCATTTTTAGTAACTGTACTAGAAATGGGCGTGGCCGTAACATAGCTACGCCCATTTTTCAAAAATCATTAAAATTGCGGAATTGTAAATGCTTTTATGGTGAAATACCATGCTTTGTTTGTAGAGTATATTACACCAACTCACTGTATAAGAAATAATCGAACAGGGAGAAGAGAAACAAATTAAATACACTCTGCGAAATTCAATTAAGGGCAGTAACATATATGCTTAAATCTTCTGTTTAAAAGTAACCGTTTTTTTTTTTTGCTGTTTTCCTTTTGGCTTTTGTGTCGCACATTTATTTTAGTTCGCAGAATATCAGTTCCGTTAGTTTTTCGCACGAAATTTACGTGTTTGCAGTTTTAGTGCGTGCTGTATAGCGAAATTCAATTAAAGGCAGTCTTTAAGTTAGCGAACAAATAAATAGTAATTGACTTTATTTTGATTATCTTTATTGTTTATATTTGAAAATTTCAGCTGTGCGTAAATTGTTAACACCCGTTCATCATGGGAAAGGGAAAAACTCTTTCGGTAGAAGAAACTGCCTAAAATCATGCCTGCAAGAGTATTGGAATGTCGAATAGGGAAATTGCTGTAAAAGTGAAACGATCACCCTCAGCAGTCGAAAATGTAATAAAATTAAAAGCTGCATATAATGAAAAACGCAAAAATATTAATAATCAAAAAATTTCACCACCAAAGACAATTTAACTGCAGTAAAAATTATATCGGATTGACAGTTAAAAATTTCTAAACGTCGAGTACAACAAATTTTAGCTAGCAGTGGTCGTCTCGTTTGGAAAAAAATTAAGTCAAAGCCAGCGTTGAAAGATTTGCATAAAAAGGCTTGGTCGCACTTTGCCAGGAAGCATATGTCATGGACCAACGAGTGGAAAAAAGTGATCTTTTCTGATGAGAAAAAAATTTAACCTAGATGGGCCGGATGGTTTTAACTACTACTGGCACGATTTGAAGAAATTGAGCACTTTTCCACTAAACGTAACTTTGGAGGCGGTATTTTATTGGTTTGGTTCGCTTTTGGAACTATGAGAATAGAATTCCCATTGGCAAAATTTTCTCACGTATGAGCTCCGAGAGCTATAAAAATTTGTTAGAAGATGTTTTGGTAAACTTTCTGGAGCAGCAGACGGACTAAAATGCAATTTTCCAGCAAGACAATGCTGCTATACATTTTTCAAAGCCCACTCGTCAGTGGTTTGTAGAAAAGCAAATCACACTTTTAGAGTGACCATCTCGCTCCCCAGATCCCAATCCCATTGAGAACATGTGGGGAAACTTGGCTCGACGTGTTTATGCCGGTGGACGAAAATTTGAGTCGTAGGAACAGCTCCGCAAAGCAGTAACTGTAGCATGGTCTCAAATCCCAATTTCAGAATTCCAAAAAGTGGTCGACTCGATGCCAAACCGCATTTACGAAGTTATTTTAAGTTCAGGGAGCTGAACTTATGAGTTTAAGTAAAATTATTTAATTATGCTTTTGGTTATTTTATTATACTGCCTTTAATTGAATTTCGCGTTCCAAACTCAGTATGTTTGTTTAAACATTCTTGTATAACATTTTAATTGATAAAAATATGAAATAATGTATTAATTTTACTGTTTTAGAATTAAATAAAATTTTTTTAACTAAATAGGTCTATTCGCGTACTATTTTTTAACAATTTGTACAAATTTTACAAATTGTTACAAGAAATCCGTTCGTGTACCCAAAAAACTTGCAAGGGAGAGAGATAGTAAGAGAGTAAGATTTTGTCTTTCCGTTCAAGTTTTGAAAAGCTTTTGCTGGCTGATTTTCTACTTGTAAGAATTTGCAAGAAATAAAAAAAAAACCAAATGTTTCTATTGTACAAAAAAAAGAATCAAAAATGAGCGAAACAACGCGAACATTTCTAATTTAATAAAATTATTTATTAAAGCTAATTAGTTTTAAATTCAAGCAAAGCGCCAGCAAAAACATGTTTGGATATAGCTTCTTTAGGATCCACTTTTCATGAACATATGTGGAATTTTCCATTTTATATTTGTCATGCGTAACTTTTTTCACCGAACATCGAGCTTTTTTTCGTTTTTTGTTATTTTCTTTTCAACTATTTTGACAGCTCGACGTGCATTGCAAGTTTTGACAAATTTTCTGTTCGAGTACTTTTTCAGATTTTTTATTGTTTTGAGAGAGAATTTTTTCTTACTCTCAAAAAATGTTTACTGGCAAGTTTTTACTGGAAAAGTACGCGAACAGACCTAATATAAATAAAAAAGTATTTTAATTTTTATATTTTTGAGAAAACACAGGTGCCTTTAATTGAATTTCGCTGAGTGTATTATTTAGTTAAGTATACTATTATAATCGTCTTAAGTATCTTAGTAAAGAGTGATTTTTTAAGTGCCTGATAACTTTTTTTTAAAAAAAAAACGCATAAAATTTGCAAAATCTCATCGGTTCTTTATTTGAAACGTTAGATTGGTCCATGACATTTACTTTTTGAAGATAATTTCATTTAAATGTTGACCACGGCTGCGTCTTAGGTGGTCCATTCGGAAAGTCCAATTTTGGGCAACTTTTTCGAGCATTTCGGCCGGAATAGCCCGAATTTCTTCGGAAATGTTGTCTTCCAAAGCTGGAATAGTTGCTGGCTTATTTCTGTAGACTTTAGACTTGACGTAGCCCCACAAAAAATAGTCTAAAGGCGTCAAATCGCATGATCTTGGTGGCCAACTTACCGGTCCATTTCTTGAGATTAATTGTTCTCCGAAGTTTTCCCTCAAAATGGCCATAGAATCGCGAGATGTGTGGCATGTAGCGCCATCTTGTTGAAACCACATGTCAACCAAGTTCAGTTCTTCCATTTTTGGCAACAAAAAGTTTGTTAGCATCGAACGATAGCGATCACCATTCACCGTAACGTTGCGTCCAACAGCATCTTTGAAAAAATACGTTCCAATGATTCCACCAGCGTACAAACCACACCAAACAGTGCATTTTTCGGGATGCATGGCCAGTTCTTGAACGGCTTCTGGTTGCTCTTCACTCCAAATGCGGCAATTTTGCTTATTTACGTAGCCATTCAACCAGAAATGAGCCTCATCGCTGAACAAAATTTGTCGATAAAAAAGCGGATTTTCTGCCAACTTTTCTAGGGCCCATTCACTGAAAATTCGACGTTGTGGCAGATCGTTCGGCTTCAGTTCTTGCACGAGCTGTATTTTATACGGTTTTACACCAAGATCTTTGCGTAAAACCTTCCATGTGGTCGAATAACACAAACCCAATTGCTGCGAACGGCGACGAATCGACATTTCACGGTCTTCAGCAACACTCTCAGAAACAGACGCAATATTCTCTTCTGTACGCACTGTACGCATTCGTGTGGTTGGTTTAATGTCCAATAAAGTAAACTGAGTGCGAAACTTGGTCACAATCGCATTAATTGTTTGCTCACTTGGTCGATTATGTAGACCATAAATCGGACGTAAAGCGCGAAACACATTTCGAACCGAACACTGATTTTGGTAATAAAATTCAATGATTTGCAAGCGTTGCTCGTTAGTAAGTCTATTCATGATGAAATGTCAAAGCATACTGAGCATCTTTCTCTTTGACACCATGTCTGAAATCCCACGTGATCTGTCAAATACTAATGCATGAAAATCATAACCTCAAAAAAATCACCCTTTATAATCGTAGTTAAGTATACGATTATATTCTTTGATAATTATCAAAGAATATTAAAAAAAAGATGTGCGAATTATTTACTGGAATTGCCATAAAGTTTATATTAATTAATAAAATAAATATACATTTTTATTAATAGCGTTCAAAATTAACTACGACTAAATAACAAAAAATCATACTTCTACTTTTTGTAGTTCAAGGTGGTGATGTGCTCACTGCCCTGACACTTCGATGGGCCTGAACATAATTAATTATTTTAGTTATGAAATTCGATTGACCAATTATTTATTTATGCTGAACAATTATCAGCAGATAATTTTCTATTGAGTTCAGGTATTATTTTTTGTTTTATGGATGATGAGGTGCTAAGATTTCTGGGTGACATTGAAAAACTTTAACAGCGAATAAAAAATGTTCTATCGCTGACCAATTAATGAAACTAATTTCCTGACCTTTACTGACCATTTCCTGACCTTTTAAATGATGTAATTGGTCAGTCAAAATTATATGTATGAGGTGCTACCGTCGCAGAAAATACATGAATTATGCATTGCACTACATGCATTTACAATTTGGGTGGCCTTTTCTGGTGTATAGTGATATCCTCTTGAACCTATAAAGTCATTAGAAGTGTTATTTTAAAGTTTACAAAGATTAACCGCTTAACCAAATTTCGTACTTTGCAGTATTTTTCAGATTCATCTTGCAGATTCATCGGCCGATGACATTTCATTGAAGGTGTTCTGCATTCCGATTCCGATCTTCAAATCCGAAATTAGTTGTTTGTATACGGATTGTAGGTGTTCTGTAATCCGATTTATCGGAATTTAAGTAAATTTAAATCCGTTCAAACTTTTGCAGGAGGATTCTTATTGTTTTAGAAATTTGAGTGAATCTGAATTGAAAAAGTTTCCATACCGACAATATGGATTAGATTTGGATAATTCCAGGGGATTATTGCAAGTACGCAGGAGTTACGTTCACTACAAGCAACCTTCAACAACAACAACAACAAGAACAACAACAGCAGCTACAACAACAAATACAAGCTCCACCAGCAAAGCCAAAGTGATCATCATAACTGAAGTATATAGAACAACGAAAAGTAGCGTAAGCATTTCTTTTATTGACCCCATTCGGATTGTGTAATACATTTTATTTATTGACCTACATTAGGATTGTGCAATATTGTAAAACTTATTAAATGTTAATTCAATCATTTTTATACTATTGTGTTATAAACTCATAAACTGTTAATGTAAGCATTATTATTCATATAAATAGTAGTAATAAATAATTGAAGAAACAGAATAAAGTTGATAATTAAAGTAACAAGTGTTTTTTTTTAACTGACGCAGTCGTGCGGAGTGTCGGACCGAATAAACAGGAAAATCCTTTTAACAAATTAGTGTTCAAAAGGATAATCGAACAACTTATTCGAGGGAATATCGAATAAAAGGTGACTTCGAAAACACTTTAGAAATTTAGACGAATGAATATCGTTAAAATTTTAAAGTGTTAACTGAATAGTTCGGTTAAGTTTTAACTTTTCAGCGACACAGAAGAAAAAAAAACCAACTCAACAACGTTCTCAACATTAAAATCAACAACAAAAAATCATCAATACAAAATTCATCAACCACGCAAAAAAAAAAGCAAAAACCAACTCAACAACGTTCTCAACAATAAAATCAACAATATCATCAACTATACAGAAGAAATCACCACAATCAACAAACATTCAACAATCATCAGGAAATATCCAACCCTGACAAATCAACAATAAGGAAGTCCACACAAAACTCAAAACGAAGGAATGCAGCTTTTATTCACCATTATCATTGGAATCCTGTTTACAGGACCAACAGTAACCGGACAAAAAATGTACATACAGGAACTAAAAGACAATCAAGGACTCCTTCATATAAAATTGGGAAACGCAATTACGATAAAAACTTATAAAAACCTCATACATATTGTCAACCTAGATAGATATAAGGAAAACATTAATAAAAAAAGCGACTCTTTATCTAAATTCACAACATACTATACTCTAGAAAATTTATTTAATACCACACAAATTAAACTCAATGAAGTCGAAAACAAATTAAACTCTCTTCTTCCAACAATAAGAAATAAAAGAGGGTTATTATTAAATGGTCTTGAGTCAGCAATAAAATTAATTACGGGTAATATGGATAATAACGACGCCCAAAAAACTTAACAAAATTATTGAAAACATGCATACGGATATCAAAAACTCAAATGAAAATCAATGCTTTTCTGATTTTATCTTGTTGATGATTTATGTGTTCAGTTAAATTTTCGAACCTTACTATAAATTTGGTATTAAGTATTGTTTGATTTTGAATCTGGAAGATGACAACCATTTGGATTTCACACTTGTAGATGCAGTACTGAGCTACTCTCCTCATTAAATTCGCTAATTATTCGTCATATTGTTGATGACATGTTTTCTACCGCAAGCTTCTGTTCTCTGGGGAAAATACAAAGATTCCATGGGCGAAGATATTCTGCATCGCATTTGGACCGCTAATAAAGATCCAAATATCGATTTTTCGCCAGAAATATATAACGAGGAGTTAATAAAGATTGAGGATTTATGCATTCTCATTTTGAATAGGCTACTCATCCATTTCGGTATGCAATCGCCTAACCACGCAGCTACAGACAAAATTTACAGCGATGTCCAGCCCAAACAACAACAGTTTGACGCGGCCTCATTGACTACTTTTATTGCAATTAATGAGCAACTGATCAATTTCAAGTAAAAGAATAAATACGTTCGAATTCATTTGTCAGTTTCAGCAAACCTAGCTGGATTCTGTTTTTTTGTTTTTTATGGACCAGACGGCACTGTCAAATATTCCTCATCTCTCCTGATACTTATGCGTGTACAAAATTATATTGCGTTTGCAATTGATTCATCAGGTATTGCAGCAACTTGCGGACTATGGACTGTACATTCAGCACTTCAGTTGCCATTGAATGTTCGCAAAAATTCAGACACTGACGCATGGCTAAAGCTTTGCAAAAATGCAAAATTATTATCTGGGATGAATTCACTATGGCCCACACGACTTCATTCGAAGCTCTCGATAGAACAATGAAAGATTTCAGCGATAATACCAGACTTTTCGGTGGCACTCTACTGCTGCTGTCCGGTGATTTCAGACAGACATTACCGCGCTCCACATGCGGTCAAAATTATAGTGAAGCAGTTATACCTATGGTAAAATGTTAATTAATTACACCTTGCGATAAATATCCATGTTCAACTATATAACGAACACGTCCTGTCATTTTGTCCGAACAATTGCTCAACATTGTCAATGGAAACATTTTATTACATAGAAATACATAATGTATCAAATTACAAGACAATTTTTGCTATGCCCATAGTAACCACAAAAGATGCGTTGATTAACAGCATGTTCCCAGATTTGCGCGAGAATAACATTAATCATGCGTGGTTATGTGAACGAGCTATTTTGGCCGGGTTGGATTAACTTGCGATTAAAAATCGGTTCAACAATAATTTTTCTTCTAAATTTAAATGCACCAAAGCTATTTAATGGAACGCAATTCCTCATAAGAAAAATCATTGGCAATGTTCTTTAAACTACCATTTTGAACGGTAATTTCAAGATGAAGTTCTTCTTCTGCCAGGGATCCCAATGATAGCTGCAGACTCGCCCATTTCATTCATACGTCTGCAATTCTCAATTCGCAATGACTATAAATAAGTCACAAGGCCATATAATATCCATTTCTGGTTTGGATCTACAAAATCCGTGTTTCTGAACATTGTTCATTAACTTGCACTTCGATAAAAACTAAACAAACAAAAAATATTTCATTCAGCAGTAAGATTCAACATTTTGTCCAATAATTCTAACCATTAATAAAAATAAGACTATCATGGAAATGATTTGCTATTATTTAATCAAAATGAAAATAGTCCAAGCTTACATCATATGTTATTAGTCAGGCGTCATGATCCTCAACTACACGCAGTCCATCTTCGGTGTACATATGGTTCAGTGGATCCACAGCATAGACGGTTCTATTTCATGACTCTCCATATCTCCAGGAGATATGTCACCTGCAGATACACCATAAGCTCACGGAGTTGCACGCAGTATTCTCCATACGGCTAATACAATGCAGACATTTACACACATACAGAAACAGAAATATGTTTTTGCAATCACATATATACTCTACTTACCACTAATCTCACAAAAAAAACAATCTCTTTCGCTTAATGTGATTTTTGGCATTCAATAGGAAACCTAAACTCAATGTCAAATGTCATTTAGGACATAGTAAATCGAAAAATTGAGAATCGAAAAAAAAAACAAGATGGCGCAAAGTTAATCATCCAATTTTGTTTTTTTAATAACATTTTTCCTAAAAAATAATTATTTTGAGTGATGAAAATCTATATTTGAGCCTTTAAAATTTTTTCTGTTAAGTGGAAAGATGATAACTGTCAAGTGGTTGCCAGCAGTGTTTATACACATTTATCGCATTTTCCATGACTTTCCGCGAGATTCCGGTGATAACGGTTCTCATTCCCACGCATATTCTCCTTAAGGTCTGCTACTGCCTGAAGCTTGTTGGCATAAACCTGCGACTTCAAGTAGCCCCAAAAAGAAAGAAGTTGGGATGGTTAAATCGGGCGATCTTGCTGGCCATGCCAAATAGCCAAAACGGGAGATGACGCGACCAGGAAACGTTTCCTTCACAATATCCATTAATTATTTCACGCTCTTGCAGAGCATAATTGCTTGTCTCTTTGTATTCAGCAGCTGTCTAGTTCACAAATGTTAAATATGATTGACGTACAACGCCATTTGCAAAAATTATAACATCTTCTGATAGGGTGATTAATTTTGCGCCACCTTGTATATTATTATCTGTTATTATTAATCTTTAATTTATAAAAATAATAAGATTATTAAAACCTACTTATCGCATTTCCTATGCTAATATATTTTGAAATAAGTGCACCTTTTCATTGCTACGACAAATTTTACAATTTTATTTTGAACTAGTAAGAAATGATCTTCGACTGGGCCGAAGTTAAAACACGCCGCTGCCGTACCAAAGTGTATTCAAAGTATGAAGCAGTCAATAAAATGTTTATCTGTAAAAACATTTCGCCATAGTTTTGAAGTCACTTTGTATGGCAGGTAGGCGTTTTCACTCGATTTCGTTGAATTTCATACTCAAAGTGTATATTAAATATCAAAGCTTATTTGCATTTCTCAATTTTAAGTCCTTATATTAATTTTTGTGGAGTTCTAAGTGATCTTACCGTTTTCATAAAATCACTTTGTATGGGTGGCGTGGTTTTCATCTGAAATGGCTCATTTTTTAACTTTATTTTTTAGACACAAGCTTAAATATCGAATTTCGTGATGACAGCTTGAAAATTACGGCTGTAATCGTGATCACAGACAGACATACGGACGGACGGACATGGCTATCCATCCACTCCAGAGGTGATGATCAAGAATATAGATTTCTCTATACCTACCACGACTCCTTATGGGCATTACAAACGGAGTGACAAAATTAATATACACCTTTTACATTTTTTAAAGGTAGGGTTTTACTTTTATTTCTAACAGCAAGTCTTCAAGTTTCCTTCAAGATATTTGAAGTTTTTTTTTCTGTTATTATGTCATATTATTGTTTTACTTATATATATGATCTTCTCTTTGAATGATCTGATTTGTATGAATTTTCTGTTAAGTTTTTTGACGTTACGGGGGTAAAGTTTTTCCCTATTGCCTACGGGACATAGGCATACATATCTAAAAGGTGGGCCATCTAGTGGTTTCTTTTTAAATCATAGGTTATTTTGACACTGACAGCTGTCTTTCACTCGAAATCTTAACCTAAAGTCAGTATCATAGCTAGTCGAAAAGAAATCAGTCGCTTTACGCTTGAACAACGTTGGGAAATATTGGCAACTTATTTCCAAAATGAGTGCTGTGTAGCCCTAACAGTGCATTATTTGAAAAGGGCGAAATATCATCTTTTCTGACGAGGCGTATTTTCAGTTCGGCGGCTACGTTAACAAACAAAATTGCCGTGTGGATACATCCACAGAGAGTGACAGTTCAGTGCGGATTGTGGAGTGGTGGCATCATTTGACCAATTTTCTTAGAAAATGAGGCTGAGAACAACGTTTCGGTCAACGGTGGGCGTTACAGAGCCTTGTTAACCAACTTTTTTTTTAATGAAATTGGAGACGTGAATTTGGACACACACGCACAGCCCATGCCACAATCGACCTCTTACACACCAAATCACCAAATCGTGCTATCGCCATCTTGGCGATGTCAATTGGCCACCTCGGAGCTGCGATTTAAACCCTTTGGACTTTTTTTTGTGGCGAACCGTGAAGGACCGATGTTATGTAAACAATCTGGAAACGATTCAAGCTCTTAATAGCAATATCATCCAAACAATCCGTGAGCTACATGCCTACTTTATGCCAATCTTCTTCCGTCATCACTTTCAAAAAAGTATGGCCCCATGTCACCTCCGGGCCACAATCCGCAACATACAGTCACTCTTTGTGAGTGCATTGATATCTTGCGAATCACTTGCGAGTTTTCGAATTCCTAACTGTACCAATTGCACGTATTAACGTAGCCTCCAATGTTAAAATAGACTTTGTCAGAAACTCGATTTTTTTTTTTTCTTTTTTTGAAAAATCACCGTCACCATTCAGGTTTTCCAAGAGACCCTATCAAAGAACATATGGCACCAACCATTGTTCTACACAGACCAAAATCTTTCGTCAATATTAGCTGGAGTGAGGACGTGGAGAGCTCGACGTTCTTAAGCATAGTGATGAATTGAGCTCGTTTTCCATACTTTCATTCTCTACGTCAATACTTTGGGTTAAACGTCTGAAGCGAAGTCATTTTGGTGTCTCGTATATTGCATTGGCACAAATTTACGAGGAAAAATTTCTCGAATTTTTCGCATTTTAACTGCGATTGAGCGATAATTTTCAAAACAAAATTTGAGGAATCCTGTTCTTTTTTTCAAAAATCAACATTTGAAATCTGTCAAGCGACCAGTTGTTAAATAATACGCCTTTCCAACCCTACACCTCTTGTCGATACGATTTGTATGTATATAAATATGTAGATTTTAAGATTTTTGTTTAAAAATTTGTTTTACAGTTTTTAAAATGTTTTTGAATGGATAAGTACATGAATAAATATGATCGCCAAAAGGTTTCATGACGTGTGCCACAAGCTGTTTAATGTAAAACAAAATTTCTATATTGTGAGTAGAGTTTAACTGTTCCTCTATTCAAAAATAATTTTTAAAAAGCTTATATCAGGTAACTCTGTTTATTTATTTGCATTTTAACATATAAATTTATTGCTTTTAGTACATTGAGTGTGACTATTCCCGCAGGTTTTTTGTAAGCAGCAAGTTGTTATGATGTCCTGACAAATGGCGAATAAGTTCTTGTACAGATTCAAAGAACATTGAGCAGAAACAGCAGCTGAATGTCCAAGCAGAATTTGGTCCACTTTTTGTTGTTATGACGTTACGATGTACTGAACAAAGGTGTTTCAGAAGATGAGCTTTCTGTTTAAACATTGCAACGCAAAGCCGACATGCAAAAGGTTTTTCACCAGTATGAACTCTTAGATGAGTTTTAGGATTCCATGACATTCCAAATTTTTTCCCACAATACTGTTACTGTTACTGTTTATACATTTGCTATTGCTATTAATAGAATCTCTCTCACTTTCAGGAAAGTCGTTGGTGTTTGCACATGAGGATAAAATAGGCATATCGAGGTCGGGTTTCGATTTTGCTATGGTTGAACAATTGGATTGCCAGTGATATGCTTATTCTGGATTTATTTGCAGCCCCACTTGCTTACGTAAAGGGCTTTCAATAATTTTATGTACGTGAGCCTAAGGTTCATTATATAATGGAGATATTAAGTTGATTCCAGTCGTAAATTCTGTTATGGTGGTTGACTCTGATTTGTACACTCGCATTCTTTCAAGTTTATTTTGATTATATTTGACAAACGACTGGTTTTCAGGTGATAAATTGTGAAACCCTGATCTGCGTTTTCTATGCGGGGTCACAACATAGTTTTCAGGAGAATTGTTAAGAACCTGATCTTCAGGCAAATCATTTATACTTTCTTTTTCAGATTCGAAGAAAAAGCATTTGCGTTTGTTTGAATTTTCCTCAACCCCTTCCAATAAATTTGCCAAGATTTCCTCACTCGTCATACTTCTAAAATTATTAAAAAATTTATCATCATATGGTTGTCTAGCTCCTATGGAAAGATTAACTGGATTTAATGAAAGTCTTCTAGGGATATCTTTTGCGTCCTCATCCACATACTTGTTAAACTTTAAAACCATTTTCTCTTAACAATTTTTTTCTTTATCTGTCTTTTTTTCTTATTCAGTTATGTCTAAAAATTGTTCGGCGTGGTTCGTTGATGGTAATTCTAATACATGTGAGTTTTTGTCGATTTCTGTGCATTTTTCTGCGATAATGTATTCACTTTTAAAGTTATTGCTGAACTTGTTTTGGAGTATTTCAAAATCTGTTGATATTTGCTTATTCGTTTTTCCTTCTGACCTTATAAGGTCATTAAGACTTTTTAAATTATTGTCACATGCCAATATAACGTCTCAAGTTTTCTTGTTTATCTTATAGCTACTATTATCAGAAGTTTTCCAACTATCCGATTTAATTTGTAAAAGTAGGAGCAAATCATGCAAATAATTGACGTCGTTCGATGTAATACAAGTTTGTCCAGAATATAAAAAATCCAATAGGGAACTAAAATATGCAGCATTTATATCAGGAAAGTATACTGTTGTAGAACAATCGTTAAATTGAGTTTCCTCTAGTAGCATTCTAAAACGATATAAACAATTATTGCAACAAACAATTTTTTGAAAAAAAAATAAAAATTAAAATTAATTATAAAAGAATCATCAGTACATAAATAATAAAGATTTTTAAGGATAAATGAACCAAAAAATAATAATATAAGAATCCACATTGCAAATGAAAAAAAAAAATTCGGATCGGTTTGAAAGCTTCTGTGTATTTATTCTTGGTTAAGTAAAAAGTTTTCTGCCTCTATATTTGCTGTATACAGTACACGTCCAATATAACGAATAGCCGATTTAACAAATGTCCAATATAACGAACGGCAAAATGTCTTCATTGACTATTCTATACAACGAATTCAAATTTTTTGTTGTCATTCGATTTAACGAATGACATCAATACGAGTTTAAAACTATTTTCATTGATCAGCTGTTGCTGCAATCTCATTTTCCACTACACAGATTTTCTTTGTTTTTGGTACCGTTATTAATTCCCATGAATCAATATATGCTCTTGTTAGACTCCCAAAAAGGAATGAGTGGTGCATGTTTAGGTCAGTTGTCATTTTTCACGCGTGTTTAAAGTTCTATATAAAAGAATATTTTGCAATGGCAAGTATGCAAGAGTTTTTAACTAAGGAGAATATGTGGCTGAAATAACATCCAAAATATCCGACACATATGCTGTGGAACACTTAAGGGCTTTTATACAATGGGCTTCAGAAAATAATGTAAACAGCACTAAAATCAAGATTTTACAAGAGCTTCAAGAGGAAGTACACAAAAAATCAATGGAAAGCGTCAAGAAACAAACGGAGTTTGTTAACTTTTCTAAAAAATTAATTAAAAAAAAAAAATGACTAAATAGGCAAATATTTTATTTATATATAAATAGAAACTGAACTACTCAAAACTATATTTCTTTGTTTGAAATATTCATTCGATATAACGAATTTTTCGATTTTAAGAAAAGGCTGGACAAGAAACCATTCGTTATATTGGACGTCTACTATATTTCTATTGTGTGATTCTATGCATAATGGTTTCAACAGGTAATCAGTTCGTTTCCTTAATTTTATACTCCGCACAAATAATTATTTATATTAATGGTATTCATGCAAATGGGCAAAGCCCTTATAAATGGTATAAACAAGATAACTTTATCACCCTTATAAATGAACTGTCAAAATTTGTACTGAGAAGCTTTTGCACAAACCAGATATATTTGCTCTTCGATTTAGGTGAGCAAACGAGGTGGCAAACTTATAACAGCAATCAGCAATTACTATTCACAAGTTAACAGCTGACATATCTCTGAAAATGCACAATCGGTTTTACGGGACGTTCACACAATCTACCTGATAAAAATAACTAATTGCCCTAAATATAACTTTGCCGCTTTGCATGAATACCATTATTGTGTTTTTTTTTTTTATTTTTCTTTGGGCTCTAGGTCTTATGTTCAAAATGTTGCAAAAACTTTTTTATTTGTTTTTTTATACATTTATTTATTTATTTTCAATATTTCGGACAGCTTTGGTGTCCATCTTCAGGAAAATCTGAAAATTTTATTGACAATTAAACACTTAAACAAAAACAAACTAAAACAATTTTTATACTCTTACAATTAAATTTTAAGTCCGTCCGCTTGTTGTGATTGTCCAGTAAGTACTAGTGTTTATGTTGTTTATGTTTTGTTATTATATGTCTGTAGATATGTGCACATTTTTCTGTGTCTGTTTTGTAGTTTATTCGTTGATCTGCTTGTGTGTTTATTATATGTAACATTTCTATTGTGTATCGTTTTTTATAATTTGTTTCTTGTTGTAAGATTTGTGTGTTTTCTAAATTCGGCGAATGTCCAGTGGAAACACAGTGGGCCGCTAGCGCTGTTTTGTTGCCAATTGTTCCTTGTCTATTTTTGTAGTCTGATTTGTGTGCAGCTAACCTTGTCTGTAATTTAGATTTGGTTGTTCCAACATATATTTTACTACATATGTTGGATCCGTCTCCATTGCATGGTATTTTATATATTACATTTGCTTTTTCCAATTTGTCCAGTTTTGTTTTTGTTTTTGAAAATAGTTGTTTTAATGTGTTGTTGTTTTTAGTGCAATATTGTATTTGTCTCTGTCGTAAATGTCGGAGTAGACTATCCTATTGGAGAAACCTGGAATGTGTGTCATTGTTTTGTATAATTTTGTGGGTTTTTCCAAATTTTCCCTGTCGAGTTTTTTTATCGCGTTTTTTATTATGTTCGTCGTTGTTTTGTGAGGAAAGCTGTTTTTTTGTGATATTTCTTGTGTCCTTTTTATGTTATTTCTGTGGTATTGTCTGTCGCTTATTTTTAGTACTCTTCTAACAAAGTTCTGTGCTGTGTTAAATATTATGTGTCTCGGGTGGTTGGAGTGAAAATTAATAATTCGTCCTGTGGCTGTAGGCTTCTGGTACCAGTCTAATTTTAAGGTGTTTTGTGTCTTTATTATCATTGTATCCAAATATGGTAATTTGTTTTCTTTTTCTATTTCTTGTGTGAACTGTATATGTCTGTGGAAACTGTTTAGTGCTTGTAGCGTGTCGTCAACTGCAGTCTTCTTTATGATGCAAAATAAGTCGTCAACATATTTTGTTAACAGTCTAGGTTTATTTTCTAAATTTTTTATTGTTGTGTCTAAAAGTTCTTCCATAACTATGTCCGCGATCACCGGTGAAGCTGGTGAGCCCATTGGCATTCCTTTTTGTTGTTCGTAAATGTTGTCCTTATGTTTGAAATATCTATTGTCTTTGATGCAGAAAGTTAATATGTCGAAAAATAATTGTTTTGGTATTTTCGTATAATTAGCTAGTTTGTTCCATTTTTTCTTTATAATGTCTATGGCTGTGTTTATTGGAATGCTGGGGAACAATGATACCACGTCGAACGATATCAATGTTTCGTCATCATATATGTATGTGTTGTTGATTTTTGTCTTAAATTCGACTGCGTCCTTGACATTGTAATTTGAATTTTTTGTTAAGTGTTTTAAAATGTTGATTATAAATTTGCATAGTCCGTAAGATGGTGAGTTTATTGACGAGCAAATTGGTCTTAATGGTGTTCCCTCTTTATGTATTTTGGGCAGTCCGTAAATTCTTGGTGCAGTAGCTGTACTGGTCATTAATTTGTATTTTTCACTTGTAGTGATTATATTTAATTTGAACAGTTTTTCTACTAAACTGTTGTTCCGTGTTTGTAATCTGGTAGTCGGGTCATTTTTTAATCGTTTGTATGTGCACATGTCACGTAAAATCTCGTTCATTTTTTTCTCATATTCTAATTTGTTCATTGCTACCGTGGTGTTACCTTTGTCTGCGTTTATTATTAATAAGTTTTTGTTTTTATTAAGAAATTTCTTTGTTTGTTCCACTGTATTGAGTATGTCTTTCTCTCTATATGTTAGGGATCTTTTGTTTAAGTAATTGTCCATTGTTGTTATTAGTTTCGTTCTTGCGATTTCTTGTTTCTCTTTGTCTGTGTTCGTGTGTATAATGTCTTCTCCGTCTGCAATACATTTGAATAGTGGGAATTGTTGTTTTTCGGTCGGTAGCGCGAAATTTGGTCCCAATGACAATAGTTTTTGTACGTTTGTTGGTATTTCTGTGTTTGTCTTGTTCACGAACTAATCTTTGTTATGTTTTATGTAGTTATACTTTTCTTGCTGGTTCTTGAGTTCTTTAAATTTGTTGATTTGTTTGGTTGTTGTTTTTCTTATCAGACTTTCGTAAATTGTTTTTTCGCTGGACAGAAATGATATGTAATCGTTGTTTTGTATATGTTGCTTTAAATATCTTGTTCTATATTCCAATTCTATTTCGTTTGCTTTTAATTTTTCGTGTTTTTGTTTTATTAGTAAGTTGAGAATTTTTTTATGAAAATTTTCTGTGTGTTTGTTGATTAAATTGTCTAATTTTTGTAATGATGCATTTTGTTTGGAGTTGTCGTTTTGCTGGAAAATTTGTTTTATGTTCTTGGTTGAATTAGTGATGCAGTTAGGAATTATACCACTTGTTCTGCACTTGATTAGGAATGTAACCGATGTTTTTATTCTTGCTTTTAGTTTGTTGGCTTTGTTGTGTTTTTTGATGTTGTTATTTATCGTTGTGCTATAATTTTCACGTAGATTTTTGTATAGCGTCATCTTGATGCTTATTGCGGCGTGCCCTCCGTAAGTATATGTAAATTGTTTATTTTTTTCGACCTTAAATTTTGTGTGTTTTTTTGTTGTATTTTTCTTTGGGCTCTAGGTCTTATATTCAAAATGTTGCAAAAACTTTTTTATTTGTTTTTTTATACATTTATTTATTTATTTTCAATATTTCGGACACCTTTGGTGTCCATCTTCAGGAAAATCTGAAAATTTTATTTACAATTAAACACTTAAACAAAAACAAACTAAAACAATTTTTATACTCTTACAATTAAATTTTAAGTCCGTCCGCTTGTTGTGATTGTCCAGTAAGTACTAGTGTTTATGTTGTTTATGTTTTGTTATTATATGTCTGTAGATATGTGCACATTTTTCTGTGTCTGTTTTGTAGTTTATTCGTTGATCTGCTTGTGTGTTTATTATATGTAACATTTCTATTGTGTATCGTTTTTTATAATTTGTTTCTTGTTGTAAGATTTGTGTGTTTTCTAAATTCGGCGAATGTCCAGTGGAAACACAGTGGGCCGCTAGCGCTGTTTTGTTGCCAATTGTTCCTTGTCTATTTTTGTAGTCTGATTTGTGTGCAGCTAACCTTGTCTGTAATTTAGATTTGGTTGTTCCAACATATATTTTACTACATATGTTGGATCCGTCTCCATTGCATGGTATTTTATATATAACATTTGCTTTTTCCAATTTGTCCAGTTTTGTTTTTGTTTTTGAAAATAGTTGTTTTAATGTGTTGTTGTTTTTAGTGCAATATTGTATTTGTCTCTGTCGTAAATGTCGGAGTAGACTATCCTATTGGAGAAACCTGGAATGTGTGTCATTGTTTTGTATAATTTTGTGGGTTTTTCCAAATTTTCCCTGTCGAGTTTTTTTATCGCGTTTTTTATTATGTTCGTCGTTGTTTTGTGAGGAAAGCTGTTTTTTTGTGATATTTCTTGTGTCCTTTTTATGTTATTTCTGTGGTATTGTCTGTCGCTTATTTTTAGTACTCTTCTAACAAAGTTCTGTGCTGTGTTCAATATTATGTGTCTCGGGTGGTTGGAGTGAAAATTAATAATTCGTCCTGTGGCTGTAGGCTTCTGGTACCAGTCTAATTTTAAGGTGTTTTGTGTCTTTATTATCATTGTATCCAAATATGGTAATTTGTCTTCTTTTTCTATTTCTTGTGTGAACTGTATATGTCTGTGGAAACTGTTTAGTGCTTGTAGCGTGTCGTCAACTGCAGTCTTCTTTATGATGCAAAATAAGTCGTCAACATATTTTGTTAACAGTCTAGGTTTATTTTCTAAATTTTTTATTGTTGTGTCTAAAAGTTCTTCCATAACTATGTCCGCGATCACCGGTGAAGCTGGTGAGCCCATTGGCATTCCTTTTTGTTGTTCGTAAATGTTGTCCTTATGTTTGAAATATCTATTGTCTTTGATGCAGAAAGTTAATATGTCGAAAAATAATTGTTTTGGTATTTTCGTATAATTAGCTAGTTTGTTCCATTTTTTCTTTATAATGTCTATGGCTGTGTTTATTGGAATGCTGGGGAACAATGATACCACGTCGAACGATATCAATGTTTCGTCATCATATATGTATGTGTTGTTGATTTTTGTCTTAAATTCGACTGCGTCCTTGACATTGTAATTTGAATTTTTTGTTAAGTGTTTTAAAATGTTGATTATAAATTTGCATAGTCCGTAAGATGGTTAGTTTATTGACGAGCAAATTGGTCTTAATGGTGTTCCCTCTTTATGTATTTTGGGCAGTCCGTAAATTCTTGGTGCAGTAGCTGTACTGGTCATTAATTTGTATTTTTCACTTGTAGTGATTATATTTAATTTGAACAGTTTTTCTACTAAACTGTTGTTCCGTGTTTGTAATCTGGTAGTCGGGTCATTTTTTAATCGTTTGTATGTGCACATGTCACGTAAAATCTCGTTCATTTTTTTCTCATATTCTAATTTGTTCATTGCTACCGTGGTGTTACCTTTGTCTGCGTTTATTATTAATAAGTTTTTGTTTTTATTAAGAAATTTCTTTGTTTGTTCCACTGTATTGAGTATGTCTTTCTCTCTATATGTTAGGGATCTTTTGTTTAAGTAATTGTCCATTGTTGTTATTAGTTTCGTTCTTGCGATTTCTTGTTTCTCTTTGTCTGTGTTCGTGTGTATAATGTCTTCTCCGTCTGCAATACATTTGAATAGTGGGAATTGTTGTTTTTCGGTCGGTAGCGCGAAATTTGGTCCCAATGACAATAGTTTTTGTACGTTTGTTGGTATTTCTGTGTTTGTCTTGTTCACGAACCAATCTTTGTTATGTTTTATGTAGTTATACTTTTCTTGCTGGTTCTTGAGTTCTTTAAATTTGTTGATTTGTTTGGTTGTTGTTTTTCTTATCAGACTTTCGTAAATTGTTTTTTCGCTGGACAGAAATGATATGTAATCGTTGTTTTGTATATGTTGCTTTAAATATCTTGTTCTATATTCCAATTCTATTTCGTTTGCTTTTAATTTTTCGTGTTTTTGTTTTATTAGTAAGTTGAGAATTTTTTTATGAAAATTTTCTGTGTGTTTGTTGATTAAATTGTCTAATTTTTGTAATGATGCATTTTGTTTGGAGTTGTCGTTTTGCTGGAAAATTTGTTTTATGTTCTTGGTTGAATTAGTGATGCAGTTAGGAATTATACCACTTGTTCTGCACTTGATTAGGAATGTAACCGATGTTTTTATTCTTGCTTTTAGTTTGTTGGCTTTGTTGTGTTTTTTGATGTTGTTATTTATCGTTGTGCTATAATTTTCACGTAGATTTTTGTATAGCGTCATCTTGATGCTTATTGCGGCGTGCCCTCCGTAAGTATATGTAAATTGTTTATTTTTTTCGACCTTAAATTTTGTGTGTTTTTTTGTTGTATGTTTCTTTGGGCTCTAGGTCTTATATTCAAAATGTTGCAAAAACTTTTTTATTTGTTTTTTTATACATTTATTTATTTATTTTCAATATTTCGGACACCTTTGGTGTCCATCTTCAGGAAAATCTGAAAATTTTACTTACAATTAAACACTTAAACAAAAACCAACTAAAACAATTTTTATACTCTTACAATTAAATTTTAAGTCCGTCCGCTTGTTGTGATTGTCCAGTAAGTACTAGTGTTTATGTTGTTTATGTTTTGTTATTATATGTCTGTAGATATGTGCACATTTTTCTGTGTCTGTTTTGTAGTTTATTCGTTGATCTGCTTGTGTGTTTATTATATGTAACATTTCTATTGTGTATTGTTTTTTATAATTTGTTTCTTGTTGTAAGATTTGTGTGTTTTCTAAATTCGGCGAATGTCCAGTGGAAACACAGTGGGCCGCTAGCGCTGTTTTGTTGCCAATTGTTCCTTGTCTATTTTTGTAGTCTGATTTGTGTGCAGCTAACCTTGTCTGTAATTTAGATTTGATTGTTCCAACATATATTTTACTACATATGTTGGATCCGTCTCCATTGCATGGTATTTTATATATTACATTTGCTTTTTCCAATTTGTCCAGTTTTGTTTTTGTTTTTGAAAATAGTTGTTTTAATGTGTTGTTGTTTTTAGTGCAATATTGTATTTGTCTCTGTCGTAAATGTCGGAGTAGACTATCCTATTGGAGAAACCTGGAATGTGTGTCATTGTTTTGTATAATTTTGTGGGTTTTTTTTAAATTTTCCCTGTCGAGTTTTTTTATCGCGTTTTTTATTATGTTCGTCGTTGTTTTGTGAGGCTAGCGGCAGCGCTAGCGGCCCACTGTGTTTCCACTGGACATTCGCCGAATTTAGAAAACACACAAATCTTACAACAAGAAACAAATTATAAAAAACGATACACAATAGAAATGTTACATATAATAAACACACAAGCAGATCAACGAAAAAACTACAAAACAGACACAGAAAAATGTGCACATATCTACAGACATATAATAACAAAACATAAACAACATAAACACTAGTACTTACTGGACAATCACAACAAGCGGACGGACTTAAAATTTAATTGTAAGAGTATAAAAATTGTTTTAGTTTGTTTTTGTTTAAGTGTTTAATTGTAAATAAAATTTTCAGATTTTCCTGAAGATGGACACCAAAGGTGTCCGAAATATTGAAAATAAATAAATAAATGTATAAAAAAACAAATAAAAAAGTTTTTGCAACATTTTGAATATAAGACCTAGAGCCCAAAGAAAAATACAACAAAAAAACACACAAAATTTAAGGTCGAAAAAAATAAACAATTTACAATTATTTATATTTTTTTTTTGAGCAATTACTTTTGCTTTTATTTCATTTTAATTTTTTAACTTTGAACCAAATATTTCAGGTGTTACACATATTCAGTTGAGTTTGCCTTGGTTTGAAAACGGTGATAGATAAGAGGGAAAGAATGGGCTATAAAATGAAATATGTGTAGACTGTTCTGTAGAAGCGTGGTGGATTGCCGTATAAGAGTGTGCATATTAATCTGAGGCAAGTGTTATGCCTTTGCCTCATGCAATTCAAGTTATCAATCAATCCCATTTACAAACTTTTCTACAATCAGCTATTAAGTCGTAAATATTATTGAATATTTCAAGTTCAATTGATAAGAATGATAAAAAAAACTATAAATGAAGAAAGGTTAAAGCTTAGGACCATGCCCTGGTCAGGAATCCAACCAACACGCTTGTTGGGAGTCGAGCACGTTTATATCTAACTACCGAGGCCCTACTAGAGAGAAAGTAGGGTATTTATTGTTAGTGATAAATAAAAACTTTGGATTAGAATATTCGAATTATTTCTTATTTAATTAGCTTTTAGGTACGAAACATATTTGATACCAAAAAAAGCGATGTACCAACCTTTTCTTGAATCATGTTATCACCAATTTTTTCAACGCAATAAGAGAATAGGCCAAAGCTAATTGAGTTCCGAAGCTTACAAAATTTAAATAAGTAAATAGAAATTCAGAATATAAAAATTAAAAAAAAAAGTTATGGAAACAATACATTAATAGAAACATTGTTGTAAAAACTCTTAGCTTAACAAATACTTCCACACCGCTTAGTGTATATCAGCCAAACAAGCTGAACCCTAAACGGAATTGTAGAAATAGAAGAATAACAACAAAGAAACACAACTGCAAGCTCTGATAGCAGTAAAAGTTGAGATCGATCTTTATCAAAAGTAGATAAGAACTCTAGTTAGTAATGGAAAGATTTGTTTTCTCTGTTAAAAATTCCGGAAACTTTCTCGGAAAATTGACAGCATAAATTAGACTTAAGTAGCTAAGTGGATCACAGTGGTAGTCATGCAAGACTACTGATGAGTTGGTGTAGCGGTCAACGAAACAGTCTGTCTAGTTTTCTAGTCTGTCTAGTCTGCTGTACGATTTGCTCTATACAGAGCTGTTGTTATTTGTTGTTTTGCTCATTAACATACTTGGCCTCAAGCTCAATATTTAGTCTCAATGTAAAAACTTTTTGTTATTCATTTGACTTTCTTGCACTGTTTTAGAATTTCTTTATTTTAACGGTGTATACATTTTTAATGTATATGATAAATGAAGCGTGTTAATAAAACCTTAACACTCTGTATGTATCTCTCATGGTGATGTTGAAGCAAACGTGTCAAGTCGAACGAAAACAACAATGGCATTTACTGTTTATATTTAATTCAATCAATGCCTTGCATCCGACTTACATACGGTCATCAACATGAGTTGAACAACCGCTCAACGCGCGGGAGAATGTTCATTGTTTATGTTGTTTTTATGCTATGTTACGTTATATTCATTCCAAGTTCAATGACAAAGTTATGCTTACTCAGTAAATGCTTAAACAGTAAAATTATATTTAATTCAATCAATTTGCAAAATAAACTTTCGGCACATACCATATTGCCGGTCATCAACCCATGCTCCGTTTTTGTTTATTAATAATGCTAGTTGATCGTTGTGTTGTTTGCAATTGTCATTGAACTTAGCTGAATAATTTTGCATCACAACCCGTTAACAACTGTGGTGTGCAATATGCTGACTAATAAACAACAATTATTTAATTGCTATGTTAACCATAACACTCTTTATATATATATAATTATATAGTATATAGTATACTATACTAAATATATATACAAGGTGGGGCAAAAGTAATCACCCAATTTTCTTTTGCTGTAATTTTTTTGTAATAAAAAAGTTTGGTTTTGCTTGTGAAATGTGTTTATTTAATCCATTAGAATTTATTCCATCAAGTTGAGAAGATGATATCGGGCAAGTGGCCGCCGCCAGAGTTGATGACCATACAGACTCGTTTTATAGCAGTTTCCATCACTCTTGCCAGAACTTCGGCCGACAGGTTCTCGCATTCTTGTCGAATATTCTCCTTAAGAGCTTGAAGAGTCTGAGGCTAGTTAACATACACCCGCGACTTCAAAAACCCCAAAAAAAGATGTCTGGAGCGGTTAAATCGGGTGATCCGGCCGGCCAGTGCAAATCGCCAAAACGAGAAATTAAGCGACCCGGAAATGCTTCCTTCAGAATATCGGTTGTGGCTCGAGCAGTGTGCTCCGTTGCACCTGCTGTTGGAAACACATGTTCTTCCGTCCCAATTCATCCAATTGAGGAAGAAAAAAATTCTGTAATCATGTTTCTGTAGTGCGCGCCGTCCACAGTCGTCATTTGGCCAGCAGTTATTCTAAAAAAAAAAAATGGCCCGATGACTCCTCCAGCGTAAACAGCACACCACGCAGTAACTTTGAGCGGGTGTAATGGTTCTTCGTGGGTGATACACGGATTTTCGGTGCCCCAGAATTGATTATTTTGTTTATTCACGTAGCCGCAAATATGGAAATGAGCCTAATTTCTCGTGATAATTTTCGATGAAAAATCGTACACCTCTTCGTTGAGATTCAGGGTGGCTTGAGCGTAGGTTACACGCGGTTGGAAGTCAACAGCTAACAGCTGATGCACTGTCTGCCCTTTGTAAGGGAAGATCTTCAAATTTTTCACCAAAATTCTGCGTAGGGACCGCCTGCTAATGTCCAATTACATGGCACGTCGTCTGGTCGATGTTTTTTTTTTTTTTTTTTTTTTTTTTAGCTTTGAAGCAAGGATTTCAGGTAGAATACCTATTCAGTCAAGTCTGCCTTGGTTCGAAAATGGGGTGATAGATTAGTGGGAAGGATAAGGCAATCAAGTGAAACACGTGTAGGATGTTCTAAGCGTGGTTGAAAGCCAAAGAAACATGTGAATTTGAATCAGAGGCAAGTGTTATGCCTTTACCTCAGTCAATTCAAATTATAAGGCAATATCATCCACAAACTTCTCTACCATCAACTACAACTTCAAGTCGTAAATATTGATGAATTTTAAATTTCAGTTGTTTAGAAATCAGGATAGAAAATTATTAGAAAGGTTTAAAGCGAAGGACCATGGCCTGGCCGGGAATCGAACCCGGGACCTCTGGGGTGGCAGTCGAGCACGCTACCAACTCCACTACCGAGGCCGGCCAGCCTTGGGAAGATCTCGTATTGTCCCAGACTCTTCAAGGCGAGTGGCGAAATGCCGCAGTGCTTGTCCAGTTGGTGTAGGACGGCCAGGAAATCTGGACGAAATTCACGCTGTGCCAACACAACCGACAAATTGCTGCGAAAAAAAAATGAAAACAATTATTCCGCGTTCTTGTGGAGTGCACCGATTCATGGCTTTTCAATTTACATTCTGCGTTTGTTTACTTCACAAATGTCAAAACCGAATTGACCTTTGGCGCCATTTGCAGAAGTAATAGGATCTTCCAATAGTGCGATTACTTTTGACCCACCTTATACTACATATATATCATTGTCATTTCTTTTTATTACGATAATATTGGTATGGTTCAATTATGTCTGGAACAAAATATCGGCCAAATGGCCGCCGTGACCTCGGCGGCACACCTCCATCCGATGGTCCAAATTTTCGATGACGCTGAGGCATAAGTGAGATTATACGCCGTTAATGTGCCGAATTATCTTATCCTTTAGCTCTTGAATTGTTGCTGGCTAATCGACTTACACCTTTTCTTTCAAATAACCCCAAAGAATGAAGTCCAACGGTGTCAAATCACATGATATTGGCGCCCAATTGACATCGCCACCACGTGAGATAACACGGCCATTAAATTTGTCGCGCAAAAGAGCCATTGTTTCGTTAGCTGTGTGGCAAGTGGCACCGTCCTGTTGAAACCACATATCGTCCACATCCATATCTTCCAATTCGGGCCATAAAAAGTTCGTTATCATCTCACGATAGCGAACACCATTCACAGTGACTGCCTGACCGGCCTCATTTTGGAAAAAATACGGCCCGATGTTGCCGCCAGCCCATAAACCGCACCAAACAGTCACTCTTTGTGGGTGCATTGGTTTTTCGACAATCACTCTTAGATTATCATTCGCCCAAATGCGGCAGTTCTGCTTATTGACGAATTCACTGAGGTGAAAATGTGCCTCATCACTGAAGATGATTTTCTTCGAAAATTGATCATCCACTGTTGCCATTTCTTGTCACCATTCTGAACGTTGACGACGCTTGAAATGGTTAAGAGGCTCTAGTTCTTGAGTCAATTGCACCTTGTAAGCGTGTAAATGCAAGTCTTTATGCATAATGTTCATCAACGACGAGCGTGAGAGGTGCAATTGTTGGGAACGACGACGAGTTAAGGTGGACGACTCTTCAGCCACACTATCCCGAACATCAGCAATATTTTCTGCAGTTCGAGCTGTACGAGCATGCACTGGTGTTTTCACATCTCCTACAGACCTGGTTTACTCAAATTTGATTTTTCCGATTGTACGCACATTTGGACGATTAAATTGACCGAAAAAATAACGCAGTGCACGATATACATTTTGATTTAAAATCCCATTTTCATAATAAGCCTGAATTACTTTAACGCGTTGCTCGATTGTGTATCTTTCCATGGTTCAATTAGTTAGTCTGAAATTGAAAAATTTCAAGTGAAATGCAGAAAAAACTTGACGTTTAGGTGTGGTTCACATTCAAAATCGGTCCTTAAAATTTAACTACCCTTTACATATACTACATCTTTATATAATATATGCCCTACCGATAAAAAAACCGGTTCTGAACCTATCACGCTATAGGTCCCCAAGGAGGAGGGATCAATCCCAATTCTGCCACCAACATATGAAACCGACCGGTCCCTTTTACACGGCGTTGTCATTGACAGTAGTCAATTGCCACCTGTTGCGTCACCTTGCACCTGTCCCGTGATCGGCCTCGAAGAAAAAATTTTTGATCTATCCCAACTATCGAGTAGTTCGTTGAGCTATTTCGTTTATTCGCTAAACAATCATTTGATATTGTGATATTCGACGGATGCAAATTTTTTTCTTTTCAACTTTGAATTCCCACACGATACAAATATAGCTTTGAGTTTCAATCGATTTGTCTCCGCTTGTATCATATTAAATTGGTCCCGTGGTGAATAAAATAAAACCTGCCCATTATCAAGCACAAAGAATCTGTTTGGTGACAGGTTATATCAGACCCGTCCTGTGATAGGTTACATTGACCCTGCTTTCTCCGTAGGGTATATACAACATATATATATATATAATTATATATATATATATATATATATATATATATTTGCGTGTTGTTTTTCGTATGTCCATGTACAACAGGAGAGCGAGTTTTTCTTCGTAGTCTTGTATCTACTTTAAAAGAAGTGATTTGTTGTGTTTGAAAAAAAGCTATTGACAGTAATTTTTTTTTACTCATAAGTTACCTATTTTCACTTTTTTGTGCATACGTTTTTTTTTCATTTTAAACAGGTATACTCAATGGACCAGGGGCGGATTCTGTAACTCTGAGAAATTTTCTGTGAACACAAAATAAAAAAACTCACTTTCACGCGCAGTGTTCACATTTGTACTTCATGCGATTCTGTAAGTGCAAATGAACAGCACTGTGCTGAATGAAAAACCAAAGTAGCTGAATGAAAATTTCAAAGCGCTGAATTAGATTTGACAGCTAATATTTGTAAACATAATAAAGTAAGAAAATTTAAAGCATTTATGTTTACAATAAATCGTACAATTTATGAAATAAAATGAGTTTAATCCTGCGAATAAATTTTCTTTGTCGTTTGAGAAATAGAAGAAGGTATGTATTAATTACTCAATTAAGAAAATGCGGTTAATAAATGAGTCTTCCTTAACTTAGAAGGAATCACTTAATTATTGTTCGAAGGAACTTACGAGATAGCCTCAATCCATACAGTGTAAGTGATGAACGATTCATGGAGTTGTATCGATTTCCAAAGCAACTTGCGAAGGATTTTTTCAGTGGCATAGCACATCGCTTTCAATCTTCTGAACGAATTACCGCTCTTTCAGCCAGTATTCGCTTTTTATGTGCTTTGCGGTTTTTTTCAAGTGGCTGTTATCAGCGTAGTGTTGGCCAGGACTTTATGTCCTCACTATCACAGACTTCTGTAAGTCGTTGCGTGGATGAAGTTGCAGGCATTCTTAACGACATTTCCAGCCGTCACGTCACTTTTGCAAGAGATGAAGAACTCAGTGAAATAAAGCGGCAATTTTACCAAATTGCTAGATTCCCGGGAACAGTTGGACTTATAGATGGGACACATATACGCATTAAAAGTCAGCCTAACAATATTGAGCACGCATATTATTGTCGCAAAGGTGGTCATTCCATCAATGTGGTAATAATATGCGACTCAAATTACATTATTCGTTATGTGAATTCCAAATTCCCAGGAACTTCCCATGATGCCTACGTAGGGCGCCGTTCCGCAGTCCAAGCTTACTTGAAGCAGAAGTATGTGCAAGGAAGGCATAATAACTGGCTTTTGGGAGACAGTGGTTTTCCACTTCAACCTTGGCTTATGACGCCTATAACATCTACATGCAATCAACCCAAAGAAAATTATAATATTGCACATAAAAAAACCCGGTGTGTCGTAGAACGTTGGATTGGTGTGTTAAAAAGTAGATTTAGGTGTTTATTGGGTCAAAGGGTTCTATGTTATAGTCCAACAAAAGCTGGAAAAATTGTAAATGCTTGCGTAGTTCTTCATAACGTATTGATGAAAGCAAAAGTTCCATTCCATGAAACCATTCCACAAGCTGACAATGGAGATATATTTCATAATCCGGGACTGGATATCAATGAAAACAATGTTCTCACACAGGGAAGGCAAACTAGACAAGAAATAGTAAACTCGAACTTTACAATATAATCTAACTTATTATAATATAACTCTCATACTGTAATTTGATCTAAGAAACTATTCTATATTTAAAGAAGACTTATAATAGATACATATACGATTTGTTTTTTTAGTTTTGTTTTTGAGTTAGTTTTTTGAAAATAGCTTTCTTAAATATTTCTGGATTTCATAAAAATAAAACATTTTCAACGAAATTGTAAAGTTAAATAAAACCAGTAAGAAATTATCTTCGACTGGTTCGAAGTTAAAATACACCACGGCCGAACGAAAGTATATTCAAAATCTTAAGCAGTCAAAAAATGTTTATTTGTTAAACATTTTCGTTATAGTTTTAACAGAAAATATTCCCTTTTGTTTTTTGAAAAAGTCACTTTGTACGGAAGGAAGGCGTAGTTTTCACTCGATTTGGTTGAATTTAATGCTTTGAGTGTATATTAAATAACAAAAAATATGCATAATTTCAAGACCATATATGATTTTTTGTGGAATTCTAAGAGATTTTACCGTTTTGATAAAGTCACTTTGTATGGGAGGTAGACGTGGTTTCCATCCGATTTTGGTCATTTTCCAACTTTACCTTTATTTTTTAGAAACAAACTTTAATATAGAATTTCGTGAGGATAGCTTGAAAATTACGGCTGCAATTGTGATCACAGAAAAACAGACAGACGGACAGTCAGACAGACGAACATGGCTAAATCGACTCGGGTGATGATGCTGATGGAGAATTTATATTTTTCTATACCTGCCACGCCTCATTATGGGCGTTACAAAATTAATATGCCCCTTTTACGTTTTTTAAACGTAAATTGATTTCAATCAGTGTATAAACTAGATACAAAAAAACAAGAATCATTAAATAATAACAATATTTAAATAATATACAATATATTTCCGGTGCTTAAATCTTATAAACGCAACCTTTAATATATAAAATCACATAATTAGTGTTTTATATGTTTAAAAACAATACTGAAGAAAAAGAAAGGACCGCGAAAAAACATTAGACTCGAAGTTTTTCGTCTCATGCTTGTGACGTGCTCTAAGCATAGTCTGAGTGACTGATTGAGTGATTTGCCACCCACACCATCACCACCACTGCCTTTTTTCTATTGCGGCGTGCTCTTATCTTGCTTATTGCTGCTTTCTTCTTTCTAAAAATCAATGTCGCGCTCTCCTCGTTCAACGCGCCAATTTTTGCAGCAGCAGTCTCTCCGTTCGAGTGGCAAAAATGATGGCACACCTAAGCATGGTAGTTCGGATTATTTATCGCAGACTCTATCTGCACAGCTCCTAGAAATGGAAGAGCGCCTAAGCACCAATTTGCACAATGACATCAGGCAGCTTGAAGATCGCCTGCTCTCACAATCCAACACCTCTTTCAAGTGCCTCTCTGCGGAAATCTCAGCTGTTGAAGACAAGCTTTCTTCTAAAATTGAGTCTGAGGTGAGTGGATTTGAAACTAAATTGCGGGTGTTTGAGGATAAAATTTTCTCACTTGAAAATCAACTCAGTGCCTTAACTTCTCGATGTAGTGAGCTAGAAAGACTCAAAACTGAGCAGCTTCACGACAACTCCAATAACAACTATCACGTACATGACAACTCATCTGATGCTGTTTTATTTGGACTGCCACACTCTACTAACGAAAACCTCAAGAGCATATTTAATAAAATATGTCTCTTCTTAGAGTTTCAGCCACCTCAGATCAAAGACATCTTTCGTGTCAAACCTAATCGAGATAATCCTAATTCTATAGTCATCATAAAGTACTTCTCACCTTTTGATCGAAACTTGGTATTGAAAACGTTCGGAGCATATCGCAGAAGAGAAAAAACAGCAGTGAATCTCAGAGCTGCTGGGTTAGATTACGATCAAAATATTTTTATTCATGAAAGCTTAAATGCGGACACTCGCAAACTTCTTCAAGCCGCAATTGCCTACAAGCGTGAAAAGAGCATATACAATGCGTTTACCTTTCGTGGCAGAGTTTTTGTTAGAATGGAAAAAAATTCTGATAGCTTTCGAATCAACAGTATTGATGATCTTCAAAAACTATTCATGGTCTTTCTAATGATGCTGCCTCATCAACTTAAATTATTATCTCCTTTATTTATTTTTAACAAATATTTAGATGTAATTTTCTTCTCTTATTTCTACTCTTCTGTCAATCTGTTTTATGTTTGCCTAAAGTTAACACTCCGTCTCGTTCGTTCTCATGTCAGGCTCTAGTCATTCGCCTGTTGGCGCTTATGAAAACCATAGAGTTTTAATTCAGGTGTTGTGTAAACAAAATACTGGCCTCAATGTTGTTCATTTCAATGCTCGCAGCTTAAATATGGCCAAACTGGACTACATTAAGCATGTTTTTGTAGATTCTACTGTTGAAATTATTTGTATCTCTGAAACGTGGCTGTGTGACAAAATAAATAATACAATCTGTGATATAAATAACTATAAATTGTTCAGGAATGATAGATGTGACAAAAAGGGTGGAGGAGTCGCAGTTTACTGCAAAAATAATCTGACAGCCAATATAATAAGTAAATCAAGCAGATTTGGAATTGAGTATCTAAATTTAACTATATCTGACAGTAACACCAAAATTTGTTTATCGTGTGTGTATAACCCCAATAAATGTTATCCTGTTGACCCTTTGGTTTGTGAATTGACTTAATTTATTACTGATCATGATGTTGTCCTACTGTGTGGTGATTTTAATGTAAATCTTTTATCGAATGATTCAGTAAAACAATCGTTATATGAAAAGATTTCTTCGCTGGGGTTATCAGTTGTTAATGAGACGTTTCCTACCCGGTTTTCCATTGATACCAATCCAAGCCTTCTCGATTACTTTATTGTTTCTGATTCTTCTCTTGTTTCTCTATTTGATCAGATTTATTTTCTTTCAGATCATGACCTGATTTTTTGTTCGTTAAATGTTAACTTGTCTCATAATGTTACTTCTAACTCTTCCTCTTATCGTGATTTCAAGCATATTGACTATCAGTCTTTGCTCAATGATATATCCTTTATTTCGTTTAACCCTTCGGAGAGCGCGCTCTGAAAAGTAACACAGGAGGGCGCGACGCGGCAAATTTGCTGCAAGGTAATTTAAATAGTTTCGACTGGAATTTTTCCTATTTATAGCAAAAAACGATTTAAATAAAACAAGCCATTGCTTTCTATTGATTTTGAAATTTTTTTTTTAAGCATTTATTTTTTAATTCTTATTCATTATCGGTAACAGAGGCATTGCACATTCATGCATTCAACACATTCCGAAATTTGCTTACAATGTTTTTTGCAGACATTTTTATTACAATTACTACAACAAACAATTGTTCTATTATTTTTGTGCGGTCCACAAATATAACAAACTCATGATTTCGGTTGTTGTTGCGCAGCTGGTTCGCTTCGATGTAGGTTTAAAAACATCAATATATCCTTAGGTAATATTTGTACTTATGGTTTATTGATATCATAACGTAGCAAAATTTATACCCAACACATTTAAAAATTACACGTTTTTATGCACGTGCCTATACTTTTTACTCACACAAATCAATAATAGAAATTTTCACCTTCATCAAAAACATTTTTTCCATTTACCTATAAAAAATGTTTGCAAGTTACACTTGATTTTTTTTTACACGAGAAGGCGCGCCGCGGCAATTTAGCCGCAAAAACGAGACACTAATTTTTAAACACAAATAACACCTAAACGAAATATCGTAGCAACCAGCGGTAAACGGTAAACCTCTGTTCGCTTGAAATGCGTTCCAAAGCACTCGTTTGTAGTGCAAGCTTTTGCTATGTTTTGCTCTCATCAATGAAATCAAGCCTAACACTACAGAGAGCACTCGTCGCTTGAGCAGAACAAGAACAGACTAAAATCAAAACAATGTTATGCACGATTCGGAAAAGAAGTCTGCACTGACTCGAAAGTTATGTAAACAACAGCAGAACGCTTGAAGTTATGCTGTGTTATTTAAGTTTCATACTATACATTTTCTTGTAAAAAATCATTAGATGCATATATTTAAAAAGCTAAAAAAAGTGATTTTCTTATTAATTATTCAAATTATAATAGAAGACTTATTTGTTTTGTATTAAAATGCATGTTTTCCGTTTTGATAATAATATTTAATTAAAAACAAGTTACAATTTTAAAAATTTGTAAGTAACAAAATATAAGAAATTCATCAAATTATATAAAATAACAATAATTAAAACTACAATAATGTAGTTGTAGGTGTGTTTTTACTTTTATTATTTGTGGTTATATTGTAAGTCTGGTGTAGTTAGTTTATTATTATGTTGGATTGTTGATATTGTTGCTGATGATGATTTCGTTTGTTGTTTATGGTAGCATTGGTGTTTGTGTGATTGTTGGTCTATTGTGGTGATGTTTTTTTTTTTTGTTGTCATTGAATTGTCGTAGATGTAAGTTTTGTTGTTATTGGTGATATTGTTTGTTAAGTTATTATTAAAAAAAAAAAAAATAAATAGCTGGCCATTTCAGCCCTTGAAAGGACTTTGACCTAGCTTCTTATGATCAATTGTGTTGTGCGTGTTATTAAGTTTGTACACAATTGACCGAGAACCGGTCCTACATGCTTAACGCCGACTCCGAACGGCGATGAACGGAATGGTTCTTGTTCTCAAGAAGCTTTACATGGCACTTTGATTACTCTCTGAGGTTTGCCATTGTCTGCAGAGAGGTGGCGGCCGTACAGACAAATTATTTTAATTCAAATAATTTTCTGTCGCTGCTGGGGTTTGAACCCGGGTCTCCAGGTTCGTTGACATAGCGGCCACGCACTTTAACCAACTACGCCACGGACGCCACGGACGCGTTAAGTTATTAGTAGTGATTTGTTATTTTCGGATTAAAGTTTTGTTACTGGTGAATGTTTCAAATGTTATCAGTAAAGTTAATTAGAGAAGTTGTAAGTGTAATTGGTTTTAGCAATATTGAATGTATTGGGAAAACGGTTTTGAAACTAAAAAATAAAATTAATTATTTGTTAGTTGCTTTTGCAATTCTTTGCTCATGTCCAATTTGTTTATATTCGAGTGCAAAAACATTATTTGGTTAACCGAAATAGAGCTCGAACCAATGCTAGTTCTTTTTTCGGAAATCAAATTTCGAGCTACGGAAAAAACTCTTTCCGAAGCTGAGCTGCTTGCTGGCGTCGCTAAAATGCTGCAACTCATTTTATTAAGTAGGGGAAACTCATTTTGTGAACATCCGACCACTGCAAAATATTAAAATCGTCGTGAAAAATTGTATTTGAACTTTCGTACATCATTATTTCTCTTTGTATTTTGAAATCCGAGTTTAAAATTTCAGGTTGTTGCACAAAATAAAACCACAAAATAAAAAAAAAATGTCTGGCGCTATCTTGGTTAAACATTCATGAAAATAAAATTAAAATTTAAATAATTCTATTAAGCAATTATTTACAAAATTTTCTCAAAAAAAAAAAAAAAAAAATCCAAAAAATTGTCAAAAAAACCCCACTCACTACGAAATAAAAATAATTACTTCCTATAACTAATTTCTATAAAAACTACTGCCAAGGCTCTGCCGCTTAAAGGGTTAACGCTTAGCAAAGAATTGAAAAAAGTACCAATAATGCAGACGTTAACTGTGCTTAATATATATATATTAATAAACAAGTGACGCGCAAAAAAGAATGATAAAAAGAAAACAAGCAACAACATTAACTAACACCAAAAACTAACAAACAAACTTTACAACTTGAAAAAAAAATTACGCAAAATTTACATATATAAATTAATGATTGAACAAAAAATAAACACAAATCAATTATATTAAACATTCATTATAATAAATATATAATATTAAATATTTACTAAATATTGTAATAAAATTAAAATTTTAATAACTTACGTCATTTACATCCATTCTTTTTAGCAATATTTTAAAAAATTTTCTCCAAAAAAAATAAAAATGAAAAGAATTGTTAAAAAACCACCACTCACTACGAAACAAAAATAATTACTTCGCCAAGGTTCTGCTGTGTTAGGTGTGATTGGTGCATTTTTCGCTGTTATAAATTGTTCTGTTTTTATTAAACAAACAACATCGTGCTCTGTTAAAGCAAACGGCGAACATAGTTCTCTTTGAAGTCGACGAGTGCTCTGCAGTGCTTGTTTGTTGTTATTAAATGACTTGGATAAGCTCTGCTTGACTAACAGAGTTCTGTCAAGCTCTGAACTCTGCACTGTTGGATCTACTGTTGTGGAAAAAACGAGTGCATTTGTGCAGAGGTTTAGTAAACGGTGAACCACGCTGCATCTCAAAACTTACAAAGTCACTTGAGTGGCAGCGGCCAGCTACCATTATAAATACTTGAAAAACACAAATAAAACAGTTTGCGGCTAATTTGCCGCGGCGCGCCCTCCGAAGGGTTAATGAATGTTATCGCTGTAGTACTGTTAATGACAAACTTAGTGCTTTATTAAAAAAAAAAATAAAATAAATAACTGGCCATTTCAGCCCTTGAAAGGACTTTGACCTAGCTTCTTATGATCAATTGTGTTGTGAGTGTTATTAAGTTTGTACACAATTGACCGAGAAATGGACCTACAGGCTTAACGCCGACTCCGAACGGCGATGAACGGAATGTTCTTATTCTCAAGAAGCTTTACATGGCATTTGTATTACTCTCTGAGGTTTGCCATTGTCTGCAGAGAGGTGGCGGCCGTACAGAAAAATTATTTTAATTCAAATAATTTTCTGTCGCTGCTGGGGTTCGAACCTGGGTCTCCAAAGTTCTTTGACATAGCGGCCACGCACTTTAACCAACTACGCCACGGTCGCCACTAGTGCTTTATTAACTCCTATTAAATATCTCTTCGAAAAAAATGTTCCTCTGTGTACATTTCGTGTTAATAATGTGTCTTGTCCTTGGTTTTCCCAACATGTTCTCGTTGCAATAAAAAAAAGAAACAAGTTGCACAATTTATGGAGAAGAAATCCGTCACCTTCAAACTGGGAAAAATATAGGATAGCGAGAAATGCAGCTGTTTTAATAACAAAGCAATCAAAGTCCAGATATTTCTCAGCTAAGCTGAATCCATCCCTCCCTTCCAAAACTTTGTGGGCAAATATTAAAAAACTTGGGGTATGTAATAAGAAAAACTCTGACTGTCAAATTGAGCCTGAAACTCTCAACAGCTATTTTTTAGACAATTCATCACCCATGACTGACGATAATGTGCAGGTTAGTTGTAATATGTCCGTTCTGCAATCATTTAATTTTGTTCCTGTTAATGTAATTGATGTTGGTAAATGCGTGATGCAGTTGAATTCAAATGCGATGGGTGAGGATGAAATTCCAATTAAGTTTATAAAAATCTTATTACCTCATATTATAAGCCAGCTTACACACCTTATTAATTACTGCTTTACATCGTCTTCATTCCCGGATATGTGGAAAGTAGCTATTGTGTTACCTGTGGCAAAAAAAACGAACCCTTCAGGAGCTTCTGATTTCAGGCCTATAAGCATTCTCTCGCCTCTTTCAAAGGTATGTGAGAAACTAATGGCTCAACAAATAAATAGTCATATTCAAGACAAAAAGCTACTATCCCCTTATCAGTCTGGTTTTTGAGCAGGGCATGGATGTTCTTCAGCTGCAGTAAAGGTGTTAGATGACATAAGGCCGAAATATGATGCTGGTAACATCACATTGCTAAGTTTGCTTGATTTTTCAAAAGCATTTGACAAGGTAAACCATAAATATTTGTGTCAAAAACTCAAGCTTTTGTTTGGATTGAGTGAAAGTGCCGTAAATTTAATGTCAAGTTACTTGTCTAATCGGTTGCAAAAAGTTAAAGTTGGGAATAAGTTTTCGCAGTATAAACTGGTACTTAGTGGTGTTCCAAAAGGTTCGATTCTTGGTCCACTCTTATTTTCGTTGTTTATCAATGACATATTTTCTGTCTGCAAGCACTGTTCTGTTCATGCATATGCTGATGATGTTCAGTTGTATATTTCTCGGCATCTTGGGCTACTTGAGGATTTGTGTTGCAGATTGAATGAAGATCTCAATAACATTAATGAGTGGGCCAAAGGCAATGGTCTTCAATTGAATGCTGCCAAATCGTATGTTCTACCCATAAGTAAACATAAAACTTGTGTTGATGATATCCCTGACTTGTGTATTGGGTCCAACAAGCTTGAATTAGTGTCGAAAGTTCGGAGTCTGGGTTTTTATATAAATTCATCTCTATCGTGTACTGATCACATTAATAGTGTAGTCCAAAAAGTGTATTATGTCCTTCGTAATTTGAGAATGTCCGCTAGTGTGACTCCTGTCAATGTTAAACGTAAATTGGTTATACAGCTGGTGTTACCTGTGATAACCTACGCAGAATTGGTCTATAGTAAGCTTGACTCCTCCTCTCTGTTAAAATTACAAATTGCTTTTAATCATGCTACGCGCTATGTATTTGGTTTACGTATATTTGATCACTTATCTAGTTATAAAAATGCCATACTTGGGTGCGATTTACCATCTTACCTTGATGCCAGAAACTGCATTTATCTACATAAGCTGATTATTACAAAAACACCTTCCTACTTATATAATAAACTTTAATTTAGCTTATCTAGAAGAAGTATTGTTTTTATAATTCCTAGGCATACTTCACTAAACTCATCGCGCTTGTTTTTCATTAACGCCATCAGACTGTGGAATGCTCTGCCAGGCGGACTGAGAGAAGTTGCAGTGAGAGGTATCTTTAGGCAATCCATTCTTACTTATTTTTCTTCCTCCTAATTCATCATTCTTTCTTTTTCTGTCCTCACCTTTTTTAAATTCTTAAAATTTATAACTTCTTATCCTATTTTCTGTCCTATTTATAAGCTATTAAATAAATTTAAGAGCTGGTGATATTCTTCTTAAACATGCAATGTATCCTTAGTTAAGTTATTTCACGAAACAGTTGTTATCATTCCTATATTTAAAGTATTTTTATATTACACAGTTGTGATCTATTTTATATTGAATGTATTTATGTTGTACTATAAAAGAACTTTGTTCTTATTGTACTAATGTATTTTGAAATAAATGAAATGAAATGGAATTAATTCACTTCATACAGTTAATGAATCGCAGACTTAGTTTATTCACTGAATTTTGTGAACACTTTATTTCTCACAGTTAGAGAATCCGCCCCCAGATATACGGAAATTAATGAAAAGCGAAGCCTTCACAAACTTACTGAAAAACAATCACCTAAACGGCTGGAACGCTCTAAAAGAAGTAGTCGAGGCTGTTTTAAGGAAAAATCGAGTACAACCAGATGATATAAGGAAAATAGTAGATAATCTATTGTATTATTTCGATAAAATCAATGCATCTATTACGTTAACATTGCATTTTCATCTAGATACATTTTTGCGACAATTTTCCCAAGAACCGAACCGGTGAGTGTTGCTGCAAGTCACTTTCTATTTTTGTAACCAGCAATGTTTTTAACGCATTCATTAATAACGCTAGCATAGCAATTTTTATTCATTCATTTGTCTTTTTTTATTCTGTATTTTATTTATTCGGCAGTAATTAGAACAAAGGTTCACTGCACTTTGTTCGACACAAGTTCAAAATGTTGTACATATAAAGCGAACAGAAATTCGACACCTGTGTTGTTGCGAATTTCCGTCCGCGAATTTAATATTGAAATACACATATGTAGCTTCGCCAAATATGCTATGCCAACGTTCTTACATTAATTTAAGTTTTTTTTTATTATTGATATTTTTTCATATTTAAATCATGACGAGTTATGTATTCAGATCACTTATATGCAATTTTGTTTTAAATAATCGATAATAAATGTTAATAAATCAATTGAAATCAGAAAGCAAGAGTCAACGTGGTTTCCATTTCATCGGGAATTTCTAGTTCAAGTACTAGAAATTCAAATAAAAAATCCTTTCGACCTTAACTTCCAGTTAAAGTTCTGGCAAGTTAATCAACACATTAACATTTTGGAGGCCCCTGCGAGATATCCTGGTTTATGTGCTAGAATTCACGAATAAAAAATAACCTTCAAGTTTTGACTCATCAAGTCAATTCAACATAATTTTTCAGTTCAAGTACTGAAAAATTAAATTCAAGCCAACGTAATTTTCCTGTTCAAGTACAAGAAAATTTATAAACAAAAATGACATCGACATCGGAACTAGTGTATCATCAAAAGGAGCTCGGTGAAGAAATCTCCCGAATTATTAAAAACTTCAAAAAGGATTCGGCAGAGCGGAAGTCAACTTCAGCTTACTACAACGAGTGGTTAAGACGATTGGAACAATGTTGGGATGACTTTGAAGCAACAGATGGAAAGTTAAGGATAGTTACAGAACAACCATTGCAACAAGACCACTTTGTATCTCGATACTACGATAAAATCAGCAGCATAATTACCAACTATCGAGAAATCTACCAAGCAGAAGCCACTCGGTTCAAGGCAAATGAAGAGATGGAAAACATGCCAAGCATAGCTCCTCGACAGATAGCACCAGGAACATCGACCGTGAAGACAACAACATATCAACATGTAGCAGAAAAGACACCAATTTTGAGAGAATCATCTGAAGTTTCCACCCAACACGGACTGGTTAGAAATATGACTTCTCGAATGGGCACATTGAAGCGAACACTCGAAAACCTCGAAGCAGTCCAAGAAAACCAGTTAGCGCAGTTTTATCAATTTAAGTTAAACAACATAAGCCATCTTTGGACCCAAATTGAACTGGTGTACGACGAAATTGGGGAACACTTTGAAGATCCTTCAGTGGCAGGTTTCGACCAAGCGGAGTACGACCAACTAGAATATGCTGGTACAATACCAGCTAGTAGAGCTCGCTATAAGAGCAGATCAATGTCAAGATAACAGATTCGCTGATCCAACCATGACACAAGAACAAACCATGCGAAGTCCAGTGTATCTCCCAAAGGTAACTCTCCCACAGTTTAATGGCGATTACCTGAAGTGGCAACAATTCTCGGATCTGTTTTCCCAAATGATCGACAAACAACCAATAGCAGCAGTGCAAAAAATGTGGTACCTAAAGGCTAACGTGCAGAAACGTTGGTTGAAGTAAACAAAAAAAGCGCAACAACAAAATCTTTGCAGAATCAATGCAGTCAGCTTTTTGAAATTTTGCGACTAGCAAAAGAGTAGAAAAACATTGCTTTGACAAAGTATAGCGCTTCTATAATTCCTCTTTGGTTTTATTGATCTTGCGCCTATTAGCTTGTCAAAGTTAGTGGACTGCTAGAACCACTGAGACTACTGATGAGTCGGAGTAGCGTCCGACGAAACCATGGTCTAGTCAGCTTGGTTTAGTTCTGCAAGGAACTTGTTGTTGTAGCAACCTGTTACTTCATGAATTATTTGGCATTAAGCTCACAATATAATTCTTAAAAAATATGTTTTTTAAGAATTATAAAAGAAATAAACTTATTAAAAAATGCCACAATTTTATAACTCATGTAAACTGGTGCGAGCACGACCTACGAAAACATAATGTAATATTATATGTCTGCGCATATAATAAACATCTGCTTTCAAAAAAAAACCTTCTTCACGCCTTCTATGGTTTAATACCAACAAAATGTTGGAACCTAGATTGATACGTGATAAAGAAGTAAACAAAAAAAGCGCAACAACAAAATCTTTGCAGAATCAATGCAGTCAGCTTTTTGTAATTTTGCGACTAGCAAAAGAGTAGAAAAACATTGCTTTGACAAAGTATAGCGCTTCTATAATTCCTCTTTGGTTTTATTGATCTTGCGCCTATTAGCTTGTCAAAGTTAGTGGACTGCTAGAACCACTGAGACTACTGATGAGTCGGAGTAGCGTCCGACGAAACCATGGTCTAGTCAGCTTGGTTTAGTTCTGCAAAGAACTTGTTGTTGTAGCAACCTGTTACTTCATGAATTATTTGGCATTAAGCTCACAATATAATTCTTAAAAAACATATTTTTTAAAAGAAATAAACTTATTAAAAAATGCCACAATTTTATAACTCATGTAAACTGGTGCGAGCACGACCTACGAAAACATAATGTAATATTATATGTCTGCGCATATAATAAACATCTGCTTTCAAAAAAAAAACCTTCTTCACGCCTTCTATGGTTTAATATCAACAAAATGTTGGAACCTAGATTGATACGTGATAAAGAAGTAAACAAAAAAAGCGCAACAACAAAATCTTTGCAGAATCAATGCAGTCAGCTTTTTGAAATTTTGCGACTAGCAAAAGAGTAGAAAAACATTGCTTTGACAAAGTATAGCGCTTCTATAATTCCTCTTTGGTTTTATTGATCTTGCGCCTATTAGCTTGTCAAAGTTAGTGGACTGCTAGAACCACTGAGACTACTGATGAGTCGGAGTAGCGTCCGACGAAACCATGGTCTAGTCAGCTTGGTTTAGTTCTGCAAGGAACTTGTTGTTGTAGCAACCTGTTACTTCATGAATTATTTGGCATTAAGCTCACAATATAATTCTTAAAAAATATGTTTTTTAAGAATTATAAAAGAAATAAACTTATTAAAAAATGCCACAATTTTATAACTCATGTAAACTGGTGCGAGCACGACCTACGAAAACATAATGTAATATTATATGTCTGCGCATATAATAAACATCTGCTTTCAAAAAAAAAACCTTCTTCACGCCTTCTATGGTTTAATACCAACAAAATGTTGGAACCTAGATTGATAAGTGATAAAGAAGTAAACAAAAAAAAAAACGCAACAACAAAATCTTTGCAGAATCAATGCAGTCAGCTTTTTGAAATTTTGCGACTAGCAAAAGAGTAGAAAAACATTGCTTTGACAAAGTATAGCGCTTCTATAATTCCTCTTTGGTTTTATTGATCTTGCGCCTATTAGCTTGTCAAAGTTAGTGGACTGCTAGAACCACTGAGACTACTGATGAGTCGGAGTAGCGTCCGACGAAACCATGGTCTAGTCAGCTTGGTTTAGTTCTGCAAAGAACTTGTTGTTGTAGCAACCTGTTACTTCATGAATTATTTGGCATTAAGCTCACAATATAATTCTTAAAAAATATGTTTTTTAAGAATTATAAAAGAAATAAACTTATTAAAAAATGCCACAATTTTATAACTCATGTAAACTGGTGCGAGCACGACCTACGAAAACATAATGTAATATTATATGTCTGCGCATATAATAAACATCTGCTTTCAAAAAAAAAAACCTTCTTCACGCCTTCTATGGTTTAATACCAACAAAATGTTGGAACCTAGATTGATACGTGATAAAGAAGTAAACAAAAAAAGCGCAACAACAAAATCTTTGCAGAATCAATGCAGTCAGCTTTTTGAAATTTTGCGACTAGCAAAAGAGTAGAAAAACATTGCTTTGACAAAGTATAGCGCTTCTATAATTCCTCTTTGGTTTTATTGATCTTGCGCCTATTAGCTTGTCAAAGTTAGTGGACTGCTAGAACCACTGAGACTACTGATGAGTCGGAGTAGCGTCCGACGAAACCATGGTCTAGTCAGCTTGGTTTAGTTCTGCAAAGAACTTGTTGTTGTAGCAACCTGTTACTTCATGAATTATTTGGCATTAAGCTCACAATATAATTCTTAAAAAATATGTTTTTTAAGAATTATAAAAGAAATAAAACAATATTTTATTTCTTTCAAAATATAAAAAAATAAACTGACATTTTGAAACTAGTTAAAGCAGTATGAACGATGATGTTAAATAAAAAGCTTTTTCGAATAACACGTTAAATGAAGTCGGTTTGAACATGCTATTAGAAAGTCTTTCAATAGCATGTTCAAACCGAGCATTTAATCATGTTAAATCAATTTAATGAAGTTAAATCGAAAAACGAGTTCTCAAATTAAGTTCTAATGAAGTTATATGTGTACAATTGTTGGTGGAAATTTAACGTGTAAAATGCTTTGACACGTTTCGAAACTCGTTAAATCACTGGTTTGTGTTCTTGCTAACGTCAGAAAAGCTTTTTTTGCTTTTTAAACGCAACCAAATCTGAAAAGAGCTTTTTATTTTGAAGTTTTTAATTTAAACAAATAAATTCTTTGACAAATTTTTCTTAATTATTTGACAAATTTATTTGAATGTTTTTGAAGTGAAACTTCTTAGGCGGCGCTTCGAAATTTGAATGAGAATATTGAGGAGTGAAATTTCAAGGTCAATTTACTTCATTTCGTTACACGATAGAGAAGAAAGATATGTTTTACAGTAGAGAGAATGAGAGAGATATACATTGTATAAAAGACTGAAAAAATTGTCTTTGTCAGCGCTGAGAATTGAACCTGCGATCTCAGTTTTATAAAGCCAACGTGCTATATGCTGGGCTAAGGTCTTCATATATTAACGTTGTCTACATACCAATTAATCAAACTACTTTTGCTGTAGATGCCCTGCGGGAAAATAAACAGCGCTCCTAGCGGGAAAATATAACAGCCTTATTCATAAACACATTTTAGAGGCAGTGTAACTTTAAACAAAAAAACGCTATTCATAAACATTTTCGCAACCATGTTTTTGAAGTGAAACTTCTTAGGCGGCGCTTCGAAATTTGAATGAGAATATTGAGGAGTGAAATTTCAAGGTCAATTTACTTCATTTCGTTACACGATAGAGAAGAAAGATATGTTGTACAGTAGATAGAATGAGAGAGATATACATTGTATAAAAGACTGAAAAAAATTTCTTTGTCAGCGCTGAGTATCGTACCTGTAATCTCAGTTTTATAAAGCCAACGTGCTATATGCTGGGCTAAGGTCTTCATATATGAATGTTGTCTACATACCAATTAATCAAACTACTTTTCCCAGCGGGAAAATAAACAGCGCTCCTAGCGGGAAAATATAACAGCCTTATTCATAAACACATTTTAGAGGCAGTGCAACTTTAAACAAGAAAACGCTATTCATAAACATTTTCGCAACCATGTTTTTTGTTTGTCTTTTCGTTTAATATCAAAGACATGCTCCATATGCGCCCTTTGCAGCATTTTTTTTATGTGGCGGCCATTGCAAATCCATTGGAATTCTTAATTTTTGTAGAGATTTTCTTTAGTTCAGACACAAACCTTACAAACATGAGCAGCGAATGAAAAAATGTTTATGAATAAAGCCCAAGAATGATAGAAAAATAGATTGCGCAGATAGTAAAAATAATTTTCTACGATCTGCGCATCTACGTTACGATAGACTTACGATATGAGCTTACGATATGGCTTTCTGTCAAGTCTTGTTAAAAATGTGAACAAATATGAAACAATGGCAAAAGATTCAAGAAACAAACTTGGTCTAGCGTGACGTCATGATCGTAAAAAATACTTTGTTCGTAGCTAGAAATGTCAAAATGAAAAGTAAACAACATAACGGACCTGCACAATGCGTAATCTATTTTTCTATCATTCTTGAATAAAGCGTAGTATGCTGTAGAAACGAAAATTTCTTAGCATTTAATTCTACACCCGAACTATTAGTGTAGAGTCAAAAATGTTTGTATGGAGAAAAAAGTAACTACAGTACGACCTTGCTCAATGCAACTAATAGAAATTCGGGCAATTGACATAGTTAACGTTGAAGAAACGCAATTAAACTTCTAAACATAAAGCTTTATGTCTCTGAATCTTAGATATTGTGGGTTAATGCACTTTGTATCCTTAAATATTGTTTGAATAGATTTTTCATTAAAAATGTATTTTACAAGCAAAGAAGAACTGAAAGAATATAAGATAAAAGTTTATGCAAGTTTACGCAAATGCAAGTTGCGATAATTGTGCAATTCCATGACGCCAACTTGACACTGTGCGCAAGAAAAGTTGGAATAAGTTCTTTCAATAGATAACTATTTTATACATATCTTAGTTATATAATTTTATATCGAACTATTTACTATTAATAATAGTAAGTATAATGTGTGTGTGAACGTTTTAGTTATCTTTTCACATTTAAAGTTTTGAACAAAAAAGTATTTATAAGGCTTAATTTTTTTAAAGCAAAAATAATAACTAAAATTTGTCCCATAGTTTTTGAGTACAAAATAACCGGTAATTTTTGATTTTTAATTTTTAAGGCAGAAATAAAAATGAAAGTTAAGATCAAGTTTACAGTTGAGGTAGATTTATTGTTGTGACATTGTTCTGTGAAACTCCTTGTTAATATGCCAAAAAAAATTTTTGAAAAACAAATTTATAAATGCATCTGAAGCTCCCATTGGCAAAAAAATCGCTCATTGTAGTTATGTAAAATAAAAAAATCCTTTTTTAAGAAATTATTCTCTTAATATGCGGAATATACAACACTTGATTTTCTCACGATCATACTCTCGCTCTCAAACTTTCAATAAAGCTACGCTCTGAGTTTTCTCCCTAGTGCAGCGATGGGTTCTATTCCAGATAGAACTCTACGCCACGTTACGTTGCGTAGCTTTACGATTGCATAATCGAGCCTTTACACTAAAATCGTTCTTATTCTAGAAAAGAAAGAGTGTATACAAAGAAGAAGTTTCACTTCTTTACTGTATACACGGTATACTGTATCTTTTTTTATTTTTTTTATATTTTTTAATAAACAATTTTTTATTTCTTTCAAAATATAAACATGACGTTTTGAAACTAGATAAAGCAGTATGAACGATCATGTTATAGAAGCTTCAGACGCTATGACTTTTCATCCGACTTTGACAAGTCGTATAAAAAGTCGTAGTTTGTGAGGGCAAGTCGTATAAGAAACTCCAGTCGTACACCCAGGTCGTATGAAAATCAAAGTAATTTGTTTTTTCCTCAATTCACTTCACGCTTGTTTTCATTCATCATTCGCATTTTGTTAAGCATGCAAGTAGAATAATCAAAGGATAAAGACTTTTTTGAGGTAAAAACTGTACCAAAACTGTACGTTTACTGAAGTCTGATGAAAAGTAGTATGAAAAAGTCGTAACGTATGATGAGAACGAACGACTGATTCATACTACTAGCTTTGAGTATATATATATAGAGAAACCACTTCAGCAAAACAAATTTAGGGAGTAACTCTGCCGCTTAGATGTCGCACTTACTCAACAATCGCTGAGATGCTGACACAGACTATGATTGAGGCAAATGATCCATAAAGAAATTTGTAAACATAAGTGTTTATGAGTATGTATGTATGTATGTATGTATGTGTGCACAAAACTAACAAAGCCTGTTGCTGTTGAAAAGATTTTATTTTTTTACAGGAGCTTAGAGAGGAAAAAGTAGTCCTTGATCTAGATTTAAATATCTAAAATTTTGAAAAATAATATGTCGATAAATCCTACATGTCGACAGCTATTGAAGTAATTTTTTCAGTTAATTTTGGGCATTTTTATTTCAGTTTTGTGATTTTTTAAGAAATTGTAAAAGCATAAATTTTGCCAGTTTTTTTTTTAAATCCCTATCTTCATTTTTCCAATGAGAGGTTTTGCGACGAGTAAGTTGCGTCAATATGTCAGTATATATCGCTCGTTTTCTTCAATAACGTTACAATCCAAAAAATATAAGAATTGAGTTAATTACACAGCAATATTCGTGTTACCATGATCTATGCTGTGTATAATTTTGGTTACGATATCTTCTTTAATTTTTGCAGAAAAATTGAATTTGTGATTCATTCACCTCAATATATTTCCGATTAGATCGTATTATATGTTTATCGATAATATCCAGTTTTTTTTTGTCACTTTGCATGGATTAAACAATGTTCATTACAGAAGTACTTGTATATTTGATGTTTTGTCCATATTTTGAAAATGGTGAATTAATTGCCTTCGTCTGTTCAAAACTTAAAATGCTTCTCCTGAAAAATCTAATTTTTTGAGTTGTAACGTTATTGAAGAAAACGAGTGATATAATGTTCTCACAGGGACGCTTTTTTGTAAAGAGTTGATTAATTTTGCTTGTAACCATATCTTCGACACTCTGTTTTTTTGCTTTTGGCGATGTGAAGATGTGCCGTGGAATGCGTGAGTTTTGAACAAAGTTATTGGGATGTTTAGGAGAAAAAAAAATTAGTTCCGCCATTTTTATTTTTTTTTTTGAATTTGTTCGTATAGATTCTCAGCCCGGGTCGTCATAAAAGGGCTCATAAGTCTCTTCTTCTAAAGATATAGCCTTTAAATGAGGTGGTACATAATGAATTATGCTGGATCGAGCAATCGTTGATGTTTGAATTAAAATACGGGTTGGCTTAGACTCGATATTTTGCTCTATATATGAACTTAACCCTTAAATGCCCAGCGAATCTTTTTTGATACAACCGAGAAAATAAGCTATTTCTATTAAAATATTGCAAAAATTAAATGCTGGATATGTAGTTTCACTCAGAAAATTGCAATTATAAAACAAAAATTTAATTATTGGCATAACTTCGTTGGTTTGGGAACTATTGACCGTCAAATTCAAAAAATAGTTTTTTTTTATTTTTTACGGAAAGTTCGCTTTTTGACATGAAATACCTTTTAAACTATTAACAATTTTTGAGTAAACAAAATTACAAGTTAGTCTAGTTATCATAAAAGGAATCGTTTTCCACGTTTTTGCCTTGAACTCCTACAACCAAGCTGATTGATGGTATACGTCGGAATACCCACTGTATCTTTTTGGATACAACCATGTTTTCTTTAATAACTTGTAAACAAAAATTTTTTCATTTTTGACAACATAATTTTTTTTAATGAAATCTGTGTTGTTGGGCATTTGAGGGTTAAAGGCCTTTCACAACAAAGATCCAAGCTATCTTCCGTACATGGGAAAATATTTGGATACTGAGTCGGTATGGAGGTTTTTAGAAGTTTTTTCATTATAGCTCGTTGAACTATACATGATGTATTTAAATCCTTTTCGCAAAATTTTATAGTTCCCTTTCCATATTGAGCCAAATTTTTTAATTCTTCATTGTCTGAATGCTTGACCCAAAGCATTCGTCTTTGATCAGTTGGCAAATGAAAAATGACAACGAACCACATGGTGTAGAAACATTGTAGCAATTTTTATGTACGCATTTTTTTCTTTGAAAATGTAATAGAAATATAATGAGTCGCACATCCAAACTCCATAAAAGTTCATATAAGAATTAAATGCTACACGCATGCGCTTGCCTCAGCAGCACAAAAACACAAACAAACAAGTCGCAACTTAACGGGATCATACCGCACACACAACTAATACGACAGCTCAACCAACAAAACAACACTGTGTGTGTGTTTGTGCATTGCTGTCTGTCTGTTCATTTGTATGTTTGATCAATGTCGATATTAAAAAAAAAAAATATACAAACCAGCGTAGAAATCTGAAAGTGGTGTATATGGCGCCATCTAGTGCGAGAGTGACACAACTCAAAGTAATTTCTTTATATGTATATACTCAAAGCTACTAGGTAGTATGAAAACTCATAGCGTCTGAGGCCCCTATTAAAAAAAAGCTTTGTTCGAATAACGCGTTAAATGAATTTGGTTTGAACATGCTATAAAACTTTCGATTTGAAGTGGGATGAGTGTAAATAATGGTTTGTGTATTAGATAAATTCAATGACTTTATATTTATTTGTCACAATTTCGTCAACATTTTGATATTTTAACATCAAAAGCAGTGTTTGAAATTGCTTGACTATTTTCAATGCATACGCAATTGCTTCGCTATGACTACGAAAAAGGAATCAGCGAAAGTAAGCAGCAAATGCGAAAAAAGGATAACAGATACTTTTGCTTCAGCTTACTGCGCAGTAGGTTTTTGCTTAAGCAGTTTACTGTATGAAATGCTTCAAAAGCAATTGCAGCAACTGCCAGCAGTTAGCTGTTGTTTTGGTTTGCTTTGCTTTGGCTTTAGTTTTCTGTCGCTCAAGTTCTTGCAGTCGAAATTCGAATTTTTTTGCTGTGCTTGATGAGCAAGCAATAAGACCATGGCTGTCGTTTGCTGCTTCAGTCATTCAGTTAAGCATTTAAATTGCTTACTGAAAAATAGCAACAGCACAAAAATCTTTGCTTTGCTTACAAATTTTCAGCAAAACAAAAAATTTCGTTTTCAAATTCTTACTCATAAGTACTTATTATTACTCAATAATTTCGATGCAAATTGCTCCGTTGTTTTTGAATATATTTCGTTCCATTTTTTTTATTGGTTAATTCAATTAAAGTACATATTAGAAACCATTTGAAGAGTACCATTAGCTTAGCGTATATATTTTTAATCTTTAGTCACTTGAGTGACTAAATCAACTTACAAGGAAAGGTCCCCAAGTGTCAGACGCCGATTTGAATGATTTTCGGATATGTGTTAGAGGATGAAATTTATGAAATTTTATTTGTTTAAAAAGTGTAAATAGTACAGAATTCAATATTTTATTTTAAATTAGTTGAAAATTTTAAACAAAAATTATAAAAATTGAAATTTCGGTTGCGTACGGTGTCCCTGATGGTTGCGTTTTTGGACATGTATGAAAAAAAAATCATAAATTTTCATACAGTTTGATTCCAAGACAATTTTTTTTAATGTATTTAGAACCTTTACTAGGCGATGACAATATGCTGCCATCACTCGATGTGTCGAAGTGGTTTTGATTTTGTAGGTTAGTATTTTTTTTAGGCAGCGCCCATGTGGCTGTTAACAAGTTTCAAGCAGCATAAACTTTTTGTTTGTCAACATGAAATATTTTTATGCCCGTTGCCACTTAGTTGCAAAGTTTGAAAAGTCAATTGCTGATTCAATTTGTATGCGTCTAGATTTGATTCCATCCCATACACAACGCTTCACGGTAGCACATATGCCATCAACGGCTTCTTTACCGTGTGAAGTAGCAAAAAATACCAGTTTATATCGAATTGGTGTGAGGCTTGTAGACAAGGCAAATTAGACAAGATAAAGCGATTCTTGAATTCCATCGTGTATCCATCAGCAAATCTATATTATTATTACGCAATCGCTTTTTTGTGATGACCATCAAATCTATGCCTTAAATGGGATTTCCATAAATGGGGTATCAATAGAAAGGTCTTGCTCTGCAGATGTGCAATAAGGTGTTACTTTTTCTAAAATATTGTGTATTTAAACAAAAAAAAAAAAAAAAGGCAAAACAATCTTCTGCAAACAAAGTAAGTTATTTTATATGTTGCGTAAACTAAGGGGAAAAAAATATTAAATTTATCCAAAAACTTTTTTAATTTATCCAAAAAGGGACATTTTTTGCACAAGTAACGCATTTGCATAAATCGACTACGCAAATTTTTAAAATTTATTTAAATACTTGTTTATTTAAATAAAGTATTAAAATATTTAAACAGAATTAATAAAAAATATATTAAAATTATGCACCAATTTTTTATATATCTTTCAAATATTTTCTATTTGAAAATAAAACTATCGCTTGTAAAGAAAATTTATATAAAATATTGAAATTAAAAAGCAATATATTTAAATATTTCTCAAGAGCTGCGTCCATCAAATAAGATTTCCTTATGTTTTTTTTTTCTTTTTCATGTCTTTGTTCTCAAATTTATACTATTTTTGACAGTTTTTGTCCAAACGTCAAAAATAGTTTAAACTAGAGAAGGAAAAAGTAGAAAAATATATAAATCAAAATATGCAGGCAAATGACAACCAGTGCAAGATATTTGTGAGAAAATATCAAGTTGTCACTCCACCCTACATAATTGCATCATCGCACTCATCACCCATCGCACTCACAAATCATACTGACCAAACATCCAGGCTATATTACTCTTGCAACAATAACTAAATGAGAACTATACATATGAAACCTGCAACTGCAAGAAATAAACTGCATGAACAGAGTGCGATGCTGTTGCTGCTTGTCGGAATATGTGTGTACGAGTGCGATGCTGTTGCTGCTTGCTTGAATGTAATATGTGTGTACGTAGCTTTTCTTGACAAAATATTTTTTTAATTCAAACCAAATTCCTAAAAAAAACAACAAAAAAATATTTTCGTTGCGTATTTCTGACATATACGGGGCTGTCATAGAAACCAAGACGGTTTTGCTTTTTGTCGGAATTGCAAACCAATTCTGATTTCATTTGGTGTCACAAAATCGTCTTGGTTTAGATCTTTTCGAACATAAACAAAACCGATGTTCAAATCAGCTGTTTCTCACATTTTGTCTGTGTATGTGGAAATTTAATTAATTTCATTAGTTCACAATTTTATTAAATTTAAGTGTATTTTCTCTTTATGTTATATAAGAAGCAATAGATAAGCATAAAATGGCTTCAGCTGTTGCAGCCTCTTTATTAATAGAAGAAAGGAGCTCAGAAAAGGTGAAAAGAAGAGTTTTGATAGATTGCAGCAATCCACTTGAGCTGCCTGCGTCGGCGTAAGCATATTTTTCTTTTACTTTTATAGATCTAGATCTATAAATATAGCTATAAATATATATTTTTTTTTTTGTAGATTTATTTATTTATTTTTATAAAAGAACAAGAATTTACTTACATTTCAACGAAATATCAACTAGCAAGAGAAAAAACTAGCGCAAATTAAATCTGTCAACGGTTAGATGCTTGGTTTGATTCCGATAAGAAAATCGATAATATTGGTAATATATATGCCCAGAATATACAAAAGCTGACGAGCTATATACGTAAACTCCGTGGCGCGCCCCCAATAAAAAGTTCTTGGGATATTTAATTTAGAAGTATACCAACACACTGTGCTTGACCATGGCTGTCGTTTGCTGCTTCAGTCATTCAGTTAAGCATTTGAATTGCTTGCTGAAAAATAGCAACAACACAAAAATCTTTGCTTTGCTTACAATTTTTCAGCAAAACAAAAAATTTTGTTTTCAAATTCTTACTCAACTTATTATTACTCAATAATTTCGATGCAAATTACATCAACTTACAAGGAAAGGTCCCCAAGTGTCAGACGCCGATTTGAATGATTTTCGGATATGTGTTAGAGGATGAAATTCTAAGGTTGACGTATTTTTTTATATGTGCTCAATCGAATGTTTAGGGTTTAAAAATGGCGTTTCAAAATTAGCAAAAATTTGATTTTTTTACCATAACTCTGCTATTTGCCATAAAAACACATTACAATTTGGTACCAAACGAAAAGTATTAAAAAGACGTAAATAACGGTATCCAATTCGTTGATCTTATAGTTGTTGCAGTTTTCTACAGTTTTTAGTCGATATCATGGGTAGCACGTAGACTCAATTATTTCATATTAATTTATGTTTGAGCACAAACAATTTTGAAAGTTAACTTTTTTTTTATTTTTTTAAATTTTTAAGTTACAAAAACTTGAATGAAATGAACCAAAATATTTGGTTTTTGACGATCTTTTCGACTATGTAGATAAATTATCATAAAAGCTAATAATTAGTAGGGTTTCCATATAAAATGATATGTTATGTTCATGGTGCACATTATCATAGTGTATTTATGATTTTTTTAAATATATTTCATTATTGCGAATCTTAATTTTTAATTATTTGCCAACTAAATATCTCAAAAAGTATAATACAATATGTTGGATTTTTATCTATTAATTCTTCCGTTTAAATAAAAACGCGTCCGATTGTTTTAACCGTTTATTCCGAATTGACAAACTTAACATAAAAAAAAGAACAAAAGGAATTAGAAAATATGAGAAATGCGTGTTGTCTACTTTACATTACATATGAGTATTGCTTTTTAATTTGTTTTCAACACAATAAAAGTTACGCAATATTTTTGTTTTTTGTTTTTAAACTTACAAAATAAGCAAGGGGATATCCTTTTGTGAAGCGAATATAAAAGCATTTTTTTATTGATATGCTTAATGCTTTATCTAGAAAAAGACCAAAATAAAGATCACCAAATTTTTAAATTTTGAATTAAACAAAAAAAATTAACATATCACGCATTCCGTGAAAAAGTAAACCGCAGACTCGAAAAACTAATCTCACGTATAGCCCATAATACTTTTTCTATATACTGTTCGACACCTTATGCAAACAAACAAGCAGCTACAAGTGTAATGCGTGTGCATTATCGCGACGTTTTTACTCACTTCAGTATTGATTGTGCAGCCATGCAGACCTTTTATTCAGGAGTTCAATTAAAAATTTTTTTTTCGTTTATTAAGACCATGTAAATTGCAGTTGCATTACTAACCGATCAGTAAAATAAATAGTTTATCGGGTTCTAACCTAAAGAGAAGACGTTGTTATAGGGGCTGTCATAGAATCCAATAGCTGTCGGAATTCCTTTTAAAAACGACAACAAATTTACTTTTGTGTCATGAATTCCGACATTATTCGTTTTATGTTCGAATAGGAATTAATATCGGTTTTAGGTGTCACAGAAACCAATATTATCGATTTTCTTATCGGAATCAAACCAAGCATCTAACCGTTGACAGATTTAATTTGCGCTAGTTTTTTTTTCTCTTGCTAGTTGATATTTCGTTGAAATGTAAGTAAATTCTTGTTCTTTTATAAAAATAAATAAATAAATCTACAAAAAAAAAATATATATTTATAGCTATATTTATAGATCTAGATCTATAAAAGTAAAAGAAAAATATGCTTACGCCGACGCAGGCAGCTCAAGTGGATTGCTGCAATCTATCAAAACTCTTCTTTTCTCCTTTTCTGAGCTCCTTTCTTCTATTAATAAAGAGGCTGCAACAGCTGAAGCCATTTTATGCTTATCTATTGCTTCTTATATAACATAAAGAGAAAAAACACTTAAATTTAATAAAATTGTGAACTAATGAAATTAATTAAATTTCCACATACACAGACAAAATGTGAGAAACAGCTGATTTGAACATCGGTTTTGTTTATGTTCGAAAAGATCTAAACCAAGACGATTTTGTGACACCAAATGAAATCAGAATTGGTTTGCAATTCCGACAAAAAGCAAAACCGTCTTGGTTTCTATGACAGCCCCGTATATGTCAGAAATACGCAACGAAAATATTTTTTTGTTGTTTTTTTTAGGAATTTGGTTTGAATTAAAAAAATATTTTGTCAAGAAATTTTTTTTAGACTAAACCAACGCTCAGGGGATGCCCCCTTTAAATGCGAAAGCATTGTGTTGATTCGGAAGAAGGATGATAGTTAGTTGGAGGGTGGAAAGATGGAGTAGTGTCGGTGAAGATTAGTTTTAAATTTACATAGCTCAAAATTGCCGGGGAACACGCTCGCAGGAAGATTGTTCCACAATTTTATTGTACGACCGAAGAACGAATTATCTCTGTAATGCGAGGTTCTATTGGGCATCAAGGCAATGTTATAGGGATGGGCTTGGTGCGCTGCCCGAGTGAACCTAAGAAACACACGAGCTGATGGCGTCAGGTCATGTATCTCCCTTGAACACTTCCCATGGTAGTACCTGTACAAAAGGCTTAAGCAACCAACATTGCGTCGATGCCCAAGAGAGTTGAGAGAAGATGAAATGTTATCATCTCCTATCAGATATATCGCACGTCGTTGAATTCGGTCCAGAAGCTCCAAATAAGATCTTGAAGCTCCTGCCCAAATGTGCGAATTGTACTCCATTTTCGGCCTGATATATGAGGTATAGATCTCGCGTAGGTCAGTTGGAGTGAAGTATTTTTTACACCGTTTTAAAAAACCTAGGCACTTGGCCGCTTCTTTCGACACATCCAAAATGTGATCGTTCCAGCGAAGATCAGATCTGATTGATATGCCCAGAACGTCAAGAGCATCTGACTCCGCGAGATCGACACCGTTCATATTGAGGGGTGCTAAGGGGCAATTCACTCGTTTGTGAGTTAACAGACAGCACTGGGTCTTACTAGCATTAAACTCAACTCTATTAGCAAGCCCCCACTCGAAGATTTTTTGCAAGTCATTAAGCAGTGTGTCATTCATATTAAGCCTCTTTCTCTCAATCTCCAAAGAGCTCGGGCGTTTTTTGAAAGAATATGAATGACAAATGCTGCTGTCATCTGCAAACGAGTGAATTGGGTTATGAGTCAACGACAGAAGGTCGTTGATAAAAACCAGAAACAAAGTTGGCGATAGGACTGAACCCTGCGGCACTCCAGCTACGATGGCATGTTCACTGGACGAAATGCCGTCGACCACGACACGAATCAACCTGTCCTTAAGAAAACATGTGATCCACCGAGCAAAGGTACTACCAACACCATATGCAATTAGTTTTGACACGAGCGCTTTATGCCACACTCGGTCAAACGCCTTAGAAATATCCAGAGCAACAACCCTGCTTTCACCAAAGAAGTGAACACATTGGTTCCATTTCTCCGTGAGGAACGCCATTAGGTCACCAGTAGAGCGAGCCCTTCGGAAGCCATATTGACGGTCGCTCAGCAATTCGTTGCGCTCCAGATAGTTCATAAGGTGGAAGTTTATTACACTCTCCATGACTTTGGAAAGCGTAGAGCATATCGCTATGGGTCGGTAGTTTTCAGGGTTCGTGGCATCGCCCTTCTTAGGTACTGGCTGAACATTGGCAACCTTCCAACAAGATGGAAACACTCCTGTCCTGTATGAGATGTTGAAAAGGTTACGCAATGGTCGCGCCAGTGTAGAAGCACACATTTTTAGCACAATTGGTGGTATACCATCGGGGCCAGAAGATTTGTTTATGTTGAGGTTTGCAAGGACTCTTTTGACCGCTCTCGTTCGAAAATATATCTCCTCCATTGAAGATGATCTATTCTCTAAAGAAGGCGGTGGCTGATTGCTAGCCGGAATTGTGGAATTTTGTGCAAACATTCCAGCCAATAGGTTCGCTTTATCAGCCGAGTCAGTGAAGATTTGGTCACCCTTCAAAAGAGCAGGAATCGACGAGGACGTCTGATTTTTAACTCTTTTAACGAATGACCAAAAGTTTTTGCTCCCTTTGGGGCAGAGAAGAACCTGTTCTCTGATGCGAGTTTCGTGAAGAAACTTTTCGCGTTTTAAAGCTGCATTACAGCGATTCCTAGCCTCAATGCGAAGTCTTCTAGTATCAGCATTCTTGCTGGAACGCCAATTCTGAAAGGCTTCCTCTTTGGACCTGACTGCAATCCTGCAAGTCTCATTAAACCAGGAGTGGTCTTTTGGTTTAATACTTCTCATTTTATTGGGGATGAAAGACCTCATGCCCAATAAAATTATTTCTTGTACCATTAGAGCCGTGGCATTTACATTTCTATCAGCGAAACATAATTTCCAATTGAAATTACGGTAAAAATTATTTAACGCAGTCCAATTTGCTTTTCCATAAAACCAAGCGATCCTCTTCGGGGCTTTAGGCGTAGAAGTGCATAGGCTAGAATATGGAAAAGCAGCGGATATGGTACAGTGGTCCGAATTACCAAGAGGTGCATGGACACTCACATCATATTTTTCATGATGCGAAGTCAGAAAAAGGTCTAGGACTTTGTGGCTTTGCAGACCAACTCTAGGGATGAAAGTTGGTTCCTTCACTAGTTGAATCAGTTGGTTCGATTCAGCAAAGAGCTCAACATATTGTCCCTCAGGTGTTGTTGCCCCCGAATGGCATAACCAAGCCGGGTTGTGGACATTGAAATCGCCGGCAACAACGATCTCGCTGTCAGGGAACAACCCCAAAATGTGCGTTATTGAATCAGAGAGAGAGTCCAATTTGTTAAAAGTGGACTCCCTCCCTAAATTCGGACTTCTATACACGTAGCAAAAGTGCATCAAGTGCGAGCGAACCCTGAACTTCACCCACAAGGAACAAAACTCCGGATCGGTTACGTTCAGACTTCGCTCGCACTGATATGCTACATCTGATCTTATGTAAAGGGCGATGCCCCTATGCAGGGAAAACATTGGCAGTAAGTGATACCCAGGTATATGAAAATCCAGTGGATCTGCATCCTCGCTCACCTGGGTCTCACTCAGTGCCATTATTTGAGGCCTATTAAGAGTACAATATGCATAAACTGAGAAAAAATTCGTCCTCAGTCCACGCACATTGCAAAAATCTATACGAAAATGACCCGACATTTTCTTACAGTGTAAATTTCAAACCAAAAAAGGTATATGGGTAATTAGTTACAACTGCAAAGAGAGTAACACCGAGAGCATAAGCGAAAAGTACAGAGGCAAGTGTTATGCCTGGAACAGACGGACACGAAAAAACAACAATTACTTACGCTGCGAGGAGCATAGAAAAGCCCCTCGCGTGGTTAGCTAAAACAAACAACTCCAGCAATCCAGCGATGTTGCCTCTGCTGCGGCGGCTGCTCAAAAACTGGTTTCTGTGAATTTTGTTGTTGTTGTTGCTCAGCTGTGCTACTGTGCTACTAGCTGCTGTTTTTCGTTTTTTTTTTTTTATCTTTTTGTTTTCTTTTTTTTTTTTATTTTGTTTTCGTCGCTTGCACATATGTATACATCATTTTTTTTCTTGTTTTTTTGTTTTGTTTGTTCTTATTGTTTTTATTAACATTTAATTTAACATTTAACATTAACTTTAACTTTAGCACAAAGCACCGACGGAACGATTGGACATATACAAACAAAACACAATTAAAACAAAAAACGAGCAAGGGGAAGGTCGACCGGCACGTCCGTCCCCTTTGAAATACCGAACATCACCGTTGACAGATTTAATTTGCGCTAGTTTTTTTTTCTCTTGCTAGTTGATATTTCGTTGAAATGTAAGTAAATTCTTGTTCTTTTATAAAAATAAATAAATAAATCTACAAAAAAAAAATATATATATTTATAGCTATATTTATAGATCTAGATCTATAAAAGTAAAAGAAAAATATGCTTACGCCGACGCAGGCAGCTCAAGTGGATTGCTGCAATCTATCAAAACTCTTCTTTTCACCTTTTCTGAGCTCCTTTCTTCTATTAATAAAGAGGCTGCAACAGCTGAAGCCATTTTATGCTTATCTATTGCTTCTTATATAACATAAAGAGAAAAAACACTTAAATTTAATAAAATTGTGAACTAATGAAATTAATTAAATTTCCACATACACAGACAAAATGTGAGAAACAGCTGATTTGAACATCGGTTTTGTTTATGTTCGAAAAGATCTAAACCAAGACGATTTTGTGACACCAAATGAAATCAGAATTGGTTTGCAATTCCGACAAAAAGCAAAACCGTCTTGGTTTCTATGACAGCCCCGTATATGTCAGAAATACGCAACGAAAATATTTTTTTGTTGTTTTTTTTAAGAATTTGGTTTGAATTAAAAAAATATTTTGTCAAGAAAAGCTACGTACACACATATTACATTCAAGCAAGCAGCAACAGCATCGCACTCGTACACACATATTCCGACAAGCAGCAACAGCATCGCACTCTGTTCATGCAGTTTATTTCTTGCAGTTGCAGGTTTCATATGTATAGTTCTCATTTAGTTATTGTTGCAAGAGTAATATAGCCTGGATGTTTGGTCAGTATGATTTGTGAGTGCGATGGGTGATGAGTGCGATGATGCAATTATGTAGGGTGGAGTGACAACTTGATATTTTCTAGCAAATATCTTGCACTGGTTGTCATTTGCCTGCATATTTTGATTTATATATTTTTCTACTTTTTCCTTCTCTAGTTTAAACTATTTTTGACGTTTGGACAAAAACTGTCAAAAATAGTATAAATTTGAGAACAAAGACAAGAAAAAGAAAAAAAAAAAACATAAGGAAATCTCATTTGATGGACGCAGCTCTTGAGAAATATTTAAATATATTGCTTTTTAATTTCAATATTTTATATAAATTTTCTTTACAAGCGATAGTTTTATTTTCAAATAGAAAATATTTGAAAGATATATAAAAAATTGGTGCATAATTTTAATATATTTTTTATTAATTCTGTTTAAATATTTTAATATTTTATTTAAATAAACAAGTATTTAAATAAATTTTAAAAATTTGCGTAGTCGATTTATGCAAATGCGTTACTTGTGCAAAAAATGACTCCCTTTTTGGATAAATTAAAAAAGTTTTTGGATAAATTTAATATTTTTTTCCCCTTAGTTTACGCAACATATAAAATAACTTACTTTGTTTGCAGAAGATTGTTTTGCCTTTTTTTTTTTTTTTTGTTTAAATACACAATATTTTAGAAAAAGTAACACCTTATTGCACATCTGCAGAGCAAGACCTTTCTATTGATACCCCATTTATGGAAATCCCATACGCTAAGCTAATGGTACTCTTCAAATGGTTTTTAATATGTACTTTAATTGAATTTACCAAAAAAAAAAATTGAACGAAATATATTCAAAAACAACGGAGTAATTTGCATCGAAATTATTGAGTAATAATAAGTACTTATGAGTAAGAATTTGAAAACGAAATTTTTTGTTTTGCTGAAAATTTGTAAGCAAAGCAAAGATTTTTGTGCTGTTGCTATTTTTCAGTAAGCAATTTAAATGCTTAACTGAATGACTGAAGCAGCAAACGACAGCCATGGTCTTATTGCTTGCTCATCAAGCACAGCAAAAAAATTCGAATTTCGACTGCAAGAACTTGAGCGACAGAAAACTAAAGCCAAAGCAAAGCAAACCAAAACAACAGCTAACTGCTGGCAGTTGCTGCAATTGCTTTCGAAGCATTTCACACAGTAAACTGCTTAAGCAAAAACCTGCTGCGCAGTAAGCTAAAGCAAAAGTATCTGTTATTGCTTTTACGCATTTGCTCTTTGCTTTTGCGTGGTTGCTGACAAGTTATTGAGTAAGTATTTGAAAACGAAGTTTTTTGTTTTGCTGAAAAATATGTAAGCAAAGCAAAAATTTTTTGCTGTTGCTATTTTTAAGCAAGCAATTCAAACACTGATCAAAAGTTTTTCGAAGCTACGCTACCCTCTGCACAGAAAAATTGTAATTTTATTGTGTTTTTCGTAAATATTTTTAAATGTTTTGATAAATTTTCTTTTCAAATATTAGGTGCGTTTTTTTGGCATCGCTATATGCGCTTAACAATATTTTTCATACAAAAAATTGCTTAGATAAGACAGGATAATTATAGCCGCTTAGCTCATAGTCGCCGATAGAAACACTATTGCCAGATCAAGAAAATGATAGTCTACGTAATTTATTGGCATCACTTTTTGAAAAACAACCATGTTTGTCACAAAAAAAAAAAAATCACAATCAAAAGTAAACAAAGCAACAAATGATAAAATATGTTCTATTTGCACAGAATGGCAATGGCAATGGCACAGAATGCACCCTCATCCCAGCCGTGCATTACCTCGCCTTTGCCAATGGTGAACTTGAAAGGCCTTTGGCGATCACGCGATGAATCAAATTTCTTTCCATCAGCCAGAGTTCCAGTGTAGTGCACAGAGACCACTTGTCCATTCTTGAGAAACGTGCTGCCGTCTCCTTCAAGCATTCAATTCAAGCATGCCAGAAAGAAAATCAATGTGGACATTGACTTGGAAGTGGAGTACCTCTTTGAGCCAATCAATGTGCCAGAGTCACCAGAACTGGAGCCTAAGATGCCTTCTACATCCGCTGCTGCTAGAAGCATCAAAAGGAAGAGTTCTTGAGACCTGTATTATGCAGAGACGAATTTATTAGTATTCTTACTTGAGTTTCCTCAGAGCTGTCCATTTTGAGCAAAATATGTTTGAGAATTGAGCAGAAATGAGCAGAAAACAGTTAGATAAATATAAACTTTGTCAATTTGTGCTTATAAATAATAATGTTCAATATTTGACAGTAACACGCAATGCTGCCAAGTTTTGAAAAAAAAGTTAATCGAAATATTAAGCGCCGATGAGCGTTTTTTTGGACAAGCGTATATAGCGATGCCAAAAAAACGCACCTATTTTTAATTTTTTGTTTTTACATATTTGGCAATTATTCTTTTATTAATTTTTGACAATAACTGTGTTCAAATGAGAACAAATAATTTTAGAAATGCTTTGTGAGGAGTTTATAGCATGTTTTGAAAATAACCATTTCAAAAGGCATTTTTAAAAATAAACAAACATTTTTTGACTTTTTGTTTGTTTTTGATATATTTTGAAATAATTTTATATATTTTTGACAAATTTATGCAGTGATGCGAACAAAAATACAGTTCAAAGTGGTTTATTTAAGTTTTCAACAATTTTTAAAATTATCACATTTATGAAGCATTTTAAAGATGTTTTTAACGCTATTGAACGTTTATGAAAAATGTTTTCAAATTTTTTTCTTATGAAGACTTTATAAGAGGTTTACAATTATACGAGGTTTATAAGAGGTTTACAGGAATACAGCCGATATAATAAAACAATTATATAGAAATTTGTGTTTTTATTGATTTTTAATCGTTTTAGTTATACAGTAATTCCACAGTAATATTTGTTCCAATTCACAGTAATTTTGCACCAAAACCAGTAATTTTCTTGCCCAACACAGGTATTTCAACAAATTATGTTAACATCACTGGTCAAATGATTGAATCAGTCAAAATTTGTTGTTGCTCTCCTATTTAATAAAAAATGAACTTTATCTCAGAGCGAAAATGAACTCCAAAATATTCTCTCGTCAGTCAAAATTTTGATTGAGCTCTAGACCTGGATCAATCAGTCAAATGGTTGCATTATTTTAATTGTTTGTTGTTTAGTAGGAAATAATGTCAAGAAAAGTAGTTAATTAGTAGTTTTATTTTGGTAACAAAGGCAGTTTTTGGAAGAGAAAAGGATGTAATCTGTAACCTTTGCGAACAAAATGAAATGCAACACAATTTTTCTATTAAAACATTTAAAATCGGTTTTTTTTTTATTGTGTTGTGTTTACTTTCTGTTTACAGCACGATACGAATTCACAAAATAGTAGGTATAAGAAAAGTAACAAATGGCATCGTCAGAGCATCAATCAAAATATCGTGTGTGAGCAGGCGTCAGTCAAAATTTTCAGAGAGAGTAAAAAAGAGTAAAAAATCGTGATGAACTTCAGTCATTTGACTGACGTGTGAACATAGCCAAAGCTTTTTCATATCGCACTCACAAAAGCTATCGTGTTGGTCTGAAAATTATTTGTTACATTTTAATGTTCTACGTAACTCATCTTTATATTATATGATCTTTGCTCGAACCTTATCAAATATTTTCCTTTCTATTTACCTTTAAAGCAGTGGTCATCAAACTCTATACAAGCATACTTTGTTTATGTATAAAAGCTCATTGAAAGCTTTGCACTAAGAAAAATACTACTTGAGTCTCAGTCCAGCTTTAATGCAAGACGATGGTTCACTTGTTTGATTATATAGTGGCGCCGGAAAAAATGTTCATCTGGTGTATTACAAATAAACCATCTTAGTAAGGCCGGCAATGTTTTGCCAGAGCTAAACTTACTATATATGATGCTTTCTGAACATTTGAATGCACAAACTTTGGATAACTGTGCATTGGCTCAGTAGCCAGTTTGCTATTTTTTCAATAAACGCTTTTTTAAACGTATCGCTAGTTCTTTTCGTTTCTTTTCACGCAAACTTTTGCATGTTAAACTATGACAAGCATTATAATGCCGTTCAATATTATATTTTTTACGAGCAGAAACAGACCGGTTGCACACCATACATTGAGGTTCAGAAAAAATATTTTCTGCAAAAAAGAATTGCAACTCCCATTCAAGTAGAGACATTTTGCATTGAAATAGCATGAAATAGCAACAACTGATACTTTTATGAGTGCAGCATTAGTTGCGTATGCGCAGCAAAAAAAAAACAATCTAACAAGCATGCATGTGCGGCAGGTCTGTTCTGCATGAAATTTCAATAGATACTGACGCAGTTCAGTGCTCGTCCGTGAGTTAATATGTATACAGAAAGCTTTTAAGCACAAAAGCTCAAATGCCCGCGGGCATAGGCTTTGATGATCACTGCTTTAAAGTATGCTAAGATTTTTATCTATGAAATAAAACAACTTGATTTAAAAAGAAAATAAATAAAGAAAAGATTATCTGCTTTATTTTGTAAATCGAAAACGCAAACCAACGACAAGTAATAGTATATTCAAACCGAGCATTTAATTATGTTAAATCAATTTAATGCAGTTAAATCGAAAAACGAGTTCTCAAATGAAGTTCTAATGAAGTTAAATGCGTATAATTGTTGTTGGAAATTTAACGTGTTAAATGATTTAACACGTTTCGAAACTCGTTAAATTACAGGATTGTGTTCTTGCTAACGTCAGAAAAGCTTTTTTTTTGCTTTTTGAACGCAGCCAAATCTGAAAAAGATTTATAATTTAAAGTTTTTAATGTAAACAAATAAATTCTTTGACAAATTTTTCTTAATTCTTTGACAAATTTGTGAATTTATTTGAATTTTTTGTTATTTTTCTTTATATTTTTTAATAAATAATATTTTATTTCTTTCAAAATATAAAAAAATAAACTGACATTTTGAAACTAGTTAAAGCAGTATGAACGATGATGTTAAATAAAAAGCTTTTTTCGAATAACACGTTAAATGAAGTCGGTTTGAACATGCTATTAGACACGAGAAGCAATACTTTTTCTATACAAAATTCTATTTCTTTTCGTAACTTCCTTGTCGTTGGTTTGCGTTTTCATTTAACAAAATTAGGCGGTACATTATAATACAATGTTCGTGATGACTATTTTCTACAACAATAAAACAGTTCATTGTTTCATTTTTTTCAATCACCAATTGTAAGACTAGTCCTTAGTAATAATTCAGTCTCATTAACTGAGCAAGTTTAATCAAAATGAAATGCATGCTTTTATTGTATTCTTCAAAATGCCGCCCCTAAAATTTTTCCGCCCGGGGGCAGCTGTCCCCTGTTCCCCCTGCTTAACGCGGCCTTGGACAGAGTACATGTTATTGCAAAATTTCAACTAAATACATCGGGCATGTTCTGAAATCCGATTCACGTCGGAATCGTATTTACTTCCGTTGACATTTAAATGAAAGGTGTTCTGCAGTCCGATTCCGATCTTCGAATCCGATATTTGTTTTTTGGCGGATTGTAGGTGTTCTGTAATCCGATTTGTCGGAATTAAACTGAAATCCAATCCGATCAAATTTTTGTTGACGGATTGTAAATGTTTTAATGATTTTTCATAAAAAAGCAGTGAAAGTGTTAACTTTCTAAAATGTTGCAATGTTTTAGTATTGGCATTTACTTGGCATTACTTTTTTAATGTTATTTTTTTATTTGGCGGCTTTTTAACCATCTTCAAAAGTGTTAGTATTTTTATAAATGATAAAAATATATGATACATTTTATTCAAATATGTTGCGATCACAAAATTTGTAAAGGGTATTACAATTCTTCAATATTAATTTTCAAGAAATAATGCAGCAATCACAATAATACTTATGTTTATTTATTCAATTAAACATTTAAACATTCATTTTACTGCAATTGAACTTTTTCTTTTTCTTATGAGCAAGCGTCAGATTTGCTGTCATTTAGTTGATGCGTTCAGAAAGCAACATGTTCGAATGCATGTTCGAATCCGATTACATCGATTGCATTCCGCTCGGAATGTAGAACACTTTTTTAAATCGGAATCGGAAATGAAATCTAATTCCGATCCAATTCCGAGGTGGATTTCAGAACATGCCTGTATATATTAATTTTTGTGGAATTCTACGAGATTTTACCGTTTTGATAAAGTCACTTTGCATGGGAGGTAGGCGTGGTTTTCATCCGATTTGGCTTATTTTTGAACTTGGCCTTTATTTTTTAGATACATCTTAAATATCGAACTTCATGATGATAGCTTGAAAATTTTGTCTGAATCGTGATCACAGACAGACGGACATAGCTTAATCGACACGCATGTTGATGCTGAATACCCCTTTTACGTCGTTTATTAAGATATTAAAATTTTGCATGTACTACTAACTTCATTCAGTATATGTACAAAGTTTTATACCTTAATGTAGACCCAATTTTTTTTAAATAAAATTAAAACCATTTAAAATTTAAGCTTTTACAGTGTTCAAACCCCATAACGAAACTGTTCATAAAGCGTAAGAGACCATGAGTGTACCAAGTCTGTAAACTGATCCAACCCCACATCGGTAAGGATTCATCATAGCTATGGCCCAACTATTCACCATAATGTACCGAACCATGGTATAATAATACAAGGTAGCATTGACTACTGCTTATTTTCTCTTCTACAAGAAAACATCTCCTGTCAAAAACAGCTGTTGGTGAAAATACATCTGCAGCTGCTAAGGTTGTTGTGTTTTTTTCACTTCAACGTTTTCAACATTGCTTGTGTTTTCAATGGCGGATTGTGAGCGCTTTTTTTTGAGTATATTTTTTGACAGGAGATGTTTTCTCAAGCAACTGTCAATGCTACCTTGTATTATAATACCATGGTACCCAACTATGGAGCAATGTCCTACGCGCATGTCCACAAGGAGTCGGCTCTGAGCCCTCTGCTGTGGAACATCATGTACGATGGTGTCTTCAGCCGTTTTGCAGACGATAAATAATATAAAACACCTTAAAGAAGTTGATACCCTTAGAGGTGTATCTATCAGCGCTATCAATTTGTTCATAATCTCCAAAATCCCAGAGTGTCTTCATAATCCGACTCCTGTTTGTCAAATTGAATGCATTGCATATATCTAGCAATGCGACGAGGCAGTACTGCTTTCCTCCCTTTCTCCAGTTTGTTCCTTCAATAGCTCCCTGCGCGGCTAGCATCGGTCTTGGAAAGAAAGTTTCGGAATACCAACTGTTGAGTGGAAATTCCTCCATCCGATTGAATTCTTTGTTTTATGCGGTTACACAACACTCACTCAAGGATCTTCCCTATTGCATCAAGAAAGCACATCGATCTGTAGCCTGACGGATAGTTCGTGAATCGACTAACTTTCGGTATGAGCATTAGTTTGACCTTCAACCTTGCTGGGAATATGCCTTCTTGCAGGCATTGAATAGCTACTCAAACGCAAACAGCTGCGAAACAATGGCGAGCTTCAGGGCTTCATGCGGTATTCCACCAGGATATGGCACTTTGTCATTCTTTGCGCAACTATGTTGGGTGATATCTGCCACTGTAAGCTCTGCTGTCGTTTTTATGTGTAATCAGCTAGGTAATTGTATTCAGCTTATATAAGAAAGCTTGGTGATCAAATTTCCTGTGGTTTTACGGTTTGCGCTAGGAGGTCCTGAGCTGTGCTGAGCAGTTGTTGAGGTTCAACTGCAGGAATTTCATTTACGTTTGCGTTACTTGACTTGGAAGGACGGACATCTCCAATTTCTAGTGCGATGGTTGATAACCTTGAGTTATCGTGCTATGCATAGAAAGCAGCTCAAATCCGCACAATACTCTTTGGCCTTGTTGTCCTCTTTGCCACATTTTCTACAGCACCCACTTATTTATTTACAAGCACAGCGGTGTGCCCAAAGTCGAGGCACCTAAAGCACCTGGTTGGAGCCAAATTCGCTCGGTCTCTGCATATAATCTAGCCATCTCTGAGTTTTCCACTTTCAACAAGCGCACAACATCTGCTTTTGTCACCTCAACAAAGTCTCTTATCTTAGTCAGAGTTTCTTCTGTTAGAGTTTTTGTCACAGTGTGGCTTTTAAACTGCGTGTCAAAATCCTCTTTCAACTGTTGTGTCGTCAGAGTGGTTGAACGCTTCAACTGAATCAGTACTTCACCCTTCTCTGTGCGATTGACTCTTGAGACAACTCCACCTGTTCTCTCGAGCAGCCCGTCCAAAGCATTGGTCTTATGGAGTCTTTTTTTAAGGTTGGTTAAAACGATGATAATAGTGGTGTTGTAACTGGTGTACAAGAGGTGTCAGAGTTGGGTACTCCTAGATGAAAAGTATATCCTAGTAACCTCGGAGTCCCAGAGTTGAAAAGGTGGAATGTAGTGGTGACCACATGCCACACACAGTCAAATGCGATGTGGTCTACCCCGTAGCACATCCAAATAGTGGTGGCTTTTGCCACTACACTCATGAACGATGGGTGCAAATGTGTCGGTGTGTGTTGGTGCGTGTCGAGGTAAATCCCTTTTGCCCGGCGAGACTATCGCATGGCTAGACCTTCGGGTAGTATCGTGCTGGCTGTGGTAATTCAATGTCGCAAACAGGTCTGTGTGATCGGCGTGGAGTTGCGCTTAATCAACTGGGTGGAACTGTTCGATCCAACATTGGTTGCTATCCATACAGTATATTTATTAATTTAAATATACTCTTAAGTATGGTGTGTGACCGGTGTTGAAACTATTATGACAGGGGCATTAGTCGCGTCTGGAATCAAGGAAGTAACGCCCAGGAGATGGTTGGATGGACGTTGTATTGGTATTAGCATGGTACTAATGTCCTGAAGATGTATCTGTTGGGCATCAATTCCATGAATCTCGACTCTATTGCCATGGGGCAACGAGAAATTAAGCCCAAACGGGAGGTGTTTACGTTCAATAAATATAGTTTCAATCTGACTCTTGAGACGTTTTGCCCGAATCCTTCCGGGATTTTTCCTGCTTCATCCTCAAACTGATATCACTGTATGATAGTAGGCTCCTATTGCATCAGATCTTAATAGCTTTCGAGGTAGTTTTTTCCGCTTCCGCTTTCTTTTGACCTTGGTCTAAGGACTATCGGCACGCTTAGCTTGTATTGTTTGCTGCTGCGGAGGAAAATTTACTTCCAAAGAAGGGCAAGGCTTGGGTGTGCCTTCACAAGAACTGTACAATCGCGAGATCTATTTGTTCGACATGTGGTTTCTTCTCCCATATTCCTTACTTCTATTGCGAGGTCTGTTTATAGCATTTTTGCCAGATTGATAACTCTTTGTCTTTTGTGGTGGACGTTTGTCCTACTCTTAACGAATTTAAATGAATTAAACCATCTTTGTAGGGGAACGGTTGTCAACGGTGTAGAATATCGTTACTACCGTAGGCGTCTTTATCACCGGCTCTCTTGTTTGCAGCTGAATTTGCGTGCCGCCGGCATGCCTTTGAATGGTAATCTCATTTTGAATGGTTTATAATGGGAACGTTTACAACCGCTGGAGTAGTGTTTGGTGAAGAAATGTTAGTTGGGGCCTTCAGAATCCTCTCGCCGGCCGTAGAATTACCAACGTGGCGTATTATCATATTGTGGTTGCCACCTTGAGCAATAATGTATTTAGCTGACATTTCTACTCAGTAGTCTCATCTTCCCTTGACCTTTTATGCCTACAAACAGGTGTGAATACTGACACGTCTATGATACCAACGAAGACGCTTTTGGGTTTTTGGGCTTCTCCGCTTTCATGCGCTAGTGTGATACTGGGTGACAACAATGATGCCCTGATGCCACCACGTGGAGGCTAGTCATTCGGCAAGCGTGCTAGTACCACAGATGTGCTAACATGAGTACTTACTTGGGGCTTAACTTTAACAGTTTTAAGTAATTAACAGTTTTAAGTAATTATACTTTTTGACCTCACATTATTTACCCATTTATACATTTCTATAGCATTCATGAAATTGTTGCAACAAATGCCACATACCGAGGTCTTAGATGTTAAGAAAAATGAAATTTCACTTAATAAAAATCATGAAATTCAAAACTACATTTTTTAAAAAAATAAAATTTATTAATGCAAAGCCGTTAAAGAATTAAAAATATTTCAATCACACTTCAAACGTTTCGTGAATTCAATCTGCTGCATTTCTTTCCATTCTTTTTTTGGTTTCATCCTTTTAAGTTGTCCGTCCCACACTAAATCAACAAGTCCACCTTGTTTTGCAATTACACTCTTCACACGATTTGCAAAATCGATAGCAGATTCACCATTTTTACGATACATTGGAGGTAAATACCAAACATCACAAACAATAGCCCATGACGTCATCATCATATACAAGTACTGCAACATTGAATACTTAGAACTGTTCCAAAAAGCGTCTCCGAATCTTGGATCATATCTATAAAGTTAACTTATGTTTAAAAACTCTATAAAAAAATATAAATAAAAATATATTTACTTGATGGCGACGGGGAAAATCACTCCACCCACTTCAAAACTACCTTTCTTAAATTGCATTACTGAAGTGTTATTGATGCATGTCCCTTCCGGAAATATTAATATCGGAGGATTCTTTGGATCAGAAACATGTTGTTTTAAACGTTCAGTAACTGCGTGTCTATCTTTAGCTTCATCTCTCTCAAACCAAATGTGTGGAGAAGCTCTAGCTAGAGCTCTTTGCATAATTCCCAAAAAACCACCATGACGTTGTCCAATCTGTTAGAATGAATAGAACACATATATTTAATTAAAAAAAAGTTTTTGAATACTACACTCCTAAAATCAATTGGTTTTTACTTCAGTTAATAAATTCAATAGTGCAGGTACATGTTTAAAGAAATAAAAATACAACCAACCTATCCTGAAGAAAATACACCCGTTCAGCACTTTGTTATTCCTCTATTTTTAATGCTGCTCGTAACATTTTAAGTGTTCGAACAATTTCTACTAGAGTGTATATTGCAAAAGACTTTGACAAAGATAAGAGGAAAATAATACAGTTGACTTATGTAAAGACACTGAAGAAAGCGTTTGAATTTTTATATAGATTTTAAGATGCTATAAACGAATTCCGTTCAATATTTTTCAATGATTTTTTGTCTTTTCAAAGGAGTCAACTTTCCGATTAATTGCGGAATATCACTTCATTTAAGTGACAACCACGGCTGACCCTGCAGCAGCGCATCATGGCAATCCGATTTTATATCCAACCCCTTCTGGATTGTCGATATAACATCGATATTTAATGGAACCCCAAAAAAAATAATTGAAGAGTGTCAAATCGGAGCAGTGTTCCCAGATTAGGGGATTTTCCCCTAGATTTAGGGTTTTTTTTCGGTTTAGTAGAAAATTTAGGGGTCAAAAATGTTTAGGGGAAAACTTTAGGGGATTTTATTTTTCTTTTAGTGTTTTTTGAAAATTTTTAGGGGTTTTTAAGAGAAGTGGCAATATCAACTATGAACTGTATTTTTTTTGCATTTGATGCACCCTTTTGTGTTCTATTTTTCATTTTGTTTTAGCTCTTACAATGTTAATTTTGTCAAAGTGAGACAAAACAATTGCGTACTATTGAAACAATACTGCTTCGCAGCTGATTTTTTGTCGAATGAGCGAAATAGCACCAGAATATGTGTAAAACGCGAGACTGTTTAAATTCTGACGACCACTGGTTTATACATATTTGAAGCAAGTTTTATTGTATCGACGACGCCAACATGGCTTGCGGCGCATGTCATCAAACATTTTCTAGTCATGGCCAATTGGAGCGAAACAAACTCTAAACAAAAGCAATAAAGCAGTTTAAGTGTTATAGTGCTTATGTGAAAAAGCTGAAAAAATCAAAGTGAAAATTTGCAATTGCATTGGATTTGAGAAGAAAAATAAAAATAGTTTTGTACAACTTGTAAGTTATTTTTTCATTTATAATTTCTAAATAGACTATTGTTGTCTCTATCGTGCGTTTGTGTGCTGCATGCTACTTTCGAACATTTTTAAATAAGTAACCGAAAATGTTTGGCAAAAAGTGTTTTTAATTGTATAGTTTACGCAGAAAAATTCTTTAAAATGGTGCATAATTTCCAATTAAGTTTAAAACTTTAAAATTTCTACAGAAAAATAAATGCCGCTGATTACACTACTCAACAAGGTTTTCCACAACGAATTGCGATAACATTTTCTATAGTAGAATTTTCCATAGAATCCGAATATCGTAATGATTTTTTTGGATTAGCCCCAATTTTTTAAGGAAATGGAAAAATTAAAAAAATCCACTATTTGGAACACATACTTTACATAAATGCTTGTAAAAACTTACATGTTCAGTCAATGAATAAAAACTAGGTGGCAACCCTATAGCAATCTTAAATTTTGAAATTCTGACATCAGATTCGGATTCAGCGACCCATTTTTACCTAATGGTAAGAAACAAATCATTGTATGCATGCATTTCTCAATTTAACTGCAATAAAAAATTTTTTTTTAAAAAAATGGTTTGTGCATTGATGTTAAAAAAGTTAGTGAATTATGAATTTTCTTGAGACATGTTTATACTTGAAATTTTTGTAATAAAATTCTCTATGACACAAGAGGGCTAACTTTTTCTCTCCCATATAATTATTTTGAAATATGGGGCTTCAAACATAAAATATGTTTATAAAAAAACGAAAAACGTGATTTTTTTTTACCTGTTTGGGATCATAACAGCCATATCGCTGATGTTATTGGCACATATTATACCTTTAAATTATCTGACTCTCCTCTACTACATGCAATTAAATTAAAATTCATTGACTGAACATGTAAGTTTTTACAAGCATTTATGTAAAGTATGTGTTCCAAATAGTGGATTTTTTTAATTTTTCCATTTCCTTAAAAAATTGGGGCTAATCCAAAAAAATCATTACGATATTCGGATTCTATGGAAAATTCTACTATAGAAAATGTTATTGCAATTCGTTGTGGTGAAAGTTTTCGAAAATTTGTGGAGTAGTGTTACGCGCAGAATATCTTAGAAGCATTGCAGACACAAAAACCACGCAGCCGCTTCCTCAGTGACCGTCTGCGTTCAAGGTGGCGCCGCTTAAGAAAAGTTAAATACACATAGTTATTGCAAATTTCCGAATAAACTGATTGCTTATGGCGGTTACAAAAACGCTGAAAACAACGTTCACAGCTTTGTTGCATTTCTAAACGAACGCAGTTTGTAAATAATTCTGATTCAAATGAATTTTTTAATCTTTCACTACTACTTTATAGCAGGCTAAAATTTAAAACACACCTGCTTCGATTGTCTCATTTTTTTTTTCGACCCTTATACTGGAAGTATTACAACCTCATCCACCACAACAACACCGACAACGTAAGCAGTAAGTACCGCAAACTTCGATACAAAAGTCATTACCGCCAGCATCTTTACTTGAACCCAGTTCATCATTGCCAAGAGCATCGTCATCAGCAGCAACGTACAAGAGCGCATCTCTTGTAATCTCTATCAAAAAAAATAAGAATGCCAAAATACGTACAAAAGTACAAAAAGGAGTGGGAAAAAGATAAAGAGTTTAAATGTAAAGTTAAAGTACTTCTTTTTTCTGTTTCTTGCAGCCAAATGCTCCAATTTAGGTTTGACTGTTACTTAGATTGTATTTTTCTATATTTAGACTGGTTAAAACCAATCCTAGGTGAAAACACTCGAGCTTTTTGTATCTATTGCAAAACAGACATTTTGGCTCATCGCAAAAACTTATTGCACCATGCAGTTAGCAAGAAACATTTGAAAAAGATTGACGATGAAAAACAGCTATTAAATATTCCAAAACTAACTAATTTCGCCCCAGCTCAAATAGATAAGACAAGAAAGATAGTAGAATTAAAAATTTCAGCATTTGTTGCAGAGCACTGCAGTTTCCGAACTGCTGACCATCTTAACGAAATAATTAAGGAACTAGACAAAAACTCCACAATATTATCGAAAATAAAACTACACCGCACAAAATGCACAGCATTAATTTTAAACGTACTTTCTCCTTGCTTCTTAGAGGAATTGATAGGAGACGTTGGACTCTCACATTATTCACTAATTATCGATGAAAGCACAACCGTAGACACAAAAAAAATGTTGTGTCTTATGATTCGATACTTTAGTGAGAGTGATAGTAAAATCAAAACTTCTTTCTACTCTCTGATCGAAATTGAATCTGGAACTGCTGATCACATTACGTCGTGTTTGAAGAAGAAAATTGAGGGTGACAAACTTAAATTGGATAAACTTATCGGCATTGGTATAGACGGAGCAAATGCTATGTGCGGAAAGCATAATTCCGTGTCATCAAAGTTATCGAGCATAATTCCACATCTTATGACGGTTAAATGTCTATCGCATTCCTTGCATCTTTGTGCTGAACGCTCGTGTGATGCACTTCCAAAGAACCTTGATTTTATGGTAAAAGAGAGCCATTCGTGGTTTGCAAATAGCACCCAAAGAATCGGCGAATTTGTACGAATTTACCGAACAATTGCGAATTCAAACCCAAGAAAAATTGGTTAGCACGAATTGATGCAATTGAAACGATTTTGGATCAATGGGATTCCTTTGGGAATCCTTCCGGGATTTTTCCTGCTTCATCCTCAAACTGATATCACTGTATGATAGTAGGCTCCTATTGCATCAGATCTTAATAGCTTTCGAGGTAGTTTTTTCTGCTTCCGCTTTCTTTTGACCTTGGTCTAAGGACTATCGGCACGCTTAGCTTGTATTGTTTGCTGCTGCGGAGGAAAATTTACTTCCAAAGAAGGGCAAGGCTTGGGTGTGCCTTCACAAGAACTGTACAATCGCGAGATCTATTTGTTCGACATGTGGTTTCTTCTCCCATATTCCTTACTTCTATTGCGAGGTCTGTTTATAGCATTTTTGCCAGATTGATAACTCTTTGTCTTTTGTGGTGGACGTTTGTCCTACTCTTAACGAATTAAAATGAATTAAACCATCTTTGTAGGGGAACGGTTGTCAACGGTGTAGAATATCGTTACTACCGTAGGCGTCTTTATCACCGGCTCTCTTGTTTGCAGCTGAATTTGCGTGCCGCCGGCATGCCTTTGAATGGTAATCTCATTTTGAATGGTTTATAATGGGAACGTTTACAACCGCTGGAGTAGTGTTTGGTGAAGAAATGTTAGTTGGGGCCTTCAGAATCCTCTCGCCGGCCGTAGAATTACCAACGTGGCGTATTATCATATTGTGGTTGCCACCTTGAGCAATAATGTATTTAGCTGACATTTCTACTCAGTAGTCTCATCTTCCCTTGACCTTTTATGCCTACAAACAGGTGTGAATACTGACACGTCTATGATACCAACGAAGACGCTTTTGGGTTTTTGGGCTTCTCCGCTTTCATGCGCTAGTGTGATACTGGGTGACAACAATGATGCCCTGATGCCACCACGTGGAGGCTAGTCATTCGGCAAGCGTGCTAGTACCACAGATGTGCTAACATGAGTACTTACTTGGGGCTTAACTTTAACAGTTTTAAGTAATTAACAGTTTTAAGTAATTATACTTTTTGACCTCACATTATTTACCCATTTATACATTTCTATAGCATTCATGAAATTGTTGCAACAAATGCCACATACCGAGGTCTTAGATGTTAAGAAAAATGAAATTTCACTTAATAAAAATCATGAAATTCAAAACTACATTTTTTAAAAAAATAAAATTTATTAATGCAAAGCCGTTAAAGAATTAAAAATATTTCAATCACACTTCAAACGTTTCGTGAATTCAATCTGCTGCATTTCTTTCCATTCTTTTTTTGGTTTCATCCTTTTAAGTTGTCCGTCCCACACTAAATCAACAAGTCCACCTTGTTTTGCAATTACACTCTTCACACGATTTGCAAAATCGATAGCAGATTCACCATTTTTACGATACATTGGAGGTAAATACCAAACATCACAAACAATAGCCCATGACGTCATCATCATATACAAGTACTGCAACATTGAATACTTAGAACTGTTCCAAAAAGCGTCTCCGAATCTTGGATCATATCTATAAAGTTAACTTATGTTTAAAAACTCTATAAAAAAATATAAATAAAAATATATTTACTTGATGGCGACGGGGAAAATCACTCCACCCACTTCAAAACTACCTTTCTTAAATTGCATTACTGAAGTGTTATTGATGCATGTCCCTTCCGGAAATATTAATATCGGAGGATTCTTTGGATCAGAAACATGTTGTTTTAAACGTTCAGTAACTGCGTGTCTATCTTTAGCTTCATCTCTCTCAAACCAAATGTGTGGAGAAGCTCTAGCTAGAGCTCTTTGCATAATTCCCAAAAAACCACCATGACGTTGTCCAATCTGTTAGAATGAATAGAACACATATATTTAATTAAAAAAAAGTTTTTGAATACTACACTCCTAAAATCAATTGGTTTTTACTTCAGTTAATAAATTCAATAGTGCAGGTACATGTTTAAAGAAATAAAAATACAACCAACCTATCCTGAAGAAAATACACCCGTTCAGCACTTTGTTATTCCTCTATTTTTAATGCTGCTCGTAACATTTTAAGTGTTCGAACAATTTCTACTAGAGTGTATATTTTTTCAAGTCAAATTTTCGGAAATTTTAACTTTTTATTTGCAGACGAATTTTCACTCATAAAGTACACTCATAATTCAGCATGTGAGTGTACTTTATTTTGTAAAGAAGACTTATTAGGAAAATATGATTTATCAGAGACCAAATAAAGTGTTCTGAAGTAAACCCGGACATTGCAAAAGACTTTGACAAAGATAAGAGGAAAATAATACAGTTGACTTATGTAAAGACACTGAAGAAAGCGTTTGAATTTTTATATAGATTTTAAGATGCTATAAACGAATTCCGTTCAATATTTTTCAATGATTTTTTGTCTTTTCAAAGGAGTCAACTTTCCGATTAATTGCGGAATATCACTTCATTTAAGTGACAACCACGGCTGACCCTGCAGCAGCGCATCATGGCAATCCGATTTTATATCCAACCCCTTCTGGATTGTCGATATAACATCGATATTTAATGGAACCCCAAAAAAAATAATTGAAGAGTGTCAAATCGGAGCAGTGTTCCCAGATTAGGGGATTTTCCCCTAGATTTAGGGTTTTTTTTCGGTTTAGTAGAAAATTTAGGGGTCAAAAATGTTTAGGGGAAAACTTTAGGGGATTTTATTTTTCTTTTAGTGTTTTTTGAAAATTTTTAGGGGTTTTTAAGAGAAGTGGCAATATCAACTATGAACTGTATTTTTTTTGCATTTGATGCACCCTTTTGTGTTCTATTTTTCATTTTGTTTTAGCTCTTACAATGTTAATTTTGTCAAAGTGAGACAAAACAATTGCGTACTATTGAAACAATACTGCTTCGCAGCTGATTTTTTGTCGAATGAGCGAAATAGCACCAGAATATGTGTAAAACGCGAGACTGTTTAAATTCTGACGACCACTGGTTTATACATATTTGAAGCAAGTTTTATTGTATCGACGACGCCAACATGGCTTGCGGCGCATGTCATCAAACATTTTCTAGTCATGGCCAATTGGAGCGAAACAAACTCTAAACAAAAGCAATAAAGCAGTTTAAGTGTTATAGTGCTTATGTGAAAAAGCTGAAAAAATCAAAGTGAAAATTTGCAATTGCATTGGATTTGAGAAGAAAAATAAAAATAGTTTTGTACAACTTGTAAGTTATTTTTTCATTTATAATTTCTAAATAGACTATTGTTGTCTCTATCGTGCGTTTGTGTGCTGCATGCTACTTTCGAACATTTTTAAATAAGTAACCGAAAATGTTTGGCAAAAAGTGTTTTTAATTGTATAGTTTACGCAGAAAAATTCTTTAAAATGGTGCATAATTTCCAATTAAGTTTAAAACTTTAAAATTTCTACAGAAAAATAAATGCCGCTGATTACACTACTCAACAAGGTTTTCCACAACGAATTGCGATAACATTTTCTATAGTAGAATTTTCCATAGAATCCGAATATCGTAATGATTTTTTTGGATTAGCCCCAATTTTTTAAGGAAATGGAAAAATTAAAAAAATCCACTATTTGGAACACATACTTTACATAAATGCTTGTAAAAACTTACATGTTCAGTCAATGAATAAAAACTAGGTGGCAACCCTATAGCAATCTTAAATTTTGAAATTCTGACATCAGATTCGGATTCAGCGACCCATTTTTACCTAATGGTAAGAAACAAATCATTGTATGCATGCATTTCTCAATTTAACTGCAATAAAAAATTTTTTTTTAAAAAAATGGTTTGTGCATTGATGTTAAAAAAGTTAGTGAATTATGAATTTTCTTGAGACATGTTTATACTTGAAATTTTTGTAATAAAATTCTCTATGACACAAGAGGGCTAACTTTTTCTCTCCCATATAATTATTTTGAAATATGGGGCTTCAAACATAAAATATGTTTATAAAATAACGAAAAACGTGATTTTTTTTTACCTGTTTGGGATCATAACAGCCATATCGCTGATGTTATTGGCACATATTATACCTTTAAATTTTTATCTGACTCTCCTCTACTACATGCAATTAAATTAAAATTCATTGACTGAACATGTAAGTTTTTACAAGCATTTATGTAAAGTATGTGTTCCAAATAGTGGATTTTTTTAATTTTTCCATTTCCTTAAAAAATTGGGGCTAATCCAAAAAAATCATTACGATATTCGGATTCTATGGAAAATTCTACTATAGAAAATGTTATTGCAATTCGTTGTGGTGAAAGTTTTCGAAAATTTGTGGAGTAGTGTTACGCGCAGAATATCTTAGAAGCATTGCAGACACAAAAACCACGCAGCCGCTTCCTCAGTGACCGTCTGCGTTCAAGGTGGCGCCGCTTAAGAAAAGTTAAATACACATAGTTATTGCAAATTTCCGAATAAACTGATTGCTTATGGCGGTTACAAAAACGCTGAAAACAACGTTCACAGCTTTGTTGCATTTCTAAACGAACGCAGTTTGTAAATAATTCTGATTCAAATGAATTTTTTAATCTTTCACTACTACTTTATAGCAGGCTAAAATTTAAAACACACCTGCTTCGATTGTCTCATTTTTTTTTTCGACCCTTATACTGGAAGTATTACAACCTCATCCACCACAACAACACCGACAACGTAAGCAGTAAGTACCGCAAACTTCGATACAAAAGTCATTACCGCCAGCATCTTTACTTGAACCCAGTTCATCATTGCCAAGAGCATCGTCATCAGCAGCAACGTACAAGAGCGCATCTCTTGTAATCTCTATCAAGAAAAATAAGAATGCCAAAATACGTACAAAAGTACAAAAAGGAGTGGGAAAAAGATAAAGAGTTTAAATGTAAAGTTAAAGTACTTCTTTTTTCTGTTTCTTGCAGCCAAATGCTCCAATTTAGGTTTGACTGTTACTTAGATTGTATTTTTCTATATTTAGACTGGTTAAAACCAATCCTAGGTGAAAACACTCGAGCTTTTTGTATCTATTGCAAAACAGACATTTTGGCTCATCGCAAAAACTTATTGCACCATGCAGTTAGCAAGAAACATTTGAAAAAGATTGACGATGAAAAACAGCTATTAAATATTCCAAAACTAACTAATTTCGCCCCAGCTCAAATAGATAAGACAAGAAAGATAGTAGAATTAAAAATTTCAGCATTTGTTGCAGAGCACTGCAGTTTCCGAACTGCTGACCATCTTAACGAAATAATTAAGGAACTAGACAAAAACTCCACAATATTATCGAAAATAAAACTACACCGCACAAAATGCACAGCATTAATTTTAAACGTACTTTCTCCTTGCTTCTTAGAGGAATTGATAGGAGACGTTGGACTCTCACATTATTCACTAATTATCGATGAAAGCACAACCGTAGACACAAAAAAAATGTTGTGTCTTATGATTCGATACTTTAGTGAGAGTGATAGTAAAATCAAAACTTCTTTCTACTCTCTGATCGAAATTGAATCTGGAACTGCTGATCACATTACGTCGTGTTTGAAGAAGAAAATTGAGGGTGACAAACTTAAATTGGATAAACTTATCGGCATTGGTATAGACGGAGCAAATGCTATGTGCGGAAAGCATAATTCCGTGTCATCAAAGTTATCAAGCATAATTCCACATCTTACGACGGTTAAATGTCTATCGCATTCCTTGCATCTTTGTGCTGAACGCTCGTGTGATGCACTTCCAAAGAACCTTGATTTTATGGTAAAAGAGAGCCATTCGTGGTTTGCAAATAGCACCCAAAGAATCGGCGAATTTGTACGAATTTACCGAACAATTGCGAATTCAAACCCAAGAAAAATTGGTTAGCACGAATTGATGCAATTGAAACGATTTTGGATCAATGGGATTCCTTAGAACTGCATTTCAACACATTCAGATGCACTGAACGCGGAGATCCTGGTTTCAAAGCTGAAACGCTATATCAAATGTATCGCTGCATCGAGAATAAACTATATCTCACTTTTTTGGGGTTCGCCTTAAAAAAAGTTATTTCGTTGAACAAGCTCTTTCAGTCTGAATCGGCAGAACCCCTGAAACTGCTAAAAGATTTAAATGATCTTTTGTACAGCACATTACAAGCGATAGTTGTTCCGCAACAATTACAAAAAGTTGGAAATAAAGATATAAAAAAAAAAAAAAATAACTGGTCATTTTAGCCCTTGAAAGGACTTCGACCTAGCTTCTCATGATCAATTGTGTTGTGCGTGTTATTAAGTTTGTACACAATTGACCGAGAAACGGACCTACAGGCTTAACGCCGACTCCGAACGGCGATGAACGAAAATGTTCTTATTCTCAAGAAGCTTTACATGACATTTTGATTACTCTCTGAGGTTTGCCATTGTCTGCAGAGAGCTGGCGGCCGTACAGAAAAATTATTTTAATCCAAATAATTTTCTGTCGCTGCTGGGATTCGAACCCGGGTCTCCAGGTTCGTTGACATAGCGGCCACGCACTTTAACCAACTACGCCACGGACGCCACTAAACGGACGCGAAATAAAGATATATGTAGTTTTAAATTTAAATTGTATCTTATGCCCGTAAATTGTATAAACTTTGGCTACAACTTCAATGTGCTAAGTAGCAAATGCAATCCGGATACTTTAAATGTTATTAAACAGCAATGTCGTGACTTTTTAATAAATTTAGCGGAAGAATTGCAGAAGCGGGTGCCAGCAAATATAAAAATTCTTGAAAAAATTTGTCTATTTGCACCGGAAAATGCTTCAAAACAATACAAAGAAGATATATCGGATATTGTATTATTTTACAGCTCTGTTTGTCGTGATGTAGACGAAACCACGAGGGAATGGAATCTTCTTCACCGTTTAGAAATAAACGAATGCACTTCAGATGCATATTGGGGGAAAGTCAAAGAAGATCTGGATGCTGGGGGATTTCCAAGATTTAATCACGTTGCGATGCTGGCTTTATCGCTTCTCAGCTTACCTTTTTCAAACTCTGCCGTAGAGAGAGCGTTTTCTACCGTAAACATTGTCAAGGACAAGCTAAGAAACAGAATCAGTATCAAAACTGCTGAAGCTGTTCTAAGGGTACGCTACGCATTAGCTGGCACATGTACTAAGTTTAAACCAACACCACAAATGATTAAAAAATTCACAAGTGAAGAAGTTTACAAAAGCGAGTTTAATGGCGAAGTGCTTGATATGATTAGTGACGTTGAAATTTTAAATGCTTAAGTAAAGTCAATTAATTTTGCTCATAGCTAAATTAAACATTTCTAAACGGTGAAGAAGATTCCATTCCCTCGTGGTTTCGTCTATTGTCTTACCTAAATTGTTAGGAATTTTTATATACAGGGTGGCCTTAAGTTTCTGTACACCACTCAATTGTCTTATAAAATTTAAACGCATTGGAATGTTATCAAAATGGCTTGGGGTTATATTTAATGTTGAAACTTTAGTAATTTAACATTTTGTTTGAAGCCTTTCAACTGCGTGGCAATCAATTATTCTGGTTTATAAAAGTTTCATAAAAAATACGCACTTTTTTGTTGCTTATCGAGCTATACTCTTCTTTAATTGTAGAAAGTAATTGTTCTATATTCAAACCAATCAGTCCAAACCTCTTCAAAATAGCATTTTGCGACTCTGACAAATTTTCGCTGTTTTTGTGTTGAAGTTCCAACATAGTTAAATAAAATACAAATGAATTTTTATATTTCAATGCATTTAAATTTAATAAACAATTAAGGGCCATTTTAACAGTCTAGGCTTAAGGTGCTCTTAAGTTAAGGAAACTTGAACACTTAAGCACACCTTAAGTATCGTGCGTTTTAACAGTCATTTTTTAAGGTACACTTAAGAAATTTGTTTTTCGTAGGCAACACTTAAAAAACATATGTTTTTTGTTTATGTTCTTTCAATTTATTTAAAAATGGAAAACCAAAAAAGAGCCGGCAGTTTTAGTGAGCTAGAAGTGCAAGTTTTAGTTAATTTAATTTCGGAACATAAAAAAATAATTGAAGGGAAGCAGACAGATGCCGTATCGATGACAAAAAAAAAAACATGCTGGCAGGAGTTGACTGCTGAGTTTAACAGTCGCAGCGGCAGTGTCCATCGAGACGAAAAAGTACTTAGGAAAAAGTACGACAATTTAAAAAAAGACTTCAAAAAAAGAAATGCTGATGAAAAGCGAAGCCTCTATGGTACTGGTGGTGGACCTCCGATTGTTGTAGAGAAGCTTTCATCCGATGAAATGCTCAAAAACGTTTTGCACGAGAAGCAAATCCATGGGATGGAGAGTATTTACGACTGCGACAATCTCCCTGGATGTAGTAAGCTTAGATAAATATTGTATGATATGATAACTAACACGAATTTTGCTTAGGTTCTCAGCAACCGAGTAGTGACACTTTTTTTGAGTATCTTGAAGTGGAAGAAGCCAACAATGCGACCGAAGTTGTAGATGAAATTGGTAAGTAAGAACCTCAAATAAAACAATTATATTCCTAAAAATGAAATTATTTTAAAGAAATCGTTGACGAAGAAAAATGGGACCATTACGATCCTCAGAAATTGAAGAAGCCGACTCATAAAAGCTTACAAGCTGGCTGTCGCTATGACAAGCGCACATCTTGGCAAAAATTGGCAGACATTAAGATGAAGTGGCTTGAAGAAAATTCTGAAATTGACAGGAACAATGCCAGGGAGGAGCATGAGAAACGCATGCGCATTCTGGATCTTCAAGAAGAAGAAAGTAAATTGCGTATTGAGGAAGCAAAAAAACGCATAATATTAGTTGATTTGGAAATAAAAAAACATGCAAGGGGCGAAGCAGATCGTAACACATAGTTTTTTTTAATGCGTATAAATTTATAAATCAATATAAATTTGAAGATTTTTATTTTTAATTAAAGAATATGTTCAAAGTGTCCTTATAAATCTAATTACCTTAATAAATCTAATATATAAAAATTATAATTTGTTTGTTTGTTCGTTGAAATAGAGACAGAGATAGAGATGGAGATGGAGATAGAGATAGAGATAGAGATAGAGATAGAGATAGAGATAGAGATAGAGATAGAGATAGAGATAGAGATAGAGATAGAGATAGAGATAGAGATAGAGATAGAGATAGAGATAGAGATAGAGATAGAGATAGAGATAGAGATAGAAAGAAAAATTTTATTCATTAAAACTATCAAAATATAAACGAATTAATGATGTGCGTGTTCGGGTATTTTCACTAGAAATACTGCGTACAGGTTGAGCATTGGGAATATTTAGGACGTTCTGAACTGCCTGTTCCATGTCATAGTCAAGTGATGGGGCCTCATCATCATTGTTCATACAGCAAATATTGTGTAAAACCGCTGTTGCAACAATAATACTTTGGATTTTTTTCAAATTTAAACGAATGCCCAAAGAAAGCACGGGAAAACGTCTTTTCCAGACTCCATACTGTCGCTCAACACAATTTCTAGTTCTAATTTGAGATTCATTGTAGCGATTTTCTGCAACTGTATTTACTGATGAAAGCGGAGTTAGCACAAAGTTTGTATTTTCGTATCCACTATCAGCAACAATTATGCCGTTTCCAAATTCACCAGATTCCAAGCGATACTTTATTTTTGAGCTTCGAAAAATTGTTGCATCGTGTGTAGACCCAGGCCAACGTGCTACAACGTCCAAAATTTTTAATGAGCTATCGCATATTGTTTGCACATTAATAGAAAAGAAACCTTTCCTGTTTCGGAACAACTCTGCATCCATTCCACCTTTAAGATATCTATTTGTATTTGACTGATCTTCTTCTTTTATAAAAACAAGCAATACCTGGAGAAAGGATTCTTACATGTGTGCAATCAAGTGCACCAATGACCCGTGGGAAGCGTGCAGTCATATAAAATTTTGTTTTACTTTCTTCCATCTGCTGTGTTGTTTTCGGAAAGTCTATATATGTGCTTCTTAAAAGCGCCAAATGATGCGACACCAGAGCAACTACGTTACTTGCGGAACTTACTGAAACACCGCTTAAATCTGCGACAGTTCGTAGCATGCAACCAGTTGCATAAAAACGCAACGTCAAAAGGAGTTTTTGGTCTGCAGATATAGCGTTATTCCTAAAAAGCATACTTTACAATTTTCCTGGGAAACAATTTGCAGATTCCTCACCATTTCGTTTTGCTAGATATTTTGGATCTTATCTGCTCCAAAACTATGTAGGCGGTTTCCTTCGATAAACGAAATCGCACACGAAAGTCATTTTCATCATACTTGTTAAAGAAGTCCTGTCTAGTTGAAACTGTTCTTTTCCTCCGCATTATAACGACATGAAACAGCTCCTCGATCTCTTCATCACTTATATCAGAATCAATGCTGAAATTTACTTGTAAATTTCTTCGTTTCAACAAACGCGATTCCATTTTACTTATTGAAAAAATGTGAAACAGCTGATTCTTGAGGAGACCTTAAGCGTCCAATATTGGCAGCTTAAGGAACCCTTAAGTGCGACTGTGTTTTCTGCACTGTTAAAATGATTATTAAGCTTAAGGTTTCCTTAAGCGCTAAGGCGACCTTAAGCCTACACTGTTATATTGGCCCTAAGGGGTGCTGAGAAACTTTCAGACCACCCTGAAGTTACAAAATATACATTTTTTCATGTTTACCTCTTCATTTCTTATAGATGTCTGTAATTTCTTCATTATAGGGTGAGTTCCTAAATACATTTTTACAAAGCATCAGTGTGTTTTTCTTTGAACTGCTGCTTACCAGATTCACTAAAACTGCGCAACCAAAGCGTTCTTAAAAAGAAAAATCTAGTTGCACAGTTTTGGTGAATGTGGTAAGCCACAGTTCAAGGAAAAACACACTGATGTTTTGTAAAAATGCATTTAGGAACTCACCCAAAGTTTCTTTATTACTTGAGTTTGTGTTTTTAATTCCCTCAATGAATTACTATAATATGTACAAAAAAACTAATGTGATATTTTAGTTCAAAAATTAATTTGATATTGTATTTATTGTATATAATAAAAAAAAATATTAAAAAAAATTTTAGGGGTTTTTTTTTTATTTTTAGGGGAATTTTCAGGAATTTTTTTCAGATTTAGGGGAAAGAAGCTCAACCTATCTGGCAACACTGAATCGGAGCTCTGTAGTTTAGTTAGATGCTCACATAGTTAAATGACATGTTTGGCACGTAGCGAAGACTTGTTAAAACTAGAGCTCGCCCAAACCTTATGCTTTCATGTGCTGCATCGTTGACCATTACGTTGTTGCCGTTTTCATGTTCGAAGAAAAATGGGCCAATAATGCAGCCTCTCTAAGAACCAAAGCAGTCACATGGTCAGCATGGATTGGCTACTTTACGACAACGCATGGATTTTCCAAGCCTCAAATACAGCAATTTTGCTTGCTTGTAATTTTGGGTGCTAACGCTTCGCTAAAGCCCATACAGAGACCCCAATTTTTGAGTAGATTGAACTTTATAGGGGAATAAGAAAATTTTTGAAGAAAGTTTTAAATATTTTGAAACTTTGTTCAAGTGTAAAGCGAAAAATGACAGAGGTAAACTGAATTTCTGTTACTTTTTTAATCGCAAAATAAGTGGCAATGTTACAAAAAAAGTGCATTTAAAAGAAACCAGCCGATGGTGTTATGGAACATTGAAACTCAGAATGTATTGTAATGTAATGTATCATTTGGTGACGTCCTTCTACTAGAAAAGGAGACAGTCATAGTTCAAGGGGTTGTAGTTCCGCCCATACTAGCCAAAGTAACAGACCCAGAACATAGAAAGTTAGTATGGATGATAATATCCTTCTACTGGGAAATAAAAAGTGCAAAAAATTTACGATAGAGAACGCTGCTATAGACCTGAAAACTATGGGGCCGATTGAGCTCAAATTTGGGCAGTAAATATGTTTCGAGTACGAGACGGTTTACAAATAATAACGTTGAAGGCATTGCATCATTTTCCGGTACTAATATAGAAACTGTGCAGCAAAGCGTACTGTGAAAAATCTAGTTTATTAATAAAATAAGTAATTCTTGGTTTCTTTGCAGATATTTCAATTTATTTTACTTTGAAATTAGTTGCAATTGAAAAAACTACGATATAACAAACGTATCGCTCAATAAGTAGAATGGCATATATTCTTCTATATATGAATTATTTGGCATTAAGCTCACAATATAATTCTTAAAAAATATGTTTTTTAAGAATTATGAAATAAATAAACTTATTATATAAAAAACATGTCACAATTTTATAACTCATGTAAACTGGTGCGAGCACGACCTACGAAAACATAATGTAATATTATATGTCTGCGCATATAATAAACATCTGCTTTCAAAAAAAAAACCTTCTTCACGCCTTCTATGGTTTAATACCAACAAAATGTTGGAACCTAGATTGATACGTGATAAAGAAGTAAACAAAAAAAGCGCAACAACAAAATCTTTGCAGAATCAATGCAGTCAGCTTTTTGAAATTTTGCGACTAGCAAAAGAGTAGAAAAACATTGCTTTGACAAAGTATAGCGCTTCTATAATTCCTCTTTGGTTTTATTGATCTTGCGCCTATTAGCTTGTCAAAGTTAGTGGACTGCTAGAACCACTGAGACTACTGATGAGTCGGAGTAGCGTCCGACGAAACCATGGTCTAGTCAGCTTGGTTTAGTTCTGCAAAGAACTTGTTGTTGTAGCAACCTGTTACTTCATGAATTATTTGGCATTAGGCTCACAATATAATTCTTAAAAAATATGTTTTTTAAGAATTATAAAAGAAATAAACTTATTAAAAAATGCCACAATTTTATAACTCATGTAAACTGGTGCGAGCACGACCTACGAAAACATAATGTAATATTATATGTCTGCGCATATAATAAACATCTGCTTTCAAAAAAAAAACCTTCTTCACGCCTTCTATGGTTTAATACCAACAAAATGTTGGAACCTAGATTGATAAGTGATAAAGAAGTAAACAAAAAAAAAAACGCAACAACAAAATCTTTGCAGAATCAATGCAGTCAGCTTTTTGAAATTTTGCGACTAGCAAAAGAGTAGAAAAACATTGCTTTGACAAAGTATAGCGCTTCTATAATTCCTCTTTGGTTTTATTGATCTTGCGCCTATTAGCTTGTCAAAGTTAGTGGACTGCTAGAACCACTGAGACTACTGATGAGTCGGAGTAGCGTCCGACGAAACCATGGTCTAGTCAGCTTGGTTTAGTTCTGCAAAGAACTTGTTGTTGTAGCAACCTGTTGCTTCATGAATTATTTGGCATTAAGCTCACAATATAATTCTTAAAAAATATGTTTTTTAAGAATTATAAAATAAATAAAAAGAATGGCATATAGTTGGCGCCACCATTGACAAATCCATATAAAAAATAAAAAAATCCATATGCTTGTTACAAAAAAACAAACCCCTAAGTAAAACAAACCAAAATTAAAAAACAATTTGACGTTAAGCTCATAATTAATAGTCGCGTTTTTTATTGGTTTGGACAGCTTTCAGCGGTTGGTGTCGACTTAGCAAACTGTGGCGAATAATATGTATTATAAATGCTCTCGTTCTCAAGAAGCTTTACATGGCATTTTGATTACTCTCTGAGGTTTGCCATTGTCTGCAGAGGTGGCGGCCGTACAGAAAAATTATTTTAATTCAAATAATTTTCTGTCGATGCTGGGGTTCGAACCTGGGTCTCCAAAGTTCGTTGATATAGTGGCCACGCACTTTAACCAACTACGCCACGGTCGCCAAGAACAAGAAGAAGTTAATATATTAATATAATATATAATAATTTATGTTTCAGATTGAATGATGACTTGAGTGAATTAACTAAATGGGCTATATCTAATAAGCTTAATTTTAATCCCCTTAAGTAATTTGTTTTGCCAATTTCCAAATTTAGTTTGACTACTGAGCTACCAATTATTTATTTACATGGTGAAGGGCTAAAGTATGTCGAGAAAGCTAAAAATCTTTGATTCCATATCAATTCTTCACTTTTTTGCGAAGATCATATTAATACTGTTGTTTGTAAAGTTTACTATAGCCTACGTAACCTAAGATGGACTGCATCATTTGTACCTGTCGATACTAGGAAAAAATAAGTACTCCAACTCATAATTCCAATCGTTTCGTACTCAGACGTTGTGTATAGCAAACTTGATTCCAGATCCAAAATGAAGTCACAACATGGTTTTAATAGTGCTGTAAGGTATGTATATGGCATAAAAAAGTTCAATCGCATCAGTCATTTGAGTAGTCAAATTCTTAGTTGTAATATTTATTTTCTTCTTTTCTTTTAATATAAGATTATTTTATGTTTTTTTCTTTGTAATTAGTTTTTAACACTTTATGTTAGTTTTTAGGTAAATTTATTCGATGTTATTTATTACCTGTTATTATATAATTCGAATTGCATTTAAAAGACATTGTTCATATGCTAACATTATTTCTAAATAAATTGAAAATTGAAATTAATGTTCAGAGTCAGCGGTGTTAAGCTTGTAGGATTCTATATCTTTAAATAAAAAGACGACCAAAGGCCATGCCACCAAAGGACATTCAAGACGCGCTGCAGCAAAAAGAACAGCGTTGCAGCGCACAAAATAGAAACAACCACTACCCACAGTTTGTTCATTATACCAAAAATATTAATATGAACCTTAACCGTTCATTAACGCTAGCATATATAGCCGTCCGCTTCGTCATCTTTGTCAATGACGAAGCGAGCGACACTTAGGAAAATGCTGACGCGCATTAAAAGGAGCATACAAGCCGCGCCCTGAATGTTGGGTAGCTAAGCCAACAAACAGGCAGCGAACACAATATACACATACAGCGTAGCCATCGGAGTGCTGGGTAGCTAAGCCAGCAAACAGACAGCGACCGCGATAACTTAGTAGACGGCGACGACCATGTGGTTTTAGATCCGTCATTGAGACAGATCGCCGATGCGCTAGAATTAGAAAATTAATATAAGGTTTTCTATCTCGGGATCAGAAATGGTTCCAAAGAAAATGTTCTCAATTTGTATTCCTCAAATATATTTTAACAACACCCCGTCTAAAAGTATTTATTTTAAATACCAGCTTGAGACCACAATTTTTTTTCTACTTTGATATTTTTTGAAGAAATTTTTAAATTTCATGTTACGAAGTACTTTTTTTTTTTAAATATCAAAATACAAAATATAATCGTGGTCGTAAGCTGATATTTTTAATAAATACTTTTAGGTAAGGTGTTGTTCAGAAATATTTGAGGAATCCAAACTGATAAAATTCTTTCGGTACCATTTCGAGTGCCCGAGATAAAAAATCTTATATTAATTTTTTTGAAAAAGTTAAAAAATTGCGTTCAAGTATACATTTCTCAAAAATAGGAAAATACATATGCAAAAAATCAGGGACCGTAACGGTTATTCCTTTTTTCCAAAAAAATTAGAAATTAATAGTTATTTTCTGTTATATAATTTTTTGCACAAAATTTAACTGGTACTTTCTGCCGTTTATTTTTTTTTTACATGAAATAACGGTTATTTTCCAGCAAAAATGTCCAGCAGATTGTTATATTGTGAAAACTATGGATGTTAGGACCATGAAATTTGGTATATGGAGGCGTAGTATTAAGACATATGTATTTATTTTGGAAACTTGGGAGGACCACCAAATTTGGGTGCAATGATCATGAAATATTGTAATTATCCTCAAAACGGGGCGTGGTCCACCCATATTTTCCCAAAAAATTAATCTTCAATCCCATCTCCCATATATAAAATTTCATAATTATTGCGTATCATGGTCATTAGATATTATTTTTCCTAAAAAGGGGCGTGGTTCATCCACCTTTTCCAAAAAAAATTTATCTTCATGCTTAGCCCCCAAATACCAAATTTCATAATCATTGTACGTTGTGATCATAAGATATTGTAATTTTGCCTAAAAATGGGCGTGGTCCACCCACTTTCCAAAAAGTTGATATTCATGCTTATCCCCTACATACCAAATCTATAATTATTGCGTATCGTGGTCATTAGATATTGTTATTTTTCCTTAAAAGGGGCCCCACATACCAAATTCCATAATCATTGGGTGTCGTGATCATAAGATATTGTAATTATCTTTAAAACGGGGCGTGGTCCGCCCACATTTTCAAAATAAATACATATGTCTTAATGCTACGCGCCCATATACCAAATTTCATGATCTTAGGATCAATAGTTTTCACAATATAACAAACTGCTGGATATTTTTTTCAGCAAAAATGAAAATAATAATCTGAATATAATCGTTATTCCTGTCAAAAAAAAAAAAAAAATAAAAAAATAAACGGCAGAAAGTACTAGTTGAATATTGCTTTTTATTCTTAATGACATAAACTTTACACTTCGGTCCCTGCAAAAAAAAAATAATAATTATTAATTCGCCAAATTTAAGGAATACGTTAACACTATAATTAATATCACCAAAATTTAGATTATTGGGAAACAATCAAAAGAGCTATCTCGATTATAACTTTAGCTTTGAATATCCTTCACACAGGACACTGTGGATAAAAATCTTGAGTAGCATCGTGTTTAGCAATATATTGTTAGTTTAAGTCTATACTTCCTTTTGCTTTGAGACATACGTAGTTTTTTTTTTACAAAAATCAAAGCATTTTAAGATCGGTAATTTTTATAAATAAATAAAATAATAAGTAACTGGTCATTTCAGCCAACTTTGACCTAGCTTCTTATGGTCAATTTTGTTGTGCGTGTTATTCAGTTTGTACACAATTGACCGAGAACCGGACCTACAGGTTTAACGCCGACTCCGAACGGCGATGAACGAAATGTTCTTGTTCTCAAGAAGCTTGACATGGAGAGCAAGACATCCTTTTTTGTTTCTTAAATTTTTTTTTTGATATCTTGACAACCCCATGAAACTTTTGGACTTCTTACAATTGGAAATTCGAAAAAAAACTGTAATTCGATACGCCCTACTGAGCATGAGTATCACAAAAGAATGTGCTTGGCTCAACATTAATGTGTTGAACTAAATACAATTCAAAGTCTGAGTAGGGCAAATTACAAAATATTAATTTACGACAAAGTGTCGTCTATTGCTAGAAGAGCATATATGTACATGTGTATTGGAGGGGAACTGAAGGTTCCGCCACAAGCTATAATAGAACGCTGGTGACGTCTATAGTCATGGATGTGATACCCAGTAGATGGTCGGATGAATGTTAGTAAATGACATTGTCTTAATTTTAGCGTCCGGAAGATCTATCTGTTAGGAGTCAATTCCTTGAACCTTTTCCTCCTAGCCAAGGGGCACGTAGTATTAAGCCTACACCGCAAGTGACTACGATAAAACTATATAGCATTAAGCGCTTTCTCATGGACAAATGAAGATGCAAAATTGTAAATACACTGCCTTCTGATATTTTGATGGTTCCAGTTACATAAATCAATTTAAATTTACGATACGCCAAGTGTGTTTAATAGACTTTTAAATGTTTTCGGAAACAACTTTCGAATTTGTGGGATTAGAGCTTTCAGCATCATCGTTGTTTGTACACCCGCATTTGAAATCAGCAAACCTTTCCTCTATCATCTAACCAATGCGGAAATTCTCAAACCGTTTCAATGCAGAATAGTCCGAATGATACTTGTCAAGTCTATGTTTCAAATAAAAGGTAATTTTTTCTATAAAAAACGAAACCTAAGCAACACACGAATTCAATATATTATTTTTTTTTTAAAAAAGCTCGAAAGCATCGTCACTAAAACCATTGCAATTTGTGAACTTAACGTAAGATAATTATGAAATATTGAAATGTATTATTTCAAAGTTACCACAAGACTTGTACTTGAATATACGTAAGCCCACGACTTGCAACTTCGCTAGCTTACAAGCGAACGACACGAAGTCCTTAGTAAAGGAAAAACTTGATGTGTTCGGTAAAAAGCTTGAAATAAAAAGCAAGTATCCAATTAAATCCCAGGAGACCCAGGAAAACCAGGTTCGAACCCCAGCATCGACAGAAAATTATTTAAGTTAAAATAATTTTTCTGTACGGCCGCCACCTCTCTGCAGACAATGGCAAACCTCAGAGAGTAATCAAAATGCCATGTAAAGCTTCTTGAGAATAAAAACATCTCGTTCATCGCCCTTCGGAGTCGGCATTAAGCCTGTACGTCCATTTCTCGGTCAATTGTGTACAAACTTAATAACACGCACAACACAATTGATCATAAGAAGCTAGGCCAAAGTCTTTTCAAGGGCTGAAATGGTTAGTTATTTATTTTTTTTTATCCAATTAAATCAAGTATCCAAATAATTCAATGAGCTTGCGTGGGAAACGCTTAATCGCATTAGAACTTTTTGGGATTCTGTGGACTACTTGGACAAAAATTGATGATTTATTTTAAAATTGAAGATTGCGGATAGGACTGCCACCTATTTTTTGTATTTTTAAGAATTCGCTGCTTTGGCGAAAAGAATGTAAATATTGGTCGCTGAATCCGAATCCGTTGTCAGAATTTCAAAATTATGAAATTTTTAAGAATTGGGTTGCCACCTAATATTCTTACTTGAATGCCAGAAATTGTATTTTCTTACATAATTTGATGAATACACAAACTCCTGAATACTTATTCAACAAACTTCAGTTCTGTAGATCAGAAAGAAACATGAACCTCATTATCCCTAGTCATAACTATTTAAATATGTATGTGTAAAATAACTATTTAATATGTTTTTTTTTAAGAGTTTTTAACAATACCTAACAGTTTTAGGGGGCCGCTGATTTCGAATCTGATGTCAGAATTTTAAAATTTAAGATAGCTGATAGGGTTGCCACCTAATTTTTTTCTATTTTTAGTAATTCGTTGCTGGGACAAACACTAGGTAAAAATCGGTCACTGAATCCGAATCCGTGTAAGAATTTCAAAATCATGAAATTTTTAACCATATAGGGTTGCCATCTTATATGTTTTTTTAAGAGATTTAAACAATATCTTACAGTTTTAGGGGGTCGCTGATTTTGAATCTTATGTCAGGATTTAAAAATTTTAGATAGCTAATAGGGTTGCCACCTAATTTTTTCTATTTTTGCAAAAAAAAAACCAAATGCAAAAAAAAAATGCAAAAATAGGCAAACTGAAAATTTGGGCGCTTTGGTTTAACCGTACACACCTTTTCCATTTTTCAACAGATTTTTTCAGTAGTACTGTAATTTATTTAATGCCTCTGAAACTAACGAAAGTTTTTGCGAGATATCTGTAATTAAGTGAAACTATCTTATTTTTTTTGCCAGATCTCGAAAACAAGATCTGAAAATAAAAAAATAAAGTTATTTTCGGAATTAGAGACAAATTTTACATAAGAAATGGATAGTAGCATTTAAATCGCAAACAATTTTTAATTATTTGTAAGCCAGTGTAATTATCAATGTTGTTAGTTTTTTTCTTCATAACATATAAATAATATGTATATAAAAAAAATAAACTGGCCATTTCAGCCCTTGAAAGGACTTTGACCGAACTTCTATAATCAAACTGTGTTGTGCGTGTTATTAAATATTCGTACACAATTGATCGAGAACTGGACCTACTAGTTTTATACCGACTCTGAACGGCTAATGTGCAATGTTCTCAAGAAGCTTTACATGGGATTATTTACTCATTGAGGTTTGCCATTGTCTGCAGAGAGGTGATGGCCGAACGGAAAAATTAATTCAATTGAAAAAACTTTCTGTGCAAGATGGAATTGAACGAGGGTTCTCTGGCGTATGTGTCTCGCACCCTATCCACTGATCCGCGGCCGCAATTTTTCATAACATACTTGGCCTAAAGCTCAACAACAATTAGTTTCAATATGATTGAATGAAAAGGTCACATTGAATTTAATTCAAAGATTTTTCTGGTAGAGCTTGACCATAAAATAAAAAGGACATTTTATTAGTTGTGTGTTTAGCACAAAAAACAACAAAGTTTACATAAAAAAATTCTTCACACCGCTAAGGTGTACATCAGCCAAACAAGCTGAACATTAAAACGTTGTGAACGACCTTCTAAAAATGCGCATAAGTTAAAGGCTATGTCTAAAAGTATGACACGATCTATCAAATGTCGATAAAAACTCTAGTTACTAGTGTCCGACCGTATATTCGGCTTCGGTATTTGGCATATTCAGCCGATTTTTTAACTTTCGGCTACGGCTTGGGCCTAAATAGCCGAATATTTTGGCCGAATATTTTTACTTTGTAATAACTAAAAATATTTGTATAATTCTTCGAAATTCCATACTTGAAACACTTGTTGGTTTTGTTTTTCTCTTTCTTCTGTTCTTCCATAAGTTGGTTTTTGCTCGTTGAAAACTTTATTATAAACCTTGATACAATTACAAGGTAAGCTCATTTTAAGATGGCTGCTCAAATGAGTAATTTTAAAACAACAAAGCTGTAGAAGCTACAAACTTCAAACGAAAAAAGCAACAACAACAATTAGAACATTTGATAAGATCGTACATGTTGAACGAACTGGCATAAAACTCAAACATTTTTGATTTTTAGCCGACCGTCTCATTTGCTTTTGATTGATCATACATGATGTAAAAAAAACCAATTTACGCTAGAAATTTTCTGCGAGATTTCAGTCAGTATTGAATTTCTGTAGGTTTTCTCGACTAGAACGAAAATCGATTTAAGTGTCTTCTATGTCATCCTGACGCTACTAAATCAATTACAGAAATATTATAATTCAATAAAATGACATGAAAGAAATTTAATAATTTTATATCTAGTCGAAAAAGCAACAGAAATGCAATGCTGACAGAAATCAGGCTGAAAAACTAACACGTTTAACTCGAACTTAATATTTGTCGTTTTTTTTTACAGAAATAACGAAAGCCAGTACTAAATTTTATCATTATTTGTACTTGAAAAAAATTTTATCAATATTCGGCTTCGGTATTCGGCCGAATACTTCCACTTGGCCGAACATTCGGTTTCGGCTTCGGCCAAAATTTCACATTCGGTCGGACTCTACTAGTTACTAATGGAAAGCTTTGTTCTCTCTGCCAAAAAATTTCGGGTAACTTTCTCGGCAAAATTTTTGGTTAAGTAAGACCGTCATAACTAAGTGGATCACAGTGAAAGTCATGCAAGACTGCTGATGAATTGGTGTAGCAGCCAACGTCTGTTTTGTGATTTGGTCTTTACAGAGCCGTTGTTGTTTTCTTCATAACATACTTCAAAGCTTAACAATTAGTTTTAATATAATAATTAATGAAGCTCTATTAAAATTGACCATGTCGACTGTTAGCTCTGGTATGACACAGAATTCTCTAATATCCGAATAGATAACTTGAAAACATTATGCAAAGTTTGGCCACCAATCAAAAGAGTTGAAGCTATACCACTGAAAGAAGTTGGTATAAAATACATAATGGATTTGACGAATTCAACTTATGAATTTTTGCTGTTTGAATATAGGTTTTACCACAGCCTGCATGAGCCGTCAAACAAAATACTTTCCTATCAATATCGTGATGCAAATCTTCGCGCAAAGTTCTATCTATAACATTACGTTGTTTATCATTAGCATTATTATACATTTTCTTACCCAGAGCCCAAGTGTGCCAATCAGGGACCGAAAATAACTGTTATTTTCGAAATTTCGATTCAAAAAGTCAGGCGGAAAAAATGTGTCTTTTCGATATTTGAATAAAGTAGTGCGATGCTTGCTAGCTTAGGAATAATAAGCTCAAAAGATTTTTATTTTTTTGATTTTTTTAAAAAAGTCAAAAAATAATAGTTATTTTTTGACCGATTTTTTTTCGGTCAAAAATAACAGTTAAAATTTCACTTATTTTTTTTCAGTCAAAAATAAAAGTCAAATAATGACTTTTACTTATTCGGTCAAAAATAAAAGTTAAAATATGACTTTTATTTTTCCGGTCAGATATATAAGTTAAAATTTGACTTTTATTTTTTTGGTCAAAAATATAAGTTAAAATTTGATTTTTATTTTTTTGGTCAAAAATATAAGTAAAAATTTGACTTTTATTTTTTCGGTCAAAAATAACAGTTAAAATTTGACTTATATTTTTTCGGTCAAAAATAAAAGTTAAAATGTGACTTATATTTTTCCGGTCAAAAAAATAAGTTAAAATTTTACTTTTATTTTTTCGGTAAAAAGGTGAAAAAATATAACAAAAATATAAATACTATTCACTCTACTCTTATCTGCCTATGTTTGGCTTTTCACTATACCTTGCGTTCCCTGTCACTGTTGTCACTGATCATCAGAGAACATCAGAGAACTGAAATGAGTATCCGACAGAAATCGGATACTCAAATCATACCCGAGTTACTTGTTGTTCTATACCCTATCCATACTTATTGTTTTAAAACTGTTTTCTGACATAAAATAATAAATTTAAGGGAATTCTTTTGGTGTTTTGTTTTATAGAATTTTTTTTAAGGATTTTTAAAAATGTTGCCTTTGGAGAAAAAAAATCTGAGCTTGGATTCCGAGTTAAATTAGATAGGTAGCAAATTGTAAGTATTTATATAAATTAAGTATTTTCCTATTAGGTATAAAATTATTTATTGTGCTATTATTATTTTTATAAGAATTTAGTATTAGTTCAAAGACAATCATACGCCACGTGGAATTTGCATTTATAATAAATGAATGTAAACGTCTCAAAAATGTTAAAACAGTATTGCTCATTTTTTCTAAGAGTATTGCTAATTAAATCTAAAAAAAATATAAGTAAAATTTTAACTGTTATTTATTGACTTTTCTCAAAAAAGTCATAACTGTTACGGTCCCTGGTGCCAATAAACCATACTCAATTTCAAGAAGAGTTTTGCTGAATGAAAAATCTAATCTGTAATTTCTCAAGAAATCCTCACATGCTTTTTAAACTCGTTCCATCATCTCAAACCATTTTCTGGAACATTCAAACCACATATAGAACCAAGGAATTCGCGTTATTGTCGGGGAGATTGGTTTTCTTTTGCTTCATTTAAACATTCATACACCAAGGGAAATAACGCATATTAACATTACCCACGCCTGAGTATAAATTTTATTTAAATATATACGTGGATAAATCAAATATTTTCCTTGCATCTCGTTTTTTTTCCGTATTTATATTTTATTTATACCACACACCTACACACATATTCCATACAGCTAAAATAGCCGACAAGCAGCAACAGAATCGCACTCTGTTCCTGCAGTTTATTTCTTGCAGTTGCAGGTTTCTTATAGTTCTCGTTTAGTTTTTGTTGCAAGGGTAATATAGCCTGGATGTTTGGCCAAGATTCTTTGTCATTGCGGCGGGTGATCGCATGATCAACTTATGCAATGTTAGAGTGACAATCGGACATTTTCTCACGAATGTCCTGCACCGATTGTCATTTGCCTGCATATTTTGCTTTTTATTTTCCCTTCTACTTTTACCTTCTCTAATTTATACTATTTTTGACAGTTGGTGCAATATTATGGCATACATTAGGGAACGAAAAAAGTAAAAAGAAAATAAAATATACAAGCAGATGGTATTTGTTGGAATTCTGTTTAAATATTTTAATATTTTATTTAATTAAAAAAGTATTTAAATAAATTGTAAATATTTACGTAGTCGATTTAAGCAAATGCGTTATTGGTGCAAAAATGACTCGCTTTTTGGAAAAATTAAAAAAGTTTTTGGATAAATTTAATATTTTTTCTCTTAGTGTACCATTCATTGTCATTAGAAGCAATACCGCGTCATGCACGCATCCACGAAGGTTGGATACAAAGGGTCATTATACAATAGCATGTTTTCAAACGATGTTGGGCCATGAACATGGAATAAAAGCAAACGCAAATGAAATAATTCAATATATTTTGGTGAAACTACATACAACCAGCAACCACTTTGCCTCCCCATCTCTGTCTCCTTGTCCAAATCTTTCCTTGATCTTTCCATACAAAATCCACTGGTATTTCAGAGTATAAAAATTATTGACCTGATGGATCAGTTCTATTCAATTCGAAAAATGATATCAACTTCGTTCTTAATGGATTATCAATCGCTTTTTGTTCCATTCCGTCTCTGAAACACATTTTGCCGTTGAGGCAAGTGACAATGAAGTCCGATTATCATGTGCGATTGAAAGTGCATCGGAAATTCAAATATACGCCATGCTTCTGTTGAACCAACATAACGACCATTGAAGAAATTTTTAATCTCATTAATCTGCAATTCATTTTTCATTTCAGAGTGGCTACTTCTAATTCTACTGTCACACAATCACATCTTTTATACACGTACTTGTAAATATATTTCAGACAGTCGGGGAGACTTCAACATTTAAATGTGATTCAAATTTAGCTAAGAGATATGGATTGTATGCAACAACAAATATATATATGTCAATAATATGTCGACCCACGTCAGCTGTGATTCCATTATCGCGACGTTTATAAACTGTGTAGCCAATCACACAATCACGGGTTTCAGCACAGAAATCTTTTGAAATTTACTGAATTCGAATTAAGAATTCCACATGGTCCATGAATCATATGACGCTTGACTAGTTCATGTAAATTTGGATGAGTTTCTGGATTGGGAATTTCAGCAGAAACTGCTCTGTCAGTATCTGCATTATCACTAAATCTGTGCCGATATTCCAAAGTCATCAATATATGTGTATGCGGAAGGCCACGTTTTTTAAACACAATGATGTATATTATTGCTTCTACTTTGCCAAATACTCCTTTTCGAATAATTGAATAAATAAGCTCTTTAAGCTTACTATTGAAAACGCGCACAACAATTTCAGGACGGAAATGATCTTCACTACCATTAAGACCCTTAACAATATCTGGCCATTTCGGATAACACGTCATCGTAATAAATAGTGTCCGACCGAATGTGAAATTTTAGCCGAAACCAAAACCGAATGTTCGGCCAAGTGGAAGTATTCGGCCGAATACCGACATTAATAAAATTTTTTTCAAGTACAAAAAATAATAAAATTTAGTACTGGCTTTCGTTATTTCAGTAAAAAAAAAACGACAAATATTAAGTTCAAGTTAAACGTATTAGTTGTTTAGCCTGATTTCTGTCAGCATCGCATTTCTGTTGCTTTTACGACTAGATATAAAATTGATTAAATTTCTTTCATGTCATTTTGCTGAATTATAATAGTTCTGTAATTGATTTAGTAGCGTCAGGATGACATAGAAGACACTTAAATCGATTTTCGTTCTAGTCGAGAAAACCTACAGAAATTCAATACTGACTGAAATCTCGCAGAAAATTTCTAGCGTAAATCGGTTTTTTTTACATCATGTATGATCAATCGAAAGCAAATGAGACGGTCGGCTAAAAATCAAAAATGTTTGAGTTTTATGCCAGTTCGTTCAACATGTACGATCTTATCAACCCATGTCGGTCGGACCGCTCACTAGGTGAGCTAGTTGACAAAATCAGCTGTTAATTTTTAGTTTTTCTAATTGTTGTTGTTGTTTTTTTCGTTTGACGTTTGTAGCTTCTACAGCTTTGTTGTTTTAAAATTGCTCATTTGAGCAGCCATCTTAAAATGAGCTTACCTTGTAATTGTATCAAGGGTCGGACTCACTGCATTTATCATTTGAATAAAGTTTTCAACGGGCGAAAACCAACTTATGGAAGAACAGAAGAAAGAGAAAAACAAAACCAACAAGTGTTTCAAGTATGGAATTTCGAACGAAATTCATCGAATTATACTGAAATTTTCCTAAAGAATTAATAATATATTAAATATAAAAAAAATATTTTTAGTTATTACAAAGCAAAAATATTCGGCTATTTAGGCCGAAGCCGAAGCCGAAGCCGTATCCGAAAATTGTAAAATCGGCCGAATATGCCGAATACCGAAGCCGAATATTCGGTCGGACACTAGTAATAAATAATGATGGTTTCGCAAAATGTTGAACAATAGACATTGCGTCTAAATAATTTAGATCCATATTACATGGAGATCCGGTAAACGAAGATGGTAAAGTTACTTGAAGTCCTGCTCATTGACTATTACTATTATTATTGTACACAAAATCAGTTAAATTATTATAGAGTTCAACATGAAGCATTTTCTGATTTTGACGAATAAAATGTAATCTTGTAGCCTCAAGACGAACATATACAGTGATGGAAAAAATAGTAGAAACGGCAAGCACTTTAAAATTTCGAAGATGCTATTAAGTTTAAAAGAAAACTATACGAATGCAAGCCACTACACAAAATTTGAATACCGGTACTTTATTTTGATAGCGCTTTTGCGCATAATTCGGTAAAAATATCAGTTGCGCAAACCCTTAAAGCAGTGAACCTCGATTTCGTATTGGAAAAAAAAAATAGAAACGCATTCTACTTTTGTTAAAAATATTGAATATACAAGTATTAAACAATTGTATTCAAATACCGTTTAGAAAGTGTTAATCAAATATGGAACAAAAAATAAGAATGTTTTGTGATATTCTAACTTTCGCACCTATTTTGTTCAGAATGGGAAGCGGAGTGTATTGCACAGATGTTGAGCTCAAATTCATTTAAACGTAATGAAATGAAGACCAAATAAAGTGAGAAATTATAGAGTTATTGAAGTATTCAAAGAAAAAAAAATGTATTCTGCTATTCATTTTGAACCAAAGAAGGAAAAACGAGGCAGAAAAGGAGCAAACTATGTAAAGGTTGACGTATTGTTGGTTCGACAGACTAATTTCTTTCATCGGAAGAACCCATAAAAGACTTAAATGCACCAGTTACTAGTCATACAATATGGAATAGATTAATAGAAAAAGATTTGAAAGCACATTCCACAAGAAAAGTGATATTCTTGAGTGAAAAAGAAAATTCGCAACAGAGTAGCTTCTGCAAGTAAGCATCTGATACGAAAAAATTGGAAAAACGTGTTGTGACCAGACAAAATAATAATGAAAATGTTCGGATTTGATGGATTGCCTCATGTTCATTTTTTTGCCCCAAAAAATACTAAACATAATCCCACGCACACAGTCAAGATTATTACACATGGTGGTAGTAGCATAATGCTGTGGGGTTGTTTTTCCTCGTCGGGAGGAGGTCTAATATATTGGATAAAAGATAAAATGTAGGCCACAGACTGTGAAAATATTTTAAATAGCATAATGCTGTCATTTTCCGTAAGGAGAAATGTAATTAAAATGTGTGGTTATGCAACATAACGATTCTAAACACTCCTCGCAACTGGAAAAAAATGGTTCCGGGACAATGGCATTAATTTATTAGAATGACCATCGCAGTCACCAGACCTTAATCCAATTAAACACCTTTGGGCTATCTTAAAGAAGAAAATATCTGGCTATAAATCCAAAAACAAACAAGAATTGTGAAAAAAGTGCAGGATGAGTAAAATAAAAAGGATGAGTGGATGAGTGGATCCCTCAATTTGTGACAAACTGGTGGATTCCACGGCCCGTCGGTGCATTGAAATTCTAAAAACCGTGGTTCCACAACAAAATATTAAATTTAAACTAGTTTTCAGTATAAAATTGGTAGATTTTAAGAAAATATATAAATATGTTAGTTTTGTCTTTTGTTTCTATTATTTTTTCAAGGGCAATAAATGAAATGGTTTTTTTTTTGTTTTATGAATTGCGTGAAGCTGATTTTTTTATATTCTGGTAGATATTCTCTTAATCTTTAAGTCATAGTAAGCTTTGAAAACAAAATTTATTACACAAAAAAATAATCAAACAAAAGAAAAACATACAAACTGTTTCTATTATTTTTTCCATCACTGTACTGTAGTGCACATGTAGCTAGCACTAACCTACCTCAACAATAACATAAACACACAACGCTACAAACGCTCTACGTTGGTCTCAATGCATACCTGCAGCGAAACGAAACCATGAAGCGCAAGCAGTGACAAACTCAAGTGCTACTAGCGGCATGATTCATGTTATACATTGTGAAAACAAATCGCTGCCAAAAGTAAGTCATTGGAGTTGGTAACCTGTAAGTGGGTTGTGATGGATATGATTACAAACAGATGTGTAAGTAAGTAAAAAGTAATAGTAAGCAGATGTGTAATAATTGTATTTAAATTTCATGACTGTTAATTGTATACATGTAAGAACTTATTTAGAATAAATGTTATTTTGAGTGAAAAGAAAATATTGTCACTTTTCACTCAAATTTTTATTATCAAAACCCAAGTTGGGGTTAAATAAAATCAGATTCTGAAAAACATCCAAAAAGAAGGAAGTCTCTTTCAAAAACTTAAGCCTTGTGGCTTCTTCAATATTAAATTATATTGAAACTCTGCCTTTGTGGCAGCACATAATAAAAGCCTTGCGGCTATTATAGAAAGGCCTTGTGGCCAAAAATCCCCTGTGTCCTCAGATAAGGAAGTTAGGGAATAACATAATATTATAGTACCATCGACCAACCATTGAAGTAATAACTTTTGAGGGTGAGATAGATTTGTATGCCACCCTGTATCAACGTTTGGAAAAATAATGGAAATAATAATGATAAAATAATAACGAATCCAAAACAGAAATGTTACGAAGTGTATTCGATAATTGAAAAAGGAGCACAACCATATTTTTTCAAACAGTGGCTCTCCATTATCATTTCTAAATATTGCTGCTACATCAGTTTGCATAGTATCATTGTAGCGCCGAAGACTGGACCTCTATTGACAACAAATTTAAAAGCTAATTCACGCATCAAATTTTTATTAAATTTCAAGTTTGCTGTTTCACGCATTCTGTATCTTACCGGTGTATCTATATCATAAAATACACAATACATAACGTGGCTGACGACTGTATTCATAAGTTAACGCACCAGCACGATGGTAAAATATGTCATGTATTTTAAAATGATAAATCCATCCAAAGTTGTTTCAGACAACTTGGCCTCAGAACTAACCATTGCAAGTAAAGAATTTGTAATGGCGCTTGTAGCAAAAATATGAAATCACTTCCATTATCTTTTTCAATAATAAAAGAAGTTTAACTTCCGGCTAAAGTGCCATCTACAAGTCAAAATTACAACTCACCACACTAGCTTATCTTCAACATACTCAATAGCTAATTGCTTCTTTCCAAATTTTTATCATATTCCGTTTACTAGTATATAACAAAATCCGCTAAAATAAAATTTTGCGGGAAAAAGTGGCGTGGTCGAGGTTTCTTAGCTTAGAAGTAAACATTTCTCGATCTTTTATAATTGTGACTGCATAGTGAAGACATCAGTTTTCTTAACTTTTAGTTTTATTAAACTAAAAATGAAAAATTCTGAAACTGAAAAATAAAGTTTAATTTCAAGTGCTTTTTATAAGTAAAGTTTACTTAAAATAATACTAAAAATTATATAAATTTAAACAATCCTACGTAAATAAGCTGAATCCAGTAGATCTTATTGCTAACGTAAGTTATATTGCAAATATAAAAAAAAGAGATAAGTAAACTCAGAGAGATTAATTGATAAAATATTAAATTTTAGATAAACTCATTCCTTTGGGAGCTACTTATTATTAGCAATCCTGTAAAATTCTTCATTCAATCTGTTCTACAAAATATCTGCGCCAATCCGATTGCGGGTAAATTTTGCATATTAGATTAATTGATTTTTTATTATAAAAATATTTGTTTCCAAACATATAGATTGGCACAAATCCTTCAAATAAGCCTTCAAATAAGCATTCAAATAAACCTTTAACCGATTCTTCATGATTGGTTAAAAACTCGAGCTTGTTCGGAAATTCTTTTTGAATTCTTTAAACAAACCTGAAATTTTAAAAAAAATATTTTATGTTTCAACATAAATTCAACATAAATTCAAGTTTGTTATAAGTCACCAGAGCACAAATTTATCGCATGCGATCTTGGACGCATTTGAGTGAAATTTCAACTCTCTCGGAACGTAAAATGGATTCAGGTTACTAATTGTCACCAAATTAGGTTATCTCAGCAACGTGGTGAGCAGTTCCTTTTCGACAATCGTGAGCTTAAGACCGGTTTTTTTTTAAAGCGCGGGTGATAATTTCAATGCATATATATGTATATATATGTATATATGTATACATATATATGTATAAAACATGAACATGTGCAAATGAACAATTCGCCAGAAAATTGCGTTAATTTATAGTTTGAATTAATATTTTAGATTTAGTAGAATGAAAATAAGAATATAGTGTTTGAGATAAAGTTAAAGAAAAATAAATGGAAAACTAATGTATACAAATTTTAACTATGACTTAAAAAAAAAAGGAAAGAACAATACGGAAAAAATCAAGCATGAATCAAAAGTAAAAACTTAAATTAAGTTCTTAATTAAATGAAATTTATTGTATACTAGCTGGTACCCGACGCGTTGCTGTCGTAGCGGAAATAATTTCTATCTCTATCTGAATCTCAAACTCAGTCTCAATCTCAATCTCAATCTCAATCTCAATCTCAATCTCAATCTCAATTTCAATTTCAATCTCTTTCTATCTCTATCTCTATCTCTATCTCTATCTCTATCTCTATCTCTATCTCTATCTCTATCTCTATCTCTATCTCTATCTCTATCTATATCTATATTTATATCTATATCTATATCTATATCTATATCTATATCTATATCTATATCTATATCTATATCTATATCTATATCTATATCTATATCTATATCTATATCTATATCTATATCTATATCTATATCTATATCTATATCTATATCTATATCTATATCTATATCTATATCTATATCTATATCTATATCTATATCTATATCTATATCTATATCTATATCTATATCTATATCTATATCTATATCTATATCTATATCTATATCTATATCTATATCTATATCTATATCTATATCTATATCTATATCTATATCTATATCTATATCTATATCTATATCTATATCTATATCTATATCTATATCTATATCTATATCTATATCTATATCTATATCTATATCTATATCTATATCTATATCTATATCTATATCTATATCTATATCTATATCTATATCTATATCTATATCTATATCTATATCTCTATCTCTATCTCTATCTCTATCTCTATCTCTATCTCTATCTCTATCTCTATCTCTATCAATATCTCTATCTCTATCTCTATCTCTATCTCTATCTCTATCAATATCTCTATCTCTATCTCTATCTCTATCTCTATCTCTATCTCTATCTCTATCTCTATCTCTATCTCTATCTCTATTTCTAAGTGGAACGACTCGTGTAAATTGATAACCAAATTTCGAGGCTATGCTACCCATAATTCCAAAGTTATTCGATATCGCAAATTTGGCTTGTATGGGCGGAGCCACACCCCCTTGTTCAATGACGTCTCAGTTTTCTAGTTGATGGATATCACCCAATAGTAATTCCATACTGAATTTCGTTGTTATACGACTTTTTGTTCCAAAGCTATCTGATATCAAAAATTTAAAGTGTATGGGCGGGGCCACACCCCCTTTTCCAAAGCCCATCCCAGTTTTATAGTAGAAATATTTCACCAAGTGGCAACTCCGTACTGAATTTCATTATTATACGGCATTTAGTTCCAAAGCTATTCGATATCATAAATTTGAATTGTATGGGCGGTGCCACACCCCTTTGGCCTATACTTGCTCAATTTTGCCAGTCGAAAGACACAACTAAATAGAACGTTCTAACCGAGTTGCATTAATGTGTGACTTATAGCTCGAAAGTTATACCGAAAATTTGGTCTGCTGAAAAAGTGCCACGCCCCACGTCCAACGCCCATAAAATTTTACCTGTGGAACAGCTCTTGTAAATTGAGGTAGAACACCGAATTCCGATGCTATGCGACCTATAACTTCAGAGCTATTTGCTACCGTAGATTTGGGTTGTATGGGAGGTGCCAGGAGCAGATGGCGACCGTGGCGTAGTTGGTTTAAGTGCGTGGCCGCTATGTCAAAGAACTTTGGAGACCCAGGTTCGAACCCTAGCAGCGACAGAAAATTATTTGAATAAAATAATTTTTCTGTACGGCCGCCACCTCTCTGCAGACAATGGCAAACCTCAGAGAGTAATACAAATGCCATGTAAAGCTTCTTGAGAATAAGAACATTCCGTTCATCGCCGTTCGGAGTCGGCGTTAAGCCTGTAGGTCCATTTCTCGGTCAATTGTGTACAAACTTAATAACACGCACAACACAATTGATCATAAGAAGCTAGGTCAAAGTCCTTTCAAGGGCTGAAATGGCCAGTTATTTATTTTTTTTTTTATGGGAGGTGCCACGCCCCCTTATTTTAGGGGGATGAAAAATAGATGTTGTTCGATTCTCACCCCTGACTAATATCCTCGCTAAGGATCACGAAAATCGGTCGAGCCGTTTCGGAGGAGTTCGATCACGCACCGCGTGACAGAAGAATTTTATATATTAGATATAAATAATAATATAAAAAAAATAATGGTGAAAAAACGAAAGTAATAATATAAGCATATTTATTATACTCCATTTTAGATTTTTTGTTGCACACATACCTCTATATGTATTGCAGATAATAATTTCTCTCATGCGATAATTTTTATTTTTGTCAGCATGTTGATTTTTTTGAGCATGTATAAACTATTATTTCTTGATATATTATTTAATTAACTTAATTTTAAAATGAATAATTCGTATAAAATTATATTTTAAATCTATTCTTAAAACTAAAAAAAAAAATCAACGGCTTGAATTAACAAAACAAGTAGTGAAAAAAACAAATAATTTTAATGATATATTTAGTTATCTCAGTGCTCTTGAAACAAATATATCATGCAATTATTTTTGGCATCTGAGTCCACAGCGCAGAAAGATATTTTTTCGTGGGAATCTCGCATCATAAAACACTCAATAAGGAGAGCATGTAAGTTTTTTTAAAGATATTTTCTTTTAAATATATATGGAATAAAGTGAGAGAGTGATTAATAACAACAAAAATAGTTGGTCTTAAAACTAGGTCAGTAGAATAGCTATGCCGGTTCCAGCGCAAAATCACGTGTATTTCCTTATGGGAGCTCAAAATTCGACAAAGTGTCTTATTTTTAAGCTTTTATGGTTTGTGTATTGGCTAAATGAGGTTGTGTCTTGGCTAAATGAGGTTGTTGTCTTGGCTAAATACTTTTAAATGATTTGTGGGTCACCCTGTTCTGGAAAAATGCGCCGCGCCTCTGGTGGGAGTAAATAAGTCAAGGCACAAACCAGATTGCTCAGGCGCAAGGTTGATTCGGATGTTTTATAAAGCATATGTTCATGTCTTGGCTAGATCGTGTATTGGTTAAAGCTTTTATGGTTCATGTCTTGGCTAGATCATGTATTGGCTAAATGGTTAATGCATCATGTTTGATGTTTAACATCATTCTGATTGGTTGAGTAAAGCTTTATTAATTAGCGCAAGTGAATGTATGCAGCTTATGTTTCATGTGTTGGAATTTAGATTTATTCAGATTGGGTGAGTAAAGCTTTATAAAAAAAAATTGCTGAAGATATGAAAAATATGTTGATATGGTTGCTGTTATTTTGCCAAATCTCTCACTTTGTTAAATATGGCTCATGTCTTAGTTAAATGCTGATGTGTGAGCTTGAGCTCATAGGCGCCCGATTCGACATATGTCTTAAATTCGGCAAATTGTCCCATTTAGTTGAGTCACTCTCAAACTAGATGGCGCCACCTTATGGTTCGTGTCTTGGCTAGCTCGTGGGAAAATTTATAAAAATTTTGCAAGGCGTGGCGCTGAGAGTTCAGTGGAGTGGTTTGGGGGAGAGAGGAGGCTTTGGAGCCGCGCGACTTAGAAGCATGAGTCATAGAAGCGTGAGTCAAAGTTGACGGCAGTCCGTCCCTCCGTCCGTCCGTTTGCGGTTTTTGATAAGCAGCTGTATAGAATATAAAATTTTTTCCTTTTCAATGCTTGGGAAAATAACAAATTGTCTTTTACGTTTTTGTTGTGAACACAAATTATGCAATTACAAATATGTGTATCGGATAAATGGTTTGTGTTGTTGTTGTTGTTGGGAGAATTTATGGGAGATATTATATCAGACTAAATTATCCTACATATTAAATATAAACAGCAGACGTACAATTTTTGATTTTATTTAGCAATATTTTCTAATTATTGAAATTACTTTATATAACATTAAGATATAATTTCATACTAGCTAAATAATTTTATTTAATATTAAGATATAGATTCCAATTCATCAAATTACATATATAGTACTTTTAAATTCTTAATATATTTATATTTATGCATTGGAAAAATAATTAGTGCAGTCGGCGCCTCTGCCCGGCCGATACGATTGTAGGGGACCGCAGCATGTGTTGAGTACTGTGCAGTCGGCGCCTCTGCCCACCGATACGATTGTAGGTAGCCGCAGCGTGTGTTGAGTACTGGGCAGTCGACGTCTCTGCCCACCGATACGATTGTAGGGGACCGCAGCGTGTGTTGAGTACTGTGCAGTCGGCGTCTCTGCCCACTGATAGGATTGTAAGGCGCCGAGTTTATACCGGTCGACACCGAAACATGTTGTTGTTGTTATTGCAATTCACATGTTTCTTTATTAATGCATATAATTTTTAGGTATTTTATAAATGAAAAATATAAAAATGTTATTATCATAGCCCCGGGATTGAACTCGGGCCGCAAGCATTAGAGTCGAACGCCTTAACACTGTGCTATTTTATCGTATGCTTCTGAATGAACAAAATGTATATAAAAACATGTGTGTGGATAAAAACATGTGCTCAACATGAAGATAAGCGTGCACCGTTGCTGCTTGGGCTGGACGGACGGGCAAACCGCAAGCTCAGCACAATCACCATAAAGCTCTGAGCTCAGGCGTGAGCGCGATAAGGGTCGGGGGTGGTGCGGGCGGTGGGGGTAAGTGTTTACATCGGTCGACACCGAAACATGTTGTTGTTAATGCAATTCACATGTGCGCGGAGACCTCAGCTTGTGTTGCTTGATGAGGCCGATAGTAGGGTGACGAAAAATATAATTGTTGCCAAAAATGTAGATAAGCGTAGCAATAGCAGCAGTAGCTTGGGTTGACTAATGGAAAGTCAAAGTATGAAAGCGGCAAAGGCGAAGCGTCACCGTAACCTCGAACTTGAGAATACAAACCATGACCATACTCAACTATGTCGATATAAATAAAACAAAAACAGATTGATTTATTCATTTTTATTTTTTATTTATTAAAAATTGAGAAAAAGAAGTAATTGTTTATTTTAAATTATTCTTCGGATTTCGTTGGTTAGGGGTGAGTATTCAATTAAACGATCATGAATTACTAAACAGTAGGCCGATGTTTTAGATGGAATTGAATTGTTTGCGGTTAGATAAAGATTACGCTTTCATTTTTGAGGGTGCTTGTATTATTTTTATTTGAGCATCGAAAATAAGAATCTTAAGCATAAATGACCACAATTTACAGTATTAAAATTTTGATATCTAGTATAATTATAACTAATGTTTTTCCCTAAATATTCAATTAATTGCTTCGGTGGATGCAAATTTCCGAAGCTGTCGAAATATTCGATTTGATTGTTGTTTTTCCAGTATGCTACCCAATGTGTGCCAGGTCCCTTTGAAGTATCCAGATTGATTATTCCACATTCTTTTTTAAAGGGTTTCTTTGGAAGAGTGTCACACATAAACACACCTCTAAAATTTGGGATATCTTTCGCAAATTTTCTCAAGTCTACATCGGAAAGGGCTCTTTTGGGTAGCTTTATGAAAAATTTTGATTTTGATAAGGTTTTAAAAACAAACCAAAACCCTTTTTATATGGTTTTAGAAACATGCCTTTTCCCATTGCAATAGACTCCATTTTACTATTATGTCGTTTTGCTTCATTTAACTGCTCTTTTCCGTCTTTAACTGCATTGATTGCTTTTGTTATACCAGCTGCTCCACCAGGTAGACCACCAAGTGCACCCAGTGCAGCGAATATTGGTGCAAGAGGAAGAAAACCTCCAGATTTAGGTAGTGGTATTATTCGAGGTGTTTTGATTAGAGATTTTTTTCCTTTGAAAATATTATTTGCAACTTTTCTTGAAATTTTAACGGCATCATCCAAATTTTTAGCTCATAGAAAGTCTTAAAAGACATATCAGAACCAACATGATCGTTGTAGATGTGTCTTGTATTCATTTCATCCTGTTTAAACATTATAATCATATTGGCATTATCACGAATCAAATGTTTTGGTATACGTGTATAAGTTTGACATAAGTAAAAGCTATCAACATCTTTATGACGACCCATACAGAAGTAAGATCGTATATGATTTTGTTTCTCGCAAGCTACATCATCGAATATAAATATTGAGTGCGGTTGTACTTCATCTGGGTCTATGACGTCATCATTATGGGAAAATATTGAAAAATTTATCTCCTTAATAGGTTTAATTAGACGCTCCAAGTATTGATACTTTGGTTGCTGTGCTGACTTTGAGTATAAGTAAATATTTTTAAATTTCAATCCGTTGGGGCTTTCAATAAGACTTATCATCACATTTGTTTTTCCACAATTTGACGGTCCCACAATAAGACCCCGAATAGAGTTTGGTAGTAATGAGCTATGTCTTAATATATTTGATGTATTTAATTTGCCATCAATATTCTTTACATCAAGCGTTTTACGTTGCTTTAAGAATCGCATTATGTCAACTACTAAATTATGTCATATATAATCGGGTCATTTTATTGATTTTACATCACTTTGATTACAACCTCTGATCGAAAAAGTCTAAATATTAATGCCAATTATTTATAAAAAGGAAATCAGTCTTCCCCCATCCTTCATTGGAAAAGGTATTCTGAATAATTTAATAGACAAACTTCCGATTGAACTCCATTTACCTGGTTATCAATTTTGTGGGCCTGGTACAAAATTAAAGAAGCGATTAGCTAGAGGTGATCAAGGAATCAATCTTTTGGATTCCGCTTGCAGACAACATGATATAGTATACGCAAACAACAAAGATTTGGAAAAAAGACATATTGCTGATAGAATCTTAGCTGAAAAGGCTTGGCAACGGGTTAACGCAAGTGATAGCAGTATTGGTGAAAAATCAAACGCTTGGTTTGTCACTAACGCTATGAAGGCGAAAGCAAAATTTGGTATGGGCAACGTTAACAGTAAAACTAAGAGATCTCCTCAAGTAAATGGGCATCAACTATTTAGAGACGCCTTAAAAAGTGCTAAAATGAAAATTAAGAAAACTAAAAATTTGGATGATGCCGTTAAAATTTCAAGAAAAGTTGCAAATAATATTTTCAAAGGAAAAAAAGCTCTAATCAAAACACCTCGAATAATACCACTACCTAAATCTGGAGGTTTTCTTCCTCTTGCACCAATATTCGCTGCACTGGGTGCACTTGGTGGTCTAGCTGGTGGAGCAGCTGGTATAACAAAAGCAATCAATGCAGTTAAAGACGGAAAAGAGCAGTTAAATGAAGCAAAACGACATAACAGTAAAATGGAGTCTATTGCAATGGGAAAAGGCATGTTTCTAAAACCATATAAAAAGGGTTTTGGTTTGTTTTTAAAACCTTATCAAAATCAAAATTTTTCATAAAGCTACCCAAAAGAGCCCTTTCCGATGTAGACTTGAGAAAATTTGCGAAAGATATCCCAAATTTTAGAGGTGTGTTTATGTGTGACACTCTTCCAAAGAAACCCTTTAAAAAAGAATGTGGAATAATCAATCTGGATACTTCAAAGGGACCTGGCACACATTGGGTAGCATACTGGAAAAACAACAATCAAATCGAATATTTCGACAGCTTCGGAAATTTGCATCCACCGAAGCAATTAATTGAATATTTAGGGAAAAACATTAGTTATAATTATACTAGATATCAAAATTTTAATACTGTAAATTGTGGTCATTTATGCTTAAGATTCTTATTTTCGATGCTCAAATAAAAATAATACAAGCACCCTCAAAAATGAAAGCGTAATCTTTATCTAACCGCAAACAATTCAATTCCATCTAAAACATCGGCCTACTGTTTAGTAATTCATGATCGTTTAATTGAATACTCACCCCTAACCAACGAAATCCGAAGAATAATTTAAAATAAACAATTACTTCTTTTTCTCAATTTTTAATAAATAAAAAATAAAAATGAATAAATCAATCTGTTTTTGTTTTATTTATATCGACATAGTTGAGTATGGTCATGGTTTGTATTCTCAAGTTCGAGGTTACGGTGACGTTTCGCCTTTGCCGCTTTCATACTTTGACTTTCCATTAGTCAACCCAAGCTACTGCTGCTATTGCTACGCTTATCTACATTTTTGGCAACAATTATATTTTTCGTCACCCTACTATCGGCCTCATCAAGCAACACACAAGCTGAGGTCTCCGCGCACATGTGCATTGCATTAACAACAACATGTTTCGGTGTCGACCGATGTAAACACTTACCCCCACCGCCGGCACCACCCCCGACCCTTATCGCGCTCAGCACAATCACCATAAAGCTCTGAGCTCAGGCGTGAGCGCAGAACTTTATGGTGATTGTGCTGAGCTTGCGGTTTGCCCGTCCGTCCAGCCCAAGCAGCAACGGTGCACGCTTATCTTCATGTTGAGCACATGTTTTTATCCACACACATGTTTTTATATACATTTTGTTCATTCAGAAGCATACGATAAAATAGCACAGTGTTAAGGCGTTCGACTCTAATGCTTGCGGCCCGAGTTCAATCCCGGGGCTATGATAATAACATTTTTATATTTTTCATTTATAAAATACCTAAAAATTATATGCATTAATAAAGAAACATGTGAATTGCAATAACAACAACAACATGTTTCGGTGTCGACCGGTATAAACTCGGCGCCTTACAATCCTATCAGTGGGCAGAGACGCCGACTGCACAGTACTCAACACACGCTGCGGTCCCCTACAATCGTATCGGTGGGCAGAGACGTCGACTGCCCAGTACTCAACACACGCTGCGGCTACCTACAATCGTATCGGTGGGCAGAGGCGCCGACTGCACAGTACTCAACACATGCTGCGGTCCCCTACAATCGTATCGGCCGGGCAGAGGCGCCGACTGCACTAATTATTTTTCCAATGCATAAATATAAATATATTAAGAATTTAAAAGTACTATATATGTAATTTGATGAATTGGAATCTATATCTTAATATTAAATAAAATTATTTAGCTAGTATGAAATTATATCTTAATGTTATATAAAGTAATTTCAATAATTAGAAAATATTGCTAAATAAAATCAAAAATTGTACGTCTGCTGTTTATATTTAATATGTAGGATAATTTAGTCTGATATAATATCTCCCATAAATTCTCCCAACAACAACAACAACACAAACCATTTATCCGATACACATATTTGTAATTGCATAATTTGTGTTCACAACAAAAACGTAAAAGACAATTTGTTATTTTCCCAAGCATTGAAAAGGAAAAAATTTTATATTCTATACAGCTGCTTATCAAAAACCGCAAACGGACGGACGGAGGGACGGACTGCCGTCAACTTTGACTCACGCTTCTATGACTCATGCTTCTAAGTCGCGCGGCTCCAAAGCCTCCTCTCTCCCGCAAACCACTCCACTGAACTCTTAGCGCCACGCCTTGCAAAATTTTTATAAATTTTCCCACGAGCTAGCCAAGACACGAACCATAAGGTGGCGCCATCTAGTTTGAGAGTGACTCAACTAAATGGGACAATTTGCCGAATTTAAGACATATCACGAATTCCACCAAAAAGTCAACCTCATAGGTCAAAAATCAAATTGTAAAGAGAGAAGAGAAACTATATAGAATATATTCTATCGAATTCGGACAACACGTTTTAAGTTGAATTTTTCAAGATAACGGTAGTTTTTCTGTGTTTTTTTTACTTTCGCGTGGTGAATAAGTTGAGCCCAAATTTTGCAGTTTTATTTTGATATTTGCCATGAGGGCGTGCGCTGTTTATTACAACAATTAAAAAAAAAAATATTTGCTTCAAATTTTTTAATATTTTCCTAATAACACGGTGTAACAGTGAAAATAAACTCGGCTCAAGACATAGTAGAGGTTGTAGGTCTGGTTGAACATAAGATAACTGCATACTTAGTTTTTTTAATATACCCTCAAAATCGGGATTTGTGGTCAAAAAACCGATTTTAGGTAGGTGCATGTATAGTTGGTTATGTAACTCCGTTATATCTAGCTCAATTTTAAAAATTTAAACATTGATAAAAAGAAGAAAAATATACCTTTAATATAATATACAGACCGTTTTTTTAACAAAAAGAATTGACAAAGTTACAGGTAAAATCATTTGATAATTTCTCATTTTTTTTTAATTTTTTCAACTTCAACAACGTTTTGTTAACAAATTTTGTTTTGTGGCACTATTAGTTTTAGCAGGATTCTGAAAGCCTGTTAAATTTTGCGTTCAACAAGCTATCATTTACTTCAATCGGCTGAAATACAAGAGCACTATCGAATTTTTAGTATTCGTAATAAAATACAAAAAAAAAATGTTTTTTTGATCTTTTCGTTTATATATATTATCATAAAGATAGTGTATTGCCCGGATGTGACGGACTGTTTGCAGTTTTCAACCACAAACACGCTCCGAATGAATGGCGTTTGTTTATTGAGGGATCTTGCGAGACCATTATTTATTTAAAAACTTTTTGTGTGATTCTTGATATGTTAAATTCTGATATATGTAGGTTTGAAAGCTGTGCTATTACACAACAAAAATGAGTTGCCATCGGTTCCTTTAGCTTATGCAACGAACATGAAAGAAACATTCGACAATGGAAAAAATACTTTGTTTTATAAATAACAACACGTTTAAATGGCAAATAGTCGCCGACTTAAAGGCTCTAACAAAACTGTTTGGAATGCAAGATGGAAATATAAGCAAAAGGAGTGACCACTGCGTGCTTTATTTCAAGTTGGCAAAAAAAATGTTTTGAATACTCCAGTGGTGCGACCTGAAAATGTAATCCTACCGCCTCTTCATTTAAAATTAGGTTATATGAAAAAGTTTGTCAAGAAAATAAACACTAACAGCGATGCGTTTCGTCATCTGATTGCAGCGTGTCCTAGGTTAAGTGAGGCCAATATCAAAGAAAGTATCCTACACGTTCAAATCTTTTATAAAAGTTATTTATTCATTTCGGTTATTCTAAGGTTTTTTTGTTTTGTTCCTCGGCAACAAGAAGAGTCGAAATTACTTAGATGTTGTAAATGAATTCTTATGCGCCTACGAAGAAATGGGCTGCAATATGTCAATTAAAATACATTTTTTGCACTCCCATATAAACTTTTTCCCGAATAGCCTTGGGCAGTTTAGTGATGAACAAGGAGAAATGTTCCACCAGGAGATGGAAGCTATAGAAACTGGCTTTCAGGAAAAAAATTCCACAAACATGCTGGCAGCCTACTGCTGGTCCCTAAAACGTGAAACCGATGATAATATATATAAACGAAAAAGGTCAAATAAACATTTTTAGAAAAAAAAATTTTTTTTTTGTATTTTGTTACGAATACTAAAAATTCGATAGTGCTCTTGTATTTCAGCCGATTGAAGTAAATGATAGCTTGTTGAACGCAAAATTTAACAGGCTTTCAGAATCCTGCTAAAACTAATAGTGCCACAAAACAAAATTTGTTAACAAAACGTTGTTGAAGTTGAAAAAATTAAAAAAAAATGAGAAATTATCAAATGATTTTACCTGTAACTTTGTCAATTCTTTTTGTTAAAAAAACGGTCTGTATATTATATTAAAGGTATATTTTTCTTCTTTTTATCAATGTTTAAATTTTTAAAATTGAGCTAGATATAACGGCGTTACATAACAAACTATACATGCACCTACCTAAAATCGGTTTTTTGACCACAAATCCCGATTTTGAGGGTATATTAAAAAAACTAAGTATGCAGTTATCTTATGTTCAACCAGGCCTACTACCTCTTCTATGTCTCAAGGCAAGTTTTTTGATTTTTTTTCATTTTGTAACACCGTGTAATCATACATATATATGAATAAATAATTATCAACGATATACCGTGGTAAGAGCAGTTAAATAAATTAAGAAAATATATAGCATGTGCGTGACAATATTGATATAAGTTTCAATGCAGACTCTAATATAAGAAATTTTTTGCGGAAAATGCTGTTATGTGTGGATATTGAGATGGCAAACCAGATTGAAAAACATTTTTTTTACTATTTCCATTGAAAAAAATTCCACGCGTTTCGCACATGTTACACTTTTTTCTATACAAAAATGTAGTTTTTACACACTACGGGGTCGTTCATAAATTACGTTACCAATTTAGATGGGAGGAGGGACATTAAAATGTATTACGATTAGTAATGATATGGGGGGTCTCATATATAGCAAAGTGACCAAAAATAAAACAACTCGAAAAAATTGAAATTAATACACCCTTCATTTAAAAAAATGTCCATCCTTACATCTGCATTAGACGGTCAAACGTCTAAACTGACGGTTAACTATTGACAAGTGTCAATATGAATTCTCATAAGTGGGTTTTATTTAATTTAACCCTTAAATGCCCAGTGTATCTTTTTGGCTACAAACGAGAAAATAAGCTAATTATTTCAAAATATTGCAAAAATTAAAATGCTGGATATGTAGTTTCACTCAGAAAATTTCATATATAAAACAAAAATTTGATTATTGGCATAACTTTGTTGGTTTGGGAAATATTGACCGTCAAATTAAAAACAGTTTTTTTAATTTTTACGGAAAATTCGCTTTTTGACATGAAATACCTTTTAAACTATTAACAATTTTAGAGTATCATTTAACAAACAAATTAAGAGTTATCATAAAAAGAATCGTTTTCCACGTTTTTGCCTTGAACTCCTACAACCAAGCTGATTGATGGTATACGTCAGAATGCCCACTGTATCTTTTTGGATACAACCATGTTTTCTTTAAACAAAAATTTTTTCCAAAAAAAATAAAAACGGGGTCGTGTTCAGGGGATCATTTAACACAACATAATTTTAATGATATCGGTGTTGTTGGGCATTTAAGGGTAAAAATAAATCGGAATATAAATTATTATTCAAATAAATCCATTTTAAGAAATCATATTCACAAAAACACTGAACTTGGTGGTACGGGTGCAGCCTTTACGGGTACTCTCTCAAAGGCCAGGCGAATTTCTTTGCATAAGAAATGAGAATACACCTGAATAGGTCCACATGGAATCTGTTGAAGAATTTGAAGAGTCCCCAAAGTTCCAGCTCCTTCAATTCCAGTGATTGAGAGCATCGACTTTTGGATCGAATGGAATAGAATAGTTTTTATCGATTAAAACAATTGATTTTCAAATTTTTTTCTTAAATGTATCTAGTCATGACATAAAAAAGATTAAAAAAAAGAAAATAAGAAATTTTTAATCCTTTTGTTTTGTATTTCAGTTTTTAGTAAATATGGTCGAAGGTAACAGTAATATGAACGTACGGTGTAATTGTGCGTGACGAATGTAACATGTGCGTGACGGTGTTAAAGTTAAAAAAATTGTTTTATAATTTTTTTTTTCTCAAATAACTTAGCTACTAATATAATCTAGGATAACCTCTTATTGCTGTAAAAAAATATGAAAATTCTATCTGAAGTCAATTCGCAGAAATTTCAGATAGAAGCTGACATCAAATTTTTAAAGGGAAAATTTTGTAGCACGTGCGTACGCTACATTTTGCTTAATATCACCGAAATTCATAAGTGGATTCATTAAACCTTTACACATTTTAAATAGACCGAAAAATTAATTAATAAAAATTGCAAACCAGTTTTCGCAAAAATTTCTTCTTATGTAAATCAGTTGCAATTATTCGCAAGCTGTAACAGTGCGTGACATGGAATTCATGATATGTCGAATCGGGCGCCTATGAGCTCAAGCTCACACATCAGCATTTAACTAAGACATGAGCCATATTTAACAAAGTGAGAGCTTTGGCAAAATAACAGCAACCATATCAACATATTTTTCATATCTTCAGCAATTTTTTTTTTATAAAGCTTTACTCACCCAATCTGAATAAATCTAAATTCCAACACATGAAACATAAGCTGCATACATTCACTTGCGCTAATTAATAAAGCTTTACTCAACCAATCAGAATGATGTTAAACATCAAACATGATACATTAACCATTTAGCCAATACATGATCTAGCCAAGACATGAACCATAAAAGCTTTAACCAATACACGATCTAGCCAAGACATGAACATATGCTTTATAAAACATCCGAATCAACCTTGCGCCTGAGCAATCTGGTTTGTGCCTTGACTTATTTACCCCCACCAGAGGCGCGGCGCATTTTTCCAGAACAGGGTGACCCACAAATCATTTAAAAGTATTTAGCCAAGACAACAACCTCATTTAGCCAAGACACCTCATTTAGCCAATACACAAACCATAAAAGCTTAAAAATAAGACACTTTGTCGAATTTTGAGCTCCCATAAGGAAATACACGTGATTTTGCGCTGGAACCGGCATAGCTATTCTACTTAGGTCAGAGTAACCTTGAACTTGAATTTTAATATATTGCGACAGCTGTTTCTATTATTTAAACTTAACTTAAATAATGTCTTAACCCTTGCACTCTTACTTTTCTTTTTAATTTTAATTACATTGAATACTACTTATTTTGCGATTTCAAATAGTTATCGATATTTTAATGATTTTTTTCGATTTGGTGTAAAAATGATATTTTTGAAAAAACTGCTGTAAGTTTAAGAATTCAAAAAAATATTGGATTGTTATTAATTTTTTTCTTTTTTTGTTATTTGCCTGTACAATTCTGTAATTATTTACCTACCTTTTACGTAAATATTCTTTTTATAATTTAAAAAAAAAATATTTTTCTATGTATACAAAAAAAAAATATGTTTTTGCTTAAAATTCCGTAATATATTAATATAAATAATAAAATAAATTATAAAAATAACCTAAAAATAATTAGTACACTAGAATATAACTTTTTTAGCCATGGGTTAAAATTTGAATTTTTTTTTTAGTTAAATAAAATAATGATGAATTTTCAAATTAACATTTTGATTTTCTGCATGTCAACAGTGATCTGACATGGTTAAAGGGATCAGAACTCTATTGAGTCGGTTATTAATCTGATCATGGCTGGGTGGGCAAAGTGTTGTTGTTTTGTTATCTATGCAACAAACAAGTGTTTTCTAAAATGCTAATCTTTTAGATACAATGAGCATTGTCTTTTCTTATTTTGTGTACCTTCTCCTATCCCCTTGTCTATCCCCTCTCAGCACGCACATTTAAAGCAATAAATTTGTAGTTTAGCTATTTTTTTTATCTTAAAGAAGGAGAACGAACCACCCCATTAGCCGACGAGCAAGAGCCGAGAGTCACTGCGTGCTATCCTTCCTTCTGACCTGATATAAAATTAAAATCATAAAATCTGTTTAACTGAAAATATTAAAATATTAACTACTTTTAAGACCGTTATATGCTACAAATTATAAGAACGAATATTCTTTTTGTAATGGATTTTTTGTTTTAATTTGACCAACCTTATGTTGTAAATAAACCGACTTCATATGAGGTGAAAACATTTTTAAAATTTTGACGTAGAATACGTCATTCTCGGAGGTAAGTAGGGTGGTTGATAGTTATCAGGTGTCGGTATTTATATAACTTTTTGAGTCTTTGGTGGGCATAAAGTACTGATCGTACAATGTTGATGTTAGCATTTGTTGGTCTGCTTGATCCTCAATGCGACAAAAATTCATGTTAGAACTCTCTAACTTATATAAATTTTACACAATTACATGAAATATAAAGTCAACATTTGATGTTTTTGTTTGCTTAAACTTGCTACCTATTTATCGACATTTCCGGTTTTATCGACAAAACCATAAAATTTGTATGGGAGCCCCCGTAAGGAGTGGTCGGAGGGAATAGGTGTCAAAGGCAAAAATGTTCCTTTTGCAAAAGTAATGGGGGTCGGTGATACATATTAACCCTTTCCGGCACAAACACAATAAAATTTGTATGGGAGCCCCCCTAAGGAGTGGTCGGAGGGAATAGGTGTCAAAGGCAAAAATGTTTCTTTTGCAAAAATAATGGGGGTCGGTGATACATATTAACCCTTTCCGGCACTCTTTTAAAGGTCATATGCTTAGGTGTATGGAATAAATAAACAAAAACCATAAAATTTGTATGGGAGGGAATAGGTGTCAAAGGAAAAAATACTCCTTTTGCAAAAGTAATGGGGGTCAGTGATACATATTAACCCTTTCCGGCACAAAAACCATAAAATTTGTATGGGAGCCCCCCTAAAGAGTGGTCGGAGGGAATAGGTGTCAAAGGCAAAAATGTTGCTTTTACAAAAGTAATGGGGGTCGGTCATATATATTAACCCTCTCCGGCACTCTCTTGAAGGTCATATGCTCAGGTGTATGGAATAAATATACAAAAACCATAAAATTTGTATAGGAGCCCCCCTAAGGAGTGGTCGGAGGGATAAGGTCAAACGCAAAAATGTTCCTTTTGCAAAAGTAATGGGGGTCGGTGATACACATTAACCCTTTCCGGCACTCTTTTAAAGTGTGTATAAAGTGCACTCATATGCTCAGGTGTATGGAATAAATAAACAAAAACCTTAAAATTTGTATGGGAGCCCCCCTAAGGAGTGGTCTTTGAAAAATATTCCTTTTGCAAAAGTAATGGGGGTCAGTCATACCTATGAACCCTTTCCGGCACTCTCTTAAAGGTCATATGCTCAGGTGTATGGAATAAATATACAAAAACCATAATATTTGTAAGGGAGCCCCCCTAAGGAGTGGTCGGAGGGAATAGATGTCAAAGGCAAAAATGTTCCTTTTGCAAAAGTAATGGGGGTCGGTCATACATATTAACCCTCTCCGGCACTCTTTTAAAGGTCATATGCTCAGTAGAGAGTGTCCCTTATTTTGCGATTTTTGGAAATGTCAAGGGGCTGAAAGGTTTTTTTATGCGTTTTTATTTTCTAAGAACGAAACTAAAAAAATTTTTTTTTTACGACAACGTTTACCCGTGCCAATCGGGCCCGAAAGTTTCAAAAAAGGCCCATATTAGACCATATTTGCACAAATTAAAAAAAAAATCTTTTCTCTGCTTTTTATAAATGTTTTACATTTTTTTGGAACAGATACATAAGAAATATGATATCTACAAAGTTTTTTTATGGTGGGCGTGGTTACCGCCCCTGCTGAGTCGAAATTTCTCCCGCAGCCTTTTCCCACTTTTTCATGAAATTAGTGCAATTGAGGTATTAATATCAACAATAAATAAATACATTTTTATTGTGCTAAAAGTATGATTAGATTTCATTAAATTCACATTATGTACTTACAAAAATTAACAATAAATTAAAAAACTAGTATTTTACCCTGCGGCGGGCGCGCAACAAGCTAATACCTACAAGCAGTATTATTGCGGCTTTTCAACCGAAAACATAGTTTTTTTTTTTATAAATAAAAAAAATTAAAAACCAAAAATGTATGCCCCCTGAAGGGTTAAATTTTAATAAGAAATACAAATTAATTATAAGTTTTTTTTTAAGAGTATGTATTTATTTTTTTTTGATAGTTCGAGTATATTTTTCGAGTATTTTGGGCCACAAAAAGTAGGTTTTGTAGCTGCGCTTCTGATTTTGTAAGCTCCAGAAATTCTTGAGCAAGTTGTACCCCACGCTCCGCAACATCATTTACAACACAAAGATCTTTAAAATAATTTTTTACTCTCTGGTATTCTTCATCTTTTTCCCATTCGTCAGGATCATATTTTAAAAAATTGCATGTCAAACTAAACCTACGAAATAGATTTGTTGTTCGACAAGATGCAAAACAATCTAAATCTTTTTTTGTCCATTCATTTTAGAAATTTGGGTTTGCGATTGGATGATTACATGGAAACTTCTCTCCTTGCAATGCTGTCGCCATACTGCGTTTTCTATCAATAGAAACTGCATCATCGAAAAAAGCGAGTGCTACAAGTTCTTCGCCAAGGTATCAAAGATGCCTTCCAAATTTTTGACTTGCAGCAATGGATATTTTTGTTAATTGTCTTGTATGCGACCAAATCTTTTAAAAAAGACGGATCCTGATTTGGAGCTTTTATGCTATTAGTAGCTTCAAACCAGATTTTGATGTATAGTAGAACTACAAATATACAGACTTGACGGATTCCGATAATAATGAATAGCATAAAAGCTCCAAATAAGGATCTGTCTTTTTTAATTAATTTGTATTTCTTATTATAATTTAACCCTCCAGGGGCATACATTTTTGGTTTTTGATATTTTTTATTTATAAAAAAAAAACTATGATTTCGGTTGAAAAGCCGCATTAAGACTGCTTGTAGGTATTAGCTTGTTGCGCGCGCCCGCCGCAGGTTAAAATACTACTTTTTGAATTTATTGTTAATTTTTGTAAGTACATAATGTGAATTTAATGAAATCTAATCATACTTTTAGCACAATAAAAATGTATTTATTTATTGTTGATATTAATACCTCAATTGCACTAATTTCATGAAAAAGTGCGAAAAGGCTGCGGGAGAAATTTCGACTCAGCAGGGGCGGTAACCACGCCCACCATAAAAAACTTTGTAGATATCATATTTCTTATGTATCTGTTCCAAAAAAATGTAAAACATTTATAAAAAGCAGAGAAAAGATTTTTTTTTTAATTTGTGCAAATATGGTCTAATATGGGCCTTTTTCGAAACTTTCGGGCCCGATTGGCACGGGTAAACGTTGTCGTAAAAAAAAAATTTTTTTAGTTTCGTTCTTAGAAAATAAAAACGCATAAAAAAACCTTTCAGCCCCTTGACATTTCCAAAAATCGCAAAATAAGGGACACTCTAATGCTCAGGTGTATGGAATAAATATTTTGCTAAATAGTTTTTAAAAAGATGTCATCAAAAGCAAATTGACTAATTCAACGTCTTATGTTACGACATAGTCGAAACTACTGTATCTTTTTTTTTAATTTTCTGTCCCCATGAAATTTTTTATGGATTTGTGTAAGTAATATGCTTTTCTCCGAAATAGCCACACTGGGCTCCCGTCCAAGGTAATCCTACCCGAAATCGGGTGCTGTCTATGTATGTCATAAAAAGGTCAATTCTTCTCACATACATAAGCTGATTATTGCTCATCGTACACTTTTTATTAATGCCACCCGGCAGTTGAAAAATGTCGCCCTTTTTTTTTTACATTTGTCACCTTTCATTTTAAGTAAAAACTACTGAACCGATTTAAATAATTCTTTTACTAATTCAAAACGTCATTCTTAACTTAAGCTATTGCATACTTTATTTTTTAAAACCTACCCTAAAGAGTTATTAAAATTTGAGATTAAAAACCATCTAAAAAACTTCATAGAAAAATATTCATAAACGCTGCATGAAGCAGTACAAAGCTTTTTCTTTCTTTTCCCCAGCGATTGCACCTGCATTCTAATGCATTGCTTGGCCTTGCACTGAAAACGCGCATATTGATTTGAGTGCAGGCGAAATTTGAGCTTGCGCGTGTTGATTTCGGCGTTCTGCTTTTAGCTGGCTAAACAGCAGCGGCCGAAATATTTTCTGCTTGAACATCTTGCCCGTGTTGATGTCGGCGTTCTATTTTAGCTGGCTAAACAGCATCGGCCGAAATATGTTCTGCTTGAACAGGTGGGTCAAATTGTTCAGGTGAGAAAAAAAGTGAAAGGCGTATAATAAAAACGAAATCTACGCAAAACTCTAAGAAAACTTCCCCAAGAAACTGGGGTCTAAAATTAAACCTAGCTCCCGCCGAGAGACAAATATTTCGGTTTGAGGCATTTTAAAAAATTACATAGATTTCATGAAAAAAAACATGTTGTCATTGAAACAAACAATGATTTATATGAATGAGTCTTGAAGAAAATTTTATTAGCGTTAAGAATTCTTAAAATTTTTGTTTCTACTCGTGTTTTATTAAAAGTTTGATTTAAAGAAATGCCAAAAAGTAATGAAAAACCCATTTCTTCTCTTAAAAAGGGAATCAAATATTCGTTGTAGGCTCTACCATATTTTGAACTGATTTTATTGGGGAATATGACACCACCTATGGACATTCAGGAAACCGAGCGATGTGTGAAGTTGCTAACGCATGTCTCACGACTCCTAACCACAAAGAATCGAACGATGTTATGGCAGTGACTTCATATAGTTGAACTCCTCGAATGGACTGTAAAAAAGATTTTAAAAAACTAAGATTTTTCCATTTAATTGCAGCTTTAAATTTAACAAATAAATCCAGTTTTTTTTATTTAAGATGTTCTGTTGTTTAAAAAATAAAATATGAATTTTAAAAAAGTTGTGTTTTTACTGATTGATCAACATTACAAATTTAAGTTTTTGAGTAAATTTAAAAAAAAAAAGTTTAAATTTGGCTTGAAAAGATGAAGCAGCAATAAACCTAACATTAATGAAAAATGTGGTATTCTTCCATATAACAGTATTTCTTAATAAAACCACGATGTTTTAAAAATTTTTCAATTGTCTATTTTAATGTCTCTCGGCGGGAGCTAGGTTTTGATTTTAGACTCTTAGTTTCTTTTGACAAAAATAATTCACCCACCCAAGTTGACAATGCTGCAAAACGAAATGCAAATTGAAGATCATATAACTATTGTGAAATCGCCTGAATTAAAATTCATTGGCTTTATTACTGTTGCATGTGGCTCTATTAAAAATATTTGTCTCTCGGCGGGAGCTAGGTTTAATTTTAGACCCCAGTTTCTTGGGGAAGTTTTCTTAGAGTTTTGCGTAGATTTCGTTTTTATTTTACGCCTTTCAATTTTTTTCTCACCTGAACAATTTGACCCACCTGTTCAAGCAGAACATATTTCGGCCGATGCTGTTTAGCCAGCTAAAATAGAACGCCGACATCAACACGGGCAAGATGTTCAAGCAGAAAATATTTCGGCCGCTGCTGTTTAGCCAGCTAAAAGCAGAACGCCGAAATCAACACGCGCAAGCTCAAATTTCGCCTGCACTCAAATTAATATGCGCGTTTTCAGTGCAAAGCCAAGCAATGCATTAGAATGCAGGTGCAATCGCTGGGAAAATAATTTCACAAAATATGCTGGATAATAACTTCATCTATATCTATACTATTATATAAAATGGTTCTCTCGGATTTTTATCGTTCAATCACGGGGTAACCGCTGAACCGATTTAAATAATTCCTTCACTATTCAATTGCTATAATAAGCGACCCTGCTTAAGGGTACTACGTTTTTGGTAAAACTTTGCATTTAATGATTTAAGAATTCATGCATTTTAATCCATGCTGCCATTGTATAAGCAGCACAAAATAACATCAAACAATAGCTTAAGCTCTGTGTTGAGAGAGAGAGAGAGCTGAAATTCTACAACTCACCGCGCTGCCATCTTAAGTCTATAGTTGCACTCAGTTAATTTCTGCTGCAGTGTTGCCATAACGTCAATATATCGTATTTATTTTGATTTTACTAAGATGAAACTCTTTTCATTTTAAGAAGAAGCCACTCTTTTTATTTTAATAAAAAATAATCTCAAATTAAATAAAATTAATTAAACAATTTTTTGTTTGTTGACCAATTATATAATATGTTTTGCAAACTTATTGACAGAATTTTCGTTATAAGCATTGTCAGTTGTTTTTTAATAGCTGTTTTTCGTAACGTCCACACGTCCAAAAAAATGTTCGCTAAAAGTAAATGTGCATCAAAATAATATAAAAATAATTGACCTTTTATTGAAAATTAAACGATTTTTAAATTTTCAATAAAAGGTATATTAATTAGTTCAAAATAGATGAGACGTGCAGAAAAACATAGAATTATATATAAAAAGCTTTCAGGTGTTTCTCAGGAGACTTCATATCAGCAAAATTTATCATCTCATAAAGAATAAACAATAACACGGTGTTACAAAATGAAAAAAACCAAAAAACTTGCCTCGAGACATAGAAAAGGTAGTAGGCCTGGCTGAACATAAGATAACTGCATACTTGGTTTTTTTAATATACCCCCAAAATCGGGATTTGTGGTCAAAAACCCGATTTTAGGTAGGTGCATGTATAGTTTGTTATGTAACTCCGTTATATCTAGCTCAATTTTAAAAATTTAAACGTTGATAAAAAGAAGAAAAATATACCTTTCATATAATATGCAAGCCAAACAGATACAAAAAGAATTGACAAAGTTACAGGTAAAATCATTTGAAAATTTCTCATTTATTTTTAATTTTTTCAACTTTAACAACGTTTTGTTAACAAATTTTGTTTCGTGGCACTATTAGTTTTAGCAAGATTCTGAAAGACTGTTAAATTCTGCGTTCAACAAGCTATTCTTTACTTCAATTGGAGGAAATACAAAAGCAGTATCGAATTTTTAGTATTCGTAATAATACACAAAAAAAAAAATTTTTTTTCTAAAAATGTTTTTTGACCTTTTTCAACTGAACTGTTTGCAGTTTTCAACCACAAACACGCTCCGAATGAATGGCGTTTGTTTATTGATGGATTTTGCAAGAGTATGATTTATTTAAAAACTTTTTGTGTGACTCTTGAAATGTTAAATTCTGATATATGTAGGTTTGAAAGCTGTGCTATTACACAACAAAAATGAGTTGCCATCGGTTCCTTTAGCTTATGCAACGAACATGAAAGAAAGATATTCGACAATGGATAAAATACTTGGTTTTGTTAATTACAATACCTTTAAATGGCTAATAGTCGCCGACTTAAAGGTTCTAACAATACTTTTTGGAATGCAAGGTGGATATACCAAGTATCCTTGCTTTATTTGCGAATAGGATAGTCGTGCGACTAATAAATAAAAGCAAAAGGAGTATCCACTGCGTGCTTCATTTCAAGTTGGCAAAAAATATGCAGTTGGCTACAGCAGCAATATTCTCTGCAGAACGGCTACTCCGGGGTCTGCTACGCCTGGCAGCATCTCGTGTTGTGCCAGTCTCTTCGAGGCGAGCGGCTAAACGTCGCAGTGTTTCACCAGTAGGCGTTGGACGGCCAGGAAGCGAAATTCACGTTGTGCCAAAGTCACCGACCGATTATTGGTCAAATAAATAGTCAGCAATATTCCGCGTTCTGGAGCAGTGTAGCGTAACATTGTTTATTAACGTGTATTTCGCATGTGTTTACTACACAAATGTCAAAACAGAACTGACATTAGGGGCCAATCGCAAAATTTATAGCATTTTTTGATAGGAGGATTACTTTTGCGCCACCTTGTATAAAACAGTTTGTCAAGAAAATAAACACTAACAGCGATGCGTTTCGTCATCTGATTGCAGCGTTTCCTCGGTTAAGTGAGGACAAAATCAAAGAAAGTATCCTGCACGTTAAAATCTTTTATAAAAGTTGTTTATTCATTTCGGTTATTCTAAGGTTTATTTGGGCCCACAAATTCGGAAAATTTTCTTGGACACTGATTTCGTTTCTAAATTAAATCCAGTTGAAAAAAAGAGCTTGGAATAGTTTTATTTCGTTATGCATTTATTTCCTCGGCAGCAAGAAGAGTCGAAATTACTTAGATGTTGTAAATGAATTTTTAAGTGCCTACGAAGAAATGGGATGCAATATGTCAATCAAAATAAATTTTTTGCACTCCCATATAAATTTTTTCCCGAAAAGCCTTGCGCAGTTTAGTGATGAACAAGGAGAAAGGTTCCACCAGGAGATGGAAGCTATAGTAACTGGCTTTCAGGGAAAAAAATTCCATAAACATGCTGGCAGACTACTGCTTGTCCCTATAACGTGAAACCGATGATAATATATACAAACGAAAAAGCTCAAATAAACATTCTTAGAAAAAAAAAAAAAAAATTTTTTTTTATATTATTACGAATACTAAAAATTCGATAGTGCTTTTGTATTTGAATTGAAATAAATGATAGCTTGTTGAACGCAAAATTTAACAGGCTTTCAGAATCCTGCTAAAACTAATAGTGCCACGAAATAAAATTTGTTAACAAAACGTTGTTAAAGTTGAAAAAATTAAAAATAAATGAGAAATTTTCAAATGATTTTACCTGTAACTTTGTCAATTTTTTTTGTATCTGTTTGGCTTGCATATTATATGAAAGGTATATTTTTCTTCTTTTTATCAACGTTCAAATTTTTAAAATTGAGCTAGATACAACGGAGTTATATAACAAACTATACACGCACCTACCTAAAATCGGTTTTTTTACCACAAATCCCGATTTTGAGGGTATATTCAAAGAACTAAGTATGCAGTTATCTTATGTTCAACCAGACCTACAACCTCTACTTTGTCTCGAGCCGAGTTTATTTTCACTGTTACAGCGTGTAATACATAGGACTTAAAAATTGATACCACTTATACGAAAATCTGTATGGCCTTACAAATATTGTCTGTAGATCATCATAAATTCGGGCATGAAACGGTCAAGTACAATGTGCATATATTTAAAAAATCTCTTTTAAAAACGGTCGGTTTTTGAGAAAACCGGTGTTTTACTTCGGTTTTTAGTTTCGGTTGAAAACCAAAATTCAAAAAACCGGTTAACCGAAAAGTAGGTTTTTTTTTGTCAATGTGCCCATCCCGACACTGCAGTGAGATCCATTTCTATTTTATTGTTTATCTTTATTTTCATAATTTTTGGAACCACAAGCACACAGTTGCACACATGTGATACTATTTATGTAATTTTTTCTTTGCATCAAAAATTAATGTTGCTAAAATTTTGTTGGTTTTATTATTTGTGCAAGACACAAATGAAGTTATTTGCTCATCCTTGATTTCAAATTTTCGACCTTCTTTTCTTAAATCTGTTAATGTTAATTATTGGAAGTTAGAAACTTCATAAAATATCCGGCAAGCCCATTGAAGCTTTCCAGTTGCTTTAACTTTTGCGGCATCTTATAAATCTGAAGAACTTCAGCCTTTACTGGAGATGGCGATATGTTATAATTTTTAATGATATGGCCAAAAATTCTAATTTGTTTCTTCAAAAATTGGCACTTCTCAAGGTTAAGGTCATAGCCACTGCACATCTTGATTACTTCTTTTACCCCTGAAATACCCCTGTAAAGTTAAAAAATGATGCCTTTCGAAACCGGAACTATCCAATTGGGGTTACGAAGGACGTATATTTATACCCCACGTTTAAAAACCGTAAAAAAGGGATATTAATTTTGTCACACCGTTTGGAACGCCCATAAGGAGACGTGTCAGGTATAGAAAAATATATATATTATTGATCAGCATCACCACAACAGTCGATTTAGCCATGTCCGTCTGTCTGTCTATAATCGATTACAGCCGTAATTCGATATTTAAGCTTTTATCTAAAAAATAAAGGTCAAGTTCGAAAATGAGCCAAATCGGATGAAAACCACGCCTGCCTCCCATACAAAGTGACTTTATCAAAAATGTAAAATCTCTTAGAAATCCACAAAACTTAATAGATGGATTTGTAACTTTGCATATGAACTTCTATATATGATATATCTGATATGATATATAAAGTATATATAATGTACTCTGTGTATGAAATTCAACCAAATCGAGTGAAATTCACACCCACCGTATTGGAGGTGGGTAGATAAAGTGACTTTATCAAAAAACAAAAGCAAATATTTTCTGTTAAATAAATATTTTATTGATTGCTTAAGACTTAGAATATACGTCGGTTCGGCCGTGGGGATATTTTAACTTCGGCCCAGTCGAAGATCATTTCTTACTGGTTTTGATTTGATTTTGCGAAGGACACATGGAAAAATCTATTTTTCAAATCAAAAGCGCTAAACATTTTAGCATTTTGTTGTCGATGAAACTGATATTCAATCAGTGGCAGAGGAAAACGATCTTTAATTATTGCTTTTTTTATTCTTCTAAAATCAATTTATCAATCAGGCTTAATCACCTGTACAATTGGACTACAAAATTTAGAGTAGTATATTTCAATAAAATTGTCTGTTTCAATATGTTAAATATGATGGTCCACCACATAACTTCCACTTATTGGTAACCGATGCGGTCTAGAAGAAATATGAGTATCGTCTTTATTATATTCATTTAATACTATACTATTCATTCATTCATACTATAATATTCATTTCAACATTTGAAGCATAATCGCGAATAACGTTGTAAACGACATATTTTTTAAAAGTGTTTTTCGCGGATACCAGTTAGAATTACTCTCTTATATTATAAAAAAACAGAAGTGAGTAAAAAATGCAGGTTGGGGCATTTTTAACACATTTTTAAATGCCACTCAGTGGAATAACGTTGCACGTGCTTGCAAAATGAATAAAAGCGTTAAATAAATTTCGAAAATTGGATAAATTTTAACTATAAAAGACTAAGAGATAGTGGTCAGTCTAATATTTCGAGAAATGGAGCGACCATAGATAATGCTCCTACACTAAGGGAAAAAAATATTAAATTTATCCAAAACCTTTTTTAATTTATCCAAAAAGCGAGTAATTTTTGCACCAATAACGCATTTGCATAAATCGACTACGTAAATATTTAAAATTTATTTGAATCCTTTTTTAATTAAATTAAATATTTAAATATTTAAACAGAATTAATAAAAAATATATTAAAATAATGCACGAATTTTCTTAAAATATCTTTCAAATATTTACTATTTGAAAATAAACTATCGCATTTAAAGAAAATTTATATAAAAATATTGAATTTAAAAAACAACATATTTAAATTGAATATGTTATTAATGGTTGTATGGTATTATTTTCTTCATATTGCGTTCATCAAATGCCATTGCCTGTATAATTTATTCTCGCTTCACTTTTTTCGTTCTCTAATTTATACTATTTTTGACAGTTGGTGCCCTAATATTGCACCAACTGTTAAAAATAGTATTAAATAGAGAACGAAAATGTAATGTACAAAAAATATGTAGGTAAATGACAACCGGTGTAAGATATTTTGGAGGAAATATCAAGTTGTCACTCCACCCTACATCATTTTTATTCATTTATATTACCCTTTCAACAAAAACTAAATGAGAACTATAAAGCTGCAAATGCAAGAAATAAACTGCAGGAACAGTGCGATGCTGTTGCTGCTTGTCGGAATATGTGTGTACGTGTGTGGTATAAATAGAATTCAAATACGAGAAAAAAACGAGTTGTAAGGAAAACATTTGAATTTATCCACGTAAATATTTAAATAAAATTGTTGTATTTAACGTCCGTGGCCTCCGTGCTTTCCGCAAGGAGAAGAGAGACCAGAGACGGGAGAGCAATTGAAAGACCTTTTTTTTATAGTTTTAGTGTTATGGTTTCTATTATTTGATTATTGAAGTCCGCTGTCTTGGCGTGGCTGCAACTTTAATAATTATTATTTAATAATTTTACTACAAGGCCCGCTGTCTAGGCGAGGCTGCGACCTTAGTAATTATAAGTTAGTGCTTTCTGCAGCTGCTGCTCTCTGTTCGTTTCTGCGCCGGCCACGGGTTTATAAAGGAAAATCCTCACTTTCCAAAGAGGTTCCTTTCTTCCAGAAACTCCCACAATTCCCATAATTTCCAATAAGTGGAAATTATGTATCGACTCTACCCAAACAAAACATTACATGTCATACATAAAATCTTTGCATTTATTTACATGTTACTTCCCCTTTCGCGATACGTGAACACGTACGTCTTACATGTTGCATAGCTGCAGACATTGCACTTTGCGAGCAGCGCAGCAACTAGGGTAGGTAAATGATCGCTATTATGCTGACCGTGCAAGCTAATGCCGATGCACCCAAACAGTTCATTGCTTTGTTTTTTGTTGTCGCCAACGTTGTAGTCGGAAACACTTGACAACTAAAAACAATCAATGGTTTTGTTTATTTTGGTAATTTTAAGCGTGCGCTAAAATTAGGTCAGTTTTTCATGAACGCCAGCAATTCGAGTCACTGCACTTGAATTGGGTCTTGGTCGTTCATGGAAATAATAGTCATAAATTTTGCCAGCAAATGCCGAGGCAATATTTATGATATTTATGTATGAGTTTTAAAGAGAATCGATTGAAGATTCTGGCTTTGTGTGAGGTCGGGCTGTACAAAGTGTACAGGGTAATGTTGTGCGGGTCACAACAAAATTTATACTGAGGCGTGGATAATGCTAATATGCGTTATTTCCCTTAGTGTATGAATGTAATTTGGAAGGACGTTGTAAGTGCAGTTAGTTGTAAGTGCAGTCGTTTTTAGTAGTGGAAAAACGTTTTAAGCACAATAAGTCATATGGGACATTATTTTTGAAGTGATCCACCCAAAATTTCAAAGTACTCCGATTTTGATGAAATTTTTACCATGTATAGTTCTTAAGGTTATACGTTCAAGACGTTAATTTTGTAGGCCCAGAATGACGGAATAACTTTTTACAGGGTGTTTAATTTTCAAGTTTAGTGTGAGAATGTGAAAGTAAAACGGTCTTTAACTTTTCAACGAATGAACCTATTTGACTAAATGAAACGTCAAACGAAAGAAAATTAATGAACGTTTTAACTCTTTTGTAAGAATTTTGGAAAATTTTTTTTCTATAAAATTTTTTTGAAAAATAAAAAAAAAATTATTTTTTCAAAAAGAATACCCCCTACGATTTTTTTCGCAACAATTTTACAAAAATAATAAACTTATTTACTTCAAAATGAGATATCATCCAGGATGGTATCTCTTAGGGTTTTGAAGTTATGAGCATTTATGCATGAAAACTTGCAACTATTTTATTTCATCACACAAAAAAAAAGCTGAAAGTCACCCAGCTTGCATTTCCAATTGCTTAAGAAACCTCTGTATACTAAATCTTAGCTTATATTAACAAAAAAATAGATTTATTGTTTGATTTTTTGAAATCTTTTTATTTATTATAAGAGAAAATCTTAAAATTAGAGTCTAGTGAATACTTTTTTAATATTAATGACTTATCTTTAGTTGGAATAACACAGTGATATCCTTGAGTCCCAGGTACTGTTGTTGCTTGTGAAAACCTTATTTTTAAGATATCACCTGTCGTTCCTTGATCAGCTTTTGAACTGTAAAACACTTCTGTTTTATTCAAATTTATTTTTGCCCAATCATACAATGCTTTGGGTGTTAAAATGTGTTTTTTTGATGAGGCTTGTAAGCTAGCTCGTGCTGCAAGGCGTTTTAGATTTCCGCCTATTCCGTCGCATGGACCTTTACCATGGGCAGTGGCATGAAAATGCCATTCCGCAGCTATGCCAAAATCGCATTCGTGATGGAGTAAATTCATGAAATTATACTTATTTTTGAAATGTTGTGCAGCACCATCGGTAAAATAAAATATTTTTGTTGGATCGAAATGTTTTTTTAAAAAATGTATTATAATTTTTTGGTTATCGTACACAGCAACGGTATCATGATTTTGTTACCGACCTAAAAAAACAAATCGCGGTTTTTGCTAAGACTATTGTTTATTCTTCCACATAGTCATCTTTTAGCTCGATACACTTATTCCAACGATTTTCAAACATTGCGATGCCCTTTGTAAGATTTATCAAGATCTCCGAAAAACGCTTCAGTTTCGAATTCGACCTGTTCATTCGTCGTAAATCTCTTTCCCTGGAGCCACCATTTTAAGTTTGGGAACAGATAATAGTCGCTGGAGGACGATCCTTACAAGGCAACGCGTGAGTGTCAAAGGGGCGATCTTCACATGGCAACGTGTGTGACTGGCTCAACCTAGTGAGGCCAGCATTATCCATGTCGAACTCGTCTCAAGTCGACTCAAACCTCTACGTGGGGTCCTCTAGACACGGCAATCTGATAACCGTTAGTTTGACGGCTAATCTTAGCGGCGGGCTTCCTGCCTTTAAAGGGTTGTGCGTTGGGTTTGAAGCCCACCTCGTAAAACCAAATTTCAATGAAAAATATAAGAAAAAATATAAAAATGATCCCCAAATCAGATGACGACTACCGCAAACGAACTGACAATGATTTACGGATATGAACTTGGAACGTCCGAACCCTTAATTGGGATGATGTCTCTATCCAACTGATAGATATCTTAGAAAGATACAAAGCTGATATCACTGCAATCCAAGATATGCGATGGAAGGGACAGGGTTGCTCGCGGCAAGCATCCTGTGATATCTACTACAGCGGATGCGGATTCGTGGTTGGCAAGCGACTACGGCATCGTGTACTGCGATTCACACCTGTGCACGAACGACTTGCCATAACCCGTTTCAAGGCAAGATTCTTCAACATAAGCCTGATTTGTGCGCACGCTCCGACAGAACATAAGGACGATGAGACCAAAGACAGCTTCTATGAGCGCCTTGAAGAGGCCTATGAGCGCAGCCCCCGCCACGACATAAAAATCGTGCGTGGTGTTTTCGCCAAGGTGGCGAAAGACTCCACCACTTGACTCCAACGCCAACGTAGGAAAAGAAAATATCTTTGGTCCAACAGTCGGAAAGTTCAGCCTCCACGACAATACCTCCGATAACGGAATGAGGCTGATTGACGTTGCCGCAGCGTGAAACATGGTCGTTAGTAGCACTAGATTCAAGCATCTCAATATTCATAAAGCAACTTGGCTGTCTCCTGATCAAAAGACGCGCAACCAAATTGATCACGTTATGATTGACGGAAGGCACTCTTCCAGTGTTTTAGATGTACGCACGATGCGTGGGGCAAATATAGACTCGGATCATTATCTTGTCGCAGCCAAGATCCGTACACGCCTGTGCGCAACCAAGAATGCGCGCAATCCAGCACAGAGAAAGCTAGAAGTCGAAAAGCTGCAATCAAAGCAAACAGCCGAAGACTTCGCTACTCGACTCTCACTCCTGCTTTAAGAAAGCACTCCTCCGATCGACGATATATGCGCTCAGTGGAATCATATTTCCCACTCTATGCGTACGGCTGCCGAAGAGGTGATAGGCTATCACCGCCCTCGCCGAAAGCAGTGGAACGATCAGGAGTGTCGCGACGCCACTGCAGAAAAAGACGCCGCCTACAAAGCCACCCTGCAGTCGGTTGTAACTCGTGCTGCTAAAGAGAGATACAAAGAGAAGAGAAGGGAAGAGAGACGCATTTTCAGGCGAAAGAAAAGGGAAGCGGAAATGCGTGAGTGCTAGAAAATTGAAATGCATGGTGACAGGAATGAGCTCCGAAAATTTTTCAAAAAAATAAGACACCTGGCCGATGGTTTCAAAACCGGGTCCTCTTCCTGCAAGGATGAAAATGGAAATCTAGTGACAGATATCTAGAGTACACTGATGATGTGGAGGAAACACTTCACTAGGCTTCTGAATGGTGACGATGACAACAATCCCGCCAAAAGAGATGATATCCCAGAAACCCCAATTGTGGACGACAGCGTTGAAGTTCCGCTGCCCGACCATAGTGAAGTCTTGAAAGCTATAGCTCGGCTTAAAAACAACAAAGCCGCAGGAGCCGATGGCTTACCTGCTGAGCTCTTCAAGAATGGAGGCGAAGCTCTATTTAAATGCATTCATGAGCTTCTATGCAGAATATGGTCGGAATAATGCATTCCAAATGATTGGAACCTCAGTGTGCTCAGCCCAATCCACAAGAAAGGCGATCAGACAATTTGCGCCAACTACCGAGGCATAAGTCTTCTAAATATCGCATATAAGGTCCTGTCGAGCGTATTATGTGAAAGACTGAAGCCCATCGTAAACCAGCTGATTGGACCTTATCAGTGTGGCTTCAGACCTGGTAAATTCACCATAGACCAGATATTTACGCTATGACAAACCTTGGAGAAGACCCTAGAAAAACAAATCGAAACACACCATCTTTTTGTCGATTATTAAGCCGCCTCCGACAGTCCAATAAGACATCATTAATACTCCACCATGTCTGAATTTGGTATTCCTGCAAAGCTCATCCGCCTTTGCAGAATGACACTGAGCAACACCAGCAGCACAGTTAAAATCGGGAAGGATCTCACTCCTCCATTCGATACCAAATGAGGTTTCGGACAAGATGATTCCTTATCTTGCGACTTTTCAAACCTGATGATGGAGAAAATCATCCGAGCTGCTGATTTGAGACGCAGTGGCACGATATTCTACAAAAGTATTATGCTGCTGGCGTATGCTGATGATATCGATATCATTGGCTATAATACGCGCGAAGTCAGTGCAGCATTCTCCAGATTAGCACAAGAGTCGAGTCCAATGGGTCTTGCAGTGAATTCAGATAAGATGAAATACCTAGTGTCAACAAATAAAGACTCCCAGCAACTTGAAAACCACGTCACTGTTGACAACATCTCTTTCCAGGTTGTTAAGGACTTCGTCTACCTGGGATCCAGCGTAAACTCTTTCAACGATGTCAGTATTGAGATGAAACGAAGGATAACTTTTGCCAACAGGTGTTATTTTGGGCTGAGTAGGCAATTGAGAAGCAGAGCGAACAAAACTCACGCTCTATAAGTCACTAATCATGCACGTCCTATTATATGCAGCACAAACCTGGACGTTGAGCAGTTCTGATGAAGACTTTGGGAGCCTACGAGAGAAAGATCCTTCGTAAAATCTTCGGTCCAATCTGCGTCAATGGCGAGTACCGAATTCGATGGAACCACGAGCTGTATGAGCTGTACGCTGACATCAACATAGTTAAGCGCATTAAAATCGAGCGGCTCCGCTGGCTAGGTCATGTTAAGCGAATGGAAAACGACGCTCCAGCGAAAAAAATATTCGATTCAGTGCCCGCTGGTGGTCAACGCAGAAGCGGACGCCCATATCTTCGTTGGAAGGATCAGGTTGGGACAACCTGACCACGCTTGGTGTTTCCAACTGGCGCCAGCAAGCGCAGAACAGAAATGGCTGGCGCAATTTCTTATACGAGGCCAAAACCGACCTACGGTTGTAAGCACCAGATAAGTAAGTAAGTAAGTAAGGGGCGAAATTTGGAGAATAAGGGGAATGAGGAAGCAGTTCGAAGCGTAAATCATGCAATTTGGTCATGGTTTCGATCGATTTGTGAGCTTGCAAAAATATGATTTTTTCTTTGATAAATGGGGCCGTTTGCTTGCGATATCGTTCTTCAATCGGTCCAATAATGTGCAGTAATAATTGTTGTTGATTATTTTCCTTTTCTCAGACGCCAACACCTTTCCGGCCGTTTGTTGAGTCTTCGCTCTCTTTGGTGCACTTCTACTAGGACTACTCACTCTTTTGCTGATTCCTTCGACCCTGGTGTATAGTAGTGGATCCATGTTTCATCCATGGTCACTATTTTACGTAAAAAATCAATCGGATTTTGTTTAAACATGTCCAAACATTGTTGAGAAGTGCGAATACGTTAATTTTTTGATTGATTATTAACGACCCCATTGACCCTTTCAATGGCTTTCTCATACCCAAAAGTTCATGCTTAATTGAAACCACCGACCCACTTAATATGCATACGGTTGTAGTTATCACATGCACTTTCACTTTCGGATTGTCCAATACGAAATCGTGGATTTTTTCAATACATACTGGAGTAGTCACTGTTTTTGGTGCTCCTCCGGCGTGTTCATCTTTTCTGCTGATCGACTTTTCGCTTTTCGACCTCTTTTGAACTCTGCAATCCAATATTATACGGTTGAATACGACGGAGCAGATTCGCCATAATATGTATAGAGCTTTTCTTTTTTTCCCACTTTTGTTTCGCAAAAAGTAATGCTTAATCAAAACACGAAATTATTTTATCTATTTTTATAACTGTAGTACATTGAAATTATATACTAATACTCTATAGCATGTCCACATTGAGCTAAAATTAAGTAATTTCAAGCTTTTGTGTAATTTCGTCGGATATGATATAATTTAAATGGTAATTTCCCATACAATTTGTTAATTTCGAAATTACCTCAAACAAGCTAATTTCGTTGAAATTACTCACGAAATTAGGCCAATATTAGGCAGCCCTGAAATCTGACAATTGTGTACATTGAACACAACCTTTTTTGACACAATAAGAATCTTGTTATCAAAAATAATGTTTTTAAATTGAATAAATTTTCAATATTAAATCTTGGCGTTTTTTTTTCATATGAAAAAAAAAACATCATTTATAACGGAATCTACACAATTTTCTGTATCTTCAAGCTCATTAAAATAAAGTAGGACAACTCTTGAAATTTTTTCTGGGTTCATGCTGCTGTATTGTGTTCAAAAATTATACATAATAATAATTAATTGACAGAAAAAAAAAATTAAACGTCAAACAAAATTATCAAAACCCAGTGTGAACACTTTTCCACAATTTCGAAATTATCTCACGAAATTACTTAATTGTAGCTCAATGTGGACATGCTATTATATACAAATAATGTCATAACATAAATATGCGATTGGCACACATCACACTCTCATCCGTTTACTCGTTCATACTAACTACTAGTTCTATTGTTTACTCGTAACACAACTCTATTAAAAATCTATAATATAATATATAACTGAATTGTCACGCATCGTGTTTTAAAATATACCCACAACTTTTTTTTTCAAAAAATTTTTTGCATTTTCTTAAAGCTTTAACTCTTAAGAATATGTGGTTAAAATTTCAAGTCGATATCCCAAAAAATAACAAAGTTATAGTTATAGTGAGTGATCTGCCTCCGAGAGCGCACAGTGCTGGCCCATATTTTCAAACGCGTTTTTCTCGAAACCATGTTTTCAAAGTCGGTGACGAAGATTCGAAGCTAAGTGAACCGATCGTTTTTTTGCAGGCTTATTTTATTCATAATAATCTCGTACTTGTCATAGGATTTTTTTTCGTAGCTTCGTTCATTTTTTATATGCAAAATAATTTTAATCGAAAATAGTTAATTTACGTTCGGAAGACCGCCATTTTGTGAAAAATCAATATTTTCAAAATCGGCTATGACAAGTACGAGTTTTAAGTATCTAGTTTAATAATATTTTTCATTTTTTTGTTTCAGTTGAATTTAGGAGGAGCAATCTTGGTCACCGCATTTTCAGAGCGTTCTACAAAAAATGCAGTATCTACCATATTAAATTTTTTTTTATAAAAAAAAACTTAACATACTCCTTAATGTGTATATTTGAAGGTATAAAACCCCTCATTTAAAAATATCCCATAACATTTTTTCGGCCTCTGGGTATATAGTCCCCCTTAAGTGAAGTTATCACAATTGGCGACGAGAAAAAAAAGGGCAATAATTAAATATGGCAAAGACGCTTGTAATGGCAGCGTGCCCCAATTTAATTATCGGGAAAATAATTGGAATGTGTTCCAAATCCAGTTGCAAGTTTTTTTTGGGCAACGATATTGAGGATGCCAAAAAGAAGAAGGCGAGATCGGAGTGTAATGTACATAATTTCAGTAGAAACGTTTAAGCGGTATTTTAGTAGATATGAGTTGAGACAAATTGGCGTTGTTTTAAAGACGTATAATGGTTTGGTGACTAACCCATTAGGGATTTGCGATATGCTGGTGGATTATAACAATCGTAGTGAAAAAATCAAATTGTGGTTATCCAAAACGGTGGCCACCACTACTTGGGAGACATTTTTTACGTTCTTTTAATTTAACTATTGCTGAACTAAATTATTTTAACGTAAACTCAGATGCAAAAGGAATAATATTGAAAAAGTTTCCGAAGTTGTTTGACGGTGGTTTGGGTTGTTTTAATAAAGGAAAAGCTTCATTAAACTTAAAAGAGAACACAAATGCTAAATTTTTCAAACCTCGTGTGGTTCCGTTGACTACTAAAAGTAAATTTGAACGTGGAATTGAAAAGCTAATTGAGATGAACGTCTTAGAACCGGTCAACTACTGCGAATGGGGAACACCTATAGTTCCGGTGTTAAAAAAAAACGGAGATGTTAGAATTTGTGGGGATTTCAAGGTTACTTTAAATCAAAATTTAATCATTGAAAAGTACCCTTTACCTCGCATTGAGGATATTTTTGCTAAGCTTCAGGGAGGAGAAGAATTCACAAAATTAGATCTCACTATGGCGTACCAACAAATTCCGTTGGACGAAGACTCAAAGAAATTAACGACGATATCTACATCAAAAAGGTTATGTCAGTATACACGCTTGATTCGTGGTCTAGCATCGGCACCGGCTTTTTTTTCAAAGAATAATGGGTAGTTTATTAATGGCTTTGGATGCAGTGGTAGTGTATCTGGACGATATTTTGATAACCGCGCCAAAAAGGAAGATACATTTACATACATTTCAGTCGTGATTTAATCGTGATTATAATCAGTCGTGATTCTTAGTAGACGATTGTTCTAACTAGCTATGTTGTGCTTTAAGTGTTCTAATTGCCTTATTGTAGATGAGAGCATTATGTGCCATTCTTGCAATGCTGAATTTCATAAACAATGTTTGAACTTAAGTGAAATGCAGTGCGATTTGATTAATTGTCACCCTAATATAACTTTTTTATGTGATATTTGTCTTGGTAAACCAGTAAACTTTGCATCAACAATTGCTTAATTGGCAAATGAAGTGAATGTTATTAAAGATCTGCTTGTGCAGTCTCTTGGGAGTAAGGTTATTGAACCCCTAAAACTCTCTAACACGACGTGTACCGATGTGGGGGTGGCTCCAGCTGTTACCTCGGTTGTTGGTGTTGCTCCAGCTGTTACCTCAAATGCTTCCCCTATGCAACTACCTCGTCTTCGTTCTCGTAAACCTGCTGGTTCAGCCACCAATGTAGGTAACACGCATAATGTCGCTCAATCTCGCTCTCGTATTCGAAAACCGGTTTCTACCTCCAGTGCCTCATCAGTGGATACTGTCAGAGGATCATCTGTTGTTGCTTTTGTCTCTCCTGCTGTGGATGATGTTGATGCTGTCTCTCATGCTGTGGAAGGTATTGATGGAGTCTCTCCTGCTGTGGACGCTGTTGATGCTGACGCCGTTTCAGCTGTTGTGGATAGTCAAGTGGTTGTTGATGACATTGTTGTTTCTGTGCCTACCTATTCTTCGATTGCTGCTGCTTCGAATTTAAGCTCTTCGATTGATGGTAAATATCAAACACATAATAATGGAGAGTGGAATGTGGTTAAAACAAATATATCGGTTCAACGTGAAAAATCTGTTACTGGTCAAAGTGATAGGCATGAACTTGATGTTGCTCCAAAATTTATATTTGTTCATGTTGGGGTTTTTTAACCCTAATGTCTCTGCACAAGACATAATTAATTATGTTGTAAAATATTCTTCCATTCGGGAAAGTGATTTAATATGTTACAAGTTAATAAAAAAAGATGCTATTCTGGAAAATCTTAAAACAGTATCTTTTAAACTTGGTGTTGCTGAGCACTCTATTGATGCCATTTTTGAGCCGTCGCTCTGGCAAGAGAACACTAAAGTCTCTATGTTCGGAAATTTTCAAAAAAGAAGCCTGAAACAGCGAATGAAGAGCAAAAATTTGAAATGCTACTATCAGAACATGTCTGGGATGAGATCCACGTCTAATTTAATCTTTAATTTTACATCGCATGAAGATTTTGATGTCTACGTTTTAATTGAAACCTGGCTTCAGCCGGACTTTTTCAATGGTGAATTCTTCGATCCTAACATTTTTAATGTGAATAGAAAGGACCGTGACGCAGTAAAAACTGGACTTTTACGTGGTGGTGGAGTACTAATTGCCATAAAAAGAATTTATTCCTCATCTCTTCAGTTTTTTATCACTTCTGACTCTTTGCTTGACCAGCTATGTGTTCGAGTACATACTTCTAATGAGTCACTGTATATCTGCGCTTCGCACATCCCACCAAAGAGTGCAATATATGCTGCGCATGTTGACAACATAATTGGAATTAACTCATCTATAGATGCAAATTTGCGTTTTGGGTGATTTTAATCTGTCTAAGGTTACATGCATATATATTGCAGGGGACTTAACTCCAACGAATATAAATCAGGGTTATGAAATAAATTTGATTGACAGTCTATCCAGTATAGACTGACATCAAATTAATTATATTTTTAATAACTTAAATAAATTGTTAGATTTAATTTATATTACCTCAAATATTAAATTCAATATCATAGAATGTCTTTATCCCATCCAGAAACAATGTATGCATCATATGCCACTAATTATTGATTTAGAGTTTTACGAATATTTTGAGTTTTCGGAAAATAACAAACTGTTCAATTTTAATTATTGTAATTTCAATATATTGAACAGCATGTTACTTAATCCAAACTGGCGCGTACTATTTGATGGTTATAATGCCGAATCATGTTTTAGTATTTTTAAATCTCAGGTTTTTACTACGTGCAATTCGCATATTCCGCGTAGAAATAAAACTATTCACAAAATTCCTTGGTATACAAGGGGTCTTAAAAAGTTGAAAAATCAAAGAAATAAGTTTTTGAAATTGTTCAGGGCTACCAATGAGCCAACTCATAAAGAAAAATATTTACACTTCATGCGTGAATTTAATTTCCTTAATAAATTTTTATATAAGCAATACATCTTGCAGTATGAATCAAATATTAAAACTAATCCAAAATCTTTTTGGAATTTTATACAGTCCAAAAGAGGTAGATCGCAAATTCCTTTCTCAGTGTTTTTTTAATGTAAATATGTAAATATGTTAATATGTAATGTAAATTTGTTTGCCGATTTTTTCAAGTCAAACTTTGTTGTTGACAATAATAATTATATTGGAAATGGAATGGAATCTGTTGATGCTTTTACAGGTATAGGTACTTTTTCTGTTTCCGTTAACGATGTACTTGAGGCTATCCAGAGTATGAAAGAATCATGTAAGGATGATATTGATGGTTTTGCCACAATAATTTTCTTAAAATGTTCACATGCTTTAACGGCCCCACTTTGTGACATCTTTAATAAGTCCCTATCTGAAGGTAATTTCGTTAAGTGCTGGAAAATTGCCGCTATAACCCCTATTTTTAAGTCTGGAAATAAATACAAGGTTGCTAACTATAGGCCAATCTCTAAATTATCTAATGTCTCGAAAATTTTCGAAAGTGTCATAAAAGCTAAACTAAGTTTCTTAATCAAACGTTATATTTGTCCGGAACAACATGGCTTTATTTCTGGTCGGTCAACAGTGTCAAATTTAATCCTTTTTTCTGAGTACTGTGTATCCGCGTTTGGAATGGGTCATCAAGTCGACGTGACTTATACCGATTTCGCAAAAGCATTTGACAGAGTATCTCATAAACTGTTGCTCTTAAAATTATCAAAAATGGGATTTCATTCCTCATTTCTGGCCTGTATTAAGTCTTAATTGCAAGACAGGATATGTTTTGTCAGTATTAATAATGTTAAATCTTCTCAATTTATAGCTTCTTCAGGAGTTCCGCAGGGTAATATCCTTGGACCCTTGTTTTTTATTCTTTTTATCAACGATATTTCCAAATGCATTTTAAAATCTCGTTTTTTGCTCTATGCGGATGGCTTAAAACTTTTTCAGGAAATTTCCTGCTCTACAGACGTTGTTGAACTACAAGCGTATATTACTAGAGTTTTAACTTGGAGTCAAACTAATGGTTTACCGTTAAACTTCGCAAAATGTTATCATGTTACTTTCTCTAAACTCACTCTCAATACATTGAGCAGTTCCTACTTTTTATTTAATTCAATAATCCAATCCGCTGATACTTATCGCGATTTGGGTGTTATTTTTGATGCGAAATTTACGTTTATTGACCATATAAATTTTTTCATTCCTAAGGCTTACTCTTTACTGGCATTTATACGTAGAAATAGTAGGGAGTTCTGTGATCCACATACCTTAACCCGCATCCATCGTTTGCATCAAATTGATGCAAATTCTTGAAACACATTCATATATTAAAAACAAATATGCATATTTAAATTCAGAATTTTGGCTACCTTCCTAAAATATCAAAATAAACAAGTGAACAGTTCTACAGTTAGAGATAGTCTTATACTTATCGCGCTAGAATAGTTAATAAATTGAAAATATTCCAATGAATAATATTGTCTTTTTGTATCTGCATCAAATTGATACACAACGTACTTTTCGTTTCTAGAAATTTCCGATGGATGCGGGTTAAGTTATTTAATGCTTTTGTAAGATCTAGATTTGAGTATGCTTCCATTATTTGGTCTCTATTTTATGCTTCTACCTCTTTCAGACTGGAAAAAATACAAAAGAACTTTACCAGATTTGTACTGCGATCAACTCTTGACTCAAGACGAAAGATTTCATCGCTCTTATTCATACACGATATAATTTCTGGCATTATTGACTACAGTTGGGGTTGCAGTTAGGATTGCAGTTGGGGTTGGGGGAATTCTGTCACAAATGACATCTGAAGGATACGAGGTGCCTATTGAGTCAAACACAGAGCAGCGATACTCGCAACTAGATAGAGAGGCAGTAGACATTTTCTTTGGTATAAAGAGGTTTCATCACTATTTATATGACAGACGTTTTACGCTTGTTACTGATAACAAGCCAACAACAACATATATTTAATCCCAAGAAAGGGATTACAATTATGGCAGCAAATTGGCTGCAGCGAATAGCGTTAACACTCTCAGGGTATGATTACGATATAGTGCACATTAAGTCTGAAGCAAACATTGCAGAATATTTTTCAAGGTAGTTAGACTCTTAATATCGAGGTAGTTAAAAGCTACACTGCATCCGACAAAATACTAGGAAAATTTTTACATTTTATAAAAACAAAATGGCCAGAGAAAACATCTGACGTATAGTTATTATATTTTGTTCGGAAATTAGAGCTTTCGGAAGAAGAAGGATGCTTATTTTGGGGCTATAGAGTAGTGATTCCGGCTTCGTTACAAACTAGGGTGGGTAACTTTTTACACGAATCTCACATTGGGGATTAGTAAAATAAAATCTATGGTCAGAGAGTGTTGCTGATGGCCGAACCAAAGTAAAGATTTGGAAAATTTAATAAAAAATTGTGAACCTTGTTTAATGAATCGCTCCAACCCAGTCAAACAAGAATTTATACCTTGGGAATGGCCGGACCAACCCTGGTCGCGCATCCATATCGATTTTTCGGACTTTTCCTAAACCGTTGGTGTTTAATCGTCATTGATAGCTATAGTAAATGGGCTGAATGTATAGACATGGGCAAAAGCACTACAAGTAGTGCAACCATTATGGTTCTTTAAGAGTTGTTCCCGCGGTTTGGTTTGCCCCATGAAATTGTGTCAGACAACGGTTCATCTTTCTGTCAAAAGAATTCAAACAATTTGTTGATATGAATGCTATCAAGCATATAACAACGCCTGTGGGTCACTCTGCCACAAATGGACAGGCAGAAAATTTAGTTAAAACTATGAAGAATGCTCTTAAGAAAAACTTGTACCAAACTGAGAATTCTCAATTCAAAAATGCGCTTTTAAGATTTTTGTTAGACTATAGAAACACTGTTCATACTAGCACAAGCGTATCACCGGCTCGTCTAATATTTAACAGGCAACTTAGAACGAGATTAGATGTTTTGAATCCGATACATAAGGCAATTCATATGGAAACCGAATGTATAAAACAAAAAGTTCTCCAGAAACAATCTGATCAAAAGAAATATTACTCGGGCGTAAAAAAATAAAAAGATACTGGAAAAAATTGATCTAGTTATTGCAAAAAATTACTCAGTTCCAGGAAAATTTCCGAGTAGCACACGGCCTTATTGATTGTATCGTTGAAGTGGTGCATCGCTTTTCCAATTGATTTTAAGCATAACATAACGCAAATACTAAAAGACAACACAAAAGAGAACACTGCACATGCACAACAGATCCATATAAGTGTGAAATACATAAGTATGAAAAGTACATACGGCAACGACAGAATAATGCTGTCTCTCACTTCCAATGTACTCACAGTTGCAAAAAATTTAGAAAGATTGCACAACAGCAAAAGTAGTGAAAAAAGTACTACAAAAACTGATCCTTCATACAAATCGTATGGTAGAAAATGTCGGGTCATTTTGACCCCGATAAACGTATAGTGCACATCAGAAATCTGCATGAATGGATTCATTTGCTGTTTCAAGTTCCTTTAATTTTTCAACTCCCTGCAAGTCGAGGCAGGCAAGCAACAAGTTTGCGCGAATCATAGGCAGCAAAAATTAAGTCGCCAAATGTAGAAAACTTGAAATGTAGAAACTTGAAATGTAAGGAAAAAGCAATTATTTTGCCTACAAATCGTGTCAAGATGTTATTATTAACCGAATAAAATTCTATTCAAGTTTTTATTTGTGAAGTTGTGATAAAAAGTGTTTATAGGCAAAGCTAGTTACTTAAAATTAAGCAAAACGTGGCGTATCAAGACAAACGACCGGTACGGTCGATAGCAACGAATCAACTGCCTACTCTGCTTCTTTGTGTTGTTTTTCTGCACGCTGATTGAGTTGCCAGATTGAGTTGACAGCTCGGCCTCTCCTGATATATCGTCCTCACTGGACGATTCGGTCGCTCCGGTGTCATCATCAGCACCATCGAAGTTGGGGTCTATACTGGACCATGGCTTCATATGCTCTGGAGAAAACACTCCACTATTGGGTTTCTGAGTACGTTGCTTGTCGGGAAAATCTTCCACAATGTACCTGTCGAAGCTCAGCACCTTTGCAATGACATAGGTTCCTTTGTATGCTGGTTCAAGTTTGTTTGATTTTCCGGTTGCTGTTGGTATGTGGTCAATCACGACAAGGTCACCTTCATTGTACTGACGTGGCTCCTGATGCTTAGAATCATAACTTATTTTCCATTTACGTTGAGCCTCAATTATATTTTGTGCAACATCTTGCTGCTTACTCGGTGCTTCATACGACTGCTCATCACGGTCGTGCAATGCCTGTATGATACGATTTTCATTCATATCCCGCGGATTGAATCTAAATATGAGTTCGTTGGGCGAAAACTTTGTTGTGGAATTTCTCTGCGAGTTGATGCTCCACTGCAGCCGTGGGATCTCAGCATCCCATTCGTTGTCCCATTTACTGGAACATTTTCGTGCGCTAAAAACCGATTTATTTATGCGTTCCGCTTGTCCGTTGGCTCTGGGTGTGCGTACCGCTGATTTCATATGTTGAATTCCATGTCGGCTGAGGAAGTTTAAGAATTCTTTCGACGTGAAGGCTGAGCCACGGTCTGACGTCAGTATTACTGGCTGTCCAAAAATTGAAATGACTTCCTCAAGCATGGCTATGACAGGGGTCGTCTTTGTGTTACGAAGTGCTCGAAATATCGAGAATTTGCTGAAAGCACACACCAACTTTATTACATAGTAATTACCTTTCTTACTGCGAGCGAACGGTTCAAGATGATCTACGTTGACACTCCTGAATGGAATGGGTATAACATCTCTTACGTGGAGCCGGCTTTCAGATTTTCCACCTCTCACCTTACTCATGCAACATTCAGGACACGCTGCCACATATGATTTGACGTATCTTCGCAACCGGTGAAACCAAAAGTACTGCCGCATTCTCTCAATCGTCTTGTCCACTCCGAAATGGCCTGCATCGTCATGACATGATTTTGCTATACAGCTTTAATTCATTATGAACTTTACGATGAAGTCGTCCCTTACGCATGATGTACTCGCTCTTGACTTGCTTTGCTGTTGATGGATCAGTCTCCGTTTTTCAAGGGATCCAACATCTTTTTAAGGCAAATCCTTAATGATGTTGTTCAAATTTTCGTCTTGCCTCTGAAGCGTTAAGATCCAATCGTCGTCGCAGTTCGATTTGCTGAATATTTTCTGGGCCACCGTCGTAGGCTCCTCCGGTGGGAGCGTTGGTATGCGGCTCATGCCGTCTACATGGCTCATCTTAACACCCGCTCGATGAATGCACAAATCGTACTCCTGCTGCTTTAACCTGCTGCTTTCGTTGTCGTAATAGCGTTACAATCCGTAACAACTTGTAAATAGGTGCCAAACAAATACACCCGAAATATTTCTAAGGCTTCCACTAAAGCTAGTACTTCAAGCTCATAAAAAAAAAAAAAAAATAACTGGCCATTTCAGCACTTGAAAGGACTTTGACCTAGCTTTTTATGATCAATTGTGTTGTGCGTGTTATTAAGTTTGTACACAATCGACCGAGAACCGGACCTACATGTTTAATGCCGACTCCGAACGGCGATGAACTGAATGTTCTCGTTCTCAAGAAGCTTTACATGGCATTTTGATTACTCTCTGAGGTTTACCATTGTCTGCAGAGAGGTGGCGGCCGTACAGAAAAATTATTTCAATTCAAATAATTTTCTATCGTTGCTGGGGTTCGAACCTGGGTCTCCAGGTTCGTTGACTTAGCGGCCACGCACTTTAACCAACTACGCCACGGACGCCACTTCAAGCTCATGGCTGGAATAATTCTCTTCGGCTTTACTGCACTGTCTGCTATGATAAAATACCGTCTTGAGGTCTCCTTCAGGTTCTCTTTGAAATAATATACCCGATAATCCGTGAGAATCTTTTCCCAACAATCGGCTGATCAGTTGTAACTGAAATTTCCATTTCCGTTGTCTTACAACGTCCACGCCCAGTCAGATCTTCCGCAAAACAGTCCGCGTAATCGTTTATAAAATGATCCAAGGCCTCGCTGTCCTCTCGATCAAGTTGCTCATCCATATCGTAGGAATTTGCACGTTTGGACTGCACTTGCATCACCCCCTGCGTCGATAATCAAACGTTGATCTGGTCTACAAATCGCGTCTCGACCTAATAAGACCGCATGAGGAAGGCATCCATCAGGAACTATTTGAAGAGAAGCATCAATGTTCTGCTCATTCATCTGTATCATACACTCAATCATTTCACTCGACTGGTCAGAGGCTCCACCGAATCCCTTTAAACTTTTCAGCCTATTTTTACGCTTCATAGAGATTGGAACCGAGGACTCGCAAATCAATGAGAAATCGCTTCCAGTGTCGACGAAAGCTTCAATTTTCTGGTTGTTTAAGTTTATTTCAACTATAACAGGAGGTTGACCTCTGAATCGAGTGAGCTCTCTTCGATTTTGGCCACCGTCGACTTCTTTGCCTGACAATTCTTTACCGTGTGACCAACCTTTAAGCACTGAGTGCACCGCACCTGACGTTGTGGATGAGAGCATTTAATCGCGCTGTGCCCAAATCCATTACAGTTGTAGCACTTTATATTTTTGCGTTCGGCTGAATTTCTCGTACTCTCATCATTTCAGAATTTGCTTCTGTTGAACCTACAGCTGCTGGTTTTACTGGTTGCACGTTTGGTAGTGTTGACAAGTTCTCGATTGAACGTAAGAGCTCGTTGCAAGTTTGTATATTCATAGCCAGAAGTGTGCGTGTAAGGTTAGAGTCGTTTAAACCATTAATTATGTATGAATTTAAAGATAAGTCATCCAACTCACCTTTCCTACCAATGGCCAACATGAAATAATAATATGCCATGAGGCTTGCATTGGGTTTGCGCCGTCGCCTCATAAGTTCTCGGTGTACGTCTGCTACATTGACTGTTACAGAAAAGTCTCTCTTAAGTGCGTATACAAAATCTGCCCACGATCGCATAGCTGGTTGCGAGTCCAGCCAGTCCTTCGCAACTCCTCGTAATTTCTGCGGAGCCGCAATTAAACCATCTCGTTGCTCCAAATACAAATTTGTTGTAGTTGCTCTACTTTATTGACGAATTGTTGAGCCGTCAAAAATCGTTCCACAGGGTTGAACTCTGGAAGCACATCAATGATGTCTCGTGGAGTACCTGAACGTAGTCCGTGCGTTGGCGAAGAAACTTTGACTTGGTCTGCGTGCTGTGTATAAACGTTTTGTTGTTGTTGCTGACCATTCTGAGGTGCCGCGCACTGCAAGCTTTGGCTGTTGCCAGAATTTTCGGCTGCGCTCCTTTGGACATGCGCCAGGAGGCTCACAGACTGTGCTAGCCCCTCGACTACCGCTCGCAAACTTTCCATTAGTTCTTGCCACGGTTCCACAGCTGCTACTTCTACGTGTTCAAACGCTTCTCTCTCGACTTCATCTGTGCTCAGCGTCTCCATGAGCTTTGCCAGCTTATGTGCCTTTGTACCTGTTGTTGGTACGTTTCGTTAGCGCAAAAGCATGTTTATCTGCTCGGATTTTAAAAGCTCTAATTTAATGCTCATTTTATTAATTTTTAAAACTTTAAGCGTGCAAATAAATTAAACGAATTTGCCCTTCTCGTTGACGTTCGGTTTTCCCCTTTGTGCAGCTAACCGTCGCTGCTGTAGTTTTTCGGTTTAATGTTTCGTTTTGTGTTTGATGTGCAACTTATCGTTGTTGCCTTTCACACCTTCGTTATTGGCCGTCCTTGTGTAGCTGAGTGTTTCTACCGTTCTCCTTTCTTTAAATCGAATGTTCGATGTGCAGCCGAACGTCGCTGCCGGTGTTTTTAATATTTGAATTCAACCGTCTCTGTGCAGCTCAACGTTGCTGCCGTTGATTGATTCAACTTAAACTTACGCTATGCAGCTGAGCGTTGCTGCCGTTATTTTTTTTATTTGCAGCGAAAAACGCTGCCGTTTCTGCGATGATTTTCTAGAAGTGATTGAACGTTATAGATTCGGGTGAATCCCACTTCTGATATGTCAAGATGTTATTATTAACCGAATAAAATTCTATTCAAGTCTTTATTTGTGAAGTTATAACAAAAAGTGTTTACAGGCAAAGCTAGTTATTTAAAATAAAGCAAAACGTGACGTATCAAGGCAAATGACCGGTACGGTCGACAGCAAGGAATCAACTGCCTACTCTGCTTCTTTGTGTTGTTTTTCTGCACACTCTGTGTGCCTGTCAGCGTTGCCAGATTGAGTTGACAATCGTTTATTCTCAAGTCTGTTTACGAAGTTCGTGGAATTAACTTCGTGTCGTCAATGGTAACTTCGTTTTGTCGAGTTGAGAAAACAGTTTAACTTTAAAGAAGTGTCGACCACAACAATAGCTGTTGTCTCATTTACTCTTTCATGTATACGCAAAAAGATAAAGTGTTGCTCCACACTCGTGTGTACTACACCATCGACACTGCATTGGGTTGAATTATGTTTGTTTGTTTTTTTTTTGTTGTTGTTTATTTTTTATTTTGTCACTTTGTATAGAAAAGTATAAGTAGACGCTCGTCAGTGGCTTTCTGCGGCAGCGCAGACGCATAGTCTTGAAAACAGACTTTAAAAGTAGAAAGCTTCAATTTTTTCTACCAATTAATGTAGGGTGGAAACAAAATAGAATCAAGTCTGAGTTATGATTCGTTTTTCAGAAACACGTCGTGACTTGTAGGGTAGAAACATATCAAGTTTCTCCAAGTCAAGTCGAAACTTGATTATTTTCAAGTTACTTGATTTTCAATTGACTTGTTGCAGATCTCTGGTGCACATGTCAGTTATTTGTCTCTGCAATGCACATATGTCACACATGTACAATTTTTTCACTATGGTTACAAAGATACAAGTTCAACAAATAAAATGGTATTTTTATATCCCTACGTTTAAAAAACGTAAACGGGGTATATTAATTTTGTGACTCCGTTTGTAACGCCCATAAGGAGGCATGGTAGGAATAAAAAAATATATTTATTCTTGATCAGCATCACCACCCGAGTCGATTTAGCCATGTCCGTCTGTCCGTTTGTCCGTCTGTGATCACGATTAGAGCCGTAATGTTCAAGCTATCATCACGAAATTCAATATTTACGCTTTTATTTAAAAAATAAAGGTCAAGTTCGAAAATGAGCTAAATCGGATCATAACCACGCCTAGCTTCCATACAAAGTGACTTTATCAAAACGGTTAAATCTCTTAGAATTCCACAAAAATTAATATATAAAATCGAAATTTCGCATATAAAATATTTCGCATGAAATTTCGCTTTGATAATTAATATACACTCTGAGTATAAAACTCAACCAAATCGGGTGAAAAACACGCCTACCTCTTATACAAAGTGACTTTATAAAAAATGTAAAATTTCTTTAAATTCCCCAAAACTTAATACATGGAGTTGAAATTTTGCATATGAACTTTAATATAAAACCTTTACTCTGTGTACGAAATTCAACCAAATCGAGTGTAAACCACACCCACCTCCCATACAAAGTGACTTCATCTAAAAACAAAATAAAATATTTTCTGTTAAAACTATGACGAAAATGTTTTTACAAATAAAAATTTTTTGGACTGCTTAAGACTTTGAATATACTTTGATTTGGACGTGGGGGTAATTTAACTTCAACCCAGTCGAAGATCATGTCGCGGTCTAAAACTTTAGTTGCGCCAAAGTGACGTACGGACAAAACTACACGGCGACCATTTTATGAGTAGTCATAAAACGACGATTTTGTTTTGTCCGGACGTAATCACTGTGCGTTTGGAGTGGCGCCCAACACACACATGCACTCCAGTGGCCATTAAACCACTTTAATTATTACTTCTAAAACTCGGTTTGGCTAAGGTTTCTCCTTGTGCTCCATGCTCGACGAAACTGATATCCCACGAGTGACTGAACGCACGGAATTGCGCGACAAATACCACGAACAGGACTAGGACTGTTATTGTGAAAAAGAGAAAAAAATCACTTGGCCAAGTCACAATGAGAGTAGCCATTGTGGGCTGTGGAAGGTGTGGAGTGTTGCCACACCAATACTAGCATAGATGCCGCCAAGATGTAGAAAAACACTTGGTGGGTAGAAGGTTTTATTTAAAATTGCTCAAGATGCACCTCAAAAAATCCGTAAAACGATTTTGAAAATAGGTGTGAGCAAAGCCTTCAGGTGTGAATACCGGTTTCTACGAAAACCGCATCTATGCTAGAAAAAAGATGGCTGTGTTTAGGTTCCCATCTTGTGGAACCTAAGCATTGTCAGTCTGCACCGCTGGTTGGCAGTTCAGTTCGGTCTGAATAGTGAAGTGAGTTGGAAGTGTGCCAAGTGCTGTGACAAAAAAAAATATTGTGCCAAGAGGTTTTTTGACCATCGGTCGAAAATTTAAGACAAAAAAAACAAAAAAAATATATATATATATAGCCATATCTATATATATATCTAGTGAAGTGGTTCAAGTGACGCTGTCGAGCCCACCAGGACAGACGGAGTCCGTGGGATTTTTGGATCGGGAGCCGCTGGAGTGAGGAGGAACTAGAGGCCAGGACCTGGACTATTATCAGGGAGTACCTTTTTCTATATATATAGCATACTCGTATATGTGGTTGTGTGTGTTGGTGCGCTCACCACACCCAGTGTTTTACCTTTTTTTTCTTTATTGTCCGTTTTTTTTTTGGTGTTACCGCGCTTGTTTTTTTTTTCTCTTTTCCGTTTTTTTCTGTAGTCGTGCTCCGCGTTCGCTTTGGCGCGTTTTTTTTTTTTTGTTTGTTAGGCCCCTCGCACTCGAGCCTAGTTCCGTCCGGAACAGGTAAAATAAATTAATTCCACCGCTGGAATTGTGAGAGGGTCCAAGTCATCTCCTTGGACCCGCAACTAGAGTGCGACCCAAAAATTGGGTTATTTTTTGTGTTGTCCCTGTTTACGACATATTCTTTTTTTAATTCCTCGTTATATTTTTTTATTATTTTTTCTTTTTATTTTTTTTATCGTTCTTTTTATATTTTTGCCCCACTGTGCACAAGGTTAATAAGATTTTGAGGAAAAGTCTTATTAAGTGCACAGTCATCGGTATCTTCCGCGATAATACCGTCCTGGTATAAATACCCACACCCGTCTCCGCTGAACAGGTGGCAACCCTTGTCGTCGGCACTATTGTGCACTTGGGTTCCACATAAAATAAACGAAACAGCTGTTCGCGCATTAATCAAATAAGTGCTAAACTCGCGATCGCGCCGGGAAAGTTTTTGTTTAAATTAATAAAGATATAAGTGTGCGCGATTATAAAAGCGTTTTGTAAACCCTTTAAAAAAAAAGTGCGAACAAAAGTGCCGCGATAAATTGGCGCCCAACGTGGGCCTCGAAAAACAAAAAAAAAAACAATCAAAAAGTGTTTTTTGTGCGGAAAAAAAAACAAAAACAAGTGTTTGATTGTGCGCCGCCGGTAGCACAATCTGCGTGTGTTAAATAGTGGGAAAAAAAAACAAACAAATAACTCAAAAAGTGCGGGTAGTGTCGTTATAAAAAGTAAATTAAGTTTGCAAATCCAAGTTCGCGTGGTGGAAGCCGTCGGTTCTACCTAGTGGTGCGCAGGACAGACGGACATTTCGTTTCGGACGGACACTTGTGTGTTCTTGGACGGGCATTTTTTTTTTGTTGTTTTTTTTTGTTTAATCACATTTCGGACGGACATTTTGTTTACTTTCGGACATTTTGCAAATATTCCGACGGACATCTCTGTAGACATTCGGACAGACATTTTTATATTAATTTTGGACGGACACTATTAAACAAAAAAACACAATTCCTTTATAAATATCTTATATTAATAAAATTTTCTTCCAGAAGCAGGGCGACGGTGGTAAGCGCTTTTTTTTGTTGATTTCGTGGCGTTGGTGAGGAGCAGCGGACATTTTGAGTAGTGCGCTGACAACTTGTTGGGGCGTAGGAAATTGGCATCGGAGCAGAAATTGCGTCAGCAGGTAGCCAAGATAGTGAATCGTTTGTTCGCAGGTTTGGACACTCCAGCGCAGATAGGCGACCACAGGACTTCCCGGTGAGTCTGTTCCATTTATTGTGGTAGGGATTCACAAAATTTGCGTATAGAGTTTAGCGAAGCCACAGTGAGCGCAATTGCGTGGGCAAGGCACGTTCATATTTTTTTTGTTCACTAGTTGATGTTTTTGTGCACAGTGGGCTAGGTGCGAGTAAGATTTAATTAAAATTTAATTTAAAATTAAATTAAAATTAAATTTAAAGTAAATTAAAATTAAATTAAAATTAAATTAAAATTAAATTAAAATTAAATTAAAATTAAATTAAAATTAAATTAAAATTATATTAAAATTAAATTAAAATTAAATTAAAATTAAATTAAAATTAAAATTAAAATTAAAATTAAAATTAAAATTAAATTAAAATTAAAATTAAAATTAAAATTAAAATTAAAATTAAAATTAAAATTAAAATTAAATTAAAATTAAATTAAAATTAAAATTAAAATTAAAATTAAAATTAAAATTAAAATTAAAATTAAATTAAAATTAAATTAAAATTAAATTAAAATTAAATTAAAATTAAATTAAAATTAAATTAAAATTAAATTAAAATTAAATTAAAATTAAATTAAAATTAAATTAAAATTAAATTAAAATTAAATTAAAATTAAATTAAAATTAAATTAAAATTAAATTAAAATTAAATTAAAATTAAATTAAAATTAAATTAAAATTAAATTAAAATTAAATTAAAATTAAAATTAAAATTAAAATTAAAATAAAATTAAATTAAAATTAAATTAAAATTAAATTAAAATTAAATTAAAATTAAATTAAAATTAAATTAAAATTAAATTAAAATTAAATTAAAATTTAAATTAAAATTAAATTAAAATTAAATTAAAATTAAAATTAAATTAAAATTAAATTAAAATTAAAATTAAATAAAAATTAAATTAAAATTAAATTAAAATTAAATTAAAATTAAATTAAAATTAAATTAAAATTAAATTTAAATTAAAATTAAAATTAAAATTAAAATTAAAATTAAAATTAAAATTAAAATTAAAATTAAATTAAAATTAAATTAAATTAAATTAAAATTAAAATTAAAATTAAATTAAAATTATATTAGCATTAAAATAAAATTAAATTTAAATTAAAATTAAATTAAAATTAAATTAAAATTAAATTAAAATTAAATTAAAAATAAATTAAAATGAAATTAAAATTAAATTAAAATTAAATTAAAATTAAAATTAAATTAAAATTAAATTAAAATTAAATTAAAATTAAATTAAAATTAAATTAAAATTAAATTAAAATTAAATTAAAATTAAATTAAAATTAAATTAAAATTAAATTAAAATTAAATTAAAATTAAATTAAAATTAAATTAAAATTAAATTAAAATTAAATTAAAATTAAATTAAAATTAAATTAAAATTAAATTAAAATTAAATTAAAATTAAATTAAAATTAAATTAAAATTAAATTAAAATTAAATTAAAATTAAATTAAAATTAAATTAAAATTAAATTAAAATTAAATTAAAATTAAATTAAAATTAAATTAAAATTAAATTAAAATTAAAATTAAAATTAAAATTAAAATTAAAATTAAAATTAAAATTAAATTAAAATTAAATTAAAATTAAATTAAAATTAAATTAAAATTAAATTAAAATTAAATTAAAATTAAATTAAAATTAAATTAAAATTAAATTAAAATTAAATTAAAATTAAATTAAAATTAAATTAAAATTAAATTAAAATTAAATTAAAATTAAATTAAAATTAAATTAAAATTAAATTAAAATTAAATTAAAATTAAATTAAAATTAAATTAAAATTAAATTAAAATTAAATTAAAATTAAATTAAAATTAAATTAAAATTAAATTAAAATTAAATTAAAATTAAATTAAAATTAAATTAAAATTAAATTAAAATTAAATTAAAATTAAATTAAAATTAAATTAAAATTTTATTAAAATTGAGTTACAATTAAATTAAAATCAAATTAAAATTAAATAAAACTTAAATTAAAATTAAAGTAAGATTAAATTAAAATTTAATTGAAATTGCATTGAAATTGAAGTTGAAGTGAATTTGAATTGGAGTTAAATTAAAATTGAATTGAAGTTGATTTAAAATTAAATTGAAATTAAATTAGAATCAAATTGGAATTTAAATTAAAATTAGATTAATTAAATCAAAATTACATTGTTACTGGATTAGAAATTAAAATAATATTAAAATTCAAATTAATTTAAAATTCGAAATAAATTAAAAATTAAATGCAAGTTAAAGGGAGATGAACTAAAAATTAAAACAACATTAAATTAAAATTTAATTAAAAATAGACTAAAATTTAAATCCAGGAAAATTATTGTTAACATAAATCGAAATAAAGTGAAACGAGTTGGAAATAAATTTAATTAAAACAAATTAAACTACGTTAAATAAAAAAAACACTGAAGTAAAAGTTAAAATAACTTAAACTAAATTAAATCAAACTATACTTAATTAATAAACTAATAACTTTATTGGATTTTAATTGGAGGTGAATTGGGATAGTGGTCCGAGGTTGAATTAAATTGAAGCGATTTCGTGCTATTAATTTAATTATTTAAATTTAATTTAATTACATTTAAATAACATTTCTTTTTATTTTAACGACTTTTTTATATATATATATATTTTATTATTTTTATATTATCTTTTTCCCATTATTTTGGTTGTTTTATTTTCGTCAATTATTTTTTTTTTTGTTGTTAGATAAAATAAAAATTAAAAACGTCTGAGTCTTTCGAAAAAAAAAGACCCGAGTTCAATCCGGAAATTACTCGCGAATATTTGATACGGTTCTTTCTTTGGTCGCTGGTCCGACTTTTGAGGTCGGTCCGTCTCTGAATAGTTCAGAGAATTTATTTATTGCATTTTTATTTTTATTGTAACACTGGTTCGACGTTTGTTGTTGGTCCACTAACATTTATATTTTTGGTTTTATCTATTTCGTTTTTGGTTTATTTTAATATACGTCCGGGTTTGTTTGTCTTTTCTTTTCTTATTTTTCTTATTTTGTAGTAGGTTATCAGCGATTTCAGTTTTTTTATCCTTGTTTATTTTTTCTTGTCTTGTAATCTGATACCATGGAGATCAACCGTTTAAACCAAGAAGAGTTGGTGTACGAGATGGAGTCTCGTGGGTTACAAACAGGTACGGTTGACTCTATGAGGAAAACCTTGAGAGCGTCAAGGCATCTAGAGCGCAGGGACTCGGTCGACATCTTCGCCGTGTACCCGTTCGAGTTCTCCGAGGATAAGGCAGCGTTGGAGGCGAAGATCGTGGAGATCGAGGCACTAATGGAGACCCACCACAGGACCCGAAGTCTTCAGAGTTCCTGAAGATTATGACCAAGATCGAGTGGAGCGTTGGTCGGGTTAACCGGTCTAGGCCTACGTCCGCCAGTATGGTATCCGAGCAGATGGAGCTGAGGAACAGGCTGATGTTGCTCCTGACGGATCTTCTGGAGCTAGCTGGTGTGCAGGATGAGGAAGACGAGGTACCACCAAAACCCGTCAAAACTACGGAGGAGATGGCCAAGCCAAGGGCCACGCTACAAAAAACTGCTGCGGTTGAGGACGATGTTCCACCGGTGTCCGAACCCGTGGCAGGTCGCTCGGTTAGTGAAGAGGGAGGTCTGCAGTATCCGGAAAAAATTTGTCGAAGTGGGAGTTGAAGTTATCTGGAGAAAAGGTAGGAGTGTCCTTAAGTTCGTTTTTAGAGAGGGTAGAGGAGCTTTGTGAAGCTCGAGGGGTCAGTGAGACCCAACTTTTTAGAGGGGCAGTAGATTTGTTTAGTGGTAAGGCGCTTTTATGGTTCCGTGCGGTACGTTAGGCCGTGTCAGGTTGGCCGGAGTTGGTGAAGGAGTTGAAACTGGAGTTTCTCCTACCCAACTACGACGAATTATTGATGGATGAGATTAGGAGAAGGACTCAAGGGGGCAATGAGTCCGTAGGGATTTTTGTAGCGGCAATGAGAGGCTTATTTGGTCGGCTGGCCGAACCTCTTTCTGAACGCCGAAAGTTAGGGTTAGTGATGTCGAATTTGACACCCTTTTTTCAAACTCAGCTAGGTTTAGCTGAGCCAACCACCTTGTCCGAATTGGTCTCTTTAGGTCGTAAGTTGGAAGCCGTAAGAACGAATGTGGAATCATTCGTCCCACCGCCAAGCAGTCGTTCGAGGAATCTTCTGGAGCCGCACTTAGCGTACGTTTCAGCAGAGCCCGCTGTGGCTGAAGTGAACGCCCCGCTCAGGGCGCAACGATTGGAACGCAGGATTTCTTCGCCACCACAACCGACGTTCCGGTGCTTTAATTGCAGACGTTTTGGACATGTTTCGGTCAACTGTCCAAAGGGAATTAAGTGCTACGGCTGCGGAATGGCCGGGTACATGAAGCGCGATTGTCCTCGGTGCTCGAATAGAGCAGGGCCGTCAAAAAGACGCGGGTTCAGGGCCGAAGCAGATAGGGGCCGAGAGGGGCTAAGGGAGGGACCTAACCCGAACATGTCGGGAAATGTGTTGCGAGCCCATGCAGACGCAGGGCAAGGAGCTCGCAGAGAATGAACAGGTTGCCTGCGAGCAACCAGCTGGCTAGGGTAGATAGGGACATAGAAAATTGTTGTCATGAGGTTATATTAGGGTTTACACTCTTAGAAAAATAATTAGATAATAGGCCTTATTTAGGTGTTAGGATTTTTGGAGTTTTTCTGAGAGGATTGTTAGATTCGGGAGCTTCAAGAACCATCATTGGTCGCCCAGGGTGGGATATTTTAAGTTCTTGGGGTATAGAGTTGTCTTCTTCAACCATTTCTAGGGTCGCGTTAGCGGATGGCGAATTTGTTCCAGTGCGCGGAGTTTTCACACTTCCAATCGAGGTCGAGGGCAAGTCGATTCTCATAGAGTGCCTCGTTATACCAGGCTTAGCGCAAAACCTGATTTTAGGCATTGACTTTTGGGTCAAGGCGGGCATTGTCCCGGATGTAGCCAGAAATCAGTGGAGGTTTAGCGATAGGGTAGAAGTGTCGGCAGTGGCAAGCATCGTGGAAAGGTCGGAGTTGACCTCTAGCGAAGCCGCGTCGTTGGAACGACTAGTAGGAGAGATTTTTGAGGCGATGCCCGAGGGTCTTGGCTGCACACATTTGGTCGAACATCGGATCAGGCCAAAGCCAAATGTGGAGCCCATCAAGCAGAGATACTACTAAGTGTCTCCAGCCATCCAGAAGCACATCGACGCGGAAATCGACCAGATGTTGGAGAAGGACGTGATCGAGGTCTCTCACAGTCCGTGGGTCTCACCGGTGGTCATGATAAAGAAGGACGGCTCTTATCGATTTTGTGTCGACTATAGAGCACTCAACAAGAACACCGAGCGTGATAGTTACCCGTTGCCGTATATCTCCGCAACGTTGGATAAGCTGAAAGATGCCAAATATCTTTCCAGCTTGTATATTAAATCAGCATATTGGCAGATTCCAGTCGCGGAAAAGTCAAGGGCGTTCACCGCTTTTACGGTCCCAGGTCGGGGACTTTACCAGTTCAAGCTAATGCCCTATGGCCTGCATAATGCGCCTGCCACTAGGCAGAGATTTATCGATACGGTGATCGGAGCGGATTTGGAGCTGCACGTATTCGTTTACCTGGATGACATCATCATCCTGGCGAATACGTTCGAAAAACACGTAGAGGTTTTGAGGGAAGTCCTTCGTAGAATTGGCGACGCCGGGCTACGGCTGAATAGGGAAAAATGTAATTTTTGTTTGTCTTCACTTCGATATTTAGGTTATGTTGTTGATAGGCAAGGTCTACACGTAGACCCAGAAAAGATGGAGGCGATGTTAAAGATACCCGCCCCCAGGAATGTCAAAGAAGTTCTTTCTTTTGTAGGTACTATCTCTTGGTACAGGCGATTTGTACCAAACTTCGCCGATCTAGTGAAACCACTTACGGATCTTCTAAAGAAAAACAAGAGATTTCACTGGTCGGCTGAGTGCGAAGATAGTTTTCTGAAGGCCAAAGAGCGCCTTGTCACTGCCCCTGTTTTGAGTTGCCCAGATTTTGATAGGCCCTTTTCTGTACAAACTGACGCCTCTGATTTTGGCATAGGCGCAGTCCTGACCCAGCAGTTTGATGAGGGCGAAAAGGTCATTTCTTACTTGAGTAGGTCGCTTAGTAAGTGTGAAAAAAATTATTCCACAACGGAGAAGGAATGTCTGGCAGTTTTGTGGGCAGTGGAGAAGCTGCGTCCATACATCGAGGGAGTTCATTTTACGGTGGTAACTGATCACTACTCGCTCGTGTGGCTGAACAACTTGAAGGACCCCTGTGGCAGACTGGCCAGGTGGGCCCTTAAACTACAGCAGTACGATTTTGAAATCGTACACCGCAAGGGTAAGGACCATGTCGTCCCGGATATGCTGTCGCGGAGTGTTCCAGTAATCAGCGAAATCACCGATGGACCAACGGACCCTTGGGTATTGGAGATGAGCAAGAAGGTGGCACAGACGCCCCTCGATTTTCCCGCGTGGCGTTTCGAAAACGGTGTTTTATACAAACACATTAAGGCAGGGCTTAGCAACGTTTATGATAGGGCTTATGAGTGGAAACGAGTGTTAGGGAAAAGTGAGAGAAAAGAGGCTTTGCGCGAGTGTCATGACGACCCGTTGTCAGGACACATGGGCGTACGAAAGACGTCAGCTAGGGTGGCCGAAAAATACTATTGGCCAAAGATGAAGGCAGATATAGCTAGGTATATTAAAGGATGTCAGGTTTGCCAAAAGGTGAAACCAGACAATAGGAAACCAGCTGGTGGAATGGTAAGTAGGATGAAGGATTTGGAGCCATGGAAGATGATCTCCGTGGATCTGGTAGGACCCCTTGTGAAGTCTAGTCAAGGTTACAGTTATATTTTAACTGTGGTTGACTACTTCACCAAATTCCCGCTTTTGTTTCCGTTACGTTCAGCAACGGCAAAAAGCATCTGCAAAGAGCTGGAGAACAATGTGTTCTTACTCTTTGGCGTCCCTAGGTCAATAGCGTGCGACAATGGCCCTCAATTTAAATCAGAGAACTGCAGTCTTTGTGTGACTCCTTTGGAGTGCGACTCCGGTTCACTGCCAATTATCATCCGCAGGCGAACCCGGCCGAGCGGATAAATCAGATCATTAAGACAACCCTTAGGGCTTATATTTCTGAAAATCACCGAACGTGGGATACTCACCTGGCTAAGGCTAAAGTAGCCTGCTGCATTCGCACGTCGCAGCACGAGGTGATAGGGCAATTTCCTTATGTTGTGAATTTTTGAAACATGGCGGTCCGGGGAGATAGAGACTATCGACGAAAGGATGACTTAGACGAACCGACTTGTAATAATAGTGAGGAACGAGCGGAACTCATGGCCAAGTTGAGGCAAGACATACGGACGAAAATGGAAATAGCGAGCGCCAAGATGGCAAAGACCTAACATCTGAGACGTAGGGATGTACAATACTTACCGAACGAATTAGTCTGGAGAAAGAATTTTGTGCTGTCCGAGCCAATTACTTTGCAGCAAAATTAGCACCCAAGTTTATAGGACCATATAGGGTTAAAAAAAGGGTATCTCCCTGGACTTATGTCCTCGAAGATGAGGATGGGCGTGAGAAAGGGACGTGGCACGTACAGGATCTACGGCCACATGTAGGAGAAACTTAGTATCCCCTAGGTTAGTTTTCTGTAACGAAAGTTTCTCGGTTATCAGATACCGAGCAACTTTCGTGGAGGTGGGGGTGGGGTTGTCGCGGTCTAAAACTTTAGTTGCGCCAAAGTGACGTACGGACAAAACTACACGGCGACCATTTTATGAGTAGTCATAAAATGACGATTTTGTTTTGTCCGGACGTAATCACTGTGCGTTTGGAGTGGCGCCCAACACACACATGCACTCCAGTGGCCATTAAACCACTTTAATTATTACTTCTAAAACTCGGTTTGGCTAAGGTTTCTCCTTGTGCTCCATGCTCGACGAAACTGATATCCCACGAGTGACTGAACGCACGGAATTGCGCGACAAATAACACGAACAGGACTAGGACTGTTATTGTGAAAAAGAGAAAAAAATCACTTGGCCAAGTCACAATGAGAGTAGCCATTGTGGGCTGTGGAAGGTGTGGAGTGTTGCCACACCAATACTAGCATAGATGCCGCCAAGATGTAGAAAAACACTTGGTGGGTAGAAGGTTTTATTTAAAATTGCTCAAGATGCACCTCAAAAAATCCGTAAAACTATTTTGAAAATAGGTGTGAGCAAAGCCTTCAGGTGTGAATACCGGTTTCTGCGAAAACCGCATCTATGCTAGAAAAAAGATGGCTGTGTTTAGGTTCCCATCTTGTGGAACCTAAGCATTGTCAGTCTGCACCGCTGGTTGGCAGTTCAGTTCGGTCTGAATAGTGAAGTGAGTTGGAAGTGTGCCAAGTGCTGTGACAAAAAAAAAATATTGTGCCAAGAGGTTTTTTGACCATCGGTCGAAAATTTAAGACAAAAAAAACAAAAAAAATATATATATATATAGCCATATCTATATATATATCTAGTGAAGTGGTTCAAGTGACGCTGTCGAGCCCACCAGGACAGACGGAGTCCGTGGGATTTTTGGATCGGGAGCCGCTGGAGTGAGGAGGAACTAGAGGCCAGGACCTGGACTATTATCAGGGAGTACCTTTTTCTATATATATAGCATACTCGTATATGTGGTTGTGTGTGTTGGTGCGCTCACCACACCCAGTGTTTTACCTTTTTTTTCTTTATTGTCCGTTTTTTTTTTTGGTGTTACCGCGCTTGTTTTTTTTTCTCTTTTCCGTTTTTTTCTGTAGTCGTGCTCCGCGTTCGCTTTGGCGCGTTTTTTTTTTTGTTTGTTAGGCCCCTCGCACTCGAGCCTAGTTCCGTCCGGAACAGGTAAAATAAATTAATTCCACCGGTGGAATTGTGAGAGGGTCCAAGTCATCTCCTTGGACCCGCAACTAGAGTGCGACCCAAAAATTGGGTTATTTTTTGTGTTGTCCCTGTTTACGACATATTCTTTTTTTAATTCCTCGTTATATTTTTTTATTATTTTTTCTTTTTATTTTTTTTATCGTTCTTTTTATATTTTTGCCCCACTGTGCACAAGGTTAATAAGATTTTGAGGAAAAGTCTTATTAAGTGCACAGTCATCGGTATCTTCCGCGATAATACCGTCCTGGTATAAATACCCACACCCGTCTCCGCTGAACAGGTGGCAACCCTTGTCGTCGGCACTATTGTGCACTTGGGTTCCACATAAAATAAACGAAACAGCTGTTCGCGCATTAATCAAATAAGTGCTAAACTCGCGATCGCGCCGGGAAAGTTTTTGTTTAAATTAATAAAGATATAAGTGTGCGCGATTATAAAAGCGTTTTGTAAACCCTTTAAAAAAAAAAGTGCGAACAAAAGTGCCGCGATAAATTGGCGCCCAACGTGGGGCTCGAAAAACAAAAAAAAAACAATCAAAAAGTGTTTTTTGTGCGGAAAAAAAAACAAAAACAAGTGTTTGATTGTGCGCCGCCGGTAGCACAATCTGCGTGTGTTAAATAGTGGGAAAAAAAAACAAACAAATAACTCAATAAGTGCGGGTAGTGTCGTTATAAAAAGTAAATTAAGTTTGCAAATCCAAGTTCGCGTGGTGGAAGCCGTCGGTTCTACCTAGTGGTGCGCAGGACAGACGGACATTTCGTTTCGGACGGACACTTGTGTGTTCTTGGACGGGCATTTTTTTTTTGTTGTTTTTTTTTGTTTAATCACATTTCGGACGGACATTTTGTTTACTTTCGGACATTTTGCAAATATTCCGACGGACATCTCTGTAGACATTCGGACAGACATTTTTATATTAATTTTGGACGGACACTATTAAACAAAAAAACACAATTCCTTTATAAATATCTTATATTAATAAAATTTTCTTCCAGAAGCAGGGCGACGGTGGTAAGCGCTTTTTTTTGTTGATTTCGTGGCGTTGGTGAGGAGCAGCGGACATTTTGAGTAGTGCGCTGACAACTTGTTGGGGCGTAGGAAATTGGCATCGGAGCAGAAATTGCGTCAGCAGGTAGCCAAGATAGTGAATCGTTTGTTCGCAGGTTTGGACACTCCAGCGCAGATAGGTGACCACAGGACTTCCCGGTGAGTCTGTTCCATTTATTGTGGTAGGGATTCACAAAATTTGCGTATAGAGTTTAGCGAAGCCACAGTGAGCGCAATTGCGTGGGCAAGGCACGTTCATATTTTTTTTGTTCACTAGTTGATGTTTTTGTGCACAGTGGGCTAGGTGCGAGTAAGATTTAATTAAAATTTAATTTAAAATTAAATTAAAATTAAATTAAAATTAAATTAAAATTAAATTAAAATTAAATTAAAATTAAAATTAAATTAAAATTAAATTAAAATTAACTTAAAATTAAAATTAAAATTAAATTAAAATAAAATTAAAATAAAATTAAAATTAAATTAAAATTAAATTAAAATTAAAATTAAAATTAAAATTAAAATTAAAATTAAAATTAAAATTAAAATTAAAATTAAAATTAAAATTAAAATTAAAATTAAAATTAAAATTAAAATTAAAATTAAAATTAAAATTAAAATTAAAATTAAAATTAAAATTAAAATTAAAATTAAAATTAAAATTAAAATTAAAATTAAAATTAAAATTAAAATTAAAATTAAAATTAAAATTAAAATTAAAATTAAAATTAAAATTAAAATTAAAATTAAAATTAAAATTAAAATTAAAATTAAAATTAAAATTAAAATTAAAATTAAAATTAAAATTAAAATTAAAATTAAAATTAAAATTACAATTAAAATTAAAATTAAAATTAAAATTAAAATTAAAATTAAAATTAAAATTAAAATTAAAATTAAAATTAAAATTAAAATTAAAATTAAATTAAAATTAAATTAAAATTACATTAAAATTAAATTAAAATTAAATTAAAATTAAATTAAATTAAAATTAAATTAAAATTAAATTAAAATTAAATTAAAATTAAAATTAAAATTAAAATAAAATTAAATTAAAATTAAATTAAAATTAAAATTAAAATTAAATTAAAATTAAATTAAAATTAAATTAAAATTAAAATTAAATTAAAATTAAATTAAAATTAAATTAAAATTAAATTAAAATTAAATTAAAATTAAATTAAAATTAAATTAAAATTAAATTAAAATTAAATTAAAATTAAATTAAAATTAAATTAAAATTAAATTAAAATTAAATTAAAATTAAATTAAAATTAAATTAAAATTAAATTAAAATTAAATTAAAATTAAATTAAAATTAAATTAAAATTAAATTAAAATTAAATTAAAATTAAATTAAAATTAAATTAAAATTAAATTAAAATTAAAATTAAATTAAAATTAAATTAAAATTAAATTAAAATTAAATTAAAATTAAATTAAAATTAAATTAAAATTAAATTTAAATTAAAATTAAAATTAAAATTAAAATTAAAATTAAAATTAAAATTAAAATTGAAATTAAAATTAAAATTAAAATTAAAATTAAAATTAAAATTAAAATTAAAATTAAAATTAAAATTAAAATTAAAATTAAAATTAAAATTAAAATTAAAATTAAAATTAAAATTAAAATTAAAATTAAAATTAAAATTAAAATTAAAATTAAAATTAAAATTAAAATTAAAATTAAAATTAAAATTAAAATTAAAATTAAAATTAAAATTAAAATTAAAATTAAAATTAAAATTAAAATTAAAATTAAAATTAAATTAAAATTAAATTAAAATTAAATTAAATTAAATTAAATTAAATTAAAATTAAAATTAAATTAAAATTATATTAGCATTAAAATAAAATTAAATTTTAATTAAATTAAAATTAAATTAAAATTAAATTAAAATTAAATTAAAATTAAATTAAAATTAAATTAAAATTAAATTAAAATTAAATTAAAATTAAATTAAAATTAAATTAAAATTAAATTAAAATTAAATTAAAATTAAATTAAAATTAAATTAAAATTAAATTAAAATTAAAATTAAATTAAAATTAAATTAAAATTAAATTAAAATTAAATTAAAATTAAATTAAAATTAAATTAAAATTAAATTAAAATTAAATTAAAATTAAATTAAAATTAAATTAAAATTAAATTAAAATTAAATTAAAATTAAATTAAAATTAAATTAAAATTAAATTAAAATTAAATTAAAATTAAATTAAAATTAAATTAAAATTAAATTAAAATTAAATTAAAATTAAATTAAAATTAAATTAAAATTAAATTAAAATTAAATTAAAATTAAATTAAAATTAAATTAAAATTAAATTAAAATTAAATTAAAATTAAATTAAAATTAAATTAAAATTAAATTAAAATTAAATTAAAATTAAATTAAAATTAAATTAAAATTAAATTAAAATTAAATTAAAATTAAATTAAAATTAAATTAAAATTAAATTAAAATTAAATTAAAATTAAATTAAAATTAAATTAAAATTAAATTAAAATTAAATTAAAATTAAATTAAAATTAAATTAAATTAAAATTAAATTAAAATTAAATTAAAATTAAATTAAAATTAAATTAAAATTAAATTAAAATTAAATTAAAATTAAATTAAAATTAAATTAAAATTAAATTAAAATTAAATTAAAATTAAATTATAATTAAATTAAAATTAAATTAAAATTAAATTAAAATAGGTACACATATTAAATTAGATTAATTAAGATATCTCTCGAATATAGATACATGCTTGTAATATAGTTTTTGGCCAAAAAATAGGCTTTTGTATTACTAATGAAGAAATAAATAAAATAAATAAAATTAAATTAAAATTAAATTAAAATTAAATTAAAATTAAATTAAAATTAAATTAAAATTAAATTAAAATTAAATTAAAATTAAATTAAAATTAAATTAAAATTAAATTAAAATTAAATTAAAATTAAATTAAAATTAAATTAAAATTAAATTAAAATTAAATTAAAATTATATTAAAATTGAGTTATAATTAAATTAAAATCAAATTAAAATTAAATAAAACTTAAATTAAAATTAAAGTAAGATTAAATTAAAATTTAATTGAAATTGCATTGAAATTGAAGTTGAAGTGAATTTGAATTGGAGTTAAATTAAAATTGAATTGAAGTTAATTTAAAATTAAATTGAAATTAAATTAGAATCAAATTGGAATTTAAATTAAAATTAGATTAATTAAATCAAAATTACATTGTTACTGGATTAGAAATTAAAATAATATTAAAATTCGAAATAAATTAAAAATTAAATGCAAGTTAAAGGGAGATGAACTAAAAATTAAAACAACATTAAATTAAAATTTAATTAAAAATAGACTAAAATTTAAATCCAGGAAAATTATTGTTAACATAAATCGAAATAAAGCGAAACGAGTTGGAAATAAATTTAATTAAAACAAATTAAACTACGTTAAATAAAAAAAACACTGAAGTAAAAGTTAAAATAACTTAAACTAAATTAAATCAAACTATACTTAATTAATAAACTAATAACTTTATTGGATTTTAATTGGAGGTGAATTGGGATAGTGGTCCGAGGTTGAATTAAATTGAAGCGATTTCGTGCTATTAATTTAATTATTTAAATTTAATTTAATTACATTTAAATAACATTTCTTTTTATTTTAACGACTTTTTTATATATATATATATTTTATTATTTTTATATTATCTTTTTCCCATTATTTTGGTTGTTTTATTTTCGTCAATTATTTTTTTTTTTGTTGTTAGATAAAATAAAAATTAAAAACGTCTGAGTCTTTCGAAAAAAAAAGACCCGAGTTCAATCCGGAAATTACTCGCGAATATTTGATACGGTTCTTTCTTTGGTCGCTGGTCCGACTTTTGAGGTCGGTCCGTCTCTGAATAGTTCAGAGAATTTATTTATTGCATTTTTATTTTTATTGTCGACTTTTGAGGTCGGTCCGTCTCTGAATAGTTCAGAGAATTTATTTATTGCATTTTTATTTTTATTGTAACACTGGTTCGACGTTTGTTGTTGGTCCACTAACATTTATATTTTTGGTTTTATCTATTTCGTTTTTGGTTTATTTTAATATACGTCCGGGTTTGTTTGTCTTTTCTTTTCTTATTTTTCTTATTTTGTAGTAGGTTATCAGCGATTTCAGTTTTTTTATCCTTGTTTATTTTTTCTTGTCTTGTAATCTGATACCATGGAGATCAACCGTTTAAACCAAGAAGAGTTGGTGTACGAGATGGAGTCTCGTGGGTTACAAACAGGTACGGTTGACTCTATGAGGAAAACCTTGAGAGCGTCAAGGCATCTAGAGCGCAGGGACTCGGTCGACATCTTCGCCGTGTACCCGTTCGAGTTCTCCGAGGATAAGGCAGCGTTGGAGGCGAAGATCGTGGAGATCGAGGCACTAATGGAGACCCACCACAGGACCCGAAGTCTTCAGAGTTCCTGAAGATTATGACCAAGATCGAGTGGAGCGTTGGTCGGGTTAACCGGTCTAGGCCTACGTCCGCCAGTATGGTATCCGAGCAGATGGAGCTGAGGAACAGGCTGATGTTGCTCCTGACGGATCTTCTGGAGCTAGCTGGTGTGCAGGATGAGGAAGACGAGGTACCACCAAAACCCGTCAAAACTACGGAGGAGATGGCCAAGCCAAGGGCCACGCTACAAAAAACTGCTGCGGTTGAGGACGATGTTCCACCGGTGCCACCGGTGTCCGAACCCGTGGCAGGTCGCTCGGTTAGTGAAGAGGGAGGTCTGCAGTATCCGGAAAAAATTTGTCGAAGTGGGAGTTGAAGTTATCTGGAGAAAAGGTAGGAGTGTCCTTAAGTTCGTTTTTAGAGAGGGTAGAGGAGCTTTGTGAAGCTCGAGGGGTCAGTGAGACCCAACTTTTTAGAGGGGCAGTAGATTTGTTTAGTGGTAAGGCGCTTTTATGGTTCCGTGCGGTACGTAAGGCCGTGTCAGGTTGGCCGGAGTTGGTGAAGGAGTTGAAACTGGAGTTTCTCCTACCCAACTACGACGAATTATTGATGGATGAGATTAGGAGAAGGACTCAAGGGGGCAATGAGTCCGTAGGGATTTTTGTAGCGGCAATGAGAGGCTTATTTGGTCGGCTGGCCGAACCTCTTTCTGAACGCCGAAAGTTAGGGTTAGTGATGTCGAATTTGACACCCTTTTTTCAAACTCAGCTAGGTTTAGCTGAGCCAACCACCCTGTCCGAATTGGTCTCTTTAGGTCGTAAGTTGGAAGCCGTAAGAACGAATGTGGAATCATTCGTCCCACCGCCAAGCAGTCGTTCGAGGAATCTTCTGGAGCCGCACTTAGCGTACGTTTCAGCAGAGCCCGCTGTGGCTGAAGTGAACGCCCCGCTCAGGGCGCAACGATTGGAACGCAGGATTTCTTCGCCACCACAACCGACGTTCCGGTGCTTTAATTGCAGACGTTTTGGACATGTTTCGGTCAACTGTCCAAAGGGAATTAAGTGCTACGGCTGCGGAATGGCCGGGTACATGAAGCGCGATTGTCCTCGGTGCTCGAATAGAGCAGGGCCGTCAAAAAGACGCGGGTTCAGGGCCGAAGCAGATAGGGGCCGAGAGGGGCTAAGGGAGGGACCTAACCCGAACATGTCGGGAAATGTGTTGCGAGCCCATGCAGACGCAGGGCAAGGAGCTCGCAGAGAATGAACAGGTTGCCTGCGAGCAACCAGCTGGCTAGGGTAGATAGGGACATAGAAAATTGTTGTCATGAGGTTATATTAGGGTTTACACTCTTAGAAAAATAATTAGATAATAGGCCTTATTTAGGTGTTAGGATTTTTGGAGTTTTTCTGAGAGGATTGTTAGATTCGGGAGCTTCAAGAACCATCATTGGTCGCCCAGGGTGGGATATTTTAAGTTCTTGGGGTATAGAGTTGTCTTCTTCAACCATTTCTAGGGTCGCGTTAGCGGATGGCGAATTTGTTCCAGTGCGCGGAGTTTTCACACTTCCAATCGAGGTCGAGGGCAAGTCGATTCTCATAGAGTGCCTCGTTATACCAGGCTTAGCGCAAAACCTGATTTTAGGCATTGACTTTTGGGTCAAGGCGGGCATTGTCCCGGATGTAGCCAGAAATCAGTGGAGGTTTAGCGATAGGGTAGAAGTGTCGGCAGTGGCAAGCATCGTGGAAAGGTCGGAGTTGACCTCTAGCGAAGCCGCGTCGTTGGAACGACTAGTAGGAGAGATTTTTGAGGCGATGCCCGAGGGTCTTGGCTGCACACATTTGGTCGAACATCGGATCAGACCAAAGCCAAATGTGGAGCCCATCAAGCAGAGATACTACTAAGTGTCTCCAGCCATCCAGAAGCACATCGACGCGGAAATCGACCAGATGTTGGAGAAGGACGTGATCGAGGTCTCTCACAGTCCGTGGGTCTCACCGGTGGTCATGATAAAGAAGGACGGCTCTTATCGATTTTGTGTCGACTATAGAGCACTCAACAAGAACACCGAGCGTGATAGTTACCCGTTGCCGTATATCTCCGCAACGTTGGATAAGCTGAAAGATGCCAAATATCTTTCCAGCTTGTATATTAAATCAGCATATTGGCAGATTCCAGTCGCGGAAAAGTCAAGGGCGTTCACCGCTTTTACGGTCCCAGGTCGGGGACTTTACCAGTTCAAGCTAATGCCCTATGGCCTGCATAATGCGCCTGCCACGTGGCAGAGATTTATCGATACGGTGATCGGAGCGGATTTGGAGCTGCACGTATTCGTTTACCTGGATGACATCATCATCCTGGCGAATACGTTCGAAAAACACTTAGAGGTTTTGAGGGAAGTCCTTCGTAGAATTGGCGACGCCGGGCTACGGCTGAATAGGGAAAAATGTAATTTTTGTTTGTCTTCACTTCGATATTTAGGTTATGTTGTTGATAGGCAAGGTCTACACGTAGACCCAGAAAAGATGGAGGCGATGTTAAAGATACCCGCCCCCAGGAATGTCAAAGAAGTTCTTTCTTTTGTAGGTACTATCTCTTGGTACAGGCGATTTGTACCAAACTTCGCCGATCTAGTGAAACCACTTACGGATCTTCTAAAGAAAAACAAGAGATTTCACTGGTCGGCTGAGTGCGAAGATAGTTTTCTGAAGGCCAAAGAGCGCCTTGTCACTGCCCCTGTTTTGAGTTGCCCAGATTTTGATAGGCCCTTTTCTGTACAAACTGACGCCTCTGATTTTGGCATAGGCGCAGTCCTGACCCAGCAGTTTGATGAGGGCGAAAAGGTCATTTCTTACTTGAGTAGGTCGCTTAGTAAGTGTGAAAAAAATTATTCCACAACGGAGAAGGAATGTCTGGCAGTTTTGTGGGCAGTGGAGAAGCTGCGTCCATACATCGAGGGAGTTCATTTTACGGTGGTAACTGATCACTACTCGCTCGTGTGGCTGAACAACTTGAAGGACCCCTGTGGCAGACTGGCCAGGTGGGCCCTTAAACTACAGCAGTACGATTTTGAAATCGTACACCGCAAGGGTAAGGACCATGTCGTCCCGGATATGCTGTCGCGGAGTGTTCCAGTAATCAGCGAAATCACCGATGGACCAACGGACCCTTGGGTATTGGAGATGAGCAAGAAGGTGGCACAGACGCCCCTCGATTTTCCCGCGTGGCGTTTCGAAAACGGTGTTTTATACAAACACATTAAGGCAGGGCTTAGCAACGTTTATGATAGGGCTTATGAGTGGAAACGAGTGTTAGGGAAAAGTGAGAGAAAAGAGGCTTTGCGCGAGTGTCATGACGACCCGTTGTCAGGACACATGGGCGTACGAAAGACGTCAGCTAGGGTGGCCGAAAAATACTATTGGCCAAAGATGAAGGCAGATATAGCTAGGTATATTAAAGGATGTCAGGTTTGCCAAAAGGTGAAACCAGACAATAGGAAACCAGCTGGTGGAATGGTAGGTAGGATCAAGGATTTGGAGCCATGGAAGATGATCTCCGTGGATCTGGTAGGACCCCTTGTGAAGTCTAGTCAAGGTTACAGTTATATTTTAACTGTGGTTGACTACTTCACCAAATTCCCGCTTTTGTTTCCGTTACGTTCAGCAACGGCAAAAAGCATCTGCAAAGAGCTGGAGAACAATGTGTTCTTACTCTTTGGCGTCCCTAGATCAATAGCGTGCGACAATGGCCCTCAATTTAAATCAGAGAACTGCAGTCTTTGTGTGACTGCTTTGGAGTGCGACTCCGGTTCACTGCCAATTATCATCCGCAGGCGAACCCGGCCGAGCGGATAAATCAGATCATTAAGACAACCCTTAGGGCTTATATTTCTGAAAATCACCGAACGTGGGATACTCACCTGGCTAAGGCTAAAGTAGCCTGCTGCATTCGCACGTCGCAGCACGAGGTGATAGGGCAATTTCCTTATTTTGTGAATTTTTGCAGGAACATGGCGGTCCGGGGAGATAGAGACTATCGACGAAAGGATGACTTAGACGAACCGACTTGTAATAATAGTGAGGAACGAGCGGAACTCATGGCCAAGTTGAGGCAAGATATACGGACGAAAATGGAAATAGCGAGCGCCAAGATGGCAAAGACCTAACATCTGAGACGTACGGATGTACAATACTTACCGAACGAATTAGTCTGGAGAAAGAATTTTGTGCTGTCCGAGCCAATTACTTTGCAGCAAAATTAGCACCCAAGTTTATAGGACCATATAGGGTTAAAAAAGGGTATATCCCTGGACTTATGTCCTCGAAGATGAGGATGGGCGTGAGAAAGGGACGTAGCACGTACAGGATCTACGGCCACATGTAGGAGAAACTTAGTATCCCCTAGGTTAGTTTTCTGTAACGAAAGTTTCTCGGTTATCAAATACCGAGCAACTTTCGTGGAGGTGGGGGTGGGGTTGTCGCGGTCTAAAACTTTAGTTGCGCCAAAGTGACGTACGGACAAAACTACACGGCGACCATTTTATGAGTAGTCATAAAATGACGATTTTGTTTTGTCCGGACGTAATCACTGTGCGTTTGGAGTGGCGCCCAACACACACATGCACTCCAGTGGCCATTAAACCACTTTAATTATTACTTCTAAAACTCGGTTTGGCTAAGGTTTCTCCTTGTGCTCCATGCTCGACGAAACTGATATCCCACGAGTGACTGAACGCACGGAATTGCGCGACAAATAAAACGAACAGGACTAGGACTGTTATTGTGAAAAAGAGAAAAAAATCACTTGGCCAAGTCACAATGAGAGTAGCCATTGTGGGCTGTGGAAGGTGTGGAGTGTTGCCACACCAATACTAGCATAGATGCCGCCAAGATGTAGAAAAACACTTGGTGGGAAGAAGGTTTTATTTAAATTTGCTCAAGATGCACCTCAAAAAATCCGTAAAACGATTTTGAAAATAGGTGTGAGCAAAGCCTTCAGGTGTGAATACCGGTTTCTGCGAAAACCGCATCTATGCTAGAAAAAAGATGGCTGTGTTTAGGTTCCCATCTTGTGAAACTTAAGCATCGTCAGACAGTGAAGTGAGTTGGAAGTGTGCCAAGTGCTGTGACAAAAAAATATATTGTACCAAGAGGTTTTTTGACCATCGGTCGAAAATTTAAGACAAAAAAAACAAAATATATATATATCTATATATATATCTAGTGAAGTGGTTCAAGTGACGCTGTCGAGCCCACCAGGACAGACGGAGTCCGTGGGATTTTTGGATCGGGAGCCGCTGGAGCGAGGAGGAACTAGAGGCCAGGACCTGGACTATTATCAGGGAGTACCTTTTTCTATATATATAGCATACTCGTATATGTGGTTGTGTGTGTTGGTGCGCTCACCACACCCAGTGTTTTACCTTTTTTTTCTTTATTGTCCGTTTTTTTTGGTGTTACCGCGCTTGTTTTTTTTTTCTCTTTTCCGTTTTTTTTCTGTCGCGTGTAGTCGTGGTACGCGTTCGCTTTGGCGCGTTTTTTTTTTGTTTGTTAGGCCCCTCGCACTCGAGCCTAGTTCCGTCCGGAACAGGTAAAATAAATTAATTCCACCGCTGGAATTGTGAGAGGGTCCAAGTCATCTCCTTGGACCCGCAACTAGAGTGCGGCCCAAAAATTGGGTTATTTTTTTTGTGTTGTCCCTGTTTACGACATATTCTTTTTTTAATTCCTCGTTATATTTTTTTATTATTTTTTCTTTTTATTTTTTTTTTTTATCGTTCTTTTTATATTTTTGCCCTACTGTGCACAAGGTTAATAAGATTTTGAGGAAAAGTCTTATTAAGTGCACAGTCATAGGTATCTTCCGCGATAATACCGTCCTGGTATAAATATCCACACCCGTCTCCGCTGAACAGGTGGCAACCCTTGTCGTCGGCACTATTGTGCACTTGGGTTCCACACAAAATAAACGAAACAGCTGTTCGCGCATTAATCAAATAAGTGCTAAACTCGCGATCGCGCCGGGAAAGTTTTTGTTTAAATTAATAAAGATATCAGTGTGCGCGATTATAAAAGCGTTTTGTAAACCCTTTAAAAAAAAGTGCGAACAAAAGTGCCGCGATGATCATTCCTTACAAGTTTGTTTAATTTTTGATGTTTAATAAGTTTTTTATGCAAATGAAAAGTGCCTCGGGTCAATATGACCCGATAAACGGGTTTAAGGCTAAAGTGGTATTTTTATTCAAAATAAGACCCCTGGATTCATAATTTAAAAATATTATTTATTGTGTTCTTGCTTCGGCAGAACATATACTACAATTGGAACGATACAGAGAAGATTAGTATGGCTCTGCGCAAGGATGACACGCAAAATCGTGAAGCGTTCCACATTTTTTAAGTTGATTGAACTCCACTCACATCTTCCTATTATTAAAATAATTAAAAGCTTTTTATCAAATAAATATTTTTGCGTGAGCCTAAACGACGTATTTTCTGATTTCGTGAAGGTACCAGCTGGTATTCAGCAGGGTTCAGTCATTGGCCCATTACTGTATATTATTTACTGCTCTGATATTCCGAAATATGCAACATGTGAGTATGCTGTTTATGCTGATGATACAGGCATTTTCTACTCGTATTCCTTTGGTCAAAACATTGTGACTGAAATGCAATGCTGTCTTAACCAGTTAAAAAAAAAAAAAAAAATAACTGGCCATTTTAGCACTTGAAAGGCCTTTGACCCAGCTTCTTATGATCAATTGTGTTGTGCGTGTTATTAAGTTTGTACACAATTGACCGAGAAATGGACCTACAGGCTTAACGCCGACTCCGAACGGCGATGAACGGAATGTTCTTATTCTCAAGAAGCTTTACATGACATTTTTATTACTCTTTGAGGTTTGCCATTGTCTGCAGAGAGGTGGCGGCCGTACAGAAAAATTATTTTAATTCAAATAATTTTCTGTCGCTGCTGGGGTTCGAACCTGGGTCTCCAGGTTCGTTGACATAGCGGCCACGCACTTTAACCAACTACGCCACGGACGCCACCATCTTAACCAGTTAAATAACTATTTTACAAAATGGAAAATTAAATTAAATGCCAACAAGTCGCAAGCTATTTTTTCTCCAGAAGAAGAAATCCTTGCTACTTCCCCAACTCGCAGCTTCGAGTTGGTAACTTTAATATTCCCTGGTTAGATAATGTGAAGCCGAGATAGTCATTCTTGACAAAAAACTTATTTTTCGAGATCATGCCGATAATATTATTAATAGATTCAATATTGCAAAAAATCTACTTTATCCATTACACAGTGTGACGACTAAAAAAGCACAACCAAACTTTATAGAAATTCTTAAAGAGGGACATGTAGTGAGTCCATCGCACTTGGTCAGACCTCTCAATGTTTTTAGAGTAATAGAGTTTTTAGAGCACTTGTACACATTCATTCATATAACAATTCTGTTGAAAATAAAAATATGTTTATTCGTTCCATAGTACCTTTAAATTTTTTAAAGGTCTATATTGCAATGCTCTAGATGTATGTTACTCAGCATATTTTTTTTCCAATGAGCTAAAGATGTCCAAAATAGGTTAAGATTTGACAAAATGACAGCACTTTGCACGATAAAAAAAAAAAATAAATAACTGGCCATTTCAGCCCTTGAAAGGACTTTGACCTATCTTCTTATGATCAATTGTGTTGTGCGTGTTATTAAGTTTGTACACAATTGACCGAGAACCGGACCTACATGCTCAACGCCGACTCCGAACGGCGATGAACGGAATGTTCTCGTTCTCAAGAAGCTTTACATGGCATTTGGATTACTCTCTGAGGTTTGCCATTGTCTGCAGAGAGGTGGCGGCCGTACAGAAAAAATATTTTAATTCAAATAATTTTCTGTCGCTGCTGGGGTTCGAACCTCGGTCTCCAAAGTTCGTTGACATAGCGGCCACGCACTTTAACCAACTACGCCACGGTCGCCACTTTGCACGATAGCAACATATAAATACATGGGAGTCAGTGTTTTATGACAAAAAAAAAAGTTAAAACTGCCGCCATTTTGCTAATTCTCAGCCGATATTGATCGTTTTGGATTCAATGAAAAGGTATTTTTACGTGCAATAAATTTTTGTGAAAAAAAGATGTCATTCATGCAGCATTATATAATTTAAATTTATTGAAACACTAATTTTTTTTATGAAATTAAAGAAAAATTAAGGAATTTGCTTCGCTACACGCTTCATTTTGTATTTTATTGTATTTATTTTAATACAGCCTTATTCTACGTGAAAATCTACTGAAAAGAAGTGGAATTTGTTTTTCATTTCCAACAAGGCTAATAGCTGTAAAAATTCAATGAACATCGGCGCAATAAAAATCGAACGCTTCAACTTTAAAAACGAATTAAAAAAAAATTGTGACGACATTGAATAGAAATTTTTTAAATAGAAATTCTGATCTAAGTAATGAAAATAAAATAATTCTCGCAAAAGTCATTTTTCAATCCATAATATTATACGCATGTCCTGTATGGGGTACGTGTGCTAAAATGCATATTAGAAAAGCTGCAAATTTGCCAAAATAAGCTTCTTAAAATGGCACTTAAACTACCTTGGCATTATTCTACTACAAGACTTCATGAAAGAAATAATGTTGATCTAATCTCTGCTTGCATCGCTAAAGCAATTGATAGGTTTAAACTTTTTTGCAGCATGTCCGATAACGTACTTATCTCAAATCTATGCTATTCAACGTAGTCCAGATTTCGTCCTTTTTTGTAATTATTTATTCGTTATTTATTTATTGTTAAATAAAGCACTTATTTATTTTCTTTTTATTCATATCTACATATATATTTGTAATTATTGTTTTTCTTTCAAATAATTTGTAATCTTACATTATTTGTTAAATTTATTCGTATCTTGTAAATGCTTTATACATGTAGGTATAAATACTCTAATGTATTTATGTTTGCATGTATTTAAACGTTTACTTTTATTTTCAATCTGTGATATTTTTTATATACTTCTTCTTTTTATAGAAGGTTTTTTATGTAGTTTTCCTTCTAAGTTAATATTTTCGCCATACCAAAACTTGACTCCCTTGTAAATATAAATATATTTTCTATATGTAAAGTAAGTTATTACTAAATGCAATTTATATTGCATGCTATCTATAAGATTATAATTGTAATTTTTCTACAAATAAAAACATTCATTCATTCACTTTTTATTATAGTGTTTTTTTTTTAAAGATTTCGTATCTTTTCAAAGGCCATTAAATGTCTTATGTTATATTTTTATTAAACTAATTGTTGAGTTCGAGGCCAATGTCAATGGAGACAACTATTAACAACAACAGTTCTGTTGTTGTATGTAGTGCAAATCATACAACTGACTAGACAGACTGTTTCGTTGGCCGCTATACCAACTCATCAGTAGTCTTGCATGACTTTCCCTGTGATCCACTCAGTTACTAAAATTTGCTTGCTAGATTCTGACTATTGTCGAAAAATCTCTAGGAATTTACTTTTGGCCGAAAGAATGAATCTTTCTGTTATTAGCGACTAGAACTTTTATCTTCTTTCTGTTACATACCATCAGAGGGCAACATAATCGTATTTAAATTTTCAGGCATGGCTCTAATAGTAGTAGCAGCTGTTACTACTATCAAAGCTTGTATTTGTGTATTTTGTTATTCTTCTATTTCCACAATTCCTTTTTGGGATCAGCTTGTTTGGGTGATGTACACCTAAGCGGTGTGGGAGATATTTGTTTATATAAACACAACTACAAGCGTTGATAGTAGTACCAGCTGTGATCAATCTTCGAAAAATCGGTTTTTAACCGATTATAAAAAAAATGTATGTCGTTGGATAGGATCTCAATAAGGACAACAATTCGTCTTAACAACATTTTTACCTCCGATTCCATCCTTGACTAGATATTTCAACTTTTCGTCTTATTTCCTCAGTAGCCTCAAAACTTTTATTTTTTCTTTTAAGATTCGTCTTAACAACATTTTTACCTCGGATTCCATCCTTGACTAGATATTTCAACTTTTCGTCTTATTTCCTCAGTAACCCAAAAACTTTTATTTTTTCTTTTAAGAAAATAATAGTTCGTAATAAATTATTAAACTTTTGTCAAGAAACTTTTTTGTTTCATTCGTAGGAAAAAAAGTTACAGCGAATTTAATTTTCGGTCAAGTTTGGCTTCGATTTTGGTATTTAGCTTTCGGTTCATCTTCGTTTGCCTTCGAAATGACTTCGTTTACCTCCATATTGGTTCGTTAGTCTTCGGTTCAGCTCGTTTGGTTTCGTTTTTACACCAAATTTCTTTAAAATCGGTCCATTCGATCAGGCATTATCATTGTACATTTTTTACAATCGGTTAAAAACCGATGAAGTTAATAAAAAAAAAGACTATTTGGGGCAGATTTTGGGTCCACCTAAAAAAAAAATTTGTTTGCTACTAAAATCCTCTTAGCATAAGCTTTCAAATGAGGGGCGGTCTTTTGAAATATTTTTTTTTTCTATATGGGGTGACCCACCTTATTGTCACCTCTGATGGTGTGTATTGCCCTCTGATGGTATGTAACAGAAAGTTGATCAAAGCTCTAGTTACTAATAAAAGAAAGATTTGTTCTTTCCGTCAAAAGTAAATTCCTAGAGATTTTTCGAAAATAGTCAGAATCTAGCAAACTTTAGTAACTGAGTGAATTACAGTGAAAATCATGCAGGATGATGAGTTGGTGTAGCGGCCAAAGAAACAGTTTGGATAGTCTGATATATGATTTTAGCTATACTGAGCTGTTGTTATTGTTAGTTGTTTTCTTCATTATATACTTGGCCTCGAGCTCAACAATTAGTTTCAATATAATTGAATGAGAAAGTCACATTAAATTTAAATAAAATATAGTTTTTTTTATTTATAAAGACATATTGCGTCTTATAAAATTCTATTGATATTCATTTTCACCAGCACTAGGAAAATTATTCGTTCTTTCCGTAATAATTGAAATCTGATCCCAGAAATAATATAATTTTATTCTTACAATAAAGCATCATAGGATTAACCAACTTACTAGAGAATATGTTGTGTCACACATCAGCACCAGCACATCGATGGGACTTGTGTGGTTTGCCACGCAAATACCACTAACTGGACGATTCTCAACATTGTGATAGTGAATAACAGCCGAAAGAGCACTGGATAGTACAGAAAAACAATGGCCCAGAATTTTTTGTACCACTCTCCGCTTTTGTTCTCCTTCTGATAAGCATCCAACACAAGCTGTACACGATGTTAGCCAAATTACCTATTAAATTTCACAGAATTTTCTTTTTATGTTAAATGGTGGTAAGATCATAAAAATATTATATTAAATGATGCAATTAAAAGTCTTTAAAAATATATTTAAATATGTTTAAAAAATACGTTAAATTTAAAAAAACAATCATCCAAGAAGGAGGGTGTAGTAGATGTGAGTTTCCTATGAAACACCAAGAGTAACGGGTTATAACTAAAAGTCTGCACTGAGTTTATTCACATTAGAAATTCAAAATATAGTATTAATATATCGTCATATGAAATCAAAACAGGCGTAAGTTACCAAAAATTCAAAATTGACTTTTTGATTGATTATTAAGCACCGTATCAAAATACATGTTCATGCAAAATTTTACACTCCTACTACTAAAAACGCCGTTTTTATATACAAAATTCAATAAGCTTTTCAGTGCAAGCTCAAAGCAAAGCCCAAGCATTTTTTGCTTCTCCTGCAAAATTTTTCAAATGTAACTTATGGCTTTTTTGATTTCATATGACGATATATATATATATATATATATGAAACAGTACTTTTTAGTTAAATTTTAATATTATAAATACGTTTTAATTCATGAACTTCAATAAATGGGCTTTTATCGGCTACCCGTCGTAGTTTTGACCGTATTTGAAAGAAAGCACGTTGTATGTCTTTTGTATCGATTTCCTTTAGGCACTTTCCGATACGAAGTATCAAATGCTTCACATTTTTGCCCTTTAACCCTTGTTGTAGAACAACTTTTAAGTTATATAAAGAAATCATCAATTGGTCGGCATTGTGGTAGTTTAGTGGGGTTCCAGTCTTAGGCACAAAATTGATATTTTTGCTGACCAACAACTCTAATGTCGTATTTGCATAATGCGAGGAGGCTTTGTCCGGCCAAAATACATAATCATCATCCTGATAATATTTATGAATAAATGGAACTAAAATTTTGCCTCAGCAATCATTTTAATAGATCACTTTATTTTTTGTAAGTCCACTTGTCCTGAAGTATGGCTCCGAAATTCCTTGTCCGAGACAGAAATATAAATCATAATTTCGTGTTTAAACTTTTTCTTGTATTAATATTTTACATCGGGAGAGCTTAAAGATATGTCATTTGTGTAAAATGTATAGTTTTCTGGCATTTGTGGAGCACTTAGTGTGAAATAACTATCATCATTCAAAATGAACGATTTTCCATTGTAATATTTCACCATGCATCGCAATTGAGATTAAACTTATTATATTTGCCCTTCAATGTACTCTAGAGACCGCTGGTTCTTTCTGACTTTAATATTGAGTGATTTTAATGTTTAACATATATATCAATTAATTTTTGAGCGGTTTTATTTCGATTTATGCTATATTTGTTGCTGTTAAAGGCAGTTTTAAGCTTTTTAAGGTTTTTTTTAGTCATTGATGGAGCGGTAACGCGGTGATAGGAAAAACTTGCTAAATAAGTGGTTAGAAATCAAAAAGCCTGCGAACGTTTCTTCGAAGTAACTTTACTTACTGACTCTTTTATTAGACACACATACTTATAAAGCTATAACATGACAAGAGTTGCCAACATACCGTCTCCCTTGGACTAGGTAATTAACATAGTTCAACATTTTTGGAAATTTAAATTGCAAAATTCATTATACAATAAAGACATGTTAAGAAAATAAAGAGATCGATATGTTAGAGTATCGGTGACAAAATAAAAATTTAGCGAATAAAGCGACAATTATGAGCAGTTGATTAAATAATAAGAAAACTGTTGTGGACTGTAATGACAAGTATTCAGTGTACCGACTAACGTTAGTATAATTAGCAATCAGAAAATATATTGTTTTTAGTAGGCAAACGACAAATTTTGGTGATAGGGCGAACCAGCTCGCCAACTGCTGTCCTTAGTTTAACAACTCTGACTCTGCCATCAAGTCGGGGATTGCATTCTATTACTCGGCCCAGTTTCCACTTAGTCGGTGGAGCGCAGTGGCGGATCCAGAAGCTTCATTTGGGGGGGACGATCGTAGTTCGTCAATCAAATCAAAAGCAACAAAATATTCTGTAAAATGTAAAAATCGTTTTGTGGAATAACCAGAAAATGGCGATATTTTAAAAACCAATTTTTCGAATATATTAAATAAAAAGTAGTTAACCAGTTTTCAGTGACTTTATTAATTAATTTAATTAAAAAAACATTTTAGATAACTTATTTATATAAACATTAAAAGGGAAATATAAAACTTTTTGCTTACATTTTTGGATTAAATGACGTAGTAGATAATCTCCCGGGTTGAAAAATCTAATCACAACACGAAATCCAATTTATGCTTCCGTGTTTTGGCATATCTATCGATGACTTGATCCACAATCACATTAATGTCATAATGAGTATTCAATAAAGCAAGTCCGTTCAATCTTTCTTCTGTTGTCGTAGATCTCAAATATCTTCAATGTAGAAAATGATCTTTCAGCAGTTACTCCACTTGAAAGCAATGCTATTAAAATTTTAAAAAGAGTATGAATAAGAGGATATACTTCAGCATCACAGCAGTGTAATAGTTGCATTGCACTGGTACTTGAATCATACTTTTCTCTCTCACATTGCAAGTGCCACATATCCAACTCATTTATCAAAGATCTGTCTAAAACCTCTGAAGATTCTTTGAAGAAAATGTAATATCTTTTACAAAGTTTTCTCACAGCTTGCATAGATAATGTAATGCTTTTCGAGGTAATGCAATAAGGAAACAGTACTGAAAATTAATACAAATCCAAAGTAGTTGTTGAAAATCGACTTTTTAAATCCATCATAACATTATCCAGCATAGGAATACAAACAGCTTGTCTGAAATATGCTATAGAATCTTTTACTGGATAATTAAGCATTTTTATTTCTTCTCCAATATTATTTCAAATGTTTTCAACTTCTTTAAAAAGAGTTTCAAATTTTATTTCACAGGATTCTCTTTTCTTCTGTAATAAATTTAAAGTATCTTGAATCGTATTCTGCGCTGATTTAACATCAATTTTTTTTTCTAAAGGAAACAGCTGAGGGCTTGTGCGAGAGGCAAGTGACTACAACTAAAAAATTCGTCTCAAAAAGAACAATTCTCAAAGCGTTTGCTTTTGACGACGTTTTCGAATCATACCACTGAGATATATGGTGAAGGGTTTCAATCATTTTCGAAAGCGCAAATTGCAAAACTCCCTCATGTCTCTCGACCCATCTAGTTTCACACAAGCTAGATAACCGACTACCCATTATTTTTTAAATGTATTTTAACGCTTCGCCGATGCATTAAAGAACGATATCTTTGCTTTCATAGTACCAACAGCATTTCGGATTATTTGAACATCTGAAGATGCAGACAACGAATTGTTAAAAAAATGATTGTACAAAGGAGATTAGAGATCCGCGCTTGGTGGAGCGTGCTCATAGAATAAAAAAAACTCAGAAATCAAAATCGGCTCCCTAGATCAAATGACGCTAGACCAAATGACAACAACATGATTTCATCTACTTCTAATCTTCTTATTTGTTATCACAATATTGGTGGCTTACGAACGAAAGCTACAAATTTTTTATTATTTTCTTCTTCGCTTCAGCATGACGTTATTGCGCTCACTGAAACGTGGCTATCAGATAAGTTCAACAACGCTGAATACTTCAATTTAAATCAGTACAATGTCTTTAGAAAAGATCGATGTCCCCTATCATCAGGACTTAGAAGAGGATGCGGGGTTTTAATGGCTGTCCGCTCTGCGATTTCCTGCAAGCAGATTGATTTGCCTTTTTCGAGTACACATCATAGCTGGATCAGTTAATTGTAAAATTAAACTTACATAATTATCATGAAATTTTCTTTATTTTAAGTTATATACCACCTAGCAGTGCTCTTGATTTGTACAAAACACATTTAGATAACTGTATTAGTATTTTAAATAATCTTAAAGCATGTAATTATTATGGGTAATATTAATTATAACTCCCCGATATAAACTGGATTTACGATGACGATTTGCATTATTGGCTACCTTACAATGTTACTAGCACATGTGAGAGCGAGGTAGTTGATAATCTGGCAGAATTTAATCTTCGCCAAATTAATGGTATTCAAAATAGTTTAAATCGCACTCTGGATCTGGTTTTCGTTGACAGTGAATTGAATGCGGATGTCAACTGCCTAAGCTATCCATCCTTGCCTAACTCAAATCATCACAATGCCTTATGCCTTAGTGTTAAGTTCTATAATTATATGAAACCAGTAAATGAAAATAGTCTTAGTTTTGTTTTTGCTAAAGGCGATTTTCTTAGGATTTCAAATCTCTTGAGCGCAGTCGATTGGTTGTCAGTCTTAAGCAATAATAATAATCTTTTAGTTAATTATAATTTTTTTTTTTGAACAAGCTTAATGAAGCTATCCATCTAAAGAGTGATTTTTTAAGTGCCTGATAACTTTTTTTTTAAAAAAAACGCATAAAATTTGCAAAATCTCATCGGTTCTTTATTTGAAACGTTAGATTGGTCCATGACATTTACTTTTTGAAGATAATTTCATTTAAATGTTGACCGCGGCTGCGTCTTAGGTGGTCCATTCGGAAAGTCCAATTTTGGGCAACTTTTTCGAGCATTTCGGCCGGAATAGCCCGAATTTCTTCGGAAATGTTGTCTTCCAAATCTGGAATAGTTGCTGGCTTATTTCTGTAGACTTTAGACTTGACGTAGCCCCACAAAAAATAGTCTAAAGGCGTCAAATCGCATGATCTTGGTGGCCAACTTACCGGTCCATTTCTTGAGATTAATTGTTCTCCGAAGTTTTCCCTCAAAATGGCCATAGAATCGCGAGATGTGTGGCATGTAGCGCCATCTTGTTGAAACCACATGTCAACCAAGTTCAGTTCTTCCATTTTTGGCAACAAAAAGTTTGTTAGCATCAAACGATAGCGATCACCATTCACCGTAACGTTGCGTCCAACAGCATCTTTGAAAAAATACGGTCCAATGATTCCACCAGCGTACAAACCACACCAAACAGTGCATTTTTCGGGATGCATGGCCAGTTCTTGAACGGCTTCTGGTTGCTCTTCACTCCAAATGCGGCTATTTTGCTTATTTACGTAGCCATTCAACCAGAAATGAGCCTCATCGCTGAACAAAATTTGTCGATAAAAAAGCGGATTTTCTGCCAACTTTTCTAGGGCCCATTCACTGAAAATTCGACGTTGTGGCAGATCGTAAGTCTATTCATGATGAAATGTCAAAGCATACTGAGCATCTTTCTCTTTGACACCATGTCTGAAATCCCACGTGATCTGTCAAATACTAATGCATGAAAATCATAACCTCAAAAAAATCACCCTTTATATATTCCTAAAGTTTCATTAAGGAATTCTTCAAAACCAATATTGTTCAATAAAGAACTAATTAATATAAATAATAAGAAGAATAAAGCATATAAACTCTATAGGAAATCTGATAACAATTCAATTCTTCTAAATAATTATCGATCTCTTCAAAAAAAATTTGATTTTTTAAATAAATTCTTATACAAAAGTTGTATCTTTCAGATTGAACGCCAGCTCAAAAATAACAGCAAAAGTTTTTGGCATTTTATTAACAGCAAAAAAAAGTCAACGGGTATTCCAAATACCATTAATTATAAGGGTAGTTCAACATCCAACCCCCTTTCTATTTGCAATCTTTTCGCAGAATTTTTCAAATCAGTTTATATTTCATCTGATATTCAAGCTTGTTCTGAAATCCACCTCGGAATTGGATCGGAATCGGATTTCATTTCCGATTCCGATTTAAAAAGGTGTTCTACATTCCCAGCGGAAAGCAATCAATGTAATCGGATTCGAACAAGCATTCGAACATGCTACTTTCTGAACGCATCAACTAAATGACAGCAAATCTGACACTTGCTCATAAGAAAAATAAAAAGTTCATTTGAAATAAAATGAATATTTTATAAATATAAGTATTATAGTGATTGCTGCATTATTTCTTGAAAATTATTGTTGAAGAATTGTAATATCCTTTATAAATTTTGTAATCGCGACATATTTGACTAAAATGTATCATTTATAAAAATACTCACATTTTTAAAGATGGTTAAAAAGCCGCCAAATAAAAAAAAAATAACATTAAAAAAGTAATGCCAAAACTAAAACATTGCAGCAGTTCAGGAAATAAACACTTTCACTGCTTTTTTAATGAAAAATCATCGAAACATTTACAATCCGTCAACAAAATTTTGATCGGATTGGATTTCAGTTTAATTCCGATAAATCGGATTACAGAACACCTACAATCCGCCAAAAAAACAAATATCGGATTCGAAGATCGGAATCGGATTGCAGAACACCTTTCATTCAAATGTCATCGGAAGTAAATCCGATTCCGACGTGAATCGGATTTCAGAACATGCCCGATTATCTCAGATACTTACGCTTACTCATCTGTAAATTCACCTTTATTAATAGGTAGCCTAAATCTTAGCTTACTAGAAGTTTCCGAAGGCTTAAAACAATTGAATCAGGATAAACAGTCTGGGATAGACGGATTTCCACCCATACTCTTAAAAAATTGCGCTGACTCGTTAGCTTTACCTCTTATGATGATCTTCAATCAGTCACTTAAGGAAGGCAAATTTTTAGATAGTTGGAAAACCACCTTTATTATGCCGATTCATAAATCTGGTTCAAAGAATGAGGTCACTAACTATCGCCCAATTTGTAAAATATCTACCATTCCGAAACTTTTTGAAAAATTAGTCTACAACAGACTTACTTTCTTAGTGAAGGAGTTAATATCACCGTTTCAGCATGGCTTCTTTCAGGGAAGGTCTACAACTACAAATTTAGCAATATTTACAAAATATATTTTAAACTGTTTTGAGAATGGACATCAATGTGACGTTATATTCACGGACTTTTCAAAAGCATTTGACAGTGTTCATCATGACTTACTGTTAAAAAAACTCAAATTCATTGGATTTCACTCTAATTTACTTAAGTGGTTCAAATCATACCTTATTGGTCGTACTCAATTTGTTCGTATTAATAATTTCCTATCTAATGCGATAATGGTCTCTTCTGGTGTCCCGCAGGGTAGCCACCTGGGACCACTTCTGTTTTTATTATTTATAAATGATATTCCCAAAATGTTGTCTTTTTCTCAATGTTTAATGTACGCCGATGACATAAAAATTTTTTCTGTTATAAAAGATACATTTGATAGTATAAATATGGAGAGGGAGCTGTCCCAACTATCTTCTTGCTGCAGTAGCAATTTATTAATTTATCTAAATGCCAAAGCATGACATTTTACCGAATTAATTCTCCTGCATTTTACCCATATAAGCTGGGAAATACGACCTTGTTAAGAATAACCGAGAAAAAAGATCTTGGAGTAATTTTTGATTTCAAACTCACATTTTCAAGTCACATTGACTATATTGTTGCAAAGGCCAATGGTATGTTAGGTTTTATAATCAGGAACTCTAAAGACCTTTGTGATCCTTTTTCTCTTAAAGCTTTATATTTTGCCTTTGTAAGGTCTATTTTAGAATATTGTTGCATAATATGGGATCCCTTTTATGCATGTGCTTCTAACAGAATCGAGAAAATTCAGAGACGTTTTACGAGATTTGCAATAAGTCGCTTTAGATGGAGTATTGATATGCCTGAATATAGAGCTAGAAGGTTCCTTCTGGGAATACAATCTTTAGTCATCCGGCGAAAATATTTTGCTATTATGTTTGTGAGAGATATAATTTGCTTTGATATTAATTGTTCTTTTCTACTTTATCAAATTTCTTTCCACATACCTTCTCGTGTTCTAAGGGCTCAAAATGTATTTTATGAACCTTTAACGCGTTGCTTAAGACTGGCAAACTCTGTGTGCCAAGATATAGATTTTAATCTTGGTTTAAGTAGAGATGTGTTTAAAAATTCTTTGCTTTTATATTTTTACAGTATATATTATAACTCTAGAGAATAACTTTAATTGGTATCTAATTGATAAATTCACTTGAGTTATTTAGTGTATTTAAGTAATCAGTAAGAGATATTTATACTCTGTTTGATGAAGATGAATTAAATAAATAAATATAACGACTATTTCGCCCATCTGAAAGTTAGGCATGTGATGAAACCATTTTACGCCTTATTGGAGACTGACGAGATATTCATCACGCCAGCGGCGCCAAAAGTGTTGTCGCATACCAGTAATAAGATCCCATTGCTGTCCTAGGGAACCCTTGAACGTTCGGACTTCCGGATCAACAATGACCTTAATGGCTCTCCAACGATGAAGTGACCCGTTAAGACTTCTAAATTGCAACTTTCACTTGTTGTTGAACAAAGCTGTCTTGAATTGACGCAGGCCTCTACTTCCGTGAAAAAATTACTCAACTCTTCGAATGTAAGCAATGTCTCACCAACTGATTGTTTTAAGTGATACTTCACCCTTTTCACTCTGGCCTCCTAGTAGCAGCCCATGTGCGGTGCGCTTGGCGGGTTGAAGTGCCCAATGATTGATGAGTTAGCAAAGAAGGCACTAACCTTAGCATCAGCCAAGCAGCTTTCAAGCATACTGTGAAGTTCCCTTTCAGCACCGACGAAGTTGGTACTGTTGTCGGAATGTATGTGCTTGCAGTAACCTGAAAGGTGGCAGAAGACAGATCTCCTGCAAATTCAAGGTGCATGGCTCTTGTACCCATGCAGATAAAAACAGTGATGTATCCTTTGACAGACTTAGATCCTTAGATAGATAAGCGGCGTACTTATAAGTGTACGGATCAGCGTAATCTACAGCACTTCTGAGAAAGCAGCGAGTGTATGTCGTACGACTGATAGGCAGGTCGCCCATAATCTGGTGAAACGGTAAGCGGTTGATGCGGGTGCATTTCAGGCAATTGCGGTAAGTCTTGCGTATGAAATTGCGAGCTGCAATGACCCAAAAGCGGCGTTGTAAAATGGTTTGCATGATTTTCGGCCCTGCGTGCAGCGTATAAGAGTGAATATCTTCAATTATAACTTTGGCGAGCGGTGACTTCTTGGGAATTAATAAAGGGTGCTTCATGTTGAGCGAAATATTATCTTTAACCGGCCTCCTTGTAATATATTATTCTCGTCTAAGAATGATTGTAGTCACAAAAGACTGCTGCGTAACTGTTTGTTCAGCTTCTGATACGACGAAAATCTGGTAAGTAAACTCCAATGCTCAACTGGCTAAGCGATACAGAGACAGTTTTTTCGGCGCGCTTTTCTAAATTAGTCGTATGTGGTAGCGGAGCGTTTTTTTGGTCATTTGTTTTGCGGATTTTTCAGTCAAGGAGGACCTTGCCACCAGATTGTCTTCAGAGATCACATGAGCCAGGAGACAAAAGAATCAGGAAACAGAACTCCCTGAATCTCGGAAACGCGGTTTGCTACGAAAGTCAACCATCGGCTAGGATGGCCTCATGCTAATGTCACAGTTCAGTCCGACCATGCGTAGAGGCGATATAAAGTATTGTGTAGACTTGACGGTAAGTTCTTTACAAGTTTCGCAGCCAAGTGCGCGGCGCAGAGTTCCAAGCGGGGTATTGTAGTAGATTTCAGCGGAGCCACTTTAGTTCTAGCAGCAAATAAAGCAACTGCAATCGAACCGAGATTGCCGATTCCGAGCCAGCGCTGTAACTTTAGCTTGGACAGATTGGTGAGGTTTGAGCGATGTCGAAACAATTAAGTTACTATTTCAGCCGGTACGGCCTGATTCCAATCAACTCCAGAGCGCCAAATTTCTTGAAACCATATTTTTTACCTTATCGTACATGGTGAGATAAAACCCAGTGGGTCGAATATCAGACTGGCGTCAGACAGATATGCTCTTTTAGACAGAAATGTAGGCGATTTATTCAAATTTACCTCGGATGTTATGAAATCGTGCTGAGTATTCCAAATCAGATCCAAGGCTCTAACTTCTTGAGCATCTGCTAAGAAGTGAGATACTTTCTTGGAGGCGTTTGACAAATTCAGGAAGGGATCGACGCAGTTTGTCCACTTTCAAAGCTCGAAACATCCTGAAGACAGCACCTTCGAAATTTCCTTTTGCAGTGCGCGGAGCGTTTCCTTAGTCGATGCCCCCGTGAGCAAATCGTAAATATAAAAATCTGCAAGTATGACTTCAGCAGCGGCGGGGTGTATTGCGGTGATTTCTTTGGCGGTTTGTTGCAATGACTTCACTGCTAAATGCGATGCAGAAGCCGATGTTACGCGTAATAAGCGATAGTATTGTAGCGGTTCTAATGGGTCCTCGCGCCATACAACTCTCTGATAATCCGTGTACTCGACAGATACGTAAACCTGGTCATACATTTTGGTAACTTCGGCGATCATAGCATAGCGGTGTGTTCTAAAACGCAAAAGAACAGCGAAAAGTTCGTGTTGTAGTTGTGGGCCCACCATTAGAGCATCATTGAGCGAATATCCTGAAGATGACTTCATTCAGAAGTCGAAAACTACCCTAAGCTTTGTGGTCTAACTTGAATTATTGAGCACAGGGTGATGCGGCATGCAAAAAGAATTTATTGGATCATCATACGCTGGCTCCATGTGCCCCATTTGAAGAAGCTCTTGAATAAAAGCCTTGTAATCGGAATGCATATTAGCGTTTGCGGTAAACTGCTTTTCCATGCGATAGAAAATGCGTGTGGCAAGAGCTCTACTTCCACCAAGTAGAAAGTGTTTTTTCATAGGCAACTGAACGATGAAACGACCATCAGGTGCACGTCGGTGAGTTGTATCGAAATGTTGCTCGCAAAAAATCTCTTCAGTTGTAAAATGTCTTCGCGGCGGTAACTCTTCCAGCTCCCAAAATCTGCTGACAGCTCGTACAAGTTGAACATCGCAAAGCATACTATGAACGTGCGTATTATTAGTACATGTTTGATGGCGAACTCGGAGTCCTGCACAAAAATGTATCTCGACAATTATGTGTACTGCTTTATAGCGCGCCTGTCCAAAATTCCAAGCCTCAGTATAATTTGCGTCTGAAATCTTGAAGCTACTTATTACTAGAAGCGCTTCACCTTTGAGACAGCTGTGCAAGTAATGTTACTTTTGTCCGTCTGACAAATTTGCATTAGAATATCTTAAAGATTGAAAGGTGTCGTGCAAACTGATCCATTCTGTTGGATCACCAGAAAATGTAGGTAAATTAATTTTTGGTAAGAGAATCGAGCACGCAATTGGAACGCGTGTGTTGCTCTCAACATTAGAACCTCAGAGAGTAAATAAAGCCATGTAAAGCTTCTTGAGAACATGCACATTAGCCGTTCGGAGTCGGCATGAAACTAGTAAGTCCAGTTCTCGGTCATTTGTGTATTAAAAATTTAATAAACACGCACAGCACAATTAGATCATAGGAAGTCAAAGATGCAGAATTTTATTCTCTTTCGTCGGGTACCAAACATCAGTGTGTACCTAAAAATTAATTTTTTGTATAAATCCACACTTGCGGTTCCAAATACGCCACTGTGCTTCAGTTGAAAACAACAGGCGTCGTCAGGTTTTCCAACACTTGGTCCTTTCAACGAAGATGTGGACGTCCTGTTCTGCGTTGACCGCCACCGGGTATCGAATCGAATATTTTTTCGTTACCGATCGATTTTAATGAGCTTAATCGTGGATATATCGTATTCGGTTTTTACAACTATCGCAAATTTGACCGAAGATCTTACGAAGAATCTTTCTCTCGAAGGCTCCCAAAATATTTTCATCAGAACTGCTTAACGTCGAGGTTTGTGCTACATATAAAAGGACGGGCAAGATTAGTTGCTCATAGAGCGTGAATTTTGTTCGTCCAGAGAGGGCTCAGCTTCTCAATTGCTTAACCAAAATAACATCTTACCAACAAATTTAACCTTTGTTTAATTCCAATGCTGACATCTTTGGAGTTTATGCTGGATCCCAGGTGGACGAAGTCCTTAACAGCCTTCAACAGTGACGTGATTTCCAAGACGCTGGGGCTGTTTGGTTGTTAACAATAAATATTCCGTCTTATCAGCGTTTACTGCAAGACTCATTCGACTCGAATCTTGCGCTTATATGAGAATGCTGTACTGAGTTCGCGCGTTATATGGCCGATGTCGATGTCATCAGCATACGCCAGCATCATTAAGTTAAAAAAGTCGCTCGACCCTCGAACATCGTTTGAGGGTAGGACCCTGTACCCGACTTTCGGGAGCTTATTACCAATGGCGGATCTAGGATTCGCCCAAGGGGGGTCTGAAACTACAGTTTTGTAGCCCGAGGGGGGAGCTGAAACGGCTTTTAGGGCGTTTTTCCCCATACAAAATATTCTACAAGGGGGAAGATGGGGGGATATAGCCCTTTCAGCCCGTATGTGGATCCGCCACTGGTTATCACTAGTAATTTTGACTAAAAAGGCAGAATAAAATTTATTTCAGTTGTTTTAACGTGTTTTTTGTTAAAAATTCCCCACAGCATTAGCTCCCCATAGCTGTAATATCCAAGTTAATTCGACGTCTAGAAAATAATGTTGAAGAATGGAATGAATGGTTGTTGAGGAATGGGTTTTCATTGAAAAAAATATTGTTTTCCCATGCGAAAGTTAGTTACAAGCGATTCCCGTTTTTAACCCTTAAGTACCTAAAAACAAATTCTGATCTAGAATCCAAAATTTGAACATGTTTTTATTAATGATGGTCTATTGTACGTATTAAAAAGCTGCACGGGTGTGTTTGCAAGACATTAGTTTGTTTTTGCATGCTCACTCTATTCAACTCTCATCTTTAACAGCATTTAAACACTAACAGCCTTATTCATAATCACATTTTTAGAGGCAGCGTTACTTTTAACGGGCTTTAAACAAGAAAACGTTATTCATAAACATATTTCGTAGTTGTTTAAGAGCTGCGTAACTTAAACGCCGAAATTGGCGTTTAAAGGTTGCGTAAATACAACCATGATTTTTGTTTGTCTTTTCGTTTAACATCAAAGACATGCTCCATATGCGCCCTTTGCAGCATTTTTTATGCGGCGGCCATTGCAAATCCATAGGAATTCTTAATTTTTGTAGAGATTTTCTAAAGTTCAGACACAAACCTTACAAACATAAGCAGAAAATGAAAAAATGTTTATGAATAACAATGTTAGCAAGGTTGCATAGAAGCTGCGTAAAGCCTTAAACAGTGCGTAACTAAACAAACGTTTAAAGGTTGTTTAAGGAAATCTATTGAATAAGGCTGTAACAATATAGAGACCAAGAACAAATGAGCATAAAGCATATCGAAAACAAGACAAACGAGAACTTCTTCAATGCGAGCATATAAAGTAAAATTTAAATGTGTTGATATGCTCGGTGCAAGACACTTAGTACTGGTATATTTTATGCTTATTTTTTAAAATTATTTAACAATGAAATTAAAAATCTAACTTATAAAACGAATATAGAATTAACGAAAAAAAACAACAACTTCCACATAAATAATGTGTGTTGTTATTGTTTTGTGTTTAAAAGGTTTTTTTGCTTCATATCAGATCAAAGAAAAAAACATCGAATGTTGTTATTTCTCTATAACATAGTTGTTTTACTCGGTGTGCTCGTTGTTTTTTGCATTGATTTGATTGTCTCGATTTGATCGTATCGAATATATAAAGCATTTAAAAATAATGCGAAAATACATATCTTGGTGAGAGGCTAACAAATGCTGTAGAGTGAGCACTTTTTTGTAAGAGAATGCTGTATTATGTTTGCTTATACTTTAAAGAATAAAGTAAATAGAGAACAAGACAATCAAATGCTCGATGCACTTTATTGTATCGAATACATTCATGCAGCTCTTTAGTACGTATTCCATGAAAGTTTCATAATTATATGTTTAAAAATGAGAGAGATATGAATATTTCAACTTTAAGGCTTTTTCCACGATTTTTTTCAACTAAAACAGAAAACCGTTGATAGCACTTAAAATTAAAAAAAAAATTTTTTAAATTTTGGTTTTCATCCCATTTTCGAACGAGCCCGGTTGATTTTCGAAAAAAAAATTTTTTAAATCCCCAATATATATGCAAATATATATAAATATATTTATACAAATAAATATATATATACACATATTAGAGGCCGTCAAATTGTATGGGGGGGAGTCAAATAATGCCTTTATTAACTTATTTGTTTATATATATACTAGGGCGGGTAAAATTTTTTTACGATGTTGGCCACACCCCAGCGGTGTTACATGGGTCAAGGAATCCATTTTTGACGTCAATTTTTATTTATGAAAACCACCAGAGGGCGTTTTGTTACTATTTATGCATTTTATCGCTTCTTTTTGATAAAATAGTAATAAAAATTATTGTGAAAATTAAAAACAGCCTATACCAAATACATCAAGTGTTTTAAAATAAAGGAGAAATTCTCCTATAGTAGACCTTCTCCTAAAGAGGACTCTTTGAATAACTTTTTTTTCAAAAGTGACTACACCATTGTGATTCGAAGTACTTGTACAAAATAGCTAATGCAATTTCTAATGGTGCGGTTCCGTTGGATTTGTCACACATTAAACCAGGGCCGATTGCACATTCTCGCTGGCTCACCAAATTTACGCAAAATTGTTAATAATAGGTCTGTTTCCGTACAAACTTGAAGAAAAGTTCAAGTCAAGTTTAAGCTGTTCGAGAAATTCTATTATCTGTCGAAATGAGAGAATTTACCGAAAAGTACGGAAACGACTTCTAGCGAATTTCAAGCACAAAAACAGCTGATTGCCTATAAACGTACGCAGTGCCAAATTTATTTACACTAATTTGCCATTTTCTTGTTCTTCTTGATGCTTGTTCTTAGCGTGCTCGAAAAAATTGTTCAAGCGAAGTTCAAGCGAGTTTCGAGGCTCGAGAGAGTGACATTATGTTTGTTCTTTTTATCTCTCGAGCTAGAAAAATGTGTAAAGAAACACCTTCAAACAACTTCAAGTAACTTGAAGTGCGTACGGAAACAGATCTAATGTAATTCAACACAATAGGTCTGTTCGCGTACTCAAAGTTTTTAACAATTTGTACAAATTTTACAAATTGTTACAAGAAATCCGTTCGTGTACCCAAAAAACTTGGAAGTGAAGGAGAAAATGAGAGAGTAAGATTTTGTCACTTCGTTCAAGTTTTGAAAAGTTTTTGGTGGCTGATTTTCTATTTGCAAGAAATGAAAAAAAAACAAATGTCTAAAACAGGTGATTCTAATGTACAAAAAGATACAGTAGTTTCGACTATGTCGTAACACAAGACGTAGAATTATTCAATTCGCTTTTGATGACATCTTTTTTAAAAATATTTATTCCATACACCTGAGGATATGACCTTTAAGAGAGTGCCGGAGAGGGTTAATATGTATCACCAACCCCCATTACTTTTGCAAAAGGAACGTTTTACCTTTGACACCTATTCCCTCCGACCAGTCCTTAGGGGCGCTCCCATACAAATTTTATGCTTTTGTCGATAAAACCGGAAACTGTCCATAAATAGGTAGAAAACTTAAACAAGCAAACAAAATTTGTTCAATGCTATCAAGTTCAACAACCCATGTGTCAAAATTTCACTGTCGATAATATGCCCGGATATTTAATTGGCTGCGTTTGACATTTCAATAACAGATTCTGTTAAAAAAGCATGCCCCTCAAAATTACTCAGTATTATCGGGCTACGCGAGTCTGTTAAAAACAACATGCCCCCAAAAGTATGCTTTTTTTTAATTATAAGATTTATGTCTTCACGCTAGATGGCGCTGTCTTCGCCGTCGAAAGAACCGGAAGCCGTCGATAAATAGGTAGCAAGTTTAAGCAAACAAAAACATGAAATGTTGGCTTTATATTTCATGTAATTGTGTAAAATTGATATAAGTTAGACAGTTCTAACATGAATTTTTGTCGCATTGAGGATCAAGCAGACCAACAAGTGCTAAGATCAACATTGTACGATTAGTACTTTAGGCCCACCAAAGGCTCAAAAAGTAATGTAAATACCGACACCTGATCACTATCAACCACCCTACTTACCTCCGAGAACGACGTATTCTACGTCAAAAAAAAAACATCAAAAATGACTACATGAAATTTATCTGCAATTCTTTACCAAATTGAATTTTTTAAATGTTGTAGGGGAGCAATGAACATTTGTGGAATTTTCCATTTTATATTTGCCATGCGTAATTTTTTTCGCCGAAAGTCGAACTTTTTTTCGTTTTTTGTTATTTTTCTTTACAACTATTCTGACGGTTTGACGTGCATTGCAAATTTTGACAAATTTTCTGTTCGAGTACTTTTTCAGATTTTTATTGTCTTGCGAGAGAATTTTTGCGAGAGAGAAAAAGTACGCAAACAGAACTAATGCATGTTACGCACACTCGGAAAATATCTTGTTAGCAATGTTGTTTGATGATAAAAAAGAGATACATTGCTATAAAAAGAATTTAACACCATCGAAACAACCTGGACGACCCAATGCAACTTAGAGTTTATCAAAGGCCTATTGTAAACTTCAATTGCACAGATGATATGAATATGATTGACTCGAATGACGGCATCAATTTATTCGAACCACCGTATACGCAAAGCATTCCGTATGATCATTTGCAAAAATATTTGGAATACAAAAATCCACCGCTGCCTGATCCAAAAATTCCGTTACACATGCAAGGAACGAAACCGTTTCTAAACGAGTTTAGAAGAGAATCGAGATATGATGGCGACATTAGAGAGCCGTAAGAAATTACCCAGAGTTGAAAGCAAGAGCACAAACTCAAAAAAAAAAAAAAAAACAATATTCAGGAGAGGCAAAAAACTGTTCAAGCTCTATATAAAAAAATGAAACAAAACAATGTTTACCTCGAAAAGCGATTGAGTTCTGCACTAAAAATATACAGTTGTGACCCTTTTATATTTAGTGTCCGAAATGTTTTTCTCTACTAAAAACTTAAATTTTTTATTCAAAAAATTATATTAGCATACAAGATAGGCTCTTTTAAATGCAACAATTTAGAATATTCTAAGTAAAACTTATAATTACAAATTCAAAATTAAGAATTCAAAATTAAAAATTTAAAACTTAAAATTTACAATTAACAATTTAAAATTTAAAAGTTTATATAATTTAAAAATCTGAAAAATTTAAAAAAATTAAAAATTTAACAATTTAAAAATTGGAATTACAACCTTTTAGAAGGATATAAAAATATACAAATTTTTAATGGTTATAACCATTGGAGAGAAAAAGAAAAAAATTATTTTAACTTAAACAGAAGAATAGAAAAAGTAAAGCATTTGAAGTACGTAGTTAAAGAAATAGATGAAAAAGGAATTTAAGAGAAATAGTCAAGAATTAAGTGCTTAAAATTTGTTTTGTTGGTAACGCGTTTCAAATTATTTGGCAGTGAATTCCAAAGTCTTATTGCGTTAATGAAAAAAAGACGACTAGATTCATTGTATCTGAACTGTGGAACAAGGAAGAAAACATTTCTGGTGGATCTGCAAAATGTGAGTTTTTCAAACAGGTAGCTGGGGCTTTTCGAAGTGATAAGTCTGTGCATGAAAATGCAGTTTCTTGCATTGAGAAAACTTATGATATTGCAACCAAGGATGCGCTTATTATAAGCTGATATATGGTCAAACCTTCGAATACCGTAAACATACCGAGCTGCATTGTTATACGCCACTAATAGTTTATGAGCTGACCTTGAGTCTAGTTTGCTATATACGACATCGAAGTAAGTTATTATTGGCACAATTAATTGTATAACCAGTTTTCGTCTTGTTTCAGTGGGAACAATTGACGCAGTTTTTCTTAGATTTCTTAAGGAATAATAAACTTTACTAACTACACTGTTAATGTGGTCTACACACGTAAGCGTAGAGTTCATGACAAATCCAAGATTGACTACTTTTTTAACAAACCCAAGTCTGGTTCCACTTAGGAAAATAGAAGGCAGATCATTAAATGGGTACCTTGATTTCACTACAGGTAAGACGTACGACTTTTGAGGATTTAACCTTAGCTGATTTTCTTAGCAGTATCTGAGAAGCTGAAGAAGGTTTCTAACTTTTTACATAGAATAGAGTGGCTTACACTGTCAAAGGCTTTCGAGAAATCTAAGAGACAGACTAAGGTGATATGACCCTTATCAAAAGAAGTTCTGATATCATCTAATATTTTAACAACAGCAGTGGTACAGCTATGCCCTGGACGAAAGCCCGACTGGAGGGGAGACAAAAGGTTGTTTGCATTAAGATGGTTAGAGATCTGCTCTGTCATGATAGATTCAAGCACTTTTGAGAGTGACGACAGGAGACTGATTGGACGGAAATCGCAAGGTGCAGATGCTGTTGGCTTTTTGCCGATAGGTAATATCGTAGCTATTTTCCAGATTGAGGGAAATTTAGAACTAGTGAGGCAGTGATTATATATGTGGACAAGGGGGCTAATGGCGACTTAGTGGCGACTGTGGCGTAGTTGGTTAAAGTGCGTGGCTGCTATGTCAACGAACTTTGGTTCGAACCCCAGCAGCGACAGAAAATTATTTGAATTAAAATAATTTTTCTGTACGGCCGCCACCTCTCTGCAGACAATGGCAAACCTCAGAGAGTAATCAAAATGCCATGTAAAGCTCCTTGAGAACGAGAACATTCCGTTCATCGCCGTTCGGAGTCGGCGTTAAGCATGTAGGTCCGGTTCTCGGTCAATTGTGTACAAACTTAATAACACGCACAACACAATTGATCATAAGAAGCTAGGTCAAAGTCCTTTCAAGGGCTGAAATGGCCAGTTATTTATTTATTTTATTTATTAAGGGGGCTAATGACATAAGGCAAAATTAGCTTGACAAACTTGATATCAATCCCATCTTCGCCGATAGCATTCGATTTTATCTTTAAGATACATCTCACAATATCCGATTCATTGACCGCAGTAAACTAAAATTTTTGTGGCAAAGTGGAAATATTGACGAACGAGTCAAAGCTAGAAGTTTCGGATAGAGGACTAGACACGAAAAATGCATTTAGAACATCAGGGTCTAAACGACAGCCTCCATCTTGGGTGTTACCTATTCCAATTTGCTTTAAGTTATTCCACAGCTTCTTTGACGGCAAAGAAGTACTTAGCTTCGAGAAAAAGAAATTTTTTTTCGACAGTTTGACTGCAGATGAAGCATCGTTTCTAGCCCTTCTATATAGTTCCCAATTAAGCGCGGTTGGATTTCGTTTCCATTTCGAATAAGCCTTATGCCGTTTTTTCAGTGCTTGCTTGATGGAATTCGTGAACCATGGACAAGAATTGTTAGTAATACGGGATGAACGAAGGGGCACATGAGTGTCGTATAAATGAGATATTTTGCTCAAAAAGAAGTTTAGTTTATCGTCAACTGTATTAAAGAACCAGCATTCCATCCAGTTAATACTAGACACATCAGCAAAGACAGCGTTGAAATTAATTGATTTATAGTCACGATATGTAAATGATCTGCTCACATCAACAGGCGTGAGATGAATATTGAGCGTACAAAAAATAAGGTCATGGTCAGATAGAAACGAGATCTGATCAAATAGCAAAACCGTTGAGATATCAGACACTGCAAAGAAGTCGAGCAGACTAGGCGTTACATTATTTCCAAAGCGTGTTGGCTCCTCACAGTTGACAATAGATAGACCGACTTCAGACAAATCGTCAAGAAGTTTGTTGGATAGGCTATCTGTGCAGAGCAAATTAATATTGAAGTCACCACATATTATCAAATGGTCATAATCAATCAGACAGTTGGATATGGAAGAAAATAGTGGATCAAGGCTAGAGCTGCGATTATGATTATACACACAAGAGAGAAGGACTTTTACTCTGCAATCATAAATTTCGATATTAAGAAACTCAACCCCAGAACCACAGGATTCACTCAAAAATTTGACATTTAAGTTTAATTTGCAATATATTGCAATACCTCCTCCCCTCCTATTCAGTCTGTTGTGTCGGTAAAGCTTGTAGTTCTTTATATTTAGTAGTGAGTCTTTTAAATTATTATGAAACCAGGTTTCTGTAACACAGAGTATGTCAACAGAGGAATCGGCAAAAATGTAACGCGCACTGTCTAATTTAAAGTCATTAAGGCTTCTGGCATTAAAATGTGCAATTTTCAAACCAGAATGTTGCTTACAGAGGATATCAATCATAATCTTCTGATTTCCATTAGCGTCTAGATTGGAATTATTTAGGGACACAATGTCTTTCGAGGAAAGCAACAAAACAATAAGCTGAACGAAGTAAGGAAGAAAGTAACATAGCTGTTATGGAAAATAAATATGTCGCAAGCGCACAAAGTAAGAAGAATAGAAGTTTAGAAAAATTTAAATAAAGACATAAAAAGTAAAGTGATACATTAAAAATATTGACATATAAGATAAATATAAAAATAAAAATTAATATAAGAATGTGACATGAACTAGGAAATGAGTATCTATGCATCCTCGGTGGAGTTGTGTACTGCATTGCGTAGTTCATCCATATTGCAAATTCGAATGCTATCAGCATTTCTAGCCAACCTGATATGGATTGCGCCTCGGAAAGTAAAAGCATTAAAAATGGTTTTCTGGCGTTTGTGGATGATCGCTGCTTGCAGTATTTTTCGATTGTCAGCATTCAAAATTGAATTTTGAAAAAAGAAAATAAGAGAAAAAAAAACAAAGAAAATCGCATTTTTTGTCTAAGATTCAATAAAATCGAAATAGGTCATGTATGAGTACCTACCCTTATTTTTAACACTGAAAATTTTGGACTACAGTAGACTCTCACAAATTAGAAACACTTTGTTCCACGGGTGGTTCTAATTTCTGAAATGTTCTAATTTCTGGACGTTTTTTTTTCACAGAAATTTATAAGGAAAAAATTAAACTGGTTACAAATGTATTTTAACACAAAATAATTTATATATATTAATATTTAATGTTTTTTTAAACATAAAACTCATATAATTCCCCTATTTATATTTATATCAATGAGCAAAGATCACTTATGAATTTAATAAATAAAGAAACGTCCAGAAATTAGAAATATGTTCTAATTTTAGAGCGTTCAATATTGAAATGGCAGGTTCTAATTTCTGGACAGTTCGAATTTGCGAGAGTTCTAATTTGTGAGATTGTACTGTATTTAAAATTTGAAACTGCAGTATGGCAAGGTCAAGTACTTGTCAATTTTCCCAACAAATTCGGCAATGTTCCCCAAAAAGAGGCGATAAAATGCAAAAATAGTAACAAAACGCCCTCTGGTGGTTTTCATAAATAAAAATGAACGTCATAAATGGATTCCTTGACCCCAAAAACCCCCATATATACACTTAAAAAATAGTTTTTTATCTTTTTAATGCAATATTTTGAAAAAATACATTTTTTGAAAAACTGGCAGGCTCCGATTTCAAGATAGATCTATACTCTCTTCGCCAAAGTTTCTTAAAATGACCCATAGAGCACCGCTAAGGTGGGGCCAACATCGCAAAAAAATTTGACCCACCCTAATATATATAAATATTGATAAGCAATATTGATAACATAGTGAAGTGGTTCCAGAGACGCTGTTGAGCCCACCGGAACAGACGGAGTCCGTGGGATTTTGGATCTGGAGCCGCCACGCACAGTAATTATTTCATTGTCCGGCTTTAGCTTGTTTTATTATCGTGTTTTTTGTTTTGTTTCTTTTTGTTGGTCGCGCGAGTTATATTCTTTCAAACTTTTTCCCAATAATTTTATATATATATATATTTATTAAAAACAACACAGCAACTTTATTTTGTGTACTTTTTATTTTAGCTCCAAACTCAGACTGAGACTGCCTTCGTTCATCAAGCTAATCTCAGCCTCTGCTTAAACATCTATGTTTTGTTTTTATGTATCTATTATATGTATCTGTTATTACTGTGGCGGAATACACATCAGTTAGAATATGCTGACTTTGTGCATTCCGTCACGTTTCTTAGCTTGATCATATAATGGTACCGTGATAGGCAGCATTATATGTTCAGCCTGAGGATTGTATGTAACTCCTCCCAGGTTGCTTTTAGGATTCTCCTGAATCCTTTTATTTAAAATTTTTACATTTACATTTCTTTTTCTTAGCCAAAACAAAACTAATATTATTACAATTATACCAATTAATACGGCACTTATACTATAAGAAACATTTTTGTGGTACTTTAATTCCTGTATATGTTTTATATTTTCAAAGTTATTTAATACAATTTCATCAAAACTCATTTGGCTTTCGTATGTTTGATTTAACATTTTGACAGGATAGGTATATTTTTCTACAAATTCAATTTTGTTGTTATAATATTTTTGGTTTTTTATCTGCAATTTACAATTCGAAAAATTAATAATATAGTTTTTATATAATGTAAAATTACGTTTGTCACAATTCTGTATCAGTTTTTCATTATGCGCATTTTTTATTAGAAGTGTATCATCCTTTATGTCTTTTACTTTAGTTTGATTATTATACTTAAAAATACAACTATTTGAAAAAATACAATTTTTTGTTATTTTTAACTTTTTGAACATCACGTTTTCGATGTACTTGTAATTTTTAAAATTTACAGTCACAATAGTTTCATCTTTTTCCTCTATTTGCAAATTTTCCTTATTTGGTAGTGGTGTTATCAACTTTAAGTCTGTAGTAACATAACTGCTTGGTATCTGTATAGCAAATATTATTGACTCGTTTTTGTATGATAAAACTCCTAATTTCGCAAGTTTAAGCTTGTAGAAATCTATATTAAAATATTCTATTTCTTCTTTGGTTAGCATTCCTGGATGTATTAAGTTGTGTTTTGCTGCAGCTATATTATCCTGTATTTCTTTAATCTTTCCTTCCAAATACCGTAGTTTATTCATCTGGTCATTAAACCATAATTGTTTCATTAATTCCTTATTTACTGCCTGTGTTTTATTAATTGAGCTCAAAATTTTGATTCTATCGTTTTCTATTGTTGTTTTCATTATATTCATCGTGTTATTGAAATATTCGTTGATGAATATTTGTTTATTTATATTTGTAATTGCATTATGATTATTTTCCTCTATTATTTTCATATGATCTACAATATCTTGCCTATCCTCATCATCCATTACGCCGAACATCCATTTATACATGGAGCCTACGACATTTACTAAACCTCTTTTCTTTCTTCTTTCCTCACTCGGGGTAATAGATTTTAATTTTGCTTTAATTATTTTTATCTCATTTAGGAGAAGTTCTTTATTGTTTATTTCGGTTTTCATTATGTTTTCCTTAAACTGATCTATTACTCTAGCTATTTCCTGTGGTCGTATAACATGTAACACTGTATTTACCTCATTTACTATTTCAACCACCCCCATTTGTATTATGGTATAGCCTGCTTCTTCGGTTATTGGGGTTACTTGTAAGCGCCCTCTTGCTGTAATTGTTGTTGCAATTAAAATCACGATCGTCAATATTACCTGCAAATTATAATTATATAATCACTCAGCTTAAATGATTCGATACTTATAAACTAAATTTGAATGGATATTTTCATTGTACTTTTCAATGAATAGGATCACCAGCCATCGCCCTAGTACTAAATCTATCATCATCCTCATTATTATTGGAGGTTTCAATGTTTGCGAATTTATATGGTCTTTTTATATTGGCAATATGGACATTTTTCAATGGATTACTTCTATAATACGGTTGGTCTTTGTGTCTAACTCTACGGTAATTTTTTATAAAGCCGCTTGGTCTATTTTCAGTATATTGTTCTCTGGTTCTATTTCTTTTTTCTAATATGTGATTTTTGAATTGATTTATTCTATCTTGCAAAATTGTGGAGCAAATGTTTTCTTTGGCGGACCTAGGAGAACATTTGATGGTAGAGTGATAGCGATCATTATAGTTACCTATAACGATCTGTATCCTCATTTCTGTTGAGAGACTTGGATCATCAATGCCTGTTAGTTTTTCCAACAGAGTTGAGTGAAGCCTCTCAATGTCTGCATTCCCTGTATGGTTGTTGGGCTTTGTTAAATGTACCTCTATACCTTCTGAAGACAAAAATTCTATTAGTTGTTCTGCTCTAAATTCATTATCCATAATGATTTTTTTAGGTTTCCCAAATTTGGCAAAATGTTCTACTATTATTGTTTTCTTTGATCTCCAATTTCTATCAGTAATGTTATAAGCTGCTGCGAATTTTGTTAATTTATCAATCACTGTTACAAATGATAATTTTTTAAAATGAAAAATATCAACATGAATGATTTCGTTCTTCTCGATTGCAGTTTCCGTTAACTGAAATTTGGGCCTAATCGGTCTCCTATCATATTTGATTTCTTGACACTTTTGACAGTTATTAATTATTAACTGTATGTGCTCCTTGAATTTTGGATAATATATTTTTTCTTTTAATGTGTTATAGGTTTCGTTAATGCCACTATGCATTGATTCCTTACTGTGATACAATGAAATTTGTTTGTGCAACTCTTCTTCGTCCTCCATAATCTAACAAAACTCTATCTATAGCTTCCATGAATGCTGGTAACTTTTTCGAATCACCCTCAAAAGATTGCATATGCTTTAAATCTTTTTCGACCCGCTGCCTAAGTGTATTTCTTTGATGATTTGCATTCTGTTGTAGCAATTGTGTTATCGCCACTAAACAACGCTCTATTTGTTGGTTTGCCATTTTTGTATTATTTGTTTTTATTCAATTTCTTTTTTTTTTTTTTTATCTGTGTTAACACCACTACTAACCATTCACAGCTAAAACAAAATCTGTACACCTTACGGCAAAATTTTAATTACATTAAAAAATTCAAATCTTATTATTAACTACAATTAACAATTTATGTTGCAAAAATTGATTTTTATTACGATTTAAAATGCATTCTTACTTTTATCCTCATTTTCAAACTGATCCTAGGTATGTTGATATGCTGATCCGATTTATACTTCTGAATTTCACAATGATGTCCGTCTTATATTCTGTAGTATGCTCCGCTTCTGCTTGCAAGTATGTTGATATGTTGATCCGATTTATACTTCTGAATTTCACAATGATGTCCGTCTTATATTCTGTAGTATACTCTGCTTCTGCTTGCAAGTATGTTGATATGTTGATCCGATTTATACTTCTGAATTTCACAATGATGTCCGTCTTATATTCTGTAGTATACTCTGCTTCTGCTTGCAAGTATGTTGATATGTTGATCCGATTTATACTTCTGAATTTCACAATTCTTTTTCGTGTACTTTAATTTACTTTAATAAGTGCTCGCATCGCTCATCGACTGCGCCAGTTATATTCTTTCAAACTTTTTCCCAATAATTTTATATATATATATATTTATTAAAAACAACACAGCAACTTTATTTTGTGTACTTTTTATTTTAGCTCCAAACTCAGACTGAGACTGCCTTCGTTCATCAAGCTAATCTCAGCCTCTGCTTAAACATCTATGTTTTGTTTTTATGTATCTATTATATGTATCTGTTATTACTGTGGCGGAATACACATCAGTTAGAATATGCTGACTTTGTGCATTCCGTCACGTTTCTTAGCTTGATCATATAATGGTACCGTGATAGGCAGCATTATATGTTCAGCCTGAGGATTGTATGTAACTCGCGTAGTTTTACTCCGTGTTCGCTTTGGCGCGTCCGTTGTTAGGCCCACACTCGCACTCGAGCCTAGTTCCATCTGGAGCAGGTGAAATAAATTGATTCCACCGGTGGAATTGTGTGAGGGTTCAAGTGGTGGAACCCACAATTAGTGTGCGACCCAAAAATTGGATTATTTTTTTTGTGTGTGTCTTTTCTTATGTTTATGTTAAATTATAAATAAAAATTAAATTCATACAAGTATTTTTCTTTTTAATCGTTTGGTGTTTCTTTTCGTCCCACTGTGCTTAAGTTTGATAAAACTTTGATTAAAAATTCTTATCAAACACACCTGAATCATTGTCTTTTTTTTTCTCAAGTATCGTTGTGTAAAAACCCACACCCGTCTCCGCTGAGCAGATGGCAACACTTGCCGTCGGCACTATTGTGGACTATCGGGTCAGCTGTTCGTGGTATTTTTAATTTAAGAATAATAAAATGTAGCCATAATAAATTCGCGGTCGCGCCGTAAAAAATAAGTTAAAAATAAAAGAAAAAAAAAAACTGGTCATTTCAGCCCTTGAAAGGACTTTGACCTAGCTTCTTATGATAAATTGTGTTGTGCGTGTTATTAAGTTTGTACACAATTGACCGAGAAATGGACCTACAGGCTTAACGCCGACTCCGAACGGCGATGGATGGAAAAAATAAGTTAAATTGCGCGAAATTGCGACTGTCGAATAGTGCCACGATAAATTGCCGCCCTAATTAGTCGAACATCGGATCAGACCAAAGCCAAATGTGGAGCCCATCAAGCAGAGATACTATCCAGTGTCTTCTGCCATCCAGAAGAACATCGACACGGAAATCGAGCAGATGTTGGAGAAGGACGTGATTGAGGTCTCTCACAGTCCGTGGGCCTTACCGGTGGTCATGATTAAGAAGAAGGACGGCTCTTATCGATTTTGCGTCGACTATAGAGCACTCAACAAGCACACGTTGCCGTATACCGCCGCAACGTTGTATAAGCTGAAAGATGCCAAGTATCTTTCAAGCTTGGATATAAAATCAGCGTATTGGCAGATTCCAGTCGCGGAAGAGTCAAGGGCGTTCAACGCTTTTACGGTCCTAGGCCGGGGACTTTACCAGTTTACTTACTTACTTAAATGATACTAGTTGATAGAGATTAATTGATACGGTGATCGGAGCTGATTTGGAGCCACACGTATTCGTCTACTTGGATGACATCGTTATCCTAGCGAAGACGTCCGAAAAACACGTAGAGGTGTTGAGGAAAGTTCTTCTTAGGATTGGTGACGCCGGTTTGCGGCTGAATAGGGAAAAATGTAACTTTTGTTTATCCTCACTGCGGTATTTAGGTTATGTTGTTGATAGGCAAGGTTTCCACGTAGACCCAGAAAAGGTGGATGCGATGCTGAAGATACCCGCCTCCAGGAACGTCAAAGAAGTTCGTTCTTTTGTAGGTATCTCTTGGTACAGGCGATTCGTACCAAACTTCGCCGATCTAGTGAAACCACTTACGGATCTTCTAAAAGGGGAAAACGCACCCAGATTTTTTTGCATTTTCTTAAAGCCTTAAGTCTCAAGAATATGTGGTGAAAATTTCAAGTCGATATCTCGAAAAATAACAAAGCCTAGTGATTGAACCGCCTTCTATAGCGCGCAGTGCTGCCCCTTATTTTCAAACTCGTTTTTCTCGAAACCATATTTTCTAAGTCAGTGACCAAGATTTCTCGAAGCTCAGTGAACCGATCGTTTTGATTTTTTTGCTGGCTTATTTTATTCATAGTAATCCCGTACTTGCCATAGGAGGGTTTTTTTTGTAGTTTCGTTCATTTTTTATAGGCAAAATTATGACGAATTTTTGGTCGAAAATCGTTTTTTTACGTTCGAAAGTCCGCCAATTAGTGAAAAATCAATATTTTCAAAAACGGCTATGACGGTACGAGTTTTAATTATCTAGTTTAATAATATATTTCATTCTTTTGTTTATGATGAAATAAGGAGGAGCAATCTTGGTCACCGCATTTCACCTTTTTTTCAGAGCGCTCTACAAAAAATGTTGTATCGACCTTAATATTAATTTTTTTTTAATGAAAAAAAACTAAAAATACTCTTGAATGTGTATATTTTTAGGTATAAAAACCCTCATTTCAAAATATCCCATAGGTTTCCTTAAAAAAATTCACAAACATGACCTTTTTTTCGGCCTCTGGCTATATTTCCCCCCTTAAGAAAAACAAGAGGTTCCACTGATCGGCTGAGTGCGAAGATAATTTTCTGAGGGCGAAGGAGCGCCTTGTTTAAATTGCACTGCCCCTGTTTTAAGTTGCCCAGATTTTGAAAGGCCCTTTTCTGTACAAACTGACGCTTCTTATTTTGGCATAGGCACAGTCATGACCCAGCAGTTTGATGAAGGCGAAAAGGTCATTTCATGTTTGAGTAGGTCGCTTAGTAAGTGTGAAAGGAATTATTCCACAACAGAGAAGGAGTGTCTGGCAGTTTTGTGGGCAGTGGAAAAGCTGCGCCCATACATCGAGGGGGTTCATTTTACGGTGGTAACTGATCCCAACTCACTCGTGTGGCTTAACAATTTGAAGGACTCCTTTGGAAGACTGACCAGGTCGGCCCTTAAACTGCAACAGTACGATTTTGAAATTGAACATCGCAAGGGCAAGGGCCATGTTGTCCCGGATATGCTGTCATGGAGTGTTCCAGTAACTAGTGAAATCACCGATGGATCAACGGACCCTTGGGTATTGGAGATGAGTAAAAAGGTGACACAGATGCCCCTCGCATGGCGCTTAGAAAACGGTGTTTTATACAAACACGTTAAGGCAGGGTTAAGCAACGTTTATGATAGGGCTTATGAGTGGAAACGAGTTTAGAAAAAGGTGAGAGAAAGGAGGCTATGCGCGAGTGTCATGATAATCCGTTATCAGGACACCTGGGCGTACGAAAGACGTCAGCTAGGGTGCCCGAAAAATATTATTGGCCAAAGATGAAGGCCGATATAGCTAGGTATATTAAAGGATATTAAAGGATAAAGAGAACTGCAGTCTTTGCGTGACTCCTTTGATGTCCGGCTGCTGTTCACTGCCCACTATCATCCGCAGGCGAACCCGTCCGAGCGGATTAATCAGATCATAAAGATTACCCTTAGGGCTTATATTTCTGAAAATCACAGAACATGGGATACATACCTGGCTAAAGTAGCCTTCTGCATTTTCACGACGCAGCATGAGGTGATAGGACAATCCCCTTATTTTGTCAATTTTGGTAGAGGCTTTCCGGTCCCTTTTGGTCCCTTTTGGCTTTCCGGAGAGATAGGGACTATTGACGAAAGGATGACTTAAACGAACCGACTTGTAATAATAGTGAGGAACGAGCGGCACTCCTGGCCAAGTGAAGGCAAGACATACGGACGAAGATGGAAATAGCGAGCGTCAAGATGGCAAAGACCTATAATCTGATACCTAAGGATGTACAATACTTAACTAACTAGTTAGACACAATTATTACGGAAGAATCGCGAAGAAAAAGCCATTTATTAGCTCTAAAAATAAAAAAACATCGCATCAAATTTGCTCAAGAATATTTGCTTAGTTATATTCCGTTTTGGAAAACGGTAATAGCTTATTTAAAAGATCAATAATGATATTATTCTAATTTTTTGCTTTATTTTATTTTAAAGGTACTTTATACAGATGAGAGCAAATTTAATCTGCACGGATCGGACGGAAAGCCGCATGTATGGCGTCAAAAAAATGCAGAATTCGAACGAAGAAACACGCGTGCCACAGTTAAGCACGGTGGTGATTCTGTAATGGTTTGGGGCTGTATGTCCAGTGCTGGAGTAGGCAATCTCTATTTCATAGATGGTAAAATGGATAGGTTCGTCTGTCTCAATATTCTGAAGGAGAATGTCAAACAGAGCGCAGATAAATTGGGCATTCTAGACAACTTTGCGTTCTACCAGGACAACGATCCCAAACACACTTCGGGAGTTGCGAAGCTTTGGTTGATCCACAACTGTCCCAAACTATTGCAGATTCCACCTCAGTCCTCGGACTTAAATGTAATTGAGCATCTGTGGGAAGAGCTAGCTCGTAGAGTTTACACGCGTAAATGCTCTTATAGATGCCCTATTGCAAGCTTGGACTTCAATTGCACCTGAGTTCTGCAATAATTTAGTTCAATCAATGCCTAAGCGACTTCAAGCAGTACTCCAAGCCAAAGGATATGCCACAAAATATTAAAAACATTGAAACGTTCCTTTTCTTCCATCTTATTTATTGAATTTTAATTGTGTCCGATTATTTGTTGAGTAGCAGAAAGTAAGTCTTTTGTTTAAACTGTTAATTTGTTTTGGTTACAAAATATTTGTTGTTGTTTTTTTTGCAATATTGTAATAAAAAATAACCAGAAAATAAAATGACGTACTAGTTTTTTCTTTATTCTAGCTACTTCGTAATATATTATATTATAAATAAATCTAAAATGTCTGTCCGATTATTCGTTGGAGGTACTGTTTATCTGTGTGGTGACTTAATATTATCACATATAAACACCAACATCACAACATACAAAACACACACTTTATAAAATATTCACTTACACATTTATCTAAAAATTATTATTTAAGATTGTTTAAAATTGTCATTTTTTATAAATCAAAAATTTTGTGTATTCGAACGTCAAAAGAAAAGTCCACGACTTGGGGTCATCGCTGGCAACGAAGAAGCAACGCCCACCACAATAATAACACCAACACCAATTTTATTATTTCAAGAATTTTATAAAATTTTGTAATTTTTATTTTTTTTTTTTTTTTTGACATTTAAGTAAAATTTTTTTTTGACAGGTCGTTTTTATTTTAGCTTTTCAAGAGGCACACACCGTAGCTTTTAAAACGTTTGTAAGACGATAGGGTAGGAAGAAACTTATCGCCTTTCACCCGTAGGCACTCCACTGCACTAGGGAAACACATTTTAAGAAACACATTTCGAGGTACACCATGAGTCTTTCACACACACCACCCCAGACAACCCCCACTCCCCTACATACTTCTAACCCTCTCTCACATCTCTCATTTCGGCGAAGGTGACCATCGTTCTCTCATACAATTACAAACGGATCTAATCAATCCATTTGACAGTGTTCCCAGATTAGGGGATTTTCCTCTAGATTTAGGGTTTTTCTTCGGTTTAGTAGAAAATTTAGGGGTCAAAAATGTTTAGGGGAAACCTTTAGGGGATTTTATTTTTCTGTTAGTGTTTTTTGAGAATTTTTAGTGGTTTCTAAAAAAAGTGGCAACATCAACTATGAACTGTATTTTTTTTTGCATTTGATGCACCCTTTTGTGTTCTCTTTTTCATTTTGTTTTAGCTCTTACAAGGTTTATTTTGTGAAAGTGAGTCAAAACAATTGCGTACCATCGAAACAATACTGCTTCGCAGCTGATTGTTTGTCGAATGAGCGAAATATCACCAGAATATGTGTGATATGTAGGCTTGCCATAATTTTTTGAAAACAAGTCCGGAGACTTTTTGAGTTTTTTTTTTGTGGAGGGGGGGTATGAGTAGATAACATCCACAATTTTGCTTCACTTGTACAATTCATGTTTTTAACGATAAAGCTTGCATCAAGAATTCTTAACTTAATTATGTAACAAGCTGTTGACTTTTTCTTATCTTCTTTGATACCTTTGATGCTTTCAAATTAGTAGGAATATAAAACAATTAGGAAGTATGTAATTCATTTATGTATATTTAACGAAATATTTAAAAATAAACAAGTTCTTTAAAAAATAATAAACTTAGAATGAATATAAAAACGTAACAATAACTCCACAATAAATAATTATATGAAAATATAAATAAAATAAAAAATGAATTTTGCACTAAATATGTATCAAATGTGGGGCTACTTAGTACAAAGTGTTGGAAGTCGTACTGTTCTTATAAACCTGTTCTTATAAATATTTTATATGGAAAGATAGGCTCTGATTTTATATTTAAAATATTGAAATAAAATTTAGAGCACTTCTCAAATATCACTGATAGAACACACATCAAGTTTTCTTTCTGTCTTGCTGCTGCGTGATAATACAATAGGTTATGGGCCGTCGCGTGTAAATTGGTGCGAAACAGAATACGTTTAGTTGGGCCAATTGAGCAATTCAGAATTTGTGAAAATAATTCGAGATGGCAGACGAGGAAAAGTTTGTTTTCAAACAATTCGAGGGACGTGAGTTTGACAACTGGTTTTTCCGATTAAAAATTAATTTGAAAGAAAAAGGTGTTGAAAGATGGCTGGAAAATGATGCCGTCGTAGCGGTAGTTCATTCTGGTGCGAATGTCGAGAAAATCAAAAAGGAGGATCCGATATGCAAGGTGCACATCACTCGACGTGTTGCAGATTCACATTTGGAATATTTGAAAGACCGGCCGACAGCGTTTGCAATGATAAATTCATTGAAAACAATTTTTGAACGAGCAAGTGTGGCAACCGAAATTGGTGTCAGAAAACGTTTCCTAACCATGCGTTGCTCAGATTCTGACAACCTTACCTCACATTTTCTTGCATTCGACAAACTGATACGAGAATTAAAGGCATGCGGTGCTGAAACAAATGATCGAATGCTGGTTGTTTCGCTCATGATAACGTTGCCGAAGCGATATGACATGGTGGTGACATTATTGGAGACGATCGATCCATCTAAATTGACCATGGAATTGGTGCGTTCTCGCTTGTTAGATGAAGAAAGCAAGACATCGAGTGGTCGTCCGAATGGTGGTGCAGACAATGTTGCTATGTATGGCGGTAGTGGTAAAAACAAAATAAAATGTTTTTTCTGCAAAAAGCAAGGTCATCGAAGGACCGAATGTCCGAAATTGAATCAGCGGAACTCGAGTAATGGATTATCAAACAACAAGTTTACTGGAAAAGCAAATCAACGTTTTCAAAAACCAAATGCAAACTGCGCATGTGATACCGGTGCGAATGAAGTGGTTTTCGTTGCTGATGCTGATAATTTTGCTCTACAATGTGGAATACAGACGACAATACGTTTCATTGTTGATTCAGGTGCTTCGGAGCATATGGCGAATGATAAGTCATTGTTCAGTGAGCTGTGGGATTTGACCGATCCGGTCGTCATTGGCATTGCGAAGAATGGTGCATCGATCACAGCAATGAAATGTGGTACAATTCATAGACTTATTATCGTGGATGGAATCGAGCGTCAATGTACGCTCACGAATGTTTTGTTTATCGAAAATCTTCAGTTTAATTTGCTCTCTGTTAGTCGATTGGAGAGTGCTGGATGTCAAGTGATTTTCGATGATGGTGAATTTCGCATCACAAAGAATAATTCGGAGATGGCCGTCGGCAGGCGCAATGGCAAGCTTTATGTCTTCGAATTTAAGCGTGTGCGGCATGAAACAGCGAATATAACATCATCAAGAAAAGGCATTGTTTCGAAAGAATCTAATGAATTGGAATCTACGCAAGTGAAGTCAAAACAAAGCATTCGCCTGTGGCATCGTCGGTTGGCACATTTGAATTACGCTGATGTTAAGCGTTTGTCAACTTTGGTTATTGGAATGGGTGCCATGAACAACGATGCTGATACTGTTTGTGAACCATGTGTTTTCGGCAAGCAGTCTCGAACACCATTCAACTGTTCGGGCGGAGCACGATCGCGTCGTGTATTGGAACTTGTACACAGTGATGTGTGTGGACCTGTAACGCCTGCTACGTGGAATGAGCAGCGATTTTTGGTGACATTCATCGATGATTACACTCATTTCGTAGTGGTATATCTGATTAAGAATAAGTCTTATATTCTAGAAATGTTTCTGAGGTACAAATCGATGGCAGAAACACACACTGGAAAGAAGATTGCAACAATTCGATGTGACAATGGTGGCGAGTACAAATCCAATCAATTCAGGGCAATTTGTGTTGAAGCTGGGATTCAGATCCAATACAGCGAACCTTACACACCTCAACATAACGGCGTCGCCGAGCGAATGAACAGGACATTGCTTGAGAAGGCGCGCTCCATGATTGCTGACTCCAAGATGAACAAGAATTTTTGGAGCGAGGCCGTGTATTGTGCGGCATTTCCAGCGAATCGCAGTCCGTCACGCGCTATTGTCTCGGATGCAACACCAGTTGAACTTTGGACAGGCAAGAAACCCAATCTATCGAGGCTTCGTGTTTTTGGATCGCCGGCGTATGCGCATATACCAGAACGTCAGAAATTGGATATGAAATCAACCAAAATGGTCATGGTTGGCTATGGTGTGAATGGCTACCGACTTTGGGACCCATTAAAGAACAATATTGTAACACGACGAGATGTTGTGTTTAATGAGACGCAATCAAATTCACCGAACGTTTTCTTCGAGACAGAGTCAATAACGGACGGTGTTGACGAGGCGGAGAGATCAGCGTATAGCGATGCGAATAATGTTGTGAAAGATTATGCTCGATCTAATGGTGCAGGTGCAATCAACGATCGACCATTCATGGTGACATCGCGACCGCAACGAAAGCGTCAACCACCGAAGCGATACGAAGATTTTAACGGTAAGAAAAAACTTAGATTGCATGAGGACAACGAGGAGCAGTACTTTTCGGTGTTTGCATTGAATCCTGGTACATTGGACTTTGCACTTGGCGCCGTGGCGTACGTCGACAATGTTCCACAGTCATTTGGGGAAATAGCAAAACGAGATGATGCAGCTCAATAGATGGAAGCGGTTCATAGTGAAATGGATTCACTCAAGCGGAATGAAACTTGGACGTTGGTCGAACGTCCGCCGAACCGATCAGTTGTCACCTGCAAGTGGGTGTTCTCTCGAAAGCGAAACGATGTGGGCAAGTTGGCGTCGTACAAGGCGCGACTGGTGGCTCGTGGATTTACTCAGCGAGAGGGGCTTGATTTCCATGAAACCTACTCACCGGTAGCAAGGATAGCTACATTAAGGGTCATGCTGGCTCTTGCTGTGAAACATGATTTGGAAATTCATCAAATGGATGTGAAAACGGCGTTCCTCAACGGAAAACTTGAAGAAGATATTTATATGGAACAGCCGGTTGGATTCGTGCGGGGTGATTTTGTTTGTAAACTGAATAAATGACTGTACGGATTGAAGCAAGCATCACGTGTGTGGAATGAACGATTTCATAGTTTCGTGCTTCAGAATGGTTTTGTTCGCTCAAAATATGACCATTGCTTATATTCCCATGGCAATGAAGAAGAAATGGTGTATCTGCTGTTATACGTAGATGACTTGATTATCGCGAAAATCTCAAAAAGATCATCAAGATAAAACAGTTGGTGTCAAAGGAATTTGAAATGCGTGACATGGGCGAAACTAAAACTTTTCTCGGCATCAACATCGAACGTGACCGGAGTCGTGGAATCTTGCGAATCAACCAACGCGGCTATCTAGAGGACGTATTGCAACGTTTTGAATGACCAATTGCAGCCCTTGTTTGACCCCCATGGAATGCCAACTGAAGTTAGAAAGGAAGGCGGAGGTTGAGCTTGTGGCCAAACCGTATCGTGAGCTTATTGGCTGCTTGATGTACGCGGCTTGTACGACTCGTCCCGACCTGTCCGCAGCAGTAAATTACTTCAGTCAATTCCAATCTTGTGCAACTGAAGAGCATTGGAAGGCAGCGAAGCGGATACTCCGATATATCAGAGGAGCAATTGACCTGAAACTGGAGTATCACTACGAAAGGAATTCGGTCGTGTTGACTGGATATGCGGACGCTGACTGGGCCGGCGATATCAATGATAGAAAGTCGATTTCTGGCAATGTGATGAAAGTGTTTGGCGCAACCGTGATTTGGATGACACGTAATACTAAAACACCTACAAAAACAAATCGCAACATTTCGCAAATCAAGGGTCAAAACAAATTAATACTAACTGCAAACAACAATCGTAAATATAACAACGATATGATTAACAGTTCATTAAATTATTTTATTAGTTTCTTACACAGGGTAGAAAGTAGCTGAATTTCTTAAAGATCAATTTGTGTTCACACGAGAACTTTTTTCTAGGAAAGAGATATTATAATTATTTTTTCAATTTGTGGGGTCCAAGTAAGGACAAAATCACAAGTCCGGACAAAGTCCGCACATGGTTCAAAAGTCCGGACAATCCGGACTAAATCCTGACGTATGGCAAGCCTAGTGATATGAGAGGCTGTTTTAAATTCTGAAGACGAGAAAGCATATATTTAAATTTGTTTTTTTTTTGTATTTTTTAATGACTTAAATGCTTTGTAACAAACAAAAAAAAAAGGAAAAAATTTAAAAAACAAAAATTAGAAAAAACGTGGAAGTATGTCTCTAAATTTATTAAGCAGTTTTTATTTTACTAAAATTTAGTAGAAAAAATCTAAAAAGTTCAACCTAATTATAATCGAAATATAATACTTTAATAAAATATAGTATGTCTGCCTTATGTTTCTTAAAAAATTGGCTGCGCAAAGTTGCGCATAAGATAAAACACTTAATTTAAAAAAACGCTTAAAAAAACAAGTTTTCATCAAAACACACTAATTTTCAAGACAAATTCTGTTAAACTAAAAGATGTTTGTGAAAGATGTGTTTGAGTTAATTAACAAAGGTACTTAAAACTAGTAAGATATATTTTTGTTTTCTCCCGCCTTTTGTCATGTTTCCGTCTGTCCGTCTGTTATGGCAGTTATAGCTCTTATATTGAAGCGATCTTAATGAAATTCAAAATATGTAATTTCTTTATTACTTGAGTTTGTGTTTTTAAGTTCCTCAATGAATTACTATGAACAAAAAAACTAATGTTATTTTTTGAAGTCCAAAAATTTATTTTGATATTGTATTTATTTACATCAATTAAACAAAGTATTCAATAAATTTAACTAACTCAAAAAAATTTTAGGGGTTTTTTTTTTATTTTTAGAAGAAAATTCAGCAAATTTTTTCAGATTTAGGGGAAAGAAGCTCAACCTATCTGGCAATACTGCCATTTGATACACCAAGGCATCCAGAAATACAAGCGGCGCACATTGGCGCCCGTAGAGCAAACAAGGTTGCAAAAATCAAAATTTTCATATGCGCCGACGAAGTTTTGAATAAACCCATGTTATAGGAAACTTTTCAACGATTTCAAATATGCTACTCTTAATAATATCACATTTTTAGTGTAGAGGATATAACCTTTCAAAGTTTACCGACTTTCGTTTTTCAAAAAAACACACAATTTTTAGTCAATTTGTTGCGATTTCAGGTGTAATATCACGAAAAATAGGTAACGAATCGCCTTATTTTTTGTTTGTATTGATTGATGTATTTATTAAATGTATAATGATAAAAACAAAGTTTTTTTTTTTAGCTTTGAACCAAGGATTTCAGGTGGAATACCTACTCATTCAAGTCTGCCTTGGTTCGAAATGGGGTGATAGATTAGTGGGAAGGAAAGGTCAATCAATTGAAACAATGGTAGGATGTTCTAAGGGTGGTGGAAAGCCGAAGAAACATGTGAATTTGAATCAGAGGCAAGTGTTATGCCTTTACCTCAGTCAATTCAAGTTATAAGGCAATCTCATCCACAAACTTCTCTACCATCAACTACAACTTCATATCGTAAATATTGATGACTTTTTAATTTCAGTTGATTAGAAATGAGGAGAGAAAATTAAGAAAGGTTTAAAGCGTAGGACCATGGCCTAGCCGGGAATCGAACCCGGGACCTCTGGGGTGGCAGTCAAGCACGCTACCAACTCGACTACCGAGGCCGCCAACTGTTTGCTTTGTGTTTCTCCTGGTAAATCACTATTTAAAAACTATCCGTTTTTTCACTATTTTTCAACTTTGACGGAAAATAAAAAAAATCTATATTTTTCTATATTTGCCATATTTGCAACATGTTCTTTGATTATTTCTTTACATAATTCAAAAGGTTTTATCTGCCCGTACGTGCCCGTTTGGCTTCTAGAGGTAAAAAAGGTTAAAAAGACATGGTTGCAGAAATTGTATGGCATGCATCCCTGACATGTTTTGACTGACAGTAGTTTGATCTAATAGTTTGAAAATTGCATTTTAAGTCGGTTGTCTACCTGTGAGCCTCTGCCAAAGTCTACTCCCAATATTCTGTTACAGACACAGGATGCACAAAAAACTACTCATTGAAATTCGCAGGTACGCACCTCACTTAAAAATTACTTTGGAGTACAAATGGTCAAGAACAATATTGACTTATGGTCAATACTTATTGACTTTATGGTCAATTCAAAATGGGTGAAATCTAATCGAACCATTCAGAACTTCAACTCCAAATACGAGGACTGGCTTAATGAAGACACCATCCTGGATATATTGGCAGTAGATAAACCCACCACATCAACCAGAGGAGCAAAGGCAAAAAAAAAGTATTGAGGAGTGTTCAATTTTCACAAGAAAGAGGAAACTTGCCGATGCCACCAATGACTTGACCACGAAGCATTTATCGGACGCGCTGTCTATTAAATATACAAAGGAAAGTGAAAGAGTTAGGTCGCAGATTACAAAATCTGTTGCTGATGCAAGCCCACTGCGACTAAAAAGGATTAAGGAAAGCATTCCCACGCCCACAAACGCACACATTAAAAAGTATGGTTCCGAAGAAGCCTTGGCCTTGTTTATGGACTTACAACTTTCCAAAGAAAAATATGAGATACTACGGGCATCCTTGATGCGACACGGGGCTGACGTTTTACCAGGATACAAGCATATTACGCAAGCCAAAATAAATTCACGACCACTGCATACGGAGTTTACGGAAGTCTCTGTGAAAGCCAATCTGCAGGATCTCATGGGCCATACAGCAAAACGGTAGTTGGAGAGTCTTCCTGAAAATAAGGTGAAAATTCTTCCTGAGAAACTGACATTGATCAGCAAATGGGGCTGCGATGGATCATCCGGACAAAGCGTTTTTAAGCAAAGGATATCTTCCGATGACGCTACAATATCGGACGGAAATATGTTTAAGGCATCTGTTGTTCCTTCGCGGCTAAAATCTGATGTTTCCCTACACTGTCCGTCCACGTCCGAAAAATCCACGTCCGTCATCAGTGCATTATTGCCGACCATCAATGTTTCAGTTTGCAAGGGAATCGGCAGAACTCATAAGGACCACGGTGAAGGACATTGAAGAACAAATAAGCAATATTAAGCCTACAAAGCTGCAAATTGGAGAAGGAAAATATATCGAATGCAATTACGAGTTTCACCTGCCCATGGTTGACGGAAAAGTCGTAAACGAACTGACAGGAACAACCTCAACATTGTCATGCCCGATTTGCAAAAAGAGTCAGAAGAACTTTGGTAATTTGAACGATTCTACAAACGAGGAGAATTACGAATATGGAATGTCACCATTGCACGCAAGGATAAGGTGTATGGAGTTCTTGCTAAAACTGGCGTATACCCTACCACAACAAGATAAAAACTTCGATGAAAATACATCAATAAAGGATAAGGAAAAGATCAGAAAGAAGCAAATACAGGATGCTTTTTTAAACAAGTTGGGCTAAAAGTAGACTGTCCCAAGCACGGATACGGTAACTCAAACGATGGAAACACTTCTAGGAGATTTTTTGAAAATTGTGAGGCAGTAACTAGAATCACTGGAATTGACAATCAAATCGTGAAAAGATTGGGACGATCTTGAATGTTTTAAACTGCAAAGAAAATGTCAATTCTACAAAATATGGAGAATATACATCGAAAACTGCATCTCTTTTAGCAGAAATGTATCCACAGAAGAAGTTGACCCCGACCGTCCATAAAATATTGGCGCATGGCAAAGATATAATTGAGTACCAGTCTTTGCCAATTGTAGAGCTTTCTGAAGAAGCACAGGAGTCCCTTAACAAATTTAATAAAAAATATAGATTGCAGAACACATTCAAAGCATCAAGGGTAAGGCAAAATGAGGACCTCTTCAACATGTTGGCAGCATCTTCCGATCCACTTATTTCTTCCCTGCGGCATGTGAAGTCACGAATAGAGTTAGAAAATAACACGGTACAACACGAAAAAAACCCCGCCCACTTTGCAATCGGTTCTTTATATTTGCGTGTACACTGATCACGAATATGCAATTATTTTTTTTCGGGTCACCTCTAATTTGGTCCCTACATGACTTTGAAATTTTAAAGGAAAACTATCTTTGAATAATTGTTTAGTATAGAAGTTTATGTCCCATCATAACAAATTCGGTATCAAATTAAAGATAATAAAGTAAAGAAAATTAAAAACACATTAATTGAAAAAGTTGACGAAAAAAGAATATGAAAAATGTCCTTTATATTCTAAAATCCTTTATATCCTTGAAGTTTTTTGTCCAATTAAAACAAAACATATTTTTTGATAAAATATAATATATTTAATATAGTTTTGCAAAATTTCATTAAAGTCGCTTCATTGGTTTATTTTTAATACATTTTTAAAGTATTTTAGAAATCAGCAATTTTGCAACATTCCGTATGAGTTACTTTATATAAATTGAATTTCGTTGTTGTTATGTTTATGACCGTTTAAAATAAACTTTAGAACTATAGTAAATATATTATAGTTTATCAAAAAATGTTTTGTTTTAATTGGACAAAAAACTTAAAGGATATAAAGGATTTTAGAATATAAAGGACATTTTTCATGTCCTTTTTTCGTCAAATTTTTAAATTAATATGTTTTTAATATTCTTTACTTTATTCTCTTTAATTTGATACCAAATTTGTTATGATAGGACATAAACTTCTATACTAAACAATTATTCAAAGATAGTTTTCCTTTAAAATTTCAGATTTCAAAAAACCTATAACAAAGTGGGCGGGGTTTTTAAAAGATGCAAATTGTTGTACAGTGTAATTATAGTTTAGAAATGATTAGTCTTTTAGAGATACCTTCTCTTACGAATTGTGATGAATATTTTACAGAAAATTGAAAAAATAAATTTAAAAAAGAAGTAATTTTTTTTAAATTTGTTGGGTAATAATTTAAAACATAAAACCCTAAAGAAAAAAAATAAAAACAATCTAAAAATGTAAAAATAATTTTTTTTAGTTACCATAAAATTGATTTTTCTACAAATTTTAGCTTTGATAACCCATAAGTAGGCCCCTACAAAGCGTAGCACCCTTTCCAAATACTCATTTTATAGGCTGAACACTTATCTATCATATGCTGTTTAAACTGTTCAATTATGTTATTCGGTTCAAAAGATATGATTTTTGCAACGAAAAAACTCAAATGGCGCCACTGTGCGGCGCCAGTAAAATCGCCACAATTTTGGACCACTTGTCCGGACGCATGGTTCGCCCATGCAGAATTACAATTTAATAAGAATATACAAAAAAAAGGAATCAGAACTGACAAGACTAAGTACGAGTACCTCGTTGGTAGTAGAGTAGGTAGCGTGCTCGACTGCTAACCCAGAGGTCCCGGGTTCGATTCCCGGCCAGGCCATGGTCCTACGCTTTAAGCCTTTCTAAATTTTCTTTCCTCATTTCCAATCAACTGAAATTAAAAATTCATCAATATGACAACTTGAAGTTGTACAGTTGATGGTAGAGAAGTTTGTGGATGAGATGGCCTTATAACTTGAATTGACTGAGGTAAAGGCATAACACTTGCCTCCGATTCAAATTTACATGTTTCTTTGGCTTTCCACCACGCTTAGAACATCTTACACGTGTTTCACTTGATTTCCCCTTCCTTCCCACTAATCTATCATTATTTCGAACCAAGGCAGACTTGACTGAATAGGTATTCCACCTGAAATCATTGCTTCAAAGCTAAAAAAAAAAACAAAAAAAAAATACAAAAACCTCCGTCCTCAAAGGTTTGTAAAGGTTGAAGGAAACCATGGTTGATAGATACTCTTTAAGTGAAGCCAAAAGGTTCGACAAAATTTTGTCTGGCACTGAGATGGGTGACCAAAAACCATCTCAACTTTATAGGTCACTTATAATGTTAGCCGGTACTACAGTCGATAGCGACTTAGTTTATAAAATTTGACTTCGCAAACTCCCTAAAAGCCTTAATATTGCTTTGACCGGATCTTGTCACAGAGATCTAGAGGAACAGTTGAAACTAGCTGACAATTTGTAGGAAGTTATGTCAGAATCCGAAGTCGTTTCAGTTGGCAATAATACCCATCGCATGGCAAAAATCGACCAAAACTCTGAGCTTGATGATAACGCAATCGTTTGCTGAAACAACGTCCAAAATCCTAGAAAATTTCAACAAACTAGCAATTTAGGTCCAAGAGTGGAAAACCGAACGATACCGTAATCATTCACGTTCGAACTCGAGAGAGACTAATTTTCGAAGATTTTCAAGACGTAGATCCTCGTCAAGAAGTATGTCACGACAACGACCTGACAACTGGGTTTGTAGGTACAATTTTAGGTTCGGTAGGGCAGCTAGACAATGCAAACAACCATGCTCATTCGATCAAAACGACACCCAACACAACACAACACAACATAACTCAACAAACTAAGTGACATTGCGACGGCTAATGATGGAAGTCAAACAATACTCACACGCCGCCTTTTCATTTACGATGACGACAATCGACAATAAACTTTTTGATAGACAGTGTAGCAGAAGTTTCGGTATTCCAGTAAATAAATTCAAAGCCTACAAGAAAATTCAGACTTAATACTAACAGCAGCTTATAGTAGCACAATCTCAACTTTCGGTAAGAAATTACTTAACGTAAATTTGAAACGAAAACGCGATTTCCCTTTTACATTTATACTATTACAAGACCCATCATAGGAGCAGATTTCCTTACGAAATATGGACTCTTGATAGACTTAAAACACAAGAAACTCATTGATCCATTTACACAACTATCAGTTAACGCAATAACAGTATTTACAGAAACATCAGTGCAACAACCAGGGGCGGTTCCAGGAATATATTTCGGGGGGGGGTTTCAAAAATATTTATGTACGTTATATATAAAAAGGGTAGTTAAATTTTAAAGGCCGATGTTGATTTTGAATAAAACACAAATTATTAAGGAAATTATTGTCGTTTCTTTTTATTATGATAATATTGGTATGGTTCAATAATGCATGGAACAAAATATCGGCTAAATGGCCGCCGCGACCTCGGCGGCACACCACCATCCTATGGTCCAATTTTTCGATGACGCCGAGGCATAAGTGAGGTTCTATGCCGTTAATGTGCCGAATTGGCGGGTTGCAATAAGGCCAACGGCAATAAGGCCGAATTGGCTTTATTTCCTTTTCAAAGAGAAATAAGGCCGAAATTGTGAATTTGGTTTTATTTCCATTTGAAAAGGAAATAAAGCCTAAAAAAAAAATTTAGCAAAATGGTAATAAGGCCGAAAAATAATTTTTGCAAACTAAGGATTATTTTTTATAATTATTTTTAATAAAAAGTACGCTCCCTGTAGTCTGTTTTTTGAAAAGTTACTGGACTCAGCGTAGGTACTCAATTTGAAAGAGAACAGTTGCCATTGTCAACCTCAATGTGCATGTTTTCGTATCAACGCGAAAAATTTATTAGTAGTAGTTCAATAGTGAAGGTGAAGAAGTTTAATATTATAAGGAATGAGCGCCGCAGGCAAAAAATTTTTATTAAAAATCGCGGCGATTTATTATAAACCTGCGGCGCTCATTCTGTATAATATTAAAGCTTCATTAAAAATTTTAGTAAAAATCGCGCATATTTTATAAATTTTCATTCATAACTTTTCCGTTTATATTTTACATTTTTTTCTCGACCACTTACAAAAAGATGTATGTTCTTTAGCATTTAAACGATCATATTTTTCGCTTTAAACGGATATATATTTCTTTTATTAGAATAAGATATCCTAGTCTTCTCAATAAAAAAATATGTAAATTTTACAGACTTTCACGATTTTTATCTCCTAAACCATTTGAGACCTACCTATTTTTTTTTTGCAGCATTAGATTTAGAAGTTCCATACACATTTAAAAAACAAAAAAAAAAAAAAGAAGCGTGTACCTAGAGTGCAATTATTCCAAAATATGTACATTTTTTAAACTTTCACGATTTTTATCTCCTAAACCATTTGAGACCGACCTTTTTTTGCAGCATGTGCATTAGGAGCTCCAAATGCACATTTAGAAAAAAAAGAAAAAAGGAGCATGGGCCCTTAAGTATAATTATTCCAATACTTTATATCTTTAATTTTTCATTAAATAAAACTAAAAAACTTATTTGATGGCGTTTTAATATTGGTTCCTTTTAAAGGGAAATAAGGCCAAATTGGCTTAATTTCTTTTTCAAATAGAATAAATAAAATTGCCGTTGGCCTTATTGCACCCCGCCGCCGAATTATCTCATCCTTTAGCTTTTGAATTGTTGCTGGCTTATCGACGTACACCTTTTCTTTCAAATAACCCCAAAGAAAGAAGTCCAACGGTGTCGAATCACATGATTGGTGGCCAAATGACATCGCCACCACGTGAGATAACACGGCCATTGAATTTGTCGCGCAAAAGAGCCATTGTTTCGTTAGCTGTGTGGCAAGTGGCACCGTTCTGTTGAAACCACATATCGTCCACATCCATATCTTCCAATTCGGGCCATAAAAAGTTCGTTATCATCTCACGCTACCGAACACCATTCACAGTAACTGCCTGACCAGCCTCATTTTGGAAAAAAATACGGCCCGATGATGCCGCCAGCCCATAAACCGCACCAAACAGTCACTCTTTGTGGGTGCATTGGTTTTTCAACAATCACTCTTGGATTATCATTCGCCCAAATGCGACAATTCTGCTTTTTGGCGAATCCACTGAAGTGAAAATGTGCCTCATCACTGAAGATGATTTTCTTCGAAAATTGATCATCCACTGTTGCCATTTCTTGCCACCATTCTGACCATGTAAATGCAAGTCTTTATGCATAATGTTCATCAACGATGAACGTGAGAGGTGCAATTGTTGGGCACGACGACGAGTTGAGGTGGACGGCTCTTCAGCCACACTATCGCGAACAGCAGCAATATTTTCTGCAGTACGAGCTGTACGAGCATGCACTGGTGTTTTCACATCTCCTACAGACCTGGTTTGTTCAAATTTTTGCACGATTTTTCCGATTGTACGCACATTTGGACGATTAAATTGACCGAAAAAAATCACGAAGTGCTCGATATGCATTTTGATTTGAAAGTTCATTTTCATAATAAGCCTGAATAACTTCAACGGTTCAAATTGAGTTAGTCTGAAATTGAGAAATGTCAAATGAAATGCAGAAAAAAAGTTGACATTTAGGTGTGGTTTATATTCAACATCGGCTCTTTAAATTTAACCACCCTTTATATACATTAGAGCGGGATAATTTTTTTTTTCAAAAAATCGTAGGCGTGGGAAGAAACCGTTAGTCTAAAATCTATTTCGAGCCTCTGGTTTTTCAAAAGAAGGTTATAATTTGTGTTTTGCTGCAATATGTGAAAAAATTATTCCACTTATTGGAAAAAACTTTGCTACGAAAAAAATAGCCATCCACATTTCACTCCATATTCACTCCATATCCCTCCATATGATTGTGTGGTGCTCAGGATTATTTTTTTGTGCCACAATAATATAATCCCTAAAATACCACAAGCTGACGCTGGGGTGAAGATAATTCTAATAATAAAAGTTATTTCTCTGTTTATTTGACTCGAATATAAATCTTAAAAACCAACATAAAACCAACATCAAAATAAATAAAAACTACAAAAACCGGAATTTTTCTCCATTACTGTATAAAAAGGAATTTTACGTCACACTACAAAAACCAGAATTTTTCTCCATTACTGTATAAAAAGTAATTTTACGTCTACACTTCCGATACTATCGAAACTGTGGGTTTTTAAATTAAAACTGTGCGGTGTTTGGATATATTTTATCCAAAAAATGCGGTGTTTTTGTGATTTCAGGTTAAGATTGTATGTGTGACTGTTTACAGCTACAGGTGCAATATCGCAAAAATAATCAAAAACTGGAACAGAATTCAGTATTTTAGCAGTACGTGTAGAAACAGCTACAAACGTTTACAGCATAGGGGTGTGAATATTTAAAGTAAATTATAAAAAACCAATTTATTTTTCTTTTTGGTACTCTTAGCCCACATAATAAACATTTAAATAAAGGTTCTTTTAGAATTTCGGGGGGGTTTGAACCCCCAAAACCCCCCCTGGATCCGCGCCTGGCAACAACAAATATACACATATACTCAAAAATTACCCATCACTAACAGCAGAACCCAGCTACAACAAACCAGTTAAACACAAAACAGTACACCATGTAACTACAGAAGGACAGTTACTTTTTTCACGACCAAGACGCCTTGACTCCAACAAATATACAATTTCCAAATAGGAATTTGATTTCTTAATCAAAGAAGGTATCTGCCGTCTTTCAGACTCCATGTCAGCGTCTCCACTACATCTAGTACCAAAAAAAGATGTGAACGACTGGAGACCCTGTGGTGACTATAGAAGACTAAACGCAATTACAGTCCCAGACCGCTATCTCTACCACACACACACGACCTATATATTGATTTACACAACAAACACATATTTTCAAAATTAGACCTAGTTAGAGCATACCACCAAATCCCTATGGCCTCCCAAGACATACATAAAACCGCGATTACTACGGTTTGATCACTTCAATTTTATATAAAAACAATATAACTGAGAAAAATAATATAATTGAATTTGTAAACCTAAAAACAAAAAATTAATTATCCTAAATTATAATAATCACTAACCAACACTTAATTCTATTAACTTCTCACAATTTATTATGTACTAAACTAAGCCTCTCTCTAATGAACTACATTTTCTACACTTTATTACTTAACTTAAGTAAGGAGAGCTTGATGAGTTAAACTCTAATAAAAATGAATTCTTTGTAATTTTTACCACCGAACTCGACCCATGTTTTATTCTTTCTTTTTTTAATTTGCAAAAACTATTGCGAAAACATTTTGGCGCCCGAGCAGGGACTTATTGAAAGTCTATTATTAAAAAATAAAGTAATTCGTTATCAGATCGTGTTCGAAGGAATTTTTTTTATTTTTTGATTGCTGATCAGTATCAATCAATTTGTTCAAAATCTATTGGCGTGCTGCTTAGAGCGTTTGGATATTCTTTGGAGCAGAACAATTTCCAGTAGCAGGCGAATATTCTGTGAGCTACGCTAGAAGAATAGGGTCTTTTTGGGAGAAGTGCTTACCAACGTACGGACATTTTTCATACTAGCGCACTTAGTTTCCGGCTGGAGCCTAATTATCGTTGCAAGTAAAAAATAATGTATAAAACAAAATTGAGAAAATCATTCTACAAGGTACTGTGAAATAAAAATTATATATATACTACAGTGAAGAACGGTAACATATAGGTATACATATTGGCACTGTTAAATCTTACATATATATCATCTATAAAAATATACATACAGACATATACATTAGACCGTACCTCAAAAAAAAGTGCGCCGTATACCAGCGAATATGACGTACTTTTGCAAGACAATTACGAAAAAAAAAATTTTTTTTTACCGAACGTAGGGGTCGCGCATTGACATATTTCTTCATATCTCTAGTGTTTACAGTCGGATTTTGAAGTTTGGTATATCAATGTTTTTGTCTCAAGGAGACCAATATCACATCTATACAGGTCATTGACCTCATGTGTACCGTTCTAGTACTTACCCTCCAGATCTCAGTTCATACCATCCTAATGTACCACCCTAATATAAAAAATAAAGTTCTCAAAATATCACTAATCTTGTGCTCAGGAAGTATATCGATATTTCCAGCAGAACTATTTTTAAAAAATTTCCCTTTTTTTGTTTTCATCATATCTTCGGTATTAAAAGTCTGGTCATATTGAATGACATATCGATGTTTTTGTCTGAATTAGACCAATTATTTTTTCTCTAAAATAAAAAAAAAAAAATTCCTACAAATCCTTGGAACGCTTTAAATTGATTTTGTGGAATTTTAAAGCTCATAAAACAATAAAAAATCTGTAACGCCAATGCTAAAAGAGGTATCAACACTATTTTTGTTGAGATTTATTAAATATACAATGTATTATTATTTTATTTTTTCACTTTTGCTTTTTACTATGGTAAAATTTTCAATAGAATACGAATATCGTAATGATTTTTTCGATTGGCCCCAATTTTTTATTAAAATGGAAAAATTAAAAAAAATCATTATTGGGAACACATACTTCACATAAATGCTTGTAAAAACTTACCTGTTCAGTCATTGAATTTTAATTTAATTGCATATAATAGAGGAGAGTCAGATAAAATTTTAACGTATAATATGTGCCAATAGCATCAGTGATATGGCTGTAATGATCGCAAACAGGTAAAAAAAATCACTTTTTTCGTTTTTTTATAAACATATTTTATGTTTGAAGCCCTATATCTCGAAATAATTATATCGGAGAGAAAAAGGTAGGTCTCTTATGTGATAGAGAATTTCATTACAAAAATTTCAAGTATATACATGTCTAAAGAAAAGTCATAATTCACTAACTTTTTTAACATCAATGCCAAAACCATTTTTTGTTAAAAAAATATTTTATTGCAGTTAAATTAAAAAATGTATACATACAATGATTTGTTTTTTATCACTAGGTTAAAAATGGGTCGCTGATTTCGAATCTGATGTCAGAATTTTAAAATTTAAGATGGCTAATAGGGTTGCCACTTATTTTTTTATTTTTACGAATTCGGTGCTGGGTCGAACACTAGGTAAAAATGGGTCGCTGAATCCGAATCAGAATTTCAAAATTGTGAAATTTGGCAACCCTATACAGATACCTTGTGTTCGCCCCAGCACTAAATTTGTAAAAATAAAAAAAAAATATTATGTGGCAACCCTATCATCCATCCTAAATTTTAAAATTCTGATATCAGATTCGAAATCAGCGACCCCGTAAAACTGTTGGATAATGCTTAAAACTCTTAAAAAACCATATAATTAGGTAATTAATCCTATAGGGTTAAAAATTTGACAATTTTGAAATTCTGACAACGGATTCGGATTCAGCGACCCATTTTTACCTAGTGTTTGCCCCAGCACCGAATTTGTAAAAATAAAAAAAATAGGTGGCAACCCTATTAGCCATCTTGAATTTTAAAATTCTGACATCAGAATCGAAATCAGCGACCCCCTAAAACTGTTGCTAGTATTTAAAACTGTTTAAGAAAATATATTGTTAGGTCGCAGCCCTATTGTTAAAATATCATAATTTTGAAATTCTGACATCGGACTCGGATTCAGCGACCCATTTTTAACCTATTGATAAAAAACAAATCATTGTATGTATACATTTTTTAATTTAACTGCAATAAAATATTTTTTTAACAAAAAATGGTTTTTGCATTGATGTTAAAAAAGTTAGTGAATTATGACTTTTCTTTAGACATGTATATACTTGAAATTTTTGTAATAAAATTCTCTATCACATAAGAGACCTACCTTTTTCTCTCCGATATAATTATTTCGAGATATAGGGCTTCAAACATAAAATATGTTTATAAAAAAACGAAAAAAGTGATTTTTTTTTACCTGTTTGCGATCATTACAGCCATATCACTGATGCTATTGGCACATATTATACGTTAAAATTTTATCTGACTCTCCTCTATTATATGCAATTAAATTAAAATTCATTGACTGCACAGGTAAGTTTTTACAAGCATTTATGTGAAGTATGTGTTCCCAATAATGAATTTTTTTAATTTTTCCATTTTTATAAAAAATTGGGGCCAATCGAAAAAAATTATTACGATATTCGTATTCTATGGAAAATTTAACTATAGAAAATGTTATCGCAATTCGTTGTGGTGAAAGTTTTTGTTAATTTGTGGAGTAGTGTATTTATTTCATACGCGAGTTTTATAGAGTTTTGATCATTTTCAATCAAAATCGACCGAAAAAATATTTAAAATGTCTTTTATTGCGAGTGACTTAAATAATACTAAATTACCAACGAAGTTGGTGTTGTAAAATGTTATAAATTTTTTATTTTATCTGCGGCATAACAGTGATAAAAGCCGAAAGTTGGATGTTTTTAAACAAGAAGCTGTTCGAAATGTAATCGTTTTGTGGGAAGGCGCCGGCATACCAATTATAATCCTTTTATTAATTTTATAATTAAAATTTATAACATCATACTCCGTTGTGACTGTGGAAAGCGAATCAGCGAAAGTAAAACGCAAAAGTGAAAAAATAAAATAATAATACATTGTATATTTAATAAATCTCAACAAAAATAGTGTTGATACCTCTTTTAGCATTGGCGTTACAGATTTTTTATTGTTTTATGAGCTTTAAAATTCCTCAAAATCAATTTAAAGCCTTCCAAGGATTTGTAGGAATATTTTTTTTTTATTTTAGAGAAAAAATAATTGGTCTAATTCAGACAAACACATCGATATGTCATTCAATATGACCAGACTTTTAATACCGAAGATATGATGAAAACAAAATAAGGAACATTTTTTAAAAATAGTTCTGCTGGAAATATCGATATACTTCCTGAGCACAAGATTAGTGATATTTTAAGAACTTTATTTTTTTATATTAGGGTGGTACATTAGGATGGTATGAACTGAGATCTGGAGGGTAAGTACTAGAACGGTACACCTGAGGTCAATGACCTGTATAGATGTGATATTGGTCTCCTTGAGACAAAAACATTGATATACCAAACTTCAAAATCCGACTGTAAACACTAGAGATATGAAGAAATATGTCAATGCGCGACCCCTACGTTCGGTCAAAAAAAATTTTTTTTCGTAATTGTCTTGCAAAAATGCCTCATATTCGTTGGTATATGGCGGACTTTTTTTTTGTATAAGAGGTGGTAAACTATTTATGTGGATATAAATTATAGAACAACACATGTATATTAAATTTTTATAGAAGGTACAAATCTTGCTGGCAGTTACAATTTCATACAAAATTACTCGATTTCGATAGCACTTGATTATAAACTTTACCGTCATCAGCTATTATGATTTGTTGATTTGTTCTCTTGTGAAGATATGAGTTTTTGTTTCGTTGAAATTGCCTTAAAGTGACCAAAGTTTTGGCATTGAATATTGTTGTTGCAAAAGCAAAGGTTGAATAGTTGTTCTTGATAAAATATAAATTAATTATATTTTAAACCTTTGCAATTTCATTTCACTTTTAAAGGCATTATTCATATTTTGAAAGATGATGGATTCTAATTCGATTGAATCAAATTCCGATTCGTTGGTCATTTTATAGCAGCAAAGGTCTGCATCTAGAGGTAACATAACACGTATAAAGAATATGCTTGATAATACTTCTATGGTGTGGAATCAAATTGACTTAGAATGCAGATTAGATATTTTGTCCTCAAATATTAAACAAATCATGGCATATCAGACACAAGTAAAAAAGATAGATCCAATAGATGACAAAAGGGGTGATATAGAAGAGTTGTGTATAAGCGCAAAGTCAAAATTAATATCGTTTTTAGGAAAAAATAGACGTCGAGATAGTACTATGATGGAAAACACACTTGGTGTCAGTACTCCTCCATCTAATCGTTTGCCTTATCTAAGATTACCCAAATTTGATGGCAAATATGCAGAATATAAAAATTGTATTAGCTCTTTCAATAATCTAGTTAATGATGATCGAACTTTATCAACAATTGAAAAGTTTCTGTTAACCTGTCTTTCCGGTGATGCGTTTAGAACTGTTAAAGGGTTTCAAATTACTGATGATATTTACGTCAAAGTTCTTAAGCGACTATCTGAGATATGATAACAAATGTTTAATATTTTTTGATTGTATAGAGCAAGTTTTTGATATTCCTAAAATGGCAAAGCCAGATGCATCTGCGTTACGAAACGCTGTAGATACCGTGTCCGCAATTTATGATTCCTTGCTGTCGATAGGAGATGACAAAGATATTACTTTTACATTACATTACTTATTCACTTAGTCTTGTCAAAGGTTGATTTTACCACAAAAGCAAAATGGAATGATCAATTAGATTATGCAAAGCTTCCAATTTGGAGTAAATGCTCCCATGTTTTAATTCGTCGTTATCAATCCCTTGAAGTTACTGAGGATAAATCGCATAAATATGAAAATCCTACAAGATTAAATAAATAATATTTATTAAATATAAGCAAAACTTTTTTGGAAAACGAAATGAAACCAAATCTTCCCTCGCATGCTCTAACGTTTCTAATAAAATAAATGAGTTCATTGCAAGTCAAGTGGCCATACCATTCATTCATGTAGTTCTTTTGCAGATCTACCTGTATCATCTAGGTTTGAATTTGTTAAGAAAAATGAGCTTTGTATCAATTGCTTGAAAAAAGGTCACTCAGTTCTTGCGTGTCGTTGTCCTCGTTGCAGAGTTTGCCGACCCCACCATACTTTACTACATAAATATGAAGTTCCACAAAATACGGCAAATTTGCAATCAAACAATCAATCTGCCATTACAAGCTCTTCTTGTATTGAATCTACCCAACATGCTGTAATGTATCCTCAAAAAATGTAGTAATTCTCGCACTGCAGTTGTTAAATTAGGAGATAAATTCGGTAATGATCAACTCGCTAGGGCCATCTTGGATTCAGGGTCATAAGTAAATTTTATAAGCGAAGATGTCGCACATAGATTACATTTAAGCCAGGAAAGAAAACAAAAGGTTACTACAATTTTAAAATCAAGAACGAAAGGATATGAGTTCAATGCGGACTTGTGGGTAATAGTCTATATCTGTATACCAGCCAGAAGCAAATATACCTGTCGATTAAACCTCTGCACGAGTGCGCTTGAGATGCGTTTCAAAGCACTCGTTTGTAGTGAAAGCTTTTGCTATGTTTTGCTCTCATCAATGAAATCAAGCCTAACACTACAGAGAGCACTCGTCGCTTGAGCAGAACAAGAAGAAACTAAAACCAAAGCAATGTTAGGCACGATTCGAAAAAGAAGTGTGCACTGATTAGAAAGTTATGTAAACAACAGCAGAACGCTTGGAGTTATGCTGTGTCTTTGAATAGCTTTGGAAGTAAATGCCGTATAACAATGAAACACAATATGTATGGAGTTCTTACTTGGTGATATCCTTCTACTTGAAAGTAGAATATGGGAAGTAGGGTACTGGGATGGGCATTTGACAAATGGGTGTGGCTCCGATCCAAATCATTCAAGTATCCAAATAATTCAATGAAGTGTAGGAAAAACTTAAGCGTATTAAGACCATTTAGGGTCCAGTAGATTTCGTGTTTATCAGTTTTAGGGGGTGGCTGATTTCGAATTCGATTTCAGAATTTTAAAATTAAAGATGGCGGATAGGGTTGCCACCTAAATTTTTTGTAGTTAAAAAAATTCCGCGCTGGGGCGAACACTAGGTAAAAATGGATCGCTGAATCCGAATCCGATTTCAGAATTTCAAAATTGTGAAATTTTTAACCCTATAGAGTTGCCACTTAAAAATATGCTTTTTTAAAAGTTTTAATCACTATTCTACAGTTTTAGGGGGTCGCTGATTTCGAATCTGATGTCAGAATTTTAAAATTTTAGATGGCTGATAGGGTTGCTACCTAATTTTTTATTTTTACGAATTCGATGCTGGGCGAACACTATGTAAAAATGGGTCGCTGAATCCGAATCCATTGTCAGAATTTCAAAATTTTTAGGTGGCAACCCTAAAGGGTTAAAAAGTACATGAGGCAGATAGAAACTTTCAGTTAGTTCTGTGGCGTGAAAGTTCAGACAAGCCAATTCAAAAGTACAGCCTTAACACTGTAACATATGGAACGTCACCAGCGCCATTTTTAGCCATAAGGTGCCTGAAAGAACTAAGCGAAATATATAAAGACAAGTTGTTCAAAAGTTATTAGCGACGATTTTTACGTAGATGATTTATTGACGGGAGCAGAATGTCTTGAAGAGTTAAACCAAATTCGAAGATAGGTTGTGTAATCCACAACTAAGCAACCCTAAATTTTAAAAAATATATTTTTCTAAAAAATTAGATTGCTCGAATCGGAATAAAAAAACGAGTAGGCGGTTTGCTGAGAAAAATGAGAAAAAGGCAGTCTCGTAGAATTTTCATAACGACCAGACGTGCGTTATTAGATATCGAAATAATTGATTTATTAAAATTGTTGAATTGTCGTTAAACTTTATTGAATTTAGAAGTAAACGTTAAAAAATACAAATTTACATTAAAATATCGTTCTATATAAAAAATATGCGTTTTTATTAGTTTTTTTATTAGTTCAGAAGTGGGATCCGAACATTCGCGATTAACGATTTTGAAAAAAAAAAAGACCATAACGGGTATTGGAGTACAGAACGCGAAACGGATACGAAGAGTGAAAAAATGTGTTGCAGAACAAAATCAAGAAGAAAAATTTGAAAAACAAAAATAAACAAAACAAACACGCATTTGAAAAATAAGAAAATCTAATAAAAAAAAATCAATAAATTTTGAATGAAATAAAACTCAGTGCTCATGATACAATTATAAGAAAAGAAAACGCTTAAAAACAACAAAATTTAATCATATACATAGAAAACTTTATGTGAAAAAAAAAATTATGGATAGTGAAGAAAATTGAAACGAGTAAAAAGAAAATTAAAAATTGGTAAAAATATATTTGAAAAGACTATTATTTCAAATGTAAGTAAATGAAATAAACAGTGTCGTCGTGAAACAGAAAGCTATGATTAATTAGAAAAGAAAACTATAGTTGTCAATAAGAAGCTGACCACAAGGTAAATAATAAAATTAGTAAATAAAATTAAGTAAACAAAAACAAACAGTCAAAATGAGAAACATCGTTAAAATAAATACACTTAAAATGGAACAATTAAAAGAACTACTTCGCGAAGATTTACCAACTGCTGGTTCGAAATCTGAGTTAATTCAACGGTTATGTGAAGCGTTGGGTGGTGATGAAGTTTCAATCGATGTTGAACAAAGTTTGCAAGAACAAATTAATGATTTACGGAAAATGTTAACGAACGTTACGAATTTAATGCAAACAATTCAACCGGATCCTCAAATCACTGCTGAACGAAATAATGAAACCGCGCGTGAAATAAGTGTAGATTCGCGAAATAGGTTTTTACCATCGTCGTCTAATACAATCATTCGTGCAAATTATTCGGTTAAAGAGATTGCAGAAACAATTCCAGAGTTTGATCCATCAGGAGAAATGTGTATGTCTGTGGAACAATTCATTGAACGCGTGAACAGTTCTATTAGTGCTTATGGTTGGGAAGACAAGTGTTTGTTGTTGGCGGTTTATAGTCGACTAAAAGGGGTTGCAAAGCTTTGGCTTGATACTTGCCAAACATTATTTTCAAATTGGTTTGAATTTTCTGAAAAATTAAGAAGTGAATTCGGTTATGCATACGATGAAGCGGACGTACATTTTAAAATGAAAAATCCGATACGTAAACAAGGTGAACGCATAGTTGAATATTGTTTTCGAATGAGTGCTTTTGGACAACGGTTTCGATTAAGTGAAAGAGCGGTTATTAAATATACGCGTGAAGGATTAAATCACAGAGATCTTCAAGTAGCTATTGCTGCATTACGGTTCGAAAATATGAAGCAAATGCGTGAAACACTTGATGACTATTTGAAAAATCTTCCGCGAAGTACGCGATATTCGAAACCGATGGATGATAAATTTAAAAGTGAATATACAAATTTTAATAAATTCGAAAAAAATGAAAACACGAAGTTAAAATCAAAAATAATTTGTTTTAATTGTTCAGAAGAAGGGCATATCTCTACTCAGTGTAGTAAGCCTCAAAGGCGCCGACGTTGCAAAGATTGCAACAAGGTACACGCAAGGAATGAACCCGAAAACTGTGGTAAAAAGAACTCGACGGTACGAAAAGTTAATTCGGATAAAACATTTGAAAAAACTGTGCGAATGTTTGATAAAGATTTTTTAGCTTTTATTGATACGGACAGTCAATGCAGTTTAATTAAACGAACGATCGCGAACGATTTATCAGTTGAACGTCAAAAATGTGCAATGGCTATTCGAGGAATATGTGGTGGTTCTACCTATTTAAAAGAAAAATTATTAACATTTTTAGTGATTGATGAAATGAATGTTGAATTGCATATTGTCGATGATGAATTTTTAACTTCTGATCTTTTATTGGGTCAAGAAATTTTTGATAATGAAAATATACGCGCTGTGGTTAATAATACTTCTATAACTTTTTGAAACCTTAACACGAATAAAGAGGTACCGGTAGACCATTCGGTTGAAAATAAAATAATAATAAAAAACAAACTAGATTCGAACAAAGCTGAATTTAAATGTGGCATTAAAGATGAGAATGCAGAGAATGAACTTCAAAATCTATTCGGTGAGTATGCCGATGTCTTCGCTTATGACTTAAGTGCACTTGGTAAGACAAATTTAATACAATGTAAAATTGAATTAACTTCTATCGAGCCGATTGTACAACGGCCCTATAGAATTCCAGAACCAAAAAAGGAAGTAGTCAACAAAATGATTCAAGAGCTTTTAGATAACGACATCATAACGAAATCAGAATCAGAATATGCCAGTCCCATTATCCTTGTCAAGAAAAAAGGTGGTGGTGGTCGAATGTGTGTGGATTATCGACGTCTTAACAACAACATGAAGAAAGAAATTTATCCGATGCCGAACATTGAGGAGAGACTACAAGCAGCAACTAAATATCGATATTTTACGGTTCTTGATTTAAATAGTGGTTATTATCAAATACCTATCGAACCAAATAGTCGCAAGTTTACGGCTTTTGTTACAACCGAAGGGTTGTATGAATTTAAAAGAATGCCATTTGGGTTAAAAAACGCACCAATGGTATTTCTTCGTTTGATGGCTTAGGTCAAAGAACAAACATTAAAAGACGACATGCTACATTACATGGACGACGTGTTGGTGGGTAGTAACTCTGTAGCTGAAATGATCGAGAAATTAAAAAGAGTATTTGAAGTTTTACGAAGAGCAAATTTAACGCTTAATTTAAAGAAATGCGAGTTTTTCAAAGAAACAATTGAGTTTTTGGGGCATCAACTTTCGCCAGCAGGAATAAGTCCAGGTTTCGCAAAAACAGCAGCGATTGAAAATTTTCGTCAACCAACAAATTTGACGGAAATTCGGCAGTTTTTAGGTCTCAGTGTGTATTTTAGGAAGTTTGTTCCGGGATATGCCATAAAATCAGAACCATTGCGAAAATTGTTACGCAAAGATCAGAAATTTGAATGGACTTCTGATCAGCAACGAGCATTCGAAATACTTAAATCAGCTTTATCAACACAACCAGTCATTGCAGCGTTCACGATAGAAGCAGAGCACGAGATACATACCGACGCGAGTTCGATTGGCTTGGCAGGTGTATTATTACAACGAGAAGGAGGCGAGACGAAAGCTGTAGCTTTTTACAGCAGAGCAACGACGGTCGAGGAGCAAAAATATCATAGCTATGAATTAGAGACATTAGCGGTTGTAGAATCCTTGGAAAGATTTCGATATTACATCTATGGGAAGGAGGTAAAGGTTATGACAGATTGCAGTGCCGTGAGGACAGCAATGCAAAAGAAAGAGTTAATTCCTCGAATCGCACGATGGTGGCTTAGAATCCAAGATTTCGACATCAAAGTGGAACATCGACCCGGACAACGCATGGAACACGTAGACGCTCTGAGCAGGGCGCCAAATGAGGATGCACGAGAGTTAGAAACAGCTTCGCTTCGAGTAGCAAAAACCAATTTAGCTCAAGGTGATTGGTTGTTAGCTATGCAGATGATGGATTCGAGTATCGGCGACATCGCTGAGAAGGTAAAATCTGGCGATCGAATACTAAGCAAAGATTACAAATTTGAAAATGGGCGACTATTTCGAAAAGTAAACGGTAAGAGTTTATGGGTCGTCCCTAAAGCGCTGCGTTGGAAAGTAGTTCAAGATTACCACGAAAGAGCTGGACATCTTGGAGTTGACAGAACCATTGAAGGATTAGAAAAATATGTCTGGTTCGCGAGAATGCGAAACTTCGTAAAGTCATTTATAAGCACTTGCATCGAGTGTGCTTACAACAAACAACGTGGGGGAAAACACGAAGGTGAATTTCATTTTGATAAGATGAAGCCAATCCCATTTGATACTGTTCATTTGGATCATCTTGGACCATTTCCCAAAAGCTCGAAACGCAACGAGCATGTTCTTGTTTTGGTAGACGCTTTTACTAAATACACGATCATACGTGCAGTCAAGAGCACCGCGACAAGACATATTATTGACATTTTGAATGAAGTTAGCAGCTACGTTGGAGTACCGAATCGAATCATAACGGACCGAGGAACAGCTTTTACGGCAAAAGATTTCCAAAAATTTTGTCATGAAAACGACATTAAACATGTTTTGACTGCAGTACGAACACCCAGAGCAAATGGGCACGCTGAACGGACCAATAGAACCCTATTATCAATGCTTTTACCATCAGCGCAAGACGATAAACATTGGGATGAAAATTTACGCAACATTCAATGGACAATCAATTCAACGAAGAATAAAACAACAGGTCGTACTCCACAACAATTGCTGTTTGGGTTTATTCCGCGCGATATTTAAAAAAATAAACTTATCTTGGCGCTTCAAAGTAATGACGTAATCACAGAAGAAGAGTTGGCGATAATTCGAGAGAATACAGTAGCGTATGAGATCGGAGATCTTGTCTTAGCTGAAAACGAACCTGTAAGCACTGGAACTTCGAGAAAGCTGGAACCTCATTACAAAGGTCCTTTCCAGATAACAAAAATTCTGGGACGAGACAGATACGTTATTGAAGATCTACCTGGGTCTGGCCGAAAACAACGACATTACTCATCTGTTTATGCATCAGACAAGTTAAAACCGTTTTGTTGTTTGCCATCATATGATGAAACGGAAACCGACGAAGAAGAAGATCCACAAAGCGAGGTCGCTTCAGTTCATCAGGAACGGCCGACTGTAATCCACAACTAAGCAACCCTAAATTTTAAAAAATATACTTTTCTAAAAAATTAGATTGCTCGAATCGGAATAAAAAAACGAGTAGGCGGTTTGATGAGAAAAATGAGAAAAAGGCAGTCTCGTAGAATTTTCATAACGACCAGACGTGCGTTATTAGATATCGAAATAATTGATTTATTAAAATTGTAGAATTGTCGTTAAACTTTATTGAATTTAGAAGTAAACGTTAAAAAATACAAATTTACATTAAAATATCGTTCTATATAAAAAATATGCGTTTTTATTAGTTTTTTTATTAGTTGTTACAATTCTTGAGTCTGCTGGTTACTACTTGTCGAAATGGTATTCGAATCACGATCAGTTTTATACAAGTGAAAGTTCAGAAAAATTCTTACAAGTTAATGACACAGAGTCAGCCAAAACGTTAGGAATATTGTGGATTCCCAAGGAGGACGTGCTTCAATTCAAATTTGACGAGAATTTTGATGACTTAAAGGCTACAAAGCGGAATATTGTGTCTGTGTCAGCACGCTTATTTGATCCGTTAGGGCTTTTATGTCCCGTTGTCACGAAAGCCAAAATTCTTCTAAAAGCTTTGTGGCTGCAAAAGCTAGATTGGGACGAATCAATTCCAGTGCACCTCAATTCAAGCTGGAAATATTTTAAAGAAAATTTGAAGCAAATCGATAAAATCACAGTACTTCGTTATGTTAACATTAATTCGTACTCGAAAATTCACATACATGGATTTGCAGATGCGTCCATGCAAGCATATGGTTGTTGCTTTTATGTGAGAAACAAAGAAAATAATACTGTTGTTACAAGATTGTTAACTGCTAAATCAAAAGTTACACCACTCAAAAGCAAAACCCTGCCACGACTAGAGATGTGCGCAGCCCACTTGTTGACTAAGTTATGGAAAACTGTTGAACCATTAATTCAATAGTATACGAAAAGCGTTTTATTTTGGACTGACTCTGAAATTGTGTTGCATTGGATTAAAATGCATCCATCATCATCTTATATATATTACGCAAACCCAAATTTTGTCCGGCGTAAGGCTTTTTAAGTACAAGTCCAATTTTAATAAATTTAGTATGGTTTGAAAGGTTTAGACCCGTAGATGTGCAAACTGGACTTTTTATTTCTAAAAAATTTATATATTTTAAGTTATAGCTTATTAAAGTTTGCATATAATTGCATATAATTGTTGTTGTTATGTTGGTTTTTCTTTTATTAACAGAGCAGCTGAGAACAACGTTATCAAACTCAGAGCAAAGCTATTCGCTGCTCACATTTCGCTCTCTTCTGTCTCTTTTTAATAGATCGTCTATTAACAACAAAATGAAAGTCAGAAAAATGTAAGGCTTTTGCAAGCCGCTCGCTCTGAACGCTCGCAACCAAGTTATATAGACGTTTTTTTTATTGCAATTTTCTGCTCACATTTAACTTAATTCTGTCTCTTCTTTATAGAGGTTATGTTATTATAGTTGCTGGGGGCAGCAACGCGCACCGGTGGTCGCTAGTTAAATATATTTGTTGCAAACAGAGTAGCAGGAATTCAAGAATGCTCTAGCGTTGCTACATGGAGACATGTACCAACTAAACAAAATCCCGCAGATATTGTTTTACGAGGTTCTAATGTTGATGAATTAATTGGTCCGTTTGGTTCGAAGGACCTAAGTTTCGATCAAAAGAATCAGAAGAGTGGCCTGTCAATTCTCAATTTAATTCATATCATGAGGCAATCTCATGCTTTAATCGTTGTTGAACACGAACCTAATAAAATTCTGGAGGTCATTGAAAAATTCTCTTCATACAATAAAATATTACGAGTAATTTTTTACATGTATAGATTTATAAAACCCAACAATCGGGGCTGTCATAGAATCCAATAGCTATCGGAATTGGTTTTAAAAACGACAAAAAATTTACTTTGGTGTCATGAATTCCGACATTATTGGTTTTATGTTCGAATCGGAATTAATATCGGTTTTAGGTGTCACAGACACCAATATTATCGATTTTCTTATCGGAATCAAACCAAGCATCTAACCGTTGACAGATTTAATCTGCGCGAGTTTTTTTCTCTTGCTAGTTGAAATTTCGTTGAAATGTAAGTAAATTCTTATTCTTTTATAAAAATAAATAAATAAATCTACCTAAAAAATATATTTATGGCTATATTTATAGATCTAGATAACTGCAAAGTAAAAGAAAAATATGCTTACTCCGACGCAGGCAGCTCAAGTGGATTGCTGCAATCTATCAAAACTCTTCTTTTCACCTTTTCTGAGCTCCTTTTTTCTATTAATAAAGAGGCTACAACAGCTGAAGCCATTTTATGCTTATTTATTGCTTCTTATATAACATTAACAGAAAAAACAATTAAATTTAATAAAATTGTGAACTAATGAAATTAATAAAATTTCCACATACACAGACAAAATGTGAGAAACAGCTATTCGAACATGGGTTTTGGTTATGTTCGAAAAGGTCTAAACCAAGACGATTTTGTGACACCAAATGAAATCAGAATTGGTTTGCAATTCCGACAAAAAGCAAAACCGTCTTGGTTTCTATGACAGCCCCGAATAACATGGAGAAATCGCATGATATAACAGCAAAAGAGTTTGAATGGACATTTTGAAAGATAGTTCAAACTATAAAACAAAAAGAGTTCACCTGAGAAATAAAGCTAATACAAAACTCACAGATATTAAAATCGAACCTACAAAAATTAAATCCTTTTTTACAAAATTATGATGATGGGTTTAGAAAATGTTCGCTTTTACGTGTTGGTGGGAGGCTTTTAAATGCTCTATTTACATATGATACAAAGATTCCCTTATTGCTAAAACAGAAAAGTTTGTTTATTTATATGTCGAGAATTTGCATTTTACAAACTGCCATGCTAGGCCAAAAATTCTTATCGGATTATTGAGACAGAAAATTTGGTTAATAAACGCAAGGGAAATAGCTAGAAAAGTTGTGAGAAATTGTGTCAATTGTTTAAGATATAAACCAAAAGTCGCACAAATTATGGGTAATTGGCCATATGATCGTTTGCGTTCTCTGCGTCCATTTTTAATATGCGGAGTAGATTTTTGCGGTCCAATATATACATCATATCGAATTCGTGGTAGACCCCGCATATGTTGCGTTTTTGTATGCTTTACTTCCAAAGCAGTACATATAGAAACAGTATCTGATTTTTCTACTAAACGTTTATTTCTGTTTTAAAAAGGTTTATAGTGAGACGAGACCTGCCGGAAAAAATATATCGCGATGACGCAACAAATTTTGTCGGTGCAAGCGCGAGGATGAAGGAATGATCAGTTTTTCAGCGAAAAGAGTCAACAGCAGTTGTAAAAGCTCGTCGCAGAGAAAGGAGTAGAATTCGTCTTCATTCCACTCATTGACTCCTGCCCACCTGTTGGTAGGATCATCTTTAAAGGCGATGCCCGACGTGCATTTAGAAGGGGAAAAGAGCGCGTCTTTGAAGCGTTGGCAGCTAATTGCGTCCCTTAAAACACAGTTCTGGTCTGCGTTCCATAGAGATTTCATCCTCACATAAAAATTAGTACAATGGTTATAATACACGAGGCAACATTCCTCCTCAAAAATGGTTGCTAGAAAGAATAGTTACTGTTGTCGCAGGTTACGATGGAATGGTTCGCGTAGCCAACGTTAAGACTCACTCCGGAATTCTTCGTCGTCCTGTGCATAAGTTAGCACTTCTTCCAGTGAAAAATACTTGAAGCCTATTATATTATAAATTTTATATAAAAAAAATATAACTAAGAAAAAAAATATAATTGAATTTGTAAACCTAAAAACAAAAAATGAATTATCCTAAATTAATATAATCACTAATCCACACTTAATTTTTTTTTTTAATCCACACTTAATTCTATTAACTTCTCAAAATTCATTATGTACTAAACTAAGTCTCTCTCTAATGAACTACATTTTTTACTCTTTTTTACTAAACTTAAGTTAGGAGAGCTTGATGAGTTAAACTCTAATACAAATTAATTCATTGTAATTTTTACCACCGAACACAACCCACAATTTATTCTTTATTTTTTTAGTTTGCACAAACTATTGCGAAAACAACTACACCGTTCGGAATGTTTGTGTTTCTGACAATGCAATTCGGTTTAAGAAATACAGCTCAAACATTCCAACGATTTATCAATGAAGTATTACGAGAACTAGACTTCGTATTCGTATACCTCGACGACATTCAGGCCAGCGAGACAGAAGAAGAACACTTTAAACATCTTAATTTAGTTTTTGAACGACTAGACAATTACGGACTAAACGTTAAACCAAACAAATGTATTTTCGGCGTAGACAGAATAAATTTTTTAAGTTATATTTCAAACAAAGGCATACAGTCATCTCCCGATAGAATTCAATACATTGTTAACTATACAAAACCAGAAACAGTTAAACAAATGCAGAAACTCGTCGGGATGATTAATTACTATCACAGATGCATTCCAAAATTAGCACACACACTCACATACATTTATGATTTGATAAATTCAGCAATAAAAACAAAGGAAAAACACTTAACATGGACACAGAAAGTTTTACTAAGGAAGTGCTACTTAATCATTTTAATAGAAAAGCAAAACTTTCTATCGCTGTAGACCAGTGTCGGACGACGCCTATGCAAAAATACAGTACATTCGATCGCGAACTTTTAGCAATTTACCTTACAATTAAATACTTTAGACATTATTTAGAGGGAGGAACATTAACTATATACACAGATCACAAACCACTTACTACAGCATTACATTAAAAAACAGAGAGAAGCCCAACACAAATACGACACCTAGAATTCATTGCACAGTTTTCCAACGACATCAGACACATAGAAGGTACCGATAACACCACAGCAGACGCACTTTCAAGAGCTAAGATAGAGGCTTTCACAACCTCTGAGATCAACATCAGAACTCTACACAAAGAACAGAATACCGATTCAGAACTACAAGAGATACTAAATAAACATACTTTCGAATTCGAACAAATACACATTCCAATACTTAACATTAAAATTTGGTCCGAACAAACAAGTTCAGAATAAACATCTGCATTAGACATCTGCATGAATACATTTGCTTTGCCTGTTGCAAAGTATACACAACTGCTATGAACAACATTTCGAATCATATTTTAAGCTAGAGTGCAGTACTTTCATAACAAATAAAAACTGAAGCGAGCACTGTACAACATTCGGCAGGCTCTCAACAGAATGAGTACAGAACTTGCTTATCGTTTGTTCTCTTTGTACAGTTGCTTTTTTGCAGACTACAATGCTATGTATTCGAGATACACATTTACATACCGAGTACATCTGAAATACACCAAGAAATTTTCGAATTTATCTTGTGCTGTGCAGCATTTGTCGCTATTGTTGTCGTTCATTCTTATTGTGCACACATATATACTTATTTTTTGCTAACTCAAACAAAACGAATAAGAAAATCTTTTTCTAGTCAGAAATTGTATACTCTGAAGCAAACAAGTGTCCTGAAAAGTGATAGATTTTTGATTTTTAAATTTTAGTGATATTTAAGTTGTGTTTAATATTTTTCTAATATTTTCCAAACGTGCGGCGTCGAGCACTGTAAAGGCCAAAAAAAAGTTAAGGCATAAAACAACTTGATTTTACATATAAATAATTTTCAATAACATTAAAATTTGTTTTTATTTATGACTAAAAAACAAAGTTTCAAAACCTTTCCTTAAAACTTTGCATAAACATGCAAGCAAGAGCATACATGCCGCCAGCAGCGCAAATTCCTTTGCTTAAACGAGTACATTTCTTTATATTTACTTGGTATGTATTTGTCTAACTCGCTGTATAACAAGAGATATTTGAATATATTTCATATCGAATACACATCTGCTTTGAGTAAAGTACTCGAATGTTTTCATTTCATTTTCTCTTTTACTCACTTGTTCTTGGTTGCTTAGAATGAAAGAGTGTAAGTATACGTTTATCAAGCAAATGTTTTGAAGAGGCATTTGAATGTATTCATGCAGATGTCTAATCTGCATAAATGCAAAAAAAGCTACCCATGAGACATTCACCAAAATTAACAACATAAACTCATTCAATTCTTTCGCGAAGGGAATCAAAGAATAAATGATAGGGACGTGAATTCCGTAGAGCATGAGAGCAGCAATTTCGTTGATCTCGCAGAACTCGCACAATCCACGAACAACATTAAGCTCAACTCGGTAAACGTTGTGCGGGGCTTTTGTGGTTTGAATCATTATTATACTGAGAAACGATGGAACGAATGAGGCATGTTCGTATCCGAGTTTCAGCAAGGTTTATTTTTATTGATAGTTTACAATGAGTTATAAAGACACATTCGAATGACTCGAGTTGTTTGATGGAAATTTGTAAAGCAGAGACCATATAATTTGTTGAACTGTTTTAAATTGTTTTAATGATTTTTTCGAACAAAAATGATAAGTATACACATTTATAATAATGGTAAGCTAGGAGAATTATAAAATAAATTTTATATTAAGTTCATAACGCTAGTGAAAAATGAAAATGAAATTAAGACATGTTCCTACTTGGCGCATTCGGCATTCGAGTGAAAGTTTAACATGATTTCGGGCATGTGGCCGCCGCGGCTGGCTCGAATAAAGCCAATTCTACAGGTCCAATTTTCAACCACTTTTTCGAGCATATGGGGCCGTATGTCGGCAATAACGCCACGAATGTTGGCCTCCAAGCCCCCTAACGTTTCTGGTTTGTTGGCGTAGACGAGCGACTTCACATATCCCCAAAGAAAATAATCCAATGGTGTCAAATCACACGATCTTGGTGGCCAATTGACAGGTCCATTCCGCGAAATTATGCGCTCATCGAATGTTTCCTTCAATAAATCGATTGTGACGTGCGCTGTGTGGCATGTAGCGCCGTCTTGTTGGAACCACAACTCATCCACATTCATGCCATTCAATTCGGGAACAAAATAGTCGGTTATCATGGCTCTATACCGGTTTCCATTAACGGTAACTGACTCTCCAGCATTATTTCGGAAGAAGTATGGCCCAATGACTCCACCAGCCCATGGAGCACACCAAACAGTCAGTTTTTGTGGATGTAATGGCGTCTCAAGGATCTCATGTGGATTCTCTTCACTCCAAATGCTGGAATTTTGCTTGTTGACGTAGCCATTCAACCAAAAATGAGCCTCATCACTGAACAAAATTTTGCGATGAAAATCAGCATCGAGATCAATATCATTTTCGGCCCATACACCAAAATCACGACGCATTGCATGGTCTCGCGGCTTTAATTCTTGCACAAGCTGGATCTTGTAAGGTCGCAAGCCAAGATCTTTGCGCAAAATCTTCCATAAAGTTGATGGACAAAGCTCCAATTGCTGTGCACGGTGGCGAATCGATTCATTCGGGTCCTCTTCAACATTTTGCTCTACAGCGGCGATTGTTTCTTCGGTGCGCACTGTTCGACGTCTCTGCGGATGCGTATTATCACATAGAGTAAACGTAGTGCGAAAACGACCCATGGTTAACCGAATTAATTGCTCTGATGGACGATTATGTCGACCATAAAATGGACGGAGCTTGCGGTAAACTTCGCGAACTGAACCATTATTTTCGAAATAAATTTGCACGATTTGCAAGCGTTGTTCTTTTGTCAACCTGTTCATGATGAAATGGCAAACCAAACTGAACATAAATGACATTAGAGTTGCCAGATTTGACCACAAAATGCCAGTTTTATCTCTATTTGAAAAACAAACCTCCAAAAAAAACACCCTTTACCTGTTTACCATCGTTACTCAAAATAACCTTGTTCGATTATCTCCAAATTCTAACCGAATACTTTCTACCTGTGTAGTTTCCGTCTGAACTGAAATATTGCAAAAATTTTAATTTTTTCTTCATAAAACTTCAAATTTTTTTTTTGTTTTTGCCAAACTTCAAAATTTTAGTTCACACGATATCTATACTCATATTGTTTATGATTTTTATACCTCCACGATTAAAAAACGTATAAGGGGTATATTAATTTTGTCACTCCGTTTGTAACGCCCATGAGGAGGCGTAGTAGGTATAGAAAAGTATATATATTCTTGATCAGCATCACCATCCGAGTCGATTTAGCCATGTCTGTCCATCTATCTGTTATCACGATTACAGCCGTAATTTTCAAGCTATCATCACGAAATTCGGTATTTAAGCTTATACCAAAAAAATAAAGATCAAGTTCGAAATATTGGCCAAATCGAATCAAACCTACCTCCCACGCCTACCACCCATACAAAGTGACTTTATCAAAACGGTTAAATCACTTAGAATTCCACAAAAATTAATATATGGACTTGAAATTTTGCATATGAACTTTAATATATAACACGTACTCTGTGTATAAAATTCAGTGAAAACCAAATCGAGTGAAAACCACACCCACCTCCCATACAAATTGACTTTATTAAAAAACAAAAGCGAATATTTTCTATTAAAACTATGAAGAAAATGTTTTAACAAATAAGCATTTTATTGACTGCTAAAGACTTTGAATATACTTTGGTTCGACCGTGGGGGTATTTTAACTTCGGCCCAGTCGAAGATCATTTCTTACTATTTTTTTTTTCTCGGTGCTGCCAAACTTTAGTCATTATGGTAACCATCTCTTTCCGATATCGTCAACCTCAAATAATGTTTTTTGCCAAAAATAACTTCAAATTAAAGTTTCATACCTAAAAAATGTTAAAAATTAATAAAAATTTTTTTTGTAAATCATTTTTTAATGTATTTATTCATCCCAAAAAAAATTGACCATTAATTTTTACCGTTTTCCCGTAAAAACATTGTAAATTTTAGGAATATGTCTTAATCTGAGTTAACATTTGTGTCAGACACAAAGGATTTTATCTCTAAATAAATATTGTAAGAAATTTCAAAATCCGAACAAATGCCTATGTGTTCTTTTTTAAATTTATTGCTTTTGTAATATTTCATATTTTTCATTAAAATTAAAATAATATCATTAAATGATAACAAAAGAAGTCCGAAAGTATCGTGCTTAACATACAAACTGTCAACACATTGCAAAATATAAATTAATCTGTTTTCCCTATGTAAATTGTTTCGATCAACTCGAGTTACTCGAATTATTTGAAAAATTCGAATGCATTATAACATTCTTGTTTACAGGATTTCTGCTTGAATAAGAGAAAAACAATTGAATGCTCATGGTAATTCACTACGACTGCTGCTTGGTGGGTTTTGCTCTCGCTGCTCTCAGCGTGGGTGTATAAAGTGAGGCGAATTAATGCAGTCTTTCGGCAAACGAGGCACAACACAAATTCAAACAACTTTTGTGACTGTATTCAAGAACATTCACTCAATGACGATGGGTTAGCACAGTAACAAGAAATACCCATGAATTTTGTTGTGCATTCATTGCATGAATGAATTCATGCAGGTGTTTATTGCATATGAAATTGGTAAATCTTCACCTATCTCACCCTGTGATAAAACAGCTCCTAAAGCATAATTAGATGCATCTGTTGTTAATACAAATGTTTTTTCAAAATCAGGATACTGTAGTATCGGTGGATTTATTAATTTTTCTTTCAATGTCATGAATGCTTTTTGATATTCATTAGTTCAAATAAAAAGGGTGGTTTTTCTTTAAAAGTGTATTTAAACATTTTGCTATATCTGCGAAATCTGCTATAAATCGTCTGTAATAATTACAAAAAGCTACGAATCTTCTAACTTCGTCTGCGTTCTTAGGAATAGGGTATTGCTCTATTGTTTTATATTTTGCTGGGTCAGTTTTAACACCTTTACGCGTTATTAAATGTCCTAAGTAAACTACTTCAGTTTTACTCACTACATCCGCAACCAAACTCGTGCTTCTCCGCATAGCCTCTGCAAAAGAAGCCGGCCGTGTATAATCCTGTCTCATCAATTGCATTTCTTGGATAGCAATCACTTTGATTTCTTTGTATCTTTCCAAGATATATATCATTTGGATAGAGGCACAGCGTTGCCATTGTGACGTTTAATACGTCATTTTGACGTATTTTAAGCTCGAATGACGATTGACGTATTTTGAGGCATATTTGACGTATTTAATAGACACAATAAAGTTTCAAAGTTGGATGTGAACGTGCGAACATTGATATATGATAAGGAACACTCCTTGCATAGTATAACACATGGTCCAATAAGTTCCGAGACTAACTACTAGGTGGCACCTCTAACGAAATATCGATATAATATTTCGATAGTTCTAACCTTCAAATAATACGTGTAAAAATTTCATGACAATCTAACGTTCAGTTCAGAAGTTGCAGTGATTTAAGTGACGCTACTGTTGATATTTTCAAAAATAATGGATTCAAAGCAATTCCGTGTGTTGATTTATCACTGTTTTTTTATGGCTTCGAAAGTATTATTCGGACTCTGCTCCGTCAAAAGCAACCATTTGCCGATGGTATGCAGAGTTTAAACTTTGTCGTACAGACACAAATGATGCTGAACGTTCAGGACGCCCAAATGAGGCAGTTGTTCCACAAAACATAAAAAAAGTACACAAAATGGTATTGGCCGACCGTAAAGTGGAGGTGCGCGAGCTAGCTGAGGCACTGAAGATATCGAAAGGCAGTGTGGGAACAATATTACAGGAACATTTGTCAATGAAGAGCTGCTTTCCAAATGGGTGCCGCGTTTTCTCACACCGAACCAAAAACAACAACGTTTCGATGATTCGGAGAGCTGTTTGGCACTGTTTACAAAGAATAAACATACATGATTGCATCGGTATGTGACAATGGATGAAACATGGATCCATCATTACACACCGGAATCAAAACGGTCGTCAGCTGAGTGGAGAGCAACCGATGAAAGCAGGTTGAAGCGATCAAAAACACAACAGTCGGCTGAAAAGGTTATGGCATCTGTATTTTGGGATGCGCTTGGAATTTTGTTCATCGACTATCTCGAAAAAGGAAAAACAATCAACAGCGATTATTATATAGCGTTGTTGGAGCGTTTGAAGGATGAAATCGCGAAAAATCGGCCCATTTGAAGAAGAAAAAAATTCTTTTTCACCAAGACAATGCACCATGTCACAAATCGATGAAAACGATGGCGAAAATCCACGAATTGGGGTTCGAATTGCTTCGTCATCCACCGTATTCGCCAGGTTTGGCCCCCAGCGACTACTGGCTCTTTGCTGACCTCAAAAAAATGCTTGTCGGCAAGAGATTTGGCTGCACTGAAGAGGTGATTGCTGAAACTGAATCGTATTTTAAGGCGAAGCACAAATCATTCTACAAAACCGGTATTGAAAAGTTAAAAAAGCGGTGAAATGAATGTATTGCTCTTGAAGGAACCTTTGTTGATGAATAAAGAAGAATATTTGCAAAAAAAAAAGTTTTTTATTACTTAGTCTCGGGACTTATTGGACCATGTGGACCATGTATTGGACATGCAACACTGCCTACATAAGTGATAATGTTATCGACATGTTAGTGTCTGTTAGCGGCCTGATAGTTTTTAACCCATTTCTTGCCAAAGGGTGCGTTTTCGCATCCAAAAGTTGGGAAATTTTTTAATAAACAATAAATGTAACTTTATTTTGATGGTAATGCATAAAAATAATGTTTGATATTTTAACTTTCGTATTGTAAGTTCGAATTAAGCATTCCCCCAACCATACTCTCTTTCCCCTACCAGATGAAGAGATTCCATTTTTGACCTATTTTTAAAAAAATACTTAACGAAGAAAAAAAATGTCTTAGAATTATCTAAATGTGATGATAATAAATCAAAAAATAATAAATAATTTACTGTATAACGTAAAGAAAATGTAATTGCGATATATATGCATTACTTTTCGATGGGTGCGAAAACGCACCCGTGGCGCTTAGCCTGAATTTTCTATTATATTAATGTATACTAACTATTATATAAAATTTAATTGCAAAACTAATTTGAATTTATTGTATTGGGTTTTGCTTGCTAGTGCTAATATTTTAGTACTTTACCAACACTTTAACGCGTAGAAATTACACTGTCTTGCATGTAAAGAGAAAAATATAAAATCAATGCCCCAGCTTGATTTCAGATCGGAGATAGCCAGAAATCTAATATTAAAATAAATAAATAAATAAATGACTGGCCATTTCAGCCCATGAAAGGGCTTTGACCTAGCTTTCTATGATCAATTGTGTTGTGCGTGTTATTAAGTTTGTACACAATTGACCGAGAACTGGACCTACATATTTATCGCCGACTTCAAACGGCGATGAACGGAATGTTCTTGTTCTCAAGAAGCTTTACATGGCATTTTGATTACTCTCTGAGGTTTGCCATTGTCTGCAGAGAGGTGGCGGCCGTACAGAAAATTTATTTTAATTCAAATAATTTCTGTCGCTGCTGGGGTTCGAACCTGGGTCTCCAGGCGGCCACGCACTTTAACCAACTACGCCACGGACGCCACTAATAAATCTCATATTAGCGGATGATAAACAACCTGAGTCAGATGATAATGTGGAGGAGCTCAGCGATGAAGAAGATTTTTGACCATCAACATTGCCACGCATCAATGTTCCTGAGCATGTAATTTATAATGCATCAAAACGACTAAAATGTAAAAAATGTAAATCAAACATTGGTTTTCATTGTAAAAACAGTGTTCTAAATGTTTTAGTGCTTGGCATAACATATGAACATATTTGTTATGTTTTTTTTTTTTTGTTAAATAAAAGTATAACAATCACGCAAATTTTGTTTTTTCATATATTTATATTATTCCCAAATAAAGTTCTTGTGCATCTTAGTTTCGTTTTCGCACCCTGCTGCTCCAGGTGAACGGAAAAGCGGAAAAATTTGTTTTTTATTAAAAAAAACTTAATATTAAGGTAGATACAGTGTTTTTTATAGAGCGCTGTGACAAAAAGGTGAAATGCGGTGAACAAGATTGCTCTTCCTTAATTCATCGGAAAAAAAAAAATTATATATATTATTAAACTAGATACTTAAAACTCGTGCTTGTCATAGCCGATTTTGAAAATTTTAATTTACTTTCGAACGTAATTTAACGATTTTCGACTAAAAATTCGCCATTATTTTGCCTATAACTAATGAACGAAGCTAAAAAAAAAATCCTAAGACAAGTACGAGATTATTATGAATAAAATAAGCCTGCAAAAAATTAAAACGATCGGTACACAGTGTTTCGAGAAATCTTGGTCACCGACTTTGAAAACATGGTTTCGACAAAAACGCGTTTGAAAATAAGGGCCAGCACTACGAGCTTTGGGAGGCGGCTTACTCACTAGGCTATAACTTTGTTATTTTTCGAGATATCGACTTGAAATTTTAACCACATTTTCTTGGGACTTGAAGCTTTGAAAATAAAAGTTCTGGGTATATAACTCCCCTTAAGTACGTTCGGAAAAACTCCTCGGATTCAAAGTACGAAATTTATTAATTGTGTTTGAGTAACTAAATTAAAACGCTATATTAAGTTGAAAATGGGGGAAAAAAAATATTAACCATATCAGAACGCGCTAAAATTGATGCTTACTATTCCGAAGGGTATTCTAATCGCGGAATCGCTCCGAAACTTGGGAGAAATCACGTCACGATTGCAAATTATTTAAAAAACACCGAATGCTATGGAAAAAAACTACGTTGGAGGTCGCCCACAAGCTTTAACAGGAAAAGAAAAGCGAAAGATTGTTCGAGTAGCTTCTAATTCGGCACTATCTTTGAGTAAAATCAAGCACGTGGCTGGCGTTTCAGCCAGTAGGTGGACTATTATGCCTATCATCGCTCAAGCGCACAAAAAAAACCACCCCCTATCGGAAAAAAAATATCGGACTTGAGTTTGCAAGAAATTTGAGCGTTAGGCCAAGTAAGTTGACAACAAGACAACAACCAACAACATAGCTCTATACAGAGCCGTTGTTTATTTACTGAAAAATGTTAAATTTGATAGAAGTTGACAGCTTAAACTATGTAGTAGTACAATTTTTCCGTTTGTAAAGATTGTAAATTGAGCTTTCTCAGCCTTCAATCGAGTCCTGCTTTGGGTTTTAGCTTTTTCCGTTGGAGGGTATTTGTTTTTTGCTGCTGAAAAAATAAAGTAGGAATATAGGCAAAGTAAATAGATTTCACTCGATTGCTAAATCTGAATTTATTGAGAATCCTACAAAAACTCATCAAAAAGATGCATATTGATAAAAAAATTAAAATATGAACGCTAACTTGTCACGAAAGCCATAAATTGTGTAGAATGGAAATAATCTACTTATTATTAATGTTTTAATTTGTCCCAAGAATAAATATTTCTGGACAAATCCTAGATGAATTACATAGAATTGCAATATTTGTCAATATAAGCTGGATTTTAACAAAAATTCCCTTTTTTTATTCAATATAAATTAACTTACACCAACAAAACAGACCAGCACACGTAAAGGCATCAGAATAAAATATCGGATGATAAAGCCAATAATCCATAAAACAGTTATCTTCCAAGATATAAATTCATAACGTCTATTTGTGCGAGTTAATAAATTCCAACTTTTTAATTCTTCGGCTTCGAAGCGAGATGTGACCTCATCTTCAATTATTGCTTCCACTCCTGATTTGATGTAGTCCAAACATTTTTCCAAATTGAATCCAATTTCTTCCTGAAATATATTAAGCATAACTATAATAAGGATACAAAATAATATTACTAGCGCCATATCATATATTTGGCGAAATTCGGATTATATAAGATAAACTTGTAGCTTGTGAACTAGATCAGAAGTCAGACTGTTATGAAATTTGGACGCATATTATTTGAAGTTTAGTACTTCCGGAAAAATACGGAAGCGTAAACGTAATTGCTTACGCGTGCAGAGCTTATAATGGATTTTTCAACTTAAGATACCATAAAAACAATCCAATGTTTTATTTTCGGTTTTTCAAGAATTGACTTTCATCTGAATTATTCCTTGGGCCTTATATATTTTAAGCATAGCTGTTAACTTGCGATTACGATTAGTAATCAATTAGATTACTTTTTAAAAAGAATTGTAATGATTATATAATCCTTAAGGGAGAAGTTTATGATTAGTAATTGATTACGATTACAAATAATCAAAAAATAATAACGATTACTTGAGATTACGCAAAATAATCAAAAAGAATCAAAAGTAATCAAAAAAATAATCCGATTACTTATCAAGATTATTTTTGATTATTTTAAGAATTTCAGTCTTATTCCGTGGGTATGCTAGGCAAACATGTTGGGTGAGCTTTTTTGTTGTTAGTGTTTTCGGATAAAATGAGCTTTTCTCTCCTTCTCATCACCCCGCAAATTACCTGTTTGAAACAGCAAACACGCCAAACATTTCGGAATCATCAAATTTCTGTGCCCGTTTTTTACAAAGAACAAATTCAATTTAAGGTGAGGATCATGTAACCTGCATTGTTTTGGACGCGCTCTGAAATTTTTATGCCAAAAGCAGCAATGCATTCAATTTTGACAAAACCAAATTCTACAGGCCATCGACTTTACCGAAACATTTTGATTTCGATTTTCATGGTGAGGCAATCTTTCAGATTATTTTATCTCAGTAAAGCTTTTAAGACTTTTGATTTTGCAGATGATTAAATTGACACAACTGGGTCTTCAACACCGATAAGCCCGATCAGCGATCTCAATTGACACACCAACTCTTCTGCTACTTGAATGACAATTCAAGTTACGAAATGGTTTGGCAAAAGTATGGCTTGTTGAAGGAACCATTTCTTTCATCCAATACGCCTTTAATGTCCTCAGCGCCAGTTGAAAGATTATTTTCTTTCGCTGGCATAGTAAACACTCCAAGACGCAATCATTGTCTGATTTTTATTTTGAAGAATTAGTGCTTATGAAGGCAAATAGTAACTTAGAGTAAAAAGTTTTTATTTTTGTTTCGTTTATGTTGTACTATTCTTGTTGATTATTGTTCTCGTTCTTGTTTTTTGTCAATCTTTGTTTTATGATGAAAAACATAGCTGTGTTTTTTTTAATAAAATTTAACAAAATTTTTTGCACCTAAGACTGAAATTCTTAAAATAATCAAAAAAGAATCAAAAATAATCTCGAAAAGTAATCGGATTATTTTTTTGATTGCTTTTGATTTTTTTGATTATTTTGCGTAATCTTAAGTAATCGTTATTATTTTTTGATTATTTGTAATCGTAATCTTTTGATTACTGAGCCAAACAGAAAAGAATCGTACTTAATCAATTATGTTACCTTTTTGAAAAAAAGAATCGAATAAGTAATGATTACGACGAGTAATATTACTATGAACAGCTATGATTTTTTAGTTTAGAACTTCTATTGTTTATTTAAAAATCTTGTTGATTTTTTTAATAACATGAGGACACCTCTGCACTGCTAGGGTATTGTTGTTGTCTTACTTTAACAGAAAATTTCCCCCACACGAACATATTGTTTGAATACTGTTATAAAGCTTCAGTCGTTCAGCCGTGATAGTCAGACATACATACGCACCAAGGTTTTTTATTTAAACATGATATGGTGTGAATTTAAGCAAATTCGGTACATAAAAAAGAATTTTTGAAAAAAATCCACCTCAATGCCATCTAGGGGGTTCTTACACAAACAAAAATAATCCGGAGCACCGCACGATAGCTTCAGTGGTTCAGCCGTGATGCCCTTTCATTCATACTTATCAACGTTTTTATATATAAAGAAAATAAGGATATCCACTACATTTGTTAAGTCCTGCTAACTTGCTAAACTTAACAAAATTGTCCTGTCCTGTCCTGTCCTGTCCTGTCCTGTCCTGTCCTGTCCTGTCAAAATTTTGTATGGGAAAATACTTAGCAGCTTGTTAGCAAGTTAGTTTAGCAAGCTCAGTACCTTGTTTTGTTAACCCTGGAAGGACATGCTTATTTTTTAAACATAAAGGTCATGCTTCGTCGAATCGATGACAACATGTTTTAAAATGGCCCTATTGATTTCCTATCTGACAAAATCTTTAAAAACCACTTGTTCTTGATTATTAAGTTTATTAAGAGTTAAGGAAAAATGCAATGCATTTTATTAATAAAAGTTTTTAATACAAAAATTCATTTTCACAGATTGAGTATTTTGACTTGTTTTACAAAAGGTAAAAAATGCGTCGTCAATTCGACAAAGCATGTCCTTCCAGGGTTAAGCAGGTACCATTTGTTAAGTCGGAAACGTCAAACTTATTGAGTGTAGTGATGAATCGTTTTTGTAATGAGTTCTAATAAGTACTAAACTATTTTTCAAGTCCAAAAACAGCATTTTATAAATAAAAAAAATAAAAGTTTCAAGGGTTTTGATAACCAAATGTATTAAAAATATTGTCTATTGCTGCATTGAAATTTGTCAAGCTGACATTTGCAAGTAGTTTTTGCAAAATAAACATTTGGTTTGCAACAGGGTTCGTAAAAATTCATTTATTTCACATTAAAAGTTATAAAAAATATTGGTTGTGGAGTTAACCACAAAAAATCCCACTAATTTTTCTCATATGTGAACTCGAAAAATAAAATAAATTTTTATAACAACAAAATAAACACCATGCCAAAAATAATTTAGATCGGAAAAGTTTTAGATTTTCCTCCCACGCAACAAGACACTTTTTTGTTAAGGCAAGTCAAGGCACTATTTTGATCATCTAGCTCAGCAATTGAATGATTCTAGCATCAAAAACAACAACAATAATAGCAGTAACAGCACTGTTGATCACTCCTCTGATGCTGTTTTTTTTTGGATTGCCTCTTTTGGAAGATGAAAATCTGAAGATCGTATTCAACTTAATTTGCCTACCTATTGATTTTCAGTCACCACCAGTCAGAGACATTTTTCGAGTACGGCAAAAAAAATGGCAATAGCTCTATGGTGATAGTTATGTTAAGTTTTACACACCATACGACAGATATAATGCTCTCAAATCTTTTGGTGATAATCGTCGTAGGGCTAAAAAGGCAGTCAATTTTAGAGGTGCAGGCATTGACTCCGACCACTATGTGTACCTACATTAGAGCATACCAGCCGCCACCCGGAAACTACTTCATGCTGCGATTGTCTGCAAACGCAATAAACAGATCTTTAATGTGTTCACTCTTCGTGGTAACATCTTTATTAGATTGCAACAAGGCGGAGAGCGGATACGCATTAGCACAATCGAAAAGTTGCGGAACTTTGCGGGTACTGGTGCTGCTGTTGACGGAGTTTAAGTTTGTTTCTGTTCTAAGTTTGATTTTAAGTATATTGTTTTTCTTTTCTCTTTCTATTTATTTCTCTACTAATTTTTATATTTCTCTTGTCTTCTCTTTTTTCTTCTATGCTTGGAGTTGTGTTCTTAATGTTTTTAATTTAATTGTTTATGGCTGCTACTGTCTCTCGTAATAACGATATCCACAAGACCTTGATTGGCGTTCTAAGCAAGCAACACCCGGGCTTAAATATTGTGCATTTTAACGCGAGAAGCCTAAACGACAGTAAGCTTGATTATGTTCGGCATTGCTTTGAGGACTCTGCATGGACCCTGGTTTCATGCAGATATAAATAACAACTGTTTAGATATTAATAATTTTAAGCTTTGGTGGAATAATCGGTCGAATAGAAAAGGCGGGGGTGTTGCAATATATCATGAATTCCATGTCACGCACTGTTACAGCTTGCGAATAATTGCAACTGATTTACTTAAGAAGAAATTTTTGCGAAAACTGGTTTGCCATTTTTATTAATTAATTTTACGGTCTATTTAAAATGTGTAAAGGTTTTATGAATCCACTTATGAATTTCGGTGTTATTAAGCAAAATGTAGCGTACGCACGTGCTACAAAATTTTCCCTTTAAAAATTTGATGTCAGCTTATATCTGAAATTTCTGCGAATTGACTTCAGATAGAATTTTCATATTTTTTTACAGCAATAAGAGGTTATCCTAGATTATATTAGTAGTTAAGATATTTAAAAAAAAAAATTAGGAAACAATTTTTTCAACTTTAAACACCGTCACGCACATGTTAAATTCGTCACGCACAATTACACTGTACGTTCATATTACTGTTACCTTCGACCATATTAACTAAAAACTGAAATACAAAACAAAAGGATTAAAAATTTCTTATTTTCTTTTTTTTAATCTCTATTATGTCATGACTAGATGCATTTAAGAAAAAAATTTGAAAATCAATTATTTTAATCGATAAAAACAATTCTATTCTATTCGATCCAAAAGTCGATGCTCTCAATCACTGGAATTGAAGGAGCTGGAACTTTGGGGACTCTTCAAATTCTTCAACAGATTCCATGTAGACCTATTCAGGTGTATTCTCATTTCTTATGCAAAGAAATTCGCGTGGCCTTTGAGAGAGTACCCATAAAGGCTGCACCCGTACATCACCAAGTTCATATGATTGTGAATATGATTCCTTAAAATAGATTTATTTGAATAATAATTTATATTCCGATTTATTTTTACCGTTAAATGCCCAACAACACCGATATCATTAAAATTATGTTGTGCTAAATAATCCCCTGAACACGACCCTGTTTTTATTTTTTTTTTGGAAAAAGTTTTGTTTAAAGAAAACATGGTTGTATCCAAAAAGATACAGTGGGCATTCTGACGAATACCATCAATCAGCTTGGTTGTAGGAGTTCAAGGCAAAAACGTGGAAAACGATTATTTTTATGATAACTCTAAGTTTTTTTATTAAATGATACTCTAAAATTGTTAATAGTTTAAAAGGTATTTCATGTCAAAAACCGAACTTTCCGTAAAAATTAAAAAACTTTTTAATTTGACGATAAATATTTCCCAAACCAACAAAGTTATGCCAATAATTAAATTTTTGTTTTTTATTTGAAATTTTCAGAGTGAAACTACATATCCAGCATTTTAATTTTTGCAATATTTTAAAATAAATAGCTTATTTTCTCGGTTGTATCCAAAAAGATACATTGGGCATTTAAGGGTTAAATTAAATAAAACTCACTTATGAGAATTCATATTGACACTTGTCAATAGTTAACTGTCAATTTAGACGTTTGACCGTTTAGTTAAGATGTAAGGATGGACATTTTTTTAAATGAAGGGTGTATAATTTCAATTTTTTCGAGTTGTTTTATTTTTGGTCACTTTGCTATATATGAGACCCCTCATATCATTACTAATCGTAATACATTTTAAAGCCCCTCCTTCCCTCTAAATTGGTAACGTAATTTATGAACGACCCCGTAGTGTGTAAAAACTACATTGTTGTATAGAAAAAAGTGTAACATGTGCGAAACGCGTGGAATTTTTTTCAATGGAAATAGTAAAAAAAATGTTTTTCAATCTGGTTTGCCATCTCAATATCCACACATAACAGCATTTTCCGCAAAAAATTTCTTATATTAGAGTCTGCATTGAAACTTATATCAATATTGTCACGCACATGCTACATATTAGGTCTGTTTCCGTACTCGATTGTAGTAACTTGCAATGTGCTAGAACGTGTTTCCGTACTTTTTCTAGCTCAAAAGAGAGAAGAAGAACAAGCATAAAAGCGCTCTCTCGAGCTCGAAAGTAGCTCGAAGTGTGCTGGAAGAAATTACTTCGAGCATTATAAGAACAAGCATGAAGAAGAACAAGAAACTGTCAAATTGATTTTTTTCTTTATTTACGTTGTGTGGCGGGAAATAAATTTACAAATAGTGAAATACAAATTGCAAATAAATATAAATAAATTAATAATAAATTAATTTGAAAGTTGATAATCGATAATTGGCGTAAATAAATTTGGCACTGTTTACGTTTTATAGGCAATCAGCTGTTTTTGTGCTGGAAACTAGCTAGAAGTCGTTTCCGTACTTTTGACACTATTCTCAAATTTCATTTTACGCTCCCAGCTCGAACTTTACTCGACTTTTACTCGACATTGTGTACGGAAACACACCTATTTTCTTAATTTATTTAACTGCTCTTACCACGGTATGTCGTTGATAATTATTTATTCATATATGTGACCCGGTCTACGAAAAGGGACCTTCGGTGTGAAAATATCATTTTTCACTTTTTTGGCGATTCGGATAGACTAATGTGTGCTCTTTCTAATGGCGCAAAGCAGAAGTTTCCAACCAATAAGTTTCCAATATATTGTCTAAGAACGAAACTAACCTCTTCATCTACACTCATTTTTAATTTATTTCGGAATCAAAAGACGCATAAAAATGATTCAGTAAACGTAATCACCTCTTCACTGTTGGTCGTTAACTAAAAAAAAAGAACTCGTATTAATTGACTAAGAAATACAAATCTGTATTAATAGACTAAGAAATACAACTCTGTAAGAATAGAGGATAAGCTGAAATAAATGAAAAGACGCCATTCAGTGTGCGACAATTAAACGTTTACAAACAGCTGTTTTCTCGAAAACTTGTTTTTACACCGAAGGTCCCTTTTCGTAGACCGGGTCACATATATGTATGATTATTAGGAAAATATTAAAAAATTTGAAGCAAATATTTTTTTTTTTAATTGTTGTAATAAACAGCGCACGCCCTCACGGCAAATATCAAAATAAAACTGAAAAAATTTCGCTCAACTTATTCACCACGCGAAAGTAAAAAAAAAACACAGAAAAACTACCGTTATCTTGAAAAATTCAACTTAAAATGTGTTGTCCGAATTCGATAGAATATATTCTATATAGTTTCTCTTCTCTCTTTACAATTTGATTTTTGACCTATGAGGTGGACTTTTTCGTGGAATTCGTGATATACTAAAAATAATTTAAGTGTAAAGTTGTTGGGAATATCGAATGGTTCGGAGGTTGAATTTATAAATATTGAGCTATATAATAATAATGTTAAAGTTATCTTGTCGTGTGTTTATAATCCGTATCTTAATTATTGTCTGGATGAACTGTTTACCTCTTTGTCAAATTTTGCAATCGATCATGACCATTTTGTTATGTGTGGGGATTTTAATATTAATATGTTATCCAATGATAATGTCGCTTGCAATTTTGTATATAGACTTTCTGATGTTGGTCTTCACACAATAAATAATACTATGCCCACTCGCTTCGCAAATAATGCCTCCGAGTCTTTTAGATCTGTTTGATTTTTCAGATGTATCTTCTGTCTTGTTGTTTGACCAAATATCTTTTGTTTCTGATCGTACAATTAATTTAAATCTTTCATCTGTTGTCATTGAAAAACTGTCACATTTCGGGATTATAAATCTATTGAGTATAAGTCTCTGGTTCATGACTTGTCTACGATAAATTGGTCCGAATGCTGGGCGTTTAGCTCAGTTAATGACAAACTTAATTTTTCATCAATAACATTATCGCAATGTTTAATGTGCATGTTCCGTTAATTACTCGCCGGGTCTCTAACAGATGTTGTCCGTGGTTTACCAGATATGTTATGTTAGCCATTAAGACTCGGAACAGAAGCTACAATCGTTGGAAAAGAAATCCCACAACATCTAATTGGGAACAGTACAAAAGAGCAAGAAATGAAGCTAACTTGACTGTTAAATTATCTAAACGCCAATTGGAACAATTTCAACAATTTAAACAATTTAACAATTTAAGACAGGCTGGGGTATGCAGTGTTAAAACTGATAATTGTGACATTGATTCCAATATTATAAATGATTATTTCATTACTAGTTCAGGGTCTTTTGATAATGTGTCGACTAACATTCCATGTACTTTACCCTCTGTAAGCTTGTTTAATTTTGAGTTCGTTTCTGTTAGTGAGAGTGATGTTGCTCATTGTGTTTATAAAATAAAATCAAATGCCGTGGGTGAAGATGGAATATCTATTAAATTCATAAAAATCATATAACCGCACATTTTGAGTCCATTAACCCACATTCTAAATCACTGTTTCACAGTTCTTACTTCCCTGAGGTTTGGAAAGTAGCGACAATTGTTCCTATCGCTAAAAAAGGCAATGCTTGTGATCCATCTGACTTTAGGCCTGTAAGTCTGCTTTCATCGTTATCCAAAGTACTCGAGTCTCTCATGGCGGGACAAATTTCGGAACACATTAGAAAATATGACCTCATGTCTCCACTTCAGTCCGGCTTTCGACATGGCCACAGTTCCGCTACAGCAGTCTTAAAGATTTTTAGATGACATGAGATTGACTTAAATTAAGGACACTTAAATTTACTCTGCCTGTTGGATTTTTCCAAGGCATTTGACACTGTTGACCATTCTATACTGTGTCACAAATTTGTAAATAACTTTAATTTCTCTGGCATGGCCGTCCGTCTGTTACAGTTACTTAGTTGGAAGGTCTCAAAGAGTAAGGGTGGGTAATAGTCTGTCTGCTTTCTGTAATTTGACCTGTGGGGTTCCTCAAGGCTCTGCACCTGGTCCGATTTTATTTACATTATTTACAAACGATATCTTCAGCAAATGTCGGTATGTAACCATGCAAGCGTATGCTGATGATATTCAACCGTACTTATCCAGACCTATTAACCTTGTTGATGATTTATGTAGTAAGATGAATGAAGACTTAATAGAAATAACTGAATGGGCTGAATCTAATATGCTCAAGCTCAACCCCGTTAAATAATACGTCTTGCCGATTTCTAAATCCAATCACTCTCTCTCCAGGATACCAGTTATTTATCGTAATGGTGTCGAACTGAAATTTGGTGATAAAGTGAAGAATCTTGGTTACCACGTTAACTCCTCACTTTCCTGTGTAAACCATGTCAATTCTGTCGTTAGTAAGGTCTACTATGTCCTGAGGAACTTGAGGTGGACTGCGTCATTTGTTCCTATTGCAACTAGAAAACAGTTAGTACAGCAGCTCATAATGCCTATCATATCTTACTCAGACGTTGTTTACAGTAGAATTGATTCCAGGTCTCAACTTAAGTTACAACATGCTCTTAACCACGCAGTAAGGTATGTTTATGGCCTTCGGAGGTTTGACCGCATCAGTCATGTGGGCAATCAAATACTTGGTTGCAATATTTTTAACTACCTGGATGCCAGGAACTGTATATTCCTTTATAATTTGATACATACCAAAACACCCAATTACCTATTTGAGAAGATTCAATTTTGTAGATCTAATAGAAATCTAAACCTCACTATTCCTGTCTATAATTATTTGAACTCAAACAGACTATTTTGATGGGATGTAAACAGCAATCTGTGAATAAAGTCAAAAATTGGTATCTGTGCTCGATGTCTTTCTTGTACAAAATTGTCTGAAGTGTCTATTGTCTTTATTTATGGCTTCTTGAGCCTCCTACAAATTATAAATTGTATAAATTAATTGCTCCCAGCAGGTTACTTTTCCATTGAAACAAGTTACACCGTTCTATTTTGAAATTATTTTTTTATTACAGCAAAAATTATTGCATATTTGTGTTTTGTTTGTTTTCCCCCACGACTGGCAGCACCTTGACGTAAGTAGTCCTCCCGACTGCTGGGTGTGGGGGCGTAAGTTCCTCACAGGGTTGTGTTACCAAACAAACTCGGTGAGAACAACTAAGCCTGCCATTCCTTCCCCTGCCTTGTCCCGCAATATCCCTTCTCTCTCCCCTGGGTCGGATCAAGTTGCCATACGTACCGTGCCGAGGATCAGCCTGGTTAAGGACCCAAAAAAAATAATTGCTCAGTCGTGAACGGTGTGCTCCGGATACCTGGCGACCTCCGGTCCTAATCAGCCTTTCCTAGGTACTGCGGATCTCTGCCTGGGTCGACCGTCCCTTCTCCACCACTCGTGGGATTCAAACAACAACAACAACAACAACAACAACAACAACAACAACAACAACAACAACAACAACAACAACAACAACAACAACAACAACAACAACAACAACGACAAAAACAACAACAACAACAGATAAAACATCAACACCCAAACGGGGGTCCAGTCCCAAAACAAAAAAACCGGTAGGGACCTTCGGTTCCGACGTAAGAGCTGTGGTACCACCAAGCTCTATACATACCGCACAGGGACAGCCGATGGTAGTGATACCATCAGATCATCGGCCCATATCAACAACTGCAAGCACATCGAAAGCCTGTGCAGCTGACATTGGTCCCTCTGGCTCCTCGAACAAAGGTGGTAATCGACGCGGTGACGCGGGTTCAACCAACGTATCGTGGACCAAGGAAACACCAATGGCCAGCGCTAGGACGGCCGATTTTATAAGAAGGGATCCCTTAAAGGCGGGTTACTCAAAACGCAAGAAAGCATCACGCATTCTTCGACGTCTGGTAACAAATCCTATTAAGGAAGGTCCGGTCTCGAAGAAGGACCTAGAGAAAATAGAGGAGAACATAGCGTGGGCGAAGAAGGTCCTACCGGACTTCACGCTCGAGCCCCCCGTGTTAAGTTTCCATCCACAAAACGGAACCGTTCTGTGGAGGAACCTTCTACCTCGAACCGGGCTGCCAAGAGGGCTAGAACCCATGGCGTAGGAGCAAGATCCTTCGCGGAAGTTGCCAAGGGCAGCATAAGTTTAGGGGTCATACACCAGGAAAGCGAGGATGGTAAAATACCCAAGCACCAGTAGAGCTGGATAGAGGCTTCACTCGCCAAGGTCGCCCTGCAGGTCCTCAGAGACAACCCTGGACAACCTCCGTCATGCTCGGAAGCGGGATGGTTTCAGGGTAGCGTCAAGCTGATGGCCTGCGACAGCGAAAGATCCGCTGAGCTGTTCAAAGCGGCGGTTGAGAATGTAGGGGAGGTCTACCCAAGCGCCCGACGAAAGGCAGTCAACTTAAACGAGATTCCGTCCAGACCAAGAGCTAGGGTCCAGGTTCCAGTCACCCCATCTGAACCTGAGGAGATCCTAGAGATGTCGAAGCTCTTCAACCCAGCTATCTCCACACAAAACTGGAAGGTGGCCAATTTGGATCCCAATACTGAGGATCAAAAGACCAACACCTAAAGGTCCAAGATTGAGGTCTTGTTGATCCTCAACAATGAATGTCTGGACCAACTCAGTAAGGACAGCACTCTCAATTATGGATTTGGCAAGATTCACCCAAGAATCTACAAAACTGACACGGTGTCGCTGGTCAATCGTGCGGTCTGCAGTGCCACGACGGAGAGTCCGAGTGACATCGAAGTGGCATCGGGAAGCGAGGATGAGCATTCGTTCGCCTCCGAGCTGACTGCTGCGATGACCGGTCTCTGTAGCGGGCAAGAACTCCTGGACGACCCCTTCAGCGACGAGGAGGAGGCCGACATTACGGTGGTTGGAGTACCTAAGAATGTTCCGGGTACTCCAAATTAACCTACACTACTGCAAAGCAGCATCGGCTGTTCTCCAGCGTCACCTGGCAGCAGGCGATGTCGACTTGGTGTTGATTCAGGAGCCCTGGTTAAACAACAACAAAATCCTCGGCCTGAATACACCAAACTACGATAATTATCACGTCTCAAATAAAGGTAAAACTCGAACCTGCATTTTAGCTAAACACAACTTAAATTGCTTTATTCTCCCTCAGTTTAGTCAAGGAGACCTCACTGTGGTCATCCTGGAGTTGGGTCACAAGAAACTTAGGGTAGCCTCCTATTATATCCCATATGATGAAGTTGTACCCACACAATTATTTAGGGAACTGGTGAGAGGAACTAATTCTGCCGCGCATATCATTCTGGGTGGAGATACAAACGCACACCACTCGCAATGGTGCAGCACAACAAAAATCGATCGATGTGAGTCACTCTTTAACTACCTACTTGGTACTAATTTAAATATACTTAATAAGGGCAATGAGGCAACTTTTATAATTAAAAACCGTGAAGAAGTGCTGGATGTCACCCTAGCATCAGAAAACTTCTCGGATGAAATTTTAGCTAGGAAGGTCGTAAAGAACACTCGTTCTCAGACCATAGGTACATAGAATTTGACTGGAAAGAAACTAATCAATCCTTGCCTCAAAAAATAAGAAATCTCCGTAAGACAAATTGGAGATGGTACAATAAACTTATCAGGACATCCCTGACCTCAGATAGCTCTCTCCCTGTGACAAGCAAAGAAGACTTAATCTTCCTGTTCATGATTTCACTGAAAAATAATCGGGCGCTCTTAAAAAAGCGTGTCCAGTAGTCACATAAAAAATTCCGTAAACCGGTATGGTGGTCTCGGGGGATTGAAATCCTCAGAAAGGACTGTAGCAGAGACTTCAATTGCGCAAGGCGTAGCAATAGTGAGGATTCATGGAAAACTTATAAATCCAAACTAGGTAGTTACAAAACAGCAGTCAGGAAAGCTAAGAGAGCCTCTTGGTCTTCCTTCTGTACAGAAACAGAAAGTACTTCCGAGGCCTCAAGGCTTAGGAAAATATTAGCAAAGTCTCCAACAGCACCAAGCTTTCTTCAAAAGGAAGATGGTAGCTGGACAGACTCAAGCGTCGAAACCTTAGATAGTCTTATGGACGCACATTTTCCTGGAAGTGTGTACACTGACATCTCCAGCGTTCAAATATCCCCCTCGGACCTTACACCTCAACAAATTGAGCAACAGACCAGCAAGGAGAAGTTAAGATGGGCGATATACTCGTTCCAACCATATAAATCTTCGGGTCCTGCTGGTATTATTCTAGCTCAACTCCACTATAGTTTCAATGCAATAGTACCCCGGCTTCAGGCAATCTACCGAGGTTGCCTACTCCTTAATTATAATCCAACAGCTTGGAGAGAAACCATAGTTATCTTTATACCGAAAGCGGGTAGGTCCTCTCACACTAAATCAAATGACTTTAGGCCTATCAGTCCTTTCTTCTTTTTAGTTAAATACTGGAGAGACTCATTGGACTTCTTCTTAAACCGAAACTCGAAAGACTTCAAAAAACTCAACATGCCTATGTAAAATGCAGATCTACAGAAACAGCTCTCCATTCTCTTGTGGCTACAATCGAAAAGGCACTTGAGAACAAAGAATACGCGCTTGTCGCATTTCTAGACACAGCAGGAGCATTTAATAACATTATTCCCTGTGCGGTCACCTCAGCCCTCTCAAAACTGGGGGTAGAGGATTTTCTCGTGAGTCTCATCAATCATTGCTATTGGGCAGGGTGGTGAACTCAGAAATCCTCTGATTCTGATTCTCAGAAATGGGAGGATCCTCTACCCCTAGGTTTGTAAGCAGGGGGGGAATCAACAAGGGGGAATCCTGTCTGTGGTCCGTGACGGTTGGCCGACTGTTGCGCATCATGGAGGGGGAAGGCTACAAAGTTATTGCATTTGCCGATGATATCGCTCTCGTCTTTAACGGAAAATTTCCTCAAAACCTCTGTCAACTCATGGAAAGAGCACTCTTAACCTTTTCGAGATGGGCGTCCTCTTGTGGATTAAGCGTAAACCCAAAAAAAACAGATCTCATCCTTTTCACTAGGAAATACAAAGTCCGCAACCTAGTACCACCGCGTCTGAATGGCATGAGGTTCCTCTTTAGTGATAGCACGAAGTACCTAGGAGTTATTCTGGATAAGAAACTTATCGGGAATGATAATATAAAGGAGCGCATTAAAAGGCAAATTTAGCTTTATTGGCCTGTAAATAAACCCCATAAATCTATAGGTAAAAAATGGGGTTTTTCCCCTAAAATAGTACGCTGGATTTATACGGCAATTGTCCGCTTCATACTTGTATACGGTTCACAGATATGGTGGAGGGCCCATGACAACTGCACTTCATAAATTTGCAAAAGTTCAAAGAAGTGCATGTCTCCGTATTACAGGTGCATTATCCATAACCCCAACTAATGCTCTTAATATCATACTTCACCTTCCTCTAGGTGCATTATCCATAACCCCAACTAATGCTCTTAATCTCATACTTCACCTTCCTCTAGATATCTTTGCCCGAGAGTGTGCTAACTCAGCAGCCCTCAGACTAAGAGAATCTGGAAATTGGATAGGTAACAGCTGCGGTCACACGGTAATTCTGAACTCGTCGGTCCCCGACAAAACAGATTACTGTATACCTTGTTTAAATCTTGAAAAGAACTTCTCATCCCTTCACTGCTAGACTGGGCTAAAAAGCCCCCTTTAAAATAAACGGAATTAAAATCTTTATAGACGGATCCAAGCTTCAAAAACAGGTAGGGGGAGGAATTTACTCCCAAGATCTGGAAATAGAAACTTCCTTTAGACTCCCAAACTATTGTAGTGTCTACCAAGCGGAGATGATGGCTATATATGAAACCGCTAAGATTTTAGGTCAAAGAGACCTCAGGGGAAAGAATATTTACATATTCTCAGATAGTCAAGCTGCGCTTAAAGCGCTGAACTCGCAAATTGATAACTCTAAAACTTTCACTGAGTGCCACAGATCTCTTAACGAGATGGCAAGGTTATTCAGGATCCAGCTCATATGGGTACCCGGTCATAGGGATATCGAGGGCAATAATCTGGCTGACGAATTGGCAAGGACGGGTACGACCTCGAAGACCCTCTTAAGTGAGGATTTCATTGGTATACCCATGTCCTCTTATAAACTCCAGTGCAAGAACAATTCTTTGATTCTTGCACAAGTACGTTGGGAACATCTTGACACATGTAGGGTACGTAAGCTAACATGGCCTTGCTATGACTTAAAACGCACTAAATCACTACTTGAATTAAGCAGAATAAACCTTAAGTTTAAGTAGGAATCCTCACGGGTCACTGTCTAATCGGAATACATGCTCTTCGATTGGGACTTACATCAAATGATTTCTGCAGGAAATGCGTGGAAGAGATAGAAAATGTCCAGCATTTCGTCTGCAAATGTCCGGCGCTTAGTAAAAGGAGATTGGAAACTCTGGGCGATCATTTCTTAAATGGACTTACCAAAGTCTCATGCCTAGAAATCAGGCATATAATAAAATTAATAATTCGTTCGAACTGGTTTGTTGAGGAGGGATATCTCTCATAGGTCAAAAGAGATTATATGGTATCACAACGGGTCTGCACTGGCCTAAGTGTACGAGACGTCTGCCGGCTCAGCCATAAGAACCTAACCTAACCTGTTCTTTGAGAAACTCTACTACTTAACAAACAAGGCTTTTATCGAAATATTCTAAATTTCAAAATTGAACTCCTTATTAAGCCTTCAGTTGTCGCGCGCTGGTTTACAATAGATTTTTCTGAAAATTTTACTATTAAAATGTAAGCATCTGATATAAAATCATACGTTCAAAATTGCAAGTAAAAAAATAAATTTTTGTGTAATTTAATGCGATTTTACCTTTTTTATATGGTCACTTTGCATGGGAGCTAGGCATGGTTTTCATCCGAATAGGCTCACTAACGATCTCGACCTTTATTTATTTTTTTTTTTACAATGTCATTTTGAATGTCATTAAGATCGCTTCAATATTAGAGCTAAAATCGCCATGACAGACGGATAGGCAAACATGGCAATACGCTGTGAAAATAAAAATATATCTTACTAATTTTAAAAACCTTTGTTATGTAACAGAAACACGACATCTTTCACAAAAATCTTTTAGTTCAATAACAGAAGTTGTCTTGAAAATTAGTGCGTTTTTGAGGAAAATTTGTTTTTTTCAAATGAATTGTTTTGCTTATGCGCTACTTTGCACTCTCAATTTTTTAAGAATTATAAGGTAGATATGCTATATTTTATGAAAGTATAATTATTCGATGTGGCGTCCGTGGCGTAGTTGGTTAAAGTGCGTGGCCGCTATGTCAAAGAACTTTGGAGACCCAGGTTCGAACCCCAGCAGCGACAGAAAATTATTTGAATTAAAATAATTTTTCTGTACGGCCGCCACCTCTCTGCATACAATGGCAAACCTCAGAGAGTAATAAAAATGCCATGTAAAGCTTCTTGAGAACGAGAACATTCCGTTCATCGCCGTTCGGAGTCGGCGTTAAGCATGTAGGTCCGGTTCTCGGTCAATTGTGTATAAACTTAATAACACGCACAACACAATTGATCATAAGAAGCTAGGTCAAAGTTCTTTTAAGGGCTGAAATGGCCAGTTATTTATTTTTTTTTTATTTATAATTATTCGATTGAAAGGAGGTTAAACCATTTACATTTTTTTTCCACAAAATATTAGTAAAATAAAAACTGCTGAATAAATTTAGAAACATGCGTCCCACATACGTTTTTTCTAATTTTTGTTTTTTAATATTTTTTTGTTTGTTACAAATTCAATGGTAATTAAGTCAGTAATTGAGTCAGCAAAAAAAACAAAAAAAAAACCAAATTTAAATATATACTTTCTCTTCTAAGTAATAAATGTTTCAAATTGCCTTACTTTCTTAGATTGGAATGCGATACTTTTTTTAAAAAAGTTTCAACTTTCAAAAGTCCACAAAAACATCTGAAGAGAGCCTAATTTTCATACCATTTCCCTAATATTTCTTGAATTTATTTGTCGAAAATAAAATAAATATATTTTTTTTAAATTTAAATTTAATTTTTTATATATAAAAAATTTTTTTTGTCATCCAAAAACGAAAAAAAGAGCACTGTGCGTCGCTAGGTGTTGTCGAAATAAGTTTGCACAGGAAGTGCACTAGACACATTGACAACATTTATTTAGACAGCGTTAATGTTTTTGAATGAAGAATTGGTTTACTTTTTAAAATTTTTTATCACAAATACGCATGAGCACGTATGATGAAAGTTAACTGAAGATCTACGGTTTCATTGTTGATGATTGATTTTCCTTGTATTGGTTAAGAAATATAAGTCCTGGTGAAATTTTTTTCTACTACAGGTAGATGTTGATTTCTGTGCAGTTTGGGAGACGGCTATAATATTATCCGGCTGCAATATTACCCAATGAACAAATTGGCAACATATTATATGTTTTGCATTTCTTTTTAATTCCATTCATTTTTTTCTTTGCATTGTATTAAAGAATTCTATTTTGTATTTTTAACTATATTGCGTTGTTTTAATGGCTCTTATATCTAAAGTATAACAATTATTTATTTCGACCATTGGCAAACTTGCTATATAAATAATTATATTTTCCTTTGTTGCAATTTTTATATCAGCAAATTCTAAAGCTTCATCTATATAACAACATGGGATATTTTCTTTTTCAGAATTTGTTCAGTTATATACATATATTTCATTATTAGATAATACTTAGTACTCTCACATGTTTCGGTACACGACTGAACGTTTTGACTGTGAGTGAACTACTGTACGCACCCCTTCGTTTTGACGCCTATTTATATTTAGCTTTTTTGCTTCTTTTTCGCGAATAGAGTTTTCGGCGGCAGTTGTTTATAATCATGGAATGGGACTCGCTCGAAAATCGTGTTGTTATAGTTGGCCTAAGCAAAAGTGGCTTGGAAAGAGGCGATATATTTCGGACCTTGCGACCACTCGGAATCACTCGTTATTTTGTGTATCGGACTGTGATGTTGTTTGAGGATGCTGGTGGAATAATTGACCGTCTAAAATTCGGCCATCAAGGCGGCAAAGTCTCCAATCAAGCGAAAACCGCTGCGAAAGCAGAAAATCTTGTCGCGCGAGATGAATATCTCGGCGCAATCGATCTCTCGCATTTTTAAATATGACTTGGGGCTTAGAGTATACAAAAGATACATCGCGCACCTTCTCACTGTAGCGTTAAAGGAACAAAGAAAGCGAAAATCGAAAGCGTTATTTCTCAAGCTCGCGAATAACGCCCTCAGACGAATTCTGTTTACTGACGAAAAAAATTTTTAACGTACCAGGAATCTTTCAATAAACAGAATGGTAAAGTGTATGCTCTGTGGCGTAGTTGGTTAAAGTGCGTGGCCGCTATGTCAACGAACTTGGAGACCCAGGTTCGAACCCCAGCAGCGACAGAAAATTATTTGAATTAAAATAATTTTTCTGTACGGTCGCCACCTCTCTGCAGACAATGGCAAACCTCAGAGAGTAATCAAAATGCCATGTAAAGCTTCTTGAGAATAAGAACATTTCGTTCATCGCCGTTCGGAGTCGGCGTTAAACATGTAGGTCCCTTTCTCGGTCAATTGTGTACAAACTTAATAACACGCACAACACAATTGATCATAAGAAGCTAAATCAAAGTCCTTTCATGGGCTGAAATGGCCAGTTATTTATTTATTTATTTTTTTAAAGTGTATGCTCTGTCATCACGTCATGCAGCAGAACTTGTTCCGAAAGTTCAGAGAGGTCACCACCCAGCTTCTGTGATTGTTTGATGGAGAGTCGCCTATGATGGGGTCACCAAGCTCTACTTTTGTGAAAAAGGAGTCAAAACTTCTGCGAAAGTGAATGAATCCTATGTTTTGGAATTGGAAACAAGCCGTGAACTTTTCAATAAGATTCTGCTCCGCCCCATAAGGCTAAATTGACTCAAGAGTAGCTCAAAAATAATGTACCGGACTTCATTTCCACGGATCAGTGGCCAGCGGGTAGCCCAGACCTGAATACATTGGGTTACATATTGTGGTCCGTGTAAGAGGGTATGGCTTGCTCTACTCGACACCTTAATATCGAGTCTCTAAAGCGCGCTCTTGTCCGACCAGTGGAAAAATTTCCTACACATGTCGTGCGTGCTGCAATCGATGACTGGCAGAATCGACTTCGCTCGTGCAGGAAAGAAGATGGTGGCCATTTCGAATAAGTTATTCTACAATTTGTAGCTATTGAATGACTTGTTGTGTTTAACGTCCAAGGTTCTCGTGCTTTCACAAAGAGAAGAAGAACCTTTGGACGAGAGCAATAAAAAGACTTGAGTTTGAGTTTTTATTTTAAGTATATTTTATATTTTATTAAAAAGGCCCGCTGTCTAGGCGAGGCTGTGACCTTTATGTAAAACTATTTAGTTTATTTTATTACAAGGCCCGCTGTCTAGGCGAGGCTGCGACCTTTTGTAATAATTTAAGTCTCTGTCAATTAACTCTGCCAGTTTCTGCTCTGATCGGCGGTATTTAAAGAGATTTTCTTCCGGTTACCCTATTGGAATTATTGGAATTAATTGGAAAAGGTCACACACACAATTAAGAGAAGAAATGGAATTTCATATCCATGTTCTTCACCTCCCTTTCATTGGCACACTTTAGTGTAATATTAACACATGACTCTCATTCTCAACCTAATTCTGAAGAAGTAATCTAAGAGACCCCAGCTGCAATATAAAGTTCACACATTACCGTCACAGATCATCTTTTGACTACTTTGGAACATCCAAGAGTAACTGGAAACTCTACGTGAAAATATCCAAATATTCTGATAGACCAGCTTCAATGCTAAGGTTCACACATCACCATTGCAGATCATCACTTGACTTCTTTGGGACATCCAAAAGTAATTAGAAACTCTACGTGACAAAAGCTAAATATTCTAATAGTCCAGCTGCAATATTAAAAGTTCACACATCATCATCGCAGATCATCAGTTGACTTCTTTGGAACATCCGAAAGTTATTAGAAACTCTACGTGCCAATAACCAAATTTTCTACTAGTCCAGCTGCAATAAACTAGCCAGGAATCCTACGTGACAATAGATAAAATTGTCGGCTGCATGTCTTTGCGTGGGAGAACTTACAGAAACCAAGCTTAAGCAGCAACAGCAAAAACATCAACAATAACCACAACTACCAAACCAAGCTGAAGGTGCAACGACGACAAGAGCGAACAAATTAAGGAGCAGGATGGGAATAACGAAAGTAAAACATAAACTAGGGTAGTTATTAATTTAGAGTTAGTTGATCAAGCGTGTTAAAACATCTAAGTAGCGCATAGCGCATAAGTTTTTATATTTGTCAATAAAGATTGCGCATAGCGCATAAAAAATATAACTTGTACGCCTACGAATTGCGCAATTTGCCTGCGCTGCACTTTTCAAGGCGCAGCAACTAGGGTAGGTTAACGAACACTATTATGCTGATCGTGCAAGCCAATGGCATGCACCCAAACATTTCCTTGTCTTGCTTTGTACCAGCCGGCGTTATAGCCGTATGCACTGACAACTCAAAACAAAACAAAGCGCTGGTTTGGTAATTTAAGCGCATGCGCTTAAATAAGGTCGGCTTCTTTCTTCTTTCATGAGCGCCTGCAATTCAGGTCACCGCACTTGAATTGGGTCTTGGTCGTTCATGGAAACAATTAATAATTTTTTGTTTATGTCGTGCATTTTTGACACACTTTATTAACATAACGAAAAAAAAGGTTGTTTGTTATTTATGCGCTCTTAATAAGAAATCCGCCATACAGTGACATATAGATAGAATGGATTCTTGTACCGCATTTAGATTTATGACCTTTGTGTGTGGTCGGGATGTACAAAGTGTACAGGGCAATGTTGTGCAGGTCACAACATCCCTCCCCCCTTATAAAAGAAAATTTTTCTCCTTGAAGAGGTTGAAAAATTTTCTGTCGCATTATCACCGATCAGTGGGCAGAAACAAGCATAGCTTTACACTTTTGTAAAACTTAAATATATTGTATATATGTACGTTATTAATTTTCTAATATGATATATTTTGTAATATAGTTTATGTATTGGAATAAATTAGACATATTTAATTATTTTACAACGTTAAAATATATAAATGTTATATTTAGTTGCATAGAACTTTGTTTTTTTAATTAATAAAAATGTTTTTTTTTAATTAACTAAAAATTTTTTATTGTCTATGTATGTATGTATGTGCATAAGATTTTTTTTTTAATTAAATATTATATATGGGTAATTCCATGAAATTTCGCCAAATCAGCGTCACCACGGGTCTCCGGAATTGCTGCGCCAGGTTGATCATCGACAGTTGGCATGAATACTAGATGATTTTCATAGATTTCAAATTTCGGAACCACCGCCCCTGCTCTACGGTACACTAGCAAAGCTCAAAAAACAACTGTTTTAGGCCATGTGTTAAAAAAATCATATCTCGGCGTAGAAATAAGATTTCAAACTTGTTCTTACGCCATTCTCTTTGTAATAATACGTACTTTTTAGTAAAAAATTGCAAAACCCAAAGTAACGGACTATAAATGTATTATTCATTGATATATGCATACGTATTTAAACCTTTTTACAGCATCTTCTTGGGCTTATAACTTTGACGAACGATAATATTTTCTAACTTCCAGGGTTGCATTTTGTTTGTTTACTCAATTTCCAACATTTTGCGACCCAGAACGATCAGTTTTGACCATTTGTTGCCTAGTTATAGCGCTTTGAAGTTTGCATTTTTCTTCATTTTAGCCATTTTTACCTGCTTATATCTCGCTTCTACCTTAATTTTTTTTCAATTGATTCCCACCAAAATTTAGTTTCAAACACGCATAGTATGATCCAATAGGTCCGGGTGTGTTATTTCGATATATTACATGCTAATGAGGCCAGGGAAATCTGCGCAAATCGAGTACATTTTTATACCCCTATGTTTAAAAACGCAAACGGGGTATATTAATTTTGTCACTCCGTTTGTAACGCCCATAAAGAGGCGTGGTAGGTATATAAAATATATTTATTCTTGATCAGCATCACCACCCGAGTCGATTTAGCCATGTCCGTCTGTCTGTCCGTCTGTCGTCACGATTACAGCCGTAATTTTCAAGCTATCATCACGAAACTCGATATTTAAGCTTTTATTTAAAAAATAAAGGTCAAGTTCGAAAATGAGCCAAATCGGATCATAACCACGCCTACCTCCCATACAAAGTGACTTTATCAAAACGGTAAAATCTCTTAGAATTCCACAAAAATTAATATATGAAATTGAAATTTTGCGTATGAGCTTTGATATATAATATACACTCTGAGTATGAAATTCAACTAAATCAGGTGAAAACCACGCCTACCTCCCATACAAAGTGACTTTACCAAAAATGTAAAATTTCTTTAAATTCTCCAAAACTTAATATATGGACTTGAACTTTTGCATATGAACTTTGATATATAACTTGTACTTTGTGTATGAAATTCAACCAAATTGAGTGAAAACCACACCCACCTCCCATACAAAGCGACTTTATCAAAAAACAAAAGAAAATATTTTCTCTTAAAACTATGACGAAAATGTTTTTACAAATAAACATTTTTTTGACTGCTTAAGACTTTGAATATACTTTGGTTCGGACGTGGGAGTATTTTAGCTTCGACCCAGTCGAAGATCATTTCTTACTAGTTTATTTTTGTGTTGCGGATATAATATTCTCTCGGGTCCTGGTGAGGTAAAATTGTCGATCACAACGTTGAATAGAATGCACATTGACTCTTTAATATCTATATGTAATATGAAATTTCTACACATCGTACGGAAATTGGCATGTGCACGTTAGTAGGAGTAGATCAGATTGTAAATGTAAAAATTAACTTATACGTTTTCTGACGTCTGATGTCGAAAGTATCATTATTTTAAACCTGTAAGTATAGATTCTATTATGGTAAAAGTCTTGTCTGATGAGAAAGACTCTAAGATCGTGCAGATCATATAAAAACATTTATGGTTTATGGACATTTTGAAAATTTTTGTCTCAGTCATCAATCAGACATCAAATAATGAATTTTAATGTAGAAAATTTCAATTTTCATTTTCGTTATCAATTTAAAAATATGTTATCAACATAAAGTCAGGTAAAGTCACTTTGTATGGGAGGTAGGCGTGGTTTTCACCTGATTTAGTTGAATTTCATACTCAGAGTGTATATTATATATCAAAGCTCATACGCAAAATTTCAATTTTATATATTAATTTTTGTGGAATTCTAAGAGATTTTACCGTTTTGATAAAGTCACTTTGTATGGGAGGTAGGCGTGGTTATGATCCGATTTGGCTCATTTTCGAACTTGACCTTTATTTTTTAAATAAAAGCTTAAATATCGAGTTTCGTGATGATAGCTTGAAAATTACGGCTGTAATCGTGACGACAGACGGACAGACAGACGGACATGGCTAAATCGACTCGGGTGGTGATGCTGATCAAGAATAAATATATTTTATATACCTACCACGCCTCTTTATGGGCGTTACAAACGGAGTGACAAAATTAATATACCCCGTTTACGTTTTTAAACATAGGGGTATAAAAATGTACTCGATTTGCGCAGATTTCCCTGGCCTCATTAGCATGTAATATATCGAAATAACACCCCCGGACCTATTGGATCATACTATGCGTGTTTGAAACTAAATTTTGGTGGGAATCAATTGAAAAAAAATAAAGGTAGAAGCGAGATATAAGCAGGTAAAAATGGCTCAAATGGCTAAAATGAAGAAAAATGCAAACTTCAAAGCGCTATAACTAGGCAACAAATTGTCAAAACTGATCGTTCTGGGTCGCAAAATGTTGGAAATTGAGTAAACAAACAAAATGCAACCCGGGAAGTTAGAAAATATTATCGTTCGTCAAAGTTATAAGCCCAAGAAGATGCTGTAAAAAGGCTTAAATACGTATGCATATATCAATGAATAATACATTTATAGTCCGTTACTTTGGGTTTTGCAATTTTTTACTAAAAAGTACGTATTATTACAAAGAGAATGGCGCAAGAACGAGTTTGAAATCTTATTTCTACGCCGAGATATGATTTTTTTAACACATGACCTAAAACAGTTGTTTTTTGAGCTTTGCTAGTGTACCGTAGAGCAGGGGCGGTGGTTCCGAAATTTGAAATCTATGAAAATCATCTAGTATTCATGCCAACTGTCGATGATCAACCTGGCGCAGCGATTCCGGAGACCCGTGGTGACGCTGATTTGGCGAAATTTCATGGAATTACCCATATATATATGTATATTAATAAACAAACGACGCGCAAAAAGGAATGAAAAAAGAAAACAAGCAACAACATTATCTAACAACAAAAACTAACAAACAAACAAACTTTACAACTTGAAAAAAAAAATTACACAAAAATTACATATCTGTGGCAATAAGACAGAGTAGCTTAAGTCCAAAAATATAGTTGTGAGTTATTTACATTTTTAAAAATCCTTTTTCTCATTTTTATATGTAAAATTTGTGTATGGTCATTAGAAAAATCGGCATAACTTTCTTTTTAAGAGTCGGATTTAAACAAGGGTAGGACACAATTGTGCACCTTGAAATGGTTAATAATAATATGTAGAATTTCAGTTTTTCGCTTATGTCGACTTAAGCTACTCTGTCATATTGCCACAGATATATAAATTAATGACTGAACAAAAAATAAACACAAATCAATTATATTAAACATTCACAATAATAAATATATAATATTAAATATTATAATAAAATTAAAATTTTAATAACTTACGTCATTTACATCCATTCTTTTTAGCAATTATTTACAAAATTTTCTCAAAAAAAAATAAAAATTAAAAAAATTGTTAAAAACCCCCAACCCCCACTACAAAACAAAAATAATTACTTCGCCAAGGTTCTGATGTGTTAGGTGTGATTGATGCATTTTTCGCTGTTATAAATTGTTCTGTTTTTATTAAACAAACAACATCGTGCTCTGTTAAAGCAAACGGCGAACATAGTTCTCTTTTAAGTCGACGAGTGCTCTGCAGTGCTTGTTTGTTGTTATTAAATGACTTGGATAAGCTCTGCTTGACTAACAGAGTTCTGTCAAGCTCTAAACTCTGCACTGTTGGATCTACTGTTGTGGAAAAAACGAGTGCATTTGTGCAGAGGTTTACTATATAGTTTCGCAGATCCATTTGATTGAATGAAACTCATGCATCTCATATGTAGCAGATTGTAACATCTCCGCGGAACTATCTAGCTCCGCAGTTCCATTTCATTGAATGAAACTCATTCAACTCATATGCAGCAGATTGTGACATGTCCGCGGAACTATCTAGTTCCGCAGATCCATTCGATTGAATGAAAGCATGTTCAAAACGAAATAAACAGATCATTCCGCGCAACAAGAACGTCGAAATGTCATATTACCATTTCAATTGTTCTGTTCTTTTGAAAACATCATATTTGCACTTGTAGCCGATCACAAAATTCGTGTAAGCCATAATATGTGTGAAAGAGATGTCGGTTCACATTGCTTAGTAAAAAAAAAAATCTTGCAAACCGGAACTGTTTGAACATGCTAAAAATTAATGGAAGGAATGATTGGAACTATGTCCGACTGTGAACATAGTTCCGCGAACTAAACAGGTTTGGAACGACCCATCTCTACTTTTCAATGTTCTGGTTACTCCTTGATGTCCTCTAAATGGTGATTCGTGATAATCTGCTAATATTCTGTTTATTTCTTCAGTATTATCAGATTTCGTTAAGTATTATTTTAAAATTTTCCTTGAATTGCATATTAAAACTGGGTTATGCTATAGCAATTGGTTGCATGGTTTTGTTATTGAGACTATTTTTGGTTTCTAATAATGTTTTTCTTACTATTTGTTGGTCTTTCTTACCTCTTAAGGGTAAGGGTAATGTTGTTGTACGTATCTTTTCATTATTATGGGTGTATAATTCTACTTCTCCTATTACAGGTTTAACAAATTGTGGGAAATTACTTTTTCGATGAATTTTTCCACGAGAGATTCTGTTATTGGTAGTATTAATATTTTTATTTTGGCTATTTTGTTTGAGTTAATTTGTTCTTGTTTTTAAATTATATTAACTTTTTTTTTGTTCTTCAATGGTGACGTTTCCTTTACTTGTGATTTCGATATCTTTGTAATTTTCGTTGTTTATCATTCCTCGTGTCATAACCATGATTCTGTTTTCTTTTTCTATCTGACGACTGAGCACGTTTGCATTAGTGTTATATTCCCGGCTTTATTGTATACTCATATTCTGACAATAGAATTCGCCATCTGGCCAATCTGGACATCGGATCCTTTAGTTTCATTAACCACTCCAGGGGTTTGTGGGCCGTGTAGATGATGAATCTTTTTCCATAAATGCAAGGCCGGAATTGTTTTACTGCTAACACTCTTGCCAATAGTTATTTTTCTGTCGTGCTGTAACGTGTTTCCGCATCATTTACAATCCTGCTTGCAAAACAGATCGGCTTATCTTTTCCAATTGTACCTTGTGATAACACGGCTCCAAGTCCAACGTCACTCGAGTCCGTAGTTACTATGAATTCTTGATTAAAGTCAGGATATGCTAAAACTGGTGGGTTAATTAATTTATCTTTTAGCTTTGAGAAAGCCTCATCGCAGAAAGCGTCCCAGTTAAACTTAGTTACATTTTTTCAGTAATTTTGTAAGTGGTTTCGCTATACCCGAAAAATTGTCGATAAATTTTCTATAATAACCTGCAAACCCTAGAAAAGACTTAATTCCTTTTGTGTTTATTGGTGTGAGGTAAGTTTTTACCACCTTCATTTTTTCAGGATCAGCTTTTATGCCGTCTTCAGAAATGATATGGCCTAAAAAAGTGAGCTCTTGTTTAAGAAAATTACATTTATCTGGTTGCAACTTTAAACTATGCTGGCGCAGTCTGTCAAATATTTTAATCAATTTATTATTATGGTCCTTTAAGTCGTACCCGTAAACTACAATGTCATCTACATAAACAAAACACTCGAAGCCTTGTAAACCCATGAGTACGTTATTCATAAGCCTTTGGAACGTAGCGGGGTCATTTTTCAACCCAAATGGCATTCGGTTATACTCATAATGTCTGAAAGGTGTGCTGAATGCAGTTTTGCACTTGTCAGATTCTTTGACGGGAATCTGGTGAAAGCCTTTTGCAAGATCTAGAGTACTAAAGTATTTATCTCTACTGTAATGAGTCAGTCTTATTTGCATTAAGCAAATAATATATAGACAAACATCAGGTCAGTCACCGACCGTTGTTTTCACCTGTTTTGGTTTTTTTGTAAAGCAATCCAACACGCGTGCTAAACTTGTGCATCGCATGCACATTTGTCACTATGCAGTTCCAATTGTTTGTAAAAGACAGAATAAGCAAACAACTGGAACTAAAGAGCGAGCTGATTGGTTGTTGGAATTATTTCAATGATCAATCAATAGTATAACAGTTAATTTTAAGCAGGTATTACAGTTTTGTTAATAGTATTTAAGCCAGTCAAAAGTAGAAAATAAAGACAGAATTAATCTGAAAACTAAGAACGGCTAATCAAAAAAAAAAATAAATAAATTACTGGCTATTTCAGCCCTTGAAAGGAATTGACCTAGCTTTTTATGATCAATTGTGTTGTGCGTGTTATTAAGTTTGTACACAATTGACCGAGAACCGGACCTACAGGTTTAACGCCGACTCGGAACGGCGATGAACGGAATGTTCTTGTTCTCAAAAAGCTTTACATGACATTTCGATTACTCTCTGAGGTTTGCCATTGTCTGCAGAGAGGTGGCGGCCGTACAGAAAAATTATTTTAATTCAAATAATTTTCTGTTGCTGCTGGAGTTCGAACCCGGGTTTCCAGGTTCGTTGACATAGAGGACACGCACTTTAACCAACTACGCCACGGCCGCCACAAGAACGGCTAATCAGCCAGATTCATTTTAATTTCCAACGTAAGTGCGACTTCTAAGCTATTGACGTGTCTCGCCCTACAATAAGTCAAAATTAATCCCTAACCTTTTTCACACATATAACATAACATGGCGATCCTGCCAGTTTTTCCACTGTTCTGGCGACAATGCTGTCTCAGGAAAGTTTTGATGAGATCTTTAAGCGTTGTGTAAATCTAGGACAACTAACAAGTCAAGAATTCGCTGAAGAAGAGTACCAACCAACATCTGAGTTACCTCCAGTTGAGGTACCACCTTACGTTCCTACACCAAAAGAAGCAGGACCACAACCACTCTCAATCGAAAGTACAGGGCCAGACAGCAGGCAAGAAAAGAGGCAGAAAACCAACAAACTACACAACAAAAAAAGAGAGGAAACGACCAAGAGGAGGTGTCTGGGTTAAAGCCCGAAAGGAAGCAGCAGAGCTACACCGAATAATTGCGATTACGACCGACAGTAATTTAAAGAAGCAGCTGATACAAAAGTTGTATTTATGTTAGCAGCAATACGGCTGTTTTTGCAAAAACAGAAATTAATTAAAATCTTAAACATTATAAAAAAAAAACATTGTAGTTAACGCGAATATCGAAAATAGTGTAGGATCCGCGGTTACCAAGACGGAATTACAACAAACGACAAGGACAATCTTGGTTACAATAATAAAAATATGTATTTTTATTTGCTTTGCTTATAAAATTAGCAATTACTTTAAATCATACGTTCAAAAGCGTATACGTGTAAACAGAATGCAAGACGTAAAATTAAAAGTAAAATTATCAATAAATTCTCAGAACTCCACACAAAAACAATAAATGAATTGCTATTAATGCAAAGCAAATTACAGCCTAAAGAACTAATGATAGAAACAAGAAACATGTCAACTTTTAATATTGACTTAGCTTTAAAAGCTATACCCATTTTCAATGGTCAATACAAAGAGCTTGAGCCATTTTTGACAGTTGTGCAAATTATACACGACACATTAACTGAAAATAACAAAAAAACGTTAATTAAATTTATACGTAGCGTGAAATTAGAATCAAATGTATCGACTGCCTTAAGCACTGCCAATATAGAAACATATACAAAACTACAAACTGAACTACAGACTATATATAAAACAACACAAACCGTCCAACAGATACATACAACCCTGTCCACGATTTCACAAGGCAATATGAATATAAGCTCATACAGAGACAAAATTCTTAACCTTATCAATGATTTAAATAATTTAAACATTGCACATCTAGGCACACCATCAACAGAGGTAGAAAAGCAAGCGATTATGAAAACAAATGACTTGTATCCATTAACAATCTTTAAGAATGGTCTTAAAGACAGCATAAAGCAGACTATTTTTGCTTCGCAACCAAAGAATTTTACCGAAGCCACTACCTTGGCAATCGAATTGGACAAAACCAATTCCAACCAGGTGAATTTCATACGAAACAATCACCAAAACACAAGACGCAACAACAATTTTCAACGTCCAAATACACATCGATTGTACCAAAACGATCAGTACCCTAACCGTAGCTACCAAAGTAACAGACGCAGCAATTTCCCAAAAAACAATTAGCGCAACAACAGTGTCAATGACCAACGCTACCACAATAACTATAAAATATCAGGCTACCGCGGTAATAACCGAAACAATAATAATATATAATAATAATATCGAAGCAATTTACAACAGCGTGGTCGGAGTAATTCGCAACAGCGCGGTAATACGAGACGAGTAAATTTAGCACAGGTTTCGGGAAACGAACAAGGTCAGGAGGAAGAAAACAATTGCGAAAGTGATCTAGACAGAGACTAAAAATACAAACTTCCCCCAGAAGACCAACATTAAATATCTATAAAATATCGGATAATCTTACAAACTACATCTGCATAGACTCCCCCAACTCAAAAATATACTAACATTTCTAATCGACACTGGAGCAGACATATCACTCTGCAAAGAAACCAATTTACACAACAACGAACCATATGACTCACATAACTGTTGCAAACTCACCGGCATCACCAATCAAGAAATGCATTCCTTGGGAACTATACAATTAAAATTAAAATTTAATGACAGTGAAACTGCACACCCATTTCAGCTCGTGAAATCTGATTTTCCAATCGACTATGACGGTATACTGGGAAGAGACTTCTTAACAAAATTTTTCAGCAAAATAGATTATGAGATATTTACGATAAGCTTATTACTAGACGAAAACGAAATCATCATACCGATTGAAACTAAACCTTTGAATATTCTAAAACTTAAAGTACCATCTAGAACACAAGCTATCTTTCCAATAGACTTAAAATTGACAGAAGACAGTGTAATTTTCAACCAAGAAATTCGTGAAGGCGTATTCATAAGTAATTCCATCGCACCGCACAAGGGAATTTCACATATCCAAATTCTGAATACAAATGACAAAGAAGTCCAGCTTAACGATATCAATCTGTCATTATGATTGATATCGTCATCATACAAAAGTCAAATATGAAATTTTGACTATTAAGAAAGACCTACCCCACAACCCAGAGAGATTATCTAAAATAATACAATCACTAAACATTCAGTGCGAAGACACTCAAGTTAGAAACTCATTACTAAAAATGTTTGCAATATATCAAGATATTTTTAATTTAGATGAAAATTTCAACAACAGACAAAACACCTGTGTATATAAAAAATTACAGGCTGCCACACACCCAAATAGAGAACATAAATGCAGAAGTAGAACACCTACTAAATGACGACATAATTGAAAACTCCGTCAGTCCATACAATGCTCCAATACTACTTGTACCCAAAAAGGGAAATTCAGACACCAAGAAGTGGCGTTTAGTTATGATTTTCGGAAACTTTCGGAAAAGATAGTAAAAGATAAATTCCCACTCACCAGACTAGAAGACGTACTGGACAAGCTAGGAAGAGCAAAATGGTTTTCTACTCTGGATATGACTAGCTCATTCCATCAAAATCCATCCTACAATATCCAGATTTCAATAAATCTTTTGTATTAACAACCGATGCATCTGAGTTTGCATTAGGTGCAATACTATCGCAAGGTGAAGTAAGTGAAGACTTACCTATATCATATGCTAGTAAAACAATACAAAAACACGATATAAGCAAGCCTGTCATTGAGAAAGAACTCCTAGCCATACATTGGGCTATAAATTTTTTCAAACCATATCTGTACGGTAGAGAATTCATGGTAATAACAGATCACCGTCCATTGATATCTTTATTCTCACATAGAAACCCATCATCCAAAATGACTCGAATACGACTTGACTTAGCGGACTATGACTACGAAATTATATACAAACAAGGAAAAATGAATACGAATGCAGATGCACTTCCGAGAATTAGAATTAATTCAGATTATTTAAAAGCCATGATTCCTCAATCAAAAGATGAAACAGCTAAAAGAACGCTGGCGATTACTCGGGGTATGTCCACAAAAGTTCACATGTGGGAGTGCACATCCATTTCAGATGTCAAAAACATAAAAAGGCTCAATTTTTATTTTTCAAATTCCAAAGCAAATTTAATTTCAACTCGGCCATTAGCCAAGGCAATTGTAGATATAGTTGATAACAAAGTAACGGTGTTATGCAGTAGCGATCCTACAAAACTAGTTTTGACTATTGAAAAACTCATAACTACCATGAAGAAGCACAATATTAAGGAATAAGCGCTACCGGTAAGCGATGAAATATTTGAAAGCATGCAAATAAATGAATAAAACATATGTATGTAAAAGAATTCGAGATATGCAAACGGCCTAACTTGAAGATATTAATATATAAACCACCCCAGAGGATAACAGAGGATATAGTCAAATTTAAACTGATACAAGAATTTCACAATTCAACGCATGGAGGACACCTAGGCGTTAGGCAACGTTACACTTGGAAAAACATGAATCGAAAGATAAAAACTTTCATAAGAAACTGTCACAAATGTGCAATAAATAAACAATCCAAGTGTACTAAAGAAAAATTGACGACAACAACCACACCAGGCGATAGTTTTCAAGTAATTGAAATTGACACGGTTGGACCATTTCGTTTGTTAAACGGCTATAGGAACATTCTTACCATGCAATGCGAGTTAACTAAATACATTATAGCGTACCCAATGAGCACAAAGGACGCGATGACCACTGCTAAAACATTAGTCGAACAGTTAATTTTAAAATATGGATAATTTAAGATACTTAAATAAGACAACGGTACCGAGTTTACAAACGAGTTAATGCGTAACATATAAAAAAAAAATAAATAAATAACTGGCCATTTCAGCCCTTGAAAGGACTTTGACCTAGCTTCTTATGATCAATTGTGTTGTGCGTGTTATTAAGTTTTTACACAATTGACCGAGAACCGGACCTACATGTTTAACGCCGACTCCGAACGGCGGTGAACGGAATGTTCTTATTCTCAAGAAGCTTTACATGGCGTTTTTTAATACTCTCTGAGGTTTGCCATTGTCTGCAGAGAGGTGGCGGCCGTACAGAAAAATTATTTTAATTCAAATAATTTTCTGTCGCTGCTGGGGTTCGAACCTAGGTCTCCAAGTTCGTTGACATAGCGGCCACGCACTTTAACCAACTACGCCACGGACACCACACGTAACATATGCTCACTCTTAAAAATAGAGCAAATATTCTCCGCCCCCTACCATCATCAGACTATAGGAACACTTGAAAGGAATCATAGAGTATTAAATGAATTTTTATTAAATTATACCAATAACGATGAATGGCATACATCGATTCCATATTTTACTTTTGCTTACAACACAACTCCTAACTGTGACACAGAATATACACCATTCGAACTAATCTTCGGTAAGTTACCTTCTTTGCCCATCGACAAACTTAAAATAATGCAACCAATTTATGACTACGAGAATTTTGCCAATGAATTAAAAATCAGATTACACACAGCTATAGAAAAAGTAAAAGACATTACAAAACAGACAAAAACAAAACGTAAACAAACCTAATACAAAAAATATATAACAAGCCACTAGACTTAAAAGAAAACGATCTCGTACTTTTGAAAATAGGAAACAGAAAAAAGAATATGAGCCCATATAGCGGACCATACAAAATAAAAAGAAAAGAAGTAAATACAATAATTGACTACAAGGCCACTCACAAAGAAGTTCACAACGATTCATTGAAACCTTATACTCCAACTACAACTGACACAAAGACAGATAAATAAAGAAAATCAATTATAAGCTAAAAATTTAAGCAATTGTAAGCAAAACTACTTTGAAATATCTCATGAACATGGTGTATATATATAAAATTTTATAGATTACAAGGAAAATTTAGATTATAAGTATAAGTTATATAAATAAAACCTACATTATCTTTTATATTAATTTCTAAAACAGTACTTTTTACTTTTCTAAAGAGAACCCCTTAGTTTTTTTATATGAGCAAGGGTGTAATGAGTCAGTGTTATTTGCATTAAGGGGGGAAACGCAGTCAGACTTTTTTTTTCAAAAATTTTTTTTTGCATTTTCTTAAAGCCTTAAGTCTCAAGAATATGTGGTGAAAATTTGAAGTCGATATCTCAAAAAATAACAAAGTTATAGCCTACTGAGTGAACCGCCTTCTAGAGCGCGCAGTTCTGACACTTATTTTCAAACTCGTTTTTCTCGAAACCATGTTTTCAAAGTCGGTGACCAAGATTTCTCGAAGCTCAGTGAACCGATCGTTTTGATTTTTTTGCAGGCTTATTTTATTCATCTCGTACTTGCCATAGGATTTTTTGTTTTTGTAGTTTCGTTCATTTTTTATAGGCAAAATTATGACGAATTTTTGGTCGAAAATCGTTTTTTTACGTTCGAAAGTCCGCCATTTTGTGAAAAATCAATATTTTCAAAAACGGCTATGATAAGTACGAGTTTTAAGTATCTAGTTTAATAATATATTTCGTTTTTTTGTTTCTGACGAAATTAGGAGGAGCAATCTTGGTCACCGCATTTCACTTTTTTTTCAGAGCGCTCTACAAAAAATGCTGTATCGACCTTAATATTAATTTGTTTTTAATAAAAAAAAAATTAAAAATACTCTTGAATGTGTATATTTTTAGGCATGAAAACCCTCATTTAAAAATATCCCATAGGTTTCCTTAAAAAAATTCACAAACATGACCTTTTTTTTCGGCCTCTGGCTGCGTTTCCCCCCTTAAGCAAATAACATATAGACAAACATCAGGTCAGTCACCGACCGGTGTTTTCACCTGTTTTGTTTTTTTGTAAAGCAATCCAACACGCGTGCTGAACTTGTACATCGCATGCACATTTGTCAATATGCAGTTCCAATCGTTTGTAAAAGACAGAATAAGCAAACAACTGGAACTAAAGAACGAGCTGATTGGTTGTTGGAATTATTTCAATGATCAATCAATAGTATAACAGTTAATTTTAAGTAGGTATTACAGTTTTGTAAATAGTATTTAAATCAGTCAAAAGTAGAAAATAAAGACAGAATTAAACTGAAAGCTAAGAACGGCTAATCAGCCAGATTCATTTTAATTTTCAACGTAAGTGCGGCTTTTAAGCCATCAATACTTTGGCGTGACTCGCCCTACAATAAGTCAAAATTAATCCCTTATCTTTTTCACACATATAACATAGCACTACCTAACTGATCTAGTACAGCGATTGCCACTGCCTAACTCTTTCCACTCTATTACAACAACTTCAATATTTCTATGATTGTTGTAATTCGCCGAATCGTTTACAGGCGCAGCTACACCGCAACAATACAGCGTGTGTTTGTTGTTGTTTATTCTTGTCGTTGTTGGTAAATATATGTAGCACATGGGACCGCTCACAACTTTTGCTACGCTGAAGCTTTCTTGTTGGTAATTTTGCGTATGGTTTGGTCACCGACTGCTTTTTGTTTGTGTTTTTTTATGATATTAATTCCTACGTGCTACGTACTACGTATCCAATGATTTGTTGTTGTTGTTGGTTTTTTGTTGTAATTGTTGTTGCACTCTTCAAAAATCAATCTTTGGCAGTCCCTGATTTAGTATGTCAGTGATGTTGGGCAAAGGGTATGCATCTCCAACGGTTAGGTCGTTTAATTTTCTAAAGTCAACGACGACTCTCCACCGCTTGTTACCTTCAGAATCTGCTTTTTTTGGCACTAACAAGGGTGAATTCCATGGACTAGAACTTGGTCGGATGATGTCGTCGTCAAGTATTTCATTAACTTGCTTGTGAATTTCGTTGCGCTGGCTTTCAAGAAGTCTGTATGGTCTGACAAAAAAGGCGGCTTATTTTCTTCCGTTATAATTTCATGATTTGCTGTATCGGTAACTGTGAGGTGATCTCCCTCAAAATAAAAGAGGTCATTCTATTGTCTACAAATTTCTAAGACTAATTTTTTTTTCAATTGGGGTGTTACAATTGCAGTTTTCCATAAGTAAGGGAAAGAGGACGTAGTAAGACAATGATTAATAATGTGAGTTAAGGGCCCAATAATGTGAGCAAGAATAATCTTTAAGAATTTTATATTGATACCATAGTCACCAATAGCGTTTGATTTAATGTTCGCTAAGCTCTTTGCGTCCGTGGCGTAGTTGGTTGGCCGCTATGTCAAAAAACCTGGAGACCCAGGTTCGAACCCCAGCAGCGACAGAAAATTATTTGAATTAAAATAATTTTTCTGTACGGCCGCCACCTCTCTGCAGACAATGGCAAACCTCAGAGAGTAATCAAATGCCATATAAAGCTTCTTGAGAATAAGAACATTACGTTCATCGCCGTTCGGAGTCGGCGTTAAACATGTAGGTCCCTTTCTCGGTCAATTGTGTACAAACTTAATAACACGCACAACACAATTGATCATAAGAAGCTAGGTCAAAGTCCTTTTAATGGCTGAAATGGCCAGTTATTAATTTTTTTTAAGCTCTTTGCTACCTCATTTTCCGTAACCATGGAAAACTGAAATGTTTGCTCTACAGGAGGATACGAGAAAACAATATTACTCGAAATGCTGCTTAGACTTTCTTGAGCGTTAGAAAGAAAAAAATCATTGAGAATGTCAGGATGAATTTCGCAGTTAGTGAGATGTTTATCACCAATGCCCAGATTTTTCCATAGGATCTTGGATGGAAGCGATGGCCTCACCTTAGCATAGCAATATTTTATTTTTGACTGTCTTATTAAAGTTATTGAGGCATTTCTGGCACGTTTATAATTTTCCCATTTCTCAGGTGAGGGGTTCACCCTCTACATACTCTGCAGCTTATTTCGTTTTTTTATCGCACGTTGTACATGACATGTAAACCACGGAAAAGACACATTTTTAATGGTTACAGTCTTAACAGGGACATGCTTAACAAATTAACAAATAAGTTTTTTATTGCACTAGTTAACATGGACAGTTTGTCATTAACATTAGGACAAAACCACACTTGATTCCAGGGAGTTATAGATAGATCACAAAGAAGGGCCTGGTGATCAATAGACTTGAAATCATGATACGAAAACACATATGACGTAACGGAACGAGATAGCTTAATGTCAAGTGTACAGAAAATTAGGTCATGATCCGACAAGAAATATATTTGATCAAACAACAGCACAGATGATATATCAGACACAATAAAATAATCAAGAAGACTAGGACTATCATTGGACGAGAAACGCGTGGGCATGGAATAATTTACAACAGACAGACCGACAGATGAGATATTATCATACATGGACCATGTTGAAATGTCATTACATAACAGATTAACATTAAACTTACCACATATAACAAAATGAGTTAATCTAATGAGTTATCAGATACTTCAGAAAAGAAAGAGTCAAGACTATTGCACTTATTCGGATTGTATACGCCTGACAAAAATATTTTTGTATTGTTGTCAGCTATACAAACATTCAGGTATTCAATGTGACTAGATTTAGGTGATTTATTAAGACCTTTAGCATTTAAGATGCTCCGGCAGTATATAGCTACTCCGCCACTCCTTCTCCCAATCCTATCATTCCTAAAAAGTGTGAAATTTTTAATATTAAAAGCAGAATCTAAGACATCACAACAAAACCAAGTTTCAGAGACACATATTATAACAACCGACGAGTCCTCAAAGACATATTTTATATAGTCCAGTTTGACAGAATTTAAGCTTCTAGCATTAAAGTGCACTATATTTAAGCCCAGCTGCCTCTTACACAACACTTCTACAAGAACTTTGTTATTAACACCACCATATTCATTAAGACTTGACATTCAAAGATATATATAAAGTATAATCACAACACATACCAAGCATAACACCAAAACATTTAAAATCAGAATAATTACCAAAACGCCAGCTATTCTCACAGATAGTTAAGTAGAAGTATGAAGAATAATTAATAGAATAAATGAAATTTAAAGAGAAAAAAAGAAAAAGATATATATAATTTTTATAACATAAATAAATATTAATAATAGTTTTTGCCAGTTGGCAACCCTTAAGGTTCACGAAAACATTCAATGTCTTCATCAATTTCACTCAATATAATATTATTGAGCTCTTCGATGTCTTCTATCACCATATTTTCACCGCGCTCATTCCTTTTTATGTGGATCATGCCTCTCTTGACATAAACCGAGCTAAATTTTTTCGAGCGCTTCATTTTCACAGCAGCTTGAAGTAGTTCACGATTGCGCTTAGTTATGCTCTCATTTAGAAAGCAGCTGAAGGTTGAGTCAATTCCGACATCAGTGAGTAAGATGTTTCTACGGTTGCTTCTTCTAAATATAGTTGCAGCTCGTAGGCGCTTCAGAATTTTATTATAACGGGAGGGCACGACTCTCCATTTTTGTGTACATTTCTCTTAGATCGAAATATACTCTTGAGCGAGGAAGGTCTGCATCCGATAGAGAAGCAAAGTTTGTTGTAGATATGCGTTAAGTTCTCACCATCTCTCTCTGGGACCCCAAGCAGCACAGCACCTGAAGCAACTTCGCGCCGCTCTAACGCACATATTTGCTTATTTGCATTGCACACCGCTGCTCTCAGTTCAGCCACCTCCGATAAGTCCGAGCCAGCTTCAATGATGCTCACACGTTTTAGGATACAATCAAGGGCAGCATTCAGTTTTTCCAATTTTGCAGCCCAGCTTTTCTCTATCTCATCAATGGTCCTCTTAAACTCTTCTCTTAGATTACTTATCTCGATAGAAATTTTGTGGATAAGTAAATCACTCTGCTTACCAAGCCGATCATCTAGTTGTTGTATTGTAATGGCAGCGCTGGTATTTGTAGCAGCTGGCAATTGATGTATTAATATGTATAAGTTATAATTAGCAGTAGATTAAATCGTATGGGTTAAGGGTGAAAGGGAAGGGGAAGGGGATGGGAAGGAGAACATACTCAATGGAGAAGGAACGTACATCTTTGTCACAAGAATTTAAGTCTTTGATATAAAGTATATTTTTCATGGGAATTTAACAATCTTTGTGCCTTTGCCGTAAGGATGTTTTATCTTTGGGCACAATCTAACCAATAAATGTCTTTGTAACAAAGTTTATTTTCTTAGGTTTTACGATTTTTTTCCCTGAGTGTGTATATAACATCAATGCAAGGCACTAGAACCAAATACACCTGTGCATAAGCTCGTACAACACTCCATTGAGTTGGCACGAGCGCACACTTTGATACGAGTGAGCGATCGGGAAATATTGCAAGAAAAAAAAATTGCTTCGCCTCACAGGCGCTGTTTACAATTCTAGGATTTAATCCCATAGAGAATGTGTGGGGCATATAAATTACATTCCACTTATCCAAACAATCGCGATTGGTATAATGGCAGCGCTGGTATTTGTAGCAGCTGGAGAGACACTTTGTGTGGGCGTCTGTGGGAGAGTCTTCAAGTTTGCAGCTTTAGCTCTTGTCGCCATAATTTAAGTCTTTTGCTTATTAAATTTTTTTCTTTTTCTTTAAACAAACAAAACTAAACAAAACTACTGTGCAAGTGTTTTTTAATAAATCAATATCACACAGTTGATTTTGCTATTGTTAGCATATAATTTAATTCAATTATATAACTTTATTTAACTTTATTTTATTTAGAAAATTAATGATTTTTGAAATGAATGATATTTTACTGTATGCAAGGAGCGATCAGAAAACACGTGCGTACACGACAAAAGTTCAATAATCGGTCCCATTTTTATTTGGGATTGTATTTTTAACCTGTTTTTAACCATGACTTTTTTTCATCTAGCTGAATTTCATTATAATTTTCTAACTTTTCGCACTCGAAGTGTATTTTATTTATATTGATTTCCTTGAAATCTTCTGTAGTATTCATTATGAGAACTTTTATTTTATTCTTAACTGGGCGTACCAGGGTTTCCGCCAAATATACTCCTGGATTTATTTCTTTCTTGTGGACCACTGCATCTTTCGTGTATTCGAAAGGGATCTCTCAAGCTGTTTGCATCGAGGTTGCAAGGTAATGGATTGTAGCCCGTTGACACCAGGTTGAGTTGACTCAGTCCTGTTTTTACAAATCCTTTTGTTATCCTTGGAAAACACCTTATGTTTCTGTTTTGTTATTATTTTTGATAAAGTTTTACTTTTGGGTGACGAGGTGTTGGATTGTGGCCCGTAGACATTAGGTTGCTGAGGAACCTCAGTATGACTTATGTCATTCGGCGCATACTCATGTTCCTCTTCCCTATTTTCACGAATCCCTTTGTTACCCGTAGGTAACACCTTGTTTTCCGTATATGTAACTTTATTATCATCTACAATAAGTGGTTTTTTTATTGTTGTACCTACTGCCGCATTAAATTAAAGTCTACTGGTATTTCTTATTGTTTATTTTTTAAATCAATTTTGCAATTAAATTTTGTAAGAAAATCACTACCTATGCCATCGCAGGATAGATTAATGTTTTTGTTTAAAATATGAAAATTATGACTCAAAGTAGTGATCTGGCTATTAAATGGAATTTTAATTATTTTTACTTATTCGTCTAATGTTTGCATTGCATTGCCTGAAATGGTTGAGACCATATGTTTACTTTTGTTATAAATTGTGCACTGTGGTTCATTGTCTTTTAATAGGCTTATTTGCGCGACCGTGTCTACTAAAAGAGAGGTGAAATTTTTATCCGATGTTTCTAATTTAATGCGAAACACTGGCTCTTCGTATTCTTTACAAAAAGGTATTATTATCGAGTAAGTTAATTTTGTGCTTGGTGCCCATCGGCTTTTACCTGCATCCGGGGAGAAGTGCCGCTGATTTCTTCCCGTGCCCGATCGTTTCCCAATTCGATGCTTGTATAATTCTCTCGTATGGGATGGTTATCTCTATATGGATTATTGACATTTTTAAATCTACTTTCCCCGATTCTCCTATTTTGATAATTTTATTGGTTTTGTCTTAACCTCAATCTAGTCTTTATATGTGTGATTAGGTTTGTTACAATAAGTACATGTTATTACTTTTACTTTCTTTTTTATGTTGTGAAAATTTTGCCTAGCTTGATGAGAACTTTGATTACAATTGGAAAATTTATTGTTTCTACTGTAACATGATTCTTGGTTGTGACCTAATTTTTTGCAGTAGCTGCAGGTAGGTCTGTTTTGAGATGATGAAAATTGAGGTGTTTTTTCGAGCCGCACGGAATGCTTTTCAGCATAGGCGTTGGCTTTCTTTAAGTAATTTTCATTGTGAGCCTTTAAAATTAAACGCAAGTTTTGGTTACGTAAACCATCCTCGAATACCTGAATGGCTAATCGGTCATTTTCAAATTTCAAATATCTTCTTACTGATTCTTCACCTGTGCTAGCAAAAGAAGCGGAATTCAGAAAATGTAAAAGCTTTCCTACTAGGGTATGCAAAAACGGTTCGGCGCTTCAGTTTTTTTTTTATTATTCGAACCGGTTTTTTTGAAAATCGCAATTTTCGAATAATTCGAAAACCGGTTTTTTTTGGCTCGAATTATTCGACTGCTCGAATAGTTTAGAAATACATTAATCTAGATATAAATTCTTCAAACCACTTTTATTATTGCATTTGAGCGACCCTGTTTTTTTTTTCTTCTTACGTTTTTACATTTCACTAACGTTTCTAACATTTTTTATCTCTGGCTTCTATTTCATTTTGCTTTATTTGAGTTCGTTTAAGCATGCTTTGGCCATTTCTTTTTGCTTGCTTTCGCTAAAACAGCATTTACATGGTGGTGGCGTATTTAATGTAAGTTAAACGTGATTTCTATTTAATAATGCATTTTTTTTACAAAATATATTAAATTATCAACAGCTTGATATGAACTCCGAAATCTGGAAGTATTTAAAAAAAGGTAGGAAATTTAACAAGGCTTCTTGCACGAAATGCCCAAAAAAATTTAAAAGTATTAAGTACAAATACCGAGATAATCATTAAAAGATATAAAACATGTTGTTCAGTCGCAGCAACAATGTTGCTCGTATTCTAGACGCAAGCAACAATGTTTGATTGTTCTCTCCTTGTATTCCTTTTTTTACTTATTTACCTTTTCTTTTACTTTACATAATTTGTATTTTAAGTCAGTTGTCATTTAACTCTAGCATTACGCAGACATATTTAATTAGCAATAAAGTTTTTTTATAACGTTTTAAATCGGAGTACTTTTTATTTCAATAGAAAAAGTTCGGATTTTCTTCATGGCGACCGTGACAGGACACGCAAGTCCTAAGTAAATTTGTGATTGTTTAAGCGTGAACTACAACATATGTTCACTTCATCGAGACATTCACAAAATAATTTTTGACTCTTTAATGAATTGCTAATTAAGTTCGTGCATTGTCATAACATAATATATACAATAAGCCCACACGGCACGATAGTGCAATCGGACTAAAACGTTAATCATGGCAGAAGCAAAAATTGCTAAACTAAAAATAAAGCGTCATACTCTGATTGCGCAACAACTACGCGTCAAAGACTTTGTCAATTCGAAATTAGCAGTTGCATCGATTCCAGAACTTGAAACTCGACTGCAGGCTCTTGAAAAATATTATACAGATTTTCAAATTCATCAGTCTGCGATCGAAGAATCAGATGCACCTGATAACATGGGTTCAGTGCGCGCGGATTTTGAAGAGCTATATTTTACGCTAAGGCCAACGCTTCTGACAGCAATTGGTGATTTCAAACACAAATCTGATGCAGATGAAAGCTTAAATCAAAAGGTAGCAACTAATGGAAACGCGCTTAAATTGCCGCAGATTCCGCTTCCGATATTTTCAGGGGATTACACACACTGAACTTCGTACTACGAAACCTTCTCATCACTTGTTCATCGCAACGATGCGCTCGACAATGTTACGCGATTCCATTATTTACGGTCATCATTAAAAGAAGGAGCACTGCGACGCATTCAGTCAATTGAGGTTACATCTGAGAATTACGATGTGGCTCTACAGCTGCTGGTCGAGAGGTACCAGAAACGCAACATTATCGTACGAGAACATATTCGACAGCTCTTCAACATTTCTTCGATTTCCAATAAATTGACATCATCAGACTTACGGGACTTACTTGATACTGTAAGCATCCATTTACGAGCGCTGACATCGCTGGGCAGACCCGTCGCTCATTGGTATGACTTGATAATTGAGTTGATTTTGTCGAAACTGGACAATGTCACACTTGACAAGTGGAATGACGACTCCCCCACTGATCGACTGCCCACTCTAAATGAGCTTTTCAAATTTCTTGAAAGACGCTGCAATCATTTAGAGGAGCGATCCTCCGTTCAACGACCAAGTGCAAGTGCACCGCCACAGGTTGCACATAGCAAACCCCAAAAACAGTTTCGCTCTTTGATACAGCGTTCCTCTTTCGTAGCCTCTGAAATCCAAAGGCCGCAACGAAGTTGCACATTTTGCAGTGGTACTAATCATCTCATTTATCGCTGCCGACAATTTCTCGCGCTCAGCCCCAAGCAACGGTTTGATGCGATTCATGAGAGGGATCTCTGCAACAATTGCTTAAAAATTGGCCACACACACATGAATTGTAATGCTGAAAAATGCAAAACATGCAATTGTAACCATCACACACTACTTCACAATAATTCTTTTTACAACGCGCTCACAAGCAGCAAACCGGTTGTTTCCGAAAACATTGGCAAAACAGAATGACAATTAGCTGCAACGTTAGCAACAAATAGTTCAGCAACAGTTAACAAGTCAAACGCATTTTTCCCTTCCTCACATTCTGCTCCAGCAGCAACAACAACAACACCACTATGTACGTCAGTATCACTACCTGCTTCCTACAGCAACTCACCAACAACACCTGTTACTGTATTATTAGCTACTGCGCTTATTAAAGTATTGAATAACGGGGAAGAGCTAATTCTTTGCAGAGCACTGTTGGACTCTGGCTCGCAATTAAACTTTATCTCTGAGCGACTTGCAGTCCAACTAGGCATAAGGCGTCAAATCGCTTCAATAGAAATTAGCGGCATTGGTGACACACACACCACAATACGCCACTTCATTACAACTATAATAAAGTCTAACACGTCATACTACTCAACTGAATTGAAATTTTTTGTGCTACCACGTATTAGTGAGCACCAAACGGAGTTTCAGTTCAACATTTCCAATTGGAATATTCCTACAGAAATTCACTTAGCTGATCCCGCCTTTTTTAAACCACAAAAGGTTGATATGCTACTAGGAGTGGAGATTTACTTGGATCTGCTGATACACGAGCAAGTTCGCCTGGGCGATAAATTTCCAATTTTACAAAACACACAGCTTGGTTATGTAGTCACCGGTAGGGTAACTGAAGTGAAAAAAGTAAGTTTTCAGTGCAGTAAAATCTCCACATCGTCGACTGCCTCTTTAGAAATGCTGCTTAAACGTTTTTGGGAAATAGAAGCACACACCGCTCACACAAAATCTATGACGGCAGAAGAGAGGCTCTGCGAAATGCATTTCACTTCAACAGTGCAACGGTCGGAAACAGGCAGATTCAAGGTAAGACTTCCATTCAAAGAACCTCCAATGTCTCTGGGAGAGTCGTTCACAACAGCAAGGCGTCGATATTTTTCATTAGAACGCAGGTTAGTAAATAACCCCTCATTACAACAACAATACGCTCAGTTTATGACAGAGTACGAGACTCTTCATCACATGACTTGATTGGAAGATGCAAACAACTACATGTCAACCAACGAGTATTTTTTGCCGCACCATTGCGTCATAAAAGCCGAAAGCTCAACCACAAAGCTGCGCGTTGTGTTCGACGCATCGGCAAAAACAACAAATAATACGTCACTAAATGATATTTTAATGTGTGGACCTACAGTGCAGTCTAATCTATTCTCTGTCATAACCCGGTTTCGCACATATCGCTACGTTTTCACAGCAGACATCAGACAAATGTACATACAGATAGATGTAGACCAACTGGATCGTCGCTATCAGTTGATTCTCTGGAGGAAAAATCCGCTTTCGCAGCTCGGCGTTTACCAATTAAATACGGTCACCTACGGCACTTCTGCTGCTCCTTACCTAGCAACACGATGTCTTACACAGCTAGCTGAAGATAAGAAAGAAAGTTTCCCTCTGGCATCAACCGCGCTGCTTAAAGAAACGAACGTCGACGACATCATGACTGGAGCAAACACAATGGAACAAGCCGCATCTCGTTTAGCAGACCTACAAACATTGCTTACATCGGCTCACTTTGAATTGCGCAAGTATTGTTCTAATAACCCAGACTTATTGCAATTTGTTTCAGAACAGCAGAAGCAAACATTGTTCAGAATCGGTGACAATGACGTCATAAAAACATTGGGTTTGATCTGGCATCCAACTGCAGATTCATTCGCATACCATTTTACCTTCGAACGGCCAGCAACAACTACAAAACGAACTGTGCTATCAGATCTAGGAAGAATATTCGACCCACTCGGCCTGATTGGCCCAGTTGTAGTTTTGGGAAAAATTTTCATGCAGCAACTGTGGAAGCTTAAATTTTCGTGGGACCAACCACTGCCGGATGGCTATGAGCAGCGTTGGTGTAATTGCGTTCAGCAATTGGAAGGTCTTAAGTCACTTCGAATTCCAAGACATGTACTTTGCAACGTGCCAAAGTCTGTGGAGATTCATTCGTTCGCTGACAGCAGTGAATTGGCATACGGTGCTTGTTGCTACCTACGCAGTGTTGACGATAACAATGACGTCACTGTGCAGCTTATTTGCTCGAAATCACGAGTGGCGCCAACAACATCAACGTCAATAGCAAAACTCGAGCTACAAGCAGCGGTACTTATGGCGGAACTCACAGAACGAATACTTAACATTCTTCCAAGTGCAGTCAACAAACGATATTATTATACCGATTCCAAGATTGTACTGGCTTGGATCGCCCAACCTTCATATACGTGGACAACATTCGTAGCAAACAGAGTTGCTAAAATCCAGGAACTCACGCGAATCGATTAATGGGGATACGTCAACACAAAGGAAAACCCTGCAGACATCATCTCTCGCGGCGCTATGCCGGAAGAATTTTTACAATCTTCACTGTGGAAAAGAGGTCCAGAATTTTTGTACACAGCATCTGCTGTGTCTCTTCAGCTGCCAGCGGACAACTTAGAAGACATCCCTGAATTGCGCTCAAATAAGATAGTGCTCGTTGCAGCAAAGCCAATCTACGATGATGTTACCGCAGCAGTCAATCATCGTGACTCATTGCAACGGCTTGAACGCATATTCGCTTATTGCCTCAGATTTACCAACAACGCTAGAAAGTCACCAGAAGGTCGAGTCAAAGGACCATTCACCATAGCAGAATATGACGCAGCTCTTTTAGCCTTACTTCGAAACGCTCAGCGCAGCCATCTCACAGCAGAGTACAAGGCAATTTCTCAAAACAAAAATGTTGACAAGAACAGTCGAATCAAAGGTTTAAATCCATTCTTGGGCACTGATGGGCTCGTCCGAGTCGGCGGACGTCTTCAAAACAGCAATTTGCCTTACAGTTCCAAGCATCCAATCATTTTACCGAAAAATTGCATTCTTACGAAAATTTTAATTTCTTCTTATCATTTCATGTACATGCACGCTGGCCAGCAAACACTGCTCTCAATTTTGAGGCAACGTTATTGGCCTATTGATGGAAAACATTTGTGTCGCAATGCTGTACATCGATGCATCCGATGCTTTCGCACTAAGCCGTCTAAACAAGATCCGCTTATGGGCAGCCTTCCAAAGGAACGTGTTCAACCTGGACGTGCATTTTTAACCACTGGAATAGACTTCTGCGGTCCAGTTCCTGTTCATTCGCAAGTTCGTGGCAGACCTCCAGTGAAGGCTTATGTGGCTATTTTTGTGTGCTTCACAACAAAGGCCATTCACATCGAAGCGGTAAGCGACCTATCAACTGCCACATTTATCGCGGCGCTACGTCGTTTCATCGCACGCAGAGGTCTATGCGCAACAATTTTTAGTGACAATGCCACTAATTTTATTGGCGCTAAAAATGAACTCTCCGAACTGAGGCAACTTTTTCAAAGCGAACACCATCAAGCAAACCTAATAGAATTTGCTCAACAGCATCGAATAGAATGGCGCACAATCCCACCAAGATCTCCTCACTTCGGAGGCTTGTGGGAGGCTGCAGTAAAGCAGGCAAAACATCACCTTATCAGAGTAGTAGCCAACGCAGCACTTTCGTTTGAGGAATTGTCTACCATCACTGCACAAATTGAAGCAATTCTGAACTCCCGTCCAATAACGCCGCTTTCGTCGGACCCGTCAGATATGGAAGCACTGACACCAGGGCATTTTCTGATCGGAGAACCGCTAACATCATTTCCTGAGCCAGACGTAACTGATGTCAATTACAATCGCTTGGCTCGATTTCAACGGCTCCAGCAGTTACAACAAATTTTTTGGCAAAGGTGGTCGAACGATTATCTCCATTTGCCTCAGCAGCGTCATAAGTGGACAACACAAGGTGCCTCAATAAAGCCAGATATGCTTGTTGTGGTACAAGACGACAATCTTCCACCATACAAATGGTCGTTGGCCAGGGTACTTTCAACAATTCCTTAACGAGACGGAATTCATCGCGTAGCCGAAGTAAAGACACAACATGGAATTTATAAACGGGCTATAGTCAACCTATACCCCCTTCCTATTAATGATTAAAAGTACACAAGTACATTTTAAGGAGGCCGGCATGTTCAGTCGCAGCAACAATGTTGCTCGTATTCTAGACGCAAGCAACAATGTTTGATTGTTCTCTCCTTGTATTCCTTTTTTTACTTATTTACCTTTTCTTTTACTTTACATAATTTGTATTTTAAGTCAGTTGTGATTTAACTCTAGCATTACGCAGACATATTTAATTAGCAATAAAGTTTTTTTATAACGTTTTAAATCGGAGTACTTTTTATTTCAATAGAAAAAGTTCGGATTTTCTTCACATGTGTTAAAAAGACTTAAAGAAAAACTCGAAACATAATTCTACCCAGTGAATCAAAACTACCGTTTTCGAATTCATTTATGAACCATTTCGTGTAGAAACGTTCAATTTCGGCACTCATAAATCAACCTTTTTTGTATCATTCGTCGGATTAAAATATCTCTCTAAAATTTTCTTTTTTGTTCGGAAATGAGTTAAAAAGGAACCATAAATTGTACTTTTTTTGTTCGGAAATTACTTAAAAAAAGAACCAAAGAAAAGTTAATTTTCGGTACTCGGAAATACACCCTTTTTGAATCAATCGCCAGACTGAATTGCCTTTAAAAAATTACCTTTTTTGTTCAGAAATGTGTTAAAAAATTAACCTTTTTGAATTATAAATTTAATTATTGCATAATATTATTTGTTATTACATATTGGTGATGATTTCGATGAAAGATTTATGATTATTTTCTGACCTCATTTATGAACAAAAATGGTTTATTTACGAGACATTTTTACCTACTGAAATTATAAAAATAAATATTATTTTTTGACTCTAAATAAGTTTTTAATGAATTTCAAAAAATGAGTAGTTTTTATTTATGGGAAAAATTTTCACGAATATAATCTTCTATAGCAAGTACTTTTAAGCAACAAAATAAAAAATCAAAAATTAAAAAAAAAAGTTCTGACCAAACACTTTCGCAAAACTCTCACCTTAGGCAAAACCTTCGCTTATGGTTCAGTGGGTAGTACTGTATAAGTACCTTTTACTTAATTAAAAAATAGTTGCTATTTTTTTAAATAAAAACTACAGATATATTTCGGTAAGAAACTGAAAAAAATTATTTAATTTAAAAAAAATAGGTTTTCCCGGCTTTTTTCTGGTCGAATAATTCGAAAACCGGTTTTGTAAAAATTTTACTATTCGAAACCGGTATCTTATATTGTCGAATAGTTGCATACCCTATTTCCCACCCGTTCACCGAATTCTTTAATCGATTCATTTGATCGTTGTTTAGCTGTAACTAGTTCGTTCTGGTCAGATGTCCGCGATTTTTCTTCCTTGAACTCTTTCTCTAAATCTAGTACCAAATCATTCCATTTGGCAAAAGATTTTAACTGGAGATGAGCTCAAATGCCGAACCCTCCAAACGAGTTTTCACTACTTCAAGAATGAAGTTGTGTTCTGCGTCTGTCTTAGCAGATGAAAACAAAATATTACCAAAAGCTCGAATTTCTTGAAGTCGGATGGGTTACCGTTAAAAACCAGGACGATGTTATAAATATCGTTCAGAGTAAATTTTAGATCCATATTCGAAAACTCAGGATCTTCCGCGTCGGTACAAAAAGAGGAATAAAAAAATGGTAGAGAAGCAAAGTTCTGCACTACCTTAGCCGCGTTTTGACGAGTACGCATTTTGAGACCTTTTTGTTTTTTTTTTACAAAAGACTTTCAAAAACACATAAAATTTGTTTCTGTTTAAATAATAAAATTTTGTTTTGACGCAAGACTTTCAACCGCAACAATAAAAATTTTATTTTCTTTGTACGCAAAAACTTTCAAAAACTTTAAGCTAGTCAAAGGATATGAGTGTTGAATGTAATATAAGTGTTTTCATAATTAATATAAATATGTACATATAAAGGGTGTTTTTTTTAGGGGTTTATTTTTCGAATAGAGATAAAACTGGCATTTTGTGGTCAAATCTGGCAACTCTAATGTCATTTATGTTCAGTTTGGTTTGCCATTTCATCATGAACAGGTTGAAAAAAGAACAACGCTTGCAAATCGTGCAAATTTATTTCGAAAATAATGGTTCAGTTCACGAAGCTTACCGCAAGCTCCGTCCATTTTATGGTCGACATAATCGTCCATCAGAGCAATTAATTCGGTTAACCATGGGTCGTTTTCGCACTACGTTTACTCTATGTGATAATACGCATCCGCAGAGACGTCGAACAGTGCGCACCGAAGAAACAATTGCCGCTGTAGAGCAAAATGTTGAAGAGGACCCGAATGAATCGATTCGCCACCGTGCACAGCAATTGGAGCTTTGTCCATCAACTTTATGGAAGATTTTGCGCAAAGATCTTGGCTTGCGACCTTACAAGATCCAGCTTGTGCAAGAATTAAAGCCGCGAGACCATGCAATGCGTCGTGATTTTGGTGTATGGGCCGAAAATGATATTGATCTCGATGCTGATTTGCATCGCAAAATTTTGTTCAGTGATGAGGCTCATTTTTGGTTGAATGGCTACGTCAACAAGCCGCATTTGGAGTGAAGAGAATCCACATGAGATCCTTGAGACGCCATTACATCCACAAAAACTGACTGTTTGGTGTGCTCTATGGGCTGGTGGAGTCATTGGGCCATACTTCTTCCGAAATAATGCTGGAGAGTCAGTTACCGTTAATGGAGACCGGTATAGAGCCATGATAACCGACTATTTTGTTCCCGAATTGGATGGCATGAGTGTGGATGAGTTGTGGTTCCAACAAGATGGCGCTACATGCCACACAGCGCACGTCACAATCGATTTATTGAAGGAAACATTCGATGAGCGCATAATTTTGCGGAATGGAACTGTCAATTGGCCACCAAGATCGTGTGATTTGACACCATTGGATTATTTTCTTTGGGGATATGTGAAGTCGCTCGTCTACGCCAACAAACCAGAAACGTTAGGGGACTTGGAGGCCAACATTCGTGGCGTTATTGCCGACATACGGCCCCATATGCTCGAAAAAGTGGTTGAAAATTGGACCTGTAGAATTGGCTTTATTCGAGCCAGCCGCGGCGGCCACATGCCCGAAATCATATTTAAACATTAATGGCATAAAATTATCCTTCCAATAAAGCCAAATTGATGGACATTAAAACGATTTTCTTGTGTTTTATTTCAATTCGAAGTTCTATACCTCTAAGAAAAACACCCTGTATATGTAGTTTGTTTTGAAGAAATTAAGTGGAGCTTGCAGTATTACTATTTTTTTTCGATGTGAATCTGCTGCTGGCGTTTGTTGTTAATCTTTTGTTGATATTGAATTGTCTCTTCTGTTGTCTTCCGTTGGAGTTGTCGATAGACTTATATCCGCTGATAAAGTTGTTGTTTGCAGTTGGTGTTCTCGTTGTTGTGTTGTTGATTATGCTGATGATGCCAGGAGGCTCTTAGCCCTATAGCTGGTTACCTTCCTTTCTTTTGATGGGCCAGGAGACTTCACGTCTTATAGCTGGTTATCCTGGGCTTTCCTCTTAAAACAATTTTTTTTTTCATTTTTTGTTTTTTTTTACACTGTTCCGATGTTTTAGCCTCGGTACGCTTTTATTCACTTTACTTTTTATTTCTGTTTTACTTGTCGCTGTTTAGCCTCGGCACGCTTGTGTTTTTTTTTTTTTTTTATTTAGAAGTATTTAATTTATAATTTATATTTTAAATTATATTTTGTTTTTGTTATATGAAGGATGATGTTTTCTTCTTGCTAATTTAAGGGATGTAGCAAGAAGTGTATCCCTTTTGTTGGTTCTAGGGAGTTGGATCTCTCCGCTGCCACAAAATGATGTATTTTACGTCCTATGGTTTCCGTGCTTTCCGCAAGGACAAGAGAAACCAAAGACGGAGAGAAAAAACGACTTGTAGTTTAAGTTTTGAATTAATTTTATTTTTATAACATAGGCCCGCTGTCTAGGCGAGGCTGCGACCAATGTTGTGTTTTAGGTTTATAATTTTAGTGTTTTGAAAGGCCAGCTGTCTAGGCGAGGCTGCGACCTTTTTGATTTAGTTTTAACTCTAAAAACTCTCTTAGCTCTCTGCCAGTTTCTGGTCGGATCAGCGGTATTTTAAGGGATTTTCTTCCGGTTCCCCTATTGGAATTATTGGAATTAATTGGGAAAGGCCACACACACAAATACAAGAAGAAATGGAATTTCATGTCCATGTTCATCACCTTTCATTGGCACACGCTACTGTACGCCTACGAATTGTGAAATTTGCCTGCGCTGCACTTTTCAATGCGGCGCAGCAACTAAGATAGGTTAACGAACGTTATTATGCTGACCGTGCAAGCCAATGGCGTGCACCCAAACATTTCCTTGTCTTGCTTTGTGACAGCCGGCGCTATAGCTGTATGCACTTGACAACTCAAAACAAAACAAAGCGCTGGTTTGGTAATTTAAGCGTATGGGCTTAAATTAGGTCGGCTTCTTTCTTCTGTCATGAGCACCTGCAATTCAAGTCACCGCATTTGAATTGGGTTTTGGTCGTTCATGGAAACAATTAATAGTTTTTTGTTTCTGTCGTGCATTTTTGACACACTTTATTAACATAACGAAAAAAGGTTTTTTGTTATTTATGCGCTTGAAATAAGAAATCCGCTATACAGTGACGTATAGATAGAATGGATTTTTGTACCGCATTTAGATTTATGACCTTTGTGTGTGGTCGGGATGTACAAAGTGTACAGGGCAATGTTGTGCGGGTCACAAGATAGGGATAAGGCTCGATAGAAAGCTATCCTACTGGGCGCATATACAATACGCGGCGACTAAGAAAGCCCAAACAACAGCCTGGCTCAATTAATTAATGGTAAATATCGGGAGTCCTGCGAACAGCAAGCGAAAGTTGTTAATGTCGACAACACACTCCATTCTATTATATGAAAGAGAGCTGTGGGCTGATGCTCTTAAAACAAAACACCGCAGGAAGCACCTATGTGCGGTACAGAAAACGGCACCCCTACGGGTGGCCTCAGCGTACCGCACGGTTTCGGAAGCCGCGGTGTTAGTGATCGGTGGAACAATCCCAATTCATCTTTAAGCGCAAGAACGCAAAAGAGCTTAGGAGCTTAAGAAGGAGAATAACACCGAAAGTACCACAAAGCAGGAGATAAGAACACAGACCCTGAGCCGGTGGCAAGCTCGATGGGACATCGAAACAAAAGGTAGATGGACACCAAAACTAGTTCCCAACCTTGACAGGTGGTATAACAAAAAATTTGGTGAGGTTAACTTTTACGTCACGCAGTTTCTGTCAGGCCATGGGTACTTTCGAAAGTACCTTCACAGAATGGGAAAGTAAAAAGACCCGACTGCATCTATGGCGATGGACAGCAAGATGACGCGGTGCACACTTTCTTCCAATGTGCACGGTGGCAATCGGAGTGCAACGCCTTTACAGTAGTGGTCGGCGCTTTCAACACTGATTGCATGCTTGACATTATGGTCAGCAGCGATGAAAATCCGAAATGTGTAGCACGCTTTATTGAAGATGTGCTGCGCAAAAAGAAGCGGGATCTGGAAGCGGAAGAGCCACAGTATGAAAAAGGCGAGACCCGGACGCGGGAAATTTTGATGAATGCGTAATTTACACTTAAAAAGTGGACTCCACCCTGAAGTAATGCGAAATCGGTACCAGGTTGGAAACCGTCCGCGCTCGAAGGGGATGGTTTTAGTGGATGCGAGCTCCACATACCACTTTTGTGACGACAATAGTGAGATGCGGTAGACATTTTTTACTCCTTACCCGCCGAAAGTTAAAAAAAAATCACTATCATTACCATTACCATTGATGGTCAAAATACAGGCACTTAAACCAATATTTTGCTTGATGAATCAATCTGATGTTTTAAAGAATATACATAGACAATGTAAGTAATGTTGATATGTACATTTATTAAAAACGACTGAATGACAATTATCAAAAAGTAAGAGTATTTAATGGAAAATACTTTGACTAAAATATAAATAAATATAAAATTAAAATATAAAAAATTGCTGCATTGCACTATAAGAACGAAGTTCATGACCGCAGGTTATTGCACTTATTTTTGTGACCCAATTCTGCAATATTGTTTTGGTTACATTTCAGCTGATTAACGCAAATTGTTTTGATTTTGCGTTAGGTTGACTGATGGACGAGATATTTCCAATACCAGCAAATGATGTGTACACACGATTGGATGATTCAACATAAACTCGGATCTGGACGCCATCATTTTTTAAGCTGACCCTGTAAGTGTTAGTTGAATGGTTTCGTGGTTACATACTGCTGTAATTTCAGTTGGAACTGTAGTAGCGTAAATCCATTTATTAGTAAGATGTAATGATATAAATGTTAACTGATCAGAGCACTTTGTTAGGTCACATATTTGGGACGTCTTCTTGTTAAAAAGTTGAATCTCGCAAGCAAGTTTCTTTGATTGTCTTCCAATGGTAGCTTGCTTCGTACTTATTAAATAAATGTCATCACTAGTCAACGTTGCTGCTTCAACCTCGGCTCGGCTTAGTAAAATATATTGATCCCGATAGCCGCTAACTGCTAATATTTCGATGGTGGGTTTAATCGCCACAAGAGTGTTATTTACTGTTATTGGAATCGGGTGTATAAGAAATAGGTCAAGTTTATTATGATCAACTAGTAGTACAACTAATTCAAAGATGACGTGATTTTTTGTTAATCCAGATTTAACATGCATAATGGTATAAAGTTCCAGTAGGTTGTTGTCTTCGACTGGAAGGGCCCAACTAGAGGGAAGTGTCCTTTGATATTCCTTCGAAGTAAATGCCAGGCTTGTTGCGAAGTCTTGATGTATTAATTGGAGAGATCATTGCTAATGGCAACATCAGCAATGCAACCAGCATTACTGAGAGAGCAAGACCCTTTGATGCTGACTTGTTTTTTGGTGTATATTAATGTGGATGTGACCTTTTTCGCTTGTGATTATTTGTCAGTACTGTTGCAGGTTCTATTTTTTCTGTTTCTTCTTTAGTGAATAATGGAGCTAATTCATGTATAAGTCGTTTGGATATGCCCGAAGCTGTCTTAACGTCAACGACCCGAATAAAACCATCATCTCCTTTAAAGGTTCGGATAATTCGACCAAGGGGCCATTGAAGGACTGGAACGTTATCTTTTTATAATGACCAATGTGCCTTCCTTTACATTTGGTGTTGGATGCTTCCATTTAGACCTTTGTTGGAGCTCGTGCAGGTATTCGTGGTGCAATCTTGTCCAGAATCTATGTTTTATATCTGACACATACTTCCAATTTGTTTTAAGTGATCTTCTGGTTTCTGATGTCCTTGAGTCAACTGGTGTGGTGAGTGGCTTTCCTATGACGAAGTGACCTGGTGTTATTGCTCCTATATCATTTGGGTCTGAAGACAACGGGGTGAGAGGACTAGAGTTTAGAATTGCCACTATTTCAACTACAACAGTCTCTAGTTCTTCATATGTAAGATAAGCAGTAGAGACACTGCGATACAAATGATGCTTGGCTGATTTGACTGCAGCTTTCCAGAGTCTACCAAAATGTGGAGCTTTAGGTGGAATGAACTTACATTCGATGCCCTTGTCACTGCAGGATTTGATAATTTTCTCTTGAGCGGAATCAGCGAAAACAGCTTGTTGCAATTCATTCAATTGATTTTTTGCACCCACAAAATTTGTTGCATTATCAGAGTAAAATATCTGGCACCTTCCACGGCGGCTGATAAATCTTTTGAGTGCTCCAATAAAGGCGTCAGTAGTGAGGTCCAAAACAATTTCCATATGTACTGCTTTCGTGACAAAACACTGCTTTTTGAGCTCGTTTTCCACGGATTTTGTAATGGATCCATATTGGACCGCAATAATCTACACCAGCTGTTAGAAATGGCCGTGATTCAGTTACTCTATCCGCTGGTAGATTGCCCATGATTTGGCTGTAGAGCTTTGGTTTTGCTTTGACGCAACGCACACAGTTTTGTACAATATTGCGTGCCATTGTTTTTCCTCTTACAATCCAGAATTTTTGCCTCGAGGCTGCCAATAAGGCCTTCGGGCTGCAATGTTTGTTGTCTTGATGAATCATGGTAAGTAATAATTTTACCATCGAATCATTGTATGGTAGCAAAATTGGATGTTTTTCGTCAAAGGGTAATGATGATGCTTCTAATCGGCCACCCACACGCATTACATTTTGATCGTCTAAGAACGGACATAGGCTTGCAAGTTGATTTGATTTTCTCACCTGGTTGTATTTTTATAATTCTTTTATTTCACCTTTAAAATCTGCCATTTGAAAAGACCTGATTATAACTACTAAGGACTTATTCAGTTCTGATGCACGTATGGATAGATGCCGAGCTGTACTTCAGGCATAATTTGTGTTTTTGTACAAATTTTATACGATCCAGTACCTTGAGGTTTAGAAAGTTGTCGCATGCGAACAGCGGATGGAATTTCTTTCCACATGACAAACAGAGTTTGATGTCCATTTGTGCGGTTGATGATGTGAAGACCTTTATTGGCGCCTTTGGTTTTTCTCGTTGTCCAATAGTTTCCATGGTTTGGAATTGTAATTCGAGGAAAGCCAACAATTCTGATATTTTGGGAATTTCTTTAGGCCTCACAATTGATTGTTCATATTGATCCAATTTTTTTATGAGAATGTGAATCAGCAATGGATACCATGAATCAATTTGGATGCCTACATTATTTAAAGCCAGTAGGCATTCCCTTGTTGTGACTGCTGATATATTCGAAGTTCCGGATGGTTGATATACCAATTTCTTTACAAGTGTTGATGTCAATACCATTTTGTTGTTGTAGCGCTCTTCTAGTAGCTTCCATGCTGCGACATAGTTTTCATCAGTAGTAGGTGACTGATTAAGCCTGATGCTTCTCCTGTAAGCTGTGTTTTTAGATGCCACATTTTTTCAACGTTTGATAATGGTTGTTTATGGAATTTTTCAGTAAACATGTCGTGGAATTGGCTCCATTTTAAGTAGTCCCCATCAAATTTCGGAATTTGCTTGGAATTGGTAAAGTGCTCTTTGATGGGTGGGACTCATGCTGATGAACGCTGCTTGCTCAAGTGTATGAAATTTCTCTGCATTATAGCCTTAAGCTACTGGATTGGAGTGTTGCTCCCAAATTTGTTTGTCAAATATGGCTATGTCGTGCCATAGTTGGTTCAAAAATTCCACCTTTAGGTCATAATATCGTGAAGATTGTCCGTCCAAGACTCCAATGTTAGAGAGCCTTGACTCTAGGAGAGACATTTTTCTGTGGGCCTTTCTATGGGATTTTCTGTGGGATTAGAAAATCAGACCATTAGTTAGATTCTGCTTGTTTGAGATCACTTCGCCTAATGCCCGTTGTTCCGGTCTCCGAATATTGTCGTGAGCTGTTTTGTATATAATTTCCAAAAAGTAAAAAAAAATTCGGTGCGATTGAACTGGTGGGCGTGGCAGCTTCCATGCAGCTTAATCACATTTTTCGCTATATCTTAGAAATCAGATAAGCTACAGTAACAAAATTAAACGTAGATGTCGTGTATGTAATTTCGAAAAAGTAAAAAAAATTTCGGCGGGATTGAACAAGTGGGCGTGGTAGCTGCCATGCCTGTGGACTATATTTTGGTCCATAACTAAGAAATGAGAAAAGCTATGAAATATTTCGATATATAAACTTTTCTCTGAAAAATAAAGGTCAAGTTGGAAAATGAATCAAATCGGATGAAAACCACGCCTACCTCGCCCATACAAAGTGACTTTATTAAAAAGGTAAAATTTCTTAGAATTCCACAAAAATTAATAGATGGACTTGAAATTATGCGTATGATTTTGCGCATATTTAATATGCACTCTGAGTATGAAATTCAACGAAATCGGGTGAAAACCACGCCTACCTCCCATACAAACTGACTTTGAATATACTTTGGTTCGGTCGTGGGGCTATTTTAATTTCGGCCCAGTCGAAGATCATTGCTTAATAGTTATAAATTTAATTTACAATGAATATTAAAAGCACTAGCAGCTTGTTCTATCGGATTATCACAATTATAAAAAACAGTTGAAACCTTGTTTTGATATGAAAATAAATAACATTTTTATGACCATCAAACAGGTTATAAAACAGGGAAACCGGCCATTTGCGCACCTTGGCACTTTTAGAGCTTAAATAAGACATAATAATGGTTAAATAAAAAATATATTTTTAATATATAAAATGGCCCTTTTTTTAATTTTACCAATTTTTGCGTTTTTTTTTTTTTTAAAAAACTCAGCTAAAATATTTTTTTTTTTTTAATATATATTACAATATTTTTTTTTTTAGTTTAAAAATATTTTCTAATGTGTTGAGAATATTTAAACACCACATATAGTCTAGTCGACCTCAAATTCAATATATTTCATACAAAACGGTCAGGACCTAGTTTATACATGGATTTTTAGGGCCATCAAACAGGTTAAAAAACAAGGCAACTGGCCATTTGCGCACCTTGGCACATTTAGAACTTAGAGTAGTCATAATAATGGTTAAATAAAAGATATATTTTTGTAAATACAAAATTGCCCTTTTTTTAATTTTCCAAAATATTTTACCAAATTTTCATTTTTTACGCAGTTATATCGATAAATACCGTTTTATAGCGCGCACATTTTAAAAGATAGGTAATTGAAAATATTTTATTTTAAAAGATATTATCTTTTTCATAAAGTATGCCAATTTTCAACTTATTTGGATATTGGGAAATATTTTAAAAAAATAATTAATTGTAACTAGAAAACTCATAAGCTAAAATTTCAAAAAATCACCTTTTGGGTCAACTTTCAAGAATTTTTGCTTTTTTTTTTAGAAAGCGCAGGTAAATAAAAAAATTATTCCTGAGATCATTGGACATTATTTAATAGTTTAAAATATTCAGAATGTAAAAATTCGATTTCGACTTTTTTCCGTCTAGCATGCCCTTTCGCATCACTGTGCGTTGCTTGGGTGTTAAAAATATGATATGAAACATATTTTAAATCAACCAGAAATCAGTGTTCAGCTTACATACTATCAATCATTTACATGATACAATAAGAAGGTAGGGTAGGGAGCTTTGACAAGACCTACTGCTAATGTCAAAACCATGAAATACTGTGCTGCCATATCTTAAGATAAAATCCTATGACAAATCCATGTTTCATGGTTTCAGTAGGTAAGCGTTTTATATAAAATGCATTGCTGATGATATTGATAAATGCGGAACTTTAAAAAATGTTGATTTAACTTCAACAGTTTTACTGTATTAAGAACACTTAAAAAAGTTTTTTATAAGATATCGTATGCACATTAGAATAAAATTTTTAAACAAAAAATTAAGAAAACAAAAAGATAAACAAAAAATTATGGGCAATATTAAATTAGTGAAAATAAAGCTATAAAACTACAAAAAATTCGTTGTTTCAATTATAGACACATTGATTCAAATTTTTCTTATTTACCCTTTATATAATTCCTTTTCTATGTGTTTATCCCACATTTATGAAATATACGGAAAAGTGGCAACGCTAAAATGCATTTTGACATAAGCAGTAGGTCTTGTCAAAGCTCCTTACCCTACCTTCTTATTGTATCATGAATCATTTACGTCAGAAAGAATAAGCTATTAAGTAACACTTATTTTGCCACAAAAAAACGCAATGACATTTCAGACCAGACTGAGCTTTAAAGCATATTACGACCACGTTTATTTCCCCAGAGTCACCGTTGAACACACAACAACCATGGTATTATAAAACATTTCATCCCCGCAACTTGCATGCAAATGAAATCACCACTATCCAATCTTACCATAAGATCATAAATGTTGGTGTTGTCATTAATAGAAATTTGAATGGCTTTTAATGGCAATCTTATTTTTTTTTGTGCTTAGCTTTATAGCTAAATCGCAATACTGCGTTAGGTCGGTCGTGCGTTGATAGCTCGAGTAGAAACTCACGTGTTCTTATGCAGCAATTCACAATTCGACCTCAAACTTTGATCGTACTTTGATCGTAAATATCATACGAAGGAGTAAAGTACGATCTAACGAGATGAGTAGAGAAAACTTCGACTCGGTCGTGCGTTTGACATTTCTTGCTATAGCAGAGTTGCATTTTCGTTGAAAGAGCTTAGTATGTGGGTTTCACCGGCAAAGATAGATTTTCATGGGATTTCGTTTATCATCGTTGGAATTTAGTTTATATAATGTTTTTTTATAACTCATGCTGTTAAAGCAATACTTATTGCCATACTTTTCACGAACCGCCTTAAGCGCGATATATTTAAGACATTTATATAGAAAATTGCGGGATTGAGAATTGTGGGGAAAACAACTTTTGTGGGATTTCTTGCATGGCTGGTTTAATTGGCATCATCTAAGTGGCAGACGCACGACCTTCTAACGCAATATTGAGCTTATCTCGTAAAGTTTTTGAAACGTCGATATAACGTACGATCGGCGCACGACTGACCTAACACAGTATTGCGATTTCAGCATTATTCTAAAATTCTGTACAATTTTTTTCAATCTATTTATTAGATTTTTTAACTTAGTAGGTATTGAAATAAAAAGATTGGCACGCAATCTTGGTATGAAAATTAAAATAATGACGATATATTGGACTTATGGCAACACTGCAGCAGAAATTAACTGAGTGTAACCATCCATTGAAGATGGCAGCGCGGTGAGTTGTATACTCTCACCTTTCTCTCTCAACGAAGAGCTTAAGTTATTGTTTGCTGTTATTTTGTGCTGCTTAAACAAAGGCAGCATGGATTAAAACGCATGAATTCTTAAATAATTAAATAAAAAGATTTACCAAAAACGTAGTACCCAGTAGTAGGGTCGCTTATTATAGCAATTGAATAGTGAAGAATTATTAAAATCGGTTCAGCATTTACCCCCTTGATTGAACGATGACAATTCGAGATACCCCTTTTATATAATAGTATAGAAGTATAGATATTTTTATTTTTTTTTTTTTTTTTTATAGAAGTATAGATATAACTAGCGTAATTAAGTATTCAGAGTGTCTCCTGTTTGCTGATGACGTGAAAATCTTTAAGAAAATAGTAAGTCACTCTGATTCTGATCTGCTGCAAGTAGATATAAATTCCATTCATGAAAGGTGTATTCAAAACAGACTTTTTTAAATCTTGATAAATGCGCAGTTGTAACATTCTCTAAATCACAGAATCCTGTAATAACATCTTATGCTATTAATAACTTTGCGCTTATTCGGGTTAATGAAATTAAGGATCTTGGTGTGATCTTTGATTCAAAAGTTTTGTTTGCGGAACATCTTGACTTCATAATACCTAAAGCAAATGCTATGTTAGCTTTCATACGGAGAAATTGTCGAAATTTTTGGGACCCTTATACGGTTAAATCTTTATATAATTCTTTCGTCAGATCGAAACTGGAATATGCTATGTTTATTTGGAGGCCGTACAATGCATCGTTTGGAACGAGTGCAAAATTCATTTTTAAGATTCGCTCTGCGGCACATAAATTTTGATGAGCCTAGGGCTTCATATGATGCCAGAAGGAAACTATTAGGTTTAAATTCACTTTGTAATAGAAGGACATTACTGTCATTATTATTTATTTACGATATTATAGTGGCAACTATGGATTGCCCAGCGTTATTAAAGTTAATAAATTTTAATGTTCCTCAAAAATCTCTTCGTTGTTCAGATATATTTTATTTAGGACTCGCCAATGAATAAATCAACATTCAACTGTGAGACAACAAGCCGGAGTGGCGAAGCGTGTGCGTGTTCCAAGGTCGTTTGCGTGATTTTTTTTTTTGCTCTACACTTCTACACTTTTACACAGAGAAAAATATTCAATTTATCCAAAAACTTTTTTTAATTTATCCAAAAAGCGAGTCGTTTTTGCACCAATAACGCATTTACTTAAATCGACTACGTAAATATTTAAAATTTATTTAAATACTTTTTTAATTAAATTAAATATTAAAATATTTAAACAGAATTAATAAAAAATATATTAAAATTAGACACGAATTTTTTTAAATATCTGTCATATATTTACTATTTGTAAATAAAACTATCGCATTTAAAGAAAATTTATATAAAAATAATGAAATTAAAAAACAATATATTTGAATATTTCCCACGAGCTTCGTCCATCAAATGTCATTTGCTAGTATATTTAATTTTCTTTTTCGTTCTCATATTATTATTATTCTCATATCGTTGCCATAATATTGCAGCAACTGTCAAAAATAGTATAAATTAGAGAAAGAAAAATTAGAAAATAAAATAAAAATAAAAAGTGGAAAATAAAATAAAAAGAAAAATATGCGGGCAAATGACAATCGGTGAGAAAATGTCCGGTTGTCACTCGAACCTTACACAATTTTATTAAGCGATCACCAATCGCACTCAGAAAGAATCTTATCCAAACATCCAGGATATATTACCCTTGTAACAAAAACTAAACGAGAACTATAAGAAATCAGAGTGCGATGCTGTTGCTGCTTGTCGGCTATTTCAGCTGTATGAAATATGTGTGTAGGTGTGTGGTATAAATAAAATTCAAATTCGGGAAAAAATCTAGTTCTAAGGAAAATATTTGATTTATTCACGTAAATATTTAAATAAATTTTATACGCAGGCGTGGATAATGTTAATATGAGTTATTTCGCTTAGTGTACTTATTCTTTAACATTCTACTTGCCTAGTACTTATTTTATTTAGAATTTTCTGTCTGTCCAATAACTTTCCGGCAGAATTAGTCGCGTGGTTATAACTCAGACTATCTTTAACACTCATCTTGCCTACCAAACCATAAAACTCCATAATTCCGACGATAGTAACTGCTTGGTTTTTACTCAGGTTACTTTGGCCGCTATTCCTATTTTAGAACTCCTTGTCCGACATACTAACTCCGGTGGAAGTAGTTGCGTGGTTTTTACTCAGACTATTCTACCTAGCATTCATCCTTAATCCCACCGTCCAGTAAAAAAAAATCCTGAAAGTATTCATCTAATTATATTTGCTTAAGAAAATTCTATTGTATATTTTAATTTCTGTCTGTGGTCTCTTACCATCTATTCTATCTCACTATCATTTTCATTTCAAAGAGGAATATATCGACTCATAACCGCCAAAATATCTTAAGCGACATAATATCCGATTTATGTTTTTTGATGAAAATCGATAATTTGCGATGGTTTACATCGTCTGTCAAAATTTCATAGGTGTACGAAATTAGATTATGAATTTAAACCAAAAGCAATTTTAGCTTAAGTACACACTACATGTTTGTTTACATTTTTCATGACAGCAAAGTGTCGCTTAAGATGAAATTCTCTAAAAGAAATTAATCAATATAAGAGATAAAATTATTAAAATAAAATTAATAGCAAAGAGATAAGAGATAAAAGATAAAATTAATAGCAAAGATAATTAAAAAAAACCTTCTCCTGTAAAATTTTCTTTTTGGCGCTTAAGATATTTTGGCGGTTATGAGTCGATATATTATTTCTTCGTATAAGACTTATCTTACGTCTATAGTAGTTGCGTATTTCTACCCTGTCTACTCCGTCGACTATCACTACACACAAAGAAAAAATACGTTTATCGCGACAGTTTGCTGCAAACGAACTTCGTTTTTCGTGCTTGAAAACGTTATTTGCAAACGTTTCAACAGTTATCATAATAACGCGTCATTAAGTTGCAGGAAATTAATTTCGTTTGTTATAAACGCGAGTGATTTTTAAATTGCAGCAATTGAAAAATTTGTTTTTCCCAACTGAAAACTTTGTTTCCTTTTTATTTCGTTGTACAAACACAACGCTTATAGTTCAGAGTTACTTTTTGGACAAATTGTTACTATATAAGCAAAATGATAATTTATTTAATACGCGGACGGATATAGCAACAGAGGTGCGATGACTGCAATCCATAAGAAGACGGACGGAAATAGGGGGAAGACAATTAATATAATAAATAATAATGACCGAAATAGTTTACGATATATATATATAGATATATATATATAAATATATATATAGAAGATATATTTTTAAGTTGACAACTGAATATTCGTTTGTGACAAATACAACTCGCAAGCGAAGTGTAGTTGGCGAATTTTTCAGTTGCTTAAACGAAAAATTTCTTTGCGTGTAGTTATATCACGATAGCGAGATTTTTACTTTGTTCGTACCTCTTTAATAACTTTGTCGATAAGGTTACCACTAACTAACAGTGCTACTATCTAGATCTACAGTAGTTGCGTGGTTTTTACCCTGTCTACTCCGTCGACAGTCAGCCCAGTATCACGAAACGCAAGGACTCTGTGAAGTTGAAATATTTAACCCTAGAATACTAAACATATTTTTTAGTCCTCTAATGCTAAACTTCGCCTGGGAGGCGATTTTTATATAAAATCCATATTTTACTTTAAAAAAAATAAAAATATATTAAAACAAAGACAAAAACATGTTTATTACATATTAAGTAAAAAAAATTCACTCAGAAAGAATCTTATCCAAACATCCAGGATATATTACCCTTGTAACAAAAACTAAACGAGAACTATAAGAAATCAGAGTGCGATGCTGTTGCTGCTTGTCGGCTATTTCAGCTGTATGAAATATGTGTGTAGGTGTGTGGTATAAATAAAATTCAAATTCGGGAAAAAATCTAGTTCTAAGGAAAATATTTGATTTATTCACGTAAATATTTAAATAAATTTTATACGCAGGCGTGGATAATGTTAATATGAGTTATTTCGCTTAGTGTACTTATTCTTTAACATTCTACTTGCCTAGTACTTATTTTATTTAGAATTTTCTGTCTGTCCAATAACTTTCCGGCAGAATTAGTCGCGTGGTTATAACTCAGACTATCTTTAACACTCATCTTGCCTACCAAACCATAAAACTCAATAATTCCGACGATAGTAACTGCTTGGTTTTTACTCAGGTTACTTTGGCCGCTATTCCTATTTTAGAACTCCTTGTCCGACATACTAACTCCGGTGGAAGTAGTTGCGTGGTTTTTACTCAGACTATTCTACCTAGCATTCATCCTTAATCCCACCGTCCAGTAAAAAAAAATCCTGAAAGTATTCATCTAATTATATTTGCTTAAGAAAATTCTATTGTATATTTTAATTTCTGTCTGTGGTCTCTTACCATCTATTCTATCTCACTATCATTTTCATTTCAAAGAGGAATATATCGACTCATAACCGCCAAAATATCTTAAGCGACATAATATCCGATTTATGTTTTTTGATGAAAATCGATAATTTGCGATGGTTTACATCGTCTGTCAAAATTTCATAGGTGTACGAAATTAGATTATGAATTTAAACCAAAAGCAATTTTAGCTTAAGTACACACTACATGTTTGTTTACATTTTTCATGACAGCAAAGTGTCGCTTAAGATGAAATTCTCTAAAAGAAATTAATCAATATAAGAGATAAAATTATTAAAATAAAATTAATAGCAAAGAGATAAGAGATAAAAGATAAAATTAATAGCAAAGATAATTAAAAAAAACCTTCTCCTGTAAAATTTTCTTTTTGGCGCTTAAGATATTTTGGCGGTTATGAGTCGATATATTATTTCTTCGTATAAGACTTATCTTACGTCTATAGTAGTTGCGTATTTCTACCCTGTCTACTCCGTCGACTATCACTACACACAAAGAAAAAATACGTTTATCGCGACAGTTTGCTGCAAACGAACTTCGTTTTTCGTGCTTGAAAACGTTATTTGCAAACGTTTCAACAGTTATCATAATAACGCGTCATTAAGTTGCAGGAAATTAATTTCGTTTGTTATAAACGCGAGTGATTTTTAAATTGCAGCAATTGAAAAATTTGTTTTTCCCAACTGAAAACTTTGTTTCCTTTTTATTTCGTTGTACAAACACAACGCTTATAGTTCAGAGTTACTTTTTGGACAAATTGTTACTATATAAGCAAAATGATAATTTATTTAATACGCGGACGGATATAGCAACAGAGGTGCGATGACTGCAATCCATAAGAAGACGGACGGAAATAGGGGGAAGACAATTAATATAATAAATAATAATGACCGAAATAGTTTACGATATATATATATAGATATATATATATAAATATATATATAGAAGATATATTTTTAAGTTGACAACTGAATATTCGTTTGTGACAAATACAACTCGCAAGCGAAGTGTAGTTGGCGAATTTTTCAGTTGCTTAAACGAAAAATTTCTTTGCGTGTAGTTATATCACGATAGCGAGATTTTTACTTTGTTCGTACCTCTTTAATAACTTTGTCGATAAGGTTACCACTAACTAACAGTGCTACTATCTAGATCTACAGTAGTTGCGTGGTTTTTACCCTGTCTACTCCGTCGACAGTCAGCCCAGTATCACGAAACGCAAGGACTCTGTGAAGTTGAAATATTTAACCCTAGAATACTAAACATATTTTTTAGTCCTCTAATGCTAAACTTCGCCTGGGAGGCGATTTTTATATAAAATCCATATTTTACTTTAAAAAAAATAAAAATATATTAAAACAAAGACAAAAACATGTTTATTACATATTAAGTAAAAAAAATTAACAAAAACAATTCATTTTTTAAAATACATTACATATACTAAAGGCTTTTTTGCAGGCCACATATTTGGATCTGAGGTAAACAGAAGTCTTTTTATCTTCGCCTCACAGGCTATGTTTAGTATTCTAGGGTTAAACAAATATTTAAACGGTTATATTAGTTACATGATATAAATAAACCTTGATATTATAAGTTAGTTATAAGATTATATCTGCAACATTTGTTAGGATTAATGTGGAATAAAATTTTAACGAAGAACATAAATGGTGAATTGATTTAGGGGTCGTTCATAAATAACGTGACCGATTTTCCACTTTTTTTACCCCCCTCCCCCTCCGTTACTCTTTGTACTTTATTTTTATTTTTGTTGTACTTTTACATAAAGTTCATTAAAATGTATTCAAATACAAATTTTTAGTGTTTTCAATATTTAAATATAAATTTAAGTATTTTGAGTGTTTATTTATAATTAAAGGTTTCAATAATTTATATTTATTTATTTATTTATTTCAGCATACTTAACAAATAAATTTGTGCAGTATGGAATGGTGTAGGGCAGCTAGGCCATTTACACCTATGTTATAGAAATTATAATTATTCAATGGTTTATACAGGAATGATTATATGAGTTTAGTTATATTACATTTAATAGTTCATGTTTTTTAAAAGCTTCGTAGATAAATGTTACTGTGGCTTTTTCTCTGCAATCCAATACTTTTTCAATCGGGTCATCTGTTTTTGATAGTGGCCAGTAAAACAGGATGTGCGAAACTGTTAACGTTACTCCACATTCAGAGCATTGCATTGGTTCCGTTTGAGTAAAGTAATGTTGGATGCTGAATAAAGTTCACTCTTCTCTGGTAAAATTCTCATTATAATTTGGCCGAATTGGAAAAGGGTTGTGGGTCTTTAAAAAGAAATCTGAAGAATCCCACTTCTCATATGTCGCTTTTTACTGAAATGCAATAAAACAACTCATGATAAGTGTGTCTAAGCAGGGAATTTCTGAGATTAACGGCATGGAAATCGCTTGCTTTGCTGCTGCATCTGCGAGTTCATTTCCAGGTATTCCGATGTGGCCCGGTATCTAAATGATTTTTATAAGGTACTTAGAAGGGACCTCTTCAAAGCCTCTGCAAATATAATTAGCAAAAAGCTAATAACTTGTATTTATCATGGCATTTTTCAATTCAAGCTGCAATATGGTTTAGTCGCCTGGGGCGGAGCTAATAAGAATAAAATTCATCCTCTACTAATTACTCAAAAACATGCCATTCGGATTGTATCTAATAAAAGTCGTGTTCATGATAGTATGCAACTTTTTCGGGAAATCAAGATACTTCCTCTGAAACATCTTTACTTTTTTAAAGTTTTAAAATTGTTTTTTATTAGATCGGGCTACCTATTGAATAGATTTAATGCTCAATATGATTTAAGAATCAATAATCGCAACTTGGCTTTGATTCCCCAGCATAATATTCACCATTTTCTGAACTTTTACGATTCTGTTGCACCCAGGCTTTATAATACTCTTCCAGCTTCAATAAGAAATCACCGCACCAAACTTAATTTCATTAATGATCTAAAATCTTGGCTTTTTCAATTAAACTACTCTGATATTGATAGTCTTCTAAATGTGCAAATATGAAATATTTTCCTTCTTTTTAAATTTGTTGCTTACTCATATGTTTATTTATTTTATTATAATTTATAAAAAAATACATTATAATTTATAAAAAAATGCACTATAATTTATAAAAAAAAAAAAATTTTTAAATCTTTATTTTTACTTATATTTTAATGTTTACATCATAAAAAATTTAGTCTTCAACCTTATTTACTTTCAAGAAGCTACATTCGACACTAGTTCCCTAGGAACTACAGAATGTAGTTATCAACTTCTTTAATTTTTGAGCATATGCTTGTTAATATTTGTGTTCTTTCTAATAAGTACTTTTTTCATTGTCAATACGAATGTTGCATATTCTATTGCTCAATATATTAATTAAGACGATATTGTACTAAATGTGTAAAAGATGTTGATAAGTAAATATAATGTAGTGTCATAGCACAGCCAGCCCACGGTACAATAAATATTTGAGTCGATGACAATCAACAAACTAATTTTCGTTTTGTTTATGTTCATTTCTGCGCTGGGTCAAATGATTCATATTACATCGCGACTGGCGCAAGTAATGTTGCTGCATTAAAATTGCAAGCGCAGCAATAGTAATTATTTGAAGTGTAAGAATGAAAGAAAACAAAGAATTTGTAAATGTAAAGAAATTGCTCAATATATTAATTAATTGGTTTTGGCTACTTTTAATTTCAATGTATGTGAAAATATGGGGAGGAGTTTTGGCTGCAGTATAGAAGAAAAATACTGGTATTTTTAATTTATATAGATCTGAAGAATTGAATAAAGAGTTAGTCTTGTGCTAAGTCCAAAAGTCTAAAAACAAACAAAAAAACAAAATCTCTTTCCTTTTTCATAAGTACGGCGTAAAGCCATCAATAGGTTCAGCCGTTACAGTGGCATTCTAAAAATAGATACAGCGTGTAGAAATATACCACAATAATAAATAAATAATAAATAAATAAATAAATAAAATAAATATACAAAAACCATAAAATTTGTATGGGAGCCCCCCTAAGGAGTGGTCTGAGGGAATAGGTGTCAAAGGCAAAAATGTTCCTTTTGCAAAAGTGAGGGTCGGTCATACATATTAACCCTTTCCAGCAATCTTTTAAAGGTCATATGCTCAGGTGTATGGAATAAATATTTTGCTAAATATTTTTTAAAAAGATGTCATTAAAAGCAAATTGAATAATTCTACGACTTGTGTTACAACATAGTCGATACTACTGTATCTTTTTGTTTTGGTGTTCATTACTTGATGGTTCTTCTGCCAAAGTGTGGCTGTTGAACATTATAGGGCGATCGCCAAACAGTTCTTCTAGCTGTTCTTCAAATGAAATTGTTGTACTAACTCCGCCAGTTTGCTTTGTGCTGTTCTTCCAGTTGGAAGTTTTTCTTCCAAAAAAAAATATTCACATTTTGTAGACCTTCCTCACATTTTGTAGTGTGGTGTTCAAAAACTTAAAATAAATAAAGAAAAATCAAGCCCAACTTTCGTACCCATGCAGAGCACTATAAAATCTTAAGTGCTTACGATATAATCACGATACAGCTAGAGTACTGTTATAAATTGTTTATTACATTTAAATAATATATTTTTAAATCAAAATTATGTTTCCTTTAAAATCTGTACTTACTTCAGCAATTAAAGTAGAAATAGGCTTAGGCTCTATAAGTTTATCATTCTGTGACGTGGGCAAGAGAATACTGTCCCTGCTTATAAGGCTGCTATTCGAAGATGGAGCAAATTCAGCCAACTGCGTCTTAGTAGAAAGCCATTTCTTTAAGTTAAGTTTCTCAATAGAATTCACCGATAGCTCATTTTTTAGATTTAAAAGCTGACGTTCAGAAGCAATTTCAATATTTTCTTTTCCGAACTGTAAGCAAAATTAAAAGTAAATTGTTTTTTTGTATGTATCCGAGATAAAAACAGGTATAAAAAGGAGGTAATAAAAACAGAAATAGCAATGTTACGAACAAAAGGAAATTGTTTAAATTATATTTATGTCTGCAATCTGTCTTTAATAACAGACAATAACCAAACTAGATGATTATATTTTAATAAAATTACATTAAGTTGTTATTGATATATAACTGCGGGTGTCGGCCTAATAGTGGCTTAGATAGGGGGATGGGGGAGGTGATAGGCCCCCTTCGATAGAATTTTTTTGCACTGATTTACAAAAGAGTCTTAAGTGGGGATGGTGAAGAAAGTTCTTGTGTGGGCTCCGCTTAAAATTATAAATATCCTTTTCTGGCAAAATTTGAGGCCTCGCTGTTAAAAGTTTTCGATACAATATAAATGGTTGGTTGCATATTTCAGGAAAAACCCAGAAATTATAAAGAGATTTCATTAAGTTAACAGAGCTCTGTTAAGGGGGGTTATATACCCAGAACTTTTTTTGCATTTTCTTAAAGCTTTAAGTCTCAAGAATATGTGATGAAAATTTCAAGTCGATATCTCAAAAAATAACAAAGTGAGTAAACTGCCTTCTAGAGTTTCTCGTAACCATGTTTTCAAAGTCGGTGACCAAGATTTCTCGAAACTCAGTGAACCGATCGTTCTAATATTTTTGCAGGGTTATTTTGTTCATAATAATCTCGTACTTGTCATAGGATTTTTTTTCGAAGCTTCGTTGATTAGTTATAGGCAAAATAATGACGAATTTTTGGTCGAAAATCGTTAATTCACGTTCGGAAGTCCTTCATTTTGTGAAAAATCAATATTTTCAAAAGCGGCTACTACAAGTACGAGTTTTAAGTATCTAGTTTAATAATATTTTTCATTTTTTTGTTTCAGATGAATTTAGGAGGAGCAATCTTGGTCACCGCATTTCACCTTTTTTTCAGAGCGCTCTAAACGAAATGCTGTATCTACCTTAATATTAAATTTTTTTTAATAAAAAAACTGAACATACTCTTGAATGTGTATATTTGAAGGTATAAAAACCCTAATTTAAAAATATCCCTTAGGTTTCCTTAAAAAATTCACAAACATGACCTTTTTTTCGGCCTCTGGGTATATAGTCCCCCTTAATGTTAATTATATGCCAACGTGTTTAGGCCCGATGACAGCTAATTGAAAGCTGTCATCGTGAATGACATTTTTTTCTCTCTCCCACGAGCGCAACAACATTTTTTGAGAGTGGCAGCTAGAACTTGAGACGAATGCATGAATGAAACTTCCTGAATGAATGAATTTTTACCGTTTTCGTTTGTATGTATGGATGTGTGTCTGCCTTGTAGCTGACATTAATTAAATTTGCGAAATCTAACATTTTTCCGATCTTATTTGTTAGACATGATTTTTGTTGATTTTAGCTTAGCTTTGTGTTGTTGTTTTGAGCATTGCTTTGTGTGGTCCTTTGCACTGCGTGTTTTTTTTTCATTTTTTTAAAATATCTGATAATTTTTGTTCATACCTGTTAAAGTTCGAAACGAAAGCAACTTTACATTTTATTTTTAAACTGTTTGACACATGATTAACTTTTATTTATTTATTGCACAATATTACGTTCTTCTATTATTCCTATATATTAGATGCGTAAAATCCAAAGTTTAACACTAATTTTTATTAAAGTGAAAAAATTGCCATAGAAAATTTAGACGAAATTAACAAAAAATGTGCATGCATCTCAAACTGTGATAATCTATCTAGTCAAACTGTAAGTTCCGAGAATTGTGATATAATACCTGACAATATGTTTACCTGTGCTGTGATTAATAATAGTTCCCTTAGTAATTGTAGTGATAGACAAACTGACGATAATAATTTTACTTTTAAAAATGTTTACGGTGACGAGGTCTTTAAATCCATTAGGTCTATTAAGTCAAACTCTACAGGTCTTGACAATATAAATCTTTTTTTCTTAAATAAGCTATTGCACATTATTCTACCACATATAACACATATTTTTAATGTAATCTTAAAAACTTCTGTGTTCCTGTGTCCTGGAAAAAAGTAAAAATCACACCAATCCCGAAATCAGACACAGAATATAGACCTATTGCAATTTTATCTGTGTTGTCAAAAGCTTTGGAAAAGATTATGAGTTCTCAAATCTCTGTTTTTTTGTCAGAAAGAAGCTTATTAACTGAAAAGCAATCTGGTTTTAGACCTAAGCGCAGCTGTATTACTGCTCTCATTAGTGTTTGTGAGGATTTACGAAAATCCCTTGACAAAAACGAAATTTTATTCTTGTTACTACTTGACTTCTCCAAAGCATTTGACAATGTAAATCATGAAAGATTATTAAAAAAACTTCGTCTCTTTTATAATTTTTCAAATTCCGCCATAAAGCTAATAAGATCGTATCTACAAGATAGAATTCAGGCAGTCTGTTGGGAAAATAGATTTTCTGAATACAAAAACTTTTCAAAGGCGTTCCTCAAGGCTCAGTCTTAGGCCCGCTGCTTTTAATGATTTACATTAATGATCTGCCAAGTATTATTAGGGGTTGCAATATGCATATGTATGCTGACGACGTTCAGATATACAAGAGCTGTGATATGCAGGCAATACGGCAATGCGTAATTGACATAGATGGGCACTTTGCAGTACCAGTAAAATTACAGTAAAATAAATTTTTACTGATAATGAAATTTAATTTTCATTACCAGTAAAATTTTACTGATAATGCAATTTAGTTTGCATTACCAGTAAATTTTTTACTGATTACTGAAAAAAATTGCAGTAAAAATAAATTTTTACTGATTACTGACAATAATTACAGTAAAAATAAATTTTTACTGATCACTGAAAAAAATTGCAGTAAAAAGTAAAGTTTACTGATTTCCAGGAAAAATTTCAGTAAAAAAAAATTTTACTGATTTTCGGAAAAAATTTCAGTAAAAATAAATTCTAACTGATCATGAAATTTCATTTGCATTACCCGTACAATTTTTACTGATTACTGAAAATAGCTACTGGTAGTTAAAAATCAATGCACACCCCATAAATAAATTCATTAAATCATTTAAAAAAAAAGCGATTAATTTTTTATTCTTTTAGACATGTATTATATACTTGCTATACGCTGTTAGCTTTTCTTAAAACAAGCATTTCAAAATTTACATCGCTGAGCTTTTGCCTTCTGGAACGATTAACAATCCCAGCGAATGAAAACAACCGTTCTACAGGTGCAGATGAAGGTAATGGGGTATTGTATTTTATAAAAACGTTTTTAATTGCTGGATGATTTTTTAGACAATTTGTCGTTGTGTCTCGTTCGACCAGGTATAAAATTGTTTCCTGTAGATAATTTTCCGAGTCAGTGGAAACACACTGTATGCTAACACCTTTTAAAGTAGATATACAAATACACATATTAATACAAATATTTAATGGAAAATTAAGTGAAAAAGTTTACCATTACTTTCTTCCCGATAACGATAACACGCATAAAACTATAACTGATACAATTACCAGGCAGTACTATTCGAACTGACACAGTTCTCAAATGTGGGCATACAGGGTTAAAATGAGGTGATGACAGTGTTATTTTTCGGAATATAAAAATGAATTTTTCTGAGAAGGGGCGAAAATATTTTTTAAAACTGCACTGCACAAAAAGACTCACAGCTATATTCATAAAAAACACTCAATAGTTAAAAACCTTTTTAATGTTCAATTTTTTTTACAATATTTGTGCTCAGATGAGAACAAAAAAATTTGAAAAATATCCTTAACCAAAATTTTAGTGAAGGTTTCAACCATTTTTCAAAATTTCTCATTTATGAAGCCTTTAAAAGAGTTTTTTATCATTATTACTGCAATTTTTTTCATTAATCAGTAAAAATTAATTTTTACTGAAATTTTTTTCAGTAATCAGTAAAAATTTATTTATTTTTACTGAAATTTTTTTCAGTAATCAGTAAAAATTTATTTTTACTGCAATTTTTTTCAGTTATCAGTAAAATTTACTTTTTACTGCAATTTTTTTCAGTCATCAGTAAAAATTTATTTTTACTGTAATTATTGTCAGTAATCAGTAAAAATTTATTTTTACTGCAATTTTTTTCAGTAATCAGTAAAAATTTACTGGTAATGCAAACAAAATTTAATTATCAGTAAAAATTTACTGATTACTGCTATTTGTAATGCACTTAATATATAGTGCAGTGTGCCCATGTATGGTAATTGACCTCAATAGCGAACTAAATGCAATAAGCCAGTGGGCAAGTGATAATAGTTTAAGCCTAAACCCGACGAAATCGAAATGCCTTGTGATAAGTAGAAAATCAGTGGACGGTAGTGATGTGAGTTTGTATATTAATGACGCTGAAATAGAAATAGGTGATAAAGCAATCAATTTAGGAATTGTTTTTAATAATAGGTTGTCTTTTAATGACCATGTTACTCTGACTGTTGGAAAAGTTTATGGGATGCTGTGTAACTTGTGGTTACACCACACGCCTAGAAAAATTTGACTGCTTCTTGCTAAAACCTACCTTCTTCCTAAATTGTTATATGGCTGTGAACGTTTTCTAATTTAGATAGTGTTTGTATGCGTAAAATGAATGTTCTTTTTAATAATATTACAAGATATGTGTTTGATCTCAAACGTTATGATAGTGTTTCTTTATTTTCGAAGCAAATTTGTGGTATTTCATTTAAAAGCCTACTGAATTATCGATCTTTGATTTTAATGCATAAGATAGTTTACACTGAAGAGCCTGCGTACTTATTCGGTCAGATTCGCTTTTTACGTTCTAGTCGTTGTAAGAATATTGTTCAATTTCGTCATAATTGTTTATTATCTGAACGACAGTTTTTTGTATACACTACGCGTCTATGGAACGCACTCCCAAATTCTTTAACTAGTTTACGCAACGCACATAAATTTAAAAATGATCTTTTGATGCATTTCCAAGTAACCGCAGCTCAAAATTAGATACAAGTAAGTTTATTTTATTTAAAAATGTTAATAAATGTTTATCTTTACTGTTTTACAAATGTCTTAGATAAGTCTCAACTTTTAAAGTAATAATTATATTGTAGTTTTAAATTTTGTCAAATGATATATGTGACTGAATGTTAATGACTTATGCTTCATGTTATACATGTATTGGATCATTATTGTATCTATTAGTATAAGGATTGAAAATTTAAATAAATTAAATTAAAGAAACATATCTTCACTATCACTGGAGACTTTAATGATAGTGTTATTTTGTTGCACTACAACTAAATTAAGTGGTTGTGACTAAATTTGCACTACACTCAAATAGTGCAAAATTCGAGCAGTCACTACATGAAAGCTACAATAAAAAATTATTTAAGAAATTATTTAAGCCAGAAGAAAAATCTACAATAAAATATAATTTTCTAAATGGGCTAACAATTTTAAAATTTTAAATTTATGTAAGTGCAATTATTCAAAATAAAATGTTGACCTTTCCTTTCAATTGAGTGAAAACTTTCTGTGTTCCACTACCATTAGTACGGGTATTGTTTTTTTGCAGTATTAATTTTAGTGAAAATAAATTGGTTTAGGTTTACTTTTACAGCTATAAACTTGTAATCATATTGGCGTTAATTGGCTTTGATTATATATACATGAAATAAATAATTGATTTTTTATAAATACTATACATCACATTTAATAAGATAATTTCGTATTATGTCCTTATTAATTTTATTTCAATAATGTTTTGTAATTTGTAAAAGAATGCTCTAAGAATATCATAATTTTAAGTGCATATTTCTTTTTTGTTAAAGTTAGTGTTCAATTTAGGATTTTACCCATCTAATATAATGAATGCAATAAAGGAATGTAATATTGTGCAATAAATAAATAAAAATTATTAATATATCAAATAGTTTAAAAATAAAAGGTAAAGTTTTTTTTCGAACTTTAACAAGTATGACAAAAAATGCATATTTTAAAAATAAAAAAAAAATAAAATTAAAGTTTAGATGATAGCAAATGATTTTTCATCAATATATATTCCATATGTATTTTGGTTAGAAAAACACATTCCAAATAGTTTTAGTCGTAAATAGCTCAAAAATTACCTTGGAACGATTTCCGCAATGTTTCCGCAAAATTTCTTTAATGGTTATCTCAGTAATGAATCCTTTTTGTGATCAACACACGCAGTGCAAAGGATACCAACAACAAAAAGCAATGCTCAAAACAACAACACAGCTAAAGGGCCAAACTGTCGGGCAGTGTATTTGGCTGTTTTTAGGTCTGTGCAGATGTCTGCGCAAAATTAAAATATTTTGATTTTTGGTTGTGTTTGCGCAGACCTTCTGCATAGTATGTGGTGAAATACACACAGAATTGTCATAATCGCTAAAGTTTTATTTAACTTAAAAAATCAAGTCTGCGCAAATGAAGTCTGTGCAGTGTATGGCCGTTGCTACGACCGGAAAAACGATATGTTTGCACAGACATGTAGTCTATTTGGCCCTTAAGCTAAAATCAACAAAAATCATGTCTAACAAATAAGATCGGAAAAAAGGTAAGATATCGCAAATTTCTTGTGTCAGCTATGACACACATCCATACATACAAATGAAAAGCTGGTAAAATAGTGGAAGTTTCATTCATGCATTCGTCTCAAGTTTTAGCTGGCACTCTCAAAAAATGTTGATGCGCTCGCAGGAGAGAGAAAAAATGTCATTCACGGTGATGCTTTCAATTAGCTGTTATCGGGCCTAAACTCGTTGGCATATAATTAACATTAACAGAGCTCTGTTAAGTTCATGAAACCTCTTCATAATATATGCTTTCTGTTTCAGGTCCGCTATTGTAGCACCTCATACGTATAATTTTGACTTACCAATAACATCATTTAAAAGGTCAGAAAATGGTCATTAAAGGTAAATTAGTTTCATTAATTGGTCAGCGATAGAAAATTTTTTATTCGCGGTTAAAGTAATCATCAATAAAATAAACTAGTAAGAAATTATCTTCGACTGGGCCGAAGTTAAAATACCCCCACGGCCGAACCAAAGTATATTCAAAATCTCAAGCAGTCAATAAAATGTTTATATGTAAACATATTTTCGTCATAGTTTTAATAGAAAATATGCGCTCTCGTTATTTGTAAAGTCACTTTGTATGGCAGGTGGGTGTGATATTCACTCGATTTGGTTGAATTTCATATACAGAGTACATGTTATGTATCAAAGTTCATATGCAAAATTGTCCATATATTAAATTTTGTGGAATTCTAAGAGATTTTACCGTTTTAATAAAGTCACTTTGTATGGAAGGTAGGCGTGGTTTTCATCCATTTGGCTAATTTTCGAACTTGACCTTTATTTTTTAAATAAAAGCTTAAATATTGAATTTCGTGATGATAGCTTGAAAATTACGGCTGTAATGGTGATCACAAACAGACAGACATACAGACGGACAGACACACGGACATGGCTAAACTGACTCGGGTGGGTATATACTTTTCTATACCTGCCACGCCTCCTTATGGGCGTTACGAAAGGAGTGACAAAATTAATACACCCCTTTTACGTTTTTTAAACGTGGGAGTATAAAAATAGTACCTGAACTCAATAGAAAATTGCCTGCTAATAACACTGAACAACAAATTCAATTTTTGTATCGGCGTTTTGAAGGTTTACGTATGAGTCTTATTTTAGGGAGGATTTAAGTTTCCCACTTTTTGAACATTCTTTTAGTGAATTAGCATAGGAAAACATATTATGCTTACATTTTTGGTATACACTAAGGGAAAAAATATTAAATTTTTCCAAAAACTTTTTTAATTTATCCAAAAAACGAGTAAGTTTTGCACCAATAACGCATTTGCTTAAATCGACAACGTAAATATTTAAAATTTATTTAAATACTTTTTCAATTAAATAAAATATTAAAATATTCAAACAGAATTAATAAAAAAAAAATATATAAAAATTATATACGATTTTTTTAAATATCCTTTCAAGTATTTCGTCACCTAAAATGCAAAATAACGTAACATCACTTTTGATAAGTTTACAGGAGAAGCAAAAAACGATATGAAATTCAAACAACTTTAGATATTGAAACGAAATTTTCAAATCAAATAACTTGGTTACTTTTGGTGGCAGATGTTTAAAATTCATAACACACATGTAATATAATGTAGTGAATCCTAATCAATAAAAAACACAATTTCGAATTTTTTGATCATACGTTTTTTTGCATTTTAGGTGACGATTTACTATTTGAAGAGAAAACTATCGCATTTAAAGAAAATTTATATAAAAATATTGGAATTAAAAAACAACATATTTGAATATTACCCACGAGCTGCGTTCATCAAATGCGATTTGGTAGCATATTTTTTTTTCTTTTTTCGTTCTCTAATTTATACTATTTTTGACAGTTGGTGCAGTATTATTGCACCAAATGTCAAAATAGTTTAAATTAGAGAAAGAGAAGGAAAAATTAAAAATAAAATAAACATAAAAATATGCAGGCAAATGACAACCGGTGCAAGACATTCGTGACAAAATGTCCGGTTGTCACTCAAACCTTACACAATTCTACTTTGCGATCATCAATCGCACTCACAAAGAATCTTGGCCAAATATGCAGGCTATATTACCCTTGCAACAAAAACTAAATGAGAACTATAAGAAATCTGCAACTGCAGGAAATAAACTGCAGGAACAGAGTGCGATGCTGTTGCTGCTTGTCGGAATATATGTGTACGTTATCGCGACACTTTCGGCACTTAGGTTTTTCTTCTTTATTATAAACCGTATTTTAATCCGCGCACACTTATTTATTTATTAATTTATTATTAAAACGTTTACCGGCACGATCGCGAATTAAACACAAGTAAATTATGCGCGAACAGCTGATTCAGTTATTTTGTGGACTCTAAGTGCACAATAGTGCCGACGATAAGAGTTGCCACCTGTTCAGCGGAGACGGGTGTGGGTATATATATTGCAATGAAAAAAAAAACCGAAAACAATAATGCAGGTGCGTTTGATAAGACTTTATGATAAAGGTCTCATCAAATTTACGCACACTGGGACGAAATAGACTAAGTCACAAAAAAAAGTACTATGGTTAATATTATTGAAATATCGCGATTTTTTTCTTTTTAATTATCGATTTAAAAAAGGAATACCACCAAAAAAAATAACCCAATTTTTGGGTCGCACTCTAATTGCGGGTTCAAGGGGACCACATGAACCCTCACACGATTCCACCGGTGGAATCAATTTATTTCACCTGTTCCGGACGGAACTAGGCTCGAGTGCGAGGGGCCTAACACAAAAACAAAACGCGCCAAAGCGAACGCGGAGCAATAATTTACACGCGACAAAAAAAAAACAAAAAAAAAGGAAGAGCGCGGTCACACACAAAAAAAAACCGGCAATAAACAGTAAAACGGAGGACGATCCTCACAAGGCAACGCGTGAGGGTTAAGGGGGCGATCTTCACATGGCAACGTGTCTGACTGCCTCAACCTGGTGAGGCCAGCATTATCCATGTCAAACTCGTCTCAAGTCGACTCAAACCTCTGCGTGGTGTCCTCTAGAAACGGCAAACTGGCAACCGTTAGTTTGACGGCTAATCTGAGCGGCGGGCTCCCCCTGCCTTTAAAGGGTTGTGCGTTGGGTTTGAAGCCCACCACGTAAAAACAAATTTCAATGAAAACGACAAGAAAAAAGATAAAGATGATCCCCAAATCTGATGACGACTACCGCAAACGAAAAACTGACAATGATTTACGGATATGCACCTGGAACGTCCGAACCCTTAATTGGGATGGTACCTCTATCCAACTGATAGATATCTTAGAAAGATACAAAGCTGATATCACTGCAATCCAAGAAATGCGATGGAAGGGACAGGGTTGCTCACGGCAAGCATCCTGTGATATCTACTACAGCGGCCATGCGGAGAAGCACGAATTTGGATGCGGATTCGTGGTTGGCAAGCGACTACGACATCATGTTCTGCAATTCACACCTGTGAACGAACGACTTGCCATAATCCGTGTCAAGGCAAGATTTTTCAACATAAGCCTGATTTGTGCGCACGCTCCGACAGAAGATAAGGACGATGAGACCAAAGACAGCTTCTACGAGCGCCTTGAAGAGGCCTATGAGCGCAGCCCCCGCCACGACATAAAAATCGTGCTTGGTGACTTCAACGCCAAGGTGGGAAAAGAAAATATCTTTGGTCCAACAGTCGGAAAGTTCAGCCTCCACGACAATACCTCCGATAACGGAATGAGGCTGATTGACTTTGCCGCAGCGCGAAACATGGTCGTTAGTAGCACTAGATTCAAGCATCTCAATATTCATAAAGCAACTTGGCTGTCTCCTGATCAAAAGACGCGCAACCAAATTGATCACGTTTTGATTGACGGAAGGCACTCTTCCAGTGTTTTAGATGTACGCACGATCCGTGGTGCCAATATAGACTCGGATCATTATCTTGTCGCAGCCAAGATCCGTACACGCCTGTGCGCAACCAAGAATGCGCGCAATCCAGCACAGAGAAAGCTAGACGTCGAAAAGCTGCAATCAAAGCAAACAGCCGAAGACTTCGCTACTCGACTCTCACTCCTGCTTCAAGAAAGCACTCCTCCGATCGACGATATATGCGCTCAGTGGAATCATATTTCCCACTCTATGCGTACGGCTGCCGAAGAGGTGATTGGCTATCACCGCCCTCGCCGAAACCAGTGGCACGACCAAGAGTGTCGCGACGCCACTGCAGAAAAAGACGCCGCCTACAAAGCCACCCTGCAGTCGGTTGTAACGCGTGCTGCTAAGGAGCGATACAAAGAGAAGAGGAGGGAAGAGAGACGCATTTTCAGGCGAAAGAAAAGGGAAGCGGAAATGCGTGAGTGCGAGAAAATTGAGATGCATGGTGACAGGAATGAGGTCCGAAAATTTTTCGAAAAAATAAGACGCCTGGCCGATGGTTTCAAGACCGGGGCCTCTTCCTGCAAGGATGAAAATGGGAATCTAGTGACAGATATCCAGAGTACACTGATGATGTGGAGACGACGACAACAATCCCGCCAATACAGATGATATCCCGGAATCCCCAGTTTTGGACGACAGCGTTGAAGTTCCGCTGCCCGACCATAGTGAAGTCTTGAAAGCTATAGCTCGACTTAAAAACAACAAAGCCGCAGGAGCCGATGGCTTACCTGCTGAGCTCTTCAAGAATGGAGGCGAAGCTCTATTTAAATGCATTCATGAGCTTCTATGCAGAATATGGTCAGAAGAATGCATTCCAAACGATTGGAACCTCAGTGTGCTCTGCCCAATCCACAAGAAAGGCGATCCCACAATTTGCGCCAACTACCGTGGTATAAGCCTTCTGAATATCGCATATAAGGTCCTGTCGAGCGTACTATGTGAAAGACTGAAGCCCATCGTAAACCAGCTGATTGGACCTTATCAGTGTGGCTTCAGACCTGGCAAATCCACCATAGACCAGCTTTTACGCTACGACAAATCTTGGAGAAGACCCTAGAAAAACAAATCGACACACACCATCTTTTTGTCGATTACAAAGCCGCCTTCGACAGTCCAATAAGGAATCATCTATATTCCACCATGTCTGAATTTGGTATTCCTGCAAAGCTCATCCGCCTTTGCTGAATGACACTGAGCAACACCAGCAACACAGTTAAAATCGGGAAAGACCTCACTCCTCCATTCGATACCAAACGAGCTTTCAGACAAGGTGATTCCTTATCGTGCAACTTTTTCAACCTAATGATGGAGAAGATCATCCGAGCTGCTGATTTGAGACGCAGTGGCACGATATTCTACAAAAGTATTATGCTGCTGGCGTATGCTGATGATATCGATATCATTGGCCATAATATGCGCGAAGTCAGCGCAGCATTCTCCAGGTTAGCGAAAGAGTCGAGTCGAATGGATCATGTAGAGAACGCAGATAAGACGAAATACCTAGTGTCAACAAATAAACAGTCCCAGCGTCTTGGAAACCACGTCACTGTTGACAACATCTCCTTCGAGTTTGTTAAGGACTTCGTCTACCTGGGATCCAGCGTAAACTCTTTCAACGATGTCAGTATTGAGATAAAGCGAAGGATAACTCTTGCCAACAGGTGTTACTTTGGGCTGACTAGGCAATTGAGAAGCAGAGCCCTCTCTCGACGAACAAAACTCACGCTCTATAAGTCACTAATCATGCCCGTCCTATTATATGCAGCACAAACCTGGACGTTGAACAGTTCTGATGAAAAGACTTTGGGAGACTTCGAGAGAAAGATCCTTCGTAAGATCTTCGGTCCAATCTGCGTCAATGGCGAGTACCGAATTCGATGGAACCACGAGCTGTATGAGCTGTACGCTGACATCGACATAGTTAAGCGTATTAAAATCGAGCGGCTCCGCTGGCTAGGTCATGTTGAGCGAATGGAAAACGACGCTACAGCGAAAAAAATATTCGATTCGGTGCCCGGTGGTGGTCAACGCAGAAGAGGACGCCCACATCTTCGTTGGAAGGATCAGGTGTTGGATAACCTGACTATACTTGGTGTTTCCAACTGGCGCCAGCAAGCGCAAAACAGAAATGGCTGGCGCAATTTCTTATACGAGGCCAAAACCGACGTTCGGTTGTAAGCGCCAGATAAGTAAGTAAGTAATTTTTACCGTTTCTTGTGGAAGTCAGTGGGTATGTATTTTGTATGAGCCGACAAAATAAAGTATACTAAAAACAGTATGGAAATACTTTTTGGAAAATTTTCTGATTCGATTTTTTTTCTTGAATATATCGAATTTTGTGATGATAGCTTGAAAATAAAGTACACTAAAAACAGTATAGAAATACTTTTTTGAAAATTTTCTGATTCGATTTTTTTTCTTGAATATATTGAATTTTGTGATGATAGCTTGAAAATTGCGGCCATAGTCGTGATCACACACAGACAGACGGACAGATAGATGGACATGACTAAATCGACTTGGGTGGTGATGCTGATCGAGAATATGTATATATACTTTACTATACCTACCACGCCTCTTTATGGACGTTACAAACGGAGTGACAAATTTTATTTACCACTTTTACATTTTTTAAACGTGGGGGTATAAAAATGGCCCAATAATTCAAACAAGATCTTCTTTTGAAGCACTTAAACGAAATCTTTCATTAAGCTGGAAAAAATTATTTATTAAGAAATTTATTCGCGGTCTATAAACTTTTATATTGGATATTTGGGTGTTCTCTTCACTGCTATTACTCGAGCTGCTATGTATTCGCCAGCGCAACTAACTTGTCAATAATTTACTCACGATTTTTTGCTTGTAAAAAATTCGTACAAATTATATAAATTTGTGAACAAATAACAGTTTGGTGAAACGGGAAACTAAACATTTGTAAACCATTTACATATTTGTGAGTTGTAATCTACAAATTCAAGTCGCATTTAGTGAAACAAATATCAACAAATTTGTTATGAAACACAAATTGTGTGATTTGTGTGGCGTCCTTGGCATAGTTGGTTAAAGTGCGTGGCCGCTATGTCAAAGAACTTTGGAGACCCAGGTTCGAACTCCAGCAGCGACAGAAAATTATTTGAATTAAAATAATTTTTCTGTACGGCCGCCACCTTTCTGCAGACAATGGCAAACCTCAGAGAGTAATCAAAATGCCGTGTAAAGCTTCTTTAGAACGAGAACATTCCGTTCATCGCCGTTCGGAGTCGGCGTTAAGCATGTAGGTCCGGTTTTCGGTCAATTGTGTACAAACTTAATAACACGCACAACACAATTGATCATAAGAAGCTAGGTCAAAGTCCTTTCAAGGGCTGAAATGGCCATTTATTTATTTTTTTTTTTTTTATTTTACAACTTTAATTCACAATTTGTACAATAGTGGTGATACGAAAATTATTGATTTTTTTTATAATTTTGTTGGAATTTTCTTACAATTCACAAATTTGTAACATGGTGAAATAGGGCACTGGTGGTGCGTATGGTGCGGTATGGGTTCGGTTACGTTTGCACATGAGTGAAGAAAAAAAAAAAATGTTTTCAATAAAAATACACAAAAAAAAAAACAAAATCAATTTTAAATGGTCGACCAAAAGCTATCCTAGTGGAAATTAAACCATTGCAGGATCGTCTAAGACTCTTCGCCGTAGGTTCTACGACAAAACATAGTACGAAATACCATAATTTCGTGATTGTTAATGTAAGAATTGTTTACTTTTTATTAGTTCACTGAATTCACTTTTTAATAATAGGGGCAAATTATTTCACAAACCAATATGGAGATGAACAAAAAATTTGCATGGAGTACACTCATAAAACAATAAAATAATAAATAAATAGTACAACAGGCAATATGGATGCAGTAATAAGTATTATTAGATAATTAAAACTATCACAAGACCGTCTACGTCGTACATTCTGCGACAAAAGATAGTACAAAATACCGTTATGTCTATATATTATCTATATATTATTTTGATAAGGTGTTTCTTGTGGGAGTCGCTGAGGTAAAACGGCTACATGTACAAATATTGTTGAGACCCGTAGATGATCCAACTATTAAGAAAATTTTTATATTTTCAAAACCGTGGTTAGTATGGTTACATTACGCTATAAAGCTATCCAAGCGATTATTTGGCGAAATTTTTTGATATTAAATATCAAAGGGATATTGAGTAGAATAATCTGATGTCTAAATGTTCTTTATTTAATATTTTTTGCCACCTTTTTGAACATTCCAACAGAGTAGCTAAAGTTTTTTTTTTAGTAGGATGTTTTTTTACTCGATATGCCAACTACCGAGAACATTTTCATATTTTCAAAACCGTGGTTAGAATGGCTACATTTCTCTAAAAAGCTATCCAAATGATTATTTGACGAAATTTTTCATATTAAAAATCAACAGAATATCGAGGTGAATAATCTGTTATTTTAAAGTTAATTTTTTAATATTTTTTGCACAATTTTTTCACATTAATACAGAAAAGCTCCCGTTTTTTTTTTGTTGAGGAATACAATACATACTTTTCGCTTAAAGCGAACTTCAAGGGACCGGGCAAAATGGTTCGTTTTGAACGAAGTTCGCTTTAAATGAAGACTTGAATTTTAATCAATTGTATGTGCACATCAACTCCTTTGTAAATTTATTAAAAACATGTTGAGATGTTTTAATTTGAAAAATGTATTTTTAAAAAAATCAGTTAGTTTAGTTTGCTTAGTAGCAATATTAGTTTCAGTTAGATACACTTCCACTTGAGCCAACTGGTAAAGAATTTGTTGTGGAGTGTCGCGCGACTGAAGAAAATTTCTTACATATCTTACGCTTCACACTGCATCCACGTCAGTTGCGACTTGGATTGGCTCTACGTTGTCTATATCGTCGTCAAGGTCGTCATCACCAGCGCAAACAGACTGCACAATAGCTTTTCGTCCAATTTATCCGTATTTAAAAGGTCGTCATCAAAACATATGTAATCGTGTTCCAGCAAACAAACATTAAACTTAGGGGAATTCCCGGATTGGAGACAGGAAAAATTAAACACTGTGTGTTACAGTGTTGTCAAAGCAAACATTATTTTTACATAGCGGCACTTTTTGATTCGTTTTAACCGAAAAATAAACAAGTTTTGCATGCAAATAAAGTTCGTTACAATCGAAAGTTCGCTTTAAGCAAGTTCGTAATAAGCGAACAAAAATGCATGGTTTATTGGAATAAAAACGCGCACTTTTGAAATTGGTTCGTTTTAGGCGAAATTTCGATTTAAACGGGTTCGCTATAAGCAAAAAGTACTGTATTTTGAAGTTGAAAATTTAAAATCACGAAAAAAAAATGTCAAATAAAAACAAAACAAAATTGACGACGCTGAACGATTGCGATCCAACCATTGAAATGTTTTGACCAAAGTTGAAAAATTGGTATCTCTCACAAAATTCGGAGTTTCGGTGAAACAAGTGGTAGCAAGCTTACCACCCTTCAATACCATGGCCTTATGGTTATTCTTTTTAACAAATTAACACGCCCATTTCAGATTCAGGTGACCTATCAGTCGCACTCAACATCTCCGATTTGGCTCAAAATTTGTTTTTAGGTTGGTTTTTTGTTAAGAAAACCAATTCCGGAGTTTGAAGTTTCAAAAAAATTTTTTTTTGCGGAGCCACAGCCATTTGAATGCCAAAATAGGGCCTATTTTTAGACAACGTAGCTCAATCACTTTAAATCACATTTTATTAACTAAGGTATCATTGGAATAGCTATCTCCTCTATTTTAAGGATAAAATATAAAACTTTCAAATTTCAAAGTTTAATGCCATACCAACAACAGACGCTATAATTTTTTTTCAGTTTCTTTGTTTTGGTTTTTTGTACGTTTCAATACCTTTCCAACGATATAAAATTAAGATGTGCTCTTGAAGGTATAAAACGTGTATTAAAGAATTTTCAATACAAATTCAACTACATATTCAATTATTATTCTAATTTTTTTTTCTTGATTTTTTACAAGCAAAAATATAAAAAGTCGATAGCTAGTTGAATTTGTATTGAAAAATTCTTTAAGGCTGCACGTTTTACGCCATAAATTCTGAATTCTTCAAGAACACACCTTAATTTTATATCATTGGAAAGGTATTGAAACGTACAAGAAACCAAAAGAAAGAAACTGAAAAAAAATTATAGCGTCTGTTGTTGGCATGGCATTAAACTTTGAAATTAAGAATGAGCCAACTTACTGCCATTTTTCCAAAAGTTTTATGTTTTAAAACTTAAAAAAGACAAAATAACCTTTTCAATGATATCTTACTTACGAAAATCGGATTTAAATTGACTGAGTTACGTCGTTACAAAATACACCCTATTTTGGCCTTGAAAAATGGTTCTAAGAATTGATAACTTTGGATTTGGTTTTCTAAGCGAAAAACCAATCTAGGTACAAAATTTGAGCCAAATCAGAGATGGTCAGTGCGACTGGTAGGTCACCTCAATCTGAAATGAGCGAACACCATTTCACACAATACACAATGGTGATTAGCAAGATTTTCGATAGTAAAACTAAACGAATTGAATTGGCTGATGTAAAGGCATAACACTTGCATCAAATTAAATATACTTCTACTGCTTTACTCAAAATATCCAACAAATGCATTACTTGGTTTCCCCTTTCTATTCCTACTTACATTTCACCCAATTTTCGAACCAAGTCCATGACGAATTCTCGAACGAGGATTAAACTAAACGATATAACGTTTAAATTTATTATTTAGTCATTAAAAAAACCCGGTAGAAATGAAGAAAATTTCAAACATCCTCTTAGACTTGGATTAGTCCTACATAGTTCATGGATTCTGAAACTATCCCGTTTGTGTTTGAATAATTATGTCAAAGGGTTTTCGTTATGAGGTTAAGAAAAATACTTAGAAACGTTGTTCATATATCTCAGCAGAAGCTATCAGCTCAAGAGATATTCCTGCATTATTTATTTTTGAATGGGAAGTTTAAGGCATACTATTCGAAGACTATTATTATATAATGAACCTTCGTAGGTACAATTCAGTACAAAAAAAAAATAGTAAAATACAGGGTTGCCATTTTTTACTACTTCAGTAAATTTAGTAGAGTATTAAAATTTTCATGTCAATTAATTCTCTGGGTCGATTTGTGGGGAGGCAAAAAAATCGCCCATTGCTCTGTGAAAATCGTATTCTAGGGATCAAAATAAGAAACTTTGCCGAAGGAACCATACCTCTAAAACGAATTCTGATGTCCTCCAATTTGGGTCGAACTTTTGGGTAGGGGCAAATTTTGAAAAATCCCACTTTGACCCATTTAGAGTGCTCCAATCGAGTCCAAATGTATGACCGACCCCACTAACTTTGGAGGCCCGACCCACCCATGCCAGTGGCACACCCCCTGGAACCCCCTGTGGGGTTCCCCATACAAACATTTCAAAAAATCGCCAGTTTTGGCACTTTACATGAAAAAATCAGCGAAGTGCCTATGTTTTTTTCTTTTTGGAGTTTTTTTCTCTTAAGAAATTTATTCAACTTTTTTAAAAAATGAAGGTATCACTGTGACACAATTGCAAATCGGAAAATTGCTTGTGTGCGTTTTTTAAGGCACCACAAGACACAGCTGCATGTCGTAAACTTACTTGTGTAGTTCTTTTATAGGAACTACTTAAGAAATGAAGGTTGTTTTTACAACCCTTTTTGTGGGTATTTTATGGCACCTTCTTAAGAAATGCGCGTTTTATGCAACCATTTTAACAATTAAGGTATCACCGGAATGCACCGCAACCCTTTTAAAAAATTAACCCATTTCTGCCCAGTGGTCGAGTATTCGACCAGTCACTTTCGAGTTTTTTCTAGGTTAACCAAAAAATTATATCAACTTGCAACCTAGCACATATGTTAGTTTGAACTTTTTTCAACATACATAATTTTTTATTTTGTGGGATTCGGTCATTTACCTGTCCTGTCGAATCTTGCCGCGATGAAATTTTTGGATTTTTTTGGTGCTTTTTTTTGTTAATTCGGTAAAAATATTTACAATTCGCTAAAAAATAATTCCCATTAATACTAACTAGTATTTGACGTATATTTTGTGGCAAATATAGTATGGTCATGATTCGCCATTTTTCCCGCGATCCGTGTGCCCGCAAACATTACTGGTCGAATACTCGACCACTGGGCTGAACCGGTATCTCAAAATTGGAAACAACATACCAAAATAAAACCAAACACCGAAAATCCAAAAAAACAAAACAAAACACAACAAATCCAAACAAAAGCAAACGTTTGACGTCTTGTCTCTCTTTCTTTGGGCGCTATTTTTTTCGTATTTTGTGAGTTTTTTCCAGTTTTGTAAAAATGTTCCGCAGAAACTACATTACTCAAGCTGAAATTGAGAATTTGATGAACGAGAGTACTGATGAAGACTGTTTCTTCTTTCTAATTCATAATGCGGATAAAGTTAATTTTGTGCTGCTGCCTCCACCACAAGGTGACAACTTAAGTGAAGAGGAAGACATCGATGGAGACGTCCAAATTTTGAACGATCCGAGTACATATATGTATGCCCGGAAAAGTGGACGGTGAAATCGAAGTGGCGTGCTATTGACGACGAGAATGAACGTTTGCCTGATATCTCCCAAGACGATGACAATGCCAATCCCGAGGTGCTGCAGAATGATGCTGCCAAAGTAGGACCTAGTCAATCCGATAAGAAGACAAAGTCGAATTCAAAAATATATACCTCAAAGTGATCGTTCTCTCGGGAATCAGTGAACGCGGAAGAGGAGAAAATATCGGCGTTGTTTAAGAAATATGGTTGGTTATTATTACTGCAGAACCACAAACATTGCCTTTTATTTGCTATTGCATTGCAGGCACCCTTTCGCCAATCGAATTATCCGATTATTTCATGGGTGACGATGTTATGGACTGGATCATGGGCTTTGCCATCAATTACTCAGAAAGAGATTGAAACGACGAGATGTTCACCACAGACGCTGGCGAAATGCGTAGATTCATCGGTATTCTATACGCGACTGGGTACAACACACGTCCTCGAATAAAGAACTACTGGAGCATGAATTCCACATTGAAATGCGATTTGATTCGCGTTACGAGGACTCGAGAACGCTTTAAGCTAATCAAACGCTACTTACACGTATGCGACAACCGTCAGTTGGATACAAATGACAAGTTCGTGAACGTGACTCCACTCAACGATTTAATGAACGAAAACTTTATGCAATTCGGCGTGTTCTCACACAATATTTCAATCGATAAGCAGATGATTGGATGCTACGGACGACATTCGTTCAAGATGTTCATTCGAGGAAAGCCAATTCGCTTTGGCTTTCCTCGTATTGGTATTTATGCTCATCGGAGGGATACTGTTACTCATTCATTCCGTATGGTGGTGCCAATGCGATGCAGGATCCGGAATACGAAAATTATGGATTGTGTGAGACAGTGGTATTGAAGCTGATGAAAAACGTACAAAATCCATTGCAACACTGCGTCGCCTTCGATAACTTTTTCACGTCTCACATATGAATGTGTCGTCTGTCTGCTTTGGGCTATTTTGCTACCGGCACCATTCGAGAAAATCGAACAAACAAAGGCACTCTTATAGAGCCACGAACGATGCGAAATAAACCGCGTGGCTCGTTGGATCACTCGTTCGACAAAAACAACGAAATGTTAATGGCTCGATGGAACGATAATGCAGTTGTCACCGTTGCATCGAATCATGAGCCGCTTGAGCCCATACATCGTGTCAAACTTTGGGATAGTAAAAATAGTCAAATGGCAAGGTTGGGAATGCCGCATATTATCTCGGCGTATAGCACAAGAATGGGTGGCGTGGATCTTTTCGATAACGCAAAGAACAACTATCGAATTCGCCTTCGCGGAAAGAAATGATACTGGCCATTGTTGACGAACGCGCATGATGCAGCAATGGTCAATGCGTGGAGATGTCATTGCGTTTTGTGTAAACATGAGACCAATGAACACGCGATGAAAAATACAGTACGATTTCGATTTCGAAATGCTTAACCAACTCGATTTCCGAGTACATGTCGCTGAAAGTTTGCTGCGCCAAGAGAGAGAAAAAGCTCTAAAGCTCCCAAAGCCTACTAATATAACGGGAACAAACGCATTGACTAGTATTCGGACGGATAAAACGGGACACGCATACGAGCATATTCCAAAGCCTCGTCGTTGTCGCCAATGCTTCATTCCATAAACATGCTTCATTCAGGTGCAATAAATGCGACGTGGTTTTGCACAGAGCATGTTTTAATATATTCCACAATTTGTAGTTTGTATATTCCTAAGAATTTATTTCAATAAATAAAATATCCTGCACTAGCAACAACAAATTTTCTGTTTTTTCCTTTTAATTTGCATTTTCAGATACCGGTACCGCCCGGTGGTCGATTAATCGACCACCCCACCTGAACCAAACCTGAGTAGATAAAAATCTGAAACTCCCTGTCCCGCCTAGTTACCCTTTAAGTAGTCTCTAGTAGAAGTTTCGTCAATTTTGATCCGGTAGTTTAGGTTCGGGTTGAAATGGGTTAAGGTATCACTGTGACACAATTGCAGATCCTAAAATTGCTTGTGTGCGTTTTTAAGCCACCACAAGACACAGCAGGTAGAATTGAAATTACCATTTCATTCTTATTAACTCGTCTCGTAGACCACATATAACGCAACAGTTTTTGTGAATGCATTAAGTCGTTGTGAAGAACTCAAAGTGTGAAGTGCTAATTTCAGATAAAAAAATATTTAAAAAAAAAATAATAAGTGAAGTTGACCATTCCAAATCAAAAAGTTTACAATGAATCCACCATCCTCTACACCGCAAGATGAAGCAACAACAACATCAACAACTATCGAAAACCCAATGAGTCATATACCCAAGCACGATGTTACTGTTTTTGGTGTGTCTACTGATTTGACTGATCTTAATTTACCAACCCATCTGGATATCTTGAGATATTATTTTTACTTAAGCGAACGTGCTAAAACAGAACAAAAAAAGTTTTCCCATAAATCATTCACTATTCAAGTACAAGATAAGTTGAATGGAATTTGGGAAAAACTTGGTATGGAAATAATGCTGAAAAATAGTGAATTTAATAAATTGAATAAATTGAATAAATTGAATAAATTGCTTGACAAGTATCAAGAGCAAATCAAGAGAAGAAACAAAACCCAACAATTTACAGAGTATGTAAAATCTCTGGAAACAATTTTTTACATTGGAACATGTAAATGCGATTTTAAGGCAGCTCCATGTGCATGCGGCTGGGTTCCCGAACGCCTCAAAGAGTTCATGCACGATCAACATAATCAGAGAAGACTAACAATGGATGCAGTTGTGATGGAAACTGAAGAGCAAGGAGCAACGTCTATGTCATCAATGCCAACATACCAAGATCCCGATGATTCAACATACGCACCGCCACCGGTTCAAGAAGATATGGATAGAAGCACAAGTTCACAATACGCAGAGAGATACGATTGTTTTAACTTTGCCTTGGTATGTGACAGATTTGGTGTGCCTGATAGAGTAGCATCGGCATTGGGAACCGCTCTTTTCCAAGATTTTAAAATGAAAGATAAGCATGGCAAACCTCTCATCATGGATAAATCTAAAGTTCGCAGAGAAAAAGAGAAATGCAGACAAGAAGTGGTTCGCAAACGGTTAGATCATATCAATTTGTTAGCGTTTTCATTCGATGGCAGAAAAGATGATACTTTAACGACAGCTAAAGTTGATGAGAAGTATCATACTAGGATGGTAAAAGAACCTCATTTTGTTATTTTGAGAGAACCCAATTCTGAATGGATTGGTTACGTAAGACTGGAACATGAAACCGCTGAATACAAAACAACCAAATTAAATGATTTTTCAACGATAAGAATATATCACTGGATGCATTAATTGGAATATGCACTGACGGTGAACCAACAAACACTGGCCCACACGGTGGAATTATACGACGATTCGAATTGCTGTTAAAAATACCATTGCATTGGTTCGTTTGCCTTCTACACTTCAACGAACTTCCGTTTCGGCATTTGTTTGAAGCTTTGGATAAATCAACCAGCATTGGACCAAGAGCAGCAACCGGAAAACTGAGCCGTCAAATCCAAACTTGTGAAACTCTTCCGGTAAGTTATTGCTTTCACTCATTTATTATAATTGTCAACCATTTTTAATTATTTTATTATTATATATTTTCAGGTGGTGGACGGCTTCCAGAAAATTGAGTTGCAAAATCTGCCCCCGCTCCAGAAAAAAATTGAATTTTCCACCGATTAGAAGTACTTATACGACATGGCCCATGCAATTTCTAGCGGCGTGGTTTCGGTGGATCTGGCTAACATCAAACCAGGGAAAATTGTACATTCTCGGTGGCTCACCAAGGCCGCTAGATTATTACGATTATATGTGACAACGGAAAATCCAGATGCAAATTTAAGAATTCTGGTTGAATTTATAATTAAATGTTATGTGCCAATGAACTTCAATATCAAGTATTACAGCTCTGTCGTGTACGGCAGTGCATTATTTTTCAACTTCATTAGTTGGTCACGATTTCTAGAACCTCGTTTACGCAAAATTGTCAATCAAGTAATTACAGATAATTCATATTATGCGCATTCGGAAAATATCTTGTTATCAATGTTGTTTGATGATAGCAAAGAAAAGCGCGACTGTGCTATCAACATAATTCTACGCTATCGAACAGATGTTGACGACCCAACGCAACTTAGAGCTTATAAAAAACCAGATATAAAGTTTAATTGCACAAGTTACACGTAAATGATCAATATGAATGACATAAATAACGTATTTGAACCACCATTCACGCGAAGCATTCCGTACGATACATTGAAAGAATATTAAAATCAAGATGATCCACCGTTTAATGATCCAAAATTCCATCACACACACAAGGAACGGAACGACATGTTCAATTGCTAGCTAGCGTTTCCAAACGGGTTATACCGGAAAATGAAGAGGCTGTTATGGCGACGACATTAGAGAGCCGTGCGAAATTGCCCAGACTTGAAAGTAAAAAAGACTTCAAACAATAATTTTTTTAGTTTCTTTTCTATAACTAACTTAAATTCATTTTTTCATTTACATATGTTCTGACTAAATAAATTTCAAAAGAAAAAAAATAGATGTTATTTAAATAAATAATAAATATTATTATAAATAAATAAATAAAAATAAAGAAAAAACATAGCCATTTCGCTGATTTTTTCATGTAAAGGCCAAAAATGGTGATTTTTTTAAATGTTTGTATGGGGAACCCCACAGAGGGTTCCAGGGGGTGTGCCACTGGCATGGGTGGGTCGGGCCTCCAAAGTTAGTGGGGGTCGGTCATACATTTGGACTCGATAGGAGCACTCTAAATGGGTCAAAGTAGGATTTTTCAAAATTTGCCCCTACCCAAAAGTTCGACCCAAATTGGGGGACATCAGAATTCGTTTTAGAGGTATGGTTCCTTCGGCGAAGTTTCTTATTTTGATCCCTAGAATACGATTTTCACAGAGCATTGAGCGATTTTTAAATCGACCATAATATATAAAGGGTGTTTTTTTTAGGGGTTTGTTTTTCGAATAGAGATAAAACTGGCATTTTGTGGTCAAATCTGGCAACTCTAATGTCATTTATGTTCAGTTTGGTTTGCCATTTCATCATGAACAGGTTGACAAAAGAACAACGATTGCAAATGGGCCGAAAATGAGATTGATCTCGATGCTGATTTTCATCGCAAAATTTTGTTCAGTGATGAGGCTCATTTTTGGTTGAATGGCTACGTCAACAAGCAAAATTGCCGCATTTGGAGTGAAGAGAATCCACATGAGATCCTTGAGACGCCATTACATCCACAAAAACTGACTGTTTGGTGTGCTCTATGGGCTGGTGGAGTCATTGGGCCATACTTCTTCCGAAATAATGCTGGAGAGTCAGTTACCGTTAATGGAGACCGGTATAGAGCCATGATAACCGACTATTTTGTTCCCGAATTGGATGGCATGAATGTGGATGAGTTGTGGTTCCAACAAGACGGCGCTACATGCCACACAGCGCACGTCACAATCGATTTATTGAAGGAAACATTCGATGAGCGCATACTTTCGCGGAATGGAACTGTCAATTGGCCACCAAGATCGTGTGATTTGACACCATTGGATTATTTTCTTTGGGGATATGTGAAGTCGCTCGTCTACGCCAACAAACCAGAAACGTTAGGGGACTTGGAGGCCAACATTCGTGGCGTTATTGCCGACATACGGCATCATATGCTCGAAAAAGTGGTTGAAAATTGGACCTGTAGAATTGGCTTTATTCGAGCCAGCCGCGACGGCCACATGCCCGAAATCATATTTAAACATTAATGGCATAAAATTATCCTTCCAATAAAGCCAAATTGATGGACATTAAAACGATTTTCTTGTGTTTTATCTCTATTCAAAAAACAAACCCCTAAAAAAACACCCTATATATATTGTATATTATATATATATAATACAACTTATATTGTATTGCTCGAACAAAAATAAAATTTGAAAATAAAATACCACAAAGCTGTGCGGAGCTGTCTTAGGGCCTTCCAAACAACACCAACAATAAATATTCTGGCAGAATCTGGCTTACCCTCACTACCTCATAGAGCTGAAAATGTCACCTATCCTCTGTATCCGAAACTACTGCAACCTGCAATTGACGTAAAAAAGTCATGGAGTCGAAAACGGACCCCTAAAAAATTGTCAACAATTGCTAGATGTTTAAAGTTTGGTATCGAACATTTCCTACCTTTGAAGCAAATACGAAATAGTTTCGGACTCCACACACCTTAGATGCTAAAAGACTCCTCATTGAACACGAAGCTTATGGAACACCCAAAAGACAGCACATCCAACTTGATTTATCAGCAGCTGTTCCTTAACCCATTCCAGCCTGATGGGGTTTTTGTTTGAAATTTTGTGGAATGAGAGAGAATGAATGGGGTTTCAATTCCTTCTTGAACCATATTGTGGACTTTCCGTATTTAGTTGCTGTTATTCATGGTAAAAACTCATAATTTTTTTTTTAAATTCTCCAACATTTAAAAATTCTAAAAAAATAAAAGATGTTAGAATTTTCAGTAGTTTTCTCCGGATCATGTAGTTTATTGAGCAATTTATATTCTGTGAAATTTTGGTATCGATCGGTGTATTCACCTGTGTATTATGAAGTATTTACCTGAAGGGGGTGAAATTTCACCCGTCCGGCACTAGGTGTACCAAAATGATAAGCAATTGTGAGCATTTTATGTTCTTCATTCTTGTGGAAATAAATGTAGTGTTTTATTGATTATTTATTAAAGTTAGTATTATTAAATAATTTATAAAGTTATTTAAGAATTTATCACTATTATTCAATTTTTTACCGCACACATGAAAGTTTGATTTCAACAGTTTGAATCGATCGCGGCTCATAGCATTTTTTACCAAAATGTTTCCGCACGAAGTGTTGCCACTCAAATAGGAATGAAGGTTGGGCAAAGTGTTATCGCCAGTCAAAAACATAATGGTAATAAATTTTTTTACTTCCGCCGGATTAGTGATAAAAGTTGAATTCTTCTCACCGGGATAAACATTAGTCATATCCGCTATAAACTTAATTACATTTTCATCAATAAACAGCTCCAGCAGTTGTGCCGGTTCCAAAGTTCCGTACTTTTCGTACATGCTGGTTATTTTATCCGCGGGAATATTAACTGGATGTTAATCGAATGAGTAATGTCTGCGGCGCCACTTTGGTTGCGGAAATTCATCACTACCCTCGGAGTATCGTTTTTGAAAGCCCTGAGAGGTCGATGGTTTTGGCTCTTTCTGAATACGAATAGAAGTCGTTGAAGTTGTCTCTTCTTTGCTCGGTGTAAGACGCGAAGCTTTCCTCTTCAAGGATATTGGTTTGCCTGAAAATTTTAAAGCTAATGGAATTCTTACAATAACATTTTCTGCATATTGACAAACTTTGATTAACCTGATGTTTTGAAGGTATGTTCAGTGCGACAGTATTTTCATCATTGTAGGTATCTACAATGATGACTTCACTTCCATTATTCCAGCAACCTCGTTTGGCAAATTTTGATCAGTGTCATTGATCACCTGTTTGTCATCTTCCATGCTTTCATCGTCGGTCAAAATATTCACACGGTTGGGCGGCAATATTATAACATAGATGTTGTCTACTCTGCCGAGGCAACCGGTATCTTCCTCACCATCACTCCATTCTTGTTCGATAACATCAGCTATTTCCAGCGTGCTTAAAATTCTGTACCGACGAATCATTTTATGGTCTCACTTTAACACAAAAATTACAAATGTAATTCACATTTTTTACAAAATTCACAAATAACAAAAAAATCACTTCGAATTGTAAAAGCTGTCTGCACGTTTTATACATTACAATTTTTTGCGCCAATTTCATATGAAAGTGTTGCCGCACATTTAAGTTTTGCCCCAAATTTTAGTGTTGCCACATATCTTTGTTTTGCAATACACTTCAGTGTTGCCATACAGTGGAGATAATGTTTACCACTAACGAAAAAAAGTTAAAATAAGAAAAGTAAATGATTGGATAATATTAAAAAAATTAGACATGCTTGCTTACATTGTGTAGAATTTCGGCACACCTGGTGCCGGACGGGTGAAATTTCACCCCATCATCAACTCAGGTGTTCGGATAGGTAGACACCTAAAATTTTTTTATTTCTATTCTAGGTATCCCTTGCTAACATATGTGAATTTGGACAAAATCGGCTGGCGAGAACTATGTGCAGGCAGCAATGGGTTAAGGAAGCCCATCAATATAAAGCTTAGGATGGAGCCTTATCTTCACTGACGGGTCTAAAACTACCAACAATACCTCCTATGCAGTAGTCCGTGAAGATGGCGTTGCTTTAAGATATGGGCTATTGCACAGCTTTTGCTCCGTGTTTACAGCAGAAGCTGTCGCTATACTTCAAGCTGCAAATTTTGCAAAAACCGAAAAAGTCTTGTGTCAGTGCAATTAGAGCAACATCCAACTTTTCAAACGCTATTGCTTCCACTAGAGACATTCTCATCCAAGCTCAAAAGAAAATTAAAATTATGTGGATCCCTTCACATTCTGGAATTCTTGGTAATGAGCTAGCTAATACAACAGCAAAAAATGTTGCCCTCACACCAACACCTACATCAATTTTATTCTCCACAAAAGACATAAGCAACTGCAAAGCTACGATCCGCAAAAAACACAGAAAGCTGGAATTCCTACAACCACCATTATTCTGGTATAAACTCTAACCGTTTAACACCGTATTATCCAAGTGCAGCACCAACTTTTACCATCATACCATTCACGCGACTACGGCTAGGACACACAAAGCTTACCCATGAACATCTTTTGAAGGGTTCTAGTCCCAAAAACTGCCCTTTCTGCAATTGTCCAGCATCCATAGACCACCTTTTAAACTTCTGCCCTAAGCTTGACATCCAAAGGAATTTACATTTCTCGGACTCACTGCCCTATGACATTTTGAAATTTCCCTCTATTGACAACATTACAAAAATGTATATAATTTTATAATATAATTTTATCTAATTCAAGTAACATTTATATACATAACTAACACTTATTGTAATTTTATACTTAATATAAACTTATCTCTAACTTAAACTTACTCTATTATTATTATCGGCCAGTCGAAAGCCTTAGATGCTAGCACCGCTTAGATTTTGTATTTATATAGTAATTAATTAGTGTATAAATCTTTGAAATAAATAAATGAAATTTAAAGGAAATAATGACATAAGAGAAAATGAAAAGGAGTAGTCAGGACCAACAACAATGATTTTAGTAGTATTCAAATGCTGGCGTCTATTATAAATAAACTTTAAAATTCATCAATATTATCGACTTTATATCGAACCAAGGCAGATTTATCTGAATAGATGTATCAACTTAAATCCTTGATTTTGGCTTAAAAATATCTTATATGAAGGGTTTTCGTTAATTACGTAGTCATATGCAAGGGATATGGAAGGGGAAAGATTGTTTTGTGAGAACAAATTTTTGGGGCAAACAAATAAAATAACATAAAAAAACTGTAGAAAATAGACCACGCAAAACTGTAGTACATCACTGAAGAAGACACGAAAGGATATCTCTAAATTTTTCTGTTTAAGAACTTTTACTAAAATAACTTTTAATTTTCTAATTAAAAAAAAAGTCGATTTCGACGTGACCCCTATAGTTTTGTTATTATAAGCGTAAAAGTTTAATTATTCTCTTATTTACTCCAAATTATTTCAGCTATGTACGGTGACAAAGAAAAATTTTTATTGGCATTTAGTGTTTCAATGTTTTATGATAAGAAGAATTATAAACAAAAGTATCTATTTGAGAATAATGTAAAAAGATGAATAAATTTTGCTACGAATCTACTTTTAAAATCAACTTCAAGTATCATGTTAATTTAATTTAAATTTAATTATTTAATTAAGTATCCAATTACACTACTCTACAGCCATTTTGCTCCGAGCTTCTCAATATTTTTTTTCAGAGGAATTTGGCCCTCTGATTCCAAAAATCGCAACTATTTCCAAATCAACGGAGCCGTTTTCGAGTTATTTGCAAATTTAATTTTTGCAGTTTTTGCATAAAGGTGATCTTGCCTTAGCGCACTAGCATGTGATATAATAGTCTGATTTTAATGAATCTTATTCCAATGTCTAGACAAAATGTGTGCCCTTCTTCAGTTTACACGTCTCAATTAAATTGGACTGTTATTGAGTGGACTTGAATTTAAGCAAAAAATGTTACATGTATTTACATGGACATGTATTTTAATATATGTTCCAACAAAATATATTTGTTTTTTTTTTATTTTTTGTTGGTAGATGGAATATTTGAGAACTGTTTAAGATAAATTTCGCATAAATCTGTGAAAAAATTAATTTTTTAAAAATATTTTAGTAAAATTTCTCATATTCCATAAATTTTGAATTTTTGTGTTGAAAATTATTTTGTTTCGGCTACAGGTCAGCGTTGAGAAAAAATATTTCAAAAAACCTTATTTTTGATTTATTTAAAGTTTATTATTTTAACTCGATATTTCGAACTATCATCGACAGTTCCTCATCAGGAGACTAGAATGACAACAAAAATATACAGCATTAAAAACTATAAAAACACAACACTTCTATAAAAAGAATACAACAGATTTTAACAAAGATAAAAACGTAGTGATAACAATAAGTTTAAAGACATGTATTAAAGAAAGTATAAAATTTTTTAAATTGCTTGAATTAAGTTGAATTTTTAATATTTACGAAAAAACTAACTTAGCTTAGATGTTGTTTTCTTGCACTCTAAAATTATTTGAGCTTTGTTTATGTTTTCTTTGGTTTCTCTTTTGTCCATATTTCATTATTAGATGTCTGTATGTTTGAGCGCATTTTTCGGTGTCCACTTTGTAGTTAAGTCTCTTCTCTGGCGGAACGTTGACGATGTGCAGCATTTCTAAAGTCATTCGTTTGTTGTAGTTACTCTCCGGTTGTAGTATCTCCACGTCGTCCAAGTTTGCTATGTGTTAAAGCTTTTGCACAGTGGGCCGCAAGTGCTGTTTTTTGTTCAATACATTTTGATGTCATTTTTTGGTCAGATTTGTGTGCCGCCATTCTTGTCTTAAGTTTTAATTTTGTTGTTCCAACATAGACTTTGTCACATTTTTGTGTACCTTTGCATCCAATTTTGTATATTAAATTATATTTGTCCTTTTTGTCAATCTTACTTTTAGTCTTGCTGTATAGTTGATCAAGGGTGTTATTATTTTTCATCGCTAGTTGGAAGAGTTCTTTGTTGTAAATGTCAGATTGGGCGATATTTTCGGTGAATTGAGGTATATACATCACAGATTTGTAAATTTTCGTAGAATTTCTCGAAAATTTCTACTTCTTTGGTAAATTGTATTTGTTTATGAAATTTGTTCAGCCCGTCTTGAGTCCTTTGAATAGCATCCCGTTTAATAATGGCAAATAGGTCGTCTACATATTTCGTTAGAAGTCTAGGTTTATCTTCTAATGAATTCAGGGTCGTATCTTGCAGTTCCTCCATAACTATATCCGCTATTATCGGTGATAGGGGTAATCCCATGGGCATTCCTTTCCTTTGTTCAAAAAACTTTTATTCGAATTTGAAATATCTGTTTCCTACGCAGAAAGTGACTATGTTAAAAAATAAATCTTCAGGTATCGTCGTGTGGTTTTTGATGATGCTCCATTTTCTCTTGATGGGATATTGGGAAAGAGTGAGATGACGTCAAAGGATATAAAGATTTCATCGTCAGTAATACTGGTATCGTGTAACTGAACTATTGAAAATATTGTTTTTTTTTTAAAAACCCTTTTTTTTGAAGAAAATATTAACCCCCTTACGTAACTTTGTTAAGAACCATCCATTGCAAATATTTAGATGCAGTTATTACATAGGATTTGAATTTAGTTTAAGAAAAAATTTGTGACTTAAAGGTGAAATTTGACCTTGAATTTCTCTCTTATTTGACCTAATCGGATAAAACTGAGTATGAGGGCATAATATATAGCCCTTGCACTACTAGAAACCATAGAGATATTTGAAGTTATTTTTTCGTGTCGCACTGTGTTATTATTCAAAACATCATCGACGAATTAAGATAAACACGGCCAATAACTTTATTAATAGAGTACTAAACATTAGTGACGAAGAATTTCCTAATACCAATATTAACAAGATTAAAAATATACTAAGACAAAATAATTTCCCAAATAAAACCATCGATAATTTGATACGCAACAGAAAAAGCAACAAAACACCATCTAACAATGAAAATAAAGAAAATTCTACGAAAATTTACAAATCTGTGATTTATATACCTCAATTCACCGAAAATATCGCCCAATCTGACATTTACAACAAAGAACTCTTCCAACTAGCGATGAAAAATAATAACACCCTTGATCAACTATACAGCAAGACTAAAAGTAAGATTGACAAAAAGGACAAATATAATTTAATATACAAAATTGGATGCAAAGGTACACAAAAATGTGACAAAGTCTATGTTGGAACAACAAAATTAAAACTTAAGACAAGAATGGCGGCACACAAATCTGACCAAAAAATGACATCAAAATGTATTGAACAAAAAACAGCACTTGCGGCCCACTGTGCAAAAGCTTTAACACATAGCAAACTTGGACGACGTGGAGATACTACAACCGAAGAGTAAAGGCTAAGTCGCAAAGGCGCTTTAGGTCGGTCGCGCTTTGACCGTACTTTGATCGTACTTTGGTCAACTTTACGGGATGAACTGTCAAAACGCCCGACCTTATAATTTTGAAATCATAATGTCGCGTTAGCATGTCGTGCGTTTGTCACTTAGATGATGCCACTGTACGCAGTCAAACCAAAAAATTCCACAAAGTCTGAAATCCCCAAATCACAATGCATGTGGTAGAAGTACATGATGGCTGTATTTCTTTATTCATTTTAGCTATCAATATTTAAATAGCCGTCGCTATTAATAAAGAAGTTATATGCTGTTATATGCTTTATTATTTATATAATAAAGAAAATAATTACAATTTATTATGTTTAATAAATAAATGTTTCTGCATATCTAACCAGCGTAGAAGTTATATTATTTATATAATAAATAAACATCTGTGTTATATGTTGTATTACATTGCTGAAGTTTAACAAAAACAATAACAAACGAAAAAAACTAAAGCAACTGATATCTATTTATATACATACAAATTTACATACATCTAAACAACCGCAGCATCAACAAAACACGTACAAATTCACATACATATAAACAACAACAACAGCATCAACAACAACACAAGCAGGTACTGAAAAATATTCGTTTCAAACAAAGCAACAACCGTAACATAAGAAGCCACTGATGTTATGAATGATTTATCTTGTAAAAAAGTCAAAATTAAATTACATTCAATACAAAATATTTTCAGGAAACAACAAATCCCATGCAAACATGTCTTTACTACTGCAACTCAACAATGCTCATATATTTAGCTAACTCAATGAAAATACAACCCTGCGCTATCGGCAATTGTCAAACGCGCGACCAAGTTGAACAGTTCTCAACTTTTTTCAGCAGCTCGCGCTTTGATCGTACTTTACCCCTTCTTACGAGATTCGACGATATTTACGATACAAAGCACGATCAAAGCTTGAGGTCGAATTATGGATTGCTTCATAACAACTCGTTGTTTCTACTTTAGCTGTCAAAGCGCGACCGACCTAACGCGCCTTTGCGATTTGGGTATAACTACAACAAACGAATGACTTTAGAAATGCTGCACATCATCAACGTTCCGTCAGAGAAGAGACTTAACTACAAAGTGGACACCGAAAAATGCGCTCAAACATACAGACATCTAATAATGAAATATGGACAAGAAACCAAAGAAAACATAAACAAAGCTCAAATAATTTTAAGAGTGCAAGAAAACAACATCCAAGCTAAGTTAGTTTTTTCGTAAATATTAAAAATTCAACTTAATTCAAGCAATTTAAAAAATTTTATACTTTCTTTAATACATGTCTTTCAACTTATTGTTATCACTACGTTTTTATCTTTGTTAAAATCTGTTGTATTCTTTTTATAGAAGTGTTGTGTTTTTATTGTTTTTAATGCTGTATATTTTTGTTGTCATTCTAGTCTCCTGATGAGGAACTGTCGATGATAGTTCGAAATATCGAGTTAAAATAATAAACTTTAAATAAATCAAAAATAAGGTTTTTTGAAATATTTTTTCCAACGCTGACCTGTAGCCGAAACAAAATAATTTTCAACACATAAACATTTACAAGGTCAACAAAATAAGGAATTTCAACGCGTTTTGAATTTTTCAAAATAGTTAAAAATTGGGTTTGTTTTCATTATTTTTATAATAATGTAACGGTCGACTACTGCTTAGTGTAGCTCCAGCACAACTTTATTTCGAAGATGCTATCATTCTTGTTATGTTTAAAATATTCTTCATTTTATACAAGAGATGTTGTATTGAGTTTTTTTACTTTTGAGTTTACTTTATATACGAAGAAGAAGAAATCCAAAGTTAAGAGCATCACTTGTCCCTAGGCATGAGTGGACGCTCATAGCTTTGGCTTTCATTCGAATTCTTTAAATTGTTAAGTTTAAATAAAGTTTTGTTTTTTTTTTTTTACATATAACTCTCGTTGTTTTACTCAGCTGCATCACCAACATTACGCTAAGCTTTACATTGGCGCCCAACAGGTTCTTTTTTCTTTGATCTCTATGCTGTTGTTGTAAAATTTTACAACAACTTAAATGCATAGAGCCGAAGGCAAAAGCTGAACTCACTAACATAGAAAAAGCTTTTCATTGGCTTTAATGTTGTTGTTGTTGTTGGTGTAATATTGCAAGAACAATTCACAAAAGACATCGATTTAAGAGTAAACAACGTCATCTCTTACGCATTTTATTATTGCGTTTCGAACTAAGCAAGAACCGGTTATGAGTGGGATTAACAGTAGGATTAACAGGAGTGGGATTAACATCAAAAATTTGGAATCCGATGATTGCTAATCTTCCACCGTTATTTCATAAGAAAACATATACATATTATTTAGTACATGAATATTTGCACTGTGCAAAAAATGAATTTCATTAACTTGCGAACTAAAGAATTTTCTTAAAATTTCTGCGAATATTCCGGGTAGTTTTAAGCAAAGATAACAAGATGGGAAACTTAAAAAACATAACCTCAAAAAAAGTTTGCATGTATTAGTGCGATGAAAAATCAACCCTGAATTTTACTCTTGTTCTTCATCGGCCGCAAACTCTCGAAGAAGTCACTTTGCAACCCCTGAAAATAATGCATATTATCTATTTATTATGATATAAATATTTAAGTTTAGTTGCAATAAATTGTTTGCAACCAAAACTGATTACTAAGTCCCTTTATTTTAGTTCATACATGCGTTTAAAGTTTGCCAATTTCTTCAGTTGTTGTATTTGTCAACATTTTTGAAAAATTTTAATTCTACACAAACCCCCGCTATTCGAGGTGAAATTTAAAAAAGGAACGCTCTTGTTCTTCTTCTGCATTTCTCTGCTGAAACTTCGTTTACAAACAAGAAAAATAATGTATGGATTGAGTGTTTGAATATTTAAATCTTTAAGTATGTTACAGGAATCTGTTTAACACTCAAATAATTACATGCATTTTCTTATTTTAATCTTAATCGCCTAACAAAGTTTGCAAATTTTGCCACTTGTTGTATTTGTAAATAGCTTTTTATTTTCACCACGACCGTTTTGTAAAAGTTCTGTTATTTTTCATCCCATCAGAGTTGTCAACTATCATTGTTTTCTTTGAAAATTTGCTTGGTTGGAATAAATATTGCTTTGGTACGAATTAGCATTTGTTTTATCTATAAAATTTGTAAAACTGCTTTGATTATGTATTTGCGTTATATATTAAGTTTAAAGTCATTTCACATATTATTCCATTATTTGCCATAAATATTATTTTTCCATTTATATTCCTACGGCTCAGTCCTCAAACTAATAACTAAAATTTATATCATTACTTATCCTTTCTGAATTTTAAGCGAATATCTGTTACATTTATGGAAATATTCCGGACACTTATAGCCATATTTTGTAAAACGAACGCAGTCACTTGCGTTAAGATTTTCAGTCTGGCAATACCTTTTTCATATGAAGTAAAACAAAGTCTCTCTCTCACTCAAAAATTTTCTACTAAAATATATTACAAGATAAGAAAACCCGAAGTGACGTGATTGCGTGCGTTTTACAAAATATGGCCATTAATTTTGACTCATATAATAATAAGAAATTTTGAGCAATAATAAATGTATCTTTGGACAAATAATAAGAAAATATTTAATTACACATGCTTTTATTATTTCAACCATGTTATTTCTTAAAATTCAGCCTATGAATCAATTAAGTTTACCAGCTTACATATTTTGACTTCCGTAGACCCAATTAATTTCCTATGATCATCATTGCAGATTTATAAGAGAAATTTAGGCGTAGCTATCCTAAAAACGAAATAAAAATTAAAAACCTAATAAAAGGAAAAATTAAAAGCTATCCTAAAGAAGATAAATTGGCAACACTACTTCTAACAGTTGAATGGAAAAAAAACATTTCATTCATAAATTCACCCAGCTGATATTATTAACCTTTACGTTACATGCACAAATTTTTTGCTTTTCTTAAGGAAATAATGTGGTTTTTTATGTATAAAATCTTATTGAACATGAAGCTTAAGCACAAAAATAAATATTTTTAGCATATATAAGAATATTTAGAGAACTTTAGATATTTTTGTTTTCGTTATAAAGCCAATCAATAACAAACGTGTTGGAAGGGTTAAGGAACATAACCCGAAACTGACATATTCACCTCACTATTTGTGGTGAAATGGTTTCTCTCGTATGTGTGTTTACTTTTTGCAATTTTTAGATTCCCCACAGAAGTTTCCCATCTTGTTATCTTTGGTTTTAAGTACATTATTTTTAGAAAAATATATACATACATCTTCATACATAAGTATACATCATATATGAACATTTTCTTGGTATTGGTGTACTAACGGGTTTAACATTCGATAAAAGTTATCACCGCTTGCAAAAGAGTTTCGAAAACATAATTTTTTCAGCGTGATTGGCAACCGTTATACATATACATATACATATTTTTTCATAATCATAAACTCAGCAAGTGTAATTTTTACATTTTTGCAACATTATAAAATTCTACTCGATTGTTGGTTTCGCCACATATCAGTTTACATTTCATTTTGTTGGATTTAACTTACGCAAAAGTTTTTTTCGAGTAAAATAACATTGCCAAAAATATTTTCTAGAGCATACGTTTGTTATTTAAAAATAATTTTTTTTTTTTTTCGATAGCCAATGAAGGAACAATATCAGATTTACCAAATGTAACGAGGGCCATGAGTCAGGACTCCGTTGTTCAAATTTCATCAAGACAGCTCGAATACTTAATAACCAGAGTCCGAGGTTCACGCGATGAATTTAAGCCAGGCCTAATCGCAAAGGTGGCCCTTGTAATAATTGGCCAAATTTACGACGAAATGCACTTGCAAAAGTTAACTATAACAAACAACAACATACGCATCAAAACGCACAAGCGTGCGGCGCGACCACCTAACATACAGCATTGTTGTTGTGAGTGTGTTTTGTTAGTGGAATAGAAATTCAGAAGATCTCGTGTTCTGCTACGCATGCTTGTCGCGTATGTATTTTGTTTTTGAGATTTTTTGATCAATACATTCTTTGCACTTGCAAAAAAGCGACAAAATATGTTGCCGTCGATGGTGGAGACACTAACATGTTCGCCTTTGTTGTTGTTAATGTATTTTGTTGTTTATTTTAATTAGATTAAGGTATCTTTCTTAATTAGGCTTTGGCACTTTTATTCATTTCGCTGATTAAAGTGTCAGATTCAACCTTTTTCGGGTGAAGTAAGCGAAGAAAACTTAGACCATTTCATAAATAAATTGTCAATTTTTAAGGAAGTTTATAAAATTTCAGATGCATTAGCAATTAAAGAATTTCCAATGCTTCTAGAAGCTTACGCAGCTATATGGTGGGATGGAATTAAACATGAACCATCAACATGGTTGGATGTCATCACACTCATGCAAAATGCTTTTAGTCCTTTTAAGGCAAATTAAGAAATTTTTACAGAAATTTTTTATTGCAAACAAAATCTCTCCCCCTACTCTGAATAGCTACCTTGATGTGGTGTAGGGGCTTAGGTTGCCGTGACACAACAGGCTATGATGACGGGAGCTTCGGCTCCTGGTAGGGTCACCCTTGTCATACAGGTTGCGGTGTAGCAATGAACAAAAGGCTATTCAACCCCTAATCCAAGCTGTCAAGCGTACCGTGCCTATTGGATGGTTTGCAGCCAGGGGTTAATTCCAGCTGTATTAGAACGGAGCCTCACTGACACCTGGCCACCTCAGTGAGTAACCTTGGCCTTACCACGTCAAGCGGGGCTCTGGCGTGGTGGACCACCTTTTCCCACCTCCCACCTTCTCGTGGGTCCAAAATACACAACCAACACAAAACAATTTTAACACCTGACGGAGATCCTTCATCGATCTCTGTCTGTCAGCCTATGGCTGAAAAACCTGAGCTAATCGAGCGGTCTGACTACTCGATTGTGCTCTCTGACAGTGACAGAGAATCCGTCACTTCAGTAGGCTCAGAACTCTCGGATGTAACTTGCATAGACAGAGCAATTGCCTATGAAGGAGAGTCAGTGAGCGAACTGAACCTTGGCAGCTTGAACATCTCGAGAAAGAGACTGCGCACATCGCAGAAAAAAATTATCAAGCGCCTTATGGCTGACAAGATGCCATACAAAGAAGCACTAGAGAAGGTCCTGGCGGTGCCTTCGCCTGGTGCATCTGTCCCCTCTGGAAAGAGAAGAAGGCCAAGTGACGACTCACCAGTTGTCACAGTGAAAAAGAAATCGAGGCCAGAAATACCTTCTTTCGCTGAGGTGGCAGGTGTAATCCAGGTGGCTGTAGTTTCGCTGGACTTTCCCAACAGTCATCTAACCCAGGATGAACAAAAAGTAGTGGAGAAAATCATCATAAAGGAGCTGCATAAGCTCCCCACCGGTGGTCCACAGATTAGTTTTCTGGGCTGCTCTTTCAAACCGGGCTGGATGACTGTCAAGTGTGCGGACGCGAGACTGGTTGAGGAAGGAAGTTGCAGTCATGGCATTGGAACGATGCTAAGCTGCGCATGCTGGAAGATGACCTTCCTAAGCCATGCGTCGCCACTGCATACTTTCCTGGAGCAGACTGCGGTGCTGAGGAAATACTACGCGTACTAAGCGTACAAAATAATACGCTACCAACCTCAGACTGGAAAGTCTTGAGGAAGGTCGTGAACCCTCAAGGCACTGCCATAGTAAGGGCATGGATGAGAGATCGGTAAAACTGCTCGAGAAACTGGACAATCTGCCATATTACGATATGAACAGAGTACAGTTTCGCACCAAGCGGAACCCGCACTCTCGTCCATCCCCCCAGGCTAAGGTGAGTGGGAACTTGGGGAGGAAGGAGGCTGATCATCGGCCTTCCGCTACAACGAGTCAAGAGACTAAACCGATAGTCTCGACTCCGGGGCCTAAGGTGGGTGACCAGCGCCCATCCTGCTCCGGGTCCACATCAACACCTGTAGCCTCTGTGTGCCAGAAGGGAAGAAGATTGACTGGACAGCTCCCCTCTGACAAAACAACACCACCTCCACTGTCATCCACCAGTGCAGAAGCAAAATCATCTGCCCCTGCACTGCCAGCTGGCAAAAAAACGGACCCCAAAAGGACGGACAAGTACTGCAAAAGACCGCCCACAAGACCCACGGACGAAAACCGAGGACCACAACGAAGGGGACGTGGCGGAAAAAAGGGGGATTCCTTTAGCAAGAATCCCCAAAAAAGGCACTAATGGTGAAGGCTGTACAAATCAACCTTCACCACGCCAAAGCAGCTTCCGCAGTTCTGGTCCAGACAATGCTTCAAGACGGAGCAGACATTGCATTTGTGCAAGAGCCCTGGACCAGCACAAACGGCAATATCCTGGGTCTAAATAATGCAGGTAGGGTTATATATTCCAACTCATCTTCTAGACCCAGAAACTGTAAAAAAAAAAAAAAAATAACTGGCCATTTCAGCCCTTGAAAGGACTTTGACCTAGCTTCTTATGATCAATTGTGTTGTGCGTGTTATTAAGTTTGTACACAATTGACCGAGAACCGGACCTACATGCTTAACGCCGACTCCGAACGGCGATGAACGGAATGTTCTCGTTCTCAAGAAGCTTTACATGGCATTTTGATTACTCTCTGAGGTTTGCCATTGTCTGCAGAGAGGTGGCGGCCGTACAGAAAAATTATTTTAATTCAAATAATTTTCTGTCGCTGCTGGGGTTCGAACCTGGGTCTCCAAAGTTCTTTGACATAGCGGCCACGCACTTTAACCAACTACTCCACGGACGCCACTGAAACGCCACCCAGAAACTGTATTGTTCATAATAATAATATCTCTCTTTTTCCTTTAACAGAGTTCATCAACCAAGACCTCACTGCGGGCCTGTTGAAGCTCAATGATCAAAAGGAAATCATTGTAGCTTCAGCTTACTTTGCGGGAGACGAGCCCATTTGTCCCCCGGACTGCATAGCTGATCTGCTTCGATTTGCTGCCAAACACAAGACAGAAGTCGTCTTGAGCTGTGATGCCAACGCTCATCATACACTTTGGGGTAGCACAGACACAAACCAAAGAGGTGAGTACCTTTTAGACTTTCTTATTTGTAATAACTTGTATGTATGCAACGTTGGAAATGAACCAACGTTTATTACCGCAAATAGAAGAGAGGTTCTAGACCTAACTCTTACCACATCAGCTCATGATGATATAATAGCTGACTGGTATGTTTCAAAAGAACCTTCGTGTTCAGATCACAGACACATTAGGTTTGAAATAAAGTCAGCCATTATACAAAACATTTATTATCGCAGAAAACAAGATACTGACTGGAACTCCTATAAAGAGCAGCTTGGTCAGGTCATCCTCGATAAACTTCCCCTCAGAATCGACACGATAAGCAAATTGGAATACTCAGTAGACTATGTCCAATCATGCAGTACTCAATCTTTTGAGGACAACTGCCGTCTTAAACTGAAGAAGTTCAAGAGACAAGCACCCTGGTGGAACAACCACCTCAACGACCTCAGAAAAGGAGTAAGGAAGCTGTTCAATAGAGCTAAGCGCAATAATGATTGGACATCTTACTCCCGATCTCTTGCTTATTACAATAAGGAGATCAAGAAGGCTAAAAAGGACTCGTTCAGGAACTTCTGTGGCTCCATCAAAGATGTTCCAACGAGTTGTCGCCTTCAGAAGATCTTATCAACTGTCAGACCACAATCCCTAGGTAGTCTATTACATGAGAACGGTGTTCAGACAAAAACAAAGAAAGAGACCCTATAACTCCTTCTCAACACTCACTTCCCGGGCTCCGTCATTCAAAACGGTCCCCACTTAAACCAATCTTACAACTACGAACAGACAAATCTGCCAAGTAGAGAAGATTGGAGAATCAGCAAACAGATTTGCAATATTTCAGCAGTTAATTGGGCCATAAACTCCTTCAAATCTGCTGGTGGAGATGGCATTTTTCCAGCTCTTCTACAACAAGGTTCAGAACATTTGATACCACTACTATCAAAACAATTCAGCTGCAGCTTAGCCTATGGCCATATACCTGGAGCATGGAGAAAAGTGATAGTAAAATACCTTCCTAAGGCTGGCAAAGGCTCAGAGAGTAATCCAAAATCTTTCAGACCCATCAGCCTTATGTCCTTCATACTGAAAAGCATGGAGAAAATAATCGACAAAGACATCAGGGCGAATGCCTTGTCAATATATCCCCTAAGTAAGGCACAACATGCCTATCAAACGGGTAAATCAACAGAGTCAGCACTTAATGACCTTATAACCACAATTGAAAAATCTATCGAGTGCAAGGAAATATGTATTGTCGCTTTCCTTGACTTCGAAGAAGCTTTCAATAATACGTCATACGAGTCCACTAGAAGGGCACTCAATAACCTTAAAATGCCAACAATCATAGGCTGGATAACACTTCCCTCAAAGCAACTACAACCAGGGGATGCCCGCAAGGAGGCATCCTATCACCTCTGCTTTGGTCACTAGTTGTAGATAGCCTCCTAGTTGAACTCAAAGAAACTGGGATAGAGGCGGTTGGGTATGCTGATGACGTTGCAGTCATCATACGGGGGAGCTTTGAAAATACAATGTCTAATGTTCTACAAGCAGCACTGAACACAGTATAGAGATGGTGCAATAACGAAGGCCTCTCCGTAAACCCAAAAAAGAATGTTATTGTTCCTTTTACAAAACGACGCAAGCTCAATCTTACTTGCCCGGTACTTTTTGGGGAAAAAGTAGATTTTTCCAACTCAGCAAAGTACCTGGAAGTGATCCTGAACAGCAAACTGTCCTGGAACCTCCACATAGACCACATCATCAGCAGATCAACAGCCTCATTGTGGACCTGCAGAAGAATTTGCGGCAACAAGTGGGGGTTAAGCCCTAAGATGATGTACAATCTCTACACTTTGATCGTCAGACCCGCACTTACATACGCGTCGGTAGTGTGGTGGTCGAAAACCCTAGAAGGATCAACCATCAAGCGGTTAGGACGAGTTTAAAGATGTGCAGGGATATGTATGACAGGCTGCATTAGATCTACGCCAACAGCAGCCCTCAATGTCATCTTAGGGCTCACCCCAATCCACATACACATCCAGATGGAGGCGAAGCTCAGCCTTCACAGACTTTTCCACCTGGGTTATACTGTCCCAAACCATCCCTTAAAGGGACACCTTACCTTAATCACAACCCTAAAGCGAGAAAAGGAATTCTGCATGCCATTAGATGACATGCTTCCCAAAAGCCGATTTAACAAAAACTTCATCGTAGTTATCCCCCCCAGATCCAATTGGGAACACGAGAAACTAAGCCCGTCCGAAAACGACCTTGTGTGGTACACAGATGGCTCCAAAATGGAGAAAGGCACGGGAGCAGGGGTCTTTGGAGAACACTCTAATGAGAGCCACTTCTTCAGTGCAGATCTATTTACCACAATTTTTCAAGCGGAAATCCTTGCCATTAACAGATGTGTCAGACTGAACTGTCTGAACAATGTTAGGGGCAAATCAATTTTCGTCTTCTCTGATAGTCCAGCTGCCCTTAAAGCTCTGACATCACCCATTATAAAATCCAAGCTAGTGCTGGAGACTGTCGACGTCCTCAACGACCTGGCTGCGCAAAACAACAAAGTTACTCTACAGTGGATTCCTGCCCACTGTGGTTTTGACGGGAATGAAAGAGCAGACTCCCTAGCCAAACAGGGAGCATCATCACCACTCATAGGACCGGAACCGTTTTGTGGGGTTGGTAAGAATCTGTTCAAGCAACACGTCAAAAAAACCTCATTCCGCGAATCTCAAGACATCTGGAGGAACTGCTTAGGACAGATATGCACTAAGCAAATATTTCCAGAACTTTCTCCCAAGAAATCGAAATTTCTTATCAACTTAGGGAAGAAAGACTTAAAGATGATGACCGGATTTATAACTGGGCACTGCAAACTAAAGAAACACCTACAAAAAATGAATCTCGCTACTGATTCAGATTGTAGATTATGTAGATTATGCCTTGAGGATGAAGAAACCTCCAGATATATTCTCACTGAATGTCCAGCTCTTCTCCATATAAGAAAGATAATCCTAAATAGCGAAATAGTCTCTCAAGGACACCTTGCGATCCTCAACCTCGAAAATATATTATGTTTTCTGAAAAAAACTAAAGCAAACGAACTGCTTTAAGCAAAGAAAAGGTATGGCACAATAGGCATCACAAGATGCCGCAGTGCCAGAGCTGAATTAGCTCGCCCCAAGCATATCTATCTATTGCAAACAAAAGAAAAATGAGTTAACTGAAACGTTTGTTGGACAAAAGAGCGCTAAGTTAGCAAATATACATGACCTGAAGGAAAATTTGAAATTAGACATCATATACGGACTTTTACACATTACTATTCGAAAAGACATAAAGCGCGAGGACATTAAATCATTCACAGATCTCATAGGTAGTGCTAGAAGGGTAGAGAAAAATCGAGCAGATTTGGCAAAATTAAAACGAAACGATGTTCCAAAATTTCAAAATTCCACTTCAGCGCCTGATAAGAGGCCAAGGTGCACATTTTGTCGAAATCGTGGGCATCTGTACGAAGAGTGCCGAGGAAAAGAAATTAGAATGTTATAGTTGTGGACTAGAAGGATATTTTCGAAGCAATTGTCCAAACTGTAAGTCCAAAAGAGTTGTAAAAAATTCAAACGACGCAGGTTTTAACGTCATTACCTTTCCAGTAGGGGGAGATCTCTCTACAGTAGCTATAGAAGTACACGGAGTAAAAGGATTTGCTATTATATAGGGTGTTTTTTTTAGGATAATATTCGGATAATATATTCGGATAATAATTCGTTTTTCGAATAGAGATAAAACTGGCATTTTGTGGTCAAATCTGGCAACTCTAATGTCATTTATGTTCAGTTTGGTTTGCCATTTCATCATGAACAGGTTGACAAAAAAACAACGCTTGCAAATCGTGCAAATTTATTTCGAAAATAATGGTTCAGTTCGCGAAGTTTACCGCAAGCTCCGTCCATTTTATGGTCGACATAATCGTCCATCAGAGCAATTAATTCGGTTAACCATGGGTCGTTTTCGCACTACGTTTACTCAATGTGATAATACGCATCCGCAGAGACGTCGAACAGTGCGCACCGAAGAAACAATTGCCGCTGTAGAGCAAAATGTTGAAGAGGACCCGAATGAATCGATTCGCCACCGTGCACAGCAATTGGAGCTTTGTCCATCAACTTTATGGAAGATTTTGCGCAAAGATCTTGGCTTGCGACCTTACAAGATCCAGCTTGTGCAAGAATTAAAGCCGCGAGACCATGCAATGCGTCGTGATTTTGGTGTATGGGCCGAAAATGAGATTGATCTCGATGCTGATTTTCATCGCAAAATTTTGTTCAGTGATGAGGCTCATTTTTGGTTGAATGGCTACGTCAACAAGCAAAATTGCCGCATTTGGAATGAAGAGAATCCACATGAGATCCTTGAGACGCCATTACATCCACAAAAACTGACTGTTTGGTGTGCTCTATGGGCTGGTGGAATCATTGGGCCATATTTCTTCCGAAATAATGCTGGAGAGTCAGTTACCGTTAATGGAGACCGGTATAGAGCCATGATAACCGACTATTTTGTTCCCGAATTGGATGGCATGAATGTGGATGAGTTGTGGTTCCAACAAGACGGCGCTACATGCCACACAGCGCACGTCACAATCGATTTATTGAAGGAAACATTCGATGAGCGCATAATTTCGCGGAATGGACCTGTCAATTGGCCACCAAGATCGTGTGATTTGACACCATTGGATTATTTTCTTTGGGGATATGTGAAGTCGCTCGTCTACGCCAACAAACCAGAAACGTTAGGGGACTTGGAGGCCAACATTCGTGGCGTTATTGCCGACATACGGCCCCATATGCTCGAAAAAGTGGTTGAAAATTGGACCTGTAGAATTGGCTTTATTTGAGCCAGCCGCGGCGGCCACATGCCCGAAATCATATTTAAACATTAATGGCATAAAATTATCCTTTCAATAAAGCCAAATTGATGGACATTAAAACGATTTTCTTGTGTTTTCTTTCAACTCGAAGTTCTATACCTCTAAAAAAAACACCCTTTAGATACAGGAGCGAAAATGTCTATAGCAGGCCGAAAGCTTTATAAAGTTTTGCTTCAAGCTGGAAATAAATTTGAAACGTTTGAGGCCAACGTTAGTTTTGCTGACGGAGAGACGAAGAAAACGCAAATGCTTGGCACTAATGCTGACATTATTATAGGTAAACGAACTCTCAGTATAAGGTTTTCAGTGTTTCCAGACTCCTGTGATAGTAGAACATTACTAGGTATTGACTTTTTACAAAAAGCTCGTATAATTTTAAATCTTGCCCAGCAAACTTGGCATTTTGCGGATCGTAATGATCATTACTTCGATTACTACGAAGAAAATCATAATGTTGCCTTGGCAAGTTGTTTCAATAAAGTTCAAACTCAACCTGAGGCGACCGTGAACCGTTCGTACCGTGAAGACGACAGCGATGACTTAGACGTCCTAGATCTTCACGACAATGATTCTTTTGAATATGAGGAATACTCACCAGAAGCAATTTATGATATATTTTATGACGCATTACCCTTACATGTTCAAAGCCCTACAAAACGAGACAGACGTACCGATTTATTTGTACCACCTCATAGGCCCAAGCGTATACACATAAATATGTGTGACATCACATTGCGAGAAGACGAAGCAATTGATATATCTTCTTATGAAAGAAGTAAACTGAATAGTTTTCTCGAAGAGTTCGCTGACATATTTATATTAAAAGCTGCCAAAATTAATGTAGAACATCATATCAATACTGGAAACAGTGCGCCTATAGCAATGCCTCCATATAGACTATCGACTCATAGGAAATATAAGCTTAGAGAGGAACTTGACAAAATGCTTCAGTTAGGTATAATACAAGAATGCGATTCGCCATGGGCTGCACCTGTTGTAATGGTGCCCACAAAGGATGGAAACATTCGAGTTTGTGTGGACTACCGCAAACTGAATTCCATCACTACCCCAGATAGATATCCATTGCCGCGTATCGACGATCTGTTACATGCTGCGAAATGTACACCTTTTATGAGTACAATCGACTTACAAAGTGGATATTGGCAAATTAGAGTAGCTAAAGAGGACAGATATAAAACAGCATTCATTAATACATTTGGAACTTTCAGATTTCTGAAAATGCCGTTTGGCTTGCGAAATGCACCAGCTACATTCCAGAGAGTGATGTATAGGATATGCAAGGGTATAGAAGCAACTATATTGATATATTTAGATGATATCATCATATGCTCAGTGTCCTTTGAGTCACCTTAATGATTTAAAACAAGTTTTTAAACGTCTGCAGTCTTTTGGGTTAACAGCAAACCACGAAAAATGTAAATTCTGCTGCGCTGAGGTCCTTTATCTCGGCCACGTAATTACAAAGCAGGGTATTAAAGTTAACCCGGAAAAAACTTCTGCAATAAAATTAATGGAAATGCCCCGTAATCCGAAACAGGTTATTTCATTCATTCAAATGTGTTCGTGGTATAGACGTTTTATCGAGGGTTTCGCCGATATTTCACGCCCTTTGACGAACCTTTTGAAAAATAATGCTTCTTGGAAATGGGGACAAGATGAACAAAATGCTTTTGATAAACTGAAAGATTTACTGACAAACGCACCAGTACTTAAACAAGCAGATGAAACAAAGGCATTTGGAATTCGAACGGACGCAAGTAGTTATGCTTTAGGAGCAGTATTAGTTCAAGACTTTGACAAGCATGAACATCCAATCGAATTCGCGAGTAGACTTTTAACACCTGCTGAACGCAAATATAATACAACTGAAAGAGAAGCTCTGGCAGTGATATGAGCAGTATCAAAAATTAGGGGTTATATAGAAAGTTCAGAAATAATAATTTTAATAGATCATCAACCGTTACGTTGGTTGATGTCACTGAAGCCGCCAACTGGCCGTTGAGCGCGCTGGGCCCTTCACTTGCAACAGTGTGATTTAAAAATTGAGTATATATCCGAACAATTAAATAAAGTCGCTGATACACTATCACGTCCATTTAATTCCGATATGGTCTTGTATACTGCAGTCGATATGCCGTCACTAAGTGCAAAAGATTTACGTCAAAAGCAGCTAAAAGATTCAAAACTAAAACAAATTATTGAAGCTTTGGAATCAACTGAAATAGCGAAAGCGGAAGAGCTCACGTCAAAAGGTTATTTTATTACAAAGGGGGTATTGCATAAATATAACGAAGAAGTAGATACTCCAGATGCTCAACTTGTCATTCCAACAGAAGATCAAATTGCTATAGTAAAGGATAATCATGATACAGATACTGCTGGTCATTCGGGTATAACGCGAACTATTGCTCGTATTGCTCCATATTATTATTGGAACAATATGCGAAGCGATATTTGTGATTACATTCTTAAATGCAGTTTATGCCAAAGATATAAAGCTGGTAATCAAAAGCCACAAAGATTTATAAAAACTAGAGCAAATACTCAACGTTTCGAGGTGCTCTCCGTTGATTTATTTGGACCTCTACCATTAAGTTTTGGGAAAAAGTGGATTCTCGTGGTAGAAGATGTAACTACGAAATGGGTTGAACTTTTTGCACTTGCAGAGGCAACATCACAAACATGTGGCAAAGCACTTATTAATGATGTTTTTCTGAGGTTTGGTTTGCCAAGACGTATCATAAGCGACAATGGACCACAATTTGTTCTGCAATTATGCAATACATCACATATTGTTTAGAGATCGAAAATATATATACACCAGTATATCACCCACAAGCCAACCCCGTTGAACGGAAAAATCGTGATATAAAATCAACGCTTTCTATCCATAGTTGAATAAATAAGGTTGTCTCGTGGCTGATCGTACTCTCTTCTCAGTACCCATAATTGTCAAAATCAATGAAAAGCAACAACAACAACTTTTCATGGCTTTTCATGTTATTAATTTTCGTTTTCAAATTTTGTATGAGCTGTCAACTTCGATTTGACATTTATGGGAACTCACTCTCACCCATGCGACCTTATTTATTCAACCATGTTTCTATCTTAGTCGGTACTCAACACACCAAGGGCCAGTTTTTCAGTGCGAGTTTAAACTCTAGTCAAGTTAAACCGAGGTTAACTCACCAAAATTGGACGTTTAAACTCGGTTTAAGCAAAAAAAAAAACACATAATGTGATAATTTAAGTCAATTCAACTTAAACGAATGCTACAATATCTAGTTAAACCGAGTTTAAACGTCCAATTTTGGTGAGTTAACCTCGGTTTAACTTGACTAGAGTTTAAACTCGCACTGAAAAACTGGCCCTAAGTGGGCTCAGTTTATACCAGCAGTAAGGTTTGCCTTAAATTCTGCTGTCACACAATCCACAGGGTTTTCTCCGGCATTTTTCATGTTTGCTAGAGAATTTCGCACTCCTTGTCAGTTGAAGGATGACATCAGTGAAATTATAAGAAATGAAAATTTTGAAAATGAAATTACACCAGTGCTCCGCAACCTAGCAGATATCTTCGAAATCGGAATCCATAACATGGAACAATCACAAAAAACAGCTCAAAAATATGGAGATCAGACAAGGAGACCTGAACATTGCTTTTCAGTTGGCGATTATGTATGGGTCACAACACATTTTTTGAGCAGCGCAAAGAAAGGAATAACTGCAAAGTTTGAACCCAAGAGAGACGGCCCATACCTGACAAAGAAAATCGGATCGGTAATTTATGAAGTACAGTGTTGCGCAAAACAATAGCAACAAAATCAGTGCGCTGTTACAAAATCGTGTATCTTTTTTAATATTGGGAGCACACTAAAATTATTATAGGAACCAAAGCACATATTCATACATCATATAAAAAACAAATGATATTCAAATTTGGTTTTGTTTTTTTTTTATTAAATTTAATATTAATGTGACTACATTCAATTTGTTTGAGTGCAAAACAAAAGCAACAATACTTAAAAAATGTAAAAAGAGAACAGAAGTTTCAAAAACAACGGTAAAAGTTATTTTATTGTAAAGCACATGTTTTTTGTGAGTCATAAACATTTAAGCTTAGATTTGTTTTTGCCCTAATTGTGCCATTGACTGTTCCATTTATAATGGCACGTGATAAATACTGTAAAACTCTAAAATAACAAATTATTTCCGAATATAAAATGGAAAAATCGCAAATATCTGTCGCGAAGCATTTTAATATTAATCGGTCAATAGTTTGTAGATTAATAAAAAAGTATAACATCACAAAAGACGTAACAACGGTATATTCAGGAGGGCGCCCGCGGAAAACATCGCTGCGTGATGACAGGAACATTTGTGGCGTGTTCAAGCGATCTCCATTTGCCACCTCCAAAGAGGTTGTTCGGACACTTGATTTAGATATCCATCACAGCACTATTCGCAGAAGAGCCGTTGAGGAAATTTTAAGGAGTTACAGACCGGCAAAGAAACCTTTGCTTGCAGCTAAACTTAAACAAAAACGGCGAGGTGCTATAATTTAAACAATTTTGCATGAAATTTTGACAACGAGTTGCAATTTATTGTTTTTTAGACTCAGTTTTGCAAAAGAGCACCTAAATTGGACCGTTAAAAAATGGAAAACCGTTTTGTTTAGCGATGAATCAAAGTTCAACTTGATTAATCCAGATGGGATGTGCACTGTACGGCGCGCCCAGGTACACAACTTGAATCCCGAAACTGCAAAATTGATTTTAAGCACGCAGACGATGGTATTATGGTCTGGACTTGTTTTTCCTATTATGGAGTCGGACCATTTCATAAAATCGTTGGTATTATGGATCAATTTGTATATAAAGACATTTTAGAAAGCAAGATGCTACCATATGCAAAGTGGAATATGCCGCTTCAGTGTACGTTTTAGCACGTCAACGACCCGAAGCACACTTCAAAGCTCATCAAAGATTACATTAGAGACAATGGGATTCAAGTCCTTGATTGGCCGGCACAATCACCAGACTTGAATCCCTTATAAAATCTTTTTGGGATTTTGAAGAAAAGAGTTTCTGGTCGAAGGTTTTCCAATAAAACTGCACTTTGTGAAGCCTTGAAACTTAAGTGGGAACAAATACCTAATACCACTATATCTAATTTAATAGAGTCGATGCCGCGCAAATGTGCAGCGGTATTCAAGAATAATGGGTCTTACACCAAATATTAATTATGTTGCTATTGTTTTGCACTCAGACAAATTGAATATAGTCACATTAATTTTAAATTTAATAAAGAAAACAAAACCAAATTTGAATATGATTTGTTTCCAATATGATGTATGAATATATGCTTTGGTTCCTTTAATAATTTTTGTGTATCCCCAATATTAAAAAAGATACAAGATTTTGTAGCAGCGCACTGATTTTGTTGCTATTGTTTTGCGCAACACTGTAGCTAATCCAACAAATTTGTCTCTCCCCTTAGGTACTCATCACGCATCAGCTTTAAAACTGGTTAAAAGCAACAACAGCGACCTTCCCATTCACCCAATGAGAAGAAGAGCTCGACCATTGGAAAGCTAATCACTCGTAGGGACTACTTCTTGATTAGAGGGGGAGATTGTAACGGTCGACTACTGCTAGTGTAGCTCCAGCACAACTTTATTTCGAAGATGCTATAATTCTTGTTATGTTTAAAATATTCTTCATTTTATACAAGAGACGTTGTATTGAGTTTTTTTACTTTTGAGTTTACTTTATATACGAAGAAGAAGAAATCCAAAGTTAAGAGCATCACTTGTCCCTAGGCATGAGTGGACGCTCATAGCTTTGGCTTTCATTCGAATTCTTTAAATTGTTAAGTTTAAATAAAGTTTTGTTTTTTTTTTTTACATATAACTCTCGTTGTTTTACTCAGCTGCATCACCAACATTACGCTAAGCTTTACATTGGCGCCCAACAGGTTCTTTTTTCTTTGATCTCTATGCTGTTGTTGTAAAATTTTACAACAACTTAAATGCATAGAGCCGAAGGCAAAAGCTGAACTCACTAACATAGAAAAAGCTTTTCATTGGCTTTAATGTTGTTGTTGTTGTTGGTGTAATATTGCAAGAACAATTCACAAAAGACATCGATTTAAGAGTAAACAACGTCATCTCTTACGCATTTTATTATTGCGTTTCGAACTAAGCAAGAACCGGTTATGAGTGGGATTAACAGTAGGATTAACAGGAGTGGGATTAACATCAAAAATTTGGAATCCGATGATTGCTAATCTTCCACCGTTATTTCATAAGAAAACATATACATATTATTTAGTACATGAATATTTGCACTGTGCAAAAAATGAATTTCATTAACTTGCGAACTAAAGAATTTTCTTAAAATTTCTGCGAATATTCCGGGTAGTTTTAAGCAAAGATAACAAGATGGGAAACTTAAAAAACATAACCTCAAAAAAAGTTTGCATGTATTAGTGCGATGAAAAATCAACCCTGAATTTTACTCTTGTTCTTCATCGGCCGCAAACTCTCGAAGAAGTCACTTTGCAACCCCTGAAAATAATGCATATTATCTATTTATTATGATATAAATATTTAAGTTTAGTTGCAATAAATTGTTTGCAACCAAAACTGATTACTAAGTCCCTTTATTTTAGTTCATACATGCGTTTAAAGTTTGCCAATTTCTTCAGTTGTTGTATTTGTCAACATTTTTGAAAAATTTTAATTCTACACAAACCCCCGCTATTCGAGGTGAAATTTAAAAAAGGAACGCTCTTGTTCTTCTTCTGCATTTCTCTGCTGAAACTTCGTTTACAAACAAGAAAAATAATGTATGGATTGAGTGTTTGAATATTTAAATCTTTAAGTTATGTTACAGGAATCTGTTTAACACTCAAATAATTACATGCATTTTCTTATTTTAATCTTAATCGCCTGTGTATTGTGTAAGTTGATCGAAAAATCGTGTATATGTGGTAACGGGTAGCGGTCTGGTACTGTTATTGTGTTCAGTCTTCTGTAGTCTCCGCATGGTCTCCAGTGGTTCGGTTCGCGTTTAGGTACTAGGTGAAGTGGAGAAGATGTTTTTGAGTTCGACGGTCTACAAATGCCAGATTTGACTAAAAAGTCGAATTAATGTTTAGCTATTTTCAATTTTGGCAAGTCTAGACGTCGCGGTTTTGTAAATGGTAACTGTCCTTCAGTGAAAATGTGATGTACTGTTTGGTGTTTGACAGGTGCAGTGTAGTCGGGCTCTGTTATTAGTGATGGAAATTTTTTTAGTAGTTCTGTGTATTTGTTGTCGACTGAAAATAATTTTGTTAACGTGGTTTCAGTAAATGCTGAGATAGTGTTGACTGATAAGTTTGTTAATGGGTCGATGAGTCGTTTACGTTTTAGATCTATTAGTAGTCCGTATTTTGTTAAAAAGTCTGCACCTAAAATTGGTCTGGAAATGTCAGCAATGATGAAAGTAAAAGGTAATTCACGTCGTAATTTTAAGTCAAGTGTAAGTAGTTTTTTTTTCGAAAGTCGAAATAGAAGTGCCATTGGCCGCTGTTAAAGTGAGATCTGATTTCTGTTTTGAAATTTTGAATTTGGAGGAAGGGAGTACTGAAACTTCTGCTCCGCTGTCTACTAAAAAGTTCAATTTATTTGTCGGGTCGTAAATAAAGAGACGACGTGTCAGTGTGACAGGTCCATTGTCAGTCGTCGCGACAATGGAGTCATTTAGTTTGTTGTGTTATATTGTGTTGAGTTGTGTTGTGTTGTGTTGTCGTTTTGCGCATATGCACACGGTTGTTCACATCTACGTGCTTCTCTACCGAATTTGTAGTGCTATCGGCATTACCAGTTTGGTCTACGTGTGCGTGATGTCTGTCTTGAGTTTGACCTGTCTCGCTGGTGACCGTGATCTGAAATTATTTTGTGATTTAAGGGCCTCAACTTCTAGTGACAATTTGTTAAAAGCGGTTAATATGTTCGTCGTAGATACCGCTAGCTTTTGTACCATACTCGCTAGTTCGTTAGTATTGGAACCATGGCTTGTTTGTAAAACTGAAACTTCATTCTCACTTATGACTTCCCATAGCTTGTCGGCCATTTTCAAAAGCTCCTCTAGCTCTGTATGGCCTGACCCGGTTAAAGCTATGTTCAGTGCTTTAGGAAGTTTCCTTAGCCAAAGCTTTTGGAGAAAGTCTGGGTCTACCGCGGAACCAGCCAATAGCAATAGTGACCTATAGTATTGGGAAGGTTTCCTATCTCCCATCTCTGTGTCAGCTAGTATTTTGTCAATACGTTTATTTTCGCTGAGAGAGTGGCGTTCAATCAGTATTTTCTTCAAGTTTTCGTAAAGATTGCTTGAAGAAGGTTTCTGAATAAAATCGAGTACCGTCATGATTACTTCTTGCGGGAGAGCTTTAATAAGGTATTCATATTTTGTTTTATCCATCGTAATTGATCTAGACTGAAATTGGATTTCAGCATGTATAAACCACGCCTCTGGACAACTAGTCCAAAACTGGGGTATTTTTACCGATGTCGCGTGAATTTCCGTACGTTTGGACCTCTCGAATGGGTTGATCAGATCGGACTCTAAATATATTAACCTATTTATGTGCCCATCTGCGTGTTGAGAGGGTTGAGGTGAGAGTGAGAGGGGGTGAGTGGAGTGAGGTGGGCGTGAGAGGGGGTGAGTGGGGTTAGGGGGGCGTGAGAGAGGGTGAGTGGGGTGAGGGGGTGTGTGCCTAATACTCATTGTTGTTTAAATGTTAAGATAGTAGTAAAATAATTATATAATTTAAGTGTTCCTATAAGTGTACCTAGGTGTGGTGTAGTGCCTACGGAGTAAAACGATCGGTTTCTTCCGACCCGATCGTTTGCCAACCGTGTAAGAAGCTAAGTGTGTAGTGTAGTGTATATTACCGTTTGTTCCTGTTGTTGTTGTTGCTCTTGTTGTTATTCTTGATGTTGTTGCTGTGGTTTTTGTTGTTAATTCTGCTGCTGCTGTTGTTATTTCTCCTTTGTTGTTGTTAATTCTGCTGTTGTTGCCGTTGTTAATGTTGCTGCTGCTGTTGTTACCTTTCAGTTGTTGTTGTTACTAAGGTTGCTATTGCCTGCGTCACCTTACCGGTAGGTGTAGGGTTTTGATCGTTGTTGTTGCGGCACTGAACTGTGCACTGTACGTGGAGCTGCGGGAGCACTTGAAGTAGGTGTATTGTTAACTGGAAATGTTGCGCTGGTCGATGATTTTATTACAATGGTAGTGTGAAGAAGACGATGATGACGATGACGAAGAGGTGCGTGAGGCAGTAGAGCTATTTGCGATGCCTGAGCACTGATTGTGATTGCTTGCAGGATCGCCAGTTTGGTGCTGTTGGGTGCGCCTGTATTTTTATTTCATAGAGTTTCAAACAACAGTTTTCATTGAACACAAACAACATATATTTTTATTTACAAATTTATTTTTTTACAATCTTCAAGTTTTGATATATTTTTTTATTAATTTATATTTTGATATATAAAAATTGACATCAACAAAAAACATTTTTTAAAATTCAAATTTACAAAAGTAAAGTATTTTGTTTTGTGTAAAATATGTATGTGTATCGTGTGTATGTGATATGCAGACACCACATATTGCATCTGTACAGCATTTAACAAAATAATTTGCGCATGAGACGCTTCCTCCATGAAGTTCAAACGCAAAGTGATTCTCTGCTAGCGTCGTATAAGTTCGGTAACTTCGCACACACGACTTGTATGTGAAAGCCGAGCGGCTCCGTAAGCATCTCGTGAGCATCACTGATCTAGACGCATATTAATGTTTTTTTCTATGCACTTATCATAATTTTTTTCTCTAAAATGAAATTTCAATATATTTACTCACTAGCAATACCCGGAGCGCGTTGCTGCTGCTGCACCCAGCAAGTATATTGGAAATGATAAGTAAATTCAAAACTTTTATTAATCCCTTAGTCTGATACCACGCTCATGTTCCACTGCCCGTTACAGTTTCCCAGTAGCAGACCATCACTCCCAGGTGACACTTCCATTATGAGTTTCAATGTCCTGTGATTTAAGCTTCCATAGCTATTCTGTATAGAGAATCGGGCCACACCCCCTTTTCCAATGCACAAACCGGTTTTCCAGTAGAAAGACTTTGGCAATTAGTAACTCCATACTGAGTTTTATTGTCATGCGACGTTTAGTTCCAATACTATTCAATATCAAAAATTTGACTTGTGTGGTCGAAGCCATAACCCCTTTTCCTATGACCGTCCCAGTTCTCTTGTTTATTTATAAAAAAACTTATTGAATCACAAAATGTCAATTCTATAAAGTAAAAAGTCAGCCGTTTGTTCTTTTTGTTCATTTATAAATTACAGGAGTGTGAGTCATTGTCTCGATCGCTACGTACTCAGTTTTTGGAAATGGAAGAGCGTCTGAGTGGAAAAATAAAATCTGATCTGCGTGAACTTGAGGATAGACTGCTCCAACATAATGATTCATCGCTCAAGCATCTCTCTGAAAAAATTGTGAGCATAGAACTGAAACTCTTTACTAAGATTGAGGCTGAGATGAGTGTCATAAAAGAAGAGTTTGACAAAAAAATCATTGCGATAGAAAAATCACTCAATGATCTTACTCTTCGTTGCGCTGAGATGGAGAAACAGAGTCTACAACAACAACAACAACAACAACAACAAAACCTAAGTAATTTAGAGCGCAACTCTTACAATAACAATTCTGATGTTTCCTCTGATGCTGTGCTATTTGGGCTTCCGTTTTCCGATGATGAAAATTTAAAGGCTATTTTCAATCAAATATGTCTCTTCATAAATTTCCAACCACCCCATATAAGAGATATTTTTCGCATCAAGTCGAATCCAACCAACTCCAATTCTCTCGTCATCATTAAATACTTTTCGTCATACGATCGCAATCGTGTGCTCAAAGCTTTCGGCGAATATCGTAGACGCACAAAATCGGCCATCAATCTTAAAGATGCAGGTTTTGACTGGCAAAATAATGTTTTTCTACATGAAAGTCTTAACGTTGAAAGTCGTAAGCTTCTGCAAGCAGCAATTGCTTACAAACGTAAACAACATATTTTTAATGCTTTCTCCTTCCGTGGCTCGGTATTTATCAGGAAGGAGAAAAATTCTGATGGTATTCGCATTTGTAATCTGGAAGAGCTCAAAAATGCAATATATGGCACTTGCACAGTTAATGCGCCGGAGGTCTAAGCTGAAGCTGTTATTGTTTTATAAGTTTATTATTATTTATATAATCATTTTTTATACATTTTTATACTTTCTGATCTGTTTATTTTCTAACCTTTTCTTCTTTTACACTCTTTTCTTCTTTTCTAATTTGTCTAAACACAACTCTCCGGTAGCTTTTTCTTCTTTTCTCTGCGCTAGGTTCTAGGTTTTCGTCCACTGGCGCTGATGAGAATCATAAAACTATGATTCAAGTTTTGTGTAAACAACGCTGTGGCTTGAATGTTGTACATTTTAATGCTCGCAGTTTAAACATGTCCAAATTAGACTACATCAAATACATATTTGAAGACTCGTTAGTGGATATCATTTGCATCTCTGAGACTTGGTTATGCAATGAGATAAGTGAAGCAACCTGTCATATAAATAACTTTAATATTTACAGAAATGATCGGAATGGTAAAAGAGGTGGAGGTGTTGCAGTCTACTATAAATCTAGTCTGAATGCTATAGTTGTTAGTCAATCTAGTGGTCCTGGTATAGAATTTCTAAATATATGTGTCTCTGATAGCAATACCAAAATTTTAGTATCTTGTGTGTATAATCCCAATAGATGTTTTTCTGTTGATCCATTGTTTTCGACCTTAGCTACTTGTGTTGTGGACTATGACTTGGTGATAGCATGTGGTGATTTCAATATTAATCTTCTCAGTAACGACCTTGGGACAGAACTTTTATACGAAAAGACATCGTTATTGGGATTATCTGTAGTAAATGATATTACGCCCACTAGGTTCTGCAATAATACTACTCCAAGTCTTCTTGACTATTTCATTGTTTCGGATATATCTGTTGTCTCTCTTTTTGATCAATTGTCTTTTGTCTCTGATCATGATTTAATTTTCTGTTCGTTAAATGTTACTTTATCTCGTAATGCTACTTCTAATACCTTCACATATCGTGATTTTAAACGTATCCACTATTCGTCACTATATTATGATATGTCAATGATGAGTTTTAATGAGTGCTGGCTTCACAGTGATATTAATGGCAAACTTAATTCTCTTTTAACCCCTGTTAAATATCTGTTTGAAAAGCATGTTCCACTTCGTACATTAAGAGTTAAAAATGTCTCCTGTCCTTGGCTTACTCAGTATGTTCTTAATTTCTTAAAACAAAGAAATAAACTTTATAAAATATGGAAAAGAAGCCCAACGCCAGACAACTGGGAATTGTTCAGATTGGCTAGAAATGAGGCTGTTCTTAAAACTAGGCAAGCTAAAAAGCAATACTTCACTGATAAATTGAATCTTTCTCTTCCACCTAAAACCTTATGGAACAACATTAGAAAACTTGGGATACAAAGTCTTAACTCCAGTGAGTGTAATGTTAACCCTGATGTACTAAATGATTTTTTTGTTGACTCGGCTGTTATGTCCAGTAATAGTCTACCTTCTTGTCTGTCCATCTGTAGTCCGTCCATTATACAATCTTTCAAGTTTACTCCGGTTAATGAGTTAGAAGTTGGCAAATGTGTAGGACTCATAAAATCAAATGCAGTATCTGAAGATGGTATTCCGATGAAGTTCTTGAAGCTATTACTGCCGCATATAGTGAGTCCTCTTACCCATATTATAAATCATTGTTTTGTGTCATCAATATTCCCTGACTTATGGAAAATTGCTATCATACAACCGGTTGCAAAAAAACAAAACCCTTCTGGGGCTAATGATTTTAGGCCAATAAGCATTTTATCGCCATTGGCTAAGGTATGTGAGAAACTTATGGCTCAACAAATCAGTAACTATTTATGTAAAAAGAAATTGTTATCTCCATTGCAGTCAGGATTTCGTACAGGGCATGGGTGTTCTTCTGCAATAGTTAAGGTAGTTGATGATATTAGACCTAATTACGATGCTGGTTTTATGACTTTGTTATGCCTACTTGATTTCTCTAAGGCTTTTGATAAAGTTAACCATTCTTACCTATGTCAGAAGCTTAAGTGTTTTTTTGGTTTCAGTGATAGTGCTACTAATCTTATGTCTAGTTACTTGTCCAATAGATTACAACGTGTCAAACTGGGTCAACAAACATCAGAATATAAAGTAATCTCAAGTGGTGTCCCCCAAGGCTCCATTCTTGGCCCTCTGCTTTTCTCCCTTTTCATAAATGATATTTTTTGTGTGTGTAAGCATGCATCAGTACATGCATATGCTGATGATGTTCAGCTTTATCTTTCTAGACGAACTGGACTTCTTGATGACCTATGCTCTAGATTAAATGAAGATCTCTTTAGGATCCATGAATGGACTAAGTATAATGGTCTGCAACTTAATGTTTCGAAATCGTATGTCCTGCCCATTTGTAAAAATAAAACATGTGTTGATTATGTCCCTGATCTGTTCATTGGGCAGAAAAAGCTAGTTGTTGTATCCAAAATAAAAAATCTGGGTTTCTACATTAACTCTTCTTTATCCTGTGTAGATCATGTTAACAGTGTAGTACAAAAAGTATACTATATTCTGCGTAATTTGAGAATGTCGTCTAGTGTAACTCCTGTCAGTGTTAAACGTAGGTTAGTCATACAACTTATTTTGCCAGTAATAACGTATTCAGATGTGGTTTATAGTAGGCTCGACTCATCCTCTCAAATGAAGTTGCAAATTGCGTTCAATTACGCTACACGTTATGTATATGGGCTACGGAAATTTGACCACCTTTCAACCTATAGAAACGCCTTACTTGGTTGTGACATAATTGCTTACCTTAAAGCAAGAAACTGCATTTTTCTGCACAAACTTATACTTGAAAAAACACCTAACTACCTGTATGAAAAACTTCAGTTTTGTGTATCCAGAAGAAGCCTTGTTCTCATTGTTCCTAGATATAGTTCGCTAACTTCGTCTAATTTATTTTTCATCAATGCCATTAGACTGTGGAATGCTCTACCTCGTAGGTTAAGAGGAATCTGTGGGAGAGGTGTTTTTAGACAATCTATTTTATCCTTCTATTCTTCTCCTTAGTCTATCTTTCTTCTTTTTTCTTTATCTTATGCTATATAATCTCCTGAACTTATTTAAGCTCAACTTTAATTAATCGTGTTTTTAATTTTTATATTTAAGTATTGTTGATGTAATTACCTTTATATTAGGAAAATGACAACATGTTTTCTACGTTTTTCTCAATTAATCCAGTTAAATTTTATTTTTTGTTTTGTTTTTGTTTTGTCAATTTCAATTGAGCTCAACTTTAATTAAGTTTTAATTTTAATTTAATTATTTTCAGCTTACATTTAACATATTAGAACAGGCCTAATCAGAGAAATGAATAAAAGGGCCAAAGCCTAATTAAGAAAGATAATCGCCTGATTAAAATAAACAACAAAATACATTAACAACAACAAAAGCGAACATGTTAGCGTCATCACCATCGACGGCAACCTAATTTGTTGCTTTTTGCAAGTGCAAAGAATGTATTGATAAAAAAATCTCAAAAACAAAATGCATACGCGACAAGCATGCGTAGCAGAACACGAGATCGTCTGAATTTCTATTCCACTAACAAAACACACGCACAACAACAATGTTGTATGTTTGGTGGTCGCGCCGCACGCTTGTGCGTTTCGAGGCGTATGTTGTTGTTGGTTTTAATAGTTAATTTTCGCAAATGCATTTCGTCGTGAATTTGGCGCAAGAAAAATGTGAGTTTTATTTAATTTTAATAAAAGGGCCAATTATTACAACAAGGGCCACAAGGGCCACCTTTGTGATTAGGCCTGTATTAGAATGTACTTCGATCCAATTAGCTTTAAGCGCAGCAAAGTATTTATTTATTTATTTATTTATTTCATCAATCAGAGTGGCACTCTTATAGACTACTACATTAAGTTACTTATTTATAAATTTATTTCTAATAAAAATGTACATAGATATTTAAATCAATTGATTTATTAAAATACCATGACGATAATAAATTCTTTGCGCGATACTCTATAAACTATTACAAAAAATCAAAATAGTTATAACAACATGTAAACCAATAAACAACAATTTGCCAATGAATACATAAATAAAATTTAAAATAAAAAATTTGACAAAGAAACATATCAACTTCAAACATCACGTGCTATCATGATTAACGTTAAGTTGTCCTTAAAGGATTTACGTGAAACATTACTGAAGATATCACAGATAGATAAGATAGAGTTGACTTCAGTAATGCATCGTGCAATTGGTTTATTTTGAGCATAATTAGATCTATAGACCGCCTCTCTAAAATGGAATTGACTGCGGAGATGACGAGGAGGAGTAAAAAAATCCAGCTTAGCTAATAGTTCAGGACATTTAATGTTATTGTGTATAAGGTCCCATATAAAAATTATGGAAGAAATCTTACGTCTTAACGAGAGTTCAGATAAATTGACAAGTGCACAACGAGTGGTATATGAGGGCATGTCCGGGTCATTCCAATTAAGTTTGCGCCACATAAACCTCGTGAAATGTCTTTGGACTGTCTCAATTCTTTTAGATTGAAGCAGATAAGATGGATTCCAGATTATCGAACAATATTCAAGATGAGGTCTTACTAGAGATGAATAAAGTATTTTAAGAGTGTACGGATCTGAAAAATCCTTTGTGTTCCTTTTTAAGAATCCCAACATCGAGTTAGCTTTCGCAATAATTGAATCAATATGGTCTTTGAAATTGAGTCTAGAGTCAAGAAGAACCCCTAAATCTTTCTTCATTGTAACTCTATCCAAACTAGTTGACTGAATTTTATAGTCATAGAGAATAGGAGAAGTAGACCTTGAGAAAGTAAGCACCTGGCACTTCTTAATGTTCAGGGGAAGGTCATTCAGGAGGCACCATTTGGAGATAGCATCAATGTCCATCTGAAGTAGTGTGGAATCAACTACCGACTCAGTAGAATGAAATAGTTTAAGATCATCAGCGAACAAAAGGCATTCCGAGTGCTTAATGACATGGGGAAGATCATTGATGAAGAGAACGAAAAGAAGAGGGCCTAGGTGACTGCCCTGGGGGACGCCGGACGTAACTAATATCGGAGATGAGTAGCAGTTATTAATTTTAACTATTTGACGACGGTTTGAAAGATAGGACTCTATCCAATCCAGTAGATGTGAATGAAAACCTAATAAAGAAAGTTTAAACAATAGAGATTTATGATTCACTTTATCAAAAGCCTTAGCGAAGTCAGTGAAGATTACGTCGGTTTCGACTTTTTTGGAAAAATTATCTATAATGAAATTACAAAATATATTTAAATTAGTAGAAGTCGACCTACCAGATATGAATCCATGTTGTTTATTGGAAATTAAATTTCTAACCGAAAAAGATAGTTTTTCACATACGATTTTTTCAAATATTTTAGGAATACACAAGAGATGACAATTGGTCTATAGTTGCAGACATTCTGTTTAGGACCAGACTTATGAATCGGCACTATAGTAGACATTTTCCAAGCATCCAAGAAATTACCAGTTTTTAAGGATTTATTGAATATTTGCGTGAGAGGCTGAGCTACCCCTGAGGCACACACCTTAAGTATAATATGGGCAATTCCATCTGGACCCTCAGTAGAAATAGGTTTAAGGTTCAACAGAGCTGTTTCAATATCATTGACTTCTAAACACAGATTACCCAAATTCAAAGGAGTTATCGCATTCCTTGTACCGTCACAACACTGTGCAGCTGATGCCGCGGAGTACACTGATTTAAAATAGTCAGCGAAAAAATTGCAAATAGATATCGAATCATCAGAGCAAGATGTATTGTAACACATAGAGTTAGGGAATCCACTAGAGTTTCTCTTGTCATTAATATATGACCAGAAAAATTTGCTATTCAGTTTGAGCTTCTCCTCAACAGAAGTTATATGAGCTCTAAAGAGAAATTTATTTAAGATATTAAATTCCTTATCACAGTTTAAGTACATGGATTTTAATAGTTCGTTATCTCTATTGGATCTAAATTTCTTATAAGATTTATTTACTCTATTTTTCAAATTGCTAAGTCGATTATTGAACCAAGCTGGATTTTAGAGCTCCTTGATCGAATTTTAGGAACAAAACTACACACTGCAGATTTCATAACAGACAGAAATAACGAATACATTTCAGTTAGATCAAGACCAAGAAAGGCGCTATCCCAGGAAAACATTTCAAGAAAGTTATTAATTGCATTGAAATTCGCACGTTTATAATCATTAAAAAATACATCAGGACTAGAAAGTTTCTGATACTCAAGGACATGAAATTCTACCATCAGAGGCACGTGATGTTGAGACTTTTTTACAAATTCAGTTAAAGGACGCTCGAGGCAAACAGCAAATTCTTTGTCAGTATAAATTAAGTCAAGGATGCGTTCAAGATCATTATGAATACAATTTATCTGATTCAAATCAAATTGACAAAAAAAAAAATCAACTAAAAGCGCATCAGTATCAGAAGTAACATTAAGAGGTGTAAGATAAAACTCATCACAGAGAGGTTTCCATATAAGATTACTTAAGTTAAAATCACCCGTAATTATCACATGTTGAGATTGACTAAGATTATCGAGAAATAGCCTACAATTCTCTAAATGTATACAATATAAGTCTATAGAGCTCATTGGGGGCAGATAGCTAGCAACAACAAAGAGCGAGAAATTACTATTAAAATTCACCTTAAGAATTAATTGGTCAACATCATACATGTTCACTGAACTTGACTTCAAATGCGGTAACGGAATTTGATGACAAGAAAGATTACTGCGAGTTGCGATAAGCACCCCGCCACCACGCGATAAACCAGTAGTATTAGGACAACGATCCTTGCGAAAAATATTAAACGAAGCAGAATCAAATATTTCGGAACTTAAATGATTTTCAGTTAGCCAAGTTTCAGTGAACACAATAATGTCATATTGGAGAGAATGAGAGGATAAGAACAAATTTTGCAATTTTGTTCGTATCCCCCCAACATTCTGATAATATAGAGAATACTTAGATTTAACCACCGTTGGCTCCTCCCGCGGCGTAGTAATGTTTAATAGTTTTTTGACTGCCTTTGAGGTGATCTGTTGTATCTCTCCCGAGGAACGAATTCATGAACGACCATTCCATTTGGCCAAAAGTCTCTTGATAGAAGCATTTCCAAGATTGAGGCTGGTACATAAACTTTGAATGATGAGAAATCCCTTTGCACGTATGAATTTAATTTTGTGCAATTTATTGAAGATGAAAAAAGTGGCAGTTTCTTTATTATATAAGAGACAACTGCTTCAGCTCTAGTTGCTAGTGCTAGTCGAGACAAGAAAATAATTTTGCGTTCCAACCGTGGAACCACAACCAGATCACACTCCGATGGCGAAGAGCGAGCAATACTTCCAGTAGAAATCGACAAAGCATTCGGAGATAACGTTAGCGCATCAGGATTATTTATATTCAAAATACTTATAGTCGTATCAGTTGGTGATGAAATTAGGTTCGAGCATGAAGCGTTCTCAATAGCTTGATTATTGATTGAAAAACCGGGAGCATCTAAATGCAGTGATGAAGATAACTGAGGAGTATTTGCAGAATTCCCAGGCGGACATAGATAGAAGTTCTTGTTTAACTTATTAGCAGGCAGCGGCAGCGGCAGCGAATGAGCAGACAACGGTGCCACAGCGACTCCAGATTCCAAATCAACCGCAGCAGAACTGACAGAAGATATAGATGTTTCGGAGGTTAAAGCTTGCGAAATGGGGCTGGATTCAACCCTAATAACAGTATGACCTTCTCCACCCTTATTAGGTTTAGATTTTGAACGCGTAGTCTTCTTTCCAGGCTGCACAGGGTCCTCTGCCCCAACAGCTTCAACAACAATGGCATTATCATACAGATTATTGCATTTATCGGCATGGCTTAAAACAATTTTTTGCAGACGTGCAACATCATCAACAATTGCGACGGACGATTTCATCAACTCCGTCAAATACGATAACAGAGTGCTTGTAGAAACTTTGCGACATTTTGTACATAGCCATTGGAGCCCATTTTTTACAGTACTAGACAGGGCATCACCAATCCTAGCAGATAAGCCAGCACACTTTGCATGGAAGATTTTGGAACAGCCAGAGCAAGAGATGAAGACACTGACAGTATCCCACTCTGACTTGCAGATTTCACATGCAGTGCACATAATCACATTCAGATTGAGGTTATGTTGTCACAAAAGAATAGCTTATTGCAAACAAAACGATTATAAAGTTAGCAGCAGCAATTAATTTAAGAATAATATTAGCAGGCAGTTAAATTGTTAATAAAATATAAAATTAGCAAAGAAACGCGGAAAATAAGCGACTTTTTGTGAATAAAAAGAGCAATTTACGCAGAACAAAGAAAAGCCGATGTTAACAAAAGTTAATAGAGTTGCCAACCTATTAAACCTGGTTTTCTTGTGTTATATTGTGCTAGAATTTGTGCCTGATAGACACCAATTCTAGACATACTAGACTTACCAAGAACATCAGATGAAGGCATATTACAAACTGCATTCGATATGTGCATGAATCAAATGGAACACATATTTTATGCGAAGATTTTTTAAAATTTGTACCGGCAGCTTTGAACACAGGTTAAGTTTTTTAATTTTTTATTTGACACATCGTATACATACTTGTATAGATGATGATCTTGCCAAACTACTTTTTGAAAATCTTCAGCAATGTAACCTGGAAGTTCCATTCTTCATCGCTCAAGGATACGACGGAAAAGCAATATGTCTGGCAGACTTAAAGACCTTCAAGCAATCATAAGAGAAAAGGATGCACTACACGCTCTCTACGTTCATTGCGTGGCTCATTCCTTAAATTTGGCAATGTCTTTTACTAACCAAATACCAGCCATGAGAGATTGTCTGAACACAATCGAAAAGTTTACGATTTTTTAATACATCAAAATTAAATGTTTTTTTAGAAAATGATAATTTGTAAATGAACAAGTAAAAACATCAAATATCTGTTTTCTATCCGTTCGTGCACTAAATAAAAAAGGTGCACTAAATAAAAATTTTCATTTAATAATTAAATATATACAGCCGTGGACACATAAATAGCACAAAAATACATGTAGAGTGTTTCACATGAATTTAAATAAAATACATAGAGGAAAACAAGAATTTATTTTATAGTATTTGAGTTTAAACATTAAAAACTTAAAATCAGTAGTAACTTTTTAATTACGAAATAAAAATTAAAATATTAATCAAAAATCTGAAATTGCTCCTTAGCTGAGGTGGACATACAAATAGCACAATTTGGATTCTGAAAAAAAGACATAGTATTTTATTTTTATTTTACAATGAACTTACGAATATGCTTACTAGTAGTTGGTACTGTATCCCGAATTGTCTAAAACAGCCCGACATCTTCGTCCCATACTCTCCACAAGCTTCCTGACCTTATCCTTCGGAATAAAGTACCAAGCCTTCTCAATTCCACTCCATAACTTATTTAAATTTCGAAAATTTTGGTGGCTTATGCTGACCTTCACATCATTACATAAATTTTCTATGGGATTGAGGTCTGGGATTTGAGCCGGCCAATTCAAAATATTTATTTTTTCCTTTTTTAGCCAGTCAATCACAACCTTTGCCGTGTGTTTTGGATCATTATTGTGCATAAAAGTCCACCTAAAAGGCATGTTCTCATATGCAAATGGTTCATCTGGTTATTAAGAATATCTAAATACATATTTCTGTCCATTATTGCTGGTATACGAAAAATTGGCCCAACGCCGTGCCAGGAAAAAGCTCCCCAAGCCATTAAATTTCCTCCTCCATGCTTTAATAATTTTTTGTATACTAAGGATTCAACTCTTGTCGTTTGGGGCGCCGAACAAAAGCTTTTTCCATCTGATCCAACCCTATTAAATTTAGTTTCGTCAGTCCAGAGCACGTTCTTCCGAAATTGGTCTTCTTTATTCACATGGGCCCTTGCAAACGTTAAACGATCCTTTAAATTTTTTTTTGTTAAAAGCGGCTTCTTCGGCTAATGCGTCCATAAAGATTAGCTTCATGTAGTCTCCTAGATACTAGTTTTCTTGAAACGTTAAAGTTATTTTCTTCACATATTTACCTCATAATTTGCTTTGCTGACTTGAAAGGATCAGCCTTACTTTTGCGAACTATAAGTCTATCAGTAGAAGCGGTTGTTTTACGCGGTCTAGGATTGCGAGGCTTATTCTCGAAATTACTTGAACCATTTGATTTAACCAGCTTGATTGCATTATAGACCATTTTGCGCATTATAGACCATTTTTTGCCTTTTCGACTCAGTTCGTGAATTATATACCTTTTTTCCGGAGTAAAATGTTTGCCACTACCCATTTTATTTAGGATCGGCGAAATTAACTGAATACAACTCTTAAATTTTTAAAAACACCCGATCTTGTTAACTTTTATTCACCAACTAACATTTGTGCTATTTATATGACCACAGCAGAAAGATATGGCCTGAGAAAATAAAAGTAAGTAACGGTACATCTCTCTCGGAGTTTTAAACAACGTCACACTTGGTTTTCAAAAAATTATAACTACAGTTAATGAATGCATTATTAGGTTCACACGAAACGTTTAAAAAATAAGTTGACATTTGTGCTATTTATGTGTCCATGGCTGTATATCTAAAACAGTGGTGTCGTGGCAGTGAGCTGGATTAAAAATTAAAAACAAAAAAATTAGATCTTCGATGGCGACGAAAAAATGAAAAACAAAAACAACATGTGTACACTCAGCTAATAGTCATTAAAAAATAAAAAACAAGTAAAATTGAAAATGTCACAACAAAAAACTAGCCATCACTTGAGTGTGTGCTATTAGAAAATACCAACAAAATATACACAGCATCAATAACCTTGATATCTTTCGACGCGAGCAAACAACAACAATGCTATGCACACTTTTTTTCTTCGAATTACAACAAACACAGAAATATTGAAATTGTTGTAAGTGAGCTAAAAGAGCTAATTGAGCTATGGGATTTACAACTCTGATCTAAAATGTTTTTAATTTGCTAAAAGGACTTACTAAACATGAATATATACTAAAAGGATTAAATATACTAAAGGATTTTCGTTCCTTTTTCAAGTTACAGAAATTGACAAATAAGCTGAAGAATTCAAAACCGTTAACTTTTACGGTAAATTTCTTGACGTTAGTACTTTTAAAGTTTTTACAGAGTTGTAAATGTGAAAGTTATATATGATTCATTAGGTTCCATTCAGCCTCTAAATGCTTTAGAATTATATAGCTGCCCGGATAATTTTTCAAACATATACGTGCTATTAAAAATTTAAGCTACACTGCCAGTGTCCACAAGCCCGCCAGAGCATAACTTTTCAACTTTGAAGGGGATAAAAACAATCCAAAGAGGATAAAAACAATATATTTCTTTATTAGCAAAATTTTTGTAGTAACTTATATTTTTCAAATGTAGGGCTGATAAAATGGGTTGATAGCACTCGCGATTCATCGAGACCATGCTACAATTATATAAAGGGTTTTCCATTAAGGACTTGACAACTTTTTTTTAAATGAAACGCAAACCATTTGAGATATTTCAAAAACTTTATTATCGGCTTGAAGTACAATCAAAACATTTATGGATGGAACTCGACTTCGTTCATATGGCCATTCGGACGTTCGGTTGATTGGACCCAATTTTCGACGACTCGGCCACACATTTCGGACGAAACAGCCGCTATTTCGCGTTCAATATTGCCTCTGAGCTCTTCCAACGTCGTCGGCTTGTTGGCATAGACCAATGACTTGACGTAGCCCCAAAGAAAATAGTCTAGAGGCGTTAAATCGCACGAACGAGGTGGTCAATTGACTGCCCCATTTCTTGAGATACGATTGTAACGTGTGCTGTTTGGCTTGTGGCACCGTCCTGTTGGAACCACATGTCGTCCAAGTCCATATCTTCCAATTCGAGCCAAAAATAATCGGTAATCATGGCGCGTTAAGGATGGCCATTCACAGTAACGTTACGATCGTTATCGTCTACAAAAAAATATGGTCCAATGACGCCGCCGGCATGCAAACCGCACCAAACAGTTATTTTTTGTGGATGAAGTGGTCATTCATGAAGCACATGTGGATTTTCACCCGGTCATTAAAGATAATTTTGCGATGAAATTCATCATCTAAATTTTTATAATTTGCAGACGTTGTTCGTTCGTGTACTTTACCATGATGAAAATTTTGAGTTTACTTAATAAATTGACAGTGACAGTTCGATGATTAGTGAAAAGATCCGTGCAGAAATTTAATTATTAATTTGATTATAAAAAATTATAAAAATTAAAGTTCACTTTTTTACGATTTTTACAAAAAAAAATGTTTATCTATGTTTGTCACGAAAATAAATTTCATCCCCTCCCATTGTAAAAAGCCATCTACGCCACTGCGGCCTAGTAACCAATAGAGTTCTTGATTTTACATGTTGAATTGTTTGCGTGTGAAATTTTTATATATATAATTGATATATCATAATTTTTGATTCTGCAGAAAGACCTAGTGGTAAAATTGATTTCTGATATCAATAGTACATCGATAAATTTAGTTTTTGAGAAAATTTCAACGACATTGGTATTGCTGGAGAGCCCACTGCTGTTCCACTGCTGGCGCAGATTTAATTGCATAATTTAATAACGAGAACTGACATCATATTCAACAAAGTATTTGTCAGCTCTAACTGCTTAATTAATAAGGCTTAAATTTTTTGCATGATGTTTGATTCATATTGGTTGTTTTTATTTTTCAAGGCATCTTGGGTTTTGGTTATTTTTAGTATTGTTATTCGCTGCGCTTCTAAAGTCTAATTATGTTAAATTGTTCATATTTAAGTCAATTAGATCGAGAACGTTCTTTGACCTCGTAACATTTATGCGTTTGGCTTTAATAAGCTTTTTGTAGACTTCGCAGCCCTTGTAATTGGCAGTGTGCACTTATTCGCAGTTAGTCGAGTCCATATTTAACAAAAACATTTAATTTTTAACCTTAATATTTGAATACGGCCTTTCATTACTTATATTGAAAACAAATTTTTGAGCTCTAGGCCAATCATGTTGACAACAAGACAACATGACGAACAAAGAAGGCAACAACCAACAACAACAACAACGGCTCTGTATAGAGCAAATCACTCAGCTTGACTATACAGACTGTTTCATTGGCCGCTACACCAAAACATCAGTAGCCTTTGTATGACTTTACACTGTGATCCACTCAAGCTACTTAGCTTCTACTTATACTGCCAATATGCCGAGAAAGTTGCCCGGAATTTTTTTTTGGCAGAGAACGCTTGAATTTTTGTAACTAGCTGTGTGATTTGCTCTTTACAGAGCCGTTGTTGTTGTTTTTGGTTGTTGCCTTCTTTGTTCTTCATGTTGTCTTGTTGTCAACATGATTGGCCTAGAGCTCAAAAATTTGTTTTCAATATACATTTCATTTCAGTTATTTTTCCTACGATATGACTTAGTATGTCCAAACTGTTTGCAACGATAACATTGTGGGATATCATTAAATTTCATCGGAGGCTCAATATTAAGAAGCACTTTAGTTTCATAAGTTTGTTTATTTGGTTTAGGCTCCAAATCAATAAAAAAGATTGGGAAAGAAAAGGAACACTAAATTATGAACATAATTTAGCTTGAATACTGATAACACATTCGAAAAAAAACGAATTGGCTATTTCAGCCCTTCCAATAACTTTGACCGAGCTTTTTTTGATCAAATTGTGTTGTGCAAGTTATTGAAAGTTTGTATTATTGAGCTGGATCTATTAGTTTTATGCCGGCCCCGAACGGTTACTGGCATGTTCTCAAAAAGCTTTACATGGCATTATTAACTCTGAGGTTTGCCGAGAAGTGACGGCTGATAAGAAAAATTAAATTCAATTGAGCAAATTTTGTGTTAGCTAGGGTTCGAACCAGAGAACAGCAATTATGTGTTTCTGACTTGTGATACACTCACCAAAAAAGAGGTATAAGTGTATATAAGCTAAGCGATAGTTCCGCTGAGCACACCCTCAATAATGCAGTGAATTGTATGTGTATCTTTCGTACATCCGAGGAGCACATTTTGCTATTCGGCGGTACTACAAGGAAAAGTTGCTGAATGACGAAAACACCACCTCAACCACAGACGTCATTCAACTCTGAATTACCGCGAAAAAAAACCAATGCCACCGCGCTGATTCATAACACAATAGGTATGTTTCCGTACACAATCTCGAGTAAAAATCGATTAAAGTTCCAGCAGAGAGTGTAAAAGGAAATTTGAGAAAAGTGTCAAAAGTACGGAAACGACTTCTAGCTAGTTTCATGCACAAAAACAGCTGATTGCCTTTAAAACGTAAACAGCGCCAAATTTATTTACGCCAATAATAAACTTTCAAATTAATTTATTTTTCATTTATTTATACTTACTAGTAAACCCATACAACGCAAAAGCGCCGTAATCCATGGCCGTAATATAAGAAGTCAAGATATGTGTTTGGATGTATTCTATGATTTTTACTTGGTTGTTTGCAAGCGCTCTTTTAAGAAAAGACAGACAACAGCTAAATGTGAGCTGAAAATTGCAATAAAAAACTTGTATCTTGGTTGCGAGCGTTCAGAGCGGCTTGCGTGAGCCATGGTGTAATAATAAGAAGGTGTTGGTGAGTTTGACACTTCTCTCTCAAAAGATAAATTTATTTCGCCCCTCTTCTGTCAAAAACGGCTGATGGTGAATTGAAATGAAAATAAATCAGCTAACGTGTAGTCGATGCAGTTGAGGTATTGAACATTCTTTCCTGGCATTCAATATTTTCTTCAAGCAGTCGATGTGAATGCAAGACAATTTGCTTGCTGGCCAAAGTTTCATGTCGGTGGCACTTTTTTGATAAAATGACAAAACCATTCAATGGCGAACTTGGCAAATGGGCGAAGACAACTGCAAAAACTTTTTGTCAACACAACATGGCACAATTAACTGCATTAAATATTTATTTATACTTTATTCGCACAATAATCTATAAAAACGTTAACAGATCATCATCAAACAAATAATACAATTTGACAACCATCAACAGTTCCGCTCTTCCGCTCACAATTTTTTTGACAGAAAGTAAGCTATTCATGGTGTCGTCAAAAACTCACTAACACCTTATTATTATTACACCATGGCGTGAGCTATACATTTTTCTGACTTTCATTACGTTGTTTACAGATGCTCCATTACGAAGTGACTGAAGAGAGTGAAATGTGAGCAGCGAATAGTTTTGCTCTGAGTTTGAAAACGATGTTCTCAGCTGCTCTATTAAGAAAAGAAAAAGCAACATAACAACAACTATTTACAAACTTTAATACGCTTGTTTCGAACAAATTAGTTTATTTGCCCGTTGGTTATTATAACAAGCACTTGGAACTTGTTATAATTTGTTGGGTTCTTTTTTTGTTATTACAACAAGCACTTGGAACTTGTTGTAATTTTGTTGGTTTTATATGTTCACAACAAGCAATTGGAACTTTTTGTGATTTTGTGGTTGTTAATAGTTTAACTTGGTTAACTAAACACCTTGTGGAGTTGTAAGAATTGTACACTCAGCTTATTGATGAATTTACAGCTTATATATGTACAAATATGCTAGTGTTAGCATTATTGATTAAATTAACAGAAATTGATCGAGTTGATCTCGTCTTTTAGTCGGTGTCGGAAGTGTTTTGTGTGTTATTGTTTTTGTGATTTTTGCTTTGTTTTTGTTAGTGTAGTTATTGTATATTGCTTTCAGGTAATTGTGATAATAATTCAAAATTAACATTTACACAGCGTGTTATGTTTGTATTTGTAGTGGTTATTTTAATTATTGAATATTAATATTTATTAAATTTGTTTAAATTAATTATTTTACACAAACAATTCCTTGTTTAGCTGACAAACTTTTTTTAAACTGCATGCTTGCTTGCTTGATGTGTTTTTTTTTTTCATTCCTCTTTGTCCGTGCTTTGTTTTTCTTTTTAGCGTAGTGAGTGTTGTTATTGTTTCTTAACGGTGCACTCACTTCGTTGCTCAGTACATAAAATAGCTTAACCCTATAAGCACATTTTGCACTTGCTAAATTTTGCCAATGGATTATTTTTCTGTGGAAAATATTGCAGCTTGTTCTTTGAACGAGCTATGCAGAAGCCAGAATATTCTGAACCCCATGTTCAGTTGTTCTGGCCCATGTGGGCAAATGTTTCACGCGAATTGTGCGGGTATTTCCAAATCGTGCTTAGACGATTTAATGTCTGTAAGATCAGGTCTTCGTTGGTACTGTGCTTCGTGCAGGGCTCTTTCCCCAGATGAGCTTTATTCAAAAATTAAGCTTTTTGGTGAAAGTCTTAACTTGCTAAATAACAATTTTAGAGAAATTGTTACATTTTATAGCGAAGTTAGTGACACACCCAGTATCAGCGTCTACAATGAATGTTCTTCACCGGAAAACATCTCGCCTTCTTTGTCTCAGACCATCTCTTCCGGAACGCAAACAAACATTCAGTCTGAGGAAGACCAGAATATTTTAAAAAAGAAGAGGAAGAATAAAAATAAAAATAATAAGCGTCGCAAGACGTCTTCAAACCCTCCTCAGGCTAAGCAGCCCTCAGCTATGCCTTCAATAAATAATGCTACAATTATTTCTTCTCCTCCATCTTATACTCCTCCATTGGCTAATAGACCAATTTTAATTTCAACTGAGCCCAATAACCCAATAATTAATTTAAGGGCAGTGTCGAGGCGAAAACTCTTATTCATTTCACGTCTTCAGTCCGACACAACAACTGAAAATGTATTGACGTTTGTCAAACAAAATATTTTATTTAGTCAAAATGCATTCTGTTCATGCAAAAAAATTGGCAACAAGCCTTCCCACGCCTCCTTTATTCCAACGATTGCAGCTGAAGAGTTTTCATCTGTTCTTAACTCTAAAATGTGGGCTGATAATATCATCGTTTCTGAGTTAACGCCTAAAAATAAGTCTAGAAGGACGAACAAAATCGCCCATCAGACCAAAAAAACTAAATAAGTTATCCCTTTACTATCAAAATGTAAGGGGATTACGTTCTAAAACACGCGACATATTTTTGGCGTCTCAGAATTTCTCTGAGGATATTATCGCGTTAACAGAAACATGGCTTAACGGAAGCATTATTGACTTGGAATTGTTTGACAATAGTTTTGAAGTTTTTAGAAGGGACAGACACACTGACAATATTTCTGCTGTTGGTGGTGGTGTCCTTTTAGCTGTAAGGAATTCCTTCGGCAGTTCCTTAATTGATATTCCATGCTGTTCTAATATCGAACTGATATGCGTTAAGGTTACACATTGTAATTCCAATGTATACGTTATTAATGCGTATGTTCCCCCAAAGAGCAATGCAGAAGTCTATTCAAGCCTTGCGGCTTGCATAGAATATATCATGAATTCCATGTCACGCACTGTTACTTACAGCTTGCGAATAATTGCAACTGATTTACTTAAGAAGAAATTTTTGCGAAAACTGGTTTGCAATTTTTATTAATTAATTTTACGGTCTATTTAAAATGTGTAAAGGTTTTATGAATCCACTTATGAATTTCGGTGATATTAAGCAAAATGTAGCGTACGCACGTGCTACAAAATTTTCCCCTTAAAAATTTGATGTCAGCTTCTATCTGAAATTTCTGCGAATTGACTTCAGATAGAATTTTCATATTTTTTTACAGCAATAAGAGGTTATCCTAAATTATATTAGTAGTTAAATTATTTGAAAAAAAAAAATTATAAAACAATTTTTTCAACTTTAAACACCGTCACGCACATGTTACATTCGTCACGCACAATTACACCGTACGTTCATTACTGTTACCTTCGACCATATTTACTAAAAACTGAAATACAAAACAAAAGGATTAAAAATTTCTTATTTTCTTTTTTTTAATCTCTTTTATGTCATGACTAGATACATTTAAGAAAAAAATTTGAAAATCAATTATTTTAATCGATAAAAACTATTCTATTTTATTCGATCCAAAAGTCGATGCTCTCAATCACTGGAATTGAAGGAGCTGGAACTTTGGGGACTTTTCAAATTCTTCAACAGATTCCATGTTGACCTATTCAGGTGTATTCTCATTTCTTATGCAAAGAAATTCGCCTGGCCTATGAGAGAGTACCCGTAAAGGCTGCACCCGTACACCACCAAGTTCAGTGTTTTTGTGAATATGATTCCTTAAAATGGATTTATTTGAATAATAATTTATATTCCGTTTTATTTTAACCCTTAAATGCCCAACAACACCGATATCATTAAAATTATGTTGTGCTATGATGAATGATCCCCTTAACATGACCCCGTTTTTATTTTTTTTTGGAAAAAATTTTTGTTTAAAGAAAACATGGTTGTATCCAACATGGTTGTATACAGTGGGCATTCTGACGTATACCATCAATCAGCTTGGTTGTAGGAGTTCAAGGCAAAAACGTGGAAAACAATTCTTTTTATGATTACTCTAAATTTGTTTGTTAAATGATACTCTAAAATTGTTAATAGTTTAAAAGGTACTTCATGTCAAAAAACGAACTTTCCGTAAAAATGAAAAAACTTTTTAATTTGACGGTCAATATTTCCCAAGCCAACAAAGTTATGCCAATAATTAAATTTTTGTTTTATATTTGAAATTTTCTGAGTGAAACTAAATATCCAGCATTTTAATTTTTGCAATATTTTAAAATAAATAGCTTATTTTCTCGGCTGTATCCAAAAAGATACACTGGGCATTTAAGGGTTAAATTAAATAAAGCTCACTTATGAGAATTCATATTGACACTTGTCAATAGTTAACCGTCAATTTAGACGTTTGACCGTCTAATGCTGATGTAAGAATGGAAATTTTTTAAATGAAGGTTGTATTAATTTCAATTTTTTCGAGTTGTTTTATTTTTTGTCACTTTGCTATATATGATACCCCCCATATCATTACTAATCGTAATACATTTTAAAACCCCTCCTCCCCTCTAAATTGGTAACGTAATTTATGAACGACCACGTAATGTGTAAAAACTACATTGTTGTATAGAAAAAAGTGTAACATGTGCGAAACGCGTGGAATTTTTTTCAATGGAAATAGTAAAAAAAATGTTTTTCAATCTGGTTTGCCATCTCAATATCCACACATAACAGCATTTTCCGCAAAAAATTTCTTATATTAGAGTCTGCATTGAAACATATATCAATATTGTCACGCACCTGCTACATATTTTCTAAATTTATTTAACTGCTCTTACCACGGTATGTCGTTGATAATTATTTATTCATATATATGTATGATTATTAGGAAAATATTAAAAAATTTGAGGCAAATATTTTTTTTTTTATTGTTGTAATAAACAGCGCACGCCCTCACGGCAAATATCAAAATAAAACTGCAAAATTTTCGCTCAACTTATTCACCACGCGAAAGTAAAAAAAACACAGAAAAACTACCGTTATCTTGAAAAATTCAACTTAAAACGTGTTGTCCGAATTCGATAGAATATATTCTATATAGTTTCTCTTCTCTCTTTACAATTTGATTTTTGACCTATGAGGTTGACTTTTTCGTGGAATTCGTGATATAATAAATCTACTTGACGTTAATGACGACATTTTATTGTTGGGCGATTTCAATCTGCCTGATTTAAAATGGCATTCTTCCGACGATGATACATATTTTTGTGCATCAAATTCGAAGACGCGCCAAGAACATATATTTGTTGACAATATATGTTCTGACTTACAACAAGCAAGTTGTATTAATAATAGTCTTGAAAGACTTCTTGACCTGGTCTTAACTACAGACAGTAACAAAGTCATTGTTAAGAGGGCCTTCCATGCTCTGACTACAGTAGATGAATACCATCCACCATTGACCATTTGGTATAAATCGCACAGAGAGAGCATAGTAAATTCGAGTTCAATAGATAAGGTTTAAGAATTCAATTTTAAAAAGCTGACTTTTTGAAGCTGAATCTTTTAATTCATCTTTACTTTGTTCTCTCAGTCCGTACCATATAACCTTAAATTTGCCAGAAACTGTGCGTACCCTTGGTACACAAAGGATTTAAAAACTCTTCGCAACAACAAGAATAGGGCATGGAAGAAGTATGCAGGTATTTTAGACTCAAATGACCTGGAAACCTACAAACGTTTGTTTCTGGAATTTGAAAATCAGTCAGCTATATTATATAACGAGTATTTAGATAATATTAAGCTGCGAATATTGTCTGATCCCAAGAGATTCTGGGGATTCATTAATACTAAGAAGAAATCTGACGGGTTTCCTTCAGAATTCATTTTAAGACCCAAAATGGATTTACAGACGATCCTGTCATAATAAGTGGCCTCTTTGCCAATCTTTTTGAACAATCTTTTTTGTTCAGATTCTTTTCATCCAGATATGGAGTATTTCGAATATATGAATTCTTCACCCAGAGTATCTTTGGACTCTTTATCCTTTACCTCAGAGGATATTTTAAAATATATTGGTTCGATCGATGAAGATTTTAGCGCTGGACCTGATGGAATTCCTGCCGCAGTGTTAACTCAATGCGGTTCAATTTTGTGTCAACCACTCTCTTTGTTATTTAATAAATCTATAAACGGAAGTTATTTTCCACTGTTTTGGAAAAAATAATTTATTAGTCCTATTTATAAAAAAGGTTGCAGGAACGATGTTATTAATAACAGGCCTATTGCTAAACTGTCATCGATTCCAAAACTTTTTGAGCGAATCGTGTATGATCGGGTAAAAATTCACTGCCGTGAAGTCATAACAACTCGTCAGCATGGTTTTGTTAAAGGCAGATTTACGGTATCTAATCTACTCGATTTTACAACCTTTTGCTTAAACACCATTGAATCTGGTTGCCAGGTCGACTGCATCTACACTGATTTTATCAAAGCATTTGATAAGTTACCACACAATTTAATTCTATTTAAACTTAAATCAACTGGATTTCCACAATATTTTGTAAACTGGATTAAATCGTATTTGACAGAGCGATCTTATCAAATACGATTCCGAGGGGTTTTGTCTACTGAGTTTATTGCGTTATCAGGTGTTCCTCAAGGAAGTCACATTGGTCCACTTTTGTTTATTTTAGCCATTATTGATGTGACCCATATCATTAAAAATTCTCATTTGCTTATTTATGCGGATGATATGAAAATATACAGAAAAATACATTCTCAAGACAGTTCAGCCCTACTCCAGTCCGATCTGAAATCTTTTGAAGTTTGGTGTTCTAAAAATAATAAGTTTCTTAATCCAGATAAATGCCAAACTATGACCTTTTCGCGAAAAAGCAATAATTTAGTTTTTGATTATGAAATAAAAGATACTGCTTTATGTCGTGTGGATGTCGTTAAAGATCTGGGAATATGTATGGATTCTAAGCTTTCCTTTAACCTTCCTATACTCGCGCATACGGTCTCTCAGACCGACGATTTACGTTTGACTTATTATTTTCATAACAAATGACGTTAAAAGACTGTTATTAGCCAATATTATGTAATTAACTAATAATGATATGTTATTAAAAACATGCTAAATTGGACCTAGGAATCTCGGTCTCACAGATCGTACGCGGATATACGAATTACACTATTTGACGCGAGTATAGGAAGGTTAACATTCATACTGATAACATTTGTAAAAAAGCATCTTCTATGCTGGGATTTATTAAACGCTGGGCCAAAGAATTGAATAGCATGATTACGACTACAACGTTGTATTATGCAATAGTGCGTCCTCACTTGGAGTACGCAAGTCAAGTTTGGTCTCCAAGTTAGAATGTGAATGTTGATCGAATAGAGAGAATCCAAAAATGCTTTGTTCGGTTTGCCTTAAGGGGCTTAAGTGGATTTGACATTTTAAACCTTCCTCCTTATGAGGATCGCTTAAAACTTTTAAAAATGCAATCATTGAGTGAGCGAAGGAAGTCTGCAGATATCGTCTATTTCCACCAACTCATCCCCGGTGTTTTCGATTCTCCAGAACTTCTTTCTCTTATAAATTTAAACTCTAATCGTAGAAGCAGTAGAAATGCTAACAATTTAATTTACTTACCATTTAGTAGAACAAATTATATGTTAACTGCTCCTTTAAACCGTATGAGTAAATTAGTTAACAATTGTAGCTTTTTTGATGTTAACTTGTCTAAAGGTCAACTCAAGAGTAGATTAAAAACTATTGTGTAATTGCAAGGTTATGTTTTTGCATGGTTAGTCGTGATGTCTTGTGTTGTCCTTAAGCCCAACCATATTTTGGTGGGTAAATTTTTCTCACATTAGCTTATTTTGAGCCAATAATATCAATATCGTTGAAAATTTCAAAGATTTTTGGGTTGTGACTTTGAATGCGTTAATGAGGAGAATGTGCGAAAAAGCTGTAGTAGCTAAACTCGATTGTTATTGCACGTAAAAAAAAAAAAAAAAAAAGAAGCATGACTAAATTAAAAAAATTGCAAATATTACAAAATTAAGAATATATTTAAGCAAACTTATGAAATAAAGTAAAACTAGTAAGAAATGATCTTCGACTGGGCCGAAGTTGAAATACCCCCACGGCTGAACCAAAGTATATTCAAAGTCTTAAGCAATCAATAAAATGTTTATTTGTAAAAACGTTTTCGTTATATTTTTAACAGAAAATATTCGCTTTTGTTTTTTGATAAAGCCGCTTTGTATGGGAGGTGGGCGTGGTTTTCACTCAATTTGGTTGAATTCCATACACATAGTACACGTTATATATTAAAGTTCATATGCAAAATTTCAAGTCCATACATTAATTTTTGTGGATTTTAGAGAAATTTTACCTGTTTGATAAAGTCACTTTGTATGGGAGGTAGGCGTGGTTTTCATCCGATTTGGTTGAATTTCATACTTAGAGTGTATTTTGAACATCAAAATTCATATGCAAAATTGCAAGTCCATATATTCATTTTTGTTGAATTCAAAGAGATTTTACCGTTTTGATAAAGTCATTTTGTATGGGAGGTAGGCGTGGTTTCCATCCGATTTGGCTCATTTACGAACTTGACCTTCATTTTTTAGATAAAAACTTAAATATTGAATTTCGTGATGATAGCTTTAAAATTACGGCTGTAATCGTGATCACAGACAGACGGACAGACGGACAGACAGACGGACATGGCTAAATCAACTCGGGTGGTGGTGCTGATCAAGAATATATATACTTTTCCATACCTACCACGCCTCCTTATGGGCGTTACAAACGGAGTGACAAAATTAATATACCCCCATTTACGTTTTTTAAACGTGGGGGTATAAATATGCTAAATAAGCAAAATATGCTGAGTTTAAAGTTTGTTGTAATTGAAAACGAGTTTTTGAGCTCTAGGCCAATCATGTTGAGAACAAGACAACATGAAGAACAAAGAAGGCGACAGCCAACAACAACAACAACAACGGCTCTGTATAGAGCCAATCACAACAGCTTTGACTATACAGACTGTTTCATTGGTCGCTACACCAACTCATCAGTAGTCTTTTGTGTGACTTTACACTGTGATCCACTCAAGCTACTTAGGTTCTAGTTATACTGCCAATATGCCGAGAAAGTTACCCGGAATTTTATTTTTGGCAGAGAACGCTGGAATTTTTTGTAACTGAGTTCTTATCTACTTTTTGATGCATGTACTAAGGTTAACAACCTAAATCGTATCATACTTTTAGGCCTAGCCTTAATTCATGTGCATCTTCGAAACTCGATCACGTGGTTTGCCGCTATCAGAGCATATTGAAGTTGTTGTTATTTTTGCTTTTTTAGCTCCTCCCTTTTTCCACACTTCCATTTTTAGGGTTCAGTTAGTTTAACTGATGGTACACCTAACATGGTGTGGAGACCATTTTGTTATGAAAGACTTTGTTGTTTATGTGATTAACACACAACTAATGATTTTCTTAACATTTTACGAGCGTGCTCTCCCAGAAATTTTAAATCTTAATATTTTTGAATACGGCCTTTCATTATTTATATTGAAAACGAGTTTTTGAGCTCTAGGCCAATCATGTTGAGAACAAGACAACATGAAGAACAAAGAAGGCGACAGCCAACAACAAAATTCCGGGTAACTTTCTCGGCATATTGGCAGTATAACTAGAACCTAAGTAGCTTGAGTGGATCACAGTGTAAAGTCACACAAAAGACTACTGATGAGTTGGTGTAGCGACCAATGAAACAGTCTGTATAGTCAAAGCTGTTGTGATTGGCTCTATACAGAGCCGTTGTTGTTGTTGTTGTTGGCTGTCGCCTTCTTTGTTCTTCATGTTGTCTTGTTCTCAACATTTGATTGGCCTAGAGCTCAAAAACTCGTTTTCAATATAAATAATGAAAGGCCGTATTCAAAAATATTAAGATTTAAAGTTTGTTGTAATTGTTAGCAGAAGCGCTTATACATGTTTTGTTTAATAAGCAATTTTACATTTCTTGTAAGAACTGTTTTTAATATTTATTAGGTCACTACGTTTATCTTAACCCTTGTGTTATCATTTATATTAACCCGTGTGTTTACATTCTCCCCCGCGTTGAATGATTAATTCAACGTTATGACTTTATCTGTGGCAATAAGACAGAGTAGCTTAAGTCCAAAAATAAAGTTGTGAGTTATTTACATTTTTAAAAATCCTTTTTCTCATTTTTATATGTAAAATTTGTGTATGGTCATTAGAAAAATCGGCATAACTTTCTTTTTAAGAGTCGGATTTAAACAAGGGTAGGACACAATTGTGCACCTTGAAATGGTTAATAATAATATGTAGGATTTCAGTTTTTCGCTTATGTCGACTTAAGCTACTCTGTCATATTGCCACAGATATAATTTTCATGTTGTGGTTACATTGAATGTTGACTGAGTTCTTGGGAGTGGTGTCGGAAGCTTTGGTAGTTGCTGTTTCTTTTTCTGGTATTTGCACCATAGAGTTTTGATTACATAAAAACTGATTCCAATTGCCAACGCTAACTCGAACTCGATTGATTCTACTATTGATAGTAATTTGAGTAGGTTGTTCTTTGTCAATTCTTTATGAAGTGCCCCAAGCTCTTCTAGCTGAGTCGTGTATTGATTTTTGTCAAGTACTTCGATGGGTTGTGACTTTATGGTTCCTAATGGTACACCGACGCTTGTATTTGCTGATTTACGGGAAGTAGTCACGTACTGATGTCCCTGAATGATTATTTGGCTGTCTCTTACCACGCAGTCTTGCTGAAGTTGAAGCAATCCAGACCCGGTAGCAGTTGAAGTTGAAGCCCCATACAGCACTTAATTGAATGGGTTTCCTTGTGGCATACGTCCATTGGTTTTGGTCAATCAACTGGTGCCATGTGCTTGACTTGTTAAATCTGATGATTTCACATCTTGGATTTGTTTCATTGTTGAATAGATCCAATTCACATTGGAATTCATCAGATCCTCTTCTGTGTATGGACTGTATTTTTGAGCATAAATAGCAATCAGTTTCTATGGTTAAACAAGATTAAAGATCTGCACTGCTTATTGGAAAGAATTCGTCTCTGTGGGGGTTTATGACCATTAATTCTGTTGATATATTTACTTCTAGTAATGTATTACTGATCACTGCTGTTACTAAAACAAGATTGAATACGTCGTAATGCCTTTGATCAACCAGAGGGAGCTTAATACTGAATACAATATGATCAGTTGTCACCATGCATTCAACATTCATAATACTATACAGCAACAACAAGTTATCTTGATTGACCGGTAGTTGGAGATGGGAAGGTAAATGAGTCTGAAGTTTTCCCGAGTTTTTCCTTTAATTGTTGGGGTGTAAGTATTAGGGGATTCATTTTGCCATGATGTGAGCCTGTGAGAACATCTACTAATGAAGACTGTATGCGTAGTAGAGTTGATGCCATCATTGACATTTGCAGGCATAGAGCTGTTCTAGATCCTTAAGTAGTTTAATAATTTTATCGATATTGTAAGCGTTTGCTACCTTGCATTATTATACCATGAGTACAGAGTGCTAGAACCAGTGTTGCCAGATTTTTAAAAAACTGCTAAATCTGAAGAAAAAAACTGCATTTTGACCACAAAGACTGGCATTCTAAAAAACGATTTGTTAAGCATTCAACCAAGTGTTGCCGTATCGGCTTAACTTTTGACAGGGTGGTTTAGAATGTATTTTTATTAAGTATTAAAGATTAGACTACGGCCCCTATTAGGTACGACAACTCAACTTAAGTTGAGTGTGTAATTTGTAAATTTGTATTGTCTATTACACATTTGAGGTACATATGTGTCTATCGACTGACAAGTATGTATCTCAGAGATGTGTATGTATTTTTTGTGGTATTAGGTTTAACAATGCAACTATGTCTCGAGTGTAAAAACTGTCAAAAACTTACATCTGCTTTGAGCTAGTTGTATAGCGTCTTTAGAGGTGCCCAAGCCCTATGCACTTGGTGCACATTTGTTTTTGTAAAAGCACTTAGGATTGGCTGTGTATTCTAATATACACACACAGCACTCCGCACTAAGCAATACAAAATACACAAACAAATTTGTCTTTTTTGTTTTTGATCGTTTTTCGTTGCTTATACCGAAGTGCAAGCAACAACACTTTCGTATGCTTTGTTGGTACATTTTGGTGACAGTGATCTTCTACGTAGATTTTGTTGTTGTCTAACATAGTATGCTTTCGTTTACGAAAGGTTGCAGGATTTTATATGTATTAGTGTTTGCACTTCCATAAGAAAGTTTTGGGCACTCCTGCTCTATACTATTATTTCCTTGCTTTATTACTTGTGAACAAAATACACATACACAAAAATTGAAATTAATGCGAACAGCTGATTCATTTCAACGAAAGTGTCAAAATTTCGGTGTAATCATGCTCCAATAGAAACAGCAATTTTACACCACAGCTCAACTGAAAATGTATGTTATGCGTAATATGGCAAAAAAGTTCAGTTGAGGTGTCTTAACTCACGTCAACTCAAGTTGAGTTGTCGTACCTAATAGGGGCCTACAATTTATGTTACAAATTTTATGGTGATTCACTACAAGTGAAAAAAACAACAACCACAGCAGCTGCTGATGTATTTCCACAAAAAGCTGTTTTTGACAGCAGATGTTTTCTTGCAGAAGAGAAAATAAGCAGTTGTCAATGCTACCTTGTATTATTATACTGAGGTTTGCAAAATAATGCTAGTGTGTTGACCTGCTACCAACGCAAACCTGCCTTAAAAAATTTGTCAACGAAAGACTTGTTGAAATCCACCGACCAGTAATCCAATAAAAAAACTGATTTCGATTATAAAAACTTTAATTTATTCTTAACTTATTTCTAGCAAGACCTCTGTGCTTGCACTCTTCTGATCCGTCTTCGACTGACTCCCACAAAAAGAAAAAATGAAAAAAACTAAATGATAAACTGGTTTGCTCATAACTTACATGTACATAAAATCTTAACCATGAGCTTAGCAAAAAATAAAAAAATGTATATGATAACGGGTTAAAAATTCATTTGTATATAAGAGTAATTGAATTTCGAATTAGTGTTGCCAGAAAATGATTTGCTGAAGGTTGCCAGGAAAATTATTTGCTTTTTTTTTTTTTTTTTTTTTTGGATAACCGCCACACTACTCCCCCTCCAGTGAATTTGTCACGAAAATCTGTTTGTGGCTTTTATTATTCGACCACTTTTTGAAACTGGAGGTGGCTTAAATGTGAGCGATTTCCTTACATTAGTTTTTCTAATTTGATTTTGTTGTTTTAAAATACTAAGTCGATTCCTACTAATATTTTTTAACTTCGTAGTTGGGTTTTTTAGGTTATTTTGATTATGATTTGATTTAAAATAGGTGTCACAATTTTTTTCAATAGGGTCGTTTTTACTCAATTTTTTCTCATTGTGTTTTTGAACATCATTTTTTGGCAAGTCAATTTCGCTGTTATCAATAAACGCTGATTTTAAACGGTCGATTGCAACCTCTTGCTTTTTCCCACGAATCTCAATGATATAGGTTGATTGTTTTCTTTTCAATACTTTATACGGACCATTCTACGGCGGTGTAAGAGGTGGTGATACCGCGTCGTTACGAAGGAAAACATGAGTACTTGAATTCAAGTCATTCTGGACAAAAATTTTTCGCCGTGTATTATGATTTGAGGTTTCGCTCGGTTTAACATTTTTAAAAATAGTTATCAAGTTTTTGACATAATCACTTTGAGGGATCTCTTTTGTCGATTTATCAAAAAACTCACCGGGCAATCTAAGTGAAGTGCCATACACTAATTCAGAAGGAGTTGCTTGTATGTCTTCTTTAATGGTCGAACGATGACCCAATAAAATGGTAGGTAAGCAATCTACCCAATCGTTTGCATTATTGCATTTTAGAGCTGATTTAATTGTTCTATGTAAACGTTCAATAATACCATTGCTTTGCGGATGATACGAAGTAGTACGGTAATGCTTGATACCCAAAATTTTCGTCAATTCGTTGAATAACGTAGACTCAAACTGTCTGCCACGATCAGTTGTTATATTGCGTGGGATACCAAATCGAGAAATCCAACCAGTCATGAGAGCTTTTGCTACAGTTTCGGCGGAAATGTTATCGATTGGAATCACTTCTGGCCATCTCGTATAACGGTCAATACATGTGAGGCAATAATTATAGCCACGAGAGCTAGGAAGCGGTCCAATAAGGTCAATATTAATATGACTAAATCGTTCGTCCGGAATTAAAAATTGTCCCAATGGTCGTTGATTATGTCGACTAACTTTGGCTTTTTGACAATTTATGCATGCTTTTGCCATACGATTACAGTCTTGTTTAATGCTTGGCCAAACAAACCTATCGGTCATTGCTTTAATTGAAGATTTAATAGCTGGGTGATTTAGATTGTGAATTAAATTAAAATATTTTGTACGCAAGTTTTTTGGGATGTATGGTCTATTTTTATTACATGCTGTGTCACAGTAAATTTTGAATTTGGTTCCTGGTATTTGCAGGAGTTGTAATTTCAAACTACATTCAGTGTCATTTAATAAAGCTTTTAAGTCGTCACTATTTTGTTGCTCTTTTTGCAAATTTTCGTAATTGACTGTGTGAATTTCGGAAACTTCGGGATTTTCAATACGAGACAACATATCAGCGATGAAATTATTTTTCCCAGACACATGTTGAATATCAGAAGTGAATTGTCCTATAAAATCGATATGAGTCAGTTGACGAGGCGAACATTGCTCTATTTTTTTGTTAAACATTGAAATAAGTGGTTTGTGATCGGTGTAAATTGTAAATTCACGACCTTCCACCTGTGTGCGAAAATGCTTGAGAGCTTGATACATGGCAAGTAATTCGCGATCATACGCACTATATTTCTTTTGTGTCTCTGTCATGCGTTTGGAATAAACCCCGAGAGGCTCATGTGTATTATTAACAATCTGATGCAAAGCTGCGCCAACTCGAAAATTAGAAGCGTCGACGAAAATGCATAATTTTGCAGTGGGCATGGATGTGCCAATACGCGTAAAGCTGCTGCCTTTATTTCGGATTTGCATGCTTCAAAAGCTTTAATTGCAACTTCATTCCAAACGACAGGTGTTTTGTCTCTCTTTTTATTGCCCGTTATTAATTTTTGTAAAATGCCTTGGTTTTCACAAGCATTTGGTAGACATCGTCGATAATAATTTAATGAAGCAATGAATTGTCGTAAGTCCTTGGCGATTAACGGCAATTCAATGTTCATGATGGTTTCATTAATTGTATAGCCAAGAAAATCAATTTCAGTTTTACCAAAATCGCATTTTGGTATATTTATTTTAAGTCCATATTTCCGAAAACGATTCTTAAATGCTGTAAATGTTCGGTATGGTTCCTTGACGCAACTTGTATATCATCAATATATTTGAAAACGAATGGTAAGCCCTTCAAAACTTGATCAATAAAACGTTGAAACGTTTGACTTGCGTTACGTAAGCCAAAAGGCATCCGTACAAATTCAAACAACCCGAAAGGTGTTGTTATAGCTGTCTTTGGAATATCAGATTCGTATACGGGAATCTGGTGGTAAGCGCGTGTCAGATCAATTTTTGAAAATACTATGCAACCGTGAAGGTTGATTGTGAAGTCTTGAATGTTTGGAATGGTATACCGATCAGGAATCGTGACGGAATTAAGCCTTCTATAATCGCCACAAGGACGATCAGTTCCTGAATCCTTGCTTACCACATGCAATGGAGTAGCCCAGGGTGATTTAGATGGTCTGCAAATACCGACTTCCACCATGTATTCAAACTGCTTTCTTACAGAGTCGTATTTTTCTGGTGTTAATCGTCGTGCTTTCGCGTAAACTGGTGGACATTTAGTTTCAATATGATGATATACGCCAGTTAGATTCTCGTTATTTAAATGATTGCAATCTGGTGGCAAGGTTAGTTCATGATAATCAAATAATAACCTTCCATATTGAGAATCAAAATAAAAATTATCTTTGCACAGTGTTGTTATATTTATTTCATTGCAAGATACTACTTTAATTGAACCGTTTGATGAGAGTTTGGTCATTGAATCAATTAATCTTCGTTTTTTTAGATCTACTAATAAATTAAATTTTTCCAAAAAATCAGCGCCTATAATTGGTTTTGTTACATCCGCAATAATAAACGAGAATTGAAAACTGCGACGTAAGCCAAGGGAAACTGTTAAAATTTTTTGACCATACGTATTTATTTTTGTACCATTTGCTGCATATAAAATATTTGCAAATGCATTGTTTTTTAATTTGTCTTTGAGAGTTGGTGGAATAATAGATAAATCTGAACCGGTGTCGATTAAAAAACGATTGTTGGACAGTTTATCATAAATGAACAGTCGGCGGCTTGTGTAACTAGCTGCCGTTTCTGCCGCCATTGAATACGGCACGTTTAGTTTTTTGAATTAAAATTGGAATTGAACTTGCACCAATCAGTGCATTTGCGTGCGTTTTGACCGAATTTGAAATGAAACCAACACTGATCATATTTTTGATCGTTATGTTTCCTATCGTCATACTCCCGTTTGGCACATTTGTTGCGAAAACGAGTACTTGAGCGAGAGCGAGAACGTGAACGATCGATTTTTTTATTAATTTCTTCGATTTGTTTTGACAACGTGGCAATTTGGAAACCAAAATCATTGTGTTGGACCGCATTGACACTTGAAAAATGAGACGTTGGAGAAATTGTCGAAATACATGGAGCGTCGAATTTAATTCTGTCTTGAATTTTGTCAGCAATTTCTGCTTTTTGCTTTAACGGTGTATCAACACCGACAATGACTGCACTAATCGTTTGTGGCAATTTGGCTGACCAGAGTGTTTCAAGAATTTGGTCTGAAACCATGCCTTTTGATGTTTCGCGCATTTTGCGTAGTAAGACAGATGGTTTTTGATCACCTAAATCCATGCCAATTAGTAGTTGTTTTAACCGTGACTCATCAGAATGTTGGAATTCTTTGATGAGTATACTTTTAATTGCATTGTATTTGTTTTCATTGGGTGGTTTGCGGATTATATCAGCAACCACGTCTAAATATTTTGGGTCCAATGATGAAACAACCAAGTCGTATTTTGTTTGGTCGCGAGTGACACCATTGTTGCGAAATTGAGATTCTATTTGATGAAACCAAAGGTCTGACCTATCGGAATAAAAAATTGGTATCTTAGTTGATACTTTGAATGTTTCCATATGTGAATTTTGAGAACGAAGATTGGAATTTATTGATTCTTGTCGATTTAGTTGGTCGCGTAATTGAGAACAAGTATTCATAAGATTTGCCATTTGAAATTGAAGTTGACTTATAGTTTGAGCATCATTGGCATTACTTAAATTATTCGTATTGTATTCAACGCCCCGTGTATCATCGGAAGCGTTAAAAGGTGGCAATTGAACTTCATTGCCTAAATCAAGCAAACTTTGATTTAATTCGGTACTCATATTTCCCTTGTGTTGGTACCGGCTTTTAAATTAAATTTTTGATATGATTGCCAAAAAATTATGTTTTACACTGTTTGAAAACACGGAACCCAAGAAAATAAAATATTATAAATGTATATGTATATAGCTACTATACGTTTGATATCAAATACACTTTAAGTTATACGTCAAGACTACTTTATATGAATAAATGCAGCAAACCACGTTGTCCATCAATTGAAAAATCTTGATCGGAATTTGTTGAATTGCTTAACCTTTGAGAGCTCTTGAATTTCGTTAGACTTCCCTAACGGTGTCCCACGATGGAAGAATGTTGATATCATGAACAATTTTTTTGCTCCGATGATGCACAAATTGCGGCCAAGTTACATAGTTGATGATTTTATCAGAAATTATGAATTTTTAATCGCCATTGGGGAACAATTTCATTTTCATTTCATTTTCATTTCATTTCATTTTATTCATTTGTAATATAAAAAGCCTTGTTGGCCAAAATACAATATTACAGTAAGTAATGATAGAATTCTTAAAGTTAAATACAATTATCCATTGATTAATTAATTCTTATTTTTAAAATATTAATCTAATATATAGGCGGCTTTCCTATGGAAATATGAAGAGTATTTCATTTATTCATTTGTAATAACAAAAAGTATTAAGGGAAAATATATATAGAAAAAAAAGGAAGAGAAGAAGACAAAAGAAGAAAAAAGAAGAAGTAAGAAAGAAAAATAGAAAAGAAAAGAAGTAAAGATTCTTAAAAGTAAAAGAGGAAAAGAAGAAGTAAAAGAGGAAAAGAGGAAAAGAAGAAAAGAAGAAGTAAAATGCATTTTAAGATTTAAAAGAAATGAACTAGAACTTTAACGGAATTTGAAAATGCTTTAAAGTGAATTATTTTCGGTGTATTTTATAAGTTTTGTTTTAAAAGTGCTAGCTGTTGCTGAAAATGAGCGAAGACCCACAGGTAGTTTATTCCAGCATCGTGCAGTTCTAACAAGAAATGACCGGTCAAAAATAGAAGTTGAAATCTTGGGAATAATTATTTGCGGATTTCTTGTGGAGTGAGAGAATACAAATCTGTTCACCATGTAGTTTGGAATCCTTGTTTTTATGAATTTATAGAAGAATAATATTAAACGAATTTTTATAGTGTTGAAAGGTACATTTTTGAAATTTCAAGACATAATCGGAGACATGATCACGCCAACGAATACTATACACATAACGAACAATTTTATTAAATATTACTTCTAACTTTTTTACATTGTATCCAACGGTACCAGAATAAACTTCAATGCAATAAGATAAACTAGACATTAAAAGGGAATGGGCAATCTTGTACTTAACGTGAAGGGGTAGGTATAAATTTAAACTATATAATTTCCTTAGAGTTGAGCTAATCTTATAACTTAGAGCGTTTGTTTGGTGTTCAAATGTTAGTTTGTTGTCAATTATGACACCAAGACATTTAAGTTTGTCGACAAATTCAATTTGATTTCTTGCCATGCGAATATTTAATGGAAGAGTGTCGGACCTTGACGGGCTAAATTTTAGTGCTTTCGTCTTTTTTGGATTTAAGATGAGTTCATTGGATTCCATCCATGATGACAAATTACATAAATTGAAATTTATCACAGATTCAAGGACGTCATAGTACTGATACTCTCCAGAAAACAAAAGTTGAATATCATCAGCAAAAATTAAGATTTTGCAAGCATCACGATCTACAGAATTTACTACATCATTTAAATATAACATAAAGAGAATAGGACCTAAAATGGAGCCTTGCGGAACACCAGATATATTGCTCAACAAACTAGACTTGAGACCATTATACGATACATATTGCATACGATCACAAAGATACGACAGCAATAACTTGCAGGCGGAGTTTGAGAAATTAAATTTATTTTTGAGTTTATTTATCAAGTTGAAATGACTTATTGTGTCAAATGCTTTCGTGATATCAAGAGATATGAGAACGCTTGTTTTATTATTATTGAAATTTTCCCTGATTGAGTCGGTAAGTCCAAGAAGTAGTGCTGTAGTATTATACCCATTTCTAAACCCAGATTGAACGTCATCAATAAGGGAGTATTGATGTGTATGTTTCAAAATTTGATTTTTTATAATACTTTCTACAACCTTAGACATTGCAGGAAGAATGCTGATCGGTCTAAGATTATCTATAGAATTAGTCGTCGAACCATTTTTTGGTATGGGTACAATACGTGATTTTTTCCAAGACGTAGGAAATTTTGAAGAAGTCAGGATATTATTTACAAAAAACAAGAGATGATTCTGTATATAGGGGAACATTATTTTCACAAATCTGATTGGTATATCATCACATCCAATGGCATTAGATTTAATATCGTAAATAGCTTTTCCTAGATCATCAAGATAGATATTTTTGAGAGAAAGGCAATTTTCACCGTCACTTTGTTCATCAGAGTCAAAAACTTCAAAATTGTTTGGTCTTTGATGACTCAAAAAGTGTTGGTTTATGATATTTACATCATAATCTTCGGTTAGTGAAGATGAGTCCACACACCCATTATTTCGGAGTGTATTCCACATTTGTTTGCTATTAAGGCCTTCGAATAAACGCGAACAGTTAATTCTTTTAGTTTTGCGTATAACGGACTTAGCTTTATTGCGATATTTGCAGAAAATTTGCCAGTTAGATGGAGTTTTATCATCGAAGTATGCTTTTAGAGCGAGGTCACGTAATGACTTGGCATGCACAATCTCCCTAGAACTCAGAAAATTGTTTTTTATTTTAAGTTTTGTAGTAGGTACAAAAGTAAATGCTTCAGTTAAAAATGAATTAAGCACTGAAAGTTGTTTATCTACATCATTTGTAATGTAAATTTCTCGAAAATCGAAATTATGGACAAAAGAGTTAAGGTTTTCAAAGTTAATATTATTATAATTACGATATTCAACAAATTCACACTTACGTATCACTGGAAAATCTATCGAAACAAAAATCATCGCATGACGGGATATGGCCGGACAGAACATTTGACCAGACAATTTCAAAGTCGACATTTCACTAATCAAGCAATAGTCGATGGGTGAGGTTGTTTTGTTTTGGACATCAAAGTGAGTAGGGATTGAGTTGTGAACAAGAGTCAGATTACAACGCTGACACAAGGATCGCATATTTCTCGATTTACTTAAATCAAAAACATTTTGATTAAAATCACCAACAATAACAATATTTGAATATCTGACAAACAGCTCCGAAAGAGAATCTTCAAAACACACAATGTCACCGTGAGGGAGATAGACAACACCGACTAAGATTTTTTCTTCATTATAACTTATTTCGATAAACAAAGATTCACAAACATTGTATTCTTCAGATTTGAAAACAAGTCTATATTTAATGTTTTTTGAAACTAACAAACCAACTCCTCCACCTCTGTTATTCGGACGGTCGCTTCTACACCAATTGTAGCCTTGGATATCGACAGCTTGGTTGGAAATATGAGGCTTAAGCCAGGTCTCAGAAACACCAACAATGTCCAAAATACCACCATTTAAAATGCAATTTACTTCTTCAATTTTTGTTGAGGGAAAAGAGGGTCTTTGACTTTGAGCGTTTATATGACCAATATTAAGAAAAGGACTATAATTTAAAAATTTGAGTTTAAGTTCAGAATTGTCGCTAACAATGGGACCCAAATTACTATAAAAGGACATTCTAATGCTAGAAAGTATAAAGCCTATTTAAAGAAAGAAATAATAAAAAATATCTTAAATTATTAATAATTTTAAATTGGAAAAACAATTTGTTGTATTGGAAATCTAAGTTCCTTATTGAATTCAATATTTTTCTTAAGTTATCGATCAAGTTAAAATACAAAGAATATATAAACTATATAATAAAAAGAAGCAAAAAAACTATAGATCACAAGATAATCATATTAAAGTTGGAAATATCTTTCAGTGTAGATGAATTACATAAGTGTTAAATTTATAAACCTGGAGGTAGTCAGTCACTAGGTGAAACCAGGATTGACGCAGTAGACGCCGGATCACCCGATAGTGATAAATTTGCAGCAGCTTGGGCAGGCAAATACTCTAAGTCTGTAAATATCGACGAGCACTGTTGAAGATTGTAGACTTGTTCTTTTCCGTTCATTAAGGTTACTTTGGACTTCGGTACATCGGAATTTATCAGCTTGAATTTCTTTATTTTGCATTCTTTTATAAGTTTTCTGCATATATAGTTTAATTTGCTCGCAGACGGTGTATGGTGGTCGTTGAGATACACTCTGGATCGAATATCGCCTCCCATTATTTCGCACAACACTAATTTCTTATGCTTAAAATATTGGGACATAATCTTGTCACGCACCCGGATACTATTGAACTTCACCAACACTGATTTCTGGTGATTTATATATACACATTGATTAATGTCACTTTCAGTTATGGTGACCTTAAAGAAATTGGACAAGGATATAACTGGCTCATGCAAGTCAGCCAATCCGGATGGAAGGCCATTGACGACAATATTAGCGCGATTAAGTCTTCGATGCAGAATGTTTTTTTCCGTCTCCATCTCTTTAATTTTGTCCGTTACTGCATTGTCTACAAGCTTTACAAGGTTATTGCAATGCTTTATATCTGATTCCAGTTCTTTAATTTTGGATCCCCACTCGGTTTGAATTTTTTCAATGCTTTCGGAAAACCATTTTTTAATGTCCGCCAAACCTTCACGAAACTCCATTCGAAGGGATGCGATGCTGTCATCACGGGTTGGAGGGTTGTCAGTACATTTTTTGCAGGTATATGTAAATATACGGTTTTTTAATAGAAAACCATGCTGCTCCGTGGTGACACTGACGCAGGAGATATGGAACCAATTTCCACATATGCCACATCCAATGCTAGGCAGTTGTTTTCCAACAGCTTTTTTGCAGACTCCACAGCTTAAATTTTTTGCAGGCATATTCCAATTTATATAAGTAAAATAAACCAAACCAACTTTGGCTCAGCAGAGCAAGTGAGACAACGAAGCAACAAAATTAAGCAACCGCACAGGCAACTGCTTGCAAGAAAAGAAAAGTAACGGAACAGCAACAACAACAGCAGACCGCAATAATGGAAGCAGAAATTGCAAAAATTTTGTTTTAATTATTGCGTCCTCAGAAATTAGTGCAGTGGAAAATTTTCAACCTCCATGAGTTCACAATTTAATAAACTTTAATTTAAATGTATTTTCCGATTTTTTGTAAAAGAAACTTTGACTTAGTTTAAATTAACTTGATCAACGACTTATTTTTTCGATCTATTCTATCATAGCGTTGCCAGATTAGATGATTAGATTAGATGAGAATTTCAGTTGAATATTTTACGTCCGTGGATTTCTACACCTTAGAGTGGGTGTTTTTTTCCGTCGGGGTCACCAATGAGGTTTGCAAAATAATGCTAGTGTGTTGACCTGCTACCAACGCAAACCTGCCTTAAAAAATTTGTCAACGAAAGACTTGTTGAAATCCACCGACCAGTAATCCAATAAAAAAACTGATTTCGATTATAAAAACTTTAATTTATTCTTAACTTATTTCTAGCAAGACCTCTGTGCTTGCACTCTTCTGATCCGTCTTCGACTGACTCCCACAAAAAGAAAAAATGAAAAAAACTAAATGATAAACTAGTTTGCTCATAACTTACATGTACATAAAATCTTAACCATGAGCTTAGCAAAAAATAAAAAAATGTATATGATAACGGGTTAAAAATTCATTTGTATATAAGAGTAATTGAATTTCGAATTAGTGTTGCCAGAAAATGATTTGCTGAAGGTTGCCAGGAAAATTATTTGCTTTTTTTCTTTTTTTTTTTTTTTTTTTTTTTTTTGGATAACCGCCACAATACCATATCGGGGTTGTTACAGAAACCGACACAGAATTTTCTTGTTATCGGAATTGAAATAGATATCGGTTTGAAATGGTGTTATGAAACAGACTTGATTTTGCATTTTATTGCTTAATCTAAATTTAAAATTTAAAGACATGAGTTCTGCCGTCGTAGCCTTCTTTTTAATTGATGAACTTTAACACATACACAGAAAAAATCAGACGTAAAATATTGAGAGACAAGAGCAATCCGCTCGAGCTACCAGAGTCAACGTTAGTACGATTCATCTTTTCATCTTGGTTTTTATTAACGTCTTCACATTTTCACAGGTTCGTAGACCAATATCGTCTAAACAAGGAAGCATTCGTTGCGGTACTGGCAACAATTGAAGGTTAGTTGGACAAGTTGGCTATTCCACCTGTGTTACAACTTGCAGCGGCACTTCGGTTTTTTGCGGAAGGATCATATCAACGGTCTGTGGGTAACGATGCAAATGTCTGCTTAGCAAGGTCGACAGTGTCAGTGGTGTTGAAGGAGATACTGAATGCTCTTGAACGATGCATTTGTCGACGCTGGGTTAAACTCGCAATGGACGACCGCGAAAAGTCGAGGTCAAGAGAACATTTTTATACCAAGTTCCGCATTCCAGGCGTTTCTGGTTGTATTCATGGAACCCACATAAAAATAGTGAAGCCGCCAATTGATGAGCATTTGTACTATAATCGCAAAGGCTATTTCAGCATAAATGCCATGATTGTAAGTTGTAACTGAAAAAATATTTTCTTTAACTATAAATTTTAATGCTTTAATCTAAAGATTTGTGACAACAACATGCTGATACAAGCCGTAGATGCCCGATATCCCGGAGCAAGCCACGATTCTTTCGTGTGGAGTGTAAGCAGCGCCAAACAATTTTATATGAGGCAATATGTGGCTGGAGATCGAACGAACCGATTGTTGGGAGACTGCGGTTATGGCATTGATCCATTTCTGTTAACACCGTACAGAGACCCCCCCAGTTAACTCCAAAGAATATAAATTCAATATGGCTCACTCTTCTGCTAGAAATATTATAGAGAGGACAATCGGAGTATTGAAAAGTCGCTGTCGCTGTTTACTAGGAACATTGCACTACAAACCAGAAAAAGTTGTGCAAATTATAAACGCTTGTTGCGCCCTGCACAACATTTGCAGAAGCTATAAATAACATCGAACACGATGAAAATGACTATGCATCACTCGAGTCCTTGGACGACTATATTGTGTTGTCTGATACTTCATCATTTCAAAGTGAAGGCTAGAGGATCAGAGACGAAATTGCTGAGTCTTTCATAATTTGTTCAAAATAAACTATCTGTTACATAAAAAAATCACATTTTATTAATTCACTTGTAAAAAAAGTCAAACTAAAAGAGTATCCATTTGAACACTTAGGGCCAGTTTTTTCAGTGTGCGTTTAAACCCTGGTCAAATTAAACCGAGCTTAACTCACCAAAATTGGACGTTTAAACACGGTTTAACTAGATATTTTAGCCTTCGTTGAAGTTAAATTGGCTTTAATTACCATATGATGTGTTCCTTTTTTGCCTTAAACGAGTTTGAACGTCCAATTTTGGTGAGTTAAGCTGGGTTTAATTTGACCAGAGTTTAAACGCACACTGAAAAACAGGCCCTTTTCAAAAAATCACAAAAAAGAAAAAATCACGTTTTGATGAGCATGTTTCTTAAAACTAGTAAACGAAGAAAAACTAATTCTATCTATGCCTCACTACGCTGCTTTTCCATTTCAAATTTTAATAGATCCAGTTCAAGTTGCTGTTTTTTCAACTGGTTTCTTTCTTGCAGTGCTGTTAACATGCGTGAAGTCAAACTTGTTAACTCATTTTTTAAATCTGTTACAGCTTTTGCAACCGTATCGTTGTTTTTTTCGATTGCTCGATAGCAATACGAAGGTCAGAGGATAAGAAATGATATAGCTGATACCCTATAAAAAATTCCATATGTTTTAAACTAAAAAAAAATACAAATCTATTTGTTTTTATAAAAGACATAAAAATCAAATTTTATTATTATTATTAATTTTAAAAAAGAAAACATAAAATATCACATTTCATTAGCATATAAAAAAAAAAAACAAAAATCACATTTCATTGGTATTAAACATAAAAAACAAAAACAAACATATTGTACTTGGTTATTTCAGTGCAACCACTTCAAATTCAGTAAATTAATTAATTCTTTTCTCTTCTTTCCTTTTCAAAATTAAACTTCAACAGCTCAAGGTCCAACTGCTTTTGTTTGATTTTATTTTTTTCTTGCATTGCTGCTAGAAGTCTTTTGTTAGCACTCACAAATTCTCTCTTGGCTTCAATCACTGCTTTTGCAACACATTCAGTTGCCCGATAAAGAACCCTTAAACTGCTTGCATTTTCCTTCCCAAGTTGTACAAGCTGCTCTAGCTTACCGTTCGTTTCAATTTTGCTTGCATTGTCTTCATCAAGAAATTGTTTCAAACGCTCGGCGGTGCTCTTCATTCTAACCGTTTTCGGATTTCTATCAACAAGAGGAGACTCAGCTCTGCGTTTTGATGTCGAAGCCACTTCCTCGTCGATTTCATGGCATGCATTTTCGTTGTGATAGATAGATGATAGAGCAGCGCCGGTTTCTAAGGAATTGGCAAACAATATGCCTGGTACATATTGTTCTTGTTGCACCATGTCCGGAACAACTTCATCCGACAGCCCTAGTGATATGCCCACTTCACCTTCTACTGAATGTTTCATTCCACATAGTCGCATAATTGTTTCTTCAGTAGTTGTTAAGGTGTATTTTGAGAAAGGTTCGCCACCAGTTGCTAGTCCCTCAACTCTGTTATGAGCCATTTTCTTTTTGACCTCACTCTTTCACTCCGTCCATATCTAAAGGTACAAGGATAAGAAAAGGATACAATGGTATAAGCACAACAATTCACTTTTTTCCAGTCGATCGCATCTTTTTGTGGCGGACATGCGCCATTTAATGATGCAGTCAGTTGCTGCCATAGGGAATAAACAGTAGGCTTATCCCGCTTTGTGAATCCTTTTGCGATGTCTGGATACTTTTCCATAAAATCAATGATTATGGAGTTTTGGACTCTATTTTTATGTTTTCCCCTGTAAGAAACTGAAATAATTACTAATAATAAAATATTTTACAAAATTTAAAACTTATCCATGTACTTACATTTCAACAAATTACCATAAAGAAAACACAAAAAAGGCGCAATTGTTCAATTCTAACAGCGATCAGCTGCTCGATTTATTTCCGATAAGCAAATCGATAAAATCGCTTTCTGTGACACCTAAAACAGACACCGAAACCGATTCGAACATAAAATCGACAAAATCAGAATTCATGACACCTAAGCGAATTTTTTGTCGGTTTTAATTCTGATTCCGACAGCAATCGGTTTCTGTAACAACCCCGAATGTTGGAAACGATGAAGTGAAAAAAAACAACAACCACAGCAGTTGCAGATGCATATTCACAAAAAGCTGTTTTTGACAGATGTTTTCTTGTAGAAGAGAAAATAAGCAGTTGTCAATGCTACCTTGTATTATTGTACCATGATAGTGTCCCACAAGTTACACAGTGTGAGTACACAAACAGACCTATTGTTGTTGTTTCCTTGCGTCGAAAGATCATTCCGTGTGCCATACGGATGTGTTTCGAATTCGAGACGGACATACTTCGTTTATTATATTCGAAACGGGTTGCGCTTTAATAACACTTTTTTTTTATTTTATAAGCGGATTTGTTACCGGCTCGAATCGGGTCCATCGAAACAAAACGTGCGAATTCCGCGCTGTCGGACTCGTAACGGGTTCGAAACGGATCCGCATCCGTTTTTGTGCATACTGGCTTGTAAATTCATTTCACTTCTAATAAAATTTGATGCCATGGGCTACATATGAAATCGATTCTAAAGGAGTAAACTCCAAAAAAATATTTGGGCCCTAAAGTAGAATTATGCCGAAAGGACGAAGTAACCTTTCCAGTACCCTATTTACGAAAATCTGATTTAAATGGACTGCGCTACGTTGCCTCCAATTATACCCTATTTTGGCAGCGAAACATGATTCTTAAATTTTATAATTTCGGATTTGGTTTCTTATCAATAAATCAAAGAAAAGAAAAATTGAGCCAAATGGTAGATGCAACTGATATTACACTTCAATGTGAAATGGGCTACATATTCCATAGTTGAATAAATAAGGTTGTCTCGTGGCTGATCGTACTCTCTTTTCAGTACCCATAATTGTCAAAATCAATGAAAAGCAACAACAACAACTTCAACGGCTTTTCATGTTATTAATTTTCGTTTTCAGATTTTGTATGAGATGTCAACTTCGATTTGACATTTATGGGAACTCGCTCTCACCAATGCGACAACCTTATTTATTCAACCATGACATATTCGAAACAGTTCAACAATCAGAAAATCGTTTGTTTACAAGGATTTGGTCTGGCAGTTCAATATAGGCATAAAAGCAAATGAAAACTAAAATTATTGCAGTATTAACTGCGAAAGACTTTTATCAACTGTGTCAAGATGAAAACATCAATTGAATATCAGAATCTATATCAAATTGAACACTTCAGACTTATTCAATAGCCCATAGCATTGAACTTTGATCTAGATTTTTATGAGGCTCATGACTGGTATCTAATACGATCTTGAAATGGTATGATAAGAATGCGAATTCGTAAGTTCACATTTTGATAACAGCCTTGATATGACGTGACCAGTAGTTTTTTTAAGGTTTCTATAACAAAGCATAACTTCAAAGCATTAATGCGAATTAAAAATAAAACTCCTTAATAATCTTAGTTGATTTGACGGCACTTACTTGTTTGAAAAAAATTCTGAAAACAGAACTTCTCTACACAAGAAACTTTTAGAACTTACTTTGAACAACTTCAGAAGTAGATTAACGTACACTCCGCGTGCACCCATAGATTTGTTTATGGCAGATAAAAACACTAATAAAAGGATAAATATAGCCAAAGGAACATATAACATCTCTACAAGAGCAACCGCCATAATCATCATAAACTCCTAATTATTTCTTTACTGTTTTGATATGAACTACTAAATAAAACCAATACATTACAGTGACAATTAAGTGGATACCGATTTATGATGTTGTGGTTATTGTACAGAGCTAAAATGCATTATATAGTTTATAAGAGTTTATACTATGATATATGATGTATGAAATGAACCCTAATACAATGGTATGACATGCTGTATGAAGAAAAGTCGAAATATACCATCATTAGTGGAATTCCCAAAAAGTTAACGATACGAAATCGTTATGGTTAACTAACGACGTTTGTAGTTTGCAGTAACGAATGTTGTATTCTCAAAACAGTACTTAGCGACAAAATTGTTAAAATGTAACATTCACAATATATGCTACAAACATCGTTAACAGAAATCAAAAATATGGCAGCACTGTGCTTTTTTGACAGCTTAGATAGGTCTTTTCGATAGATACATGCTGAATCAGCCAAGCAGCAGACAGCTGCATCGCAGCTATTAGCAGAGGCAGCGCTAAGAGCCCGAACAGAATCGAATATCGTTGCGACCGCCGATCCTCTCTGGTCGTCGATCGCAGAGAACACGTCCAGAATGATGCGATTGCGACTGACGACTCAAAGTTGCTTTTATTTAGTATTTTTTTTATTTATTTTGTCTATTTCATTTCAATGTACTGGTCTCTTCAGTTGTGTGAATACAACACACACAAACAAGAAATGTCAGAAGATAACAAAAAACCAAGCAAATTTCATGAAACACAGCGAATTCTTAGCAAAAATATGGCAACACTAATGGCACTCAGAGAGAGAATCGTCGGTCGCAAGAGAAAAAATAGAATAGATTCTAATTGTGCGATATATCGTTGCGGCTGCTGACCTGCGATTTCATTCTGGACGTGTTCATACATTTGCATGCATTCTATTGCTTTGCGATATCACAAATCGCAACGACATTTGATTCTGTTCGGGCTCTAATGCAAGCAATTGCTTGCGACCGAATTGCTTCTACGCTTGAGAGGCTGTCGACTTCGTTTGAGCGATTGCCTTCAACGAACTTATAATTGTTATAACTTTTTTATTATTTTTACTTTTACTATTATTTTTATTATTAATGCTCTGAAATGTGCCTTTTATCTGTTGATTTGATCTGTTTGGTTTTATTTAACTTAAAAACTTTTCTTTATTTTTTTAAACTTTAAATAAAAGTGTAGAAGCTATTGGAAATAAAGTTTATGGAATTATTTTTATTTTGATATTTTAACCATGATGGTTAACATATGCCTCGTCGTGTTGTGGCCATTTTATGTACATATATTATTTATGTTTTATAAAATCACAATCGCATGTAAAACAATCGCTTAACGTTGTTGTTTAAGTTAGCGACGCTAAAATATTCGTGGTTAAGCTAGCTACAATTAACGTTTAAGAACTGTCAAAATTAAGGACAAAAATAGCTAACATAGATGTTGGGAATACCAGTTAACGATAATTGTAGCAAAGGCCAGTTAACGATAACTATAAACGTAGTTAACACGTTTGGGAATTCCGCTACAGGCAGACACTTAACTGTTAAGCACCCCATACACTTATCAACTTTCCGACCAAGTTTGACAGAACTATCAGAAAATCAACTTGTGTGTGGCGCAGACAGTTGATTTATTTGGCAGTTGTCGAGTCGGTTGGAGGAAATTTAAAAAATTTTGATTTTTTATACGATTCATCAAGTTGGGAACTCATCAAGTTTGGAATTCGATCAAATAGTGTGTGGAGAAGTCGTCGACTCAAATGTCACTCGGTTGCCAACTCAGTTGTTCTGTAAATTGATAAGTGTGTGGGGTGCTTTAGATATGCTATATATATGGCATTGACCTAACGCCTTTGACCAAAGGCGTTAGGTTCATATAAAACTCTCCATACAAATTACGTTAGGTTCATGGTTGAATAAATAATGTCGTCTCGGGGCTGATTATACTCTCTTCTCAGTACCCATAATTGTCAAAATCAATGAAAAGCAACAGCAACAACTTTATCGGCTTTTCATATTATTAATTTTCACTTTCAGATTTTGTATGAGCTGTCAACTTCGATTTGACATTTATGGGAACTCGCTCTCACCCATGCGACAACCTAATTTATTCAACCATGGAATATAACGTCAAAGGCATGGTGTAATAAAAAAAGTGATCGCGAATTTTTAACAATTCAAAAAAATTGTACCTACCCTTGTCAAAAACAGCTGATGGTAAATTTTAAGCAATCTATTACAATTTTTTATTGAGTGCAAGTGATTTGACATTTTTCCGCAGTTTGTCTCTTTTTTCTTATTTTCTCAAAATTTTTTGACAACCGTAGGGAAATTAGTAAACATCACGTTCACTTTAGGTCTGTTCCCGTACTCTAAAGTTTTAGTCCAATTTACCATTTTTACAGGTTTTAGTCCGAGAAGCGTTCCCGTGCTCGAAAAAATGGTAAAAGAGAGTGCAATCGAGAGAGTAAAAAATTTCCCCTCCCTGTCAAAAGCTGCAAGTTTTAGTCCGAGAAATTTCTTCTGTCAAAAATAAAAAACTGTTGGAATGGAAACCAAAAACATGGTAAATTGTGTAAAAACTAACAGCCGTATTCATAAAAATATCTTAAAATAGCTTTAAAAACCTTCAATAGTTAAAAAGCTTTTTAATGTTAAAAAGTCTTTTAAAATTTTGTTGTAGTTAAAATAGGAACACTTTCGATTTGAAGTTGGAAGAGTGTCAATAATGGTTTGTGTATTTGATAAATTCAATGGCTTTTCATTTAGTTGTCACCATTACGACAACATTTTTATGTTTAAACATCAAAATTTTTTCGAAGCTACCCTCTGCACTGAAAAAATTGTCATTTTATTATCTTATTTTGTAAATATTTTGAAATGTTTTGATAAATTGTCTTGTTTTTATTTTCATTTTGTTTTGAATTTTTTTTGTAGTGTGCCCATACATGTACACACTGCCGACCCTACGTTTCATCAATTCTTTTCGTAAACAAGCGGCAATGCATTGAGTGACAAATATGCTTTCACTGCATGCGAATGTTGTAGACACTCCGCATCGGAATTTAGTGCGTTTTCAATACTCACTCAATTTTTATGACTGTGCCTAAATTTCATTCGTCAACCCAAAATATGAAATTTGGAGATACTTTTTTAAGTGCGAGAATGAAACGCAAAATTAATAATAAGTATTTTAATATGTAAATATAGATTAACTATAGATCTAGATTTTAAGTATAACAGTTTTTGTAAAGACATAAAAAGCCGGTCTTGGCAAAGAATAAATCAGAATTTAACTGCTAATTCAAGTCGGCAGATCTCTGCCTTGTTTTAATATTAATATTCTCTTCTTGCCTTGAACTTTGTTCAAGTCGGCAAGAATATAGCTATAGCGAAGGCAAACTCTGCCGCAATAAACCAAAATCTTACTTAAACTTCCCTATACACATTACATTTTGTATATTTTGAATTTTCTTTGTTTTTGATATATTTTGAAACAATTTTATATATTTTTGACATAATTTGTTCTCAGATGAAAACAAAATAAAATTTAAAATTGCTTTATCGAGGGTTTATTGAAGGTTTATTTATTTATTTATTTATTTATTTTATTGACATGCTAATGCAACAAGACCGAGGTCTTATAATTAAAGCATTAGCCTTTATTTACATCAGTTCATATGATAATATTGTTGAACAGTTAAACTAAACTAATAAAAACTAAAATAATGAGAATAATGTTAACAAATTAATTAGAATGAAGTATAGTTTGAAAGTATAAGTAAAAAAAAAATGAATAAAAGTGTAAAAAATATTGTTTGAAAGTATAAAATGCTTAAAATGAATCATTATTATATATCAATCACTGCAATTACATTAGACTTGAACAAAGGCAAACGATTAAATTGCAAATGAAGATTTACAATTATTAGAGGTAAAGAACGAATAAACTACAAGATTAATATAATATTATTGCAATGAGGAGAAAAAAATGCTCAATCGAAATTTAAATTGCACGGCATTGGTAATTGCTCTTAGATCGGTTGGTAGAGCGTTCCAAAGACGAATTGTAAACACAAAAAATTGTCTTTCCGAAGCCAGACAAGAATGACGCTTTTGTATAATTGCGTTTGATCTTCGTGATCTTGCTAACCCGAGTCTGTTGTAGAGGTAAACTGGTTCCTTAGTATAAACCACCTTGTGCAGTAACATAAGTGAACGAAATTTCAGTACATTGTCGAAGGACATATTGTATAGACGCTTTGTGTGCAGGGAAACATGGTCTCTGCGTTTTAAGCCATACACATAACGAGCAATGTTGTTGAAGAGAACATTGAGTTTGTGTTTGAATAAACTGTCACAGTTTGCAAATATTTCGCACCCGTAGAGTAGGGTAGGCATGAGGTACGATTTAGCCAATAATATCCGAGTTCTAAGGGGCGTAAAAAATTGAGTTGTCTATAAAACACGTAGCATACCATAAACTTTACCGATAGTGCTACCTATATGAGTGTTCCACGACAGTGTTCTATTAAATATTATACCTAGGTTTTTTACACTATCAACAAATTCAATATTACAACTGTTCAGTTCAATTTTTGGAAAAAGTGAATAGTCAACTCGTTTTTTTGAGATGATAATGCATTTCGTTTTTCTGGGATTTAGACATAGACCATTTGAGTTGGCCCAGTCGTTAATGCGTAGAAGATTATTATTTAGTTTTGAAACACAAGGGACGATAGACTCACGGGAACAACTGACATACAATTGAACATCATCGGCATACATATGAACGTTACAATTTTTCAACACTTTTGGTAGGCAATTTATATATACAGAGAAGAGAAGAGGACCCAACACAGAGCCCTGAGGAACACCCCTGTCATTTGTTAGAAATTTTGATACTATGCCATTCGAACAAACTGCTTGTGTTCTGTTAGATAGATAAGATGATATCAAATTAGCAGCAGTGGGAGAGAAACGAGGACGTTTGGAAGACGATCCTCACAAGGCAACGCGTGAGGGTCAAGGGGGGCGATCTTCACATGGCAACGTGTCTGACTGCCTCAACCTGGTGAGGCCAGCATTATCCATGTCGAACTCGTCTCAAGTCGACTCAAACCTCTGCGTGGTGTCCTCTAGAAACGGCAAACTGGCAACCGTTAGTTTGACGGCTAATGTGAGCGGCGGGCTCCCCCTGCCTTTAAAGGGTTGTGCGTTGGGTTTGAAGCCCACCACGTAAAAACAAAATTTCAATGAAACGCATAAGAAATAAGATAAAAATGATCCCTAAATCTGATGACGACTACCGCAAACGAAAAACTGACAATGATTTACGGATATGCACCTGGAACGTCCGAACCCTTAATTGGGATGGTGCCTCTATCCAACTGATAGATATCTTAGAAAGATACAAAGCTGATATCACTGCAATCCAAGAAATGCGATGGAAGGGACAGGGTTGCTTACGGCAAGCATCCTGTGATATCTACTACAGCGGCCATGCGGAGAAGCACGAATTTGGATGCGGATTCGTGGTTGGCAAGCGACTACGGCATCATGTCCTGCGATTCACACCTGTGAACGAACGACTTGCCATAATCCGTGTCAAGGCAAGATTCTTCAATATAAGCCTGATTTGTGCGCACGCTCCGACAGAAGACAAGGACGATGAGACCAAAGACAGCTTCTACGAGCGCCTTGAAGAGGCCTATGAGCGCAGCCCCCGCCACGACATAAAAATCGTGCTTGGTGACTTCAACGCCAAGGTGGGAAAAGAAAATATCTTTGGTCCAACAGTCGGAAAGTTCAGCCTCCACGACAATACCTCCGATAACGGAATGAGGCTGATTGACTTTGCCGCAGCGCGAAACATGGTCGTTAGTAGCACTAGATTCAAGCATCTCGATATTCATAAAGCAACTTGGCTGTCTCCTGATCAAAAGACGCGTAATCAAATTGATCACGTTTTGATTGACGGAAGGCACTCTTCCAGTGTTTTAGATGTACGCACGATCCGTGGTGCCAATATAGACTCGGATCATTATCTTGTCGCAGCCAAGATCCGTACACGCCTGTGCGCAACGAAGAATGCGCGCAATCCAGCACAGAGAAAGCTAGACGTCGAAAAGCTGCAATCAAAACAAACAGCCGAGGACTTCGCTACTCGACTCTCACTCCTGCTTCAAGAAAGCACTCCTCCGATCGACGATATATGCGCGCAGTGGAATCACATTTCCCACTCTATGCGTACGGCTGCCGAAGAGGTGATAGGCTATCACCGCCCTCGCCGAAACCAGTGGCACGACCAAGAGTGTCGCGACGCCACTGCAGAAAAAGACGCCGCCTACAAAGCCACCCTGCAGTCGGTTGTAACGCGTGCTGCTAAGGAGCGATACAAAGAGAAGAGGAGGGAAGAGAGACGCATTTTCAGGCGAAAGAAAAGGGAAGCGGAAATGCGTGAGTGCGAGAAAATTGAGATGCATGGTGACAGGAATGAGGTCCGAAAATTTTTCGAAAAAATAAGACGCCTGGCCGATGGTTTCAAGACCGGGGCCTCTTCCTGCAAGGATCAAAATGGGAATCTAGTGACAGATATCCAGAGTACACTGATGATGTGGAGGGAACACTTCTCTAGGCTTCTGAATGGTGACGACGACAACAATCCCGCCAATAGAGATGATATCCCGGAAATCCCAATTGTGGACGACAGCGTTGAAGTTCCGCTGCCCGACCATAGTGAAGTCTTGAAAGCTATAGCTCGGCTTAAAAACAACAAAGCCGCAGGAGCCGATGGCTTACCGGCTGAGCTCTTCAAGAATGGAGGCGAAGCTCTATTTAAATGCATTCATGAGCTTCTATGCAGCATATGGTCGGAAGAATGCATTCCAAACGATTGGAACCTCAGTGTGCTCTGCCCAATCCACAAGAAAGGCGATCCCACAATTTGCGCCAACTACCGTGGGATAAGCCTTCTGAATATCGCATATAAGGTCCTGTCGAGCGTACTATGTGAAAGACTAAAGCCCATCGTAAACCAGCTGATTGGACCTTATCAGTGTGGCTTCAGACCTGGTAAATCCACCATAGACCAGATATTTACGCTACGACAAATCTTGGAGAAGACCCTAGAAAAACAGATCGACACACACCATCTTTTTGTCGATTATAAAGCCGCCTTCGACAGTCCAATAAGGAATTATCTATACTCCACCATGTCTGAATTTGGTATTCCTGCAAAGCTCATCCGTCTTTGCAGAATGACACTGAGCAACACCAGCAGCACAGTTAAGATCGGGAAGGATCTCACTCCTCCATTCGATACCAAACGAGGTTTCAGACAAGGTGATTCCTTATCGTGCGACTTTTTCAACCTGATGATGGAGAAGATCATCCGAGCTGCTGATTTGAGACGCAGCGGCACGATATTCTACAAAAGTATTATGCTGCTGGCGTATGCTGATGATATCGATATCATTGGCCATAATACGCGCGAAGTCAGTGCAGCATTCTCCAGATTAGCGAAAGAGTCGAGTCGAATGGGTCTTGCAGTGAACGCAGATAAGACGAAATACCTAGTGTCAACAAATAAACAGTCCCAGCGTCTTGGAAACCACGTCACTGTTGACAACATCTCCTTCGAGGTTGTTAAGGACTTCGTCTACCTGGGATCCAGCATTAACTCTTTCAACGATGTTAGTATTGAGATAAAACGAAGGATAACTCTTGCCAACAGGTGTTACTTTGGGCTGAGTAGGCAATTGAGAAGCAGAGCTCTCTCTCGACGAACAAAACTCACGCTCTATAAGTCACTAATCATGCCCGTCCTATTATATGCAGCACAAACCTGGACGTTGAGCAGTTCTGATGAAAAGACTCTGGGAGCCTTCGAGAGAAAGATCCTTCGTAAAATCTTCGGTCCAATCTGCGTCAATGGCGAGTACCGAATTCGATGGAACCACGAGCTGTATGAGCTGTACGCTGACATCGACATAGTTAAGCGCATTAAAATCGAGCGGCTCCGCTGGCTAGGTCATGTTGAGCGAATGGAAAACGACGCTCCAGCGAAAAAAATATTCGATTCGGTGCCCGGTGGTGGTCAACGCAGAAGAGGACGCCCACATCTTCGTTGGAAGGATCAGGTGTTGGATAACCTGACCACGCTTGGTGTTTCCAACTGGCGCCAGCAAGCGCAGAACAGAAATGGCTGGCGCAATTTCTTATACGAGGCCAAAACCGACTTACGGTTGTAAGCGCCAGATAAGTAAGTAAGTAAGGGAGAGAAACGAAACAGATTCACAAGCTTCCCAGCTAGAACAGTAACTGTTAGATAACGCGTTATTTAACACGAGCCCTAACAAAATTCGTGTTATTTTCATATAAAATTCTCCATACAAAAGTTGTTATATTTGTTCTAGCGTCGTGAAAAATATAACAAGATTTTTCCTATCTGTGTGATCTGGCATCTCTGTCTGTCACCCATGTTTAGCTCAACCAAAATAGTATAGTTAAACTGCTCACTCTTATAACAACCACAGCTAGTTATTTATCAAAAAAGTTAACGCGCAGGGCTGCTCCCCTACTGTAGCGTAGTGGTTAGAGCAAATACCTGTAAACCATACTTACTCTGAAAAGTGGGTTCAATCCCGGGCGCAAACAAAAACACAAACTTTTTTTATTACTATTTTTTTATTATTTTTTTTTCGGTATTTTCCTTATAAATATTAGAAAATACATATTTAAATATAATTTTACAATTTTTTCAATATTAAAGTAAAAATAATGCATGGACAAATTAACACATATTTGACACATAACATATTCATTTTAACTAAAAAAGGAAACTAATTAAACTCAAAACAACAAAACAAAAACAGCACAGCTTTTCCACACCACTTATTTGCTATATTATTTCACTTATATTTTGATATTTTACATAATTTTATTTTATTTTTTCGGAAACGTATTTGCACCGCTCACTTTATTTTGATTGTTTTAAAATTTTTTCGATTATATTTTGATGGTAAAAGTGCAAGATATACAAGCACATATAATTTTCCTTGTTTCACATAACATGACACCGTATGAATGTGTTAGTGTACACAAAATATTGTTTCATTGTGTTCGTAAACTTGTTAGCGCTGTCTAGCAGGGTTATTAAGCAACACAAAATGATCCACCATATCAAAGGCTTTTGAGCGGTCTAAAAGCACTAGAAAGTTAATTTTGCTCTCATCAATACCTATTCTAAGGTCTTCAACAACATCAACTAGTGCTGTTACACAGCTCCGCTTAACTCGAAATCCAGATTGGCATTCGGTAATTAAATGGTTCCTATAAATGAACTTACACATTTGTCTATAAATTATTAGTTCTAGAACTTTCGATACGTACGACAAAATGGCTATAGGACGGTATTCATTGCACGTTTTAGGTATTGGTATTATTTTGGCCTGTTTCCAACTGGCAGGAAATATAGAGGTAGTAAGAATAGAATTAAAAATGTGTGTCACAAAAGGTAGTAATTTTGGCAGTAGGGCCTTGAGAGATACAGGATGAACATTGTCAAAACCAACAGCATTGGACTTTATAGCTAAAAAACACTCGAGAACATCCGTTTGCTCAACGCATTCAAAACTAAAATCGTTGTTACTTCGCACTCTGTTAGGGTTAGCGAAAGATTCATGAGAGATTGCTGGCATTGGGAGATCTAGAAACTTTATGTTCAAATCATCTACATCAACATCTTCACTTTTCCTATCTTTGTACTTCCCGATTCCAATGTTTTTTATTTCCTGCCATGTTTTTTTGCTATTGATTGCAGAAGCGAATTTTTCACGATAAAATTTTATTTTTTTCTGATTTAATTTCTGCAACAACAGATTTCCTAGCATTTTTGAACTCACTATAGATCTCCGGTGTCTTAAAACGTTTCCATCGATTGTATAGAGTATCACGTTGCAATATTAAGTTTTTAATTTTGTCGTTAAACCATGGGCGTTGAACAGGTTTAAAATGTTTAGATTTGATTGGGACAAACTCCTCAAAAAGACTACTGAGATTGCTTTGAAAAAAACTAACTTGCTCATCAGGTGATGTTATACTGTACATACTGCTCCAGTTGATATTTGAAATTTCAGACTCAAGACGATGGTAATCAATATTTTTAAAGTCACGAAACAAAAATGACTTTGGGGACGTTTTCAACTGAAAGTCGTACGACACGAAAATTATATCATGTTTTGAAAATGAAGGATAAGATAGCTGATCGTAAAGTAAAATTTTTGTTTTATCGTTAACAAGAAATATATCAAGCAGTGTGTTGATAGTTTTGGTATAGTGCGTTGGAATAGTAGTGTTGACTGGAAAAAGCCCTAGATCCTGCATTTCAACAGTTAAATGACTCTCCTTTAAAAGATTGCTATTAAAATCGCCCGCAATAAGAATTTGTGAGTAGCCAAGAGAGATGTTTTCAATGAGTTGAATTAGATTTGTCATATCAGTAGTTCGATTGGGACGGTAGACATTACCAATTAGTATCTTTTCTTTTGCATTGGATATAGCAATAAACAAATATTCAATTGAATTGAGAGGATCTGATTTACTAATTAACTTACACGGGAGATTGTCACGCACATAGATAGCTGCACCACCTGCATGACCCGATCTGTCTGCCCGAAAAATTTTAAAACCACTCATATTGTACAAATTATCGTGCATATGATCGTTAAGCCAAGTTTCTGAAATGCAAAGGATATCAACGCCTGAACTCTCGAAAATATATCTTAATTCATCCATCTTATTTACAACACTTTGCGCATTCAGGTGGCATATGTTAAGTCCCGCCCTCTGCTTACACAGTATTCTAACTAAATTAAATGCGCTGTCTTTGGAACGAACACGATCGTTAGTCAACAAATTCGACATGTGTGTGATGAGATACATTTTTGCTCCAATGCGTGCTTGTTATTAAAGTGGTTATTGCAATAATATATTTGAAAAAGATGGGGCAGATACCTGCATTAAAATAGTAGTAACCTATTATACAAAATTTTTGGAAAGCTCCTAATAAACTATATTCTTGACTGTGCATATAAGATAACAGATAAATTTTAAAAAGATTATTAACAAGCATCATCTCAAGTTGTGCAGTTGTTGTCATCATTGTTGCGAAACATATTGCTTGTGCAGTTGTTGCGAAACATATTGTGTGTGTAGTTATGCTGGTTGTTGTTGTTGTACTGCTCAGTAGTGACAGATTCTGCGAGAGTGTTTAGCTTTAGCATAGTATCAATGAAGATCGGGTTATCGTTGGGTCTCAGCTTTACATGAACAATGCCTCGACGGCTTTTAAACCGAAGAGCAGATTGAAGAATAACAGAATTTTCTTTACTAAGCCCTTCGTTGATGTAGAAAGGTTTAGTTGACTGGAACCCCGCGTGGTGCAAGCGCATGAAATCATTATTTTCGCGTATGAACTTTGCTACTGAGTGTAGCACAGAATTTCTATCAAACGGCGTATTGAATTTTGCAATGATTGTGGTATCGGTGGGGTTGTGCTGCGATGTTTTTCTTTGCTTAATCCGGTGTATACTCTTAATGTTGGGTGGTTGAATATTTATAGAGGCACATATTTGATGAAATATTTCGTGAAGATTTTCACCATCAGAGTGTGGAAGGCCATTAAGTCGCAGATCGCATGCAACAACAGTGTTTTCCTGCTTGGCCAGCTTCGACCTTAGCTCCTCAACCTCAGCTCTAAGCGTGCTAACATCTTCTTTAAATATATTCAACTCGGCAGCAACATTTTCCAACTGGGTGACTCTTTCAGTGACGGAGCGTAGGCAGTTAGTCATTTCAGCAACATTTTGACGAAGTTCAGCGAGAATTTTGAATTCACTGTTTTGAAGTGGTTCTTTGATTTGCGAGGTGATCAGCTCGCTGTGCTTTGAGAGACGCAATTCTATCAATTCGGCCTGCTTTTCAAACTTCTGTCCAATTAGTATGCTGAGAGACGTATGTGAGTGTTGAGCCAGTTCTTGCGATGAAGGTGTTTTATTGTTACTAAAACTCGTTTCAGTTGTAGGTGGAGTACACGGCTTGTCAGAAACGTCAGTGCAAGTGATTTTTAAATTTTGTTTGGCATTAGCTTTACTATTAATAGGTGGTGAGGAAACGATCGATTGACGTCGAGACGAAAGGCACTTTTCGCACTTATAGGTTTGGCTGTTTGTTTGCATAAATTCTATGTCGGTTTTATTTAAGTTCACGCAAATGCTATGAAAATATTCATTGCAGAAACCACACTTAACTTTTTTATCATCATCTAGACGACGATCGACTTTAGATAAACATATACACGGCATATGTTTAACGATTATGTTGATATCGATCAAATCTTTTAGTTTCTTATTTTGTTTTGCTTTGTTAGGTTTTTTGTTGCGTTTTGTGTTGCTGATCTTTATTAGTGAAAAGTTAATTCAGTGGCCGCGAATATCGTAGCTGAAGAAATAAAACAAAAATTGTTGCATAGACTTCGGGTATGAAACGATTTTTCCCGTGAATGTAATGAGTTTTTTCTTTTATCTCTTATGCACTTTGCGTTTCAAGTATGTGTTCTTTTTTGAGTTAAAACAACTTGTTATTTAAATTATTAAGAAATATTAAGGAATAGTTCACTTAAATTCACAAAAAAAGTAGAGCCAGTGATGATTACGCCACGCAATAACAATTCTTAAGCGAATTACAAAGGTTTAAAGTGTTAACACAGCGTTCAATAATATTTACTGGGAGAATAAACCGAAACACGTCCGCACCAGGCAAAATCTTTTGTTCTTTTGGTTTCATCCATTTTTAAAATTCTCTCATTTATAAAGCATTTAAAATAGACTTTTAACGCTATTGAACGTTTATGAATAATGTTTTTCAATTTTTTTTCGATTTTTTCGTTATGAAGGCTTTATAAGAGGTTCATAATTTTTTATGAATACAGCCGTAAATATAAATATTTATTTGAGAAAACGCACGCAGTCACGTCACTTCGGGTTTTCTTATCTGGCAATATAATTTAGTAGAAAATTTCTGAGAGAGAAATAGACTTTGTTTTACTTCATATGAAAAAGGCATTGCCAGACTGAAAATCTTAACGCAAGTGACTGCGTTCATTCTACAAAATATGGCTATTAATTTTTATATTGTTCAATATCTTTAGCATGTCTGCACTGCCAATGTTCCACACCAAATAAACGATTTTATTTGACAGTTTACACATTTTTAGTCCAAAAAGCATTCCGTACATTTTTGTGTTTTTCAGTATTTTTGAGAGATTTTGCCTTACTCGCACGTTTTTGACAGTGTTACCATTTTTAGCCCAAAAAGTACGGGAACAGACCTATTGTTAACCATGGTCAAAGGTGTTAGGCATATAAGTAATACTTCTATATTGGCAGCAACCTACATTTTCAATGAATTTCAACTACGAAATGAAAGAGAGATAGCCTACATAAGATTTTATTGTTAGTATTACTATATTTGAATATACGAAAATTACTGCACTCAAGAAAATGTCAAATCGTAACAGGGGCGGTAGTTAAGAAAAATGTCGCCAAACTTAAAACAAAGCAAAACATACATATTTGTTTTGCATAAATCATAGGTACGCATCGTTATAAAACAATTATAACACCAACGCGTGAAATATGATTAAATTTTAAAAAGAAAAATTCAAGCAAGCATAATTTAAACCATAAAAATTCAAACAACACAAATTTTAAATTTAAGTTTTGACAATGAAAGCACGGCTCCAGAATTTTTTTATTATGAAATTAAATTTCGGGTACATTCGTTTATATATTTTCTCGCTCATATAACAATATATCTGCACTCTAATGTTGGCGAATGTACCTTGAGTGTACTGCCAATATAGAAGTATATATGGTGTTAGGTGTATGCCATAGGGGGCTTTCACACGGACGTACATGTCATCCGACTTGGACATGTCCGACGACTTGTACGATCTTTCGAAAGCATATCAGACGGTCAGACCGACATGTCGGAAAAAAATCAAAAATTTTTTATTTTTCTGCCGGTCTGGCTTACGCTGCAGCCACACGTGATATTAATGGCATGCCAGTTGAAAGTATGTATTAGCTTCGAAAATGTTTCGAAATAAGCTCGAAAATATGCTATGGCCACACGTGGTAGTAAAAGTTCATTGTAAAATGTCGTCAAAGGCAAAGGATCTCGCTACAATTAAAGTACCCCTGTTTGTTTCACATCCATTTTTAGTTTGACATTTCGTCTATTTCCCTTTTTTTTACTTTTATTAAGTGTTGCTTTATATGCCAACACAGCTGTTTTGCTGTTTAGCTTCAATTATTACTTCAATAAATTAGAATATACAATTATTTGGCATTTGCCTATGCTGTGAGCGATTTGAGTCGCTCTACAAAAAGCCACTGAAAGTCAACGAAACTTTGGAAGCTGTGGCAATTCCAATTATGGGTATGCTCATATATTTACATGGGCTCGCTTTCATTTTGACAGATTCGTCTGCCAGCATGTGGCTATTATAGTCAGGCCTTTAAGCAATGGCAACTAAAGAAATTACACATATTTTACTACAAGACGTGAAAGAAAAATGCATACTTAAAGTTCGAATATTTTAGGGAAAAAACACAACACTGTTTTTCTTACTTTTGTCTTCACTGGCTGTGGCTGTCAAAATTCACTGTCTCTGTAAAAGTTGTTGTCAGTGGACTTTCTGTACTGGCTGTCGATGTCAAAGTGTGAATGTATTAGTGAAAAAGTGAGAGTGTATTGCATTTTTCGAACTGTTACTGGCACGTGTGGCTAGGGGATTAGGCAAAGTGAAAAAGGTTCTCTACTTCTGTGAAAAATAAAACAAAATGTTAAGTGTCTAGAACATACAATTTTGGACAGAGTTTATAGAGATATATAAAAATTTTCTTCCAAAATTTGGTCAATAATAATCGCAGCAAAAAAATGTTTAGCCATTATTATTATTGTTGTATCGATGTGTTACGCTCTAGAGTCTGCAAAGAAATAAAGTCGTCGTACATGAGCGATCATTTGAAAGCTCAACAAAATATTCCCGTTAGTTTGTCGTCGCACATATCAGCTAACAGGTAAGTTCTTCTGAAAACCCCTATATAAATGGCATATCCAATGGCGTTTTTTTTTCTAAAAATTCTGCACTTTTTTTTTGCCCTCTTTGAGAATTTTGATCTTTATGTGTTCTTTTCTCGAAAAAAATTCTGACCAGTAAAATAAATCATGTTCTATTCTTGAAAATGTTAACCTGGAAAGTAGAAAAATGCAGAATTTTTACACCCTCAAGATCGTCGGTTTTAAATTCTGCCCTCAAATGCTACCAACTGAATGAACAAAAAAGTGACATTTTAAGAAAATATTAAACGTTATCATTGATAATTCATTAAAGTTTGAGCTTGTTCACGGATGACAAAATAAATATTTTAAAAATTGTTCTCAAAAGTAAGCAAAAGTGCAGCCAACACACCATTGAAAAAATGTTGCATTTTTCTGATCTTTTCTCGACTAAGAACAGGTCACAAGTTTTTGAGTTCAGGTTAAAATGTAAAATATTCTGCACTCTCAGAGGGCACAACTTTTTGCCGAGAAAAGAAAACGCCATAACAGTTAGGTGTCTAGCTGGGTAGTAGAGATGGGTCGTTTCGAACCTGTTTAATTCGCGGAACTATGTTCACAGTCCAACATAGTTCCAATCGTTCCTTCCATTCATTTTTAACATGTTCAAACAGTTCCGGTTTGCAAGATTTTTTTTTATCAAGCAATGTGAACCGACATCTTTTTCACACATATTATGGCTTAAACGAATTTTGTGATCGACTACAAGTGCAAATATGATGTTTGCAAAAAAACGAAACAACTGATGTGTGAAATGGTAAGATGACATTTCGTAGTTCTTGTAGCGCGCAATGCTCTGTTCATTTCGTTTTTAGCATGCTTTCATTCAATCGAATGGAACTGCTGAACTAGATAGTTCTTCGGACATGTTACAACCTGCTACATATGAGTTGCATGATTTTCATTCAATTAAATGGAACTGTGGAGTTAGATAGTTCCACGGACATGTTTCAATCAGCTACATATGAGATGCATGAGTTTCATTCAATCAAATGGAACTGCGCAACTATATAGTTGTTCAAGCAGAACATATTTCGGCCGCGGCTGTTTAGCCAGCTAAACGTAGAACGCCGACATCAACACGCGCAAGATGTTTAAGCAACAAATAGTTCGGCCAGTTAAAAGCAGAACGTCAACATCAACACGCGCAAGCTCAAATTTCGCTTGCACTCAATATGCGCGCTTTCAGTGCAAGGCCAAGCAATGCCTTGGAATGCAGGTGCAAGCGCTGGGAAAATAATTTCACGAAATATGCTTCTTCATCAATAACCATTCAAATAAAATAAATCAAAATAAACTTATTGTGAGAAATATTTTTATATACTCACACATGTAACTTCACCTTATGTATAGAATATTTTTAAGTTACTCATACATATCCATTAAGTTCAATTTATGTAAATATATTTGATATAAATAGGAGCAATTAGCTCATTAGTTTTTAAGATTTGTCAAATAAAGACCTTAAGCTTCCCCCACCAGTGGTAAGAAGCTAAAAGGAAAAATCTTCGTTTTACTAAAAGAAGTAAATCAACATTGGTGACCCCGACAAAAGTCAAATCTTTTTTACAATCAGTAAAAACATAAGCCGTTGATTAGGCCATAACATAATCACAAATCCTTTTTTCAAAATCAGTGAAAACATAAGGCGTTGATTAGGCCATAACATAATCACAAATCCTTTTTTCAAAATCAGTGAAAACATAAGGCGTTGATTAGGCCATAACATAATCACAAATCCTTTTTTCAAAATCAGTGAAAACATAAGCCGTTGATTAGGCCATAACATAATCACAAATCCTTTTTTCAAAATCAGTGAAAACATAAGGCGTTGATTAGGCCATAACATAATCACAAAACCTTTTTTCAAAATCAGTGAAAACTTAAGGCGTTGACTAGGCCACAACATAGTCAAAAAATTGTTTTTGATACAATCAGTGTCAAATAAGACGTTGACTGGGCCATAACAAAGTCAAAGTGTAAAAATAAGTGCACAAATATATAAAAATTGTTCCGCAACTTCAACTTGAACTTCAAACATGAGCATAACAGAGCTTGTAAATAACCAATCTGATATTGGCAAGGAGATTGAGCGGCAATACGACAACTTCAAAAAAGCAAACAAGCTAAGGAAGGAGAAACCTTCTTATGGCAAGGGGTGTTACAATGCCCTTTCAGAACTATGGGATGAATTCGAAGAGAACCACAAAACATTGGAAAGAATCATCCCAGAAGAGAAACGCAAGGACCACACCTATTTCTCTAACAATTTTTTTACTCAAGTCAAAATTGTTAGAGATAAATACCTCACAAAAATGCAAGAAATTTACAAAGTGCCGGCAGAAAAATTAGAGGTTATTGATGACAAACCGGAACTAACAAGAGTTCCGGGCTTAGTTCGCCTTCAAAAAATTGCAATAAAACAATTAAAGTTAACACTGGAAAAAATTAACTCCGCATTGCTAGAAGCACCAACAGAAGATTTTGCCAGAGTAATGCTGGAAGTTATAGCCACACAATGGGCAGCCTTTTCCAAACGCCATGATACCATTTGCTTGGATGCCGATGACAACGAGTTAGAAGCCTACAATTTCGACACATTCATCGAATTAGAAGACTCCATTCAAAAGGCAACAATCGACTTACATCATGTTATTAGAGAAAACACCCAAAACTATAAAAGCATAAACGCAGGGGCCCAAGGCGTAAATCTCCCAAAAATAGAGATACCCAAATTCGGTGGCTCATATACTGAATGGCAGTCTTTTCATGATCTATTTTGTCAAATGATTCATGAAACAACTCTTGGGAATGTTCAAAAATTGTGGTACTTAAAAGGCGCACTAACTGGCGAAGCAGCAAAAATGATTTCACACATATCCTTGTCTAGTGATAACTATATTTTGGCCTGGAACACCATAAAGGCTAGATATTCAAACCATCGCTTGATCATGACTGGATTCTTAGATAAGCTGTTCAACCTGCCAACCATTCGTGATGACTCTTCGGCTGACCTTAGATCTCTTTATGACAACACTAATAAATATCTTCTGAGCATTGAAGCTATGAAAATAGATATTCAGGGCTGGGATCCTCTTCTAGTTTACATGATAATCAAAAAACTAGACAAAACAACTCATTCATTGTTCGAGCAGTCTCTTGCAAATCCACGAGAGTTTCCTAAGCTAAAAAATCTTCTCAAATTTATTGAAAAAAGGTCTCAGGCGTTAGAACTCTTAACCAATAAACCGATTTCAGAAGGCAAGAAAAGAGTAACATCATTAATGACAAAGGGTTCTTGTCCCTTGTGCAACAAAACCCATGCCTTATATGCATGTGAAAGGCTTTTAAAGATGTCACCAAAATCTAGATTCATCGAGGTCAAAAAATTAAGACTATGTATAAATTGTCTTAAATCAGATCACACATCCGTGGTCGAATGCAGTTCGAGAGGGTGCACTCAATGCGGCAAAAAACACAACACGTTGTTGCATTTCGAGCAAAATAGCAAGAACGAAGCAGCAACAACCAATTCGAGACTTCCAAAATCAATGCTGGCATCAACATCGGAGCTACAAGATCACCAAATTGCAACTGCTATTGCACATTCAAACAATGCATCGTTAGCAGCATCATCAAGAGGCTCATACGTCTTCCTGGCAACAACAATAGTCAAGGTCAAAAACAGCAGTGGCAACTTCATCAACTGTAAGGCAATCCTGGATTCCGGAAGCCAGCTAAACCTTATTACAACACGTTTAGCCAACAAGCTCGCGCTTGAAACAACAAAACACTCTCTCAATATAACCGGCATTGGAAACAACACATCAAGCTCAGGAAAACGCACTAATTTTGTCATCGCATCAACTAATTCTGGTTTCACTGCAAATATTGAAGGTTACGTTATTGACCAAATAACCAACAATCAACCAAGCAGTAGCATCGACATAAGCAAATGGAACATTCCGAAAAATATCAAATTAGCAGATCCGACGTTCCATCAATCTTCTAAAATAGATCTTCTAATCGGAGCTGAACTTTATTCGTCGTTAATGTCAATTGGTCAAATAAAAATTAACAAAAATTTGCCCACGTTACAAAATACTGTATTTGGTTGGGTAATAATTGGTAAAACTACTGCAAGGGATCCTGATCAAGCTTTCTGCGGCATTGGACGTGAGGACGACGATCTAAATGAACAAGTTTCCCGTTTTTGGGAAATGGAAGAAGTCCAAACTGAAACGAAACCTTTAACGGAAGAGGAAGAAACTTGTGAGCAAATTTTCAAAAACACTACAACTCGTGATTACGACGGGCGCTACGTGGTTCAGTTGCCATTAAAATTGGATCCAATAACACTTGGAAATTCAGGCAGCATGGCCACTCAGCGTTTTAGGTCATTGGAAGCTCGATTCAAAAAAAGTCCAGAGTTAAAAGAAGCATATGCAGCGTTTATCAACGAGTATGAAAATCTTGGACACATGGAAGAGATTGAATTCAAGGACATCAAAAAAAGACAATACTTTCTCCCTCATCACTGTGTGCTCAAGCCTGACAGTTCAACTACAAAATTGAGGGTCGTATTTGATGCATCAGCAAAAACATCAAATAACATCTCTCTAAACGATATTCTACTTGGAGGACCTGCCATTCAAGATGAACTGTTTTCAATTCTACTACGATTTAGGCAACATCCATACGCAATGACCGCGGACATTGCAAAAATGTACAGGCAATTTCTGGTTACTGAAAATGACTCTCATCTACAAATAATTATTTGGAGAGAGTCCGAAGGTCATCCATTCAAGTTTTATCGGCTCAAAACTGTTACATATGGCACCAAGAGCGCCGCATATTTAGCAACCAGATGCCTCAAGCAATTAGCAGAAGACGAATGTGCAACTTTTCCATTAGCTGCTGCAGTAACTCTTAAGGATTTTTACGTGGATGACTTCATGAGCTCCTTTAAAACCTTAAATGAAGCACTGAATACACAAACCGAATTAACCCAAATGATGCAACGAGGAGGATTGCAGCTTCGGAAGTGGTGCTCAAATTACAAGGAGCTACTACAAAATATAAAACCAGACGAGCGCGGAATTAATCTTAATATTCCAACAGACAATGGGCAGTTCACTAGAACTCTTGGATTAATTTGGCATCCACAATCGGACATATTCTTCATAAAATCAACATGGCCTCCACCAAAAAGGTTCACAAAACGTTCAATTTTAGCAGACATTTCACAGCTCTTGGACCCGCTGGGGTTTGTAAATCCAGTGATTGTGGTGGGAAAAATATTCCTACAAGAACTTTGGGACATGAAACTGGATTGGGATGCAGCTCTACCCCAAGAAACTTATTCAAGATGGCTCGAGTTCAGGAACCAACTTCCCAAGCTGGCCAAATTAAGCTTACCAAGACAAGTGCTCGTGTCTGATGCCGTTTTAATACAACTGCACGGATTCTCAGACGCTAGTGAAAAGGCTTATGGAGCCTGCATCTACTTGAGGTCTGAGGATTGTGAAGGAAAAATTGCATCACATTTACTATGCGCAAAGTCTAGAGTAGCCCCAAGGAAAAATCTGTCTATAGCCAGATTAGAGCTTTGTGCAGCAAAGCTTCTCGTACAACTTATCAAAAAGGTTCAAAGGGCATTAACAATCACAATCGATGAAATTGTTTGTTGGACAGATTCGACCATAGTCTTATCATGGATTGCATCGCCATCCTCCAACATGAATACCTTCGTGGCAAATAGAGTAGCAAGCATTCAACGCTCTACAACAGCAAGACAATGGAAACACATAGCTGGAGACAACAATCCAGCTGACGTACTTTCCAGAGGACTTCTTCCAGAACAAATTTTGAAGTCCCATTTATGGTTTTACGGACCCACATTCTTTGAGTCTAATGAAAGAGATTGGCCCATTCAACCAACTATCGTCCAAAACTGGTCTGAAGAACGAAGAAGGCAGAAAACAATACTGACAACCACAGAAAATCCTGCAACCATCGAACGGATTAACTCTCACAATAAATTCAGACGTTTGCAACGAGTTGTCGCCTTCATGCAGAGATTCATCAGCAATTGCCGGAAGAAAAAACTAAATAGGATCACATCCAAACATCCAACTACCGAAGAACTCGAAGATGCATTAGCAATAATTGTCAAACATATTCAACGACAAGCTTTTCCATCAGAATTGAATAATCTCAGCAAGGGCAAGGCAGTTACAAATACTAGTCCATTAGCATCATTCACCCCGTACATCAAAGATGGAATTATTAGAGTAGGAGGAAGATTGCAAATGTCAAGACTTCCATTTAACGCACAGCATCAAATCTTACTTCCTCACTCAAATGCCATCGTAGCCTTACTCGCCAAACAATATCATGAGGACAGGCTACACATAGGTCAAATGGCCTTATTAGCAGCATTAAGGGAAAAATTTTGGATATTGAGAGCAAATGATGTAACAAAATCAGTTTGCAAAAATTGTCGAAGATGTTTCATGGCACGACCCTCTGGAATCTCTCAGCTCATGGGAAATTTACCTGCAGAACGGGTGCAGCCATCAAAACCATTTGCAAATGTAGGAATTGACTACTGTGGACCATTCCAAATACACTACAGTATTCGGGGAAAGCGTCCCACAAAGGCCTACATTGCGGTGTTCATTTGCCTATCAACAAAATGCATTCACTTGGAAATAGTCTCCGACCTCACTACAGCTGCCTTCATCAACGCTCTTAAAAGATTTTCTTCTCGCAGAGGCCTTCCAGCAAAAATATTTAGCGACAATGCCACAAATTTCAAGGGAGCGCAATCATGTTTGCAAGAATTGCATGTTCTACTCAAGGACGATAACAACGAAATTGAGAAGTACGCGACGGAAAGGTCTATTAAATGGATCAACATCCCAGCACGCTCACCTCACGTTGGAGGACTGTGGGAAGCAGCGGTAAAGTCACTCAAATACCACCTGAAGAGAGCAGTCGACGCCAACAATTTAACATACGAACAATTGCTAACAGTAGTAGTGGAAATTGAAGGCATTTTAAATTCGAGGCCTTTAACACCAATGTCATCCAGTCCGGATGATCTAAGAGCGCTCTCTCCAAATAGCTTCCTCGGACTTGAACCAGCAACTGGATATACATCTCGACCCCCTGGTGAAGGTTTGCTCTCACAATGGAAAAACCTAAATAATATAATTCAAGAGTTTTGGGAGCGATGGTCCAAGGAATATCTTCAAACCATACAAGCAAGGACTAAATGGACGAAAAAATCAGGAAATATCTCTGAGGGAACATTGGTACTGCTAAAGGATAACTTACCTCCTCGGCAATGGCAAATGGGGAGAGTTGTCAAAACCAACGTGGGAAGCGACGGCTTGGTACGATCCGTAGATCTTAAGGTTAGATCCGGTACCACCAGCAGATCAATTCATCAAATCTGTCCACTGCCGGAAGATTGCCAACCAATTACTCCACCTGATTTACCAATCTCATCATCCAACGAAAAGAAACTATCGCAGACACCACGACAACCAGTTGCACTATGCACAACGCATCAGCCGGTCCAGTCACCCAAACAGCCAAAAACACGCAAACGCTCATCAAACAGGGCTGAAAATTCCCAAGGCGCGAAGAAGACAGCGACAGGCATCATTAGACTTCTGGCCTTAAATTTAATTTCCACAAGTTTAGCCCTAATTTCCAGTAGCAGCCTTGTTCAAATCACACCATTCCAACACAATCCAGGAATATACTTTGAAGAGACAGGCGCAATTAATCTGGCACAGGGCCACTGGAACATACTTGTTTACTTAAACCTTAGTTCATACTTCGCTGAACTTGAAGGCTTCAAATCAATTCATAACGACATGACAAACATTTGTAAAAGGTCAAACGATTTTGTCATATACTGTCAATCAACTATAGTAGAGATCAAGCATAAAATCGAAGAACTAGAAAGAATTAACGATCTAATTCATCACCATCATGCACGACCAAAAAGAGCTCCGTTGGAAATTATTGGATCTATTCAGCATAGTTTGTTTGGCGTGCTGGACAAGGAATATGCTAACTACATCGAAGGAGAAATTAAAAAATTTGCCGACAACGAAAATCATTTGCTTGAACTAGCCAAACGGCAAGAATCGATGATTGAATCAACGCAAAATATATTTCGAAAAACAACCAGCCAAATTCAATCACAATTTGATTCTCTAAAGGGACATGTTCAGGAAGCAGTACAAATTGAGATATTCACGGCCTTAGCAGGATACGCACTCATATTGATGAACAACTATGAAAGGACCCAAACTGAAATCCTAAATATACTCACAGAATCTTACACAGGGAAACCCAGCACACAGTTGTTATCACCAAACCAACTAAGGCAACAGATTTATTTTATAAGAGAACAACTCCCATCTTCTCTCACTCTTCCAGTTCAAGGAGAGGACTTACTAGCCATATACAAATTAATGACTGCGAAAGGAAGAGTGCTCAAGGACAAGATTGTTTTTAAACTACAAATTCCACTTATCAATGTAGAAACATTTACGCTTATGCATTTTTACCCTCTACCAACTCAGAGGTTTATTCATTCAGCCGTCCTCAGAATACTTAGCCATCAACCTTCACCAAGACGCATTTTTTCCATTAACGGCAGCGACACTAAACAAATGCCATAAACTTACAAGTTACAATTTCATATGCGCTCAAACTCATCCCGTTTATTCGAAAGAGTCCTCCATAGCACAATGTGAAATAAGCCTGCTAAACGATAAAGATCCAGATTTATCACTATGCAAGGTAATGGCAACCAGCCCCTCTCAATACTGGATCCAGTTGGGAACTCCTGGACAATGGATTTTCTCCGTTAAAACGACGTCAATAATCAACGTTGTGTGCAAAACACAACGCGAAAGACGAGAACTATCAGGCAGCGGGATCATCAACCTTGCTCCAGGATGTATCATCCGCCACCGGACAATGACGATCAAGGCCCCAAGCAACCTTGAAACTTCTTCAAACAAGACCATCACCATATCCGGCAATTTAACGGCAATGATGTCGAAGCAACCACAAATACAGCCTCACAACATCTCACCTCACTCTTTATCAGAATTCGATACACAAAACATCAGGGAAAATAAAATTTTATTGAATATGGGATTGAACCAGCACACTTCATATGAAACCTATCACCATATTCATCACTACATTTCAGTATATCTCATCATAGCCGCCGTTATCCTTATATCACTATACATTTATCGACGCAACAAATTCACCTTAAGAAGTCTTGAACTGCCCCTCGACACCCTTAGGAGGGGGGAAGATGTTCAAGCAGAACATATTTCGGCCGCTGCTGTTTAGCCAGCTAAACGTAGAACGCCGACATCAACACGCGCAAGATGTTTAAGCAACAAATAGTTCGGCCAGTTAAAAGCAGAACGTCAACATCAACACGCGCAAGCTCAAATTTCGCTTGCACTCAATATGCGCGCTTTCAGTGCAAGGCCAAGCAATGCCTTGGATTGCAGGTGCAAGCGCTGGGAAAATAATTTCACGAAATATGCTTCTTCATCAATAACCATTCAAATAAAATAAATCAAAATAAACTTATTGTGAGAAATATTTTTATATACTCACACATGTAACTTCACCTTATGTATAGAATATTTTTAAGTTACTCATACATATCCATTAAGTTCAATTTATGTAAATATATTTGATATAAATAGGAGCAATTAGCTCATTAGTTTTTAAGATTTGTCAAATAAAGACCTTAAGCTTCCCCCACCAGTGGTAAGAAGCTAAAAGGAAAAATCTTCGTTTTACTAAAAGAAGTAAATCAACAATAGTAGTGTCCCTTATTTTGCAATTTTTGGAAATGACAAGGGGCTGAAAGGTTTTTTAATGCGTTCTTATATTCTAAGAACGAAACTAAAAAAATTTTTTTTACGACAACGTTTACCCGTGCCAATCGGGCCCGAAAGTTTCGAAAAAATGTCCATATTAGACCATATTTGCAAAAATTAAAAAAAAATCTTTTCTCTGCTTTTGATAAATGTTTTGCATTTTTTGGAACACATACATAAGAAATATGATATCTGCAAAGTTTTGTATGGTGGGCGTGGTTACCGCCCCTGCTGCGTCGAAATTTCTCCCACAGCCTTTTCCCACATTTTCATGAAATTAGTGCAATTTAGGTATTAAAATCAACAATAAATAAATACATTTTTATTATGCTAAAAATATTGTTACATTTCATTAAATTCACATTATGTACTTACAAAAATTAACGATAAAATAAAAATTAGTATTTTACCCTGCGGCGGGCGCCCAAAAAGCTAATACCTACAAGAAGTTTTATTGCGGCTTTTCAACCGAAATCATAGTTTTTTTTTATAAATAAAAAATATCAAAAACCAAAAATGTATGCCCCTGGAGGGTTAAATTATAATAAGAAATACAAATTAATTAAAGAAGACTGATCCTTATTTGGAGCTTTTATGCTATTCATTATTATCGGAATCCGTCAAGTCTGTATTTTTGTAGTTCTACTATACATCAAAGTCTGGTTTGAAGCTACTAATAGCATAAAACCTCCAAATCAGGATCTGTCTTTTTTAAAAGATTGGCTCGCATACAAGACAATTAACAAAAAAATATCCATTGCTGCAAGTCAAAAATTTGGTCGGCATCTTTGGTACCTTGGCGAAGAACTTGTAGCACTCGCTTTTTTCGATGATGCGGTTTCTATTGAGAGAAAACGCAGTATGGTGACAGCATTGCAAGCTCAGAAGTTTCCATGTAATCATCCAATCGCAAACCCAAATTCTTTAAATGAATGGACACAAAAAGATTTAGATTGTTTTGCATCTTGTCGAACAACAAATCTATTTCGTAGGTTTAGTTTGACATGCAATTTTATATAATATGATCCTGAGGAATGGGAAAAAGATGAAGAATACCAGAGAGAAAAAATTATTTTAAAGATCTTTGTGTTGTAAATGATGTTGCGGAGCGTGGGGTACAAATTGCAGAAGAATTTCACTAGCTTACAACATCGAAAAATATTCTCAAACTGTCAAAAAAAATACAGTACACTCTCACAAATTAGAACTCTCACAAATTCGAGCCATAAATTAGAACCTGCCATTTCAATATTGAACGCTCTGAAATCAGAACCTTGTTCTAATTTCTGGACGTTTCTTTATTTATTAAATTCAAAAGTGATCTTTGCTCATTGATATAAATATAAATAGGGGAATTATGTGAAATTTATGTTAAAAAAAAAGTTAAATATTAAATAAAATTCTTTTGTGTTTACATAAATTTTTTTTAATCAGTTTCATTATTTTCTTTTACATTTCTGTGAAAAAAAGTCCAGAAATTATAACATTTCAGAAATTAGAACCGCGCGTGGAACAAAGTGGTTCTAATTTGTGAGAGTCTACTGTACTCTTAAAAAAACTTATATTTAATTTGTATTTCTTATTATAATTAAACCCTCCAGGGGCATACATTTTTGGTTTTTGATATTTTTTATTTATAAAAAAAAACTATGATTTCGGTTGAAAAGCCGCTATAAAACTTCTTGTAGGTATTAGCTTTTTGGGCGCCCGCCGCAGGGTAAAATACTAGTTTTTTAATTTATTGTTAATTTTTGTAAGTACATAATGTGAATTTAATGGTATGTAACAATATTTTTAGCATAATAAAAATGTATTTATATATTGTTGATTTTAATACCTAAATTGCACTAATTTCATGAAAATGTGGGAAAAGGCTGCGGGAGAAATTTCGACGCAGCAGGGGCGGTAACCACGCCCACAATAAAAAAACTTTGCAGATATCATATTTCTTATGTATATGTTCCAAAAAATGCAAAACATTTATAAAAAGCAGAGAAAAGATTTTTTTTTAATTTGTGCAAATATGGTCTAATATGGACATTTTTTCGAAACTTTCGGGCCCGATTGACACGGGTAATCGTTGTCGTAAAAAAATTTTTTTAGTTTCGTTCTTAGAATATAAAAACGCATAAAAAAACCTTTCAGCCCCTTGACATTTCCAAAAATCGCAAAATAAGGGACACTCTACTATATAGTTCTGGGACATGTTTTGCAACTTGAGGGTACTCATTTTGTTATTTTTAAGCACTTATAAGTTACTTACGAACGGACGGACAGACAGATGGACATTGCTGAATCGACTTGGGTGGTGATGCTGGTCAAGAATAGATGGAATACTCTTTACAAATGGAGTGACAAAATTAATATACCCCTATTGCGTTTTTGTATTGGAGCCCACGTAAGGAGTGGTCGGAGGATATAGGTCCCCAAGGGAAAAATGTTGTATTTTTATTTGTATTTATTAAATAAAATATGTTGACATTTAAGATTAGTCTTTTACATGCCGCATGAACGGAGGAAATAACAACTAACATTGTTCAAATTAAATATTTAATAAGTAAATAAAAGGAAAAACAATTAGTAAATTAGATAAATAATTAAGAATTACATTGCAAATCAAAAAATTACTAAAATATGAAAATTGTAAAATGAAACTCAAACACTAAAAATAATATAGTATAGCAATAAAAAGAGATTATATGTAAGGTTTAAGAGAAAGCAGAAATTCAGAAAAGATGGAAGGGAGTTAAGAGAAGTATTCGAAAATTAAATGCTTAAAGTCCTTTATATTTGAGACACTTTTGAGATTATTAAGTTAATACACTAACGAAAAATAATCTACTGGAGTTTTTAAAAATGTGCGTCGGAATAACGAGGTTCATGCTTCTGCTCGATCTGCAGAAATGTATCTTTTCAAAAAGGTAATTAGGACAACGCGAGTGTATGAGTCTATGCAAATAAATGCAATTTCTTGCATTGAAGTGGTTGGGAAGGCTTCGACCTAATATTTTATTTCAAAGGATGATATATGATCAAACTTCTTAAGACCGTATATATATCGCACTGCATTATTGAAAGCGACTAAAAGTTTGTGTAAGGATCTCGAGTCGAGTTTGCTAAATACAACTTCCGAATAAGTTATGATTGGCAATAACAGCTGCAAGACGAGTTTCTTTTTAGTTTCGACCGGCACGAATGCTGCAGTCATTCGAAGATTTCGTAAGACATAGTATATTTTGCTCACGCATGAATTAATGTGATCTTCGCAAGACAGGGTCGTATTGATCCGATAACCAAGATTAGTGGCTTTACGGAGAAATTTTATCTCAATGTTATTGAAAAAAATTGTAGGAACATCAATAATTCCATAAGGAGTCTTAGAGATCGGAAGAACAAACGATTTAAGAGGGTTTAGCTGAAGCATGTTAGATCTGGCCCATTCAGCTACCAAGCATAGATCTTCATTTACTTTTGCACATAGCTCTTGACATATAAAGTTGTAGATCATCAGCATAGGCATGCATGGTAACATGACTGCATTTACTGAAAATATCATTGACAAACATAGTAAAAAGAAGAGGGCCAAGAACTGATCCTTGTGGTACTCTACTCGAGGTTCTTTTACAAAACGAAAAATTATTCCTAACTTTGACTCTTTGAGATCTACCACCTAAGAAACGTTCCAAAAGACGACACGCTGTATCACATGATTTACAGTATCGAATGCCTTTGAGAAATCTAGCAGACATAACAAGCTTAGTTGGCCCATGTCATATGGCAGTCTTAAGTCATCCAAAACTTTTACCATAGCGGTTGAACAGCTGTGTCCTTGACGAAAACCTGACTAAAGGTGAGACATAAGACCGAATGTGCTTATGTGGCTGGAAATCTGTTCAGCCATTAGAGACTCACAAATCTTAGAGATTGAAGATAGAATGCTAATTGATCGAAAATCAGCTAGTTCACAAGCATTAGATTTTTTTGCTATGGGAATAATTGTTGCCACTTTCCAAATCTCAGGATATGTTGCAGTTGTGAAGCAATGATTTATAATGTGAGCAAGTGGACTGAGTATATATGGCAGTATACATTTAACGAATTTTATAGAAATACCATCTTCCCCGGTAGCATTCGATTTGATTTTTTTAATGCAACGAGCAACATCAAATTCACTAACTGCATCAAATTGAAATTAATTAAGTATATTTTGAACAGGACTATCGTCATATTCAGAGATGGATGAAGAAGTATTTATAGAGCTAGCAACAAAAACATCATTTAGTAGATTGGGATCAATACGGCATGTTTCTGATTCTATTTCATAAACACCTAAGCTTATAATATTTGACCAAAGCTGCTTCGGTGGTAATGATGGATTTATCTTGGACATAAAGAATTTCTGTTTAGATGAGCGAACAGCGATCGTAGCTTTATTTCTCATTTTTTTATGTTGTTCTCAGTTCATAGTAGTCGGGTTCCGTTTCCGGACTATAAGCTCTATTGCGTCTTTTTAAGGCTAGTTTTACAGAATACGTAAACCAGGGACAAGTGTTATTGATCACACGAAGGTTTCGCAAAGGTACATGTGCATTAAATAAATTATTTATATTATTAATGAAAAAACCAAGTTTTTCGTCAACTGAGTTGAGAAACCAACAGTCCGACCAATTTATTTGATACAAGTCCCTTACCAAAGAAGAGTAATCAATTGCTTTATAATTGCGATACTGAATTGCAGCTTCGGATGACGCTGGCCTAAGGCTTATGTTAAAGGCGCAGAAAATAAGGTCATGATCTGAAAGAAATGAAATTTGGCCAAAAGCAAAACGTTCGATGGATCAGACACAACAAAAATGCCTAATAAACTTGGAGAGGCATTATTTGCAAACCGTGTTGGCATACTAGTGTTTACTATATTGAGACTAACTTCAGATAGATTATCTAAGAACTTCGTAACAAGATTATCATTGGACAGAATGTTAATGTTAAAATCTCCACACAAAATAAAGTGTTCATAGTCTATTACGCTATTAGAGATTTTTGTAAACAAAGGATCCAGAATATATATACTATCCAGAAATATTTTAGTTTTGTGGTCAGATATTTCAACATTTAGGAATTCTACCTTTGATTCTAAGGACTTATCTAGAACGTTTACCGCTAAATTTTCGTTGCAAAAAATTACTACTCTGCCATCTAGTCTATCATTCCGAAATAGTTTATAGCTTTTGATGTTATACAAAGCGTCATTAACGTCCGCATGAAACCAAGTTTCGGAAACACAAATTACATCTACACTTGATTCTTAAAATGCATGTCTAACGCATTCTATCTTAACGCCATTAAGACTTCTTGCATTGAAATGCACAACTTTCAAGCCAGCGCGCTGCTTGCATAGCACTTCAAGCATAACTTTATGATTTTCGCTAGCGTTACGATGATAACTTTTTTCACCTGACATAAGGATATATTTCTATATATATACCTATATAAAGTACTAAAAGCATTTAGAGGAATAGAACTTAGAAAAAAGATATAGTTAAAAAAAAAGATAGAGAGAGTATAGGTAGAGAAGATAAGGTTAGGTATAGGTGGTGAAGATAAAAAAATGAATAATACAAATATTTAAATTATAGAATAAGAGGGCAGCCATACTAGACAAGTCCATTACCAGCAGCTGCTTCGCATACGATGTTCTGAAGATCAACGTCATCTTTGATTTTAACGCCATCTGCGCCTTTATATAATCTAATAAAGACAGAACCCCGGAATCTGAAAGCGTTGAAGATTTTTGCTTTCCGCTTGTAAGAGATAGCTGCTTGTAGAAGTTTTCTTGTCTCAGCTGTAAGGCTCTCATGTATAAAGACATTGTTGTCTAGTTCAAGCCCAGCGTCTCTCAAGTTAACCGCCTTCTTTGCGCTCCTGCGATAGTCACCAAAAGCTTTCTGTACCCGGTTGTGATCAAATGGGATGTAGAATTTGACGATTACTACTGAGTTTGAAGAATTCGTTTTGGGCTTGACGCGGAAAATATCTTTTATTATGTTCCTTTTAAAAAAGTAATGGGGGTTGGTCATACATATTAACCTTCTCCGGCTCTTCCTTAAAGCCCCCCCTGTTCAGGTGTAGCGAATAAATATACAAAAATAATAAAATTTGTATGGAAGCCCCCCTAAGGAGTGGTCGGAGTGAAAAGGTGTCTAAGGAAAAAATGATCCATACTTTTTGAAATTTTTTGTAGAAGTTTTTGACCATTAATTTATAATTGCAACTTTTAAATAATAAAAAATAAAAATTCAATTTATTCCCGACGTTTCGTCACTTTCTTGGCAACATCTTCAGAGGAGATATTTTATTTAGCCTAAAACCGCAATAATTGACTATTTTTCATTTTCAAAAACAATCAGGGTTTAAATTGCTTGCAGCAAAACAGCAAAAGCAACGATAATTTTGCTGCGTAGTGCTACCTAAAGTTTTTAAAGACAAGCATATGCTGCTCATTTTGCTTTGCTTTCTGAATCTTCGAACGTGTGTAACGGTTTTTTTATTGCATGAGTTTTAAAGAGACTGCAGAAATAAATTTGGATACGCATATAAAATAGTTCTAGAACTTTTAAAGATAGATATAAGTTAACGACGAACATTATATTGTCTTATTAACAACATTAACTGTCGGTCAATAACCGACCCCAATAAAATATCAATTAAACATATTGCACAATTATACTGCGCTGTCACTTTTCGAAGTTATCGACCGCTCCAATTAATTTCGCAATAATATTGCGCTGGAAAATATTCATGCCGACGCAGGCGAATTTGGAAGAAAGTAACCAACAATGGAAACAGCAACAGCGGCAGCGGAACGACAGTGCAGCTTTAGGTGATAAGTTAAGTAAAGAATATTTTGTATTGCAGTTTTTACGTGCATAATTAATAAAGAAAGCAAAGCCATCAGAGTTCGCTCTGATGCTTTTTTAAAAACAAATATAATAACTAATTTATTTAACTGGCGCCCGAGCAAATTTAATTTCGGTTTAATACGCGTATCCTTTTTTGCAAAAGCCCTTAAGTAGTGCAGCAATAAAGGAAAAAGTGACGTAAAAAGCCGCGCGTAAATAAAAAAAAAAGCAGAAAAAAAGCCCTCAAGTAGTGCAAAAAGCAGAAAGCCCTCAAGTAGTGCAAAAACTTTAAAAATTCAAACTGCAAGGCCCTCAAGTAGTGCAAAAAAAAAGCAGAAAAAAAACAGAAAGCCCTCAAGTAGTGCAAAAACTTTAAGAATACAAACTGCAAAGCCCTCAAGTTGTGCGGAAAACAAGTACAGATAAAGGCCCCCGAGTAACTGCGGTAAAACGGAAGCATTACGTGCTAGCCTGTCTGCCAACGCTAAAACTGAGATTAATCAGGAAAGAACAAGTTAAAATCACCAATAGCCTACAAGAAGGAAACGTTACTGAAACAGAAACAACAGCCACAACTATGCAGCTCGTCGACATTATTATATTGTAAGTCAAATAAATATAAATTTATAAAATTTAGTGACAAATGTAAAAACAAATTGTTATTAGCTATTTTAAATACTAGAGAAAGTTAAATACAATCAAAAGAAATAGTGCAATTATTGTTGTAAGAAAAATAAATTTATTTTAAGAAAGTAAAAAAATTCCTAACTGAATATTTACAAAAAAAATACAGAAATATATGAATATAGAACCAAATATAAATTAAAAAAAAAAGAAACTAATCAAAAAAAAAAAAAAAAGCTTTAAAACCAACTCTGTACAAAAGGCAAACTCTTTAATTCATTTAGTAAAACTTACTTCCAATCAAGAGAAAATGTCAAATCCGAATAATTTAATTCGTCCTCCAGTTCTTAACAACGCTAGTAGTGCTGAACCTCAGCAAAGAATGATATCAATGGGTGAACTAGCACCAATAATTTCTGAAATCACTTCGCAGATGTTAAGGCAGCATGTACCGGCTCTGATACAGGCAGCTCTTAATCCCAATGCTTGTCCTAGCGCAGTTTGTGACCAAGTTATCAATGAAGAATATAGAAACGATCTTGGGGACCTCGATAAAATTCCCGACATTGTGAAATGTCTACGAGAATTCTCAGGGACGCAAGGTGAGTTCAACTCATAGAGAAAAAGCGTGGAGCGTGTTTTACAAATTTATGAAAGTACTAAAGGTACACCTAGATATTATGGAATTTTGAATACAATTAGAAACAAGATAGTAGGAGAGGCCGACATTGCTCTTGAATCATATAATACGCCTCTAGATTGGACGGCTATTGCTAGATGCTTATCCTTACATTATGCAGATAAGAGAGATCTTTCAACTCTCGAATATCAAATGACTTCGCTTGTACAAGGTAAATTACCAGTGCAAGAATTTTATCAACGCGTCTACAAACATTTATCTCTAATTCTCAATAAACTCGGATGCTTAAACGCATCAAACGAATCTTTATGCCTCTTAACACAAACTTATAGGGATAAGGCCCTTGATACATTTATCAGAGGTCTGAATGGTGACCTCCCCAAGCTTCTTGGAATGAGAGAGCCAGCGGACCTTCCGCAAGCCCTACACTTATGTTTGAAACTGGAAAATCAAACATACCGAGCAAACTATGCTCAGAGTAATAACTTTCTCGAGAGAAGGAATAACCAAAAAAACCAACCCCTACTATTACCACCACGCAACTATCCCCGTTACCAACAACCGAAATTCACACCTAATCCTCACTTTTTATCCTACCAACGTCCGACAATGTTATCCTCACAACCCGTTTACGTACCACAAAGATCATTCTTCCAACCCCAATTCAACGATTCTTAACAAATGCGCACGATCGAACAGGCTCGTGGTTACCAAACACAACCACCTCCTAGACCCCAGGGTGCAAAACCTCAACCCAGGCCAGAACCAATGGAGATAGACGAGAGTATGCGTAGTAGGAAAATTGATTATATGAATAGACCAAAAACTAATTATATCGCTAATAGACTACCACCTTCAGGTAATCAACCCCAGCGTAAAATTTCACGAAACTTTTATATTGACTCAGAATACCCTGAGTATGAGACAACTTTAGAACAAGCAAACGAGCAAGCGGACCAAACTTTGGACGATTATCTAGCATCCACAGAAGAACCTGCAACCCTTGAAAATGAACCTTTGGAGTTTAGCGACATTAATTTTTTAGGTTGCTAAGCTCTTCGTTACCCTATATAGAATGCAAAACGAAGAGCGGCGAAATCTTAAAAATCTTAATTGATACAGGCTCAACAAAAAATTATATTCAGCCACATTTCATTAAGAAACCATTAGTTAACGAAGAAATTTTTTACGCAAAATCGGTAGCAGGCAATGTAGAAATCAAGGAACATGCCTTTATTAGCTTATTCAAATCTAAAGAAAGAATCAAATTTTATTTAATGCCAACATTAAAATCTTTCAACGGCATTCTGGGTAATGACACACTAAAAGAACTCAAAGCTGTCATTGATATTAACCAAAACATTTTACAAATAAAGAATGGCCTGAGAATAAAAATTAAGGAGCTCACATCCCGTTCTCCAGTCAACTTAATGGAAATACATGACAACCACTTGACTCTGCCACAAAAAGAAAAACTACACAACATAATAAGAAAATATCCAAATCTTTTTGTAGAACCCGACGAAAACCTTACCTGTACAACAAAAGTTGTAGGCGAAATACGTACGAAATCTGACTCTCCGGTGTACACTAAATTCTATCCATATCCAACATCATTAAAATCTGAAATCGAAAAACAAATTTCATTAAAATAAATTATTACAGGATGGTATCATCAAACCTTCACGTTCCCCTTATAATTCCCCAGTTTGGGTTGTTAGCAAAAAACCGGACGCAGAAGGCAATAAGCAATATAGGATGGTAATTGATTATAGGAAACTTAATTCTGTAACTATTTCAGATCGGTACCCTATACCAGAAATTAATAACGTAACGTCTCAATTAGGCGAAAACTCCTATTTCTCAGTACTTGATTTAAAAACAGCCTTTCACCAAATCCCATTAAAACCAAAAGATTTCGAGAAAACAGCGTTTTCTGTTTGCAACGGTAAATACGAATTTACACGTCTGCCCTTTGGCCTTAAAAATGCGCCATCAATATTTCAGCGGGCCCTCGACGATATATTGCATGAGCATACCAGCAAGATTTGTTATGTTTATATAGATGATATCATCATCTTTAGCAAAACGGAGCACGAGCATTTAGACAATATACAAAAATTTTTAAAACATTGGAAGATGCGAACTTAAAAGTGCAATTAGACAAGTGTAAATTTCTCCAGAGGCAAGTCGAATTCTTAGGGTACATTGTTTCAGCTAATGGAATCAGAACAAATCCTGCCAAAGTCAAAGCAATAGCTGATTTTCCACAGCCTAATACTCTTAAAGAATTACAATCATTCTTAGGGTTGTCAGGCTACTACCGAAGATTTGTTAGGGATTACGCTAAACTAGCTAAACTCTTGACAACAATCTTTAGAGGGGAAGACGGACGCATCTCAAAAAAGAAATCATCCTCTGTTACAATAACCCTTAATACAGAAGCTGTGGAAGCATTTAATAAAATAAAAAACTCGTTAGTGTCGGAAGATATAATACTGGCATACCCTGATTTCACAAAAGACTTAGAACTAACAACTGACGCCTCTAAATTCGCATTAGGTGCAGTTCTGTCACAAAATGACAAACCTATTGCATTCATTTCAAGAACGCTTAATAAGGCAGAAGAACATTACGCTGCTAATGAAAAAGAACTCCTCGCGATTATTTGGGCACTGAACTCATTCCGGAATTACTTGTATGGCTCAGTGAAAGTAAAAATCTATACTGACCACCAGCCTCTCATTTATGCTTTAAGCAACAAAAACAACAATAGCAAAATGAAACGCTGGAAGGCAATCCTCGAAGAATACGATTATGAGCTTCTTTATAAGCCAGGCAAAGCAAATTTAGTCGCTGATGCACTCTCAAGAATACCTCCAGAAAACAACGTTCATACATTGTCTATCGCTACAAATAGCGATGACAGCTCTTCGCACAATCTAATATCGCATGTAGACGTTCCGATAAATGCATTTAAGAACCAAATCTTTCTCGAGATCAACTCAACTCCAGATTACAAATTCGAAATTGTTTTTCCCTCCTATCATAGGCATACAATATACCAACCACACTACGATACACAAATTTTAGTGGCGATTCTTAAGAAACACCTATATCCATCAATAATAAACTGCATAAAAACTTCTGAACCAGTTATGGGCATAATACAGGAAATATTTCCAGAACACTTTCGAAATTACAAGGTTAGGTTTACAAATAAACAGGTCGAAGACATAAAAAACGAACAAGAACAAACTGAAATAATATTAAAGGTCCATAAGCGCGCTCATAGAAATGCAAGTGAAAACAAATTACAAATACTTGAAACTTTTTATTTTCCCGCAATGGCTATTAAAATTAAAAAACTTATAAAAGAATGCGTAATCTGCAAAGAAAGTAAGTACGAGCGACATCCGAACAATCCTAAATTGCTACCAACTCCGATCCCTCAATATTCCGGTCATATACTTCACGTCGATATCTACCAAACAGAAAACAAGAACATTTTAACAGCTCTAGACAAATTTTCTAAGTATGCATGTGTTAGAAGCATTAAGAGCAAAGCAATAGCAGACGTTAAGGAACCTTTAAGAGAGCTACTTTTCTCATTCGGTGTTCCTAAAATTATCGTCATAGACAATGAAAAAACCTTTAATTCAGCCACAATAACTTCTATGCTGAAAGATCAACTAAACATAGAAATTTACCAAACTCCTCCATACAAAAGCTCAATCAACGGACAAGTGGAACGCTTCCATTCCACGTTAGCCGAAATAATGAGATGTATGAAGCAAGAACATCCTCATAGAACTTTTGAAGAAATATTGGACACTTCCGTTTATGAATACAACTACTCTATCCATTCGACAACGATGAAAAAACCGATCGAAGTATTCTTCGGTAGAACAGTAAGTACCAGCCCTGAACAAGTTGAACAAGCTAGATTAGAAAACATTACAAAAATAAAAGAAAAACAAATGAAAGACCTGCAGTTTCATAATAAATCAAGACAGCCGTTAAAAGAATATAAACAAGGCGAAACTATTTTTGTAAAAATTAACCGAAGACTCGGAACTAAAACAAGTGCTAGATTTAAAAAAGAAATAGTTAAACAAAACAATTCGACAACAGTTCTCACAGAAGCAGGAAGATTAGTCCATAAGAGCCGTCTAAGAAATTAATTAAATAGTAAGCCGATAATAATAGAGAGTTTTCAGAAAATAAATCTATATGAAAACTTTTTTTTAGGTAAAGTATAATAAATAATGGTATTATAAAATCAAAACATAATTATCTTTCCAGATCCCTCATTTTCCATCAATCCTGTTCCTTCGCAGAAATCCAAATCCTTAACTATACTCTTTCCCATCTGGCAACATTGTCGAATGGAATCGCCAAAATACAGGATGGCACATTAAAAATCGTGCACATAATCAAGCTTAATGAATATCATAACTTCCTTAACGAAACACAGACATTTCTTAACAATAGTATCCATTCCGAAAATATGTTTATACCTTCAGTAAAACATGAAATGATTCAAGCTGCAGAAATGTTAGAGTCACTGCACATACCAAATGAAACCAGAAAAAAGAGAGCAATCAATGTGTTAGGCACCGCGTGGAAATACTTCGCTGGATCGCCAGATCATGATGATTTCGAACTTTTGAAAAGCGACCTTAATCAACTAAACGCTAACAATAACAAGCAAGTAGTTATTAACGAAGGTTTCACTAAGAGAATTAATGAGTTAACCAAAGCCACTAACGAAATTAACAGAGCTATTAAAAGTCACGATTCTATCGGCAATGCCGCTATAATAAGTCTTCAAACTAGATTAAGATTAGCTAAAGAAGAACTACAGAACATAAAATACGCCATGCAATGGGCAAAAAATAATGTAATAAATTCAGTCATTTTGAACAAAAAAGAAATAAATCTAGTTATTCAAACATTGCAAGAAGAAAAATTTCCATTTATGTCAATAGAAGAAGCGTTAGAATTTGCTAACGTAAAAGTATTATACAAAAATTCAACTTTACTTTATATAATTTACATTCCCCTCACCACGGAAGAAATTTATAATCGAATACTTATTAAGCCTATAAAGAAAGATAATAAAATTGTCAATTTAGAATTTAAGGAAATTTTAAGAAATAATGAAGAAATATTAGCCATTAAGAAAAATTGTACTCTAATTAATAATATTACTCTTTGTAAAAGAAGCGATTTGAGCAACATTGTTAACTCCACCTGTATTTCACCACTTTTGGATGGGTCCCACCCATCATGTAATATTTCTGATGCTTTTCATATACCATCAATAGAACAATTAGAATCAGGTATAATCCTATTAAACGACTTTAATGGGCTTCTAAATAATCAGTTTTAAAGGAACATATTTAGTTATCTTTCGTAACGAGTCGATTAAAATTGATAATAGACTTTATCGAAATTTTGAAGCTCCCGATATGGTAGCCTCAGCTCAAATCGTTCAGCAAACTCCTCTAGAAAAGCAATATATTAAGCTGCTTTCATTGGAAATGTTAAATCAATTACATCTAAATAATACAAATAAAATAGAATACTTAGAGACCGCTGCAACTGTAAATAAATTTTCAACCATTATTCTGATTATTATCTTTATATTATTCATATCTATCTTTAAATTTATTTTTAAAACTAAAGAAAAAGTTATAGTTTATAACACTACACAAGAGAGTAAAATCGATAATAGCCCAAATACTGAACCAATTTTCACTAATATTGTTATACCAAAATTAAATGATCTCCCTTACTATTAATGTTTGGGGACAAACATTCTTAAGAGGGGAAGAGTTAACGACGAACATTATATTGTCTTATTAACAACATTAACTGTCGGTCAATAACCGACCCCAATAAAATATCAATTAAACATATTGCACAATTATACTGCGCTGTCACTTTTCGAAGTTATCGACCGCTCCAATTAATTTCGCAATAATATTGCGCTGGAAAATATTCGTGCCGACGCAGGCGAATTTGGAAGAAAGTAACCAACAATGGAAACAGCAACAGCGGCAGCGGAACGACAGTGCAGCTTTAGGTGATAAGTTAAGTTAAGAATATTTTGTATTGCAGTTTTTACGTGCATAATTAATAAAGAAAGCAAAGCCATCAGAGTTCGCTCTGATGCTTTTTTAAAAACAAATATAATAACTAATTTATTTAACTTATATAATAAAACCGTTACACACAACAAAAACAAAACACAACAAAAACAACACAAAAACGATGACAAGTAAATCCCGAAAGCCAAACGAATGAAAATAAAATGCTTCCGAAAGCAAAACGAAGCAAAGCGCATAATTGTTGCTTTCGTAGTGCTGCGACAAATTAGAAAAGCAAAATGAAAATCAAAGCACTAAAATAATTTCTTATGCTTTCGTAGCACTACGCAGCAAAACAAATTCTTTTTAGTGCTGTTGCTTTTGCTTAGCCTTTCGAAGATTTAGAAAGCAAAGCAAAATGAGCAGAATTTTGTTGAAATAGTGCTTTCTGCTTTTTTTTTTTTTTTTTTTTTTTGGATTCGCCCGGAGGTAAGAAATCTTCATAGATACGTATGACCCGGGCCATACGCATGCACGATTTACATTCTAAGAAGTTCCCGGATCAGCCGGACTGAATATAATGCACCTACGTGCTAAAACTTACCACCTATTGGCAAATAAAAGCCTCCACTAAGCACAATTGCTTGGCCTTTCAGCGGAAATCAAAATTAAGTAAAGAAACATTTTAAATTTGAGTATTTTTTGTGCTTATGTAAACATCATTAACATCATCGAATAAAAGCACAATCTTCATAATACGAAGATATACAAGACAACATCCAAAGTAATTCACCAGACCATACATAACCGCGTTCATAACTGCTGTCATTCGGCTTGGGGCTACTGTCCAACCCAAGATCCTACGTGGAAAAGAGATGCAACTCTCAAACACCAAACCAATACCAAACATAGCACAGATATACAAGTATATATTGTGCAGGCACAATATATTTATATATTCGGGTCACTAAAATAAGGGAACACCGAGCTAAAGTTATTATTTGGATATGCATTTGGGCCAATGCAGGTAAAAACTTGTATGGAAAAGAGATAAACTCTGACGCACCAAGCCGAGAGACACGGTTTTCATGGTCCCATTTCAAACTTGGGAAGCTATAGAACTAAAGATCTAAAATAATTTAATGAAAAAAAAAATTAAGCAACGAAACTGAATAAAGCGAAAACTTAAAGTATCTAACATATTCGATGATGCTTATTTGTTAAATCGTAAAATCTACACAATTATCGCGAGTTAAATTTGTTAAATCGTAAAATCTACACAATTATCGCGAGTTGTATTTGTTATCACAATGAATGTGTTAACTATTCAAATGTAATATCATTTTACGTTTTAAGACATCCACCGAGTCAGAAAAATTAATCAAGTTCAAGTTACCATTGAAATCACTACACATACATCGGAAAGCGTCGTGAAGGGCATAATTAGAAGTGCACTGACTCAACTTAAAAAGCTGGAAATGTCTGGCTCCGCTCCTGGGGATGTTGAAGTTTAATAAAGAAAGAAGGTATTGTGAGTCTATATCGCCACTGAGAAGTTTGTATAAAAAGGAGACATTGAGCATAATTCTTCTGCTTCTTAAGGAAGGCAGGGAAATAATTTTAAGGCGGGTTTCATAAGGGGGTAGGATAATGTTGGGGTTCCAACGATAATGTAAAGCAAAAAGTAAGAATTGTTTCTGGACCGATTCTAATGCATCGATGTGGACATTGTATTGAGGGTTCCATATAACGGATGCATATTCAAGAATTGGTCTAACAAGAGAGGTATAAAGTATCTTAGTAGTGAAAGGATCGTTGAATTCTTTAGCCCATCTTTTAATGAAACCAAGGACACCTCTAGCCTTATTTACGACCAAATTAACTTGAAGATTGAAACGAAGTTTAGGATCCATAATTACACCTAAATCAAGAAAACTGTGTACAATTTCTAAGTTAGTATTATTTATAGTGTAATTTATACTATTAGCAATTCGACGTGAGAATGTCATTTGCTTACATTTTTTTAAGCTTAATTTTAAAAGGTTTAAATTACACCACTCCACTAGACTATTTAAATCGGATTGTAAGAGTTGTTGTTTGGCTGTTGCTGTTTGATTTTCAATAAGCACAGCAAAGTAAAAGCAAAAGCAATTGAACGTTTTCAAGTTTTTTAAACACTGAAAACAATTAAACAAAACCTACTTTACATTTATAGATACATTAAGTACATATTTTTTCAATAAAATGTAACTTGAGTTACTTTAAATAACAATAAATGTTACATTACATAAAAAATTTAAAAACAGAAAATTTTTTGAAAACGTATTTAAAATGTGTTTACAAATAATATCATTATTTTTTATTTAACTACTGTTCCGTATCTGATTTATCTTAAACTATTGATTTGTATTTTTTTAAGTTAACAACATTGTTTATATGCCTTTATTATCTTATAACATACTATTTTTAACACTCCGAACTTTTTACAACTCTGAATTTTGTATGTCTACCAACGCAATTAAAAGACTTGACTTTGAAAATTTGTTAAACCATCAAATAAACTACTTTGAACTCTGCAAGATGCGTTTTAGTTACATTTTAATGCGTTCGCGAAATTGCTGCCGCAATAACTACTTTTATTTAAGCTCAAAGGCAACCCTGAAATAATTTTATGTTTTGACGCTAACTTAAATTTTGATATAAATACAATAGATAGATATAACGAGTTTGTACTTTCATCATATTAAAATATAGTCCATTTAAAAAATTACAAAGCAGCAACAAGAGTTTTTGTTTAAACATACATTTTTTGGTCCTGTTCGAGCCGGATGAGTGCGAATCTTTGCCTAAGAAGTGAATTCAATCGCAACCAAATTACGCAGGTTCATTGTCCAGAGGAGCGCCTCTTGCGACGCAGCAGCGGTGCGGGAATATAGAATGGTCTGCTGAAAGCGTCAATAGACATAACGACAACTGTGAACAGATCAGCGGATCGTCGACAGCTTCAAAGTGCAAGGCTTTGATATACATTTTGTTGTCCAACGAAACATATCCAAATATAACCTCAAATAAGCAACGGCTCGTAGTATAGCAACAAAAGGAATATCAGTACTCCAATATGTGTTACGTAACAGCGCTACTTAGCGGTGATTAGCAAAGCTAACTCAACAGGCTCTTAACATATATTAGGGTGTTTGTATAAGCTATAAGTCGAAAGCGCCATCGTGCAGTGGTTTTATTTCTGATCATTGAGCCAACTTTACTTGATAGGCAAATGTCATAATAAAGGAAACAAGAAATTATATTGACATATATGACATTTAAAAAAGAACACAGAAATTAAACAATTGAAGTAATAAAATATATTCATGAATATAAACTATTTTTTTTAAATTATAACAAGGTTTAAAAACAATAAATTATAACAGGTGTGTTTTTTGGCATCGCTATATACGCTTGTCCAAAAAAACGCTCATCGGCGCTTAATATTTCGCTTAACTTTTTTCTTAAAAACTTGGCAGCATTGCGTGTTGCATGGTGTAATAATAATAAGGTGTTAGTGAATTTGACACTTCTCTCTCAAAATGATAAATTTTTTAGACCCGCTCCTGTCAAAAACAGCTGATGGTTAATTGGAATCAAAATAAATCAGCTAGCGTGCAGTCGATCGAAACATAATGCCATGTCTACTTCTTTTGATGGCTATTATCAGTTGAGACATTGAACATTCTTTCATGGCATTCGATATGTTCTTGAAGCAGATGATGTGAATGCAAGACAATTTGCATGCTGGGCAAAGCTTCATGTCGGTGGCACCTTCCAGCGCACGTTTTTGATAAAATAGCAAAACCATTCAATGGCGAACTTGGCAAATGGGCGAAGACAACTGCAATAACTTTTTGTCAACACAACACGGCACGATTAATTGAATTAAATATTTATTTAAACTTTATTCGCACAATAACCTATAAAAACTATAACACATCATCATTCGGCAACTCAAACAAATAACACAATTTAACAACTATCAACGGCTCCTCTCTTTCGCTCTCAATTTTTTGACAGAAAGAAAGCTATTCTTGGTGTTGTCAAAAATTCACTAACACCTTATTATTATTACACCATGGGCTTGTGCTAAACAGTTCCGGGACCGGAACGAACATGGAACGATTCTTTTGAGCAGCGGAACTAGTTCCCGGAAATATGTTTGCGGAACTGCGCAGTTCCTTTGAGCTGTAGAAGAGAAAATATGTTTGAGTACTAAATTTACTAGTTAGCCTGCTAGGATATGAAAACATATTCAGCCCTATCGTGAATAAAATTTCTCCCGGAATTAAAAAAGGGAATTTTCGTATTTTTAGCAATGTTTACTGAATTTTTGAAAAATTTGAACACAAATATTTGCAATCATCTTCAATTTTTAAAATTAGCAGAAAAAAACAATCTTTAAAAGCCTCCCCTGTCTAAAAAATGAAAATTCCCTTTTTCAATTCCGGGGGAAATTTTATTCACGATAGGGCTGATTATAAAACCAGCTCTTCCAAGTTGCGATTATTCTGTATTCTTTATATAGCATTTCATTCTACATATTTTAATTATGTAAACATGTTCATATGGAGTAGTTGTCTCGAAAAGCAAAACATGTCCCAGAACTATCAGTTCCGCCCGTTAGAATGTTCAACCAAATGAATAAAACAATTCGCATAACAAGAATGAAGATATAACTTACAATACTTTCATTTATCATTTCTTTCAATTACTATAACTCTTCTATATACAGACAACTCATCTAAGCAGTAATATAAAATAAAAAAAATTTGTTTAACCCTCTACTGCATAACAATGCCTTTAAGCACACTTAGGTTTGTATTCAAATCTAGAACTGAAAACATTTTTCCAAATTCAGAAGTCAAATCATAAATTATGTATCGGTTCAATGCACTTCGTGTGACATTTTTTGTAACGGAAATTTTTTCTAGTTTAGCGCATTTTGTAATTATTGTCACTTGTAATTGTAAAAGTATGGCTATGGTAAATTGTAAGGCTAAGTCGATACAGCGTTTCATTTTAGAGCACTGTGTTTTTTTTTTTTTTTTTTTTTTTTTTTTATTATTATTATTATTATTATTATTATTTATTAATTTATAATGGTGTACATTAAGACTTAGTCTTTTATAGTACTGCAATAGACATGAACACTTGAACACTGGTTGAATTTTTTTAAAAAGAAAATTAACTTAAAACTAACATTGATTAACTTAAAACTAACCTAACATTGATTGAATAAATAAAAATCTTATTAACTATTAAGTAATACAAGACCTATCTGATAAAAGTTCATATTAAAGAGAAAGAACAGAGCAAAGAGAGAGAAAGATTTGAGCACAGATAAAATCAGAGAACAGCACAGAAATAAAAGAATAGATTTATTGATTTAAAGATTTATAATAGCTGAAGATAGCATGTTTGAAGCTGGTCCAAGAAGTTATTTGTCTTAGAGAGTTAGGTAGTGAATTCCAAAGTCTAATGGTGCTGATGAAGAAGAATCTGCTACTGTTTAGATAGTTATGCCTAGGAACAATAAGGTTTGTCGCACGTTCTGACTGGAAGAACTGCAGTTTAGCAAAAAGATATTCTGGGCTTTGGGTATGTATAAGTTTGTGTAGAAATGTTGCGTTGCGGACATTTAGGTATTCAAGCAAACCACAGCCTAGAATATTTTTACTTCTTAAAGAGATGTGATCGTAGCGGTTGACTCCATACACATATCTAACAGAGCTATTAAATGCCACAAGGAGTTTGTGTTAGGATTGTGAGTCCAACTGACTATATACAACGTCAAAGAATGTGATATGAGGCATTATTAATTGTACAACTAGTCTGCGACGAGTTTCAAGAGGGGTGAAGCTAGAAGAAGTGCGTAAATAACGTAAAGTTCCGTAAATTTTCCTAATTGTATCATTAATATGATCAATACAAGTCAAGTTAGAATTGAATATAAATCCTAGGTTTTTAGCTTTGAACACAAGTTCAAGTTGCTGTGCTCCAATAAAGAGGGGAGGGATATCAATAAAGCAAGAGTCGCTCCTGGCAATGGGTAGAACTTTTGATTTTATGGGATTGATAAGAAGTAAGTTAGTATTAGCCCAACTATTTAACAGAGTCAAGTCATAGTTTAGTCTATAGGTCAAGTCTTCAAGGAGTCCGGTAGGTCGAGAGAGATAGAGTTGAATGTCGTCGGCGTAAGCATGTACAGAAGCATATTTACAAACCGAAAAAATGTCATTAATAAAGATAGAGAAGAGGAGTGGACCCGAATGGACCCTTGAGGAATACCAGTCTCAACAGCTCTAAGAGACGAGTATACGTTGCCTACTTTAACTCGTTGGACTCTACCTTCCAAGTAGCTTGATATTAACTTAACGGAACTTGAACTAAACTTAAAGTAATTTCTAAGTTTCTTGCAAAGGAGTGAATGATTGACTGAATCGAAAGCCCTAGAGAAGTCGACAAGACATAGCAGAGTAAGACTATTCTTATCATATTGAATTCTGATGTCATCAAGGATTTTAACCGCTGCAGTAGCACAACTGTGTCCATTTCTGAAACCAGACTGAAAAGGTGATAAAAGCTTATTTGATTTTAGGTATTCCGATACTTGGTTCGCTATGACAGTCTCAAAAACTTTTCCCAGAGCAGGCAATATACTGATAGGCCTGTAGTCATTTGGTACAGAGGCAGATGAAGTTTTAGCCACAGGTAGCACTGTGGCAGCCTTCCACAAATCAGGGAATTGTGAACATGTTAAGCAGTGGTTTATGATGTGAGTAAGGGGCGAAATTATGAATGGTGATACTAATTTTATGAACTTAATTGGCATACCATCGATACCAACAGCATTAGATTTGATATTCATTAAGCATTTAGTAACGTATTCCTCACTTACAGAAGTGAATTCAAGGGCAGGAAACATAAAATTACTAGTAAATTCTGGCAACTCACCACCGTTTATACTAATTGCTGAGGTATGGCTTCCACTTGCTAAGAAGAAATTATTTAGCTCATCCGGATTTAAGTTACACTCACTGGTATTTTTATTAAACACTCTATACCTTCTGATATTCTGCCATAATACTTTGGAATTTAAGTTAGGATTTAGCTTGGAATTAAAGAAATTGATCTTTGCTTGTCGGATCGTGGCAGTGGCAGTGTTACGAGCCCTTCTGAATTCTTCCCAATTAGCGCTTGATGGATTAATTTTCCATTTAGAGTGAAGTTTGTTTCTTAGTCTAACAGAAGCTAACACACGACGCGTAAACCACGGACAACAATTATTTGAGACTTGAACATTACGTAATGGGACATGATGTGAAAATATAACATTTAATTTCTCCATGAATACATTAGTTTGTCATCTACCGAGTCATAAAACCAGCAATCATTCCATTGGAAGCCTGCTAAGTTTTGAAATAAGGCAGTCATGTCTATTGATTTAAAGTCATGATAAGAGAAACTAACAGGAGAGATTCTACCTATATTAATGTTAAGACAACAGAAAAGTAAATCATGATCTGACAGGAAGGTAATTTGGTCAAATTTACGAAGTACAGAGATATCAGAGACTAAACAAACATCAAGAAGACTAGGTGCACATCCATGCATATATCGAGTAGGAATATGATTATTCACAATTTTCAATCCACACAAGGAAGATTGGTAGTCAAAGATTCCTCTAACAGAGTCATTATGCAACAAATTAACATTGAAGTCACCACAGACAAAAAAGAAATCATAATCAATAATTTTACTTGTTATATCAGAAAAAAATGGTTCTATGCTATGACAACGATGAGGATTATAAACACATGATATTAATATTTTAGAGCTATTATCAAAAATTTCAACATTAAGGAACTCACAGGCATCAACAGACATATTTTTACTAACAAATTTAACATTAAGATTGGACTTACAAAAAACAGCCACACCACCACCTCTTCTACAACACCTATCATTGCGAAACATTTTAAATCCATTCAAATTATAGTGACAGTCAGGAAATTCGCTTTTGAACCAAGTTTCTGAGACACAGATTACGTCCACAGACGTATTATCGAAAATATATCTAAAGCTGTCAAGCTTTAGCCCATTTAAGCTCCTAGCATTAAAATAGACAACATTTAGGCCAATGAACTGCCTACACAAAACATTGATGAGAGCCTTATGATTATCTACAGCACCATTAGAAATTGCATCAGAATGTATCAAAACAAACATACAGCGAACCAACTACAAACATGAGATCACTAAGTAGAGAAAAATAGATTAAATTAAAGACATATAGGTTTAAACAGCGAGAGTTAAACAATACAGCGAGATATTTAAATAGAGAAGTATAGTAAAGAGAGAGAAAATAATGTGGAGTAATACAACAGGAGATACAAATTAACGCAAGTATTTTTAGAAAACCACTAATCATAACTTTATTATATCTTAGCTTAGGGTTCCAGCGACGCGGTCCACGCTTTCTTTGTTGTTTACTAATTCAGCCTCACCATCACGAGATGCTCTTACAAATACTCGCCCACGCATAGAGAAAACAGAAACAAGTTTCTTCTCCCTATTTAACTGACTAGCATAGAGCATTATTTCGCGGTTTGTTTTGGTTAAACTTTCGTTTATGTAACAACGTATATTTATGTTTTTATACACATTATACAAACATTTCTGGATTTTGTGTTGGTTTTATTTACAAATAAAGAAATAAAGAAATATTTATATTTTATAAGGTACGAAATTCATTGTCTCAACAAAAAACAAAAATTAATTTTAACATGTAAATAAATACTTTAACTTCATTTCGATCAAAGAAGATATAGAAACTACAATTAAAATATATAGAAATATTTACAAAAAAAAATGTTTTCATTCAATGATAAGGAACTTTAAAAGAAAAATATTAAAGTTTGTCACAAACAAATAAACAAACTTGTGTCATAAATAAAAATAAAATAAAAATAAAATACAAATAAAATAAAAATAAAAATAAATAAAAATTATTATTAACAGGTAAATAAATAGTTAGATTTCATTAAGATTAATATATGTATGTAATTATATATAAAATTGCATATTATATGTATGTATATATATTCTATATATATATATATGCAATATATATATGTATATATATATTGCATATTATATAGAATATATAGAAATATTAAAAAAAAATATTTCCATTTAATGAAAAGGAACTTTAATGTCAAAATTAGAAAATTTTGTTACAAATAAATAAAAAATGACTGCAGTTCAACATAGTACAAGAATTAAAAAAGTTTAAGTGATTTACACAAAACAAAAATTCTTAGGAAAAATATAAGTACAAAATTTTGAAAGATTTAAAAAAAAAAATAAAGTTCAAGTTACTTAAAAATTGATTCAGCTTTTTTCGAAATTGCTGTTAATAAAAATTAGTTGCGATACTTTTTTCGCAGAGGGCCTGGAACGGTTATCTGTTAGAGTGAAGCCCACTTTTGAAAAAATGCGTTCGCACGGAACTGATGTCGCTACTAAGTTTAACCTCTTCAGGACATGCTGGTACAAAACAGGATAAACACTCTTCCTTGCGTTCCACCAGAGAAGGGGATCTTCAGATCTACTTATAATTGGCTCGTGAATATACTTCTCCAACTCAACTATGCCAGCAGCCAGAGGCGCAACCAGGAATCTGTTTTGGGGGGATTTTTATAACTATATGTATATATAAAAGAAAATGTACGTAACTATAGCGGCTATGGTGTAATGAGTCCTAATATTGCACTCAAAACGTTAATTCTACCACAATGCCAGCAAACATAAGGGGGCATATAGGTTACAAATTTTAAAAAAACCGACCGATTTTGTAACCTCGAAAATCGATTTTTTTCAAATGGAAGCCATTTTGTTTTTTTTTTCGGAGGAAAAAAATTATCCTACTTCAGCCGATAGCCACTTAAACAAGGATTAAATTGATTTTTTTTTAATTTTTCCTCAGATGTTCCAGACTGGTTATATCCTGCACACCGTCATATTTTTGGCATTTTTTTAAAAAAAATCAAGTAACGTCAAAAAGCGCTTCAAAAATTCTGAAACAATTTTTTTTTGTATTCTTTAATTGTTAATAAATATGTGTGCAAAATTTGAGAACGATCTCTTTTTTCCTTCTTTGAAAAATAAATTCCCGAAAAAAATATTTTTTTTTTAAAGTTTGTAACATACATGCCCCCATAATGATAAAATTTTTATAAATAAATATTTTTTGGAATAGAAAAAATTTTATTTATTATTTTTACATTAAAAAGATTTTAGTTACAGGATTAAGGTGATTAAGAATAATAAAAGAAACTAACTTATATTTTTAAATCCAGTTTACGCTTACTTTCAGCGAGTTTATCTAAAATAATATCCATTGATGGTGTAATTTTACTATACAGATAAAGCAATGTGAGGCCGTTTAGTCTATCTTGCAACATCGTGCTTTTAGGTTTTGAGTCGGCGAAGTACTGAAAATGTTGATTAATTTTCACATGAAGTTACTGGAAGAGTTGCAAGGATAATAAGTAAATTATTGTATATATCGCCCATTTCAGATTGAGGTGACCTATAAGTCGCACTGACCATCTCCGATTTGGCTCAAATTTTGTTCCTATAAATTTTTAGAACCATTTTTCAAGGCCAAAATAGGGTGTATTTTGCAACGACGTAGCTCAGTCAATTTAATTCCGATTTTGGTAAATAAGGTATCATTGGAAAGATTATTTTGTCTTTTTTAAGGGAAAAATATAAAACTTTTGGAAAAATTACAGTTAGTTGGCCCATTCTTAATTTCAAAGTAACAAATTTGTTTGCAAATTCTTTAACACTGCACGTTTTACACCATAACTTCTGAACCCTTCAAGAACACATCTTAATTTTATATCGTTGGAAAGGTATTGAAACGTATAAAAAACCAAAATAAAGAAACTGAAAAGAAATTATAGCGTCTGTTGTTGGCATGGCGTTAAACTTTGAAATTAACAATGGGTCAATTTACAGCAATTTTTTTAAAAGTTTTATGTTTTATAATTAAAATAGAAGAGATAACCATTCCAATTATACCTAAGTTAATAAAATTTGATTTAAATTGACTGAGCTACATTGTCTAAAAATAGGCCCTATGTGGCATTTTTTTGAAACTTTAAACTCCGGAATTGGTTTTCTTAGCAAAAAACCAACCTAAAAACAAATTTTGAGTCAAATCGGAGATGGTCAGTGCGATTGATAGGTTACCTTAATCTGAAATGGGCGATATATATTTGGAAATATATCCTTATCCTTATATATGCACTGTTGTATGGCTTGAAAAACTGTGTTTTTACCATCATAATCTTTTTTTATACCAAACATTCAGCTCATTTTTTAGGTCATCAAAATCTCCTTCCAAATCATCTTTATAAAATGCGATTAGTTTTTCAAAAGCGCCTAAAACTTCAACATTTAGCGATTTTTTTGCATCAAGAAAATGTGATTGAAATCCAATTAGAATCTCTCCAAGAAAGGTATGTTAATCGATATGCGATAATACGATTCAACACATTGTGCGTTAGGGTAGAAAGATACAACTTTTGGTCTCGTCAAAATGAATCCATTGGTTTCTGCTTATTTTTCAGCATTTATATACAATTTTTTTAATTCTATTTCAGCATTATCTCTTACATTTTTTACTTCTTGCAAACTGATATTGGTTAAATCGACTGCTTGTGTCAAAACAATGTTTCGAGTTTGAAGAAAAAAAAAAAAAAAAAAATAAATAACTGGCCATTTCAGCCCTTGAAAGGACTTTGACCTAGCTTCTTATGATCAATTGTGTTGTGCGTGTTATTAAGTTTGTACACAATTGACCGAGAACCGGACCTACATGCTTAACGCCGACTCCGAACGGCGATGAACGGAATGTTCTCGTTCTCAAGAAGCTTTACATGGCAATTTGATTACTCTCTGAGGTTTGCCATTGTCTGCAGAGAGGTGGCGGCCGTACAGAAAAATTATTTTAATTCAAATAATTTTCTGTCGCTGCTGGGATTCGAACCTGGGTTTCCAAAGTTCGTTGACAAAGCGGCCACACACTTTAACCAACTACGCCACGACGCCACAGTTTGAAGAAATTTGCATTAAATATATGAATAACCAAATATTTGGTTAATACACTGCAAAGATATAATAAAGTCTGTCTTTTGTAATGCACAATTCAGTTAATTGGCTTGCCTGGATGTGTTTGTATCCTCCCAACAGGAAATTTTGCCTAATGCCAATATTATGGCATCGAAAAACCTCACAAAACCTTTACCGAGTTGTATCTCTCAATCCATTTAGTAGGACAAATTTACTTCAGTTTTTGATGACTACAAATATTTAACTCTTCGAGGCACTGTTTAATAACCACTTGCAAAACCATGTGCAAAAATTGAAAGGTCTAGTATTTCTTCATTGAAATTCATCATCGTAATACAAATCGGTAAATCAGTGCAATAGATATAGCAAAATTATCATAAAAAGAACACATTTTCATGTTTTTGCCTATAGCTCAAAAACTCGAGCTGATGGAGAAAAATGGAGTCTGCAGATGGTGGTGGATGACTTACGCTTCCAACTTTCAATTTGAAAGCATCGAAAATTGTTTTAAAATTGCCTTCATCCCGAAATCCTTTCCATTTAAAACGTGGATCTAAAAGTGTGGGTTCTGCATACAGAGGGTTCTTTTCTAAATTATAAAATCTTGCATTTATTTGTTTTTGCAGAACATCCACAAGCTTTTTTACGTTAACTGAGCGTGTTGAGCCAAGACAAAAGCGATCGTTTATCTGACGTTTTAAAAGTCGACAGTAAACAATCACTTTTGATAAGCTAACATTCTTTTCAGCTGAAATTTCGACAGTTATATCGGAGAAAATCTTCAAAATTGGAATTACTTGTTCAATTTCTTCCCACTCTTCGGATTTTAATGCCAAATCGTCTTTTATGAGTGCAAGTGTAGCGACAATTGCATCTTTGATTTTAAAAACTCTATCCAGCATTTCAAATGAAGAATTCCACCTTGTAGGAACATCTTGCTATGATTTAAGTGGAGCTATATTCATTTGAGCTTGAACCTCGTGCAACTTATATATACAGTCCTTGAGAACTTCTTTTAAAAAACTCAACGCCATTTTTTACTTTTTGCACATTTCCAGAAATTTGTTCAATACCAGCTTGCACTATCAAATTCAAAAGATGTGCGAAACATCCTATATGTCGCCACCCACCTAGCTGTATTGCCAAACAAATTTTAGCAGCATTATCACTTACAATAGCTGAAACTTTATTTTGTAAGTTCCATTTGCACAATTCTTCCTTTAAAAACGAACATAAATTAATGCCCGTTTGCCTCTCTCCATATTCAATGCATCCAAGTAAATTTGATCGCATTTCTGCACTTTCTGCATCAATAAAATGTGCTGTTAAGGCAATGAAGCTTTCATTATTTTTTGATGTCGTAGTTAGGCACACGGCATGTGCTCTTGCTATTTTGTTTTGAACATCGTGTTGAAGTTTTAAATGAAGTTGTGGCAAAAGTATGTTACTTCGGAAAGTGTCTTTCGGGTTGGCAAGCAGTAGGACGGACATAATAAAGAAACAAACCTCTTGAACTCTGGTTCTTCTACCATGCGAAAAGTATGATATTCCTTGACTGTCATAATCATAAGCTGCTGGTCTATTTGTAATTTTTTCTTTTGCAGAATGGGTTTAGTGCTCTCAGCAAACGAATATATCTTCGGCTGTGTATAAATTCCCGACTTGCAAGTATATGCTATTTGCACAATTTCGACATCATCCGTTGCAATATTTGAAGCTGTAGACGGACGTTCTGTAGGAATTGTCGAAGCAGGTGGCTGCATTTCTATAGGACTAATTGAAGCAGGTCGCTGACGTTGTACAGGACTTGTTGATATACTAGGATGTCTCCTTTTAATATGCCTACCCAAATTACCTAAACTGCCTGATATAAATGAAATAACTTGAGAGCAATATTTACATTTTGCTTTATTTGCCTCGTTTTCTCTGAAGTGGTCCCACAAAATGCTAGTCTTCCTCCGAATTGCCATATTTGAATCTACTTTATTAAATAATACACATATAAATCACTACAACTGGCACAAAATTGTTTATACAATACCTTTTAGATAATTTTAATAAAACAAAATTAAAATGTATGAATTAAATTTCGTAAATTAAACCACAACTGCAGCAAATACAATTATAAATCCGCGCTTTTCAAAATAAACGTGTGCAAATAATTATAGTTCCGTTTTCACGTTAGCCAGTGCTACCGCTTTGCGCTGATGTGAATAAATCGAGTTTACAAAGGGAGTAAATGTTAACATAAATGTAGTAGTTTGTTGTAGTTTGTGTAGTTATTTCATTATATAACTTGCTGAAAAGGGAGTAAAGGGAGTAAAGGGAGCATTCATGCAGTTCCTCAGAAACGTAAAGAAATATGAAAGTCATGCATCTCATATATAGCAGATTGTAACATGTTCGCGGAACTATCTAGTTCCGCAGTTCCATTCATTTGAATTTGTAATATGTCCGCGGAACTATCTAGTTCCGCAGTTCCATTTGATTGAATGAAACTCTTGCATCTGATATATAGTAGATTGTAACATGTCCGCGGAACTATCTAGCTCCGCAGTTCCATTCGATTGAATGAAAGCATGTTCAAAGCGAAATAAACAGAGCATTGCGCGCAACAAGAACGATGAAATGTCTTCTTACTATTTTATATATCAGTTGTTTCGTTCGTTCGCAAACATATCTTTGCAATTATAGTCGATCACAAATTCGCGTAAACCATAATATGTGTGAAAGAGAAGTCGGTTCATATTGCTTTATAGAAAAAAAAATTCATTGCAACCGGAACTGTTTGAACATGCTAAAAATGAATGGAAGGAACTATTGGAACTATGTCCGACTGTGAACATAGTTCCGCGAACTATACAGGTTCGGAACGACCCATCTCTAATTATAATTATAAGCATGAACCAACAAGACAAGATCAAGCAATCAGCAGTGCGAGAAAAAAGTATTTTTTTCGTGCCATGTCATCGGTCACAAAAAAAGCTATATTGCATACGTTTTTCATGCAAAACATGTGAAAACTTAAATAAAAGTGGAAAATTGTAAAATTAACAAGTTTAATTCTCGAAAAAAATGTTTGAATACTTTGTTTGTTTATATTTTCATGCAGTAACGGAATTTAAAGTAATTTTGTTTTGCTGTTGCAATTATTGCGCGTCGCTACAGCACACTCCATTTTTATAAAAAACACAAAAAATTACTGAATTATAAACACTAATAATTCTTTTAAACTTCAAGAAATAATTTTTCACATATAATCGCTACACGTAAACAAAACAATTCGTGACCGATGACGTCAGACCTACCTGCTTAGTTTTGTTTACAATATGGCGGCTCTTTTCTTTGCATGATCTTTATTTCTTGGTTCATGATTATAAGCACAAATTGACAAATTTTATTTTTATCAAACTGTAACACATTTTCTGCTCAAAATGGACAACTCTGATGAAGCTCAAGTTATTATACTAACAAATTTGGCTAAAACGCTGCGATTGTGTTAGAACACATCAAAGGCATATTCTATATAAGCACTTAATTACCAAGTGTCGTCAGGTTGCTTAACACTTGGTCCTTCTTACGAAGATGTGGGCGTCCTCTTCTATGACATGGATAATACTGATCTCACCATGTTGAGGCAGTCAGACACGTTGCCACATGAAGATCACCGTCATGACTCTCCCGCGTTGCCTTATGAGGATCGTCTTTTCCATTTTTTCAGCTTCTTCAAGCTCTAGTTCCGAAGAATCTGAGTGTGAGACTCATCCCAAATGCAAAAATTTTGTAGAAACCATTGATCCATTTGGCGACAATGACTTCAGATGGCATATGCGGCTGCAGCGGCCAACCGCCGCACTATTGTTTCTTTGTTTACTTTTTATAATTTGTTTCTTTGTTTACTTTTGATTGTGATTTTTTTTTATTTTATGTGATATAAACATGGTTGTTTTTCAAAAAGTGATGCCAATAAATTACGTAGACTACCATTTTCTTGATCTGGCAATAGTGTTTCTATCGGCGACTATGAGCTAAGCGGCTATAATTATCCTGTCTTAGCTAAGCAATTTTTTGTATGAAAAATGTTGTTAAGCGTATATAGCGATGCCAAAAAAAACGCACCTAACAAAATGGATAAGTTGCAAAACAACAGAAAAAATATAAAGGGTTCATTAACTCGCATTTTTACATTTGCATCAGATGCAGAAGCAGACTTAATAGAGCTGAAAGTGCGCGTTGAGAAAGCAGACGACATTTTTAAACAGTTTGAGAATGTTCAAGCTGAAATAGAAGCTGAAGCTGCCGCTACTGAGGAAGCATATAGAATAGAAATTGAAAATAAATATTTTGCGATAAAAGCAATCTATGCAGGTCGTGTAAATGATAATTACGCAAATCACATCATTATGGAACAGCATGCGACGAACAACGATATGTCAACAGCAGTGCAAACACTCGTCGAGCAGCAAAGTGCTGTAACCACACTGCTGGAGCAAATGTCAAACTCTAGTCGATTTAGCGCAAACTCAACGCCAGCTGGTCAGGCCGCTGACGCAAGTCAACAACGACAGCAACAATCGTATTACGAGATGCGTCTTCCTCAAGTAATAGTTCCAGAATTCGATGGATCGAGCACAGACTGGATCAGGTTTCTTTTCGAATCCATGGTTCACAATAGGGTGAACATTTCGAATGCCGAAAAACTTGAATATCTTCAAACACGATTGAAGAGAGATGCGGTCTCGCTTATGAAGCATCTACAGCCCACAAATGCCAAATACGAAATTGCATGGAATTTGTTAAAAAGAAAGTTTGATAAATCCGATAAGGTCAAGCGGGCCTACTTGGAACTTTTGTTCAACCAGCCAGCGATAAAATCCCGAGATCAAACGGGTTTACAACAACACAAATGAAAGCTTCAATGCTCTTAAGGTTCTCGACGAGCCAGTTGAACAATGGAACACTGTTTTACTTTTTCATTTGAAAAAGAAACTTGATAACGATACTCTTAGCTTATGGTACAGAGAGAGAAAAACTGATGAGTGTCCAACATTTGAACACTTTTTAGGGTTTATCGAAAAGCGAGTTTTCGAGTTGGAGCATACACAGAAGAGTTCCAACCACACGACATATGAACATTCATACAAGGTACTGAAAAGGAACAACATTTGTTTTAATTGTCTTCAACCTAATCATCAGGCATCGGAATGTAAGAAATCATCGTGCAAGTTATGCAATGCAAAGCATAACACGCTTTTTCATTCATCGTCAGCAACTAAAATGACTTCTCAACAACGAAACAATATGCATCAGCAATCAGTAGAACAGCAGACAGCAGTAAGCAATGTTATGAGCTGCAACAACATGACGCAACAGGCTCAACAAATATTTTCAGTACTGCCGACCGCAGTAGTCTTTGTTCGAGATGGTTCCAACATTTTACGGCCATGTCGAGCTCTTTTAGACTCAGGGTCACAAAGCACACTCATCACAGAGGCGTGTGCACTAAGACTTCAACTCAAGCGCTCTCACGACAAAACGGTCCTCTTCGGCGTTGGCTCAGGTACCGGAAGCTATACAAAAGGCAAGGCTGCAATTTACATTGCAGCATCGCATGTCAGCAAGGTTTTCACAACAGAAGCTTTTTGCTTATCTGAACTTACTAAGAATATTCCTGGACAAATCATCGAAAGCAACAAGCTCAATTTTTTCAAAAGCCTAACATTGGCAGATCCTGCATTCAACAAGCCTGGTCGTATCGACATGATCCTGGGCGTCGATATTTTTTCTGATTGCATGCTTGAGGGTCGCATAGTGCATCCCAGCGGATCACCGAGTGCATTGCACACAATTTTTGGTTGGGTAATCATGGGACGAATTGCAGGCACGTCACAGCAGTAAATAATTACAGCACACGTGTCCATAGACCTGGATAAGCAACTTCAGAGTTTTTGGGAAACCGAAGAACTACAGGCGCCAGCTCGATATTTTACTTCTGAAGAAGAAGAAGCAGAACAACATTATCAACAACATGTACAGCGAGAAGAAAATGGACGGTATGTTGTTAAACTACCACTCAAGGCAGGTGACATCCTATTTGGTGACTCTAAAACAGCGGCGTTAAAAAGACTTTACGCAATAGAACGACGTTTCGAGAATGACAATTGGTTACGCAAGGAGTATACAACATTCATGCAGGAATTTATTGAGCTGGATCACATGGGGAACGCGACAGAGTCTCCGCTGAACAGAACTTTCTTTTTACCGCACCATGCAGTGATGAAACCGAGTAGCACAACAACGAAGCTACGAGTTGTTTTCGACGCCTCGTGCAAGACAACGAAGGGCCTTTCATTAAATGACCAGTTATTAGTTGGACCAACTATACAGAATGACATTTTCAATATTCTGATCAAATTTCGAAAATTTGAAATCGAATTTATAGCCGATATAGAGAAAATGTATAGGCAAGTAGTTGTTCACGTCGATGATCGTTCACTGCAGCGCATCTCGTGGGAGAATCCAAGCATAAGCAACCACAGCAATATAATTTAAAGACGGTCACTTACGGCATAGCTTCAGCGCCATTTCTAGCAACAAGGACGCTTCATCAGATCACGAAGGATAGCAAGGAATTGTATCCCGCAGCTGCTCATGCAATAATACAAGCAGAACTATGCAAGGTACTATCTGGAGCTGGGTTCCATCTTAGAAAGTGGTCGACGAATTCATCACAATTGTTAGAAACAACACCGTTAGAGGATCGTGAAACATCAACAGAAACAATTATTCATGACACACAAACTGTTAAGACACTTGTCTTACAGTGGGATACAACGAGCGGTTGTTTCATCTACAGCATTTCGTTTGCTGCAATGCCTGAGCCTGTGACCAATCGCGCTGTTCTTTCAGATATTTCCCGGATATTTGATCCATTAGGATGGATGTCGCCGGTGGTCGTGTCATTGAAAATCTCATGCAGAAGCTATGGCTGAACGGTATCGAGTTGGACCAGCAGTTGCCTGACAATCTTTTCAAACATTGGTCTGCATTTCGTGAAAATATTAACGGCATCAAAGATCTGCAAATTCCTAGATGGCTTAGCTATGAAAACGAGCAGTATGTTGAGCTTCATGGGTTCGCTGATTCATCCAAGCTGGCATATGCGGCAACAATTTATCTTCGAGTTCAAAGCAAAGATGGCCACATTTCATCACATTTAATAGCAGCTCAGACGCGTGTCGTGCCAGTTAAGCAAATTTCACTGCCACGGCTTGAATTGTGTGCAGCTCATCTAATGACAAAACTAATTACAAAGGTTCAAATCGCTTTATAAATCGCAGATGTCAAGCTAAATATATGGATGGACGGATTCAAATGTGGTCCTAGCGTGGATTTCCGATCATCCTCTCCGATGGAAATCGTTCATAGCTAATAGAACGTCTCAAACAATCAATGTTATACCTGCGCAACAGTGGCGACACATACGGTCGCAGAATAATCCAGCGGATCTAGCTACTAGAGGCATTTGGCCAACTGAGCTTGTCAGTAATGAACTATGGTGGAGCGGACCAGACGTGCTACGGCAGCAACAAACAGCAGTGTTTCAACAACTACCAATTCCAAATGGTGTCGACATGGAAGAACGTTAAGAAGTAACATTGCACGTAGCAATGTCTTCGGAGATCGAGCTCATTAACAGATATTCCAGCTACAACAAGCTTCTAAGAATCACCGCTTACTTGCGAAGGTTTTTGAATGATTGCAAGGCACAAAAATCTGGTCAAACAAAATCAATTGGATTTTTAACAACCATGGAACTTCGCGATGCTCTAGTTATGGTAGCACAAATTGACATCACTATCAGTTTTCGTTGACGCTAAGGGTTTACTCCAAGTTGGCGGTAGAATCGCTAACGCAAACATCAGTTATGATCAAAAACATCCACTTATCTAAGATAAAAACAACACTTAACCATTTTAATTGTTCGTGAATATCACATACGAAATCTTCAAGCTGGAAATAGGCAACTTCTTTACTTGATTGGTTTAAGATATTGGATTTTAGGCGTCACGTATGCCATAAAGATATGTGTTTACAAATGCACAGTTTTTATGAAACTTCCTGGCGTTCCATATGAGCAGCAAATGGGAAATCTTCCACATCGTCGACTAGAACCTGGAACAGCATTTCACAATACTGGAGTGTATTTCGCCGGGCCAATTCAAGTCCGTTCATGGAAGGCTGCGGATCAAGATTATACAAATGCTGGATTTTCTTATTCATATGTTTGGTAACAAAGGCAATACATCTTGAGTTGGTGAGTGAACTTTCAACGGCTGCCTTCATCGCAACATTTCGAGGTTTTATTGCCAGAGGAGGCAAACCAATCCACATGTACTCAGATAACGGTACCAATTTTGTTGGTGCCAGTCAACAACTCAAAGATCTGTACGAATATTGGAGAACATCATCAGTTCAGGAGAAGCTCACCAAAGAATTGTGTGCCCAACAAATACAATGGCATTTTTCACCTCCATCAGGGCCCCATTTCGGTGGAACATGGGAAGCCGGAGTCAAGTCTACTAAATATCACTTGAAACGCGTGCTCGTCAATGCATCTGCTACATTTGAGGAGCTTTACACAATACTGTGTCAAATTGAGAGTTGTCTCAATTCGCGACCGTTATGCAGCAAATTTGAAGGCGATACCGATCCATTAACGCCAGCGCATTTCCTCATCTTGCGTTCAATGTCAACTCTACCTGACGAAAATTTGTTCAACATGAAGGTAAACAATGTTAACCGTTGGCAATATCTTCAACGACTTGTGTAGCAATTTTGGCTAAAATGGTCAGCAGAGTATTTGACCCAACTTCAACAGCGTCCAAAATGGGCGCAAAAACTCAAAAATCTTCAAATCGACGACGTAGTTATAATTAAGGACGACAACCTTCCTCCATCGCAATGGTCCATAGGAAAGATCACTGCTACTCATCCAGGATCTGATGAACTCGTACGAGTGTTTTCTGTCTCCACAAGCAAAGGAATATACAAAAGCCCCATAACCAAGCTGTGCCCACTCTTTTTGGATATTTGAAAACGGATGTTTTCAACAGAGGCCGAGATGTTTACAAATCATATCATTATTTTGTATTTAACTACTACTGTATTTAACTATTTTGTATAATTGTAGCCTATACGTCAATTGCTACTGCATAGTTGTTGTTTATATTGTCTGTGTCTTCCTTGAAATTTATCGCTTTTTCCCCTTTTTGTTGTATTCTTAAGCTTTCTAATGTCATTCTTCTTTTTGTTTTGTTTTCAACATCTAAAATTCTAACAGCCTCAAAATCAGCTGTGTGGCCTGAAGTCAATATATATTGCGCTAGCGCTGTTGTTGTTTTTTTGTTTCTTATGTCTAGCTTGTGTTCTGTCATTCATATTATTAGCGCTCTTTTTGTTGTCCCTATGTAAGTTTTGTCTATGTGGCGTCCGTGGCGTAGTTGGTTAAAATGCGTGGCCGCTATGTCAACGAACCTGGAGACCCAGGTTCGAACCCCAGCAGCGACAGAAAATTATATGAATTAAAATAATTTTTCTGTACGGCCGCCACCTCTCTGCAGACAATGGAAAACCTCAGAGAGTAATCAAAATGCCATGTAAAGCTTCTTGAGAATAATTGAACATTGCGTTCATCGCCGTTCGGAGTCGGCGTTAAGCATGTAGGTCCATTTCTCGGTCAATTGTGTACAAACTTAATAACACGCACAACACAATTGATCATAAGAAGCTAGGCTTTTTTTTTATGTAAGTTTTGTCACAACTTTCGTGTTCGGAGCCTTTGCATTGACCCCTTTTACATTGATCAAGACTTGAAATCAATTCTTTGCTATTCCCTTTTAAACCCTCTCTCACGTTGATGTACGCGTCTTTCATCAACAAACTCACAGACTTGATATGAAGTCTTGACCAATGTAAAAGGGGTCATTGAAAATCGTATACAACGTTGTTTTTGTCTTAGTTTTTAATTTTTGTTATTGTTTTTGTGAATATTGGGTTTAAAGTGGAGTTCGATTTGTATGTAAATATTGTGTTGTCCGCTCTGATTTTTTTTCGTATGTGTGTGTTGCTCGTTAGTTTTGGTATGTATGTGATGCCTACCCAGCCAGAACAGTTCTGGTAAATTAATTGGGTATTTAACTAATAGTGCTACGAAAATTTAGGGTAGGCTATATGAACGAGTTTCTATGAGTTTCTTAATGGCGTACAACCAGAAACTCATGTAAATGAATTATGCCATCCTTTTCTTACTCATGAAGTGTTAAGTATACTTTCACTTATTGCTGCCTCACCTACTCATGTTAATACTGCCGGTAATTTAACCAAGTATTAAACTAATACACCTTATGTAAATATGAGGTAGGCTTGCCCTTACATTCTGTTAGATATAACGTGCTAAACAGTAAAACGTTACGAACGTAAATGTGTAGGACTAACGTACAAAACGGTTAGATGTTACGTAATAAATATATAGGGCTAACGTACTGTTAAAGCATTATTTAAAACATTTTATTTATATTTTTATAATTATAGTTCATGTTTTATTTCATTTTTAAAAATTCTAATATATCAAAAATAATTATATTTTAAATAAAAATATAACGATATTATATAATTACGATATTCTTTCTCCTTTCATTATATTCATTATATTCAAATGATATTCCTGCTTTCATTTGCGATGTTGTGCACATTCCAATTAAAGCTATCGTCCTCACTAAGTAACACCAATACAATGAACGACATGTGGATAGGATGTGAAGTGCTGTCAGGTGCTTGATACAACGTCTGCAGTATGGGAATCACTAAGTTCTCCAAATCATTTTGCACCATTACAAAACGATAGAAGCGTTCATTGCGAAGCAGTAGAAAATACAACAACAGAGCGGTCTGATCTATGGTCAGAATGCGGCAGAGCTTCTCATAGACCATGTTGAAATCGATTTTAAATGTGGAACCCTCAAGCCATGGGCGTCCGCAGGAATTTGTCGAGGGGGGCTAAGGTATGCATTGGTGTGCACGTTTATGAAAATGAACCTGGAATGTTACCTATGAAATTTTATTGCCTGAGATTTTCTGTGCAAACTTTGTAAACACTGTTATTATATGAAAATTAATATTTTTCAATTTAACTTCCAGTATAAAGAACTTTTGGTTTACAAAATCATATTGACATTTATTAAATGTATTTAAAAATATTTAAAATAATTGTCGTTCGTTTTTAAATATAGTTAAAGACCCGTGCAGACTGAAAAAGATATTTTCAAGGTATTTATTTTATTTTATTATCATTTAAAATAGCTTTTTTGATTTTTTCTTTTGTTTGTATGAATGTGTGTGCGTGTGTATAATTTATTAAAAGAGTGCATGATTATCTTGTGTTTTAATATTCGTTTTTCTTGAATGCTCGTTCAGTTATGAACAGAGCAACATGCTTAATGTTTTTTTAAGGTACTATTACCGTCTAGAATTTTCAAAAAATGAAATTTTGTTTTTTTACATTTTTAGATTCTTTATACGTTCAATAATAACTGTTTAAAATATTAAATCGAAATTCGAAGCAAGTGCCGAAATATAACGACTCAATTGAAGCGCGCTCTCGGCTCGCAGGTGTAAAAAAAATTTTACGCGTATTTTTCTCGAGTTTAGGTTTTTTTAACTGGCGGACTTTTTTTAATATCCGGATCTACTAGGCCGTTATTAATAATTTTTGCAGCATTTTGTTTGTTTTTATATCCTGTGTGGTAGCTTACCACAATTTGACCACAAAAAAAATATATAAAATTTTTGAATCTGAAAAAAGGTTGAAAAAAAGCGATTTTTGAAAAACATTTTCAAATGTCCGCCATTGTTTTAGCACCAGTGTTTTTGAGAAGAAAATTTTAACACCCTATATTAAATGTACAATTAATAGAAGATAAAAATAAAAAAATTTTTTCGTACTCTTCAAGAACTGTTTAATACTGTAAAAAAAGTTTGATAACCATATATCATAAAGAAAGTGAAAAAAAAAATTGTTGAATATATGTTCATTTTTAGCATTCTAGACGATAATAGTACCTTAAATAGACATGAATGTTTATTATAATTTTAAAAATTTCTTTTGATTGGTTTTTTTCGAATGCTTAACATTCAGTCTATAGAGGGTCGGTAGAATAATTTTTATTTTTAAATCCTTCTGATGAGCTTAATTGGTGGTAAGAGAAAATAATTCTTAAAGGAAACCCACGCGCCTACACGGCTTTAACCAGGGATAAGGTAATGGGTCGTTTTCCACTTTTTTCATCGGGTTGAATATCTTTTTATATTTTTTCGGCTTCCTTCGTTCCTATTGTTAAGCTCCCACTTAGCAATGGGAAAATCCTATCCTAATATCCAACATTTTATTCATTAAACTTCATTCTCTTTTTAAGATGAGCTAAGTTTTTGTTAATATTTATTCAAACAATTTTTTATTTCAGATAGTAAATTATTATATTTTATTACAATTATATATAAGAACAGATTAGATTTTGATTAGTAAAAATAATTGACAGTAGCTAGACTTGGGATGAGAATGATTTAATTCTCATTTCAAGTAAACTAATACTCGGTGAGAGTAAGTTATTTTTGCTCTCACTTTGAGTGTGGTTAGATAAGGACTCAGACATAGTTAGACTCAGACGACTATACAACGGACTCAGACAGGACTGAGTGGCATTTTTGAAACCGACACGTCTCTACCTCCCTTTGGCAAAGTGCGTAGACACTTTGTTTAAAATTATTAATATTGTTTTTAACAAAGGTTGCGGGCCGCCTCGCAACTTTTGGGAGGAACAAAGTATTGATACACTTTGCCATTCACACATCAAAGAACTTCGTGTTGATTTCTCAAATAATATTTAGACTATTTAGAAAAATAAGTTTCGTACCACCTAATATCATGTTTACATTACAGATTTAACTATGCAGTTTGGTAACTGTTTCTGGTGCTTACACTGCCAGTAGCGTAGTTAACTTTGTCATTATTTGACGTTAATTTTTCGTTGATTCACAAAACTTTGAGACATATTGAAAATTTAATTTTCATGCAAAAAAAAAAAAAAATTAAAAATATTACAATATGTGTGATAAAAGCCTTGTAGGAGTTTTTGTTCATCATTAGCAGGAAGTGTTTTCTAAACTGGTGGTCTTTAACCGAATCATCAAGAGAGAAGAAATTGTTTTCAAATATTTTTTTGCTTTTTTTATGTGACATTTCCTTGTCATTGTTTTTAATTTCCTTTTGTTCTTGATGAAAACACAGTGTTGCATAGCAAAATGAGATGGTTTAGGTCGCAGTTTCAACTTAAGTGCTTTGCGAGATAGTTAAGATTTTGTATGGGAAACTATGCAGTTAAGTATCCAATTTCAAAGTTAACTGTGTAGTTTCGAGGTAATGTAAACATAGTATAAGAAATCAGAACTTAAGAGTTTAAAACTTTGTAACATATAAGCAAAAATGTTACATATACACATAGGAAATAAAAATATATAAAATTTTTCAGTTGAGGGGGGTGGGCAAGTGCCCCCCTTCCCCCTGTGGACGCCCTTGCCTCAAGCGGTGAGTCCTTGGAGTCGGAACAACCAAAGAGACTTGTGCGATAGGGATTATCTTTCGTTGTGCAGTGGTTGGTGAGAATTAAGATCAACAGACATTAAAACATAGGTATGATAGCATTTATTGATAGTTCTACAAAGAAAAATGGAGTTTACGTTGTTATTCGGAAGCAATAAGCATGAAGTCGCAGCTGTTTACCGGAAGATGGCTGACTTTTCAGTGGGCAGCTGAGTGAATGGATGCACGGACAGCAATGTGTTTGCAGCCTCCAGATGCAAGTGATACATGAACTCCCTAAAAGTATATGTTGAAATAAATTATTCAGTTAATAGTCACAAATATGTCTTTCTCTCTAGATTCTTATTTCACAGGAATCTTTATTTTATTTTTAACAATTTTTGCAACTTATATTTTTCACAGCTGACAAGAAACTTATTTTGGCGGTAACTTTGACACAACTCAGCCATTTTAATGTTATATTGTTGTCCCATTCTAACAAAATTGACAAATGTGAAATAACTGAAATGTATTAGTTTTTCCTGCAAAAGTTGTGATTGTGTTTGAGTTTCGGTTAGGCATGTCTTGCAGGGTAAGTACTTTTGAGTTTTTCGTTGAGAGTTGCCAGATTGTTTGTTTTTATCTATTATTTTTTTGTTTGGTTTGTTTTTGAAAAATTTTTATTTATTAAGGAATTGGTGTGATTTTTTGGGTAGTCGTTGTTTTTAAGTATTGTTTTTATCTTTTTTATGTTTTTGTCCAGAAACTGTGTCTGCTAATGTAGATATTGTGTTTTATTAAGCCATATAACAACAGCGCTAGCGCAACACATATTGACTTCAGGCGTTGAAAGCAAAACAAAAAGAAGAATGACATTTGAAAGCTTACGAATACAACAAAAAGGAGAAAAAGCGATAAATTTCAAGGAAGACGCAGACAATATAAACAACAACTATGCAGTAGCAATTGGCGTGTAGGCTACAATTAGTTAATTTTAAAAATGTGTTCAAAAATTTTTCTGTTTTTAAATGTTTTATGTAATGTAACATTTATTGTTATTTAAAGTTACTTAAAGTTACGTTTTATTGAAAAAATATGTGCTTAATGTATCCATAAATGTAAAGTAGGTTTTGTTAAATTGTTTTTGAAAAATAGTCAATTATTGTGTTTTTAGGATAAATAAAATATCTCCCCTGAAGATGTTGCCAAGAAAGTGACAAACATAGGGAATACATTGAATTTTTATTTTTCATTATTTAAAAATTGCAATTATAAATTAATGGTCAAAAACCTCTACAAAAAATTTAAAAAAGTTATTGCTGTTATTAAGTTATTCAATGTAAGTGGGGGCGGTCATACATATTAACTCTCTCCGGTACTCCCTTAAAAATCATATTGTAGCGGTTGATTTTTTAGGCCTCGGTGTGCGCCCGCTTGCTTTTCTATTCGGTCGCCCTGGTTTTTATATTATGTTTTGAGAGCGCCCTTTAAAGGGCTCCTGGTCACAGTGCCAGACAAAAAAAAAACCAGGGCGGCCGACCCGCGTACGCGCACAACCGCATCTGTGGGTGCTACCGTCCAGGGCCCGCACGAGCTTGCGTGCCACTTTGCTGCCAGTTTGGGAAGTGGGGGAGGGGGGTTTTTCTGGGCCGGTAGCACACCTTTGCCGCACACAAAAAAATTTCTCGTGCGGATTATTTTTTTCTGAGCTCGCCCTGTGAAGATTTTGTAAAGAAAAACAACAAAATCGGAATTTTAATTTTTGAGTGAGAGGGGGGCTCTGTTCCTCCACTCAACAACAACCGCGACGCTCATGGACCTGCTGTTATGGCCCATGCCCCACGTTTCCCACCCACCGTGAGGATCCGGGGCGAATAGATTGGGATCCTCCCTTGCCAAAACTATCTTCCATCCCTAACCAAAGGAATGAAAACTAAGTCATTTTAAATTTTTTTTCTTGATTGATATACTTAACTTCTACCTATTTCATCTAACAGAGATCAACTCGTACAGACTAATTCATAATAATAATAATAATATAATAACTGGCCATTTCAGCCCTTGAAAGGACTTTGACCTAGCTTTTTATGATCAATTGTGTTGTGCGTGTTATTAAGTTTGTACACAATTGACCGAGAACCGGACCTACATGCTTAACTCCGACTCCGAACGGCGATGAACGGAAAGTTCTCGTTCTCAAGAAGCTTTGCATATCATTTTTGATTACTCTCTGAGGTTTGCCGTTGTCTGCAGAGAGGTGGCGGCCGTACAGAAAAATTATTTTAATTCAAATAATTTTCTGTCGCTGCTGTGGTTCGAACCTGGGTTTCCAAAGTTCTTTGACATAGCGGCCACGCACTTTAACCAACTACGCCACGGACGCCACCTACAGACTAATTCATACATTTCAATAATTTCATTTCAACAATTTCATTTAAAGTCGTAAATATTGGTTCAAGTCGTAATTACATCAAATTCTTTAAATACATGTCAATAATTTCAGTTAGGTGTTAATTTTAGCTTAGTTTGGGTTAATTTTGTAGTTTAGTTATAGATTAGTTTAAATTGTAATTTTAGTTTACATTTTTTTTTTTAGTTTTACATTTACGTTTATGTTAATTTAATTTTAAGTTTTAGCTTGGTTTAAATTTTAATTTTAGTTTAAATTTTTGGTTTAAGTGAAAATTTACGTTTTAGTTTAAGTTTGAGTTTTAGTTTTAGTTTTAGTTTAAATTTTTGGTTTAAGTGCAAATTTACGTTTTAGTTTAAGTTTGAGTTTTAGTTTTAGTTCAATATAAGTTTTAGTTTTAGTTTATATTGTAATTTTAGTTTTGATATAATATATATATAGTTTTTGTTTTTCTTTTTTTCTATATTAATTTGGTGCTGAAGTGTAATACAAACTATATTATCTTGTAATTGTTTTTGTTTTATAAATACTCTAATGCCAGCTAAATTATAATTTATGTAGATAGAATAATCATAATATATGTAATTATTTATATTACAATTGTAACGCAAAGATTAGAGAAATTTTACCTAATAGTAAAAAAAAATATAAGAATAATATATATATTACTGTTAACATTGTTAATTTTATGAAGGATCCATTTTTTTTTTTTTAAACATTAAAAACGAAAGAAAATAAAGTAACTTATTAATAATTAAAAAAAAAAAAATATGTGTAAGTATGTTTGTTATATATGTATGTTTATGTTAAAATGGAAAATTACAGCAAAAAGAGGCAATTAAAAATGTCCATGTAAAAATTTACGAATTTTGGGCTTTGTTTGTTTTGCATTGTATGCTTTATACTGAGCTAAACACTTACACAGTTTTATGCCACTTGTTTTAATGTTATCATTAAGTAACTTTAACAAAACTCTGGTGGAGTTCACACTTAGTTAAATATTCATAATTTGTTTCTTCTTAATTTCATCTCATTTCATTTAGTTTTTAATTAATATTTCATATTTAGTAACAATGTCCTTGATAGATATTTTGATTACTTAGGCACTGTGATCATTATAATTGAAGAATTTAAATTCATTCATTGTAACCAAATTGTAACATTGTAATCATTCAGCATCAGCATTCCATGCATTTCCATTAAGAGCTGTCTCGATTTATTAATCAATACTTTTCTGTGTTTCTCTGTCTTAGTATGAACGTCTCTAATAAGATGAGTGAGTACTATCGGGTATTGTGTGGTTGTTGTTGTGTTGTTGCTCCGGGTGTTGTTGTTGCGCGGCACAGCGGTAGCGCTAGGGCTGACATATAATTGACATTATTTTTGGCACCAAAGTTTCCCGAATTCTATATGCAACTTTGGGGTACCGTCGCGTACTCCAACAATGCAAAAGCGTAGTGGGCGAGAAAGAGATGGCCACTAAAGGGGAGCAGCCAAAAGTTTGGTTTTGTTTGCACTGGATATGAGCTTATTTTATTCAATATGTATATTTTAAGCACAAACACTTCAGCAATTAGCACAGTTTTCAAAAATAGTTTTAAAATTTTTTTGATAATTTCTTTTTTTGCACTTGCTGCAAGTTTTTAGTTTTGTTTTCACTTTGATTTTACTGTCGATTAGAGCACAACGTAAAAAGCACAAATGTCAAAAACAACTCGCTGTCTTATTGTCGTACTGCAAAGCAGCCCAATTGCAACAATTATTGTTTCTAATAGAAACTATTGCACTGTTTAAACAAAGTTTTTTTTTTCTAGTTTTAAAAGCATGCGACCATCATCGCTTACGTCTCAAATCAAAAAGAACGATGGCCGGTCGATGCGCTACTTCGCCAACGTTGATCCGCCATCTTCGTTAAATTTTTGGCAATTCGCCATCTTTTGTCACCTCAGGGGTGCCAATCGAACGTCATGCGGGTATGTTCACATAGGTCGTACGTTAAGGACCTATCCACACTTAACGGATGGTGTAAATAACCATGCAAAGGGTATTCACGAGGCGTTTGTGCCATTACAAAACAGTTATTGGAATCAGTCAAACACGTCTTACAAGAACTGAGGGCTTTAAAATTAAGACATCAAAGACATCAAAGCGTTTTGATGACTTTGGCGTAGTAGACAGAGCCCATCTTTTTCACAATTTTAGCTTTTTCAAACACATTGGCCAGCTTTGCACTAAAGTGTTCGGACGCTTTGCTTTGGGCAAAGCTGCAACGGTAGACTATTTGACCAACCTCAAAACTGGTGGGACGCGAGCGCATGTTGTAGTTCTTTTCATTTATTTCGAATGCCTTACGCAAATTCTGCCTAACCTGCTCTCGGATTAGCTCGGTTCTCTCTTCCGACTTAATTTCCGCACTTGGGTCTTCTAGAAGTTTCAATTTTCGCAACAGTTCGTAACCCGTTGCATGGCACATCATATTTTGTCCGAAAACAATAAAATATGGCGAAAAACCAGCCGAAGAGTGAACCGAACTACGGAGAGCTACACTAATTGAGAACAAAGCCTCATCCCAGTCTTTTTGGTCGGGATGAATGTATGCGCGAACAGCGGCAATTATGGAATGATTTACGCGTTCAACAGCATTGGCCTGTGGAGAGTAATTTGCTATCAGGTTATGCGTCACCCCATATTTCTTAAGGAGATCTTTGAACAGCGAGCTTCAGAATTGAACACCGTTGTCCGTCGTAATCAGTTCGGGAACCCCAAAAATAGCAAAAATTCGTTTTTGCAGGTACTCTACTATTTTCCGGGCAGTGAATGTTCGTATTGGCTCTAAAAAATGAAATTTCGAGAGGTGATCCAACACAATCAACATACCCACGTTCCCTGAGCGTGACCTGGGATATGGTCCCAAAAGGTCCACGTAGAGTCTCTGAAAGATTCGCACAGACGTAGCCTGCTGTCCCATAAGCGGACGGAGTATATAATTTGGGGCTTAAGTCTGTTTGCAAATTTCACAGGACAACACGTAATCACGCACTTGTTTTGCCATTCTGGGCCAAAAATAAAAGATTTTGAGACGTCTGAGCGTTTTTCCAATACCACCATGTGATCTTATTGGGTGATCGTGAGCATTCACTATGAGAGCCGCTCTCAATTCTTCCGGCACCCAGAGTTTCCAGGATTGGTCCTCTTGGATGGGGTCTGCGGTTGCAAACTCGCACCGCTTGTAAACTAAGCCATCCACTATTTGGATGTCGGGCTGTTGCTGGCCTTCTTGTTGAAAATCAGAAATCAATTTTAGGTAGGCTTCGGTTTTGAAAAACTTGGACTGAAAATCTATTGCTGGGATAGGGTCCGCCTCATTCTCGGTTAATGCTGCAATTTCAACATTCTCAGGTGAATGCACTCTAGATAGGGAGTCGGGAACAACGTTTTGGCTACTTTTTCAATGACGTATAGTGAATATAAAACCCTGTAACTTCAATGCCCATCGAGCGAGCCTGCCGTGCAAGTCTGTTTGTCCCATTAACCATTTGAGCGAAGCATGATCGGTTATAACCTCGAACTCATGTCTTTCAACATAGGCTCGAAACTTCTTAATGGCCATAACAGCTGCCAGACATTCTTGCTCAGAAACAGTGTAGTTTCTTTGGGTTTAGTTAAACTTATGAGCCATATATGCAATGGGTACTTCACTATCTTCATCATCGCGTTGAGCCAAAACGGCTCCAACTCCATACTGAGAAGTATCGCATTGGATAGAAAATGGACGCGAGAAATTTGGGCTATGCAGCACAGTAGCACTACACAGACTATTTTTGAGGGCCTCAAAAGCAGCGATGGGTTCTTCGTTCCAGGCATATGTTTTTGCTTTTTGCAGCATGTTGGTCAACGGGCTACCTCCTGTAACAATGAAACGTGTTCGTCAAAGGTTTCGGTGATCAGCAATAGATCGTCTTAGTAAACAAAGACCTTAGTTCTCAAGTGCGCCGGTATGACCTTGTCCATCAGTCGCGACATGGTTTGCGGTGCATTACATAGGCCAAAAGGCATTGTAACGAACTGGTAAAGCGGTCGATTTGGCACTGTGAAGGCGGTATTGTCCTTTGACGCTGCATCTAATGGAATCTGCCAGAAGGCGTCTTTTAAATCCAGACTCGAAATAAATTGAGCTTGTGGAAGCCGACTGAGAATTCCATCAATGAGCGGCAGAGGATAGGCATCCTTCACAGTGACCTCATTGACCTTGCGCGCATCGAGACACAGACGAACTTTGTTGGGTTTGACGATCAATGCCACCGGAGAAGACCATGCGCTTTGAGACACCTCGATTACGCCAAGCGCTAACATACGATCGACTTCAGCAAACAGAAGTTTTTCGACACCAGGAGACACCGAGAAATGCCGTTGTTTGACTGGTTTAGCATCTCTTACGTCAATGACATGACTTATCAAACTGGTGCGGCCTAAGCCTTGTTCGGAAAAAGAAGGAAACAATAATATGGTGGCGTGCAGCAGTGCTTGTTGACGAGCATCTAATACGTGGTGATTTGAGCTCACTTCGGAAATGTCACCCACTGACTGAGAAAGGGAACTTTCCCAGAAAAGGTCGCTAGCCAAACCAAACGCCTTAACAAAGTCGACACCTAAGTACAAGTCTTGAGACAAAGTTGAAACAGTCAAGAATTTAAGCTGTTTGATGACACCTTTATAGGTGATCGGAGTGTCAACCACACCTGCCGAAAAATGATTTGTCCCATCCACTGTCTTCAATTTAGCCGAATACTTTAACCACTTCAGCTGCTTGTTAGACATAACTTTATGTGCCAAATTGTTGGCTATGCAGCTGACAGAAGCGCCAGTATCGACTAAACCTACCAACATTTCACCGGCGAATGAGACCGGGGCATAGAGGCGAATATCATTTTCGGGAGCCGCAGTCAACAACGCCAAACAAACCAATTTTTTAAGCGCTCTGATTTTCTTCCAAAATCGTCTCAACCTTGCAGTCGAGCGCCTCCTCTGCTTAGGTTCTGGGTGACTTTTGCGGTCCTCCTCCTGAAAAATTATCCTTCTCGCCACCTGGTATTCTGACCATTTAATATGCCATGGTTTGAACTGCCGAAGAGGAGTCACCGAACGAGGCTGTTCGCGTTTTAAAATTTTTAAAGGTGAAGTTTGTGCATTAGTGTTTTTGTCAGTTTGACACCCAGCATCACAACTTATTGTGGTTCTGGTGGGGGGGGCTAAAAAATCAAAATTGTTTTTATTATTGGTAGTAGCATTGGGGGCGCACAGGTCCGGGCGTCAGCTCAGAAACGTGATGCTGATTTGGAGGATTTCAAGTATTTCTACCGTATTCCTCGTCCAACAGTTCACGTCTCTGAACTAACGTCCGCAACTGGCTTATGCTGTTGATGCTTACGTAGAACAAACTACGTCTCACATCTAAACGCAAATTTCTTTGCAAAATCCCCAGCAAGGCGTCGGAATCTATAGGGTTCTGCAATCAATCGATTAATTGCAATATAGCCTCATAGAATTCATCAAAATTTTCGGCGTAGCGCTGCTTGCGGCTGTGCACCAAATCCATTATGTCGAGGTCGTTTCGACGATCTCGAAATTGGCTACGCAACTCAGCACACAGGGCGAACCACTCAACCCTAGCAACGCTTCGGTGGTAGCGCCAGAACCAGTCCAACGCCTTACCCATGAACAGCATATGGGCGTAGCAGCATAGGCTCCCGAAATCTCCACGCAGACTTTGCACCGTCAGGACCTGGATTCTGTAAATAAATTTATCTTCAGTTAATGCATCGTCTTTTCCCGAAAATGTGATTTTCCAATTATTAATCGCATTTGCCACATTTTCCGACGTTGCAAATTCTACGGGAGGTCGTGGAATCCCGATGCCACCGTGCCCATAATGACTTGGGTTGGGGTGCCTTGGATGGCCCTGCGCCTCACCTTGATGCTGATAGGGATGATTCGTATTTCCGGGATTTAAATTTGGGGGAGGTCTCGATAAAAATTGCATATCCAGTTGCAGAACCCTAGGAGAATCCGAACCCTGCAGAGGATTCTGTACTTGGCTGGACTTTAACTGCAGCTTTGAGAGTTCGATTCAGACGGCCTCGTTTACCAAATGCTGCAACTGCGAATCGGAAACCGACGGTTGAGCAGCAGCATTTCGATGCGGAGTACGCTCGATCGACTCTCTCGGCGTGGGTTGCACTCCTGTGAAGTTCAAATTATGCAATTTTTTAACCCCAAAATCTTGGGTCACTAAATTCCGTTGACTCCTAGTAACTGGACGCTTTTTGGGTACCGCCCCTAGAGTGGGTACTTCTAACAACTGGGACCTGGGTGCGTTTGGCGGAATGGCTTGTGGCATGGTTTGCAAAAACCGGCTGGTATGGCTTCAGCTTTTTAGGGCTACAAAGCGCGCGACATAGAGGGCAACTGTGTGCTTCAGCAATACACTTTTGTATGCAAACGTTATGAAAAACATGAAGACATGGTGTCATTACGACATCATCATGTTGTCCATAAGCCAGCTTACAGATACTACACGCAGCCTCACCACCATCCGACAAACTCACCAGGTCCTCGTTACTGTGGTGCAATGGCATAGTAATATAAAACAACAAATGAATTTAATATAAGTTACTTAAGTTTAAGATTAGTTAAAGTTCTCAACCGTTTGTTGAGAAAAGAAAAAATAAATTACTTTTAATCTTCTTACTTATAATCAAGAAACTAAGCGTATAAATGTGTATTAAATTTTATATGGTTCGGGATGGAAGATTTGACCGACTTATTTAGAGCGCCGTGGCCGGAATCGAGTGTCCGAACAGAGCTCCAAAAAAACTTTAAATTTACATAAAACTGTCTAAATGGGCTTATGGGATTATATTGCTTACTAAGCGAGTGCATCCGAGCAAACGGTCGAGCGCCGCATTGAAGCAACCGTCTCGCAATATCCAGTAGGCCCGAATGCACTGCCGCGCACAGTATAAACCCGAAAGAGAAACGAAAAAAAAACTATAACTTATTTGAGTTTGATCACTTCTGCAGGTCACTTTATTGTACACAAAAATAGATAGGCACTATATCGCGGTTCAAGCAAGGGCCGCACGCCCTTTATCTGACAATCCAGCAAATAAGTTTCTAAAATTTATTAAAAAAATATAACAAAAACGATCACGACTAAAGCTGACACTAAATGCTAAAAAAAACAATATTTTTTTTTGTTTTTTTTTTTTACCATGAGTTCAGAGGGCGAGTTCCCAAAACAAAAACAAAAGAAAAAATTTTTGGAACCCGAAAAATTGTTTTTAAATTTCGGGCCCCACCTTTTGGCGCCATTTTGTAGCGGTGGTCTTTTATGGCCACGGCGTGCGCCCGCTTTCTTTTCTATTCGGTCGCCCTGGTTTCTATATTATGTTTTGAGAGCGCTGCCAGTTCGGGAAGTGGGGGGGGGGGGTCTTTCTGGGCCGGTAGCACACCTTTGCCGCACACAAAAAAATTTCTCGTGCGGATTATTTTTTTGTGAGCTCGCCCTGTGAACTCATGTATCTGTAAAGAAAAACAACAAAATCAGAATTTTAATTTTTGAGTGAGAGGGAGCTCTGTTCCTTCACTCAACAACAACCGCGACGCTCATGGACCTGCTGTTATGGCCCATGCCCCACGTTTCCCACTCACCGTGAGGATCCGGGGCGAATAGACTGGGATCCTCCCTTGCCAAAACTATCTTCCATCCCTAACCAAAGGAATGAAAACTAAGTCATTTTAAATTTTTTTTTCTTGGGTCATTTAATACACATTGATATACTTAACTTCTACCTATTTCATCTAACAGAGATCAACTCGTACAGACTAATTAATTTTTCATATATACATTTCAATAATTTCATTTCAACAATTTCATTTAAAGTCGTAAATATTGGTTCAAGTCGTAATTACATCAAATTCTTTAAATACATGTCAATAATTTCAGTTAGGTGTTAATTTTAGCTTAGTTTGGGTTAATTTTGTAGTTTAGCTATAGATTAGTTTAAATTGTAATTTTAGTTTACATTTTTTTTTTTAGTTTTACATTTACGTTTATGTTAATTTAATTTTAAGTTTTAGCTTAGTTTAAATTTTAATTTTAGTTTAAATTTTTGGTTTAAGTGTAAATTTACGTTTTAGTTTAAGTTTGAGTTTTAGTTTTAGTTTTAATTTTTGGTTTAAGTGCAAATTTACGTTTTAGTTTAAGTTTGAGTTTTAGTTTTAGTTCAATATAAGTTTTAGTTTTAGTTTATATTGTAATTTTAGTTTTGATATAATATATATATAGTTTTTGTTTTTCTTTTTTTTCTATATTAATTTGGTGCTGAAGTGTAATACAAACTATATTGTCTTGTAATTGTTTTTGTTTTATAAATACTCTAATGCCAGCTAAATTATATTATATGTAGATAAAGAGTGATTTTTTAAGTGCCTGATAACTTTTTTTTTTAAAAAAACGCATAAAATTTGCAAAATCTCATCGGTTCTTTATTTGAAACGTTAGATTGGTCCATGACATTTACTTTTTGAAGATAATTTCATTTAAATGTTGACCGCGGCTGCGTCTTAGGTGGTCCATTCGGAAAGTCCAATTTTGGGCAACTTTTTCGAGCATTTCGGCCGGAATAGCCCGAATTTCTTCGGAAATGTTGTCTTCCAAAGCTGGAATAGTTGCTGGCTTATTTCTGTAGACTTTAGACTTGACGTAGCCCCACAAAAAATAGTCTAAAGGCGTCAAATCGCATGATCTTGGTGGCCAACTTAACGGTCCATTTCTTGAGATTAATTGTTCTCCGAAGTTTTCCCTCAAAATGGCCATAGAATCGCGAGATGTGTGGCATGTAGCGCCATCTTGTTGAAACCACATGTCAACCAAGTTCAGTTCTTCCATTTTTGGCAACAAAAAGTTTGTTAGCATCGAACGATAGCGATCACCATTCACCGTAACGTTGCGTCCAACAGCATCTTTGAAAAAATACGGTCCAATGATTCCACCAGCGTACAAACCACACCAAACAGTGCATTTTTCGGGATGCATGGCCAGTTCCTGAACGGCTTCTGGTTGCTCTTCACTCCAAATGCGGCAATTTTGCTTATTTACGTAGCCATTCAACCAGAAATGAGCCTCATCGCTGAACAAAATTTGTCGATAAAACACATTTCGAACCGAACACTGATTTTGGTAATAAAATTCAATGATTTGCAAGCGTTGCTCGTTAGTAAGTCTATTCATGATGAAATGTCAAAGCATACTGAGCATCTTTCTCTTTGACACCATGTCTGAAATCCCACGTGATCTGTCAAATACTAATGCATGAAAATCATAACCTCAAAAAAATCACCCTTTAGAATAATCATAATATATGTAATTATTTATATTACAATTGTAACGCAAAGATTAGAGAAATTTTACCTAATAGTAAAAAAAAATATAAGAATAATATATATATTACTGTTAACATTATTAATTTTATGAAGGATCCATTTTTTTTTTTTTTAAACATTAAAAACGAAAGAAAATAAAGTAACTTATTAATAATTAAAAAAAAAAATATGTGTAAGTATGTTTGTTATATATGTATGTTTATGTTAAAATGGAAAATTACAGCAAAAAGAGGCAATTAAAAATGTCCATGTAAAAATTTACGAATTTTGGGCTTTGTTTGTTTTGCATTGTATGCTTTATACTGAGCTAAACACTTACACAGTTTTATGCCACTTGTTTTAATGTTATCATTAATTAACTTTAACAAAACTCTGGTGGAGTTCACACTTAGTTAAATATTCATAATTTGTTTCTTCTTAATTTCATCTCATTTCATTTAGTTTTTAATTAATATTTCATATTTAGTAACAATGTCCTTGATAGATATTTTGATTACTTAGGCACTGTGATCATTATAATTGAAGAATTTAAATTCATTCATTGTAACCAAATTGTAACATTGTAATCATTCAGCATCAGCATTCCATGCATTTCCATTAAGAGCTGTCTCGATTTATTAATCAATACTTTGTTTCTCTGTCTTAGTATGAACGTCTCTAATAAGATGAGTGAGTACTATCGGGTATTGTGTGGTTGTTGTTGTGTTGTTGCTCCGGGTGTTGTTGTTGCGCGGCACAGCGGTAGCGCTAGGGCTGACATATAATTGACATTATTTTTGGCACCAAAGTTTCCCGAATTCTATATGCAACTTTGGGGTACCGTCGCGTACTCCAACAATGCAAAAGCGTAGTGGGCGAGAAAGAGATGGCCACTAAAGGGGAGCAGCCAAAAGTTTGGTTTTGTTTGCACTGGATATGAGCTTATTTTATTCAATATGTATATTTTAAGCACAAACACTTCAGCAATTAGCACAGTTTTCAAAAATAGTTTTAAAATTTTTTTGATAATTTCTTTTTTTGCACTTGCTGCAAGTTTTTAGTTTTGTTTTCACTTTGATTTTACTGTCGATTAGAGCACAACGTAAAAAGCACAAATGTCAAAAACAACTCGCTGTCTTATTGTCGTACTGCAAAGCAGCCCAATTGCAACAATTATTGTTTCTAATAGAAACTATTGCACTGTTTAAACAAAGTTTTTTTTTTCTAGTTTTAAAAGCATGCGACCATCATCGCTTACGTCTCAAATCAAAAAGAACGATGGCCGGTCGATGCGCTACTTCGCCAACGTTGATCCGCCATCTTCGTTAAATTTTTGGCAATTCGCCATCTTTTGTCACCTCAGGGGTGCCAATCGAACGTCATGCGGGTATGTTCACATAGGTCGTACGTTAAGGACCTATCCACACTTAACGGATGGTGTAAATAACCATGCAAAGGGTATTCACGAGGCGTTTGTGCCATTACAAAACAGTTATTGGAATCAGTCAAACACGTCTTACAAGAACTGAGGGCTTTAAAATTAAGACATCAAAGACATCAAAGCGTTTTGATGACTTTGGCGTAGTAGACAGAGCCCATCTTTTTCACAATTTTAGCTTTTTCAAACACATTGGCCAGCTTTGCACTAAAGTGTTCGGACGCTTTGCTTTGGGCAAAGCTGCAACGGTAGACTATTTGACCAACCTCAAAACTGGTGGGACGCGAGCGCATGTTGTAGTTCTTTTCATTTATTTCGAATGCCTTACGCAAATTCTGCCTAACCTGCTCTCGGATTAGCTCGGTTCTCTCTTCCGACTTAATTTCCGCACTTGGGTCTTCTAGAAGTTTCAATTTTCGCAACAGTTCGTAACCCGTTGCATGGCACATCATATTTTGTCCGAAAACAATAAAATATGGCGAAAAACCAGCCGAAGAGTGAACCGAACTACGGAGAGCTACACTAATTGAGAACAAAGCCTCATCCCAGTCTTTTTGGTCGGGATGAATGTATGCGCGAACAGCGGCAATTATGGAATGATTTACGCGTTCAACAGCATTGGCCTGTGGAGAGTAATTTGCTATCAGGTTATGCGTCACCCCATATTTCTTAAGGAGATCTTTGAACAGCGAGCTTCAGAATTGAACACCGTTGTCCGTCGTAATCAGTTCGGGAACCCCAAAAATAGCAAAAATTCGTTTTTGCAGGTACTCTACTATTTTCCGGGCAGTGAATGTTCGTATTGGCTCTAAAAAATGAAATTTCGAGAGGTGATCCAACACAATCAACATACCCACGTTCCCTGAGCGTGACCTGGGATATGGTCCCAAAAGGTCCACGTAGAGTCTCTGAAAGATTCGCACAGACGTAGCCTGCTGTCCCATAAGCGGACGGAGTATATAATTTGGGGCTTAAGTCTGTTTGCAAATTTCACAGGACAACACGTAATCACGCACTTGTTTTGCCATTCTGGGCCAAAAATAAAAGATTTTGAGACGTCTGAGCGTTTTTCCAATACCACCATGTGATCTCATTGGGTGATCGTGAGCATTCACTATGAGAGCCGCTCTCAATTCTTCCGGCACCCAGAGTTTCCAGGATTGGTCCTCTTGGATGGGGTCTGCGGTTGCAAACTCGCACCGCTTGTAAACTAAGCCATCCACTATTTGGATGTCGGGCTGTTGCTGGCCTTCTTGTTGAAAATCAGAAATCAATTTTAGGTAGGCTTCGGTTTTGAAAAACTTGGACTGAAAATCTATTGCTGGGATAGGGTCCGCCTCATTCTCGGTTAATGCTGCAATTTCAACATTCTCAGGTGAATGCACTCTAGATAGGGAGTCGGGAACAACGTTTTGGCTACTTTTTCAATGACGTATAGTGAATATAAAACCCTGTAACTTCAATGCCCATCGAGCGAGCCTGCCGTGCAAGTCTGTTTGTCCCATTAACCATTTGAGCGAAGCATGATCGGTTATAACCTCGAACTCATGTCTTTCAACATAGGCTCGAAACTTCTTAATGGCCATAACAGCTGCCAGACATTCTTGCTCAGAAACAGTGTAGTTTCTTTGGGTTTAGTTAAACTTATGAGCCATATATGCAATGGGTACTTCACTATCTTCATCATCGCGTTGAGCCAAAACGGCTCCAACTCCATACTGAGAAGTATCGCATTGGATAGAAAATGGACGCGAGAAATTTGGGCTATGCAGCACAGGAGCACTACACAGACTATTTTTGAGGGCCTCAAAAGCAGCGATGGATTCTTCGTTCCAGGCATATGTTTTTGCTTTTTGCAGCATGTTGGTCAACGGGCTACCTCCTGTAACAATGAAACGTGTTCGTCAAAGGTTTCGGTGATCAGCAATAGATCGTCTTAGTAAACAAAGACCTAAGTTCTCAAGTGCGCCGGTATGACCTTGTCCATCAGTCGCGACATGGTTTGCGGTGCATTACATAGGCCAAAAGGCATTGTAACGAACTGGTAAAGCGGTCGATTTGGCACTGTGAAGGCGGTATTGTCCTTTGACGCTGCATCTAATGGAATCTGCCAGAAGGCGTCTTTTAAATCCAGACTCGAAATAAATTGAGCTTGTGGAAGCCGACTGAGAATTCCATCAATGAGCGGCAGAGGATAGGCATCCTTCACAGTGACCTCATTGACCTTGCGCGCATCGAGACACAGACGAACTTTGTTGGGTTTGACGATCAATGCCACCGGAGAAGACCATGCGCTTTGAGACACCTCGATTACGCCAAGCGCTAACATACGATCGACTTCAGCAAACAGAAGTTTTTCGACACCAGGAGACACCGAGAAATGCCGTTGTTTGACTGGTTTAGCATCTCTTACGTCAATGACATGACTTATCAAACTGGTGCGGCCTAAGCCTTGTTCGGAAAAAGAAGGAAACAATAATATGGTGGCGTGCAGCAGTGCTTGTTGACGAGCATCTAATACGTGGTGATTTGAGCTCACTTCGGAAATGTCACCCACTGACTGAGAAAGGGAACTTTCCCAGAAAAGGTCGCTAGCCAAACCAAACGCCTTAACAAAGTCGACACCTAAGTACAAGTCTTGAGACAAAGTTGAAACAATCAAGAATTTAAGCTGTTTGATGACACCTTTATAGGTGATCGGAGTGTCAACCACACCTGCCGAAAAATGATTTGTCCCATCCACTGTCTTCAATTTAGCCGAATACTTTAACCACTTCAGCTGCTTGTTAGACATAACTTTATGTGCCAAATTGTTGGCTATGCAGCTGACAGAAGCGCCAGTATCGACTAAACCTACCAACATTTCACCGGCTAATAGACCGGGGCATAGAGGCGAATATCATTTTCGGGAGCCGCAGTCAACAACGCCGAACAAACCAATTTTTTAAGCGCTCTGATTTTCTTCCAAAATCGTCTCAACCTTGCAGTCGAGCGCCTCCTCTGCTTAGGTTCTGGGTGACTTTTGCGGTCCTCCTCCTGAAAAATTATCCTTCTCGCCACCTGGTATTCTGACCATTTAATATGCCATGGTTTGAACTGCCGAAGAGGAGTCACCGAACGAGGCTGTTCGCGTTTTAAAATTTTTAAAGGTGAAGTTTGTGCATTAGTGTTTTTGTCAGTTTGACACCCAGCATCACAACTTATTGTGGTTCTGGTGGGGGGGGGGCTAAAAAATCAAAATTGTTTTTATTATTGGTAGTAGCATTGGGGGCGCACAGGTCCGGGCGTCAGCTCAGAAACGTGATGCTGATTTGGAGGATTTCAAGTATTTCTACCGTATTCCTCGTCCAACAGTTCACGTCTCTGAACTAACGTCCGCAACTGGCTTATGCTGTTGATGCTTACGTAGAACAAACTACGTCTCACATCTAAACGCAAATTTCTTTGCAAAATCCCCAGCAAGGCGTCGGAATCTATAGGGTTCTGCAATCAATCGGTTAATTGCAATATAGCCTCATAGAATTCATCAAAATTTTCGGCGTAGCGCTGCTTGCGGCTGTGCACCAAATCCATTATGTCGAGGTCGTTTCGACGATCTCGAAATTGGCTACGCAACTCAGCACACAGGGCGAACCACTCAACCCTAGCAACGCTTCGGTGGTAGCGCCAGAACCAGTCCAACGCCTTACCCATGAACAGCATATGGGCGTAGCAGCATAGGCTCCCGAAATCTCCACGCAGACTTTGCACCGTCAGGGCCTGGGTTCTGTAAAAAAAATTTATCTTCAGTTAATGCATCGTCTTTTCCCGAAAATGTGATTTTCCAATTATTAATCGCATTTGCCACATTTTCCGACGTTGCAAATTCTACGGGAGGTCGTGGAATCCCGATGCCACCGTGCCCATAATGACTTGGGTTGGGGTGCCTTGGATGGCCCTGCGCCTCACCTTGATGCTGATAGGGATGATTCGTATTTCCGGGATTTAAATTTGGGGGAGGTCTCGATAAAAATTGCATATCCGGTTGCAGAACCCTAGGAGAATCCGAACCCTGCAGAGGATTCTGTACTTGGCTGGACTTTAACTGCAGCTTTGAGAGTTCGATTCAGACGGCCTCGTTTACCAAATGCTGCAACTGCGAATCGGAAACCGACGGTTGAGCAGCAGCATTTCGATGCGGAGTACGCTCGATCGACTCTCTCGGCGTGGGTTGCACTCCTGTGAAGTTCAAATTATGCAATTTTTTAACCCCAAAATCTTGGGTCACTAAATTCCGTTGACTCCTAGTACCTGGACGCTTCTTGGGTACCGCCCCTAGAGTGGGTACTTCTAACAACTGGGACCTGGGTGCGTTTGGCGGAATGGCTTGTGGCATGGTTTGCAAAAACCGGCTGGTATGGCTTCAGCTTTTTAGGGCTACAAAGCGCGCGACATAGAGGGCAACTGTGTGCTTCAGCAATACACTTTTGTATGCAAACGTTATGAAAAACATGAAGACATGGTGTCATTACGACATCATCATGTTGTCCATAAGCCAGCTTACAGATACTACACGCAGCCTCACCACCATCCGACAAACTCACCAGGTCCTCGTTACTGTGGTACAATGGCATAGTAATATAAAACAACAAATGAATTTAATATAAGTTACTTAAGTTTTAGATTAGTTAAAGTTCTCAACCGTTTGTTGAGAAAAGAAAAAATAAATTACTTTTAATCTTCTTACTTATAATCAAGAAACTAAGCGTATAAATGTGTATTAAATTTTATATGGTTCGGGATGGAAGATTTGACCGACTTATTTAGAGCGCCGTGGCCGGAATCGAGTGTCCGAACAGAGCTCCAAAAAAACTTTAAATTTACATAAAACTGTCTAAATGGGCTTATGGGATTATATTGCTTACTAAGCGAGTGCATCCGAGCAAACGGTCGAGCGCCGCATTGAAGCAACCGTCTCGCAATATCCAGTAGGCCCGAATGCACTGCCGCGCACAGTATAAACCCGAAAGAGAAACGAAAAAAAAACTATAACTTATTTGAGTTTGATCACTTCTGCAGGTCACTTTATTGTACACAAAAATAGATAGGCACTATATCGCGGTTCAAGCAAGGGCCGCACGCCCTTTATCTGACAATCCAGCAAATAAGTTTCTAAAATTTATTAAAAAAATATAACAAAAACGATCACGACTAAAGCTGACACTAAATGCTAAAAAAAACAATATTTTTTTTTGTTTTTTTTTTTTACCATGAGTTCAGAGGGCGAGTTCCCAAAACAAAAACAAAAGAAAAAATTTTTGGAACCCGAAAAATTGTTTTTAAATTTCGGGCCCCACCTTTTGGCGCCATTTTGTAGCGGTGGTCTTTTATGGCCACGGCGTGCGCCCGCTTTCTTTTCTATTCGGTCGCCCTGGTTTCTATATTATGTTTTGAGAGCGCTGCCAGTTCGGGAAGTGGGGGGGGGGGGGGTCTTTCTGGGCCGGTAGCACACCTTTGCCGCACACAAAAAAATTTCTCGTGCGGATTATTTTTTTGTGAGCTCGCCCTGTGAACTCATGTATCTGTAAAGAAAAACAACAAAATCAGAATTTTAATTTTTGAGTGAGAGGGAGCTCTGTTCCTTCACTCAACAACAACCGCGACGCTCATGGACCTGCTGTTATGGCCCATGCCCCACGTTTCCCACTCACCGTGAGGATCCGGGGCGAATAGACTGGGATCCTCCCTTGCCAAAACTATCTTCCATCCCTAACCAAAGGAATGAAAACTAAGTCATTTTAAATTTTTTTTTCTTGGGTCATTTAATACACATTGATATACTTAACTTCTACCTATTTCATCTAACAGAGATCAACTCGTACAGACTAATTAATTTTTCATATATACATTTCAATAATTTCATTTCAACAATTTCATTTAAAGTCGTAAATATTGGTTCAAGTCGTAATTACATCAAATTCTTTAAATACATGTCAATAATTTCAGTTAGGTGTTAATTTTAGCTTAGTTTGGGTTAATTTTGTAGTTTAGCTATAGATTAGTTTAAATTGTAATTTTAGTTTACATTTTTTTTTTTAGTTTTACATTTACGTTTATGTTAATTTAATTTTAAGTTTTAGCTTAGTTTAAATTTTAATTTTAGTTTAAATTTTTGGTTTAAGTGTAAATTTACGTTTTAGTTTAAGTTTGAGTTTTAGTTTTAGTTTAAATTTTTGGTTTAAGTGCAAATTTACGTTTTAGTTTAAGTTTGAGTTTTAGTTTTAGTTCAATATAAGTTTTAGTTTTAGTTTATATTGTAATTTTAGTTTTGATATAATATATATGTATATAGTTTTTGTTTTTCTTTTTTTCTATATTAATTTGGTGCTGAAGTGTAATACAAACTATATTGTCTTGTAATTGTTTTTGTTTTATAAATACTCTAATGCCAGCTAAATTATATTATATGCAGATAGAATAATCATAATATATGTAATTATTTATATTACAATTGTAACGTAAAGATTAGAGAAATTTTACCTAATAGTAAAAAAAAATATAAGAATAATATATATATTACTGTTAACATTATTAATTTTATGAAGGATCCATTTTTTTTTTTTTTAAACATTAAAAACGAAAGAAAATAAAGTAACTTATTAATAATTAAAAAAAAAAAATATGTGTAAGTATGTTTGTTATATATGTATGTTTATGTTAAAATGGAAAATTACAGCAAAAAGAGGCAATTAAAAATGTCCATGTAAAAATTTACGAATTTTGGGCTTTGTTTGTTTTGCATTGTATGCTTTATACTGAGCTAAACACTTACACAGTTTTATGCCACTTGTTTTAATGTTATCATTAAGTAACTTTAACAAAACTCTGGTGGAGTTCACACTTAGTTAAATATTCATAATTTGTTTCTTCTTAATTTCATCTCATTTCATTTAGTTTTTAATTAATATTTCATATTTAGTAACAATGTCCTTGATAGATATTTTGATTACTTAGGCACTGTGATCATTATAATTGAAGAATTTAAATTCATTCATTGTAACCAAATTGTAACATTGTAATCATTCAGCATCAGCATTCCATGCATTTCCATTAAGAGCTGTCTCGATTTATTAATCAATACTTTGTTTCTCTGTCTTAGTATGAACGTCTCTAATAAGATGAGTGAGTACTATCGGGTATTGTGTGGTTGTTGTTGTGTTGTTGCTCCGGGTGTTGTTGTTGCGCGGCACAGCGGTAGCGCTAGGGCTGACATATAATTGACATTATTTTTGGCACCAAAGTTTCCCGAATTCTATATGCAACTTTGGGGTACCGTCGCGTACTCCAACAATGCAAAAGCGTAGTGGGCGAGAAAGAGATGGCCACTAAAGGGGAGCAGCCAAAAGTTTGGTTTTGTTTGCACTGGATATGAGCTTATTTTATTCAATATGTATATTTTAAGCACAAACACTTCAGCAATTAGCACAGTTTTCAAAAATAGTTTTAAAATTTTTTTGATAATTTTTTTTTTTGCACTTGCTGCAAGTTTTTAGTTTTGTTTTCACTTTGATTTTACTGTCGATTAGAGCACAACGTAAAAAGCACAAATGTCAAAAACAACTCGCTGTCTTATTGTCGTACTGCAAAGCAGCCCAATTGCAACAATTATTGTTTCTAATAGAAACTATTGCACTGTTTAAACAAAGTTTTTTTTTTCTAGTTTTAAAAGCATGCGACCATCATCGCTTACGTCTCAAATCAAAAAGAACGATGGCCGGTCGATGCGCTACTTCGCCAACGTTGATCCGCCATCTTCGTTAAATTTTTGGCAATTCGCCATCTTTTGTCACCTCAGGGGTGCCAATCGAACGTCATGCGGGTATGTTCACATAGGTCGTACGTTAAGGACCTATCCACACTTAACGGATGGTGTAAATAACCATGAAAAGGGTATTCACGAGGCGTTTGTGCCATTACAAAACAGTTATTGGAATCAGTCAACCACGTCTTACAAGAACTGAGGGCTTTAAAATTAAGACATCAAAGACATCAAAGCGTTTTGATGACTTTGGCGTAGTAGACAGAGCCCATCTTTTTCAAAATTTTAGCTTTTTCAAACACATTGGCCAGCTTTGCACTAAAGTGTTCGGACGCTTTGCTTTGGGCAAAGCTGCAACGGTAGACTATTTGACCAACCTCAAAACTGGTGGGACGCGAGCGCATGTTGTAGTTCTTTTCATTTATTTCGAATGCCTTACGCAAATTCTGCCTAACCTGCTCTCGGATTAGCTCGGTTCTCTCTTCCGACTTAATTTCCGCACTTGGGTCTTCTAGAAGTTTCAATTTTCGCAACAGTTCGTAACCCGTTGCATGGCACATCATATTTTGTCCGAAAACAATAAAATATGGCGAAAAACCAGCCGAAGAGTGAACCGAACTACGGAGAGCTACACTAATTGAGAACAAAGCCTCATCCCAGTCTTTTTGGTCGGGATGAATGTATGCGCGAACAGCGGCAATTATGGAATGATTTACGCGTTCAACAGCATTGGCCTGTGGAGAGTAATTTGCTATCAGGTTATGCGTCACCCCATATTTCTTAAGGAGATCTTTGAACAGCGAGCTTCAGAATTGAACACCGTTGTCCGTCGTAATCAGTTCGGGAACCCCAAAAATAGCAAAAATTCGTTTTTGCAGGTACTCTACTATTTTCCGGGCAGTGAATGTTCGTATTGGCTCTAAAAAATGAAATTTCGAGAGGTGATCCAACACAATCAACATACCCACGTTCCCTGAGCGTGACCTGGGATATGGTCCCAAAAGGTCCACGTAGAGTCTCTGAAAGATTCGCACAGACGTAGCCTGCTGTCCCATAAGCGGACGGAGTATATAATTTGGGGCTTAAGTCTGTTTGCAAATTTCACAGGACAACACGTAATCACGCACTTGTTTTGCCATTCTGGGCCAAAAATAAAAGATTTTGAGACGTCTGAGCGTTTTTCCAATACCACCATGTGATCTTATTGGGTGATCGTGAGCATTCACTATGAGAGCCGCTCTCAATTCTTCCGGCACCCAGAGTTTCCAGGATTGGTCCTCTTGGATGGGGTCTGCGGTTGCAAACTCGCACCGCTTGTAAACTAAGCCATCCACTATTTGGATGTCGGGCTGTTGCTGGCCTTCTTGTTGAAAATCAGAAATCAATTTTAGGTAGGCTTCGGTTTTGAAAAACTTGGACTGAAAATCTATTGCTGGGATAGGGTCCGCCTCATTCTCGGTTAATGCTGCAATTTCAACATTCTCAGGTGAATGCACTCTAGATAGGGAGTCGGGAACAACGTTTTGGCTACTTTTTCAATGACGTATAGTGAATATAAAACCCTGTAACTTCAATGCCCATCGAGCGAGCCTGCCGTGCAAGTCTGTTTGTCCCATTAACCATTTGAGCGAAGCATGATCGGTTATAACCTCGAACTCATGTCTTTCGACATAGGCTCGAAACTTCTTAATGGCCATAACAGCTGCCAGACATTCTTGCTCAGAAACAGTGTAGTTTCTTTGGGTTTAGTTAAACTTATGAGCCATATATGCAATGGGTACTTCACTATCTTCATCATCGCGTTGAGCCAAAACGGCTCCAACTCCATACTGAGAAGTATCGCATTGGATAGAAAATGGACGCGAGAAATTTGGGCTATGCAGCACAGGAGCACTACACAGACTATTTTTGAGGGCCTCAAAAGCAGCGATGGATTCTTCGTTCCAGGCATATGTTTTTGCTTTTTGCAGCATGTTGGTCAACGGGCTACCTCCTGTAACAATGAAACGTGTTCGTCAAAGGTTTCGGTGATCAGCAATAGATCGTCTTAGTAAACAAAGACCTAAGTTCTCAAGTGCGCCGGTATGACCTTGTCCATCAGTCGCGACATGGTTTGCGGTGCATTACATAGGCCAAAAGGCATTGTAACGAACTGGTAAAGCGGTCGATTTGGCACTGTGAAGGCGGTATTGTCCTTTGACGCTGCATCTAATGGAATCTGCCAGAAGGCGTCTTTTAAATCCAGACTCGAAATAAATTGAGCTTGTGGAAGCCGACTGAGAATTCCATCAATGAGCGGCAGAGGATAGGCATCCTTCACAGTGACCTCATTGACCTTGCGCGCATCGAGACACAGACGAACTTTGTTGGGTTTGACGATCAATGCCACCGGAGAAGACCATGCGCTTTGAGACACCTCGATTACGCCAAGCGCTAACATACGATCGACTTCAGCAAACAGAAGTTTTTCGACACCAGGAGACACCGAGAAATGCCGTTGTTTGACTGGTTTAGCATCTCTTACGTCAATGACATGACTTATCAAACTGGTGCGGCCTAAGCCTTGTTCGGAAAAAGAAGGAAACAATAATATGGTGGCGTGCAGCAGTGCTTGTTGACGAGCATCTAATACGTGGTGATTTGAGCTCACTTCGGAAATGTCACCCACTGACTGAGAAAGGGAACTTTCCCAGAAAAGGTCGCTAGCCAAACCAAACGCCTTAACAAAGTCGACACCTAAGTACAAGTCTTGAGACAAAGTTGAAACAATCAAGAATTTAAGCTGTTTGATGACACCTTTATAGGTGATCGGAGTGTCAACCACACCTGCCGAAAAATGATTTGTCCCATCCACTGTCTTCAATTTAGCCGAATACTTTAACCACTTCAGCTGCTTGTTAGACATAACTTTATGTGCCAAATTGTTGGCTATGCAGCTGACAGAAGCGCCAGTATCGACTAAACCTACCAACATTTCACCGGCTAATGAGACCGGGGCATAGAGGCGAATATCATTTTCGGGAGCCGCAGTCAACAACGCCGAACAAACCAATTTTTTAAGCGCTCTGATTTTCTTCCAAAATCGTCTCAACCTTGCAGTCGAGCGCCTCCTCTGCTTAGGTTCTGGGTGACTTTTGCGGTCCTCCTCCTGAAAAATTATCCTTCTCGCCACCTGGTATTCTGACCATTTAATATGCCATGGTTTGAACTGCCGAAGAGGAGTCACCGAACGAGGCTGTTCGCGTTTTAAAATTTTTAAAGGTGAAGTTTGTGCATTAGTGTTTTTGTCAGTTTGACACCCAGCATCACAACTTATTGTGGTTCTGGTGGGGGGGGGGCTAAAAAATCAAAATTGTTTTTATTATTGGTAGTAGCATTGGGGGCGCACAGGTCCGGGCGTCAGCTCAGAAACGTGATGCTGATTTGGAGGATTTCAAGTATTTCTACCGTATTCCTCGTCCAACAGTTCACGTCTCTGAACTAACGTCCGCAACTGGCTTATGCTGTTGATGCTTACGTAGAACAAACTACGTCTCACATCTAAACGCAAATTTCTTTGCAAAATCCCCAGCAAGGCGTCGGAATCTATAGGGTTCTGCAATCAATCGGTTAATTGCAATATAGCCTCATAGAATTCATCAAAATTTTCGGCGTAGCGCTGCTTGCGGCTGTGCACCAAATCCATTATGTCGAGGTCGTTTCGACGATCTCGAAATTGGCTACGCAACTCAGCACACAGGGCGAACCACTCAACCCTAGCAACGCTTCGGTGGTAGCGCCAGAACCAGTCCAACGCCTTACCCATGAACAGCATATGGGCGTAGCAGCATAGGCTCCCGAAATCTCCACGCAGACTTTGCACCGTCAGGGCCTGGGTTCTGTAAAAAAATTTATCTTCAGTTAATGCATCGTCTTTTCCCGAAAATGTGATTTTCCAATTATTAATCGCATTTGCCACATTTTCCGACGTTGCAAATTCTACGGGAGGTCGTGGAATCCCGATGCCACCGTGCCCATAATGACTTGGGTTGGGGTGCCTTGGATGGCCCTGCGCCTCACCTTGATGCTGATAGGGATGATTCGTATTTCCGGGATTTAAATTTGGGGGAGGTCTCGATAAAAATTGCATATCCGGTTGCAGAACCCTAGGAGAATCCGAACCCTGCAGAGGATTCTGTACTTGGCTGGACTTTAACTGCAGCTTTGAGAGTTCGATTCAGACGGCCTCGTTTACCAAATGCTGCAACTGCGAATCGGAAACCGACGGTTGAGCAGCAGCATTTCGATGCGGAGTACGCTCGATCGACTCTCTCGGCGTGGGTTTCACTCCTGTGAAGTTCAAATTATGCAATTTTTTAACCCCAAAATCTTGGGTCACTAAATTCCGTTGACTCCTAGTAACTGGACGCTTTTTGGGTACCGCCCCTAGAGTGGGTACTTCTAACAACTGGGACCTGGGTGCGTTTGGCGGAATGGCTTGTGGCATGGTTTGCAAAAACCGGCTGGTATGGCTTCAGCTTTTTAGGGCTACAAAGCGCGCGACATAGAGGGCAACTGTGTGCTTCAGCAATACACTTTTGTATGCAAACGTTATGAAAAACATGAAGACATGGTGTCATTACGACATCATCATGTTGTCCATAAGCCAGCTTACAGATACTACACGCAGCCTCACCACCATCCGACAAACTCACCAGGTCCTCGTTACTGTGGTGCAATGGCATAGTAATATAAAACAACAAATGAATTTAATATAAGTTACTTAAGTTTTAGATTAGTTAAAGTTCTCAACCGTTTGTTGAGAAAAGAAAAAATAAATTACTTTTAATCTTCTTACTTATAATCAAGAAACTAAGCGTATAAATGTGTATTAAATTTTATATGGTTCGGGATGGAAGATTTGACCGACTTATTTAGAGCGCCGTGGCCGGAATCGAGTGTCCGAACAGAGCTCCAAAAAAACTTTAAATTTACATAAAACTGTCTAAATGGGCTTATGGGATTATATTGCTTACTAAGCGAGTGCATCCGAGCAAACGGTCGAGCGCCGCATTGAAGCAACCGTCTCGCAATATCCAGTAGGCCCGAATGCACTGCCGCGCACAGTATAAGCCCGAAAGAGAAACGAAAAAAAAACTATAACTTATTTGAGTTTGATCACTTCTGCAGGTCACTTTATTGTACACAAAAATAGATATGCACTATATCGCGGTTCAAGCAAGGGCCGCACGCCCTTTATCTGACAATCCAGCAAATAAGTTTCTAAAATTTATTAAAAAAATATAACAAAAACGATCACGACTAAAGCTGACACTAAATGCTAAAAAAAACAATATTTTTTTTTGTTTTTTTTTTTTTTTACCATGAGTTCAGAGGGCGAGTTCCCAAAACAAAAACAAAAGAAAAAATTTTTGGAACCCGAAAAATTGTTTTTAAATTTCGGGCCCCACCTTTTGGCGCCATTTTGTAGCGGTGGTCTTTTATGGCCACGGCGTGCGCCCGCTTTCTTTTCTATTCGGTCGCCCTGGTTTCTATATTATGTTTTGAGAGCGCTGCCAGTTCGGGAAGTGGGGGGGGGGGGGGTCTTTCTGGGCCGGTAGCACACCTTTGCCGCACACAAAAAAATTTCTCGTGCGGATTATTTTTTTGTGAGCTCGCCCTGTGAACTCATGTATCTGTAAAGAAAAACAACAAAATCAGAATTTTAATTTTTGAGTGAGAGGGAGCTCTGTTCCTTCACTCAACAACAACCGCGACGCTCATGGACCTGCTGTTATGGCCCATGCCCCACGTTTCCCACTCACCGTGAGGATCCGGGGCGAATAGACTGGGATCCTCCCTTGCCAAAACTATCTTCCATCCCTAACCAAAGGAATGAAAACTAAGTCATTTTAAATTTTTTTTTCTTGGGTCATTTAATACACATTGATATACTTAACTTCTACCTATTTCATCTAACAGAGATCAACTCGTACAGACTAATTAATTTTTCATATATACATTTCAATAATTTCATTTCAACAATTTCATTTAAAGTCGTAAATATTGGTTCAAGTCGTAATTACATCAAATTCTTTAAATACATGTCAATAATTTCAGTTAGGTGTTAATTTTAGCTTAGTTTGGGTTAATTTTGTAGTTTAGCTATAGATTAGTTTAAATTGTAATTTTAGTTTACATTTTTTTTTTTAGTTTTACATTTACGTTTATGTTAATTTAATTTTAAGTTTTAGCTTAGTTTAAATTTTAATTTTAGTTTAAATTTTTGGTTTAAGTGTAAATTTACGTTTTAGTTTAAGTTTGAGTTTTAGTTTTAGTTTAAATTTTTGGTTTAAGTGCAAATTTACGTTTTAGTTTAAGTTTGAGTTTTAGTTTTAGTTCAATATAAGTTTTAGTTTTAGTTTATATTGTAATTTTAGTTTTGATATAATATATATATAGTTTTTGTTTTTCTTTTTTTCTATATTAATTTGGTGCTGAAGTGTAATACAAACTATATTGTCTTGTAATTGTTTTTGTTTTATAAATACTCTAATGCCAGCTAAATTATATTATATGTAGATAGAATAATCATAATATATGTAATTATTTATATTACAATTGTAACGCAAAGATTAGAGAAATTTTACCTAATAGTAAAAAAAAATATAAGAATAATATATATATTACTGTTAACATTATTCATTTTATGAAGGATCCATTTTTTTTTTTTTAAACATTAAAAACGAAAGAAAATAAAGTAACTTATTAATAATTAAAAAAAAAAAATATGTGTAAGTATGTTTGTTATATATGTATGTTTATGTTAAAATGGAAAATTACAGCAAAAAGAGGCAATTAAAAATGTCCATGTAAAAATTTACGAATTTTGGGCTTTGTTTGTTTTGCATTGTATGCTTTATACTGAGCTAAACACTTACACAGTTTTATGCCACTTGTTTTAATGTTATCATTAAGTAACTTTAACAAAACTCTGGTGGAGTTCACACTTAGTTAAATATTCATAATTTGTTTCTTCTTAATTTCATCTCATTTCATTTAGTTTTTAATTAATATTTCATATTTAGTAACAATGTCCTTGATAGATATTTTGATTACTTAGGCACTGTGATCATTATAATTGAAGAATTTAAATTCATTCATTGTAACCAAATTGTAACATTGTAATCATTCAGCATCAGCATTCCATGCATTTCCATTAAGAGCTGTCTCGATTTATTAATCAATACTTTGTTTCTCTGTCTTAGTATGAACGTCTCTAATAAGATGAGTGAGTACTATCGGGTATTGTGTGGTTGTTGTTGTGTTGTTGCTCCGGGTGTTGTTGTTGCGCGGCACAGCGGTAGCGCTAGGGCTGACATATAATTGACATTATTTTTGGCACCAAAGTTTCCCGAATTCTATATGCAACTTTGGGGTACCGTCGCGTACTCCAACAATGCAAAAGCGTAGTGGGCGAGAAAGAGATGGCCACTAAAGGGGAGCAGCCAAAAGTTTGGTTTTGTTTGCACTGGATATGAGCTTATTTTATTCAATATGTATATTTTAAGCACAAACACTTCAGCAATTAGCACAGTTTTCAAAAATAGTTTTAAAATTTTTTTGATAATTTTTTTTTTGCACTTGCTGCAAGTTTTTAGTTTTGTTTTCACTTTGATTTTACTGTCGATTAGAGCACAACGTAAAAAGCACAAATGTCAAAAACAACTCGCTGTCTTATTGTCGTACTGCAAAGCAGCCCAATTGCAACAATTATTGTTTCTAATAGAAACTATTGCACTGTTTAAACAAAGTTTTTTTTTCTAGTTTTAAAAGCATGCGACCATCATCGCTTACGTCTCAAATCAAAAAGAACGATGGCCGGTCGATGCGCTACTTCGCCAACGTTGATCCGCCATCTTCGTTAAATTTTTGGCAATTCGCCATCTTTTGTCACCTCAGGGGTGCCAATCGAACGTCATGCGGGTATGTTCACATAGGTCGTACGTTAAGGACCTATCCACACTTAACGGATGGTGTAAATAACCATGAAAAGGGTATTCACGAGGCGTTTGTGCCATTACAAAACAGTTATTGGAATCAGCCAACCACGTCTTACAAGAACTGAGGGCTTTAAAATTAAGACATCAAAGCGTTTTGATGACTTTGGCGTAGTAGACAGAGCCCATCTTTTTCACAATTTTAGCTTTTTCAAACACATTGGCCAGCTTTGCACTAAAGTGTTCGGACGCTTTACTTTGGGCAAAGCTGCAACGGTAGACTATTTGACCAACCTCAAAACTGGTGGGACGCGAGCGCATGTTGTAGTTGTTTTCATTTATTTCGAATGCCTTACGCAAATTCTGCCTAACCTGCTCTCGGATTAGCTCGGTTCTCTCTTCCGACTTAATTTCCGCACTTGGGTCTTCTAGAAGTTTCAATTTTCGCAACAGTTCGTAACCCGTTGCATGGCACATCATATTTTGTCCGAAAACAATAAAATATGGCGAAAAACCAGCCGAAGAGTGAACCGAACTACGGAGAGCTACACTAATTGAGAACAAAGCCTCATCCCAGTCTTTTTGGTCGGGATGAATGTATGCGCGAACAGCGGCAATTATGGAATGATTTACGCGTTCAACAGCATTGGCCTGTGGAGAGTAATTTGCTATCAGGTTATGCGTCACCCCATATTTCTTAAGGAGATCTTTGAACAGCGAGCTTCAGAATTGAACACCGTTGTCCGTCGTAATCAGTTCGGGAACCCCAAAAATAACAAAAATTCGTTTTTGCAGGTACTCTACTATTTTCCGGGCAGTGAATGTTCGTATTGGCTCTAAAAAATGAAATTTCGAGAGGTGATCCAACACAATCAACATACCCACGTTCCCTGAGCGTGACCTGGGATATGGTCCCAAAAGGTCCACGTAGAGTCTCTGAAAGATTCGCACAGACGTAGCCTGCTGTCCCATAAGCGGACGGAGTATATAATTTGGGGCTTAAGTCTGTTTGCAAATTTCACAGGACAACACGTAATCACGCACTTGTTTTGCCATTCTGGGCCAAAAATAAAAGATTTTGAGACGTCTGAGCGTTTTTCCAATACCACCATGTGATCTTATTGGGTGATCGTGAGCATTCACTATGAGAGCCGCTCTCAATTCTTCCGGCACCCAGAGTTTCCAGGATTGGTCCTCTTGGATGGGGTCTGCGGTTGCAAACTCGCACCGCTTGTAAACTAAGCCATCCACTATTTGGATGTCGGGCTGTTGCTGGCCTTCTTGTTGAAAATCAGAAATCAATTTTAGGTAGGCTTCGGTTTTGAAAAACTTGGACTGAAAATCTATTGCTGGGATAGGGTCCGCCTCATTCTCGGTTAATGCTGCAATTTCAACATTCTCAGATGAATGCACTCTAGATAGGGAGTCGGGAACAACGTTTTGGCTACTTTTTCAATGACGTATAGTGAATATAAAACCCTGTAACTTCAATGCCCATCGAACGAGCCTGCCGTGCAAGTCTGTTTGTCCCATTAACCATTTGAGCGAAGCATGATCGGTTATAACCTCGAACTCATGTCTTTCAACATAGGCTCGAAACTTCTTAATGGCCATAACAGCTGCCAGACATTCTTGCTCAGAAACAGTGTAGTTTCTTTGGGTTTAGTTAAACTTATGAGCCATATATGCAATGGGTACTTCACTATCTTCATCATCGCGTTGAGTCAAAACGGCTCCAACTCCATACTGAGAAGTATCGCATTGGATAGAAAATGGACGCGAGAAATTTGGGCTATGCAGCACAGGAGCACTACACAGACTATTTTTGAGGGCCTCAAAAGCAGCGATGGATTCTTCGTTCCAGGCATATGTTTTTGCTTTTTGCAGCATGTTGGTCAACGGGCTACCTCCTGTAACAATGAAACGTGTTCGTCAAAGGTTTCGGTGATCAGCAATAGATCGTCTTAGTAAACAAAGACCTAAGTTCTCAAGTGCGCCGGTATGACCTTGTCCATCAGTCGCGACATGGTTTGCGGTGCATTACATAGGCCAAAAGGCATTGTAACGAACTGGTAAAGCGGTCGATTTGGCACTGTGAAGGCGGTATTGTCCTTTGACGCTGCATCTAATGGAATCTGCCAGAAGGCGTCTTTTAAATCCAGACTCGAAATAAATTGAGCTTGTGGAAGCCGACTGAGAATTCCATCAATGAGCGGCAGAGGATAGGCATCCTTCACAGTGACCTCATTGACCTTGCGCGCATCGAGACACAGACGAACTTTGTTGGGTTTGACGATCAATGCCACCGGAGAAGACCATGCGCTTTGAGACACCTCGATTACGCCAAGCGCTAACATACGATCGACTTCAGCAAACAGAAGTTTTTCGACACCAGGAGACACCGAGAAATGCCGTTGTTTGACTGGTTTAGCATCTCTTACGTCAATGACATGACTTATCAAACTGGTGCGGCCTAAGCCTTGTTCGGAAAAAGAAGGAAACAATAATATGGTGGCGTGCAGCAGTGCTTGTTGACGAGCATCTAATACGTGGTGATTTGAGCTCACTTCGGAAATGTCACCCACTGACTGAGAAAGGGAACTTTCCCAGAAAAGGTCGCTAGCCAAACCAAACGCCTTAACAAAGTCGACACCTAAGTACAAGTCTTGAGACAAAGTTGAAACAATCAAGAATTTAAGCTGTTTGATGACACCTTTATAGGTGATCGGAGTGTCAACCACACCTGCCGAAAAATGATTTGTCCCATCCACTGTCTTCAATTTAGCCGAATACTTTAACCACTTCAGCTGCTTGTTAGACATAACTTTATGTGCCAAATTGTTGGCTATGCAGCTGACAGAAGCGCCAGTATCGACTAAACCTACCAACATTTCACCGGCTAATAGACCGGGGCATAGAGGCGAATATCATTTTCGGGAGCCGCAGTCAACAACGCCGAACAAACCAATTTTTTAAGCGCTCTGATTTTCTTCCAAAATCGTCTCAACCTTGCAGTCGAGCGCCTCCTCTGCTTAGGTTCTGGGTGACTTTTGCGGTCCTCCTCCTGAAAAATTATCCTTCTCGCCACCTGGTATTCTGACCATTTAATATGCCATGGTTTGAACTGCCGAAGAGGAGTCACCGAACGAGGCTGTTCGCGTTTTAAAATTTTTAAAGGTGAAGTTTGTGCATTAGTGTTTTTGTCAGTTTGACACCCAGCATCACAACTTATTGTGGTTCTGGTGGGGGGGGGCTAAAAAATCAAAATTGTTTTTATTATTGGTAGTAGCATTGGGGGCGCACAGGTCCGGGCGTCAGCTCAGAAACGTGATGCTGATTTGGAGGATTTCAAGTATTTCTACCGTATTCCTCGTCCAACAGTTCACGTCTCTGAACTAACGTCCGCAACTGGCTTATGCTGTTGATGCTTACGTAGAACAAACTACGTCTCACATCTAAACGCAAATTTCTTTGCAAAATCCCCAGCAAGGCGTCGGAATCTATAGGGTTCTGCAATCAATCGGTTAATTGCAATATAGCCTCATAGAATTCATCAAAATTTTCGGCGTAGCGCTGCTTGCGGCTGTGCACCAAATCCATTATGTCGAGGTCGTTTCGACGATCTCGAAATTGGCTACGCAACTCAGCACACAGGGCGAACCACTCAACCCTAGCAACGCTTCGGTGGTAGCGCCAGAACCAGTCCAACGCCTTACCCATGAACAGCATATGGGCGTAGCAGCATAGGCTCCCGAAATCTCCACGCAGACTTTGCACCGTCAGGGCCTGGGTTCTGTAAAAAAATTTATCTTCAGTTAATGCATCGTCTTTTCCCGAAAATGTGATTTTCCAATTATTAATCGCATTTGCCACATTTTCCGACGTTGCAAATTCTACGGGAGGTCGTGGAATCCCGATGCCACCGTGCCCATAATGACTTGGGTTGGGGTGCCTTGGATGGCCCTGCGCCTCACCTTGATGCTGATAGGGATGATTCGTATTTCCGGGATTTAAATTTGGGGGAGGTCTCGATAAAAATTGCATATCCGGTTGCAGAACCCTAGGAGAATCCGAACCCTGCAGAGGATTCTGTACTTGGCTGGACTTTAACTGCAGCTTTGAGAGTTCGATTCAGACGGCCTCGTTTACCAAATGCTGCAACTGCGAATCGGAAACCGACGGTTGAGCAGCAGCATTTCGATGCGGAGTACGCTCGATCGACTCTCTCGGCGTGGGTTGCACTCCTGTGAAGTTCAAATTATGCAATTTTTTAACCCCAAAATCTTGGGTCACTAAATTCCGTTGACTCCTAGTAACTGGACGCTTTTTGGGTACCGCCCCTAGAGTGGGTACTTCTAACAACTGGGACCTGGGTGCGTTTGGCGGAATGGCTTGTGGCATGGTTTGCAAAAACCGGCTGGTATGGCTTCAGCTTTTTAGGGCTACAAAGCGCGCGACATAGAGGGCAACTGTGTGCTTCAGCAATACACTTTTGTATGCAAACGTTATGAAAAACATGAAGACATGGTGTCATTACGACATCATCATGTTGTCCATAAGCCAGCTTACAGATACTACACGCAGCCTCACCACCATCCGACAAACTCACCAGGTCCTCGTTACTGTGGTACAATGGCATAGTAATATAAAACAACAAATGAATTTAATATAAGTTACTTAAGTTTTAGATTAGTTAAAGTTCTCAACCGTTTGTTGAGAAAAGAAAAAATAAATTACTTTTAATCTTCTTACTTATAATCAAGAAACTAAGCGTATAAATGTGTATTAAATTTTATATGGTTCGGGATGGAAGATTTGACCGACTTATTTAGAGCGCCGTGGCCGGAATCGAGTGTCCGAACAGAGCTCCAAAAAAACTTTAAATTTACATAAAACTGTCTAAATGGGCTTATGGGATTATATTGCTTACTAAGCGAGTGCATCCGAGCAAACGGTTGAGCGCCGCATTGAAGCAACCGTCTCGCAATATCCAGTAGGCCCGAATGCACTGCCGCGCACAGTATAAACCCGAAAGAGAAACGAAAAAAAAACTATAACTTATTTGAGTTTGATCACTTCTGCAGGTCACTTTATTGTACACAAAAATAGATAGGCACTATATCGCGGTTCAAGCAAGGGCCGCACGCCATTTATCTGACAATCCAGCAAATAAGTTTCTAAAATTTATTAAAAAAATATAACAAAAACGATCACGACTAAAGCTGACACTAAATGCTAAAAAAAACAATATTTTTTTTTGTTTTTTTTTTTTTACCATGAGTTCAGAGGGCGAGTTCCCAAAACAAAAACAAAAGAAAAAATTTTTGGAACCCGAAAAATTGTTTTTAAATTTCGGGCCCCACCTTTTGGCGCCATTTTGTAGCGGTGGTCTTTTATGGCCACGGCGTGCGCCCGCTTTCTTTTCTATTCGGTCGCCCTGGTTTCTATATTATGTTTTGAGAGCGCTGCCAGTTCGGGAAGTGGGGGGGGGGGTCTTTCTGGGCCGGTAGCACACCTTTGCCGCACACAAAAAAATTTCTCGTGCGGATTATTTTTTTGTGAGCTCGCCCTGTGAACTCATGTATCTGTAAAGAAAAACAACAAAATCAGAATTTTAATTTTTGAGTGAGAGGGAGCTCTGTTCCTTCACTCAACAACAACCGCGACGCTCATGGACCTGCTGTTATGGCCCATGCCCCACGTTTCCCACTCACCGTGAGGATCCGGGGCGAATAGACTGGGATCCTCCCTTGCCAAAACTATCTTCCATCCCTAACCAAAGGAATGAAAACTAAGTCATTTTAAATTTTTTTTTCTTGGGTCATTTAATACACATTGATATACTTAACTTCTACCTATTTCATCTAACAGAGATCAACTCGTACAGACTAATTAATTTTTCATATATACATTTCAATAATTTCATTTCAACAATTTCATTTAAAGTCGTAAATATTGGTTCAAGTCGTAATTACATCAAATTCTTTAAATACATGTCAATAATTTCAGTTAGGTGTTAATTTTAGCTTAGTTTGGGTTAATTTTGTAGTTTAGCTATAGATTAGTTTAAATTGTAATTTTAGTTTACATTTTTTTTTTTAGTTTTACATTTACGTTTATGTTAATTTAATTTTAAGTTTTAGCTTAGTTTAAATTTTAATTTTAGTTTAAATTTTTGGTTTAAGTGTAAATTTACGTTTTAGTTTAAGTTTGAGTTTTAGTTTTAGTTTAAATTTTTGGTTTAAGTGCAAATTTACGTTTTAGTTTAAGTTTGAGTTTTAGTTTTAGTTCAATATAAGTTTTAGTTTTAGTTTATATTGTAATTTTAGTTTTGATATAATATATATATAGTTTTTGTTTTTCTTTTTTTCTATATTAATTTGGTGCTGAAGTGTAATACAAACTATATTGTCTTGTAATTGTTTTTGTTTTATAAATACTCTAATGCCAGCTAAATTATATTATATGTAGATAGAATAATCATAATATATGTAATTATTTATATTACAATTGTAACGCAAAGATTAGAGAAATTTTACCTAATAGTAAAAAAAAATATAAGAATAATATATATATTACTGTTAACATTATTAATTTTATGAAGGATCCATTTTTTTTTTTTAAACATTAAAAACGAAAGAATATAAAGTAACTTATTAATAATTAAAAAAAAAAAATATGTGTAAGTATGTTTGTTATATATGTATGTTTATGTTAAAATGGAAAATTACAGCAAAAAGAGGCAATTAAAAATGTCCATGTAAAAATTTACGAATTTTGGGCTTTGTTTGTTTTGCATTGTATGCTTTATACTGAGCTAAACACTTACACAGTTTTATGCCACTTGTTTTAATGTTATCATTAAGTAACTTTAACAAAACTCTGGTGGAGTTCACACTTAGTTAAATATTCATAATTTGTTTCTTCTTAATTTCATCTCATTTCATTTAGTTTTTAATTAATATTTCATATTTAGTAACAATGTCCTTGATAGATATTTTGATTACTTAGGCACTGTGATCATTATAATTGAAGAATTTAAATTCATTCATTGTAACCAAATTGTAACATTGTAATCATTCAGCATCAGCATTCCATGCATTTCCATTAAGAGCTGTCTCGATTTATTAATCAATACTTTGTTTCTCTGTCTTAGTATGAACGTCTCTAATAAGATGAGTGAGTACTAGCGGGTATTGTGTGGTTGTTGTTGTGTTGTTGCTCCGGGTGTTGTTGTTGCGCGGCACAGCGGTAGCGCTAGGGCTGACATATAATTGACATTATTTTTGGCACCAAAGTTTCCCGAATTCTATATGCAACTTTGGGGTACCGTCGCGTACTCCAACAATGCAAAAGCGTAGTGGGCGAGAAAGAGATGGCCACTAAAGGGGAGCAGCCAAAAGTTTGGTTTTGTTTGCACTGGATATGAGCTTATTTTATTCAATATGTATATTTTAAGCACAAACACTTCAGCAATTAGCACAGTTTTCAAAAATAGTTTTAAAATTTTTTTGATAATTTTTTTTTTTGCACTTGCTGCAAGTTTTTAGTTTTGTTTTCACTTTGATTTTACTGTCGATTAGAGCACAACGTAAAAAGCACAAATGTCAAAAACAACTCGCTGTCTTATTGTCGTACTGCAAAGCAGCCCAATTGCAACAATTATTGTTTCTAATAGAAACTATTGCACTGTTTAAACAAAGTTTTTTTTCTAGTTTTAAAAGCATGCGACCATCATCGCTTACGTCTCAAATCAAAAAGAACGATGGCCGGTCGATGCGCTACTTCGCCAACGTTGATCCGCCATCTTCGTTAAATTTTTGGCAATTCGCCATCTTTTGTCACCTCAGGGGTGCCAATCGAACGTCATGCGGGTATGTTCACATAGGTCGTACGTTAAGGACCTATCCACACTTAACGGATGGTGTAAATAACCATGAAAAGGGTATTCACGAGGCGTTTGTGCCATTACAAAACAGTTATTGGAATCAGCCAACCACGTCTTACAAGAACTGAGGGCTTTAAAATTAAGACATCAAAGCGTTTTGATGACTTTGGCGTAGTAGACAGAGCCCATCTTTTTCACAATTTTAGCTTTTTCAAACACATTGGCCAGCTTTGCACTAAAGTGTTCGGACGCTTTACTTTGGGCAAAGCTGCAACGGTAGACTATTTGACCAACCTCAAAACTGGTGGGACGCGAGCGCATGTTGTAGTTGTTTTCATTTATTTCGAATGCCTTACGCAAATTCTGCCTAACCTGCTCTCGGATTAGCTCGGTTCTCTCTTCCGACTTAATTTCCGCACTTGGGTCTTCTAGAAGTTTCAATTTTCGCAACAGTTCGTAACCCGTTGCATGGCACATCATATTTTGTCCGAAAACAATAAAATATGGCGAAAAACCAGCCGAAGAGTGAACCGAACTACGGAGAGCTACACTAATTGAGAACAAAGCCTCATCCCAGTCTTTTTGGTCGGGATGAATGTATGCGCGAACAGCGGCAATTATGGAATGATTTACGCGTTCAACAGCATTGGCCTGTGGAGAGTAATTTGCTATCAGGTTATGCGTCACCCCATATTTCTTAAGGAGATCTTTGAACAGCGAGCTTCAGAATTGAACACCGTTGTCCGTCGTAATCAGTTCGGGAACCCCAAAAATAGCAAAAATTCGTTTTTGCAGGTACTCTACTATTTTCCGGGCAGTGAATGTTCGTATTGGCTCTAAAAAATGAAATTTCGAGAGGTGATCCAACACAATCAACATACCCACGTTCCCTGAGCGTGACCTGGGATATGGTCCCAAAAGGTCCACGTAGAGTCTCTGAAAGATTCGCACAGACGTAGCCTGCTGTCCCATAAGCGGACGGAGTATATAATTTGGGGCTTAAGTCTGTTTGCAAATTTCACAGGACAACACGTAATCACGCACTTGTTTTGCCATTCTGGGCCAAAAATAAAAGATTTTGAGACGGCTGAGCGTTTTTCCAATACCACCATGTGATCTCATTGGGTGATCGTGAGCATTCATTATGAGAGCCGCTCTCAATTCTTCCGGCACCCAGAGTTTCCAGGATTGGTCCTCTTGGATGGGGTCTCCGGTTGCAAACTCGCACCGCTTGTAAACTAAGCCATCCACTATTTGGATGTCGGGCTGTTGCTGGCCTTCTTGTTGAAAATCAGAAATCAATTTTAGGTAGGCTTCGGTTTTGAAAAACTTGGACTGAAAATCTATTGCTGGGATAGGGTCTGCCTCATTCTCGGTTAATGCTGCAATTTCAACATTCTCAGGTGAATGCACTCTAGATAGGGAGTCGGGAACAACGTTTTGGCTACTTTTTCAATGACGTATAGTGAATATAAAACCCTGTAACTTCAATGCCCATCGAACGAGCCTGCCGTGCAAGTCTGTTTGTCCCATTAACCATTTGAGCGAAGCATGATCGGTTATAACCTCGAACTCATGTCTTTCGACATAGGCTCGAAACTTCTTAATGGCCATAACAGCTGCCAGACATTCTTGCTCAGAAACAGTGTAGTTTCTTTGGGTTTAGTTAAACTTATGAGCCATATATGCAATGGGTACTTCACTATCTTCATCATCGCGTTGAGCCAAAACGGCTCCAACTCCATACTGAGAAGTATCGCATTGGATAGAAAATGGACGCGAGAAATTTGGGCTATGCAGCACAGGAGCACTACACAGACTATTTTTGAGGGCCTCAAAAGCAGCGATGGATTCTTCGTTCCAGGCATATGTTTTTGCTTTTTGCAGCATGTTGGTCAACGGGCTACCTCCTGTAACAATGAAACGTGTTCGTCAAAGGTTTCGGTGATCAGCAATAGATCGTCTTAGTAAACAAAGACCTTAGTTCTCAAGTGCGCCGGTATGACCTTGTCCATCAGTCGCGACATGGTTTGCGGTGCATTACATAGGCCAAAAGGCATTGTAACGAACTGGTAAAGCGGTCGATTTGGCACTGTGAAGGCGGTATTGTCCTTTGACGCTGCATCTAATGGAATCTGCCAGAAGGCGTCTTTTAAATCCAGACTCGAAATAAATTGAGCTTGTGGAAGCCGACTGAGAATTCCATCAATGAGCGGCAGAGGATAGGCATCCTTCACAGTGACCTCATTGACCTTGCGCGCATCGAGACACAGACGAACTTTGTTGGGTTTGACGATCAATGCCACCGGAGAAGACCATGCGCTTTGAGACACCTCGATTACGCCAAGCGCTAACATACGATCGACTTCAGCAAACAGAAGTTTTTCGACACCAGGAGACACCGAGAAATGCCGTTGTTTGACTGGTTTAGCATCTCTTACGTCAATGACATGACTTATCAAACTGGTGCGGCCTAAGCCTTGTTCGGAAAAAGAAGGAAACAATAATATGGTGGCGTGCAGCAGTGCTTGTTGACGAGCATCTAATACGTGGTGATTTAAGCTCACTTCGGAAATGTCACCCACTGACTGAGAAAGGGAACTTTCCCAGAAAAGGTCGCTAGCCAAACCAAACGCCTTAACAAAGTCGACACCTAAGTACAAGTCTTGAGACAAAGTTGAAACAATCAAGAATTTAAGCTGTTTGATGACACCTTTATAGGTGATCGGAGTGTCAACCACACCTGCCGAAAAATGATTTGTCCCATCCACTGTCTTCAATTTAGCCGAATACTTTAACCACTTCAGCTGCTTGTTAGACATAACTTTATGTGCCAAATTGTTGGCTATGCAGCTGACAGAAGCGCCAGTATCGACTAAACCTACCAACATTTCACCGGCTAATGAGACCGGGGCATAGAGGCGAATATCATTTTCGGGAGCCGCAGTCAACAACGCCGAACAAACCAATTTTTTAAGCGCTCTGATTTTCTTCCAAAATCGTCTCAACCTTGCAGTCGAGCGCCTCCTCTGCTTAGGTTCTGGGTGACTTTTGCGGTCCTCCTCCTGAAAAATTATCCTTCTCGCCACCTGGTATTCTGACCATTTAATATGCCATGGTTTGAACTGCCGAAGAGGAGTCACCGAACGAGGCTGTTCGCGTTTTAAAATTTTTAAAGGTGAAGTTTGTGCATTAGTGTTTTTGTCAGTTTGACACCCAGCATCACAACTTATTGTGGTTCTGGTGGGGGGGGGGGGGCTAAAAAATCAAAATTGTTTTTATTATTGGTAGTAGCATTGGGGGCGCACAGGTCCGGGCGTCAGCTCAGAAACGTGATGCTGATTTGGAGGATTTCAAGTATTTCTACCGTATTCCTCGTCCAACAGTTCACGTCTCTGAACTAACGTCCGCAACTGGCTTATGCTGTTGATGCTTACGTAGAACAAACTACGTCTCACATCTAAACGCAAATTTCTTTGCAAAATCCCCAGCAAGGCGTCGGAATCTATAGGGTTCTGCAATCAATCGGTTAATTGCAATATAGCCTCATAGAATTCATCAAAATTTTCGGCGTAGCGCTGCTTGCGGCTGTGCACCAAATCCATTATGTCGAGGTCGTTTCGACGATCTCGAAATTGGCTACGCAACTCAGCACACAGGGCGAACCACTCAACCCTAGCAACGCTTCGGTGGTAGCGCCAGAACCAGTCCAACGCCTTACCCATGAACAGCATATGGGCGTAGCAGCATAGGCTCCCGAAATCTCCACGCAGACTTTGCACCGTCAGGACCTGGATTCTGTAAATAAATTTATCTTCAGTTAATGCATCGTCTTTTCCCGAAAATGTGATTTTCCAATTATTAATCGCATTTGCCACATTTTCCGACGTTGCAAATTCTACGGGAGGTCGTGGAATCCCGATGCCACCGTGCCCATAATGACTTGGGTTGGGGTGCCTTGGATGGCCCTGCGCCTCACCTTGATGCTGATAGGGATGATTCGTATTTCCGGGATTTAAATTTGGAGGAGGTCTCGATAAAAATTGCATATCCGGTTGCAGAACCCTAGGAGAATCCGAACCCTGCAGAGGATTCTGTACTTGGCTGGACTTTAACTGCAGCTTTGAGAGTTCGATTCAGACGGCCTCGTTTACCAAATGCTGCAACTGCGAATCGGAAACCGACGGTTGAGCAGCAGCATTTCGATGCGGAGTACGCTCGATCGACTCTCTCGGCGTGGGTTTCACTCCTGTGAAGTTCAAATTATGCAATTTTTTAACCCCAAAATCTTGGGTCACTAAATTCCGTTGACTCCTAGTAACTGGACGCTTTTTGGGTACCGCCCCTAGAGTGGGTACTTCTAACAACTGGGACCTGGGTGCGTTTGGCGGAATGGCTTGTGGCATGGTTTGCAAAAACCGGCTGGTATGGCTTCAGCTTTTTAGGGCTACAAAGCGCGCGCCATAGAGGGCAACTGTGTGCTTCAGCAATACACTTTTGTATGCAAACGTTATGAAAAACATGAAGACATGGTGTCATTACGACATCATCATGTTGTCCATAAGCCAGCTTACAGATACTACACGCAGCCTCACCACCATCCGACAAACTCACCAGGTCCTCGTTACTGTGGTGCAATGGCATAGTAATATAAAACAACAAATGAATTTAATATAAGTTACTTAAGTTTTAGATTAGTTAAAGTTCTCAAGCGTTTGTTGAGAAAAGAAAAAATAAATTACTTTTAATCTTCTTACTTATAATCAAGAAACTAAGCGTATAAATGTGTATTAAATTTTATATGGTTCGGGATGGAAGATTTGACCGACTTATTTAGAGCGCCGTGGCCGGAATCGAGTGTCCGAACAGAGCTCCAAAAAAACTTTAAATTTACATAAAACTGTCTAAATGGGCTTATGGGATTATATTGCTTACTAAGCGAGTGCATCCGAGCAAACGGTCGAGCGCCGCATTGAAGCAACCGTCTCGCAATATCCAGTAGGCCCGAATGCACTGCCGCGCACAGTATAAACCCGAAAGAGAAACGAAAAAAAAACTATAACTTATTTGAGTTTGATCACTTCTGCAGGTCACTTTATTGTACACAAAAATAGATAGGCACTATATCGCGGTTCAAGCAAGGGCCGCACGCCCTTTATCTGACAATCCAGCAAATAAGTTTCTAAAATTTATTAAAAAAATATAACAAAAACGATCACGACTAAAGCTGACACTAAATGCTAAAAAAAACAATATTTTTTTTTGTTTTTTTTTTTTTTTACCATGAGTTCAGAGGGCGAGTTCCCAAAACAAAAACAAAAGAAAAAATTTTTGGAACCCGAAAAATTGTTTTTAAATTTCGGGCCCCACCTTTTGGCGCCATTTTGTAGCGGTGGTCTTTTATGGCCACGGCGTGCGCCCGCTTTCTTTTCTATTCGGTCGCCCTGGTTTCTATATTATGTTTTGAGAGCGCTGCCAGTTCGGGAAGTGGGGGGGGGGGTCTTTCTGGGCCGGTAGCACACCTTTGCCGCACACAAAAAAATTTCTCGTGCGGATTATTTTTTTGTGAGCTCGCCCTGTGAACTCATGTATCTGTAAAGAAAAACAACAAAATCAGAATTTTAATTTTTGAGTGAGAGGGAGCTCTGTTCCTTCACTCAACAACAACCGCGACGCTCATGGACCTGCTGTTATGGCCCATGCCCCACATTTCCCACTCACCGTGAGGATCCATGGCGAATAGACTGGGATCCTCCCTTGCCAAAACTATCTTCCATCCCTAACCAAAGGAATGAAAACTAAGTCATTTTAAATTTTTTTTTCTTGGGTCATTTAATACACATTGATATACTTAACTTCTACCTATTTCATCTAACAGAGATCAACTCGTACAGACTAATTAATTTTTCATATATACATTTCAATAATTTCATTTCAACAATTTCATTTAAAGTCGTAAATATTGGTTCAAGTCGTAATTACATCAAATTCTTTAAATACATGTCAATAATTTCAGTTAGGTGTTAATTTTAGCTTAGTTTGGGTTAATTTTGTAGTTTAGCTATAGATTAGTTTAAATTGTAATTTTAGTTTACATTTTTTTTTTTAGTTTTACATTTACGTTTATGTTAATTTAATTTTAAGTTTTAGCTTAGTTTAAATTTTAATTTTAGTTTAAATTTTTGGTTTAAGTGTCAATTTACGTTTTAGTTTAAGTTTGAGTTTTAGTTTTAGTTTAAATTTTTGGTTTAAGTGCAAATTTACGTTTTAGTTTAAGTTTGAGTTTTAGTTTTAGTTCAATATAAGTTTTAGTTTTAGTTTATATTGTAATTTTAGTTTTGATATAATATATATATAGTTTTTGTTTTTCTTTTTTTCTATATTAATTTGGTGCTGAAGTGTAATACAAACTATATTGTCTTGTAATTGTTTTTGTTTTATAAATACTCTAATGCCAGCTAAATTATATTATATGTAGATAGAATAATCATAATATATGTAATTATTTATATTACAATTGTAACGCAAAGATTAGAGAAATTTTACCTAATAGTAAAAAAAAAATATAAGAATAATATATATATTACTGTTAACATTATTAATTTTATGAAGGATCCATTTTTTTTTTTTTTAAACATTAAAAACGAAAGAAAATAAAGTAACTTATTAATAATTAAAAAAAAAAAATGTGTAAGTATGTTTGTTATATATGTATGTTTATGTTAAAATGGAAAATTACAGCAAAAAGAGGCAATTAAAAATGTCCATGTAAAAATTTACGAATTTTGGGCTTTGTTTGTTTTGCATTGTATGCTTTATACTGAGCTAAACACTTACACAGTTTTATGCCACTTGTTTTAATGTTATCATTAAGTAACTTTAACAAAACTCTGGTGGAGTTCACACTTAGTTAAATATTCATAATTTGTTTCTTCATAATTTCATCTCATTTCATTTAGTTTTTAATTAATATTTCATATTTAGTAACAATGTCCTTGATAGATATTTTGATTACTTAGGCACTGTGATCATTATAATTGAAGAATTTAAATTCATTCATTGTAACCAAATTGTAACATTGTAATCATTCAGCATCAGCATTCCATGCATTTCCATTAAGAGCTGTCTCGATTTATTAATCAATACTTTGTTTCTCTGTCTTAGTATGAACGTCTCTAATAAGATGAGTGAGTACTATCGGGTATTGTGTGGTTGTTGTTGTGTTGTTGCTCCGGGTGTTGTTGTTGCGCGGCACAGCGGTAGCGCTAGGGCTGACATATAATTGACATTATTTTTGGCACCAAAGTTTCCCGAATTCTATATGCAACTTTGGGGTACCGTCGCGTACTCCAACAATGCAAAAGCGTAGTGGGCGAGAAAGAGATGGCCACTAAAGGGGAGCAGCCAAAAGTTTGGTTTTGTTTGCACTGGATATGAGCTTATTTTATTCAATATGTATATTTTAAGCACAAACACTTCAGCAATTAGCACAGTTTTCAAAAATAGTTTTAAAATTTTTTTGATAATTTTTTTTTTTGCACTTGCTGCAAGTTTTTAGTTTTGTTTTCACTTTGATTTTACTGTCGATTAGAGCACAACGTAAAAAGCACAAATGTCAAAAACAACTCGCTGTCTTATTGTCGTACTGCAAAGCAGCCCAATTGCAACAATTATTGTTTCTAATAGAAACTATTGCACTGTTTAAACAAAGTTTTTTTTTTCTAGTTTTAAAAGCATGCGACCATCATCGCTTACGTCTCAAATCAAAAAGAACGATGGCCGGTCGATGCGCTACTTCGCCAACGTTGATCCGCCATCTTCGTTAAATTTTTGGCAATTCGCCATCTTTTGTCACCTCAGGGGTGCCAATCGAACGTCATGCGGGTATGTTCACATAGGTCGTACGTTAAGGACCTATCCACACTTAACGGATGGTGTAAATAACCATGAAAAGGGTATTCACGAGGCGTTTGTGCCATTACAAAACAGTTATTGGAATCAGTCAACCACGTCTTACAAGAACTGAGGGCTTTAAAATTAAGACATCAAAGACATCAAAGCGTTTTGATGACTTTGGCGTAGTAGACAGAGCCCATCTTTTTCACAATTTTAGCTTTTTCAAACACATTGGCCAGCTTTGCACTAAAGTGTTCGGACGCTTTGCTTTGGGCAAAGCTGCAACGGTAGACTATTTGACCAACCTCAAAACTGGTGGGACGCGAGCGCATGTTGTAGTTCTTTTCATTTATTTCGAATGCCTTACGCAAATTCTGCCTAACCTGCTCTCGGATTAGCTCGGTTCTCTCTTCCGACTTAATTTCCGCACTTGGGTCTTCTAGAAGTTTCAATTTTCGCAACAGTTCGTAACCCGTTGCATGGCACATCATATTTTGTCCGAAAACAATAAAATATGGCGAAAAACCAGCCGAAGAGTGAACCGAACTACGGAGAGCTACACTAATTGAGAACAAAGCCTCATCCCAGTCTTTTTGGTCGGGATGAATGTATGCGCGAACAGCGGCAATTATGGAATGATTTACGCGTTCAACAGCATTGGCCTGTGGAGAGTAATTTGCTATCAGGTTATGCGTCACCCCATATTTCTTAAGGAGATCTTTGAACAGCGAGCTTCAGAATTGAACACCGTTGTCCGTCGTAATCAGTTCGGGAACCCCAAAAATAGCAAAAATTCGTTTTTGCAGGTACTCTACTATTTTCCGGGCAGTGAATGTTCGTATTGGCTCTAAAAAATGAAATTTCGAGAGGTGATCCAACACAATCAACATACCCACGTTCCCTGAGCGTGACCTGGGATATGGTCCCAAAAGGTCCACGTAGAGTCTCTGAAAGATTCGCACAGACGTAGCCTGCTGTCCCATAAGCGGACGGAGTATATAATTTGGGGCTTAAGTCTGTTTGCAAATTTCACAGGACAACACGTAATCACGCACTTGTTTTGCCATTCTGGGCCAAAAATAAAAGATTTTGAGACGGCTGAGCGTTTTTCCAATACCACCATGTGATCTCATTGGGTGATCGTGAGCATTCACTATGAGAGCCGCTCTCAATTCTTCCGGCACCCAGAGTTTCCAGGATTGGTCCTCTTGGATGGGGTCTCCGGTTGCAAACTCGCACCGCTTGTAAACTAAGCCATCCACTATTTGGATGTCGGGCTGTTGCTGGCCTTCTTGTTGAAAATCAGAAATCAATTTTAGGTAGGCTTCGGTTTTGAAAAACTTGGACTGAAAATCTATTGCTGGGATAGGGTCCGCCTCATTCTTGGTTAATGCTGCAATTTCAACATTCTCAGGTGAATGCACTCTAGATAGGGAGTCGGGAACAACGTTTTGGCTACTTTTTCAATGACGTATAGTGAATATAAAACCCTGTAACTTCAATGCCCATCGAACGAGCCTGCCGTGCAAGTCTGTTTGTCCCATTAACCATTTGAGCGAAGCATGATCGGTTATAACCTCGAACTCATGTCTTTCGACATAGGCTCGAAACTTCTTAATGGCCATAACAGCTGCCAGACATTCTTGCTCAGAAACAGTGTAGTTTCTTTGGGTTTAGTTAAACTTATGAGCCATATATGCAATGGGTACTTCACTATCTTCATCATCGCGTTGAGCCAAAACGGCTCCAACTCCATACTGAGAAGTATCGCATTGGATAGAAAATGGACGCGAGAAATTTGGGCTATGCAGCACAGGAGCACTACACAGACTATTTTTGAGGGCCTCAAAAGCAGCGATGGATTCTTCGTTCCAGGCATATGTTTTTGCTTTTTGCAGCATGTTGGTCAACGGGCTACCTTCTGTAACAATGAAACGTGTTCGTCAAAGGTTTCGGTGATCAGCAATAGATCGTCTTAGTAAACAAAGACCTTAGTTCTCAAGTGCGCCGGTATGACCTTGTCCATCAGTCGCGACATGGTTTGCGGTGCATTACATAGGCCAAAAGGCATTGTAACGAACTGGTAAAGCGGTCGATTTGGCACTGTGAAGGCGGTATTGTCCTTTGACGCTGCATCTAATGGAATCTGCCAGAAGGCGTCTTTTAAATCCAGACTCGAAATAAATTGAGCTTGTGGAAGCCGACTGAGAATTCCATCAATGAGCGGCAGAGGATAGGCATCCTTCACAGTGACCTCATTGACCTTGCGCGCATCGAGACACAGACGAACTTTGTTGGGTTTGACGATCAATGCCACCGGAGAAGACCATGCGCTTTGAGACACCTCGATTACGCCAAGCGCTAACATACGATCGACTTCAGCAAACAGAAGTTTTTCGACACCAGGAGACACCGAGAAATGCCGTTGTTTGACTGGTTTAGCATCTCTTACGTCAATGACATGACTTATCAAACTGGTGCGGCCTAAGCCTTGTTCGGAAAAAGAAGGAAACAATAATATGGTGGCGTGCAGCAGTGCTTGTTGACGAGCATCTAATACGTGGTGATTTGAGCTCACTTCGGAAATGTCACCCACTGACTGAGAAAGGGAACTTTCCCAGAAAAGGTCGCTAGCCAAACCAAACGCCTTAACAAAGTCGACACCTAAGTACAAGTCTTGAGACAAAGTTGAAACAATCAAGAATTTAAGCTGTTTGATGACACCTTTATAGGTGATCGGAGTGTCAACCACACCTGCCGAAAAATGATTTGTCCCATCCACTGTCTTCAATTTAGCCGAATACTTTAACCACTTCAGCTGCTTGTTAGACATAACTTTATGTGCCAAATTGTTGGCTATGCAGCTGACAGAAGCGCCAGTATCGACTAAACCTACCAACATTTCACCGGCTAATGAGACCGGGGCATAGAGGCGAATATCATTTTCGGGAGCCGCAGTCAACAACGCCGAACAAACCAAGTTTTTAAGCGCTCTGATTTTCTTCCAAAATCGTCTCAACCTTGCAGTCGAGCGCCTCCTCTGCTTAGGTTCTGGGTGACTTTTGCGGTCCTCCTCCTGAAAAATTATCCTTCTCGCCACCTGGTATTCTGACCATTTAATATGCCATGGTTTGAACTGCCGAAGAGGAGTCACCGAACGAGGCTGTTCGCGTTTTAAAATTTTTAAAGGTGAAGTTTGTGCATTAGTGTTTTTGTCAGTTTGACACCCAGCATCACAACTTATTGTGGTTCTGGTGGGGGGGGCTAAAAAATCAAAATTGTTTTTATTATTGGTAGTAGCATTGGGGGCGCACAGGTCCGGGCGTCAGCTCAGAAACGTGATGCTGATTTGGAGGATTTCAAGTATTTCTACCGTATTCCTCGTCCAACAGTTCACGTCTCTGAACTAACGTCCGCAACTGGCTTATGCTGTTGATGCTTACGTAGAACAAACTACGTCTCACATCTAAACGCAAATTTCTTTGCAAAATCCCCAGCAAGGCGTCGGAATCTATAGGGTTCTGCAATCAATCGGTTAATTGCAATATAGCCTCATAGAATTCATCAAAATTTTCGGCGTAGCGCTGCTTGCGGCTGTGCACCAAATCCATTATGTCGAGGTCGTTTCGACGATCTCGAAATTGGCTACGCAACTCAGCACACAGGGCGAACCACTCAACCCTAGCAACGCTTCGGTGGTAGCGCCAGAACCAGTCCAACGCCTTACCCATGAACAGCATATGGGCGTAGCAGCATAGGCTCCCGAAATCTCCACGCAGACTTTGCACCGTCAGGGCCTGGGTTCTGTAAAAAAATTTATCTTCAGTTAATGCATCGTCTTTTCCCGAAAATGTGATTTTCCAATTATTAATCGCATTTGCCACATTTTCCGACGTTGCAAATTCTACGGGAGGTCGTGGAATCCCGATGCCACCGTGCCCATAATGACTTGGGTTGGGGTGCCTTGGATGGCCCTGCGCCTCACCTTGATGCTGATAGGGATGATTCGTATTTCCGGGATTTAAATTTGGGGGAGGTCTCGATAAAAATTGCATATCCGGTTGCAGAACCCTAGGAGAATCCGAACCCTGCAGAGGATTCTGTACTTGGCTGGACTTTAACTGCAGCTTTGAGAGTTCGATTCAGACGGCCTCGTTTACCAAATGCTGCAACTGCGAATCGGAAACCGACGGTTGAGCAGCAGCATTTCGATGCGGAGTACGCTCGATCGACTCTCTCGGCGTGGGTTTCACTCCTGTGAAGTTCAAATTATGCAATTTTTTAACCCCAAAATCTTGGGTCACTAAATTCCGTTGACTCCTAGTAACTGGACGCTTTTTGGGTACCGCCCCTAGAGTGGGTACTTCTAACAACTGGGACCTGGGTGCGTTTGGCGGAATGGCTTGTGGCATGGTTTGCAAAAACCGGCTGGTATGGCTTCAGCTTTTTAGGGCTACAAAGCGCGCGACATAGAGGGCAACTGTGTGCTTCAGCAATACACTTTTGTATGCAAACGTTATGAAAAACATGAAGACATGGTGTCATTACGACATCATCATGTTGTCCATAAGCCAGCTTACAGATACTACACGCAGCCTCACCACCATCCGACAAACTCACCAGGTCCTCGTTACTGTGGTGCAATGGCATAGTAATATAAAACAACAAATGAATTTAATATAAGTTACTTAAGTTTTAGATTAGTTAAAGTTCTCAACCGTTTGTTGAGAAAAGAAAAAATAAATTACTTTTAATCTTCTTACTTATAATCAAGAAACTAAGCGTATAAATGTGTATTAAATTTTATATGGTTCGGGATGGAAGATTTGACCGACTTATTTAGAGCGCCGTGGCCGGAATCGAGTGTCCGAACAGAGCTCCAAAAAAACTTTAAATTTACATAAAACTGTCTAAATGGGCTTATGGGATTATATTGCTTACTAAGCGAGTGCATCCGAGCAAACGGTCGAGCGCCGCATTGAAGCAACCGTCTCGCAATATCCAGTAGGCCCGAATGCACTGCCGCGCACAGTATAAACCCGAAAGAGAAACGAAAAAAAAACTATAACTTATTTGAGTTTGATCACTTCTGCAGGTCACTTTATTGTACACAAAAATAGATAGGCACTATATCGCGGTTCAAGCAAGGGCCGCACGCCCTTTATCTGACAATCCAGCAAATAAGTTTCTAAAATTTATTAAAAAAATATAACAAAAACGATCACGACTAAAGCTGACACTAAATGCTAAAAAAAACAATATTTTTTTTTGTTTTTTTTTTTTTTACCATGAGTTCAGAGGGCGAGTTCCCAAAACAAAAACAAAAGAAAAAATTTTTGGAACCCGAAAAATTGTTTTTAAATTTCGGGCCCCACCTTTTGGCGCCATTTTGTAGCGGTGGTCTTTTATGGCCACGGCGTGCGCCCGCTTTCTTTTCTATTCGGTCGCCCTGGTTTCTATATTATGTTTTGAGAGCGCTGCCAGTTCGGGAAGTGGGGGGGGGGGTCTTTCTGGGCCGGTAGCACACCTTTTCCGCACACAAAAAAATTTCTCGTGCGGATTATTTTTTTGTGAGCTCGCCCTGTGAACTCATGTATCTGTAAAGAAAAACAACAAAATCAGAATTTTAATTTTTGAGTGAGAGGGAGCTCTGTTCCTTCACTCAACAACAACCGCGACGCTCATGGACCTGCTGTTATGGCCCATGCCCCACGTTTCCCACCCACCGTGAGGATCCGGGGCGAATAGACTGGGATCCTCCCTTGCCAAAACTATCTTCCATCCCTAACCAAAGGAATGAAAACTAAGTCATTTTAAATTTTTTTTTCTTGGGTCATTTAATACACATTGATATACTTAACTTCTACCTATTTCATCTAACAGAGATCAACTCGTACAGACTAATTAATTTTTCATATATACATTTCAATAATTTCATTTCAACAATTTCATTTAAAGTCGTAAATATTGGTTCAAGTCGTAATTACATCAAATTCTTTAAATACATGTCAATAATTTCAGTTAGGTGTTAATTTTAGCTTAGTTTGGGTTAATTTTGTAGTTTAGCTATAGATTAGTTTAAATTGTAATTTTAGTTTACATTTTTTTTTTAGTTTTACATTTACGTTTATGTTAATTTAATTTTAAGTTTTAGCTTAGTTTAAATTTTAATTTTAGTTTAAATTTTTGGTTTAAGTGTAAATTTACGTTTTAGTTTAAGTTTGAGTTTTAGTTTTAGTTTAAATTTTTGGTTTAAGTGCAAATTTACGTTTTAGTTTAAGTTTGAGTTTTAGTTTTAGTTCAATATAAGTTTTAGTTTTAGTTTATATTGTAATTTTAGTTTTGATATAATATATATATAGTTTTTGTTTTTCTTTTTTTCTATATTAATTTGGTGCTGAAGTGTAATACAAACTATATTGTCTTGTAACTGTTTTTGTTTTATAAATACTCTAATGCCAGCTAAATTATATTATATGTAGATAGAATAATCATAATATATGTAATTATTTATATTACAATTGTAACGCAAAGATTAGAGAAATTTTACCTAATAGTAAAAAAAAATATAAGAATAATATATATATTACTGTTAACATTATTAATTTTATGAAGGATCCATTTTTTTTTTTTTAAACATTAAAAACGAAATAAAATAAAGTAACTTATTAATAATTAAAAAAAAAATATGTGTAAGTATGTTTGTTATATATGTATGTTTATGTTAAAATGGAAAATTACAGTAAAAAGAGGCAATTAAAAATGTCCATGTAAAAATTTACGAATTTTGGGCTTTGTTTGTTTTGCATTGTATGCTTTATACTGAGCTAAACACTTACACAGTTTTATGCCACTTGTTTTAATGTTATCATTAAGTAACTTTAACAAAACTCTGGTGGAGTTCACACTTAGTTAAATATTCATAATTTGTTTCTTCTTAATTTCATCTCATTTCATTTAGTTTTTAATTAATATTTCATATTTAGTAACAATGTCCTTGATAGATATTTTGATTACTTAGGCACTGTGATCATTATAATTGAAGAATTTAAATTCATTCATTGTAACCAAATTGTAACATTGTAATCATTCAGCATCAGCATTCCATGCATTTCCATTAAGAGCTGTCTCGATTTATTAATCAATACTTTGTTTCTCTGTCTTAGTATGAACGTCTCTAATAAGATGAGTGAGTACTATCGGGTATTGTGTGGTTGTTGTTGTGTTGTTGCTCCGGGTGTTGTTGCTCCGGGTGTTGTTGTTGCGCGGCGCAGCGGTAGCGCTAGGGCTGACATATAATTGACATTATTTTTGGCACCAAAGTTTCCCGAATTCTATATGCAACTTTGGGGTACCGTCGCGTACTCCAACAATGCAAAAGCGTAGTGGGCGAGAAAGAGATGGCCACTAAAGGGGAGCAGCCAAAAGTTTGGTTTTGTTTGCACTGGATATGAGCTTATTTTATTCAATATGTATATTTTAAGCACAAACACTTCAGCAATTAGCACAGTTTTCAAAAATAGTTTTAAAATTTTTTTGATAATTTTTTTTTTTGCTCTTGCTGCAAGTTTTTAGTTTTGTTTTCACTTTGATTTTACTGTCGATTAGAGCAAAACGTAAAAAGCACAAATGTCAAAAACAACTCGCTGTCTTATTGTCGTACTGCAAAGCAGCCCAATTGCAACAATTATTGTTTCTAATAGAAACTATTGCACTGTTTAAACAAAGTTTTTTTTTCTAGTTTTAAAAGCATGCGACCATCATCGCTTACGTCTCAAATCAAAAAGAACGATGGCCGGTCGATGCGCTACTTCGCCAACGTTGATCCGCCATCTTCGTTAAATTTTTGGCAATTCGCCATCTTTTGTCACCTCAGGGGTGCCAATCGAACGTCATGCGGGTATGTTCACATAGGTCGTACGTTAAGGACCTATCCACACTTAACGGATGGTGTAAATAACCATGAAAAGGGTATTCACGAGGCATTTGTGCCATTAAAAAACAGTTATTGGAATCAGTCAACCACGTCTTACAAGAACTGAGGGCTTTAAAATTAAGACATCAAAGACATCAAAGCGTTTTGATGACTTTGGCGTAGTAGACAGAGCCCATCTTTTTCACAATTTTAGCTTTTTCAAACACATTGGCCAGCTTTGCACTAAAGTGTTCGGACGCTTTGCTTTGGGCAAAGCTGCAACGGTAGACTATTTGACCAACCTCAAAACTGGTGGGACGCGAGCGCATGTTGTAGTTCTTTTCATTTATTTCGAATGCCTTACGCAAATTCTGCCTAACCTGCTCTCGGATTAGCTCGGTTCTCTCTTCCGACTTAATTTCCGCACTTGGGTCTTCTAGAAGTTTCAATTTTCGCAACAGTTCGTAACCCGTTGCATGGCACATCATATTTTGTCCGAAAACAATAAAATATGGCGAAAAACCAGCCGAAGAGTGAACCGAACTACGGAGAGCTACACTAATTGAGAACAAAGCCTCATCCCAGTCTTTTTGGTCGGGATGAATGTATGCGCGAACAGCGGCAATTATGGAATGATTTACGCGTTCAACAGCATTGGCCTGTGGAGAGTAATTTGCTATCAGGTTATGTGTCACCCCATATTTCTTAAGGAGATCTTTGAACAGCGAGCTTCAGAATTGAACACCGTTGTCCGTCGTAATCAGTTCGGGAACCCCAAAAATAGCAAAAATTCGTTTTTGCAGGTACTCTACTATTTTCCGGGCAGTGAATGTTCGTATTGGCTCTAAAAAATGAAATTTCGAGAGGTGATCCAACACAATCAACATACCCACGTTCCCTGAGCGTGACCTGGGATATGGTCCCAAAAGGTCCACGTAGAGTCTCTGAAAGATTCGCACAGACGTAGCCTGCTGTCCCATAAGCGGACGGAGTATATAATTTGGGGCTTAAGTCTGTTTGCAAATTTCACAGGACAACACGTAATCACGCACTTGTTTTGCCATTCTGGGCCAAAAATAAAAGATTTTGAGACGGCTGAGCGTTTTTCCAATACCACCATGTGATCTCATTGGGTGATCGTGAGCATTCACTATGAGAGCCGCTCTCAATTCTTCCGGCACCCAGAGTTTCCAGGATTGGTCCTCTTGGATGGGGTCTGCGGTTGCAAACTCGCACCGCTTGTAAACTAAGCCATCCACTATTTGGATGTCGGGCTGTTGCTGGCCTTCTTGTTGAAAATCAGAAATCAATTTTAGGTAGGCTTCGGTTTTGAAAAACTTGGACTGAAAATCTATTGCTGGGATAGGGTCCGCCTCATTCTCGGTTAATGCTGCAATTTCAACATTCTCAGGTGAATGCACTCTAGATAGGGAGTCGGGAACAACGTTTTGGCTACTTTTTCAATGACGTATAGTGAATATAAAACCCTGTAACTTCAATGCCCATCGAGCGAGCCTGCCGTGCAAGTCTGTTTGTCCCATTAACCATTTGAGCGAAGCATGATCGGTTATAACCTCGAACTCATGTCTTTCGACATAGGCTCGAAACTTCTTAATGGCCATAACAGCTGCCAGACATTCTTGCTCAGAAACAGTGTAGTTTCTTTGGGTTTAGTTAAACTTATGAGCCATATATGCAATGGGTACTTCACTATCTTCATCATCGCGTTGAGCCAAAACGGCTCCAACTCCATACTGAGAAGTATCGCATTGGATAGAAAATGGACGCGAGAAATTTGGGCTATGCAGCACAGGAGCACTACACAGACTATTTTTGAGGGCCTCAAAAGCAGCGATGGATTCTTCGTTCCAGGCATATGTTTTTGCTTTTTGCAGCATGTTGGTCAACGGGCTACCTTCTGTAACAATGAAACGTGTTCGTCAAAGGTTTCGGTGATCAGCAATAGATCGTCTTAGTAAACAAAGACCTTAGTTCTCAAATGCGCCGGTATGACCTTGTCCATCAGTCGCGACATGGTTTGCGGTGCATTACATAGGCCAAAAGGCATTGTAACGAACTGGTAAAGCGGTCGATTTGGCACTGTGAAGGCGGTATTGTCCTTTGACGCTGCATCTAATGGAATCTGCCAGAAGGCGTCTTTTAAATCCAGACTCGAAATTAATTGAGCTTGTGGAAGCCGACTGAGAGTTCCATCAATGAGCGGCAGAGGATAGGCATCCTTCACAGTGACCTCATTGACCTTGCGCGCATCGAGACACAGACGAACTTTGTTGGGTTTGACGATCAATGCCACCGGAGAAGACCATGCGCTTTGAGACACCTCGATTACGCCAAGCGCTAACATACGATCGACTTCAGCAAACAGAAGTTTTTCGACACCAGGAGACACCGAGAAATGCCGTTGTTTGACTGGTTTAGCATCTCTTACGTCAATGACATGACTTATCAAACTGGTGCGGCCTAAGCCTTGTTCGGAAAAAGAAGGAAACAATAATATGGTGGCGTGCAGCAGTGCTTGTTGACGAGCATCTAATACGTGGTGATTTGAGCTCACTTCGGAAATGTCACCCACTGACTGAGAAAGGGAACTTTCCCAGAAAAGGTCGCTAGCCAAACCAAACGCCTTAACAAAGTCGACACCTAAGTACAAGTCTTGAGACAAAGTTGAAACAATCAAGAATTTAAGCTGTTTGATGACACCTTTATAGGTGATCGGAGTGTCAACCACACCTGCCGAAAAATGATTTGTCCCATCCACTGTCTTCAATTTAGCCGAATACTTTAACCACTTCAGCTGCTTGTTAGACATAACTTTATGTGCCAAATTGTTGGCTATGCAGCTGACAGAAGCGCCAGTATCGACTAAACCTACCAACATTTCACCGGCTAATGAGACCGGGGCATAGAGGCGAATATCATTTTCGGGAGCCGCAGTCAACAACGCCGAACAAACCAATTTTTTAAGCGCTCTGATTTTCTTCCAAAATCGTCTCAACCTTGCAGTCGAGCGCCTCCTCTGCTTAGGTTCTGGGTGACTTTTGCGGTCCTCCTCCTGAAAAATTATCCTTCTCGCCACCTGGTATTCTGACCATTTAATATGCCATGGTTTGAACTGCCGAAGAGGAGTCACCGAACGAGGCTGTTCGCGTTTTAAAATTTTTAAAGGTGAAGTTTGTGCATTAGTGTTTTTGTCAGTTTGACACCCAGCATCACAACTTATTGTGGTTCTGGTGGGGGGGGCTAAAAAATCAAAATTGTTTTTATTATTGGTAGTAGCATTGGGGGCGCACAGGTCCGGGCGTCAGCTCAGAAACGTGATGCTGATTTGGAGGATTTCAAGTATTTCTACCGTATTCCTCGTCCAACAGTTCACGTCTCTGAACTAACGTCCGCAACTGGCTTATGCTGTTGATGCTTACGTAGAACAAACTACGTCTCACATCTAAACGCAAATTTCTTTGCAAAATCCCCAGCAAGGCGTCGGAATCTATAGGGTTCTGCAATCAATCGGTTAATTGCAATATAGCCTCATAGAATTCATCAAAATTTCCGGCGTAGCGCTGCTTGCGGCTGTGCACCAAATCCATTATGTCGAGGTCGTTTCAACGATCTCGAAATTGGCTACGCAACTCAGCACACAGGGCGAACCACTCAACCCTAGCAACGCTTCGGTGGTAGCGCCAGAACCAGTCCAACGCCTTACCCATGAACAGCATATGGGCGTAGCAGCATAGGCTCCCGAAATCTCCACGCAGACTTTGCACCGTCAGGGCCTGGATTCTGTAAATAAATTTATCTTCAGTTAATGCATCGTCTTTTCCCGAAAATGTGATTTTCCAATTATTAATCGCATTTGCCACATTTTCCGACGTTGCAAATTCTACGGGAGGTCGTGGAATCCCGATGCCACCGTGCCCATAATGACTTGGGTTGGGGTGCCTTGGATGGCCCTGCGCCTCACCTTGATGCTGATAGGGATGATTCGTATTTCCGGGATTTAAATTTGGGGGAGGTCTCGATAAAAATTGCATATCCGGTTGCAGAACCCTAGGAGAATCCGAACCCTGCAGAGGATTCTGTACTTGGCTGGACTTTAACTGCAGCTTTGAGAGTTCGATTCAGACGGCCTCGTTTACCAAATGCTGCAACTGCGAATCGGAAACCGACGGTTGAGCAGCAGCATTTCGATGCGGAGTACGCTCGATCGACTCTCTCGGCGTGGGTTGCACTCCTGTGAGGTTCAAATTATGCAATTTTTTAACCCCAAAATCTTGGGTCAGTAAATTCCGTTGACTCCTAGTAACTGGACGCTTTTTGGGTACCGCCCCTAGAGTGGGTACTTCTAACAACTGGGACCTGGGTGCGTTTGGCGGAATGGCTTGTGGCATGGTTTGCAAAAACCGGCTGGTATGGCTTCAGCTTTTTAGGGATACAAAGCGCGCGACATAGAGGGCAACTGTGTGCTTCAGCAATCCACTTTTGTATGCAAACGTTATGAAAAACATGAAGACATGGTGTCATTACGACATCATCATGTTGTCCATAAGCCAGCAGATACAGATACTGCACGCAGCCTCACCACCATCCGACAAACTCACCAGGTCCTCGTTACTGTGGTGCAATGGCATAGTAATATAAAACAACAAATGAATTTAATATAAGTTACTTAAGTTTTAGATTAGTTAAATTTCTCAACCGTTTGTTGAGAAAAGAAAAAATAAATTACTTTTAATCTTCTTACTTATAATCAAGAAACTAAGCGTATAAATGTGTATTAAATTTTATATGGTTCGGGATGGAAGATTTGACCGACTTATTTAGAGCGCCGTGGCCGGAATCGAGTGTCCGAACAGAGCTCCAAAAAAACTTTAAATTTGCATAAAACTGTCTAAATGGGCTCATGGGATTATATTGCTTACTAAGCGAGTGTATCCGAGCAAACGGTCGAGCGCCGCATTGAAGCAACCGTCTCGCAATATCCAGTAGGCCCGAATGCACTGCCGCGCACAGTATAAACCCGATAGAGAAAGAAAAACAAAAAAAACTTTAATGAACTCGAAAAAAAAACTATAACTTATTTGAGTTTGACCACTTCTGCAGGTCACTTTATTGTACACAAAAATAGATAGGCACTATATCGCGGTTCAAGCTAGGGCCGCACGCCCTTTATCTGACAATCCGGCAAATAAGTTTCTAAAATTTATTAAAAATATATAACAAAAACGATCACGACTAAAGCTGACACTGCATGCTAAAAAAAAACAATATTTTTTTTTTACCATGAGTTCAGAGGGCGAGCTCTCAAAACAAAAACAAAAGAAAAAATTTTTGGAACCCGAAAAATTGTTTTTAAATTTCGGGCCCCACCTTTTGGCGCCATTTTGTAGCGGTGGTCTTTTATGGCCTCGGCGTGCGCCCGCTTTCTTTTCTATTCGGTCGCCCTGGTTTCTATATTATGTTTTGAGAACGCCCTTTAAAGGGCTCCTGGTCACAGTGCCAGACAAAAAAAAAACACCAGGTCGGCCGACCCGCGTACGCGCACAACCGCATCTGTGGGTGCTACCGTCCAGGGCCCGCACGAGCTTGCGTGCCACTTTACTGCCAGTTCGGGAAGTGGGGGGGGGGGCTCTTTCTGGGCCGGTAGCACACCTTTGCCGCACACAAAAAAATTTCTCGTGCGGATTATTTTTTTGTGAGCTCGCCCTGTGAACTAATGTATCTGTACAGAAAAACAACAAAATCGGAATTTTAATTTTTGAGTGAGAGGGGGGCTCTGTTCCTCCACTCATCAACAACCGCGACGCTCATGGACCTGCTGTTATGGCCCATGCCATACGTTTCCCACCCACCGTGAGGATCCGGGGCGAATAGATTGGGATCCTCCCTAGCCAAAACTATCTTCCATCCCTAACCAAAAGAATGAAAACTAAGTCATTTTAAATTTTTTTTTCTTGGGTCATTTAATACACATTGATATACTTAACTTCTACCTATTTCATCTAACAGAGATCAACTCGTACAGACTAATTAATTTTTCATATATACATTTCAATAATTTCATTTCAACAATTTCAATTAAAGTCGTAAATATTGGTTCAAGTCGTAATTACATCAAATTCTTTAAATACATGTCAATAATTTCAGTTAGGTGTTAATTTTAGCTTAAAAAAAATAAATAAATAAATAACTGGCCATTTCAGCCCTTGAAAGGACTTTGACCTAGCTTTTTATGATCAATTGTGTTGTGCGTGTTATTAAGTTTGTACACAATTGACCGAGAAAGGGACCTACATGTTTAACGCCGACTCCGAACGGCGATGAACGTAATGTTCTTATTCTCAAGAAGCTTTACATGGCATTTGATTACTCTCTGAGGTTTGCCATTGTCTGCAGAGAGGTGGCGGCCGTACAGAAAAATTATTTTTAATTCAAATAATTTTCTGTCGCTGCTGGGGTTCGAACCTGGGTCTCCAAAGTTCTTTGACATAGCGGCCACGCACTTTAACCAACTACGCCACGGACGCCACAATTTTAGCTTAGTTTGGGTTAATTTTGTAGTTTAGCTATAGATTAGTTTAAATTGTAATTTTAGTTTACATTTTTTTTTTTAGTTTTACATTTACGTTTATGTTAATTTAATTTTAAGTTTTAGCTTAGTTTAAATTTTAATTTTAGTTTAAATTTTTGGTTTAAGTGTAAATTTACGTTTTAGTTTAAGTTTGAGTTTTAGTTTTAGTTTAAATTTTTGGTTTAAGTGCAAATTTACGTTTTAGTTTAAGTTTGAGTTTTAGTTTTAGTTCAATATAAGTTTTAGTTTCAGTTTATATTGTAATTTTAGTTTTGATATAATATATATATAGTTTTTGTTTTTCTTTTTTTCTATATTAATTTGGTGCTGAAGTGTAATACAAACTATATTATCTTTTAATTGTTTTTGTTTTATAAATACTCTAATGCCAGCTAAATTATATTATATGTAGATAGAATAATCATAATATATGTAATTATTTATATTACAACTGTAACGCAAAGATTAGAGAAATTTTACCTAATAGTAAAAAAAAATATAAGAATAATATATATATTACTGTTAACATTTTTAATTTTATGAAGGATCCATTTTTTTTTTGTTTTTTTTTCAACATTAAAAACGAAAGAAAGTAAAGCAACTTATTAATAATTAAAATTAAAAAAATATAATTAAAAAAAAATATGTGTAAGTATGTTTGTTATATATGTATGTTTATGTTAAAATGGAAAATTACAGCAAAAAGAGGCAATTAAAAATGTCCATGTAAAAATTTACGAATTTTGGGCTTTGTTTGTTTTGCATTGTATGCTTTATACTGAGCTAAACACTTACACAGTTTTATGCCACTTGTTTTAATGTTATCATTTAGAGCTGGTTTCACGACCATTAGTTAACCAATTGGTTTATTAACTAAAGGCTGTTAGATAACTATAACTTTTTATGATTTGGGTTTCACAATGAGTTAGTCAACTAATGGCAATTTTGTTAAGAGAATATGGCAACACTATATAAAACATATGTTTTTGACATTAGCATTAAATAATTTTCTTTTGCACAATAGATAAAATGTATGTAACACAAAGTGCAAACTCGAGATGTTTCAATTTTTCGCAGAAAGAAATTGATTTCCTTTTGGAAATTGTGCAAAAATACAAATGCGTAATTGAATGCAAACAATCCGATTAATATCATGCGGACGAGAAGGAGAAAACATGGAAAAAATTGAATAAGAGTTCAATTGCCAGAAATCTATCGCAGAAATCTTTGGCAGCGTAGCTTTGAAAAAATATGGTCGTGATTGGATTATCCTTTTTCGACGAGTTATTAAAACACTCCACACTTCCTCATAGTCCGAATCGCTATCAACACCGTAATCCCAATCGGAATCCATTATTTGTTTCACGTTTCCCTTTTTGCTTTTTTATAAGCTTTTTTCTATTACAGAAATCAGCTGTTCGTTAAGGGGAGATACGCAGTATCTTTTTTTTGCATTTTCTTAAAGCCTTAAGTCTCAAGAATATGTGTTGAAAATTTCAAGTCGATATCTCAAAAAATAACAAAGTTATAGCCTACTGAGTGAACCGCCTTCTAGAGCGCGCAGTGCTGGCGCTTATTTTCAAACGAGTCTTTCTCGAAACCATGTTTTCAAAGTCGGTGACCAAGATTTCTCAAAGCTCAGTGGAGCGATCGTTTTGATTTTTTTGCAGGCTTATTGTGCACATAATAATCTCGTTCTTGTCATAGGAGTTTTTTTTTTTTTAGCTTCGTTCATTTTTTATAGGCAAAACTATGACGAATTTTTGGTCGAAAATCGTTTTTTTACGTTCGAAAGTCCGCCATTTTGTGAAAAATCAATATTTTCAAAAACGGCTATGACAAGTACGAGTTTTAAGTATCTACTTTAATAATATATTTCATTTTTTTGTTTCAGATGAATTAAGGAGGAGCAATCTTGGTCACCGCATTTCACCTTTTTTTCAGAGCGCTCTACAAAAACTGCTGTATCGACCTTAATATTAAATTTTTTTTAATAAAAAAAAACTAAAAATACTCTTGAATGTGTATTTTTTTAGGTATAAAAACCCTCATTTAAAAATATCCCATAGGTTTCCTTAAAAAAATTAACAAACATGACCTTTTTTTCGGCCTCTGGCTGCGTTGCTCCCCTTAACTAATGGTTAACCTCTTGTTTACTTTGATTGTGAAATTTAAATCTGTTAGTTAACCTCTGGTTAGTGGTTAACTAATGGTCGTGAAACTGGCCCTAAGTAACTTTAACAAAACTCTGGTGGAGTTCACACTTATTTAAATATTCATAATTTGTTTCTTCTTAATTTCATCTCATTTCATTTAGTTTTTAATTAATATTTCATATTTAGTAACAATGTCAACAATGTAATTTTAATGTAGGCACTGTGATCATTATAATTAAAGAATTTAAATTCATTCATTGTAACCAAATTGTAACATTGTAATCATTCAGCATCCCATGCATTTCCATTAAGAGCTGTCTCGATTTATTAAAATCAGTCGTCATCTGACCGCGCTCTAACTTAGATGTGTGCAATGTCGAACCCGGTGACTAATTGCTGCAAGTGTAAAAAAAAAAATAGCATAGAAGACTGCATGATAACATGTGGCTTCTGTGCTAATTATTTTCACAAAACCTGCATTGATATTGACAATGATACTTTATTAGACTATCTTCTAAATTCTAAAAGCATTGTGTTCAAGTGTTATAATTGCAATGAAACAAATAGTGCTGTGCCAATAACTTCGCAAAATTCTGTTTTGGAATCAAATATGAACGAGTTAAAAATTCAAGTGATTCAACTCAGCGAAAATTTTGCTAAACTTCAAAGTGCATTGAGCTCTGAAACAACTTTAAAACTGCAAAACTATCAATCAAAACAAAACTTCGAAAAATCTAATGCACCTCGCGCATCGCCTGCGAGTCACGACAAGATTAGACTCACTCGTTCTCGGGCTCGTGCCCTCGCTTCACCAAGCAATATTGCTGTTTCTTCTGCTTCTACTGACTTATCGGAGGTTGCGTCTAGTGCTAAACCGGTTTCGTCACCTAATTTCCCGAATGCTTCTCTTTCTTTTGCTGCTGCTGTTAAATCTACTTCTGCTCACGATACAATAAGAAGTTCTGCTTCTCTAAATCTTATGTTAATTTTAAACTTGGTTATCCGACTCAATATCTCGACCGAATCATGGATGCCTCGGCATTGCCTTATAATGTCAGAGTAAAAAATTTTATAAATAAACCATTGCCAAAAAACTCAGAAATCAAAATCGGCTCCCTAGATCAAATGACGCTAGACCAAATGACAACAACATGATTTCATCTACTTCTAATCTTCTTATTTGTTATCACAATATTGGTGGCTTACGAACGAAAGCTACAAATTTTTTATTATTTTCTTCTTCGCTTCAGCATGACGTTATTGCGCTCACTGAAACGTGGCTATCAGATAAGTTCAACAACGCTGAATACTTCAATTTAAATCAGTACAATGTCTTTAGAAAAGATCGATGTCCCCTATCATCTGGACTTAGAAGAGGAGGCGGGGTTTTAATGGCTGTCCGCTCTGCGATTTCCTGCATGCAGATTGATTTGCCTTTTTCGAATACACATCATAGCTTGGATCAGTTAATTGTAAAATTAAACTTACATAATTATCATGAAATTTTCTTTATATTAAGTTATATACCACCTAGCAGTGCTCTTGATTTGTACAAAACACATTTAGATAACTGTATTAGTATTTTAAATAATCTTAAAGATAATCAGCATGTAATTATTATGGGTGATTTCAATCTCCCCGATATAAACTGGATTTACGATGACGATTTGCATTATTGGCTACCTTACAATGCTACTAGCACATGTGAGAGCGAGGTAGTTGATAATCTGGCAGAATTTAATCTTCGCCAAATTAATGGTATTGAAAAGAGTTTAAATCCCACTCTGGATCTGGTTTTCGTTGACAGTGAATTGAATGCGGATGTCAACTGCCTAAGCTCTCCATCCTTGCCTAACTCAAATCATCACAATGCCTTATGCCTTAGTGTTAAGTTCTATAATTATATGAAAACAGTAAATGAAAATAGTCTTAGTTTTGTTTTTGCTAAAGGCGATTTTCTTAGGATTTCAAATCTCTTGAGCGCAGTCGATTGGTTGTCAGTCTTAAGCAATAATAATAATCTTTTAGTTAATTATAATTTTTTTTTGAACAAGCTTAATGAAGCTATCCATCTATATATTCCTAAAGTTTCATTAAGGAATTCTTCAAAACCATTATGGTTCAATAAAGAACTAATTAATATAAATAATAAGAAGAATAAAGCATATAAACTCTATAGGAAATCTGATAACAATTCAATTCTTCTAAATAATTATCGATCTCTTCAAAAAAATTTTGATTTTTAAAAAAATTCTTATAAAAAAGTTATATCTTTCAGATTGAACGCCAGCTCAAAAATAACAGCAAAAGTTTTTGGCATTTTATTAACAGCAAAAAAAAGTCAACGGGTATTCCAAATACCATTAATTATAAGGGTAGTTCAACATCCAACCCCCTTTCTATTTGCAATCTTTTCGCAGAATTTTTCAAATCAGTTTATATTTCATCTGATATTATCTCAGATACTTACGCTTACTCATCTGTAAATTCACCTTTATTAATAGGTAGCCTAAATCTTAGCTTACTAGAAGTTTCCGAAGGCTTAAAACAATTGAATCAGGATAAACAGTCTGGGATAGACGGATTTCCACCCATACTCTTAAAAAATTGCGCTGACTCGTTAGCTTTACCTCTTATGATGATCTTCAATCAGTCACTTAAGGAAGGCAAATTTTTAGATAGTTGGAAAACCACCTTTATTATACCGATTCATAAATCTGGTTCAAAGAATGAGGTCACTAACTATCGCCCAATTTGTAAAATATCTACCATTCCGAAACTTTTTGAAAAATTAGTCTACAACAGACTTACTTTCTTAGTGAAGGAGTTAATATCACCGTTTCAGCATGGCTTCTTTCAGGGAAGGTCTACAACTACAAATTTAGCAATATTTACAAAATATATTTTAAACTGTTTTGAGAATGGACATCAATGTGACGTTATATTCACGGACTTTTCAAAAGCATTTGACAGTGTTCATCATGACTTACTGTTAAAAAAACTCAAATTCATTGGATTTCACTCTAATTTACTTAAGTGGTTCAAATCATACCTTATTGGTCGTACTCAATTTGTTCGTATTAATAATTTCCTATCTAATGCGATAATGGTATCTTCTGGTGTCCCGCAGGGTAGCCACCTGGGACCACTTCTGTTTTTATTATTTATAAATGATATTCCCAAAATGTTGACTTTTTCTCAATGTTTAATGTACGCCGATGACATAAAAATTTTTTCTGTTATAAAAGATACATTTGATAGTATAAATATGGAGAGGGATCTGTCCCAACTATCTTCTTGCTGCAGTAGCAATTTATTGCCCCTCAATTTATCTAAATGCCAAAGCATGACATTTTACCGAATTAATTCTCCTGCATTTTACCCATATAAGCTGGGAAATACGACCTTGTTAAGAATAACCGAGAAAAAAGATCTTGGAGTAATTTTTGATTTCAAACTCACATTTTCAAGTCACATTGACTATATTGTTGCAAAGGCCAATGGTATGTTAGGTTTTATAATCAGGAACTCTAAAGACCTTTGTGATCCTTTTTCTCTTAAAGCTTTATATTTTGCCTTTGTAAGGTCTATTTTAGAATATTGTTGCATAATATGGGATCCCTTTTATGCATGTGCTTCTAACAGAATCGAGAAAATTCAGAGACGTTTTACGAGATTTGCAATAAGTCGCTTTAGATGGAGTATTGATATGCCTGAATATAGAGCTAGAAGGTTCCTTCTGGGAATACAATCTTTAGTCATCCGGCGAAAATATTTTGCTATTATGTTTGTGAGAGATATAATTTGCTTTGATATTAATTGTTCTTTTCTACTTTATCAAATTTCTTTCCACATACCTTCTCGTGTTCTAAGGGCTCAAAATGTATTTTATGAACCTTTAACGCGTTGCTTAAGACTGGCAAACTCTGTGTGCCAAGATATAGATTTTAATCTTGGTTTAAGTAGAGATGTGTTTAAAAATTCTTTGCTTTTATATTTTTACAGTATATATTATAACTCTAGAGAATAACTTTAATTGGTATCTAATTGATAAATTCACTTGAGTTATTTAGTGTATTTAAGTAATCAGTAAGAGATATTTATACTCTGTTTGATGAAGATGAATTAAATAAATAAATATAACGACTATTTCGTCCATCTGAAAGTTAGGCATGTGATGAAACCATTTTACGCGTTATTGGAGACTGACGAGATATTCATCACGCCAGCGGCGCCAAAAGTGTTGTCGCATACCAGTAATAAGATCCCATTGCTGTCCTAGGGAACCCTTGAACGTTCGGACTTCCGGATCAACAATGACCTTAATGGCTCTCCAACGATGAAGTGACCCGTTAAGACTTCTAAATTGCAACTTTCACTTGTTGTTGAACAAAGCTGTCTTGAATTGACGCAGGCCTCTACTTCCGTGAAAAAATTACTCAACTCTTCGAATGTAAGCAATGTCTCACCAACTGATTGTTTTAAGTGATACTTCACCCTTTTCACTCTGGCCTCCTAGTAGCAGCCCATGTGCGGTGCGCTTGGCGGGTTGAAGTGCCCAATGATTGATGAGTTAGCAAAGAAGGCACTAACCTTAGCATCAGCCAAGCAGCTTTCAAGCATACTGTGAAGTTCCCTTTCAGCACCGACGAAGTTGGTACTGTTGTCGGAATGTATGTGCTTGCAGTAACCTGAAAGGTGGCAGAAGACAGATCTCCTGCAAATTCAAGGTGCATGGCTCTTGTACCCATGCAGATAAAAACAGCGATGTATCCTTTGACAGACTTAGATCCTTAGATAGATAAGCGGCGTACTTATAAGTGTACGGATCAGCGTAATCTACAGCACTTCTGAGAAAGCAGCGAGTGTATGTCGTACGACTGATAGGAAGGTCGCCCATAATCTGGTGAAACGGTAAGCGGTTGATGCGGGTGCATTTAAGGCTATTGCGGTAAGTCTTGCGTATGAAATTGCGAGCTGCAATGACCCAAAAGCGGCGTTGTAAAATGGTTTGCATGATTTTCGGCCCTGCGTGCAGCGTATAAGAGTGAATATCTTCAATTATAACTTTGGCGAGCGGTGACTTCTTGGGAATTAATAAAGGGTGCTTCATGTTGAGCGAAATATTATCTTTAACCGGCCTCCTTGTAATATATTATTCTCGTCTAAGAATGATTGTAGTCACAAAAGACTGCTGCGTAACTGTTTGTTCAGCTTTCAGCTTCTGATACGACGAAAATCTGGTAAGTAAACTTCAATGCTCAACTGGCTAAGCGATACAGAGACAGTTTTTTCGGCGCGCTTTTCTAAATTAGTCGTATGTGGTAGCGGAGCGTTTTTTTGGTCATTTGTTTTGCGGATTTTTCAGTCAAGGAGGACCTTGCCACCAGATTGTCTTCAGAGATCACATGAGCCAGGAGACAGAAGAATCAGGAAACAGAACTCCCTGAATCTCGGAAACGCGGTTTGCTACGAAAGTCAACCATCGGCTAGGATGGCCTCATGCTAATGTCACAGTTCAGTCCGACCATGCGTAGAGGCGATATAAAGTATTGTGTAGACTTGAAGGTAAGTTCTTTACAAGTTTCGCAGCCAAGTTCGCGGCGCAGAGTTCCAAGCGGGGTATTGTAGTAGATTTTAGCGGAGCCACTTTAGTTCTAGCAGCAAATAAAGCAACTGTAATCGAACCGAGATTGCCGATTCCGAGCCAGCGCTGTAACTTTAGCTTGGACAGATTGGTGAGGTTTGAGCGATGTCGAAACAATTAAGTTACTATTTCAGCCGGTACGGCCTGATTCCAATCAACTCCAGAGCGCCAAATTTCTTGAAACCATATTTTTTACCTTATCGTACATGGTGAGATAAAACCCAGTGGGTCGAATATCAGACTGGCGTCAGACAGATATGCTCTTTTAGACAGAAATGTAGGCGATTTATTCAAATTTACCACGGATGTTATGAAATCGTGCTGAGTATTCCAAATCAGATCCAAGGCTCTAACTTCTTGAGCATCTGCTAAGAAGTGAGATACTTTCTTGGAGGCGTTTGACAAATTCAGGAAGGGATCGACGCAGTTTGTCCACTTTCAAAGCTCGAAACATCCTGAAGACAGCACCTTCGAAATTTCCTTTTGCAGTGCGCGGAGCGTTTCCTTGGTCGATGCCCCCGTGAGCAAATCGTAAATATAAAAATCTGCAAGTATGACTTCAGCAGCGGCGGGGTGTATTGCGGTGATTTCTTTGGCGGTTTATTGCAATGACTTCACTGCTAAATGCGATGCAGAAGCCGATGTTACGCGTAATAAGCGATAGTATTGTAGCGGTTCTAATGGGTCCTCGCGCCATACAACTCTCTGATAATCCGTGTACTCGGCAGATACGCAAACCTGGCCATACATTTTGGTAACTTCGGCGATCATAGCATAGCGGTGTGTTCTAAAACGCAAAAGAACAGCGAAAAGTTCGTGTTGTAGTTGTGGGCCCACCATTAGAGTATCATTGAGCGAATATCCTGAAGATGACATCATTCAGAAGTCAAAAACCACCCTAAGCTTTGTGGTCTAACTTGAATTCTTGAGCACAGGGTGATGCGGCATGCAAAAAGAATTTATTGGATCATCATACGCTGGCTCCATGTGCCCCATTTGAAGAAGCTCTTGAATAAAAGCCTTGTAATCGGAATGCATATTAGGGTTTGCGGTAAACTGCTTTTCCATGCGATAGAAAATGCGTGTGGCAAGAGCTCTACTTCCACCAAGTAGAAAGTGTTTTTTCATAGGCAACTGAACGATGAAACGACCATCAGGTGCACGTCGGTGAGTTGTATCGAAATGTTGCTCGCAAAAAATCTCTTCAGTTGTAAAATGTCTTCGCGGCGGTAACTCTTCCAGCTCCCAAAATCTGCTGACAGCTCGTACAAGTTGAACATCGCAAAGCATACTATGAACGTGCGTATTATTAGTACATGTTTGATGGCGAACTCGGAGTCCTGCACAAAAATGTATCTCGACAATTATGTGTACTGCTTTATAGCGCGCCTGTCCAAAATTCCAAGCCTCAGTATAATTTGCGTCTGAAATCTTGAAGCTACTTATTACTAGAAGCGCTTCACCTTTGAGACAGCTGTGCAAGTAATGTTACTTTTGTCCGTCTGACAAATTTGCATTAGAATATCTTAAAGATTGAAAGGTGTCGTGCAAACTGATCCATTCTGTTGGATCACCAGAAAATGTAGGTAAATTAATTTTTGGTAAGAGAATCGAGCACGCAATTGGAACGCGTGTGTTGCTCTCAACATTAGAACCTCAGAGAGTAAATAAAGCCATGTAAAGCTTCTTGAGAACATGCACATTATCCGTTCGGAGTCGGCATGAAACTAGTAAGTCTAGTTCTCGGTCATTTGTGTATTAAAAATTTAATAAACACGCACAGCACAATTAGATCATAGGAAGTCAAAGATGCAGAATTTTATTCTCTTTCGTCGGGTACCAAACATCAGTGTGTACCTAAAAATTAATTTTTTGTATAAATCCACACTTGCGGTTCCAAATACGCCACTGTGCTTCAGTTGAAAACAACAGGCGTCGTCAGGTTTTCCAACACTTGGTCCTTTCAACGAAGATGTGGACGTCCTGTTCTGCGTTGACCGCCACCGGGTATCGAATCGAATATTTTTTCGTTACCGATCGATTATAATGAGCTTAATCGTGGATATATCGTATTCGGTTTTTACAACTATCGCAAATTTGACCGAAGATCTTACGAAGAATCTTTCTCTCGAAGGCTCCCAAAATATTTTCATCAGAACTGCTTAACGTCGAGGTTTGTGCTACATATAAAAGAACGGGCAAGATTAGTTGCTCATAGAGCGTGAATTTTGTTCGTCCAGAAAGGGCTCAGCTTCTCAATTGCTTAACCCAAAATAACATCTTACCAACAAATTTAACCTTTGTTTAATTCCAATGCTGACATCTTTGGAGTTTATGCTGGATCCCAGGTGGACGAAGTCCTTAACAGCCTTCAACAGTGACGTGATTTCCAAGACGCTGGGACTGTTTGGTTGTTAACAATAAATATTCCGTCTTATCAGCGTTTACTGCAAGACTCATTCGACTCGAATCTTGCGCTTATATGAGAATGCTGTACTGAGTTCGCGCGTTATATGGCCGATGTCGATGTCATCAGCATACGCCAGCATCATTAGGTTAAAAAAGTCGCTCGACCCTCGAACATCGTTTGAGGGTAGGACCCTGTACCCGACTTTCGGGAGCTTATTACCAATGGCGGATCTAGGATTCGCCCAAGGGGGGTCTGAAACTACAGTTTTGTAGCCCGAGGGGGGAGCTGAAACGGCTTTTAGGGCGTTTTTCCCCATAAAAAATATTCTACAAGGGGGAAGATGGGGGGCTATAGCCCTTTCAGCCCGTATGTGGATCCGCCACTGGTTATCACTAGTAATTTTGACTAAAAAGGCAGAATAAAATTTATTTCAGTTGTTTTAACGTGTTTTTTGTTAAAAATTCCCCACAGCATTAGTTCCCCATAGCTGTAATATCCAAGTTAATTCGACGTCTAGAAAATAATGTTGAAGAATGGAATGAATGGTTGTTGAGGAATGGGTTTTCATTGAAAAAAATATTGTTTTCCCATGCGAAAGTTAGTTACAAGCGATTCCCGTTTTTAACCCTTAAGGACCTAAAAACAAATTCTGATCTAGAATCCAAAATTTGAACATGTTTTTATTAATGATGGTCTATTGTACGTATTAAAAAGCTGCACGGGTGTGTTTGCAAGACATTAGTTTGTTTTTGCATGCTCACTCTATTCAACTCTCATCTTTAACAGCATTTAAACACTAACAGCCTTATTCATAATCACATTTTTAGAGGCAGCGTTACTTTTAACGGGCTTTAAACAAGAAAACGTTATTCATAAACATATTTCGTAGTTGTTTAAGAGCTGCGTAACTTAAACGCCGAAATTGGCGTTTAAAGGTTGCGTAAATACAACCATGATTTTTGTTTGTCTTTTCGTTTAACATCAAAGACATGCTCCATATGCGCCCTTTGCAGCATTTTTTATGCGGCGGCCATTGCAAATCCATAGGAATTCTTAATTTTTGTAGAGATTTTCTAAAGTTCAGACACAAACCTTACAAACATAAGCAGAAAATGAAAAAATGTTTATGAATAACAATGTTAGCAAGGTTGCATAGAAGCTGCGTAAAGCCTTAAACAGTGCGTAACTAAACAAACGTTTAAAGGTTGTTTAAGGAAATCTATTGAATAAGGCTGTAACAATATAGAGACCAAGAACAAATGAGCATAAAGCATATCGAAAACAAGACAAACGAGAACTTCTTCAATGCGAGCATATAAAGTAAAATTTAAATGTGTTGATATGCTCGGTGCAAGACACTTAGTACTGGTATATTTTATGCTTATTTTTTAAAATTATTTAACAATGAAATTTAAAATCTAACTTATAAAACGAATATAGAATTAACGAAAAAAAACAACAACTTCCACATAAATAATGTGTGTTGTTATTGTTTTGTGTTTAAAAGGTTTTTTTGCTTCATATCAGATCAAAGAAAAAAACATCAAATGTTGTTATTTCTCTATAACATAGTTGTTTTACTCGGTGTGCTCGTTGTTTTTTGCATTGATTTGATTGTCTCGATTTGATCGTATCGAATATATAAAGCATTTAAAAATAATGCGAAAATACATATCTTGGTGAGAGGCTAACAAATGCTGTAGAGTGAGCACTTTTTTGTAAGAGAATGCTGTATTATGTTTGCTTATATAAGGTGTTTTTTTTAGGGGTTTGTTTTTCGAATAGAGATAAAACACAAGAAAATCGTTTTAATGTCCATCAATTTGGCTTTATTGGAAGGATAATTTTATGCCATTAATGTTTAAATATGATTTCGGGCATGTGGCCACCGCGGCTGGCTCGAATAAAGCCAATTCTACAGGTCCAATTTTCAACCACTTTTTCGAGCATATGGGGCCGTATGTCGGCAATAACGCCACGAATGTTGGCCTCCAAGTCCTCTAACGTTTCTGGTTTGTTGGCGTAGACGAGCGACTTCACATATCCCCAAAGAAAATAATCCAATGGTGTCAAATCACACGATCTTGGTGGCCAATTGACAGGTCCATTCCGCGAAATTATGCGCTCATCGAATGTTTCCTTCAATAAATCGATTGTGACGTGCGCTGTGGGACATGTAGCGCCGTCTTGTTGGAACCACAACTCATCCACATTCATGCCATCCAATTCGGGAACAAAATAGTCGGTTATCATGGCTCTATACCGGTCTCCATTAACGGTAACTGACTCTCCAGCATTATTTCGGAAGAAGTATGGCCCAATGACTCCACCAGCCCATAGAGCACACCAAACAGTCAGTTTTTGTGGATGTAATGGCGTCTCAAGGATCTCATGTGGATTCTCTTCACTCCAAATGCGGCAATTTTGCTTGTTGACGTAGCCATTCAATCAAAAATGAGCCTCATCACTGAACAAAATTTTGCGATGAAAATCAGCATCGAGATCAATCTCATTTTCGGCCCATTTGCAAGCGTTGTTCTTTTGTCAACCTGTTCATGATGAAATGGCAAACCAAACTGAACATAAATGACATTAGAGTTGCCAGATTTGACCACAAAATGCCAGTTTTATCTCTATTCGAAAAACAAACCCCTAAAAAAAACACCCTTTACTTTAAAGAATAAAGTAAATAGAGAACAAGACAATCAAATGCTCGATGCACTTTATTGTATCGAATACATTCATGCAGCTCTTTAGTACGTATTCCATGAAAGTTTCATAATTATATGTTTAAAAATGAGAGAGATATGAATATTTCAACTTTAAGGCTTTTTCCACGATTTTCTTCAACTAAAAGAGAAAACCGTTGGTAGCACTATCTTAAAATTAAAAAAAAATTTTTTAAATTTTGGTTTTCATCCCATTTTCGAACGAGCCCGGTTGATTTTCGAAAAAAAAATTTTTTAAATCCCCAATATATATGCAAATATATATAAATATATTTATACATAAAAATATATATATACATATATTAGAGGCCGTCAAATTGTATGGGGGGGAGTCAAATAATGCCTTTATTAACTTATTTGTTTATATACACTTGTGCTCATACAATTAAGACATGTCGACCGCAATTCATAAATATATGTTTTGAAAAAATTTGGAGTACGTTTTTAAACATTTTTCTTTAACATTTATTTCTCCATTAACAATATACATAATGTAAGCATTTTTTTCTAAAAATAATTAATTTTTCTATAAAATTATTCAGTTTTAGTTTATTTCATCAGCAATGAAAGCAACATATAATTAGGACATCTGAAAAGAATTTAAATTATATCACATGTTTTTGTATAAATTGTGTTTTAATTTTATCAAATGCCACAACGATATTAATATTTAGTTGGGAGCCCTTTTTGGCGAATTACCGCTGCACATCTGTTGCTCATGGAGCATACTAAAGTCCGGCGTTACTCGGGAGTTATCTTGTACCATTCCTGTTGAATAATATCCCACAGTTCAAGCTTATTTTTGGGTTTTCGACCTGAAACCTTTCATTTAATTATAGCCCAAAGGTTTCCTATCGGATTTAGGTCCGGACTTTGGGCTGGCCATTCCAAGACTTGGATATGTTTTGACTCGAGCCAAGATTTCACTGTCCGGGAGCAATGTTTAGGGTCGTTGTCTTGCTAGAATATCCCAGCAAGTGGCAAATTTTCAACGTAGTCTCCGTCCAAATGCTCCGCCAAAATATCCTTATACATTTCACCTGTCATTTTACCACTTATTTGTTGTATTGGACCAACGCCAGATGAGGTGAAACAACCCCAAACCATTACGGAAGAGCCACCGTCTTTTTGGTGTATCTTGGGTCCAATTCTTTCAACGGAGGACGCCTAACATACGGCTTTCCATCGTTTCCGAAGACATTAAATTTAGATTCGTCGCTCCATACAATGAGATCCCAAAATTTTTGCTCTTTAGTAAAGTGTTTCTTTGCGAATTAAAGTCTCCTTCGCAATTTTTTTTTGGATGTATCTGGTTTCCTTCGTGCAACTCGCCCATTTAAACTATTTTCTTTTAATCGTCTTCGAACTGTTTGCGACGATATTTTTACATTATAATCTGCTTCCATCTGAGCACTTAATTCGCTGGAGGTTAAAAAAGGGTTTGATATGCTCAACCTAACCAATTTGCGATCATCAGTTGCTATCGTTTTGCGGGGCTTATTTAGTGGCAAATCATCAAAAGTTTGATGTTTCTCAAAATATTCCAGGGCAATATATACTCTGGTACGCGAAACACTCAAATTTTTAGCTACTTTAGCAACGTTTTCAGAGTTTTGGTAGGAGTTCCAAATCATTTTCCTCTCGCATGGTGTGGAGCTCTTTTTGTTCCCCATTAGGCCAAATCAAATTTTAATATTAGTAAAATTAATACATTAATCATTTTATCTACAATGCAATGAAAAAAAAGTAGAAAGATATATTATTTACCGTTATTAAATCAAATGTCTTAATTACGTGAGCACTTAGATGTTGATTGCTTCGCAATAAAAATAGCACTGATTATGAATAACAACAAATTACTTCAAAATTTTTTTTTTGCATAAACCGTTATAACGGTAATAGTTTATCATGAGCAAGCGAAAGCAAAAAACAAAAGCAGAAAAATATTATAGCAATAATAGTAACGAATTCTTTTTTGTCTTAATTGTATGAGCACAAGTGTATATACTAGGGCGGGTAAAAATTTTTTTACGATGTTGGCCACACCCCAGCGGTGTTACATGGGTCAAGGAATCCATTTTTGACGTAAATTTTTATTTATGAAAACCACCAGAGGGCGTTTTGTCACTATTTATGCATTTTATCGCTTCTTTTTGATAAAATAGTAATAAAAATTATTGTGAAAATTAAAAACAGCCTATACCAAATACATCAAGTGTTTTAAAATAAAGGAGAAATTCTCCTATAGTAGACCTTCTCCTAAAGAGGACTCTTTGAATAACTTTTTTTTCAAAAGTGACTACACCATTGTGATTCGAAGTACTTGTACAAAATAGCTAATGCAATTTCTAATGGTGCGGTTCCGTTGGATTTGTCACACATTAAACCAGGGCCAATTGCACATTCTCGCTGGCTCACCAAATTTACGCAAAATTGTTAATAATAGGTCTGTTTCCGTACAAACTTGAAGAAAAGTTCAAGTCAAGTTTAAGCTGTTCGAGAAATTCTATTATCTGTCGAAATGAGAGAATTTACCGAAAAGTACGGAAACGACTTCTAGCGAATTTCAAGCACAAAAACAGCTGATTGCCTATAAACGTAAGCAGTGCCAAATTTATTTACACTAATTTGCCATTTTCTTGTTCTTCTTGATGCTTGTTCTTAGCGTGCTCGAAAAAATTGTTCAAGCGAAGTTCAAGCGAGTTTCGAGGCTCGAGAGAGTGACATTATGTTTGTTCTTTTTATCTCTCGAGCTAGAAAAATGTGTAAAGAAACACCTTCAAGTAACTTCAAGTAACTTGAAGTGCGTACGGAAACAGATCTTATGTAATTCAACACAATAGGTCTGTTCGCGTACTCAAGGTTTTTAACAATTTGTACAAATTTTACAAATTGTTACAAGAAATCCGTTCGTGTACCCAAAAAACTTGGAAGTGAAGGAGAAAATGAGAGAGTAAGATTTTGTCACTTCGTTCAAGTTTTGAAAAGTTTTTGGTGGCTGATTTTCTATTTGCAAGAAATGAAAAAAAACAAATGTCTAAAACAGGTGATTCTAATGTACAAAAAAAAAACATCAAAAATGACTACATGAAATTTATCTGCAATTCTTTACCAAATTGAATTTTTTAAATGTTGTAGGGGAGCAATGAACATTTGTGGAATTTTCCATTTTATATTTGCCATGCGTAATTTTTTTCGCCGAAAGTCGAACTTTTTTTCGTTTTTTGTTATTTTTCTTTACAACTATTCTGACGGTTTGACGTGCATTGCAAATTTTGACAAATTTTCTGTTCGAGTACTTTTTCAGATTTTTTATTGTCTTGCGAGAGAGAAAAAGTACAGAACAGAAAAAGTACAGAACAGAACAAACAGAACTAATGCATGTTACGCACACTCGGAAAATATCTTGTTAGCAATGTTGTTTGATGATAAAAAAGAGATACATTGCTATAAAAAGAATTTTACACCATCGAAACAACCTGGACGACCCAATGCAACTTAGAGTTTATCAAAGGCCTATTGTAAACTTCAATTGCACAGATGATATGAATATGATTGACTCGAATGACGGCATCAATTTATTCGAACCACCGTATACGCAAAGCATTCCGTATGATCATTTGCAAAAATATTTGGAATACAACAATCCACCGCTGCCTGATCCAAAAATTCCGTTACACATGCAAGGAACGAAACCGTTTCTAAACGAGTTTAGAAGAGAATCGAGATATGATGGCGACATTAGAGAGCCGTAAGAAATTACCCAGAGTTGAAAGCAAGAGCACAAACTCAAAAAAAAAAAAAAAAAATATTCAGGAGAGGCAAAAAACTGTTCAAGCTCTATATAAAAAACTGAAACAAAACAATGTTTACCTCGAAAAGCGATTGAGTTCTGCACTAAAAATATAAAGTTGTGACCCTTTTATATTTAGTGTTTGAAATGTTTTTCTCTACTAAAAAATTAAATTTTTTATTCAAAAAATTATATTAGCATACAAGATAGGCTCTTTTAATTGCAACAATTTAGAATATTCTAAGTAAAACTTACAATTACAAATTCAAAATTAAGAATTCAAAATTAAAAATTTAAAACTTAAAATTTACAATTAACAATTTAAAATTTAAAAGTTTATAAAGGGTGTTTTTTTTAGAGGTATAGAACTTCGAATTGAAATAAAACACAAGAAAATCGTTTTAATGTCCATCAATTTGGCTTTATTGGAAGGATAATTTTATGCCATTAATGTTTAAATATGATTTCGGGCATGTGGCCGCCGGGGCTGGCTCGAATAAAGCCAATTCTACAGGTCCAATTTTCAACCACTTTTTCGAGCATATGGGGCCGTATGTCGGCAATAACGCCACGAATGTTGGCCTCCAAGTCCTCTAACGTTTCTGGTTTGTTGGCGTAGACGAGCGACTTCACATATCCCCAAAGAAAATAATCCAATGGTGTCAAATCACACGATCTTGGTGGCCAATTGACAGGTCCATTCCGCGAAATTATGCGCTCATCGAATGTTTCCTTCAATAAATCGATTGTGACGTGCGCTGTGGGACATGTAGCGCCGTCTTGTTGGAACCACAACTCATCCACATTCATGCCATCCAATTCGGGAATAAAATAGTCGGTTATCATGGCTCTATACCGGTCTCCATTAACGGTAACTGACTCTCCAGCATTATTTCGGAAGAAGTATGGCCCAATGACTCCACCAGCCCATAGAGCACACCAAACAGTCAGTTTTTGTGGATGTAATGGCGTCTCAAGGATCTCATGTGAATTCTCTTCACTCCAAATGCGGCAATTTTGCTTGTTGACGTAGCCATTCAACCAAAAACGAGCCTCATCACTGCACAAAATTTTGCGATGAAAATCAGCATCGAGATCAATCTCATTTTCGGCCCATACACCAAAATCACGACGCATTGCATGGTCTCGCGGCTTTAATTCTTGCACAAGCTGGATTTTGTAAGGTCGCAAGCCAAGATCTTTCTTCCATAAAGTTGATGGACAAAGCTCCAATTGCTGTGCACGGTGGCGCATCGATTCATTCGGGTCCTCTTCAACATTTTGCTCTACAGCGGCAATTGTTTCTTCGGTGCGCACTGTTCGACGTCTCTGCGGATGCGTATTATCACATAGAGTTAACGTAGTGCGAAAACGACCCATGGTTAACCGAAATAATTGCTCTGATGGACGATTATGTCGACCATAAAATGGACGGAGCTTGCGGTAAACTTCGCGAACTGAACCATTATTTTCGAAATAAATTTAAACGATTTGCAAGCGTTGTTCTTTTGTCAACCTGTTCATGATGAAATGGCAAACCAAACTGAACATAAATGACATTAGAGTTGCCAGATTTGACCACAAAATGCCAGTTTTATCTCTATTCGAAAAACAAACCCCTAAAAAAAACACCCGTTATAATTTTAAAATCTAAAGAATTTAAAAAAATTAAAAATTTAACAATTTAAAAATTGGAATTACAACCTTTTAGAAGGATATAAAAATATACAAATTTTTAATGGTTATAACCATTGGAGAGAAAAAGAAAAAAATTATTTTAACTTAAACAGAAGAATAGAAAAAGTAAAGCATTTGAAGAACGTAGTTAAAGAAATAGATGAAAAAGGAATTTAAGAGAAATAGTCAAGAATTAAGTGCTTAAAATTTGTTTTGTTGGTAACGCGTTTCAAATTATTTGGCAGTGAATTCCAAAGTCTTATTGCGTTAATGAAAAAAAGACGACTAGATTCATTGTATCTGAACTGTGGAACAAGGAAGAAAACATTTCTGGTTAATCTGCAAAATGTGAGTTTTTCAAACAGGTAGCTGGGGCTTTTCGAAGTGATAAGTCTGTGCATGAAAATGCAGTTTCTTGCATTGAGAAAACTTATGATATTGCAACCAAGGATGCGCTTATTATAAGCTGATATAATATAAGCCACTAATAGTTTATGAGCTGACCTTGAGTCTAGTTTGCTATATACGACATCGAAGTAAGTTATTATTGGCACAATTAATTGTATAACCAGTTTTCGTCTTGTTTCAGTGGGAACAATTGACGCAGTTTTTCTTAGATTTCTTAAGGAATAATAAACTTTACTAACTACACTGTTCATGTGGTCTACACACGTAAGCGTAGAGTTCATGACAAATCCAAGATTGACTACTTTTTTAACAAACCCAAGTCTGGTTCCACTTAGGAAAATAGAAGGCAGATCATTAAATGGGTACCTTGATTTCACTACAGGTAAGACGTACGACTTTTGAGGATTTAACCTTAGCTGATTTTCACTGGCCCATCTGCTGATTTCATTCAGGTCTTCGTTAACTCTGACACATAGATCCTCAATAAGGCATGTGGGTCGGGACAAATAGAGCTGCAGGTCATCTGCATATCAATGCATTGTGACATTATGACATAGAGAAAAAATATCGTTAAGGAACATAGTAAACAAGAGTGGACCCAGTACTGATCCTTGGGGTACCCCACTAACAATAGACCGAAAACCCGAGTAACTATTTCCCACCCGATTCTTAAATGTTCACAACCCACGTTACTTATGATAAGGTTAGTAGTGAGGATGTAATCAAAAAGAGACTCACCCCGTTTGTTGGTACCTGAGCTTCCCCAGATCTCATGGTGGGCGTTAGCATCGCACCCGATGATCAGGTCCTTGTTCTCAGCCGCCGCTTTGGAGACCAGGTCTTTTATAACGTCTTCTGGGAGGACTTCGTGGTCGTGGGTCAAGTATGCCGATACAAGCCACAAGCTGTTATGGCCCGTCTCAACACTTATGGCCACAGTGTCCTTGTTGCTGAAATTAGAGAGAGTAAAAACACTCAGATTATTTTTAATTAGAATACACGCCCTCGGTTTACCTTGCGCTTTGGTGTAAATCAGCGTGTATGAAGGGGTCCTGAGTCCGCATACTAGGCCGCAGACTACCCACGGCTCCTGGATCAGGACAATATCTTCTCCGCCCTTGGTAAGACGGAGAGTGAGACTGGCGGACGCAGCCTTTGAGTGGTGGAGGTTAATCTGTACTACTCTCAGCATTAGCGCTGCTAGTAGTGGGACTAACCTCCACGACAGTAATGTCGGACTCATCGTCCGATCTGAGGATGTCATCCTCTAATGAGGATAACCGGAGAGATCGTGCTAGCTCTGTATCCTTCTACCGCCCACTTTAAGGAAGATTTCTGCTCCACGGTACGCTGGTTTTCCGGTATGTGCAAAACGTGGTCCCGTACTCTTAGCGCTGCTTTCCGTTCAGCTTTGTCTGTCCTCTTCGTGGGTGGCACACTTTTAGCCGCGGCAGACTTTCTACTTCCACTGGAGCCCGGCTTGGTGGCCAGAGCAGCAGTTTCCGTCGCAGGTTTTTGTGTCGGAGCGTTTAAAGACCGCATGTCTGTAGGGCGTTTGCCCAATTGAGCGTTTAAAGACCGCGTGTCTGATGCAGCTGGAGGCTGCATCTCGTTGACATTTTGAGACTGCCCGTCTTGTGTTTTTGTTTTGTTTGGTGTGCTCATCTGGGTTTTTCGACCACTCCCTCCTCGTTAGGCGAAGAGAGTTAAAATGACAGGCCCTGATACCCATCCTCGAGCGGAATCGGAACCGCATTCAAAAGCAATGCAGCCTTCGCGTGGAGCCCCGATCCAGCCCGAGACTCGGTTCAGGGTCTGCCCTTACAGTGGTCAGTAAATAGTGGGGAAAAGATGTCCACCGCGCCCTAAACCCAATGCCGCGGTAAGGCCACAGTTACTCCCTGAGGCGGCCAGGTATCAGAGAGGTTCCGTAAAAATACAGGCAGCTTTATACTCCCTGCCTGCAAACTATCCAGTGGGCACGGAAACGCATAACACCCTGGATTAGGGAGTAGGTCGGATAGCTCTTTGTTCATTGCTCTTCAACAGCCTGTATGACATGAGTGACCCTACCAGGAACCGAAGCTCCAGTCATTATAGCCCGTTGAGTCTTTGCAACCTAAGCCCCTACACCACAACAAAGTGGCTATCCAGCGCAGAGGCAAAACATTCATAGCCTGGCCATTTACTGTATATTGATCCTATACCAGGTGACCAACAAAGTGAGCGGTCGAAAAATCGACCATTGGCCGGAAACGATATATATTATACTCATATGATATACTCATCTTTCGATCGAACAGATGGTGCCGTACTTTGGCAGACATTCATGTAAAATGTTTATTCGTGCCAAATCAATACGGTTTGGTTTCAAGTTTTGGGTTTGTGTTCCAGCGATGGTTATCTCTATTCGGCAAATCCATATAGTGGAGCGTCAGTCGCACACGACAAAATAATCGGACTTGGTGCATAAGTTGTGTTGGAGCTACTTCATAATCTACAATACCCCCCCCCCCCTATATGGAGGGTGGGTTATCACTCGTTAAAAAAAATTAATAAAAATAAAAACCTTACAGAGGCTAACAAGTGTTCAAACATCCCCAAAATATTGCCTCATTGCCCTTAATCTTGCTCCCTTTCTCTTATTGAATTTAAGTTTAATTCAAGTTAAATTAAGGATACCTTGCTTAGGTTAGGTTAGGTTAGGTTGACGTGGCTGTCTCCTATGAAACACACTTAGGCCAGTTTGGCCCGTTGTGATACCAGGGGTTAATTATTTCCACTCTATCTGAACCAGTTGGAGCTATTTATGAAGCTTTGTATTCGATAGACCGAAGTTTTTGAGAGTTCGTCTAGGTCACTGTAGAACCAGTTACCTAGGAAGAGATGATGCTTACTGGCCAGCGCTGGGCATGTGCAGAGAAGGTGTGTTGTGGATTCAACCTCCTCCTCATCTCTGCAACTTCTGCAGAAGTCGTTATGGGGAATATTCAGTCTTCGGGCATGGTTTCCAATCAGGCAGTGTCCTGTTAGAACGCCTATTATGATATTTATTTGGTCCCTTCTAAGGGATATTAGTTCTTTTGAGCGTCTTAAGTTCAGTGTTGGCCAAACTTGACGCGTTATACTGCATGTACTACCCGTTGACCACCTGATGTTGGTGTTTTCAAGGGATAGCTCATTTATCAGTAGTTTACATGTTGCGAGAGGTATTCCAATTCGTTCCTTATATGTCGATAGGGGTTTGATGGTACCGTTTCTAGCGAGTTCGTCTGCTTTGCAGTTACCTTGGAAGTCTCTATGTCCGGGGATCCAGCATAGGAATATATTGAGCTGCTCTGCCATCTCATTTAGAGATCTGCGGCAACTTAGGACTGTTTTTGATGTTATTTCAAAAGATTCCAGGGCTTTCAAAGTGGCTTGACTATCAGATAGAATTCAAATATCTTTTGCTAATATTTCGTTCATTTGAAGCCAAGTAACTGCATCATGTATGGCAGTGACTTCCGCTTGGAAGACACTGCAGTGGTCGGGGAGCCTTAAGGCATGGTTAATGTTTAGGGATTCAGAGTAGACTCCTCCCCCTACTTTGCCATCTAGTTTTGATCCATCAGTGTAGATTCTAGTGGCATTGTTTGGTGGAGGGCTTCCAATATCCCATTCGTATCTGGAGGGGATTGATACATCAAACTTTTTGTGGAATAAAAGTTTTTGAGTGATGTAGTCTATATTCTTGGGTATTTGAGGAGTGAGTTTCCTGGTGTCAGAGTGTCCTATTGTGCCCTCTTTCCATTGGGAAGTGGCTTCTAAACGGATTGCTGTGTTTGCAGCTATCCGTTTTGTTAGGATATCTAGTGGAGTTAGATGGAGCAAAGTATCGAGTGCGTCAGTAGGAGTGGTTCTCAGCGCTCCACTGATGCACAGCTCTGCTGACCGTTGAACTTTGCGAAGTATACTGAGGTGTGTTTGTTTGCTTAGTGTTGGCCACCAGACTATAGCACCGTATAACAATATTGGCCTAATAACAGCTGTATCAAGCCAGTGAGTTACCCTAGGTTGTAATCCCCATTTGCTACCCACTGCTTTTTTACATGTGTATAGGGCTATATTGGCTTTTTTGGCTCTCTCGAGCAGGTTGGGTTTCCAATTTAGTTTCCTATCTAAAATGAGACCCAGGTATTTTGCTTGTTCTGAGAAGTTTAGTCTTGTATTTCCCAGTTTTGGAGGACTAATAGTGGGCAAGTTGTGTTGTCTGGTAAAGATCACTAACTCGGTTTTATCGGGGTTAACGCAAAGTCCACAGCCGGTAACCCAGTTTACGAGAGTGTTAAGACAATTTTGCATAATATCTCGGAGGGTGGACACATATTTACCTGAGGTGACGATAGCAACATCGTCGGCGTAGGCTATCACCCTGCACCCCTCTTGTTCTAGTTTACCCAATAGTTCATTCACCGCTAGTTTCCAGAGTAGAGGCGAGAGAACTCCTCCCTGAGGTGTTCCCCTTGGTACAGATCTTAGCGTGGATGCTGATGCTCTGAGACTCGCGCTTATAATCCTGCCTACTAGCATTTGATTTAGAAGTGCTATCAGTGCAGAATCCACCCCAAGCTCCGTCAGCGCATTTGTGATAGCCTCCGCCTTGACGTTGTTAAAGGCACCCTCTATGTCAATGAAGGCTATCATTGTATATTCCTTCTGATGAAGGGACTTTTCAATGATAGATACTATGGAGTGGAGAGCCGTTTCCACAGATTTGCCTTTGGTGTAGGCGTGTTGTGCTGGTGAGATAGGATTTACTTCTATTTTTTGTCTCAAGTAGATGTCTATTAGTCTCTCGAGAGTTTTAAGAAGAAAAGATGAGAGACTGATTGGTCGAAGGTCTTTTGGGTTTACGTGCGAGCTTCTTCCTGCCTTAGGTATAAAGACTACCTTCCCTTCACGTGTCGCCATTGTTTTGGGATGTGATTTAGGTCAAGACAGCTTTGATAGATTATCATAAGCCATTTTCTTATGATGTCGTAAGTTTTTTGAATTTCAATTGGGGCTATGCCGTCAAGTCCTGGAGACTTAAACGGTTTGAAGCTTTCTATGGCCCATTTTAGCTTCGATTGTGTAATTATTTGTAGAGAGTTGTCAACGGATGGAAAATGCACCTCTTGTGTTGGAGCATTCCCTATCTTTGAACAGCCCGGGAAGTGAGTTTCTACCAAAATATTAAGAGATTATTTACTGTTGGTGGTCCAGGTTCCGTCTTCTTTTTTCATGAAGCTTGGGTTAGGTGGACTAACCCAAGGATTGTCGTTGAGCTTTGCGTAATTCTTTTTTATACTCTTTTAGAGCCATTTTGTAGATTGTCCACGCATCTGTGGATCTAGTGGCTTTTGCCTTATTGAAGAGTTTTCTGCTCTTCATTCGGAGCTCTTCTAGTTTAGTGCCCCAACAAGGTGGCTTTTTCTTTCCTTTTGGTGTTTTGAGCGGGCACGCAGTGTCAAGAGCTTTATTCATTGACGCAGTGAGTTTGTCTACTAAGTCATCTAAGGAGTTTTTACAAGTGGGGAGACAAGATGGTCTGTTAGGAAGTTCTGTCATTAGTGTTTCTGTATAGAGATCCCAGTTGACTTGCTTGAGATTACGATAACTACGTGATCTCGGGGCAAAGTCATCTATGTCAAAAAGAATATATCTATGGTCAGAGAAGGAGTGTTCTTTTGAAACTCTCCAACTCTTTATTCTATTAGATATATTGTCGGAGGCAAGAGTAATATCTAAAACTTCCTGCCTATTGCTAATAATAAATGTAGGTTCACAACCCACGTTACTTATGATAAGGTTAGTAGTGAGGATGTAATCAAAAAGAGACTCACCCCGTTTGTTGGTACCTGAGCTTCCCCAGATCTCATGGTGGGCGTTAGCATCGCACCCGATGATCAGGTCCTTGTTCTCAGCCGCCGCTTTGGAGACCAGATCTTTTATGACGTCTTCTGGGAGGACTTCGTGGTCGTGGGCCAAGTATGCCGATACAAGCCACAAGCCACAAGCTGTTATGGCCCGTCTCGACACTTATGGCCACAGTGTCCTTGTTGCTGAAATTAGAGAGAGTAAAAACACTCAGATTATTTTTAATTAGAATACACGCCCTCGGTTTACCTTGCGCTTTGGTGTAAATCAGCGTGTATGAAGGGGTCCTGAGTCCGCATACTAGGCCGCAGACTACCCACGGCTCCTGGATCAGGACAATATCTTCTCCGCCCTTGGTAAGACGGAGAGTGAGACTGGCGGACGCAGCCTTTGAGTGGTGGAGGTTAATCTGTACTACTCTCAGCATTAGCGCTGCTAGTAGTGGGACTAACCTCCACGACAGTAATGTCGGACTCATCGTCCGATCTGAGGATGTCATCCTCTAATGAGGATAACCGGAGAGATCGTGCTAGCTCTGTATCAGAGCTAGCCTCATCTGGTGCAGGAGTGCAGGATTGAAGAGATGAGGCGTTCTTAATTGAACTGGAAGCCTGCTCTTCCTCCAATAACGCCTCATCTTTTTTGAAGACCCTCATTTCTATGGAGGTGAAACCATAGTCTACCACGTAACTTTTGGATGACAAGAAAGCCAGGGACTCCTGATTGATGACAAATGTTGCCGATCTGAAGTCCCCTTTTGGCTCTTCCACCTTTGTCACCTTCCAGTTACCTGTAGGCAGATCATGGTTTCCCAACCGAATTAGCTCCAGGATTGTTTGAGGGTCAGAAGGTTCGGCAGGGATCCGGGAACGCGCTCTTGGCCGGTTAGGGATCTGATCCCTTCCAGCAACCTCGAGTTTAGCGCCCGGCCATACCTCCCCTATCCTGGAGATCGCGATCTTGTAGAGGTCGACTGACCTCTGGTCGGCGCAAGCGATCAGCTTCACGTGTCTCTGATGCCATCCACTGTCGCGACAAGAAGGGCCTTTGCCCGGAAATTCCTGCATAATTGGAATGAAGATAGTAGCCATTTTGAATACTACCTTCCTCCATCTTTCAGGCGAAATGCTGCCGTCCGGATCGCTTTTGTCGATGACCGCAATGGTTATATGCCCAGCTAAGACATCGCTGAAAAGCTTTGGAGTGGTTGTGTTACCACAAACTTTTTAGCCATCGGCTGAGAGACCTCCTCAAGAGATCTCTGTCGCTTTGCAGGCGTTGGTTTTGGAGGAGCCTTGGCTTCTCCTATGATGCCTACCGCCCACTTCAAGAAAGATTTCTGCTCCACGGTACGCTGGTTTTCCGGTATGTGCAAAACGTGGTCCCGTACTCTTAGCGCTGCTTTCCGTGCAGCTTTGTCTGTCCTCTTCGTGGGTGGCACACTTTTAGCCGCGGCAGACTTGCTACTTCCACTGGAGCCCGGCTTGGTGGCCAGAGCAGCAGTTTCCGTCGCAGGTTTTTGTGTCGGAGCGTTTAAAGACCGCATGTCTGTAGGGCGTTTGCCCAATTGAGCGTTTAAAGACCGCGTGTCTGATGCAGCTGGAGGCTGCATCTCGTTGGCATTTTGAGACTGCCCGTCTTGTGTTTTTGTTTTGTTTGGTGTGCTCATCTGGGTTTTTCGACCACTCCCTCCTCGTTAGGCGAAAAGAGTTAAAATGACAGGCCCTGATACCCATCCTCGAGCGGAATCGGAACCGCATTCAAAAGCAATGCAGCCTTCGCGTGGAGCCCCGATCCAGCCCGAGACTCGGTTCAGTGGTCAGTAAATAGTGGGGAAAAGATGTCCACCACGCCGTAACCTCAATGCCGCGGTAAGGCCACAGTTACTCCCTGAGGCGGCCAGGTATCAGAGAGGCTCCGTAAAAATACAGGCAGTTTTATACTCCCTGCCTGCAAACTATCCAATGGGCACGGAAACGCATAACACCCTGGATTAGGGAGTAGGTCGGATAGCTCTTTGTTCATTGCTCTTCAACAGCCTGTATGACATGGGTGACCCTACCAGGAACCGAAGCTCCAGTCATCATAGCCCGTTTAGTCTTTGCAACCTAAGCCCCTAGACCACAACAAGGTGGCTATCCAGCGCAGAGGCAAAACATTCATAGCCTGGCCATTTACTGTATATTGATCCTATACCAGGTGACCAACAAAGTGAGCGGTCGAAAAATCGACCATTGGCCGGAAACGATATATATTATACTCATATGATATACTCATCTTTCGATCGAACAGATGGTGCCGTACTTTGGCAGACATTCATGTAAAATGTTTATTCGTGCCAAATCAATACGGTTTGGTTTCAAGTTTTGGTGTTTGTGTTCCAGCGATGGTTATCTCTATTCGGCAAATCCATATAGTGGAGCGTCAGTCGCACACGACAAAATAATCGGACTTGGTGCATAAGTTGTGTTGGAGCTACTTCATAATCTACAATACCCCCTCCCCCCTATATGGAGGGTGGGTTATCACTCGTTAAAAAAAAAAATTAATAAAAATAAAAACCTTACAGAGGCTAACAAGTCTTCAAACATCCCCAAAATATTGCCTCATTGCCCTTAATCTTGCTCCCTTTCTCTTATTGAATTTAAGTTTAATTCAAGTTAAATTAAGGATACCTTGCTTAGGTTAGGTTAGGTTAGGTTGACGTGGCTGTCTCCTATGAAACACACTTAGGCCAGTTTGGCCCGTTGTGATACCAGGGGTTAATTATTTCCACTCTATCTGAACCAGTTGGAGCTATTTATGAAGCTTTGTATTCGATAGACCGAAGTTTTTGAGAGTTCGTCTAGGTCACTGTAGAACCAGTTACCTAGGAAGAGATGATGCTTACTGGCCAGCGCTGGGCATGTGCAGAGAAGGTGTGTTGTGGATTCAACCTCCTCCTCATCTCTGCAACTTCTGCAGAAGTCGTTATGGGGAATATTCAGTCTTCGGGCATGGTTTCCAATCAGGCAGTGTCCTGTTAGAACGCCTATTATGATATTTATTTGGTCCCTTCTAAGGGATATTAGTTCTTTTGAGCGTCTTAAGTTCAGTGTTGGCCAAACTTGACGCGTTATACTGCATGTACTACCCGTTGACCACCTGATGTTGGTGTTTTCAAGGGATAGCTCATTTATCAGTAGTTTACATGTTGCGAGAGGTATTCCAATTCGTTCCTTATATGTCGATAGGGGTTTGATGGTACCGTTTCTAGCGAGTTCGTCTGCTTTGCAGTTACCTTGGAAGTCTCTATGTCCGGGGATCCAGCATAGGAATATATTGAGCTGCTCTGCCATCTCATTTAGAGATCTGCGGCAACTTAGGACTGTTTTTGATGTTATTTCAAAAGATTCCAGGGCTTTCAAAGTGGCTTGACTATCAGATAGAATTCAAATATCTTTTGCAAATATTTCGTTCATTTGAAGCCAAGTAACTGCATCATGTATGGCAGTGACTTCCGCTTGGAAGACACTGCAGTGGTCGGGGAGCCTTAAGGCATGGTTAATGTTTAGGGATTCAGAGTAGACTCCTCCCCCTACTTTGCCATCTAGTTTTGATCCATCAGTGTAGATTCTAGTGGCATTGTTTGGTGGAGGGCTTCCAATATCCCATTCGTATCTGGAGGGGATTGATACATCAAACTTTTTGTGGAATAAAAGTTTTTGAGTGATGTAGTCTATATTCTTGGGTATTTGAGGAGTGAGTTTCCTGGTGTCAGAGTGTCCTATTGTGCCCTCTTTCCATTGGGAAGTGGCTTCTAAACGGATTGCTGTGTTTGCAGCTATCCGTTTTGTTAGGATATCTAGTGGAGTTAGATGGAGCAAAGTATCGAGTGCGTCAGTAGGAGTGGTTCTCAGCGCTCCACTGATGCACAGCTCTGCTGACCGTTGAACTTTGCGAAGTATACTGAGGTGTGTTTGTTTGCTTAGTGTTGGCCACCAGACTATAGCACCGTATAACAATATTGGCCTAATAACAGCTGTATCAAGCCAGTGAGTTACCCTAGGTTGTAATCCCCATTTGCTACCCACTGCTTTTTTACATGTGTATAGGGCTATATTGGCTTTTTTGGCTCTCTCGAGCAGGTTGGGTTTCCAATTTAGTTTCCTATCTAAAATGAGACCCAGGTATTTTGCTTGTTCTGAGAAGTTTAGTCTTGTATTTCCCAGTTTTGGAGGACTAATAGTGGGCAAGTTGTGTTGTCTGGTAAAGATCACTAACTCGGTTTTATCGGGGTTAACGCAAAGTCCACAGCCGGTAACCCAGTTTACGAGAGTGTTAAGACAATTTTGCATAATATCTCGGAGGGTGGACACATATTTACCTGAGGTGACGATAGCAACATCGTCGGCGTAGGCTATCACCCTGCACCCCTCTTGTTCTAGTTTACCCAATAGTTCATTCACCGCTAGTTTCCAGAGTAGAGGCGAGAGAACTCCTCCCTGAGGTGTTCCCCTTGGTACAGATCTTAGCGTGGATGCTGATGCTCTGAGACTCGCGCTTATAATCCTGCCTACTAGCATTTGATTTAGAAGTGCTATCAGTGCAGAATCCACCCCAAGCTCCGTCAGCGCATTTGTGATAGCCTCCGCCTTGACGTTGTTAAAGGCACCCTCTATGTCAATGAAGGCTATCATTGTATATTCCTTCTGATGAAGGGACTTTTCAATGATAGATACTATGGAGTGGAGAGCCGTTTCCACAGATTTGCCTTTGGTGTAGGCGTGTTGTGCTGGTGAGATAGGATTTACTTCTATTTTTTGTCTCAAGTAGATGTCTATTAGTCTCTCGAGAGTTTTAAGAAGAAAAGATGAGAGACTGATTGGTCGAAGGTCTTTTGGGTTTACGTGCGAGCTTCTTCCTGCCTTAGGTATAAAGACTACCTTCCCTTCACGTGTCGCCATTGTTTTGGGATGTGATTTAGGTCAAGACAGCTTTGATAGATTATCATAAGCCATTTTCTTATGATGTCGTAAGTTTTTTGAATTTCAATTGGGGCTATGCCGTCAAGTCCTGGAGACTTAAACGGTTTGAAGCTTTCTATGGCCCATTTTAGCTTCGATTGTGTAATTATTTGTAGAGAGTTGTCAACGGATGGAAAATGCACCTCTTGTGTTGGAGCATTCCCTATCTTTGAACAGCCCGGGAAGTGAGTTTCTACCAAAATATTAAGAGATTATTTACTGTTGGTGGTCCAGGTTCCGTCTTCTTTTTTCATGAAGCTTGGGTTAGGTGGACTAACCCAAGGATTGTCGTTGAGCTTTGCGTAATTCTTTTTTATACTCTTTTAGAGCCATTTTGTAGATTGTCCACGCATCTGTGGATCTAGTGGCTTTTGCCTTATTGAAGAGTTTTCTGCTCTTCATTCGGAGCTCTTCTAGTTTAGTGCCCCAACAAGGTGGCTTTTTCTTTCCTTTTGGTGTTTTGAGCGGGCACGCAGTGTCAAGAGCTTTATTCATTGACGCAGTGAGTTTGTCTACTAAGTCATCTAAGGAGTTTTTACAAGTGGGGAGACAAGATGGTCTGTTAGGAAGTTCTGTCATTAGTGTTTCTGTATAGAGATCCCAGTTGACTTGCTTGAGATTACGATAACTACGTGATCTCGGGGCAAAGTCATCTATGTCAAAAAGAATATATCTATGGTCAGAGAAGGAGTGTTCTTTTGAAACTCTCCAACTCTTTATTCTATTAGATATATTGTCGGAGGCAAGAGTAATATCTAAAACTTCCTGCCTATTGCTAATAATAAATGTAGGTTCACAACCCACGTTACTTATGATAAGGTTAGTAGTGAGGATGTAATCAAAAAGAGACTCACCCCGTTTGTTGGTACCTGAGCTTCCCCAGATCTCATGGTGGGCGTTAGCATCGCACCCGATGATCAGGTCCTTGTTCTCAGCCGCCGCTTTGGAGACCAGATCTTTTATGACGTCTTCTGGGAGGACTTCGTGGTCGTGGGCCAAGTATGCCGATACAAGCCACAAGCCACAAGCTGTTATGGCCCGTCTCGACACTTATGGCCACAGTGTCCTTGTTGCTGAAATTAGAGAGAGTAAAAACACTCAGATTATTTTTAATTAGAATACACGCCCTCGGTTTACCTTGCGCTTTGGTGTAAATCAGCGTGTATGAAGGGGTCCTGAGTCCGCATACTAGGCCGCAGACTACCCACGGCTCCTGGATCAGGACAATATCTTCTCCGCCCTTGGTAAGACGGAGAGTGAGACTGGCGGACGCAGCCTTTGAGTGGTGGAGGTTAATCTGTACTACTCTCAGCATTAGCGCTGCTAGTAGTGGGACTAACCTCCACGACAGTAATGTCGGACTCATCGTCCGATCTGAGGATGTCATCCTCTAATGAGGATAACCGGAGAGATCGTGCTAGCTCTGTATCAGAGCTAGCCTCATCTGGTGCAGGAGTGCAGGATTGAAGAGATGAGGCGTTCTTAATTGAACTGGAAGCCTGCTCTTCCTCCAATAACGCCTCATCTTTTTTGAAGACCCTCATTTCTATGGAGGTGAAACCATAGTCTACCACGTAACTTTTGGATGACAAGAAAGCCAGGGACTCCTGATTGATGACAAATGTTGCCGATCTGAAGTCCCCTTTTGGCTCTTCCACCTTTGTCACCTTCCAGTTACCTGTAGGCAGATCATGGTTTCCCAACCGAATTAGCTCCAGGATTGTTTGAGGGTCAGAAGGTTCGGCAGGGATCCGGGAACGCGCTCTTGGCCGGTTAGGGATCTGATCCCTTCCAGCAACCTCGAGTTTAGCGCCCGGCCATACCTCCCCTATCCTGGAGATCGCGATCTTGTAGAGGTCGACTGACCTCTGGTCGGCGCAAGCGATCAGCTTCACGTGTCTCTGATGCCATCCACTGTCGCGACAAGAAGGGCCTTTGCCCGGAAATTCCTGCATAATTGGAATGAAGATAGTAGCCATTTTGAATACTACCTTCCTCCATCTTTCAGGCGAAATGCTGCCGTCCGGATCGCTTTTGTCGATGACCGCAATGGTTATATGCCCAGCTAAGACATCGCTGAAAAGCTTTGGAGTGGTTGTGTTACCACAAACTTTTTAGCCATCGGCTGAGAGACCTCCTCAAGAGATCTCTGTCGCTTTGCAGGCGTTGGTTTTGGAGGAGCCTTGGCTTCTCCTATGATGCCTACCGCCCACTTCAAGAAAGATTTCTGCTCCACGGTACGCTGGTTTTCCGGTATGTGCAAAACGTGGTCCCGTACTCTTAGCGCTGCTTTCCGTGCAGCTTTGTCTGTCCTCTTCGTGGGTGGCACACTTTTAGCCGCGGCAGACTTGCTACTTCCACTGGAGCCCGGCTTGGTGGCCAGAGCAGCAGTTTCCGTCGCAGGTTTTTGTGTCGGAGCGTTTAAAGACCGCATGTCTGTAGGGCGTTTGCCCAATTGAGCGTTTAAAGACCGCGTGTCTGATGCAGCTGGAGGCTGCATCTCGTTGGCATTTTGAGACTGCCCGTCTTGTGTTTTTGTTTTGTTTGGTGTGCTCATCTGGGTTTTTCGACCACTCCCTCCTCGTTAGGCGAAAAGAGTTAAAATGACAGGCCCTGATACCCATCCTCGAGCGGAATCGGAACCGCATTCAAAAGCAATGCAGCCTTCGCGTGGAGCCCCGATCCAGCCCGAGACTCGGTTCAGTGGTCAGTAAATAGTGGGGAAAAGATGTCCACCACGCCGTAACCTCAATGCCGCGGTAAGGCCACAGTTACTCCCTGAGGCGGCCAGGTATCAGAGAGGCTCCGTAAAAATACAGGCAGTTTTATACTCCCTGCCTGCAAACTATCCAATGGGCACGGAAACGCATAACACCCTGGATTAGGGAGTAGGTCGGATAGCTCTTTGTTCATTGCTCTTCAACAGCCTGTATGACATGGGTGACCCTACCAGGAACCGAAGCTCCAGTCATCATAGCCCGTTTAGTCTTTGCAACCTAAGCCCCTAGACCACAACAAGGTGGCTATCCAGCGCAGAGGCAAAACATTCATAGCCTGGCCATTTACTGTATATTGATCCTATACCAGGTGACCAACAAAGTGAGCGGTCGAAAAATCGACCATTGGCCGGAAACGATATATATTATACTCATATGATATACTCATCTTTCGATCGAACAGATGGTGCCGTACTTTGGCAGACATTCATGTAAAATGTTTATTCGTGCCAAATCAATACGGTTTGGTTTCAAGTTTTGGTGTTTGTGTTCCAGCGATGGTTATCTCTATTCGGCAAATCCATATAGTGGAGCGTCAGTCGCACACGACAAAATAATCGGACTTGGTGCATAAGTTGTGTTGGAGCTACTTCATAATCTACAATACCCCCTCCCCCCTATATGGAGGGTGGGTTATCACTCGTTAAAAAAAAAAATTAATAAAAATAAAAACCTTACAGAGGCTAACAAGTCTTCAAACATCCCCAAAATATTGCCTCATTGCCCTTAATCTTGCTCCCTTTCTCTTATTGAATTTAAGTTTAATTCAAGTTAAATTAAGGATACCTTGCTTAGGTTAGGTTAGGTTAGGTTGACGTGGCTGTCTCCTATGAAACACACTTAGGCCAGTTTGGCCCGTTGTGATACCAGGGGTTAATTATTTCCACTCTATCTGAACCAGTTGGAGCTATTTATGAAGCTTTGTATTCGATAGACCGAAGTTTTTGAGAGTTCGTCTAGGTCACTGTAGAACCAGTTACCTAGGAAGAGATGATGCTTACTGGCCAGCGCTGGGCATGTGCAGAGAAGGTGTGTTGTGGATTCAACCTCCTCCTCATCTCTGCAACTTCTGCAGAAGTCGTTATGGGGAATATTCAGTCTTCGGGCATGGTTTCCAATCAGGCAGTGTCCTGTTAGAACGCCTATTATGATATTTATTTGGTCCCTTCTAAGGGATATTAGTTCTTTTGAGCGTCTTAAGTTCAGTGTTGGCCAAACTTGACGCGTTATACTGCATGTACTACCCGTTGACCACCTGATGTTGGTGTTTTCAAGGGATAGCTCATTTATCAGTAGTTTACATGTTGCGAGAGGTATTCCAATTCGTTCCTTATATGTCGATAGGGGTTTGATGGTACCGTTTCTAGCGAGTTCGTCTGCTTTGCAGTTACCTTGGAAGTCTCTATGTCCGGGGATCCAGCATAGGAATATATTGAGCTGCTCTGCCATCTCATTTAGAGATCTGCGGCAACTTAGGACTGTTTTTGATGTTATTTCAAAAGATTCCAGGGCTTTCAAAGTGGCTTGACTATCAGATAGAATTCAAATATCTTTTGCTAATATTTCGTTCATTTGAAGCCAAGTAACTGCATCATGTATGGCAGTGACTTCCGCTTGGAAGACACTGCAGTGGTCGGGGAGCCTTAAGGCATGGTTAATGTTTAGGGATTCAGAGTAGACTCCTCCCCCTACTTTGCCATCTAGTTTTGATCCATCAGTGTAGATTCTAGTGGCATTGTTTGGTGGAGGGCTTCCAATATCCCATTCGTATCTGGAGGGGATTGATACATCAAACTTTTTGTGGAATAAAAGTTTTTGAGTGATGTAGTCTATATTCTTGGGTATTTGAGGAGTGAGTTTCCTGGTGTCAGAGTGTCCTATTGTGCCCTCTTTCCATTGGGAAGTGGCTTCTAAACGGATTGCTGTGTTTGCAGCTATCCGTTTTGTTAGGATATCTAGTGGAGTTAGATGGAGCAAAGTATCGAGTGCGTCAGTAGGAGTGGTTCTCAGCGCTCCACTGATGCACAGCTCTGCTGACCGTTGAACTTTGCGAAGTATACTGAGGTGTGTTTGTTTGCTTAGTGTTGGCCACCAGACTATAGCACCGTATAACAATATTGGCCTAATAACAGCTGTATCAAGCCAGTGAGTTACCCTAGGTTGTAATCCCCATTTGCTACCCACTGCTTTTTTACATGTGTATAGGGCTATATTGGCTTTTTTGGCTCTCTCGAGCAGGTTGGGTTTCCAATTTAGTTTCCTATCTAAAATGAGACCCAGGTATTTTGCTTGTTCTGAGAAGTTTAGTCTTGTATTTCCCAGTTTTGGAGGACTAATAGTGGGCAAGTTGTGTTGTCTGGTAAAGATCACTAACTCGGTTTTATCGGGGTTAACGCAAAGTCCACAGCCGGTAACCCAGTTTACGAGAGTGTTAAGACAATTTTGCATAATATCTCGGAGGGTGGACACATATTTACCTGAGGTGACGATAGCAACATCGTCGGCGTAGGCTATCACCCTGCACCCCTCTTGTTCTAGTTTACCCAATAGTTCATTCACCGCTAGTTTCCAGAGTAGAGGCGAGAGAACTCCTCCCTGAGGTGTTCCCCTTGGTACAGATCTTAGCGTGGATGCTGATGCTCTGAGACTCGCGCTTATAATCCTGCCTACTAGCATTTGATTTAGAAGTGCTATCAGTGCAGAATCCACCCCAAGCTCCGTCAGCGCATTTGTGATAGCCTCCGCCTTGACGTTGTTAAAGGCACCCTCTATGTCAATGAAGGCTATCATTGTATATTCCTTCTGATGAAGGGACTTTTCAATGATAGATACTATGGAGTGGAGAGCCGTTTCCACAGATTTGCCTTTGGTGTAGGCGTGTTGTGCTGGTGAGATAGGATTTACTTCTATTTTTTGTCTCAAGTAGATGTCTATTAGTCTCTCGAGAGTTTTAAGAAGAAAAGATGAGAGACTGATTGGTCGAAGGTCTTTTGGGTTTACGTGCGAGCTTCTTCCTGCCTTAGGTATAAAGACTACCTTCCCTTCACGTGTCGCCATTGTTTTGGGATGTGATTTAGGTCAAGACAGCTTTGATAGATTATCATAAGCCATTTTCTTATGATGTCGTAAGTTTTTTGAATTTCAATTGGGGCTATGCCGTCAAGTCCTGGAGACTTAAACGGTTTGAAGCTTTCTATGGCCCATTTTAGCTTCGATTGTGTAATTATTTGTAGAGAGTTGTCAACGGATGGAAAATGCACCTCTTGTGTTGGAGCATTCCCTATCTTTGAACAGCCCGGGAAGTGAGTTTCTACCAAAATATTAAGAGATTATTTACTGTTGGTGGTCCAGGTTCCGTCTTCTTTTTTCATGAAGCTTGGGTTAGGTGGACTAACCCAAGGATTGTCGTTGAGCTTTGCGTAATTCTTTTTTATACTCTTTTAGAGCCATTTTGTAGATTGTCCACGCATCTGTGGATCTAGTGGCTTTTGCCTTATTGAAGAGTTTTCTGCTCTTCATTCGGAGCTCTTCTAGTTTAGTGCCCCAACAAGGTGGCTTTTTCTTTCCTTTTGGTGTTTTGAGCGGGCACGCAGTGTCAAGAGCTTTATTCATTGACGCAGTGAGTTTGTCTACTAAGTCATCTAAGGAGTTTTTACAAGTGGGGAGACAAGATGGTCTGTTAGGAAGTTCTGTCATTAGTGTTTCTGTATAGAGATCCCAGTTGACTTGCTTGAGATTACGATAACTACGTGATCTCGGGGCAAAGTCATCTATGTCAAAAAGAATATATCTATGGTCAGAGAAGGAGTGTTCTTTTGAAACTCTCCAACTCTTTATTCTATTAGATATATTGTCGGAGGCAAGAGTAATATCTAAAACTTCCTGCCTATTGCTAATAATAAATGTAGGTTCACAACCCACGTTACTTATGATAAGGTTAGTAGTGAGGATGTAATCAAAAAGAGACTCACCCCGTTTGTTGGTACCTGAGCTTCCCCAGATCTCATGGTGGGCGTTAGCATCGCACCCGATGATCAGGTCCTTGTTCTCAGCCGCCGCTTTGGAGACCAGATCTTTTATGACGTCTTCTGGGAGGACTTCGTGGTCGTGGGCCAAGTATGCCGATACAAGCCACAAGCCACAAGCTGTTATGGCCCGTCTCGACACTTATGGCCACAGTGTCCTTGTTGCTGAAATTAGAGAGAGTAAAAACACTCAGATTATTTTTAATTAGAATACACGCCCTCGGTTTACCTTGCGCTTTGGTGTAAATCAGCGTGTATGAAGGGGTCCTGAGTCCGCATACTAGGCCGCAGACTACCCACGGCTCCTGGATCAGGACAATATCTTCTCCGCCCTTGGTAAGACGGAGAGTGAGACTGGCGGACGCAGCCTTTGAGTGGTGGAGGTTAATCTGTACTACTCTCAGCATTAGCGCTGCTAGTAGTGGGACTAACCTCCACGACAGTAATGTCGGACTCATCGTCCGATCTGAGGATGTCATCCTCTAATGAGGATAACCGGAGAGATCGTGCTAGCTCTGTATCAGAGCTAGCCTCATCTGGTGCAGGAGTGCAGGATTGAAGAGATGAGGCGTTCTTAATTGAACTGGAAGCCTGCTCTTCCTCCAATAACGCCTCATCTTTTTTGAAGACCCTCATTTCTATGGAGGTGAAACCATAGTCTACCACGTAACTTTTGGATGACAAGAAAGCCAGGGACTCCTGATTGATGACAAATGTTGCCGATCTGAAGTCCCCTTTTGGCTCTTCCACCTTTGTCACCTTCCAGTTACCTGTAGGCAGATCATGGTTTCCCAACCGAATTAGCTCCAGGATTGTTTGAGGGTCAGAAGGTTCGGCAGGGATCCGGGAACGCGCTCTTGGCCGGTTAGGGATCTGATCCCTTCCAGCAACCTCGAGTTTAGCGCCCGGCCATACCTCCCCTATCCTGGAGATCGCGATCTTGTAGAGGTCGACTGACCTCTGGTCGGCGCAAGCGATCAGCTTCACGTGTCTCTGATGCCATCCACTGTCGCGACAAGAAGGGCCTTTGCCCGGAAATTCCTGCATAATTGGAATGAAGATAGTAGCCATTTTGAATACTACCTTCCTCCATCTTTCAGGCGAAATGCTGCCGTCCGGATCGCTTTTGTCGATGACCGCAATGGTTATATGCCCAGCTAAGACATCGCTGAAAAGCTTTGGAGTGGTTGTGTTACCACAAACTTTTTAGCCATCGGCTGAGAGACCTCCTCAAGAGATCTCTGTCGCTTTGCAGGCGTTGGTTTTGGAGGAGCCTTGACTTCTCCTATGATGCCTACCGCCCACTTCAAGAAAGATTTCTGCTCCACGGTACGCTGGTTTTCCGGTATGTGCAAAACGTGGTCCCGTACTCTTAGCGCTGCTTTCCGTGCAGCTTTGTCTGTCCTCTTCGTGGGTGGCACACTTTTAGCCGCGGCAGACTTGCTACTTCCACTGGAGCCCGGCTTGGTGGCCAGAGCAGCAGTTTCCGTCGCAGGTTTTTGTGTCGGAGCGTTTAAAGACCGCATGTCTGTAGGGCGTTTGCCCAATTGAGCGTTTAAAGACCGCGTGTCTGATGCAGCTGGAGGCTGCATCTCGTTGGCATTTTGAGACTGCCCGTCTTGTGTTTTTGTTTTGTTTGGTGTGCTCATCTGGGTTTTTCGACCACTCCCTCCTCGTTAGGCGAAAAGAGTTAAAATGACAGGCCCTGATACCCATCCTCGAGCGGAATCGGAACCGCATTCAAAAGCAATGCAGCCTTCGCGTGGAGCCCCGATCCAGCCCGAGACTCGGTTCAGTGGTCAGTAAATAGTGGGGAAAAGATGTCCACCACGCCGTAACCTCAATGCCGCGGTAAGGCCACAGTTACTCCCTGAGGCGGCCAGGTATCAGAGAGGCTCCGTAAAAATACAGGCAGTTTTATACTCCCTGCCTGCAAACTATCCAATGGGCACGGAAACGCATAACACCCTGGATTAGGGAGTAGGTCGGATAGCTCTTTGTTCATTGCTCTTCAACAGCCTGTATGACATGGGTGACCCTACCAGGAACCGAAGCTCCAGTCATCATAGCCCGTTTAGTCTTTGCAACCTAAGCCCCTAGACCACAACAAGGTGGCTATCCAGCGCAGAGGCAAAACATTCATAGCCTGGCCATTTACTGTATATTGATCCTATACCAGGTGACCAACAAAGTGAGCGGTCGAAAAATCGACCATTGGCCGGAAACGATATATATTATACTCATATGATATACTCATCTTTCGATCGAACAGATGGTGCCGTACTTTGGCAGACATTCATGTAAAATGTTTATTCGTGCCAAATCAATACGGTTTGGTTTCAAGTTTTGGTGTTTGTGTTCCAGCGATGGTTATCTCTATTCGGCAAATCCATATAGTGGAGCGTCAGTCGCACACGACAAAATAATCGGACTTGGTGCATAAGTTGTGTTGGAGCTACTTCATAATCTACAATACCCCCTCCCCCCTATATGGAGGGTGGGTTATCACTCGTTAAAAAAAAAAATTAATAAAAATAAAAACCTTACAGAGGCTAACAAGTCTTCAAACATCCCCAAAATATTGCCTCATTGCCCTTAATCTTGCTCCCTTTCTCTTATTGAATTTAAGTTTAATTCAAGTTAAATTAAGGATACCTTGCTTAGGTTAGGTTAGGTTGACGTGGCTGTCTCCTATGAAACACACTTAGGCCAGTTTGGCCCGTTGTGATACCAGGGGTTAATTATTTCCACTCTATCTGAACCAGTTGGAGCTATTTATGAAGCTTTGTATTCGATAGACCGAAGTTTTTGAGAGTTCGTCTAGGTCACTGTAGAACCAGTTACCTAGGAAGAGATGATGCTTACTGGCCAGCGCTGGGCATGTGCAGAGAAGGTGTGTTGTGGATTCAACCTCCTCCTCATCTCTGCAACTTCTGCAGAAGTCGTTATGGGGAATATTCAGTCTTCGGGCATGGTTTCCAATCAGGCAGTGTCCTGTTAGAACGCCTATTACGATATTTATTTGGTCCCTTCTAAGGGATATTAGTTCTTTTGAGCGTCTTAAGTTCAGTGTTGGCCAAACTTGACGCGTTATACTGTATGTACTACCCGTTGACCACCTGATGTTGGTGTTTTCAAGGGATAGCTCATTTATCAGTAGTTTACATGTTGCGAGAGGTATTCCAATTTGTTCCTTATATGTCGATAGGGGTTTGATGGTACCGTTTCTAGCGAGTTCGTCTGCTTTGCAGTTACCTTGGAAGTCTCTATGTCCGGGGATCCAGCATAGGAATATATTGAGCTGCTCTGCCATCTCATTTAGAGATCTGCGGCAACTTAGGACTGTTTTTGATGTTATTTCAAAAGATTCCAGGGCTTTCAAAGTGGCTTGACTATCAGATAGAATTCAAATATCTTTTGCTAATATTTCGTTCATTTGAAGCCAAGTAACTGCTTCATATATGGCAGTGACTTCCGCTTGGAAGACACTGCAGTGGTCGGGGAGCCTTAAGGCATGGTTAATGTTTAGGGATTCAGAGTAGACTCCTCCCCCTACTTTGCCATCTAGTTTTGATCCATCAGTGTAGATTCTAGTGGCATTGTTTGGTGGAGGGCTTCCAATATCCCATTCGTATCTGGAGGGGATTGATACATCAAACTTTTTGTGGAATAAAAGTTTTTGAGTGATGTAGTCTATATTCTTGGGTATTTGAGGAGTGAGTTTCCTGGTGTCAGAGTGTCCTATTGTGCCCTCTTTCCATTGGGAAGTGGCTTCTAAACGGATTGCTGTGTTTGCAGCTATCCGTTTTGTTAGGATATCTAGTGGAGTTAGATGGAGCAAAGTATCGAGTGCATCAGTAGGAGTGGTTCTCAGCGCTCCACTGATGCACAGCTCTGCTGACCGTTGAACTTTGCGAAGTATATTGAGGTGTGTTGTTTGCTTAGTGTTGGCCACCAGACTATAGCACCGTATAACAATATTGGCCTAATAACAGCTGTATAAAGCCAGTGAGTTACCCTAGGTTGTAATCCCCATTTGCTACCCACTGCTTTTTTACATGTGTATAGGGCTATATTGGCTTTTTTGGCTCTCTCGAGCAGGTTGGGTTTCCAATTTAGTTTCCTATCTAAAATGAGACCCAGGTATTTTGCTTGTTCTGAGAAGTTTAGTTTTGTATTTCCCAGTTTTGGAGGACTAATAGTGGGCAAGTTGTGTTGTCTGGTAAAGATCACTAACTCGGTTTTATCGGGGTTAACGCTAAGTCCACAGCCGGTAACCCAGTTTACGAGAGTGTTAAGACAATTTTGCATAATATCTCGGAGGGTGGACACATATTTACCGGAGGTGACGATAGCAACATCGTCGGCGTAGGCTATCACCCTGCACCCCTCTTGTTCTAGTTTACCCAGTAGTTCATTCACCGCTAGGTTCCAGAGTAGAGGCGAGAGAACTCCTCCCTGAGGTGTTCCCCTTGGTACAGATCTTAGCGTGGATGCTGATGCTCTGAGACTCGCGCTTATAATCCTGCCTACTAGCATTTGATTCATAAGTGCTATCAGCGCAGAATCCACCCCAAGCTCCGTCAGCGCATTTGTGATAGCCTCCGCCTTGACGTTGTTAAAGGCACCCTGTCAATGAAGGCTATCATTGTATATTCCTTCTGATGAAGGGACTTTTCAATGATAGATACTATGCAGTGGAGAGCCGTTTCCACAGATTTGCCTTTGGTGTAGGCGTGTTGTGCTGGTGAGATAGGATTTACTTCTATTTTTTGTCTCAAGTAGATGTCTATTAGTCTCTCGAGAGTTTTAAGAAGAAAAGATGAGAGACTGATTGGTCGAAGGTCTTTTGGGTTTACGTGCGAGCTTCTTCCTGCCTTAGGTATAAAGACTACCTTCCCTTCACGTGTCGCCATTGTTTTGGGATGTGATTTAGGTCAAGACAGCTTTGATAGATTATCATAAGCCATTTTCTTATGATGTCGTAAGTTTTTTGAATTTCAATTGGGGCTATGCCGTCAAGTCCTGGAGACTTAAACGGTTTGAAGCTTTCTATGGCCCATTTTAGCTTCGATTGTGTAATTATTTGTAGAGAGTTGTCAACGGATGGAAAATGCACCTCTTGTGTTGGAGCATTCCCTATCTTTGAATAGCCCGGGAAGTGAGTTTCTACCAAAATATTAAGAGATTCTTTACTGTTGGTGGTCCAGGTTCCGTCTTCTTTTTTCATGAAGCTTGGGTTAGGTGGACTAGATGCCAGAATTTTCCTAAGTCTCGACGCCTCGGAGGTTTGTGATATTTCTTCACAAAAATTTCTCAAGGATTGTCGTTGAGCTTTGCGTAATTCTTTTTTATACTCTTTTAGAGCCATTTTGTAGATTGTCCACGCATCTGTGGATCTAGTGGCTTTTGCCTTATTGAAGAGATTTCTGCTCTTCATTCGGAGTTCTTCTAGTTTAGTGCCCCAACAAGGTGGGTTTTTCTTTCCTTTTGGTGTTTTGAGCGGGCACGCAGTGTCAAGAGCTTTATTCATTGACGCAGTGAGTTTGTCTACTAAGTCATCTAAGGAGTTTTTACAAGTGGGGAGACAAGATGGTCTGTTAGGAAGTTCTGTCATTAGTGTTTCTGTATAGAGATCCCAGTTGACTTGCTTGAGATTACGATAACTACGTGATCTCGGGGCAAAGTCATCTATGTCAAAAAGAATATATCGACTCATAACCGCCAAAATATCTTAAGCGCCAAAAAGAAAATTTTACAGAAGAAGGTTTTTTTTAATTATCTTTGCTATTAATTTTATCTTTTATCTCTTATCTCTTTGCTATTAATTTTATTTTAATAATTTTATCTCTTATATTGATTAATTTCTTTTAGAGAATTTCATCTTAAGCGACACTTTGCTGTCATGAAAAATGTAAACAAACATGTAGTGTGTACTTAAACTAAAATTGCTTTTGGTTTAAATTCATAATCTAATTTCGTACACCTATGAAATTTTGACAGAAGATGTAAACCATCGCAAATTATCGATTTTCATCAAAAAACATAAATCGGATATTATGTCGCTTAAGATATTTTGGCGGTTATGAGTCGATATCTATGGTCAGAGAAGGAATGTTCTTTTGAAACTCTCCAATATTATCAGAGGCAAGAGTAATGTCTAAAACTTCCTGCCTATTGCTAATAATAAAAGTAGGTTCACAACCCACGTTACTTATGATTAGGTTAGTAGTAAGGATGTAATCAAAAAGAGACTCACCCCGTTTGTTGGTATCTGAGCTTCCCTAGATCCCATGGTGGGCGTTAGCATCGCACCCGATAATCAGGTCCTTGTTTTCTGCTGCCGCTTTGGAGACCAGGTCTTTTTTTTTTTTTTTTTTTTCATATCATTTATTAATCAATGGAATAGTTTCCTTACTGACTAGAAATTTCGTATACAAGTATATGAGAAGTAATAATATGTTAAACATTAATAAATTGAGGCTAATTGATTGTACATGATTGTTTTAGATACTGAGAAATCTATAAAATACTCAGAAGATAAATTATTAAACTCTCGCATTGTTCTAACAATTGGAGAATTGGAAGCATAATTTGTTCTATGCAGTCCTATATTAAAAGGTGTACTATTTCTTAATATTCTTGACGGTACATTAAAGTTTATTTGATCCAGAAGATATGAACAATCCGTGTTTCCAGAAATAATATTGAAAACAAACATCAGTGATAGAATTTTCCTTGATTTTCTAAGGTTTTCAAGTTAATAAACTTACAACGAACTTCATATGAGGGATATGAATCTGCAAAATTAAAAGAGCGAAGTGCAAATTTGAGAAATCTACGCTGAACACGTTCTAAACGATTCACGTGTGTAATGTAAAACGGATTCCAAATAAAACTAGCATATTCTAACTTGGATCTCACCAGACTTGTAAAAAGTATTTTAAGTGTATATGGATCTGTAAATTCATTGCTATTGCGTTTGATATATGCTAATAGAGTATAAGTTTTAGGAATTATACAATTCAGATGATGTATAAAAGTAAAACTTGATTAAAATATTACACCAAGATCTTTAATTAAAGTGACTGATTTCAAATTATGATTATTTAAACTGTATCGATTTTGTACTATATTAATTGATTTAGAATATGAAACGTGAAAACATTTATTTATATTTAAAGATAAATGATTTTTAGAACACCATTCATACAGATTATTTATATCATCCTGCAAAGCAATTATATCATTGATGCTAGCAATTCGTAAAAAGATTTTCAAATCATCAGCAAACATCAAGAACTTTGAGTTTTTAAAACAGGAACTAACGTCATTTATAAATATTATAAAGAAAAGTGGTCCTAGAATGCTCCCTTGAGGAACCCCTGAGGAAGCTATAAAGGGCTCAGACAAGGATCCCTCAATAGATACCTGGCATAATCTATTGCTTAGGTATGACTTAACCCAGGATACAAAGTTTGCATGGAATCCTAAATGCAATAATTTTCTCAGTAAAATATGATGCGAGACCCTATCAAACGCTTTCGAAAAATCGGTGTAGATAGTGTCCACTGTAAAGCTCTTTTCAAATGCAGATATGCAATAGTCTGTAAATGTCGCTAGGTTTGTGACTGTGGATCGATTCGGCATAAACCCGTGCTGATAAGGAGAAATTATATTCTTTATTGCAAAAGAGAGTTTATGTTTAATAATGCTCTCGAAGTTTTTGAAATATTTGATAGCTTCGAAATTGGTCTATAATTACTAATTTAATTTTTATTACCATTTTTATATATTGGAGTTATGAAAGAAATTTTCCAAGCATCCAAGAAAATCCTGATTGTAACGATTTATTAAAGATAGTTTTAAGAGGTTTTAAAAGTGCGTGGTGTCATTTTTTAAGAAGAAATGCAGAAAATCCATCTACATCATTTTTTTGTGAGTTTTTTAAATCAGCAATAGATCTCGAGACATCAACTTCAGAAATTTGAAAACAACCAAAATCAATATTTACTCCAAGATTCGAGCTTATATCTATATTTTTATCGTGGTCTGAAATAAAATTAGAGCAAAAGAATTTAGCAAACAAATTTCCAGATTCCACGAATGATTGAGACCAAACACCTTCATAACACATAGAAGACGGAAAATTAGATGTCGACTTTTTCGAATTTATAAAAGTCCAAAATTTTTTTGGATTAGACTTAATATTTGACTCAAAACGGCTAATATACTGTTTGTATAAAAATTTGTTTAAAAAATTAAATTCCCTCAAATAATGTTGATGTTTAATATAATGTTCCATATTATTTGTGGTTTTGTATGAATTAAAAAATTTATTTCTTAGGTTTTTCAATTTTTTTAAACTAGTAGTATACCACGGTAGCTTAAAATTTTTTCTTGGAAATTGTGGGATAATTCTATCGCAGATGTTTAAAATTTTAGATTTAAAAAATAAAAAAAGAGTCGAAAGTGCTTTTGTTTTTCAAATTATGCTCCCAGTCCACCATCACAATAGCATTTATCAGTTCATCAAAGTTACATTGACTGAAATTATAATACATACTTGAGTTAAGTAAGTTAATAGCTTTGCAAGAGAAATTATAGAATGATATGTTAAGCACAAGTGGCAAATGATGCAAATTAGGTTCACATATCGGTATATGACAAACTTCAATACTATAGTTAAAGTCTTTACTAATAAAAATAAGGTCTAACAATCTATTTAATTTGTTTGGAAAACCATTAATTTGGATAAAATCTAAACTTAGAAAAGAGTCAATAAGATAAATTTCATGAGTAGAGTTCACATTCGTTGGAATGAGAGCATTATTATTTAGAAAGTTATTCCAAGTGACTTTATTTAAATTGAAGTCACCCAGTATGCAAAAATGGCTATCACTAGGAACATTTGATGCTAGATTCAAGATGTTATCCACATGAGACATATAAGTGCATCCGAACTAGTTGGAGGAATGTAAGAAACGACGAAAAAGAGTTGTTCAGAAAATCCATGAATAGATACACATACTTGATCCAGTAATGTGTCCGAGTTTTCTAATGGCCATGCACTGCAGCACAACGAGCGTTTCACAGCAACAAGCACACCGCCTCCGCCTTTTAAGACGTCTTCCGGGAGGACTTCGTGGTCGTGGGCCAAGTATGCTGATGCAAGCCACAAGCTGTTATGGCCCGTCTCAACACTTATGGCCACAGTGTCCTTGTTGCTGAAATTAGAGAGAGTAAAAACACTCAGATTGTTTTTAATTAGAATACACGCCCTCGGTTTACCTTGCGCTTTGGTGTAGATAAGCGTGTATGAAGGGGTCCTGAGTCTGCATACCAGGCCGCAGACTACCCACGGCTCCTGGATCAGGACAATATCTTCTCCGCCCTTGATAAGACGGAGAGTGAGACTGGCGGACGCAGCCTTTGAGTGGTGGAGGTTAATCTGTACCACTCTCAGCATTAGCGCTGCTAGTAGTGGGACTAACCTCCACGACAGTAATGTCGGACTCATCGTCCGATTTGAGGAGGTCATCCTCTAATGAGGATAACCGGAGGGATTGTGCTAGCTCTGTATCAGAGCTAGCCTCATCTGGTGCAGGAGTGCAAGATTGAGGAGATGAGACGTTCTTAATTGAACTGGAAGCCTGCTCTTCCTCCAATAACGCCTCATCTTTTTTGAAGACCCTCATTTCTATGGAGGTAAAACCATAGTCTACCACATAACCTTTGGATGACAAGATAGCCAGGGACTCCTGATTGATGACAAATGTTGCCGATCTGAAGTCCCTTTTTGGCTCTTCAACCCTTGTCACCTTCCAGTTACCAGTAGGCAGATCATGGTTTCCCAACCGAACTAGCTCCAGGATTGTTTGAGGGTCAGAAGGTTCGGCAGGGATCCGGGAACGCACTCTTGGTCGGTTAGGGATCTGATCCCTTCCAGCAACCTCGAGTTTAGCGCCCGGCCATACCTCCCCTATCCTAGAGATCGAGATCTTGTAGAGGTCGACTGACCTCTGGTCGGCGCAAGCGATCAGCTTCACGTGGCCCTGATACCATCCACTGTCGCGACAAGAAGGGCTTTTGCCCGGAAATTCCTGCATAATTGGAATGAAGATAGTAGCCATTTTGACTACTACCTTCCTCCATCTTTCAGGCGAAATGCTGCCGTCCGGATCGCTTTTGTCGATGACCGCAATGGTTATATGCCCAGCTAAGACATCGCTGAAAAGCTTTGGAGTGGTTGTGTTACCACAAATTTTTTTAGCCATCGGCTGAGAGACCTCCTCAAGAGATCTCTGTCGCTTTGCAGGCGTTGGTTTTGGAGGAGCCTTGACTTCTCCTATGATGCCTACCGCCCACTTCAAGAAAGCTTTCTGCTCCACGGTACGCTGGTTTTCCGGTATGCGCAAAACGCAGTCCCGTACTCTTAGCGCTGCTTTCCGTGCAGCTTTGGTGGCCATAATGTAGAAATATCTAAATAATGTAGAAAATCCCGAAAAGCATCGAGCCTACTTCTATAATTTTTTTACGTCCTATTATTTGTTGTGTCTGCTGAACGAGCGGCAATTTTTTGCTTGTGGCTCGATTCGTAAAAACCGTATGAGCGGTGTCGTAATGAACCGCAAAGAATTCAAACGCAGCGACTTCGATTATCGATTCGATAAAACAAACGAAATATTATTAGTTCGATGGGACGACAATGCAGACGTTTGTCGTCCCACAAACTATGAAAATTTGGTGCCCATGAAAAGCGCCCACCGATACAATCGTAAGATTAAGAAAACAGACGCAGTGGCACAGCCACATTTGATCAACACCTATAATTTGTGCATAGGTGGCGTTGATTTGCATGATAATGCTGTGGCAAATTATCGAGTTGGTATTCGTGGGAAAAAGTGGTGGTGGGCTTCTATTCAGTCACAGTCTTAACACAGCATTTGTAAACACTTGCAAGTTTACCTGCTTTATTACCAAAGAAATCAGTTCCACACCTCCAACGGAAATCGTTTCCACAGTGAAATCACTCGCTATTTGCTAACCGTATTCGAAGAAGGTGACGCTCAGTCCGATGAGTCGATAGAATACGAACAAGATCGTCCGCTTGGCTTGCCACGAATTGCTGTTCGCAACCTTTTCATCATTCGTTCACCTGGCGGAAAATATCGTCACTGCAAGTAAAGCAGTAAGCACACCATCAACATTTGCCAGCACTGCAACCATACCTTGCATTCCAAATGCTTCACATTATAAAACCCATATATGTATATAATTGAACATAATTATTCAAAATGTATGTGTAAAAATTAATTATAACAACAACAAATAAAGTGTATTTGCATTGTAAAAATTCTTAAAAAAATTACCTCTCTTCCAATTCAATAAATTTAATATTTTGATACCGCTTCCGGCCAATGGTCGAAAATTCAACCACCCTGTCCCCGCCAGCCGAAAAATTGCAAAATTTTTTTGAAAGAAAAAAAACTATTCTTTTAGGTCCTAATGATATTTGTTTTGTATGATTTCAATTTACTCGAAAAAAAATGGCCATGGCCGAAAATGGGTTAAAGCTATCGTCCTCACTAAATATCAGCAATACAATGAGCGACATGTAGATATGATGTAAATCGCTATCAGGCGCATGATACAATGTCCACAGTATTGGAATCATTTAGTTCTCCAAATCATTTTGAGCCATTACAAAACGATAGAAGCGTTCATTGCGATGCAGTAGTAAATACAAGAACAATGCCAGGCAATGCCAAACAAAATAACCAGCCAAGCTAGAGCCAAATAAGGAGTGTGGCACCTCAACCATGTGTGATACAAAGTGCAACGAAGCAGACATTAAAACTTTAGAATGCTGGCATTTATTGATAGTTCTACAAAGAAGAATGCAGGTATTTACGGTATTTAAGGTAGCAGCTATTTACCCGAAGATGACGGACTTTCCAGTGGGCTGCTGAGTGAATAGACGCACGGATAGCAAGGTGATCAATGTGTTTACAGCCTCCAGATGCAAGTGATACATGAACTCCCTAAAAGTATATGTTGAGATAAATGATTCAGTTAACAGTCACAAAAATGTCTTTCTCTCTAGATTCTTATTTCAGAGGAATCTTTATTTTATTTTTAACAATTTTTGCAACTCCGCTTGCCACGCATTTCTAGCACACATTTTTTATCTCTTACTTTTTATTATAGACTTGAATAAAATTGAATAACTTACTAATTGTGAAAAAACCAGTCTAGATATTTTATTCCTGGACCACAGCATAAATTGGTGACGAGGAACTGGAGTGTGCAGTATTGACCAAGAAGATCTTGCATTTGTTGTAAAACTCCTAGCAATTGGCGGCGTGCAGGCGTCGCAAGCAATTTTTGTTTTTTGTTACGTTTGACGAGTTGTCACAAAAGAAAAAGGAAATGTCCGACAAAAAGACCCAGGAGCTTCTTTAAGTACAAAGTCAATTGCTGGCAATGATTACAGCAGAAAAGAAAGGTCAAGAAAGCACGATGGAAAATTTGGCAAAAAGCATAGCAGAGTTTTGCTATGATCCGCAACATAACCTAAAATTTTATGTGCGGTACACTCGACACGAGGTTGTGCTCACAGTCGATGGAAAAGATTTGGATGATGCAGCAAGGGTACGATTACTATTGAGGAAGCTCAATCCTGAAGCATACGGCAAGTACGCTACTTATATTTTACCCCAAAGTCCACAAGACTTAAAATTTAAAGACACAAATTTTGCAAGACATGTTTGGATCGCGAGAATCAATTTTCAGCCTCAGATACCGATTCTTGCAACTTACCAAAGAAGTTCAAGAAGACATTGTTACATATGCAGCGAGAGTAAATGAGTATTGTGAAAAATCCAATCTAACAAATATGACTGCCGACCAGTTTAAGTATTTAATTTTTGTACTTGTGTTGCAAAATAAGCAAGATGCAGAAGTGCGTACAAAGTTAGTTACTAGTTTGGAAGATGAGGCAGACCAAAAAATAAGCAAGCTAGTTAATGTTGCAGAGCGAATTCTGAATTTGAAGAAAGACACAGTACTGGTTGAGCATCCGAACAAAGTCGTTAATGCGATAAAAACACAAGTTGATAGCAACAATAAAAATTTTAAGAAAAGTGCAAAATACAAGAAAAATAAAATTGCTAAATCTCCCTGTTTTAAAATGGCCAGTTATTTATTTAGTTTTTTTTTTTTAAATCTCCCCGTTGGAATTGTGGAGCAATGCACTTCGCGGAATATTGCAATTATCGAAATTATAAGTGCAACCAGTGCAACCGAATGGGTCACAAAGACGGATATTGCAACGCAAAAGATATCAAACTGAATAAAGGAGTATTCCAAAAACAGCAACAAATTAGGAGCAACGTAGTCCAGGTCAATCAAATAAACTTTGCAGCACGGCGAAAGTATGTGGAGGTGACCATCAAACCGCTGGCAGCAGAAGCTAAAGCAGGGAAGGTTTTGAAACTATACATTGACACAGCTTCTGACGTCACAATAGTTGGAAAATCAACATGGCACATGTTGGGAAAACCGGGACTGGAGCTGCAGAATAGTCACGCTACTAGTGCATCGAAGGACCAAATTCGGTTAATCGCTGAGTTTCCATGTGAAATTCAGCTTCATGGGGAAGTTCATCATTTACAAATTTTTGTAGCAGAGATAAACTCATTTAACTTTTTAGGTACTGATGCTTTGGACTTATTTGGCATGTGAGATAAGCCACTGGCAAGCATTAGTTGTCAAATACAGAAGCCAGAGCAAGCAAGTCGGACAACTTGCTTCATAACAACATTAAATTTGAATGGTCAGCAGAGTGTAAAAAATCGTTTGAAGATTTTAAAAAAAATTTAAATTCTGATTTGTTGCTTATGCATTTCAATCCAGAACTGCCCATAAAAGTTGCACCCGATGCATCTGGGAAGGGAATCGGTTCATCGCATTCATTTGTCACATATTGCCAGACAAGAAAGAGAAAGTAATTGCTCATGCAGCATGCACGTTGACATCAGCCGAGCAGAAATATTCTCAAATTGAGAAAGAGGCGCTGGCGCTAATCTACACTGTGAAAAAATTTCACCGCTACATATTTGGACGTAAATTTATTCTCTGTACTGATCATAAGCCGCTCCTTGCAATTTTTGGAAGCAGCAAGGGCATTACAGCGCACACGGTGAATAGACAACAGAGATGGGCGCTTACCTTAATGAGGTATGATTTTGAGGTGCAGTATATTAATACAAGCCATTTTGGATGTGTTGACATGCTGTCCAGATTAATACGGAACAATGAAGATGAAGATATGGTTATAGCTTGCACGTAGCTTGAAGAAGATATCTCAGCACTACTTTATGAACAAATCACCAAATTTCCGGTGACCTTAAACATGGTGCAGCATGCTACCAGCAAATGTAAACAGTTGCAAGTAGTCATCAAGGCGCTTAAATCGGGATGGGAGTCAAACTTAGGCCCTGAGCTTATACATTACCACAGACGAAGAGATTTCTTTAGTGTCGTGAATGGATGTATTGTTTTTGGAAAACGGGTCATCATACTGATTTGCTTGCAAAAACGCATTTTAAATCAACTACACCGGGGGCATCCTGGCAAGGAAAGAATGAAAGCAGTTGCTAGAAGTCATGTGTACTGACCGGGCATTGATGACGAAATTGTATCATATGTACGCAATTGCCAGCCTTGTGGAATGGCAGCAAAATCGCCGATTAAATCAACACTTCAATCATGGCCACTAGCAGCAAAGCCAATGGAAAGGATACATGTAGATATTGCAGGTCCATGCAATGGAAAAATCTATTTGTTGATAATTAATGCGTATTCCAAATGGCCTGAAATTTTTGAGACCAAAAGCATAGCATCATCAGTAATGAAAGAGAAAATAAATTAAACTCTAGTACGTTATGGAGATTGCGATATTATCGTGACTTTATTAACAAACGAGGAATTAAGCATATACGAACAGCATATTATCAACCACAATCAAATGGGCTAGCAGAAAGATTCGTTACTACCTTGAAGAGAGCATTAGGAAAACTTCACAACGAAGGGACGACTAAAGAGAACTTGGAGACATTCCTTAAAATTTATAGATCCACCCCAAATCCAAATGTTCCAAACGGCACATCTCCAGCAGAAGCATTTTTGAACAGAAAAATAAAAACAACACTAGATTTGATAAATCCTAAGACAACGTTGAGGGATATAATCAAAAACGTAAAGCAAGAACAACAATTTAATCAAAAGCATGGAACAAAGTCGAGATACCTCGAAAAAGGTGACAAGGTTTATGCAAAGATTTTTCAACGAAACAAGACAGGCTGGGCACCAGGAACTATAATTGAACGAATCGGTAACGTCAATTATAATGTATTGTTATCGGAAAATAACAGACTGATTCGATCGCATATAAACCAACTAAAGCAGCGGTTCAATAATGAAGGCTTAGAGCCAACGGATGTTAACAAATTTTTGTGCGATACGTTTGATCTTCACAAGATACCGGAATGAGATCATTCTCAAAATTATTCTCAAGACTATACAACAGTACATTCATGCCCAGAAGATGCAGCAGTGCAAAATCAGGAGCAACCTGAATTGTCAGTTCAAACACCAGCAACTACAAATGATGATTTTGATAGGGAATCTATAGATTCGTTGGGTTCATCCTACAGCAGTGCGCAGGAACCAGGAGTAAGGAGTCAACCGAAGCGACAAGTAAAAACACCATCATGGATGAAAGACTTTGATCTCTATTAACAAGGGGAGATGTTGGGGCCATGCCCAACGCTGGTATATAATACAGCCATGTGGCAACGCTGGTATATATATATTGTCCTATAGACAGATACACACACATTACTTGAATTTATTCTAGCACACATTTTTGATCTCTTACTTTTTATTATAGACTTGAATAAAATTAAATAACTTGCTAATTGTGAAAGAACCAGTCTAGTTATTTTATTCCTGGACCACAACAACTACCAGAAAGTTAACTGATTATTTAACCATTACACCTAGTGTAAACGTCAGGTAGGCTTGTCTTTACATTCTGTTAGAGTTAACGTACTATACAGTTAAACGTTACGAACAAAATATGTAGCACTAACGTAAAAAAGGGTTTGATGTATAATGTTTGCTGTTTAAGAGGAAGAAAGTGTTTCCTACTTCTAGAGACTTAAGGGATTTGGCCACAAGGCCTGTTAAAATCAGTCGCAAGGCTTTGATTGATTGATCTGCCACAAGGCAGTATTTCAATATGTTTTATATTGATCAAGCCACAAGGCTTAGTTTGAATAATAGAACGACTTGTGTTTTTAGTTGTGATTCTAAGATTAATTTTATTTACAATCAACTCTCCTCAGGACGATCCTCACAAGGCAACGCGTGAGGGTCAAGGGGGCAATCTTCACATGGCAACGTGTCTGACTGCCTCAACCTGGTGAGGCCAGCATTATCCATGTCGAACTCGTCTCAAGTCGACTCAAACCTCTGCGTGGTGTCCTCTAGAAACGGCAAACTGGCAACCGTTAGTTTGACGGCTAAACTGAGCGGCGGGCTCCCCCTGCCTTTAAAGGGTTGTGCGTTGGGTTTGATGCCCACCACGTAAAAAAAAATTTCAATGAAACGAAAAAGAAATAAGATAAAAATGATCCCCAAATCTGATGACGACTACCGCAAACGAAAAACTGACAATGATTTACGGATATGCACCTGGAACGTCCGAACCCTTAATTGGGATGGTGCCTCTATCCAACTGATAGATATCTTAGAAAGATACAAGGCTGATATCACTGCAATCCAAGAAATGCGATGGAAGGGACAGGGTTGCTCACGGCAAGCATCCTGTGATATCTACTACAGCGGCCATGCGGAGAAGCACGAATTTGGATGCGGATTCGTGGTTGGCAAGAGACTACGACATCATGTTCTGCGATTCACATCTGTGAACGAACGACTTGCCATAATCCGTGTCAAGGCAAGATTTTTCAACATAAGCCTGATTTGTGCGCACGCTCCGACAGAAGACAAAGACGATGAGACCAAAGACAGCTTCTACGAGCGCCTTGAAGAGGCCTATGAGCGCAGCCCCCGCCACGACATAAAAATCGTGCTTGGTGACTTCAACGCCAAGGTGGGAAAAGAAAATATCTTTGGTCCAACAGTAGCAAAGTTCAGCCTCCACGACAATACCTCCGATAACGGAATGAGGCTGATTGACTTTGCCGCAGCGCGAAACATGGTCGTTAGTAGCACTAGATTCAAGCATCTCAATATTCATAAAGCAACTTGGCTGTCTCCTGATCAAAAGACGCGCAACCAAATTGATCACGTTTTGATTGACGGAAGGCACTCTTCCAGTGTTTTAGATGTACGCACGATCCGTGGTGCCAATATAGACTCGGATCATTATCTTGTCGCAGCCAAGATCCGTACACGCCTGTGCGCAACCAAGAATGCGCGCAATCCAGCACAGAGAAAGCTAGACGTCGAAAAGCTGCAATCAAAGCAAACAGCCGAAGACTTCGCTACTTGACTCTCACTCCTGCTTCAAGAAAGCACTCCTCCGATCGACGATATATGCGCGCAGTGGAATCATATTTCCCACTCTATGCGTACGGCTGCCGAAGAGGTGATTGGCTATCACCGCCCTCGCCGAAACCAGTGGCACGACCAAGAGTGTCGCGACGCCACTGCAGAAAAAGACGCCGCCTACAAAGCCACCCTGCAGTCGGTTGTAACGCGTGCTGCTAAAGAGCGATACAAAGAGAAGAGGAGGGAAGAGAGACGCATTTTCAGGCGAAAGAAAAGGGAAGCGGAAATGCGTGAGTGCGAGAAAATTGAGATGCAAGGTGACAGGAATGAGGTCCGAAAATTTTTCGAAAAAATAAGACGCCTGGCCGATGGTTTCAAGACCGGGGCCTCTTCCTGCAAGGATGAAAATGGGAATCTAGTGACAGATATCCAGAGTACACTGATGATGTGGAGGGAACACTTCTCTAGGCTTCTGAATGGTGACGACGACAACAATCCCACCAATAGAGATGATATTCCGGAATCCCCAATTTTGGACGACAGAGTTGAAGTTCCGCTGCCCGACCATAGTGAAGTCTTGAAAGCTATAGCTCGGCTTAAAACAACAAAGCTGCAGGAGCCGATGGCTTACCTGCTGAGCTCTTCAAGAATGGAGGCGAAGCTCTATTTAAATGCATTCATGAGCTTCTATGCAGAATATGGTCGGAAGAATGCATTCCAAACGATTGGAACCTCATTGTGCTCTGCCCAATCCACAAGAAAGGCGATCCCACAATTTGCGCCAACTACCGTGGGATAAGCCTTCTGAATATCGCATATAAGGTTCTGTCGAGCGTACTATGTGAAAGACTGCAGCCCATCGTAAACCAGCTGATTGGACCTTATCAGTGTGGCTTCAGACCTGGCAAATCCACCATAGACCAGCTTTTACGCTACGACAAATCTTGGAGAAGACCCTAGAAAAACAAATCGACACACACCATCTTTTTGTCGATTACAAAGCCGCCTTCGACAGTCCAATAAGGAATCATCTATATTCCACCATGTCTGAATTTGGTATTCCTGCAAAGCTCATCCGCCTTTGCTGAATGACACTGAGCAACACCAGCAACACAGTTAAAATCGGGAAAGACCTCACTCCTCCATTCGATACCAAACGAGCTTTCAGACAAGGTGATTCCTTATCGTGCAACTTTTTCAACCTAATGATGGAGAAGATCATCCGAGCTGCTGATTTGAGACGCAGTGGCACGATATTCTACAAAAGTATTATGCTGCTGGCGTATGCTGATGATATCGATATCATTGGCCATAATACGCGCGAAGTCAGTGCAGCATTCTCCAGGTTAGCGAAAGAGTCGAGTCGAGTGGGTCTTGTAGTGAACGCAGATAAGACGAAATACCTAGTGTCAACAAATAAACAGTCCCAGCGTCTTGGAAACCACGTCACTGTTGACAACATCTCCTTCGAGGTTGTTAAGGACTTCGTCTACCTGGGATCCAGCGTAAACTCTTTCAACGATGTCAGTATTGAGATAAAGCGAAGGATAACTATTGCCAACAGGTGTTACTTTGGGCTGAGTAGGCAATTGAGAAGCAGAGCTCTCTCTCGACGAACAAAACTCACGCTCTATAAGTCACTAATCATGCCCGTCCTATTATATGCGGCACAAACTTGGACGTTGAGCAGTTCTGATGAAAAGACTTTGGGAGCCTTCGAGAGAAAGATCCTTCGTAAGATCTTCGGTCCAATCTGCGTCAATGGCGAGTACCGAATTCGATGGAACCACGAGCTGTATGAGCTGTACGCTGACATAGACATAGTTAAGCGCATTAAAATCGAGCGGCTCCGCTGGCTAGGTCATGTTGAGCGAATAGAAAACGACGCTCCAGCGAAAAAAATATTCGATTCGGTGCCCGGTGGTGGTCAACGCAAAAGACGACGCCCACATCTTCGTTGGAAGGATCAGGTGTTGGCTAACCTGACTACACTTGGTGTTTCCAACTGGTGCCAGCAAGCGCAGAACAGAAATGACTGGCGCAATTTCTTATACGAGGCCAAAACCGACCTTCGGTTGTAAGCGCCAGATAAGTAAGTAAGTAAGTAATAAAATATTTCAGCAACTCTATTTAGGCTTGAAGAGCGCCAGAGGCTAGAATCTCATGTTGAAAATAGTTTAAAAATATATTCGTTCAATATAGATCCCAGAAAAGAAAAAGATAGCTATTGCTTCAGTGAAAAAAACAGGTCCTGTTAAAGTTGTTAATAGACATATAAGTTCTAATTCAGAAATTTTTCTTTGTCAGGTGTTTGGAAAAACTGAAAATTTTTTTAATGAACCATTGCAATCTTTCCCTGTTCTAGGAATAATTTTAGCTAGAGAAATAAAAAAGGAAACTATTCTACTCGATAGGGTTGACATTTTGTATAAGTTTTTTTGCATTCCATACGAAAGTAGTTTTATTCTCATACCATTATTGCACCACCTTTTCCATAATTTTGCAAATTAACTTTAGGAAGCAACGCACTCCAACAAAATCCGTTCTTGTTATTTTTGAAGCGAAGCTTTTTACGCCTCGTTCTGCGATTTGCTAGAGTGAAATCAGAAAAAACGACATTTTTTTCCGACACCTTTTTTCTTAGAATTGATTTTGTTTTTTGCTTGCATCAATTGAACCAGAAAATGTTAAATTAAAAATAATTTCTTGCCCGCTGCAGGAATTGAACCCACAAACTCACAGTTCTATCGTTTGTTGGTACTTTCCTCTAACCATTACGCTAAATCCCTTTTTCATTATTTTGTTGATTCAGTGATAAACATTACCTAAAGCTATGTTTCAGCAGATCACTATAATCTATTACTTTAAGAAAAGATTGTGTGTTGACTATTCTTCAAAGGATTGTGTCTTGGCTAGCCAAACAACAAAAGTAGCAAAAAACACCACTGTTGCTTCTTCTATTCCACACTGTCATCAACAACGTTCAGTAGTTTGGGTTATTGTTTGGGCATTTTTTTTTATTTTTTTTTTTATTTTTGCATAGCGCGAAGGAAAAATTAACAATTGACCAAAAGTGCGTTGACAAGTGCTTTTCTAAGTGACAGAAAAAAAAATAATAATGATTTATAATAAAACTTACTGGTGTGAAGATAAACGTGTGTTTTTATAGTTTACTTTGTTATTTTCAAGTTTTGAATTTAAAAATTATTCGAATCGAAAAAAAGCCATTAAATTATCAAATATATGAAATTGTGAAAATGCTTCGCTTCTGTCGTGTGTCCAGTGACGCACCTGTGTTTTTTTTTATAATTATTATTATTATTATGATTTTTATTATTATTATTATTGTTATGATTATTTTTATTATTATATTTTTATTGCTTTCAAATATAATTACAAATTTTTCATTTTAATATATTTTTCATAAATTTATCATGTAAAAACATTTCAATGTAATATTTGAACATGAGCTCTATAAACAATATTTTCAACTTGACCACGATGTCGTAAGCATCGTCTTCAGAAGGGCAAGGTAAGAATATATAACATAATAAAATTGAAAAACATTAATCATATATATTTTTCAGGTCAGCACTTTCAAATAGTTAAACGTACGTTCCATACGTCCACTAAAAAACAACATGGCCAATCTCAAGGTCGCATTTCCTCCATCCCTCACAAGAAGAGAACAGGTCTGGAGTTCTTTCAGAGAATGGTATGCAAGACATTAATTATTTGTTTTCTTATCTATCTGTGGCAATGCAATAAATAAACTTTTGTCGAAAAATATACTTTTGAGTCATTGGAAATGGTAGTGAGGAAACTGAAGCCGGACTTAAGACTTGAGCTGTTGCATTTAAATTTCAGAAATATTGCTGAGGTGCGTAGTGAAGTTCGAAAGCATGAAAAATTTTTCAAAGACATTGTTAGCCATTCCTTTTCAAAACCCATTCCTACACGGAGACAAATTGCGGAACTTTCGCTTGAACCTGAAACTCTTGGTGAGGAAATTGTAGAAAATTCATTTGAACCGGAACTCGACGTTGAGATCAACGCAGTCAGTAATGTGCTGAAGTGTTGGAGTTGTGACGAACTGGGACATGGATACCAACTTTGCCTCAAACCACGGAGAGTCTTCTGCTACGGATGTGGAACAGTGGACGTTTATAAACCAACTTGTCCAAAGTGAAATCTCCGAGCGGAAAACTTGATGCTGGATGTTCGTCAGCAGAACGGCGGACGTCCGCAATTTCGACCTCGGAATTCAAACCTATTCGTATTCTGAAAAATAGCTCTCCGGCATCATCAAATCTCACACAGCCAACTCGTTTTCGTCCTTATCATGTGCGTCTCCAAGAGTACCTCGAGGCTCGAAATAGAATTTTTAGCGAACCAACTCCACCAAAAACTCGTTCGTCCTTACGGATGTCCCATTATTGGAAACGAATAAAGTCTCTGCGCAATATTATTATTTCGTCAGTATCCTTCAAACCTTCAGATATTCGTCCTTATACCAATCTTAAAATTTTGAATACCCATTATTTAGCTCTGCTCGATAGTGGGAAAAATAAAAGTTGCATCGGTAGTGACCTAGCAAAAATGTTGATTTCAACACAAAGGTTTATTAAGCTGGTCAGCAGCGTCAAAACGGCTTACGGCCAAAATCAACAGGTCGTGGGTTTGATTGTTCTTTCCATAACGTATGAAGATAAAACCAATAATTTTGAATTTTTACTAGTTCCATCTTTGCAGCAAAATATTATCTGCGGTTTCGATTTTTGGAATTGTTTCGGCATTAAATTGTCATTCGATAACAAAATTGAGGAAGTTCAATTTTCCGACAATTCGAACCTGGTCAGTCTCACCCTGACACAGAAACAACGGTTGGAGGAGGCGATGTCGACTTTTCCATCCTTCGAAAAAGAAGGACTTGGTATGACTACCTGTATCGAGCATTCGATCGACACGGGAGCTGCGGTTCCAATCAAACAGCGATATTACCCGATATCGCCGGCCAGAGAAAAACTATTGTGCCAAGAGATTGACCGCATGTTACAGTTAGGTGTCATCGAAGAGGCTGAGAACTCTTCTTGGTATTCTCCAGCTGTTGTAATTGTTAAACCCAGGAAGGTTCGTTTCTGCTTGGACTCCCGAAAATTAAACGATGTTACTGTCGGATAAGATCGCCATCAATTTATTTTATTTCATATAAATTTGAATTTATTTAATTTAATTTGTTACAATTATTGTGTTACGGGCCACCCTAATATAGACTTGTTACATTTTCGCTTAAGCAACAGCAACATACATACATACCCTAATATTGCCTTTACATTTTGTTTAAGCAATATCAACATTCGTACATGCATACGGTTATTATTTCTTTCGTGTGCCCAGTATGTATGTGTGTTGTTGTTGCTCTTGGTTTCATCTTCGATGAGAAGAAGAATAGCAATAACAACAGCAGCACAATTGCAAGAACTTACTTTCAATAACTCATTCAGCCACTGCTTTGTTATTGTTATTCCCTTTCGCAGTCGCTGCTTAAAGTAAATGCTTTCGTTTTTTGTTTTGCATTTGGTGGTCTGGTGACAAATTCTTTTGTACAATAAAATCAGTTGTTAAGAAGAAATAGAATTGGAAAGAATAAAGTCGCTCAAGTAATTCGTACTTGAGATTAAAACATAAATTTTTTTTCTGAGCTACATAAACAAGGTTTCTGCGCAACATTTTGGCGACCGTGACAGGACGGTCTGTAATAAGAATTGATATACATACATAGATTACCAGTGAATCACTGAGCCGCAAGCAGTAATTATTTTCTTTTCATCAAGCTACGCGAAAGAGGACAAATTTTATTGGGTTATCAACAGTGCTGAACATTAATTATTACAAATTTGTTGCTCGAGTATAGTAACAAATTTATTGGAGCCAAGTGTGGTGCGTCGTAATTTCAAATTTGTTGCTCTATTAAGGCGCTGATTAATTGCTGCTATTACGGAGATTTTGGGCTAGAACTTATTACAGCCGACCGAATATTTGTGGAAGAAAATTACAATTGGTAATTTTTAAGCGGAAACTTTTATCGTCGTTAGTGGTTCATAATTTTTCCAAAATTGCTTAATTTTTGTTTCGAAAGTTGTACATAACTTTAAAGAATCATATACAATCGCAGTCCGTTAGTTTCATATAACCTTTCTTATATACTGTCGCTCAAATCGTGACGGATAATGGCCAACAACAACGCTGATGGTGGACCAGAGGCTGCTGCTCCCAACCCAGAGTTGGCAACGCTAAAACAACAACGCAGCAACATGAAGAGAAACATCACCAATGTTCAAAAAAAGGTAGAAAGAGATGGCGACAAGGTTGACTCCACCATTTTGGAATGTCGGCTTCAAATTTTGGAGTCGTATTTTACACAGTTAGGTCACATTCAAGGGCAAATCGAAAAACTTAACCCTAACGATGTTGCAAGGAGTGATTTGGAAGAAATTTTTATTGTTGCTAAGGCAAAAATAATGGGTTTACTGAACAAACAACGTGGCTCTATGCAAATGGATCAAACATTACTCAACGCTTCACTTCCTTGTACCCCACATCATACCCGTTTGCCTTCGCTTAAGTTGCCCAAGTTCGATGGAAAATATGGTGATTACAAACGTTTCATCACCACATTTAACAACATGGTACATGAAATTTCGACGATAACTGGCGTCGACAAATTTAATTATTTATTAAATTGTTTGTCGGGTCCAGCTTTAGCAGTTGTGGAACCCTTCCAGGTAACCGAGGAGAATTACCCAAAGGCGCTAGAGAGGCTGAAGGGCCGATACGATAACAAGGTGCTCATATTTCTAGAACACATCTCTACGTTGTTCAATATTACTCCGATGTCCAAGGGTGACAGTAATTCATTACGAAACATCATTGATACTGTTGCCGCAATTCGTGGTTCACTTCTATCGCTCGGGTCAGAGATGGATGTTCTTAATGGACTTTTGATTCATATGGTTTTATCAAAATTGGACGCTGATTCCAAAATGAGCTATGATGAAAAACAAGAGTTCAAATCGTTGCCCTCGTGGGATACCTGCTATGATACTTTAAGCCATCGCTGTCAGTTTTTGGAAAGTCATGGAAAAAAGATTGAAGTATATGACAAATCGAAAGGTGCAACCCCAAAGCCAAAAACCTACAAATCGTCTCATACCTTTGTAAACTCAAACTCAAATTGTGCATACTGTAGCTCTTCGGACCACAACATATCAACATGTTCATCGTTTTCATCGATTGCTGTTTCCGAAAGATTTAATTTTATAAAAGGTAATAATTGCTGCATCAATTGTCTCCGTAAAGGTCATTTGGTGTCGAAATGCTTATCGAAATCCCGTTGTCGTGTATGCCACTCTCGGCATCATACTCTGTTGCACAAATATTCTGATTCTGCGCATGCTGATAATTCAACATCACAAGTTCAACCTCAAACATCTCTTGGAAATCAAAACAACCCAATCTCATTCGTAGTCCGCTCATGTAAACGAGCGCTCATCCCCACTGCGGTTGTTCTTCTGAAGGATTCCAGTGGCACATTTCATCCGGTAAGGGCTCTGCTTGATTCGTGTTCCGAAATTAATTTCATGTCGGAGGAAACGGCAAAAAGACTCCGATTGAAGTCTCAGCCGTATTATCAAGAAGTTTCTGGAATTGGCGAAGTGCGGACAAACATAAAATCATCGGTTTGCGCTACAGTAAAGTCTCGTTTGAGTTCATTCCAATGGTCCTCTACTTTTGCAGTTACTAAATCAATATCAGCCCGGCAGCCTGGTGAGTACATTCAAACATCTCATTGGAAAATACCACAGACGCTAGAACTAGCAGATCCTTTGTTCTACAAACCACAACATATTGATCTGTTAATCAGTACCGAAATATTCTTCGATTTGTTGCTCGATAACCGAATTTCCTTGGGAGAAGGTATGCCGTGTCTCACCAATACAGTGTTTGGATGGATAGTTGGTGGAACTTTTAATGCGGGAGCAAGATCTTCATTGCCCATATGCAATATCGCTACTAGTTCTTCAAACATTGACTCCATTGTGACTAAGTTTTGGGAAGTTGAGGAGTACGCTAATTCTCCAGCAAAATATTCACCGGAAGAAGAAGAATGCGAACGTCACTTTATGGAAAACGTGCGCATAGATCAAAAACACAGAATTGAAGTTCGTTTGCCGTTCAAGAAGTCACCCGAAATATTAGGAGACTCATTGGAAATGGCTCGTAGGCGTTTTTTGTCGCTCGAAAGACGATTGGAACGTGATGCAACTCGAAACTCAATGTACGTCGAGTTTATGGACGAATATTTATCGCTTGGACACATGTCACCCTACAATAAGCCGTTGAGTGGCCCGAATTATTTCATTCCACATCATTGTGTTCTTCGGCCACAAAGTACTACAACAAAAATCCGAGTCGTCTTCGATGCGTCAGCTCAAACTTCGTCGAATCGTTCGCTTAATGATATTCTGATGGTAGGACCTACAATTCAGCAGGACCTTATTACAACGCTTTTTTCGTTTCGCTTGAATAAATTTGCTCTCACCGCTGACATAGCCAAAATGTATCGTCAGTTTCGCGTCGATGAGCGTGATGTTAAGTATCAGCTCATATTGTGGAGAAGCAACAAAGAAGAAGAATTAAAAGTGTTTCAACTGAACACTGTCACCTATGGTTTATCGTCGGCTCCATTTCTAGCAATTCGGAGTTTAATTTTCATTGCAGAAAAATATGGTAGCTCTTATCCACGTGGCTCGCAAGTTCTTCGTGATGACCTCTATGTCGATGACGTTCTTACTGGGTCGAACGACGTGGAAACGTTGCTAAAAAAGAAACACGAACTTGTGAAAATCCTGGAACTACATGGTCTGGAGTTAGCAAAATGGAACAGCAATTATGACAACATTGGCAACACGCAAGATGATGAAATTCAATTTAAAATGGCTGAGGATGACGTCACCAAAACATTAGGTATGTCTTGGAAACCAAAAATTGATATGTTTTGTTTTCGATTCCAGTTGCCCAAGGTTGTCGCCCCAACGAAGAGATCCATTTTGTCAGTCGTTGCAAAAATTTACGACTTACTTGGACTTTTGAGTCCAATTGTTGTTCGGGCCAAAATTCTACTCCAGGAAATATGGATCCAAAATTGTAACTGGGATGACATCATCAGTAATACCCTTAAATCACTTTGGCTACAAATTCAAGAAGACCTCGAAAATATGGAAAAAATTGAGGTACCTCGATATGTGCTTACTACCCTAGCACACCGAGGAGAAATTCATGGTTTCGCAGACACTTCTCAACGAGCATACGGTTGTTGTATTTACTTTCGCGTTTGCTGTGATGGTGCTTACAAAACTTCACTTTTGATCGCAAAATCCAAGGTTGCTCCTATCAAGGCCCAATCACTTCCTCGCCTCGAATTATGCGCCGCTGTTTTGTTAAGCAGAAAATGGCACAAAATCAAACCAAAAATTGAAAACTTCGTTCCATCAATCTATTTTTGGACAGATTCAAAAATAGTCTTACAATGGCTCAAACTGCATTCATCGACTTTACAGTGCTTCGTCGCTAATCGAGTCTCAGAACTACAAGAAAACACTAGAGGTATTTTTTGGAGACACGTTCCTTCAAAAAGCAACCCAGCGGATATCGTCTCCCGGGGTTGCAGTGTCCAGGATTTGCCCCATACGATTTGGTTCAGTGGTCCAACTTTTCTTCAGGAACACAATTCAAATTGGCCACCTACTGAAGAAGACACACCCGTTAGCCCATTAGAATGCAGAAAGGCAGCTGTTTTTAAATACTCTGACGCCACATCAAGCATCATAGAAGGCGTTATCGATAAGCATTCATCGTATTTTAAAATTATTCGAATAATCGCTTATATTTTTCGTTTCTTTAACAGATGCCCAGCAGACCACGCATTGAAGCCCCAGGACTTGGTTCATATTCAACCCATCGAACTAGAACACACCTTTTTCCGGATTGTAGCTCACATTCAGCAATCTAATTTTGGAGATGACTTGCGTGCAATGGCTAAGGGAAAAATTGTGCATCCATCGCTCCAGAAATTAACTCCATTTCTCCATGAAACTGACGTGGGCACCGGCTGTGTCAATATAATTCGAGTTGGCGGACGTTTATCAAACGCTCCAATTTCGTATGACGCACGATTTACAGCTTTATTGCCCAAAAACCATCGCTTCGTAAAATTGTATATTGAACACCTTCATCGAAGCCATTTGCATGCAGGTCCGAAGGTTTTGCTGGGCATCTTGCGGCACAAGGTCTGGATAATCAACGCTAGAGACGTGGTTAGAAAAGTGGTTCGTGACTGCGTTCACTGCTTTCGTTATAAACCGAAATTGTTAGAGCAAATCATGGGTAATTTGCCAGCTGACCGCTTCAGAGCTCAACGTCCGTTCATAATTACCGGCGTGGATTTTTGTGGCCCTTTTCTAACGTCTTATCGTATTCGAGGTAAAGTTCCATTTAAACTTACATTGCCGTGTTTGTTTGTTTTAGTTCAAAGGCAACGCATCTGGAACTGGTGTCAGACTTGTCCGCCAACAACTTCATTTTGTGCCTCAAGCGTTTTGTTGGTCGCAGAGGAATACCACAGAAGCTTTATTGCGATAACGCAACTAATTTTGTTGGAGCTCACAATAAGCTACATGAGTTGAAGCAGTTGTTTTTTAGTGAAACAATAACTCACGAAATACAAACATATTCATCACAAACCGGATTTGAATTTTGTTTTGTACCCCCCCGTGCTCCACACTTCGGTGGCCTATGGGAGGCTGCCGTGAAATCTGTAAAAACACTCCTCGTAAAAAATATTGCCCAAGCCTACCTCACATTTGAAGAATTGCAGACCCTTATCATCGAAGTCGAAGCAATTCTGAATTCACGCCCAATCTGCCCACTGTCAGATGACCCTAATGACGGCGAAGCGCTCACACCAGGTCATTTGCTCATTGGCTCATCATTAGTCGCTTTACCAGATCAAACCTTTGATGCTACCAAACAAACGTCGCTCAACCGTTGGCAACGTATTTCATTTTTAAAGCAACAGTTTTGGCATTTGTGGTCCCGTGATTACATTTCATCGTTGCAACAACGCTCAAAATGGTACCACATACAACCTAACATCACGGAAGGGCAACTAGTCGTACTTCATGAGGACAACACTCCCCCGCAACAATGGTTATTGGCTCGAGTAACCAAAGCTATAGCCGGTACTGATGGACGAGTTCGAGTGGTTGAGTTAAAATAAAAAAATGGCTCATTTCGTCGTCCAATACAAAAGGTGGCTCCCTTACCCTCTTCAAATGATGGTTGAATCAAGAGCTTCAACGGGGGGAGCAGAGATCCTTCAGTGGTTTACGTAGACACCTGCCGTAAGGGCTTAATTCCACGGTGCCCCTTGACACGAGGAGTCGTGGTTCATGGAAATGATACCCAGAAAATGAATTTCCTGTGTTTTACCTCCATGACTCCAGACGCGACCAACGCCCCATTATAGTAGTTTCAATACCGGATACACACCACACTTAAGTTGTATATTTAAATTAATAAATATACTGTATGGATAGTTACCAGCATTGGAACGCAACAGTACCAATCATGGACGGCTAGTGTTATCACCATCCACAATTATCGGTTAAAAACGAGACCCATCTAAAATCTCTGACAATTTGAGGAATTGCCACCCGGTTGTAAACAAACGCAACTCCACGCCAGACCACCATAGGTCTTGTTCGCGACATTGAACTACCACAGCCAGCACGAAACTCCCCGAAGGGCCAGCCCACAATAGTCACCCTGGCAAAAGGTTCCACGATGAATAACCATATCAATATCACCAACTTATCAGCTGGTAAATGAAGTATTCCTCTAATACTTATATTTGACTGTGACGTCCTGTCACTAAATTGTACTTGGCTAGGCAAAATAAATTTACCTCTTTAGTATAACCAGTACAACGTACTGTTATTATACTACTCCTCCTCCGTAACGCATTTCATTAACAAGTAACTAATTTGCGTAATTTCGAACGTACCGTCGTTAGCACAATTTAATGTGAAAACTAGGGTAACGTCTCAACAATTCACCTATTTCCGAAGATACAGGCATTTTCTAGTGTTAAACACTAACTTTACGCTCCAACTGAGGTCGATGATATATCAACGGCTACTCTATGTGGATGACTATTCCCGTGCTAACAAATTATTTGTTGCTTTTGCTACTGCATTCATAGGTATTAACGCCACTATTGCTATGTGCATATAGTCCAACCTACTCCAAGATTAAGCCGTGACACACAGCAGGCTCAAGGTGGGCCTTTTTCTTTTTACACAGATATAAAGGTCAAAAGGATTAGAAAACCCCCTTATATCTGCAACCATCCTCCTTTATCCTGGCTTTGGACAGGCTGCTCGTGAAAACAGGCGGAGTTACGGGGGGAGCATGTCGGATAAGATCGCCATCAATTTATTTTATTTCATATAAATTTGAATTTATTTAATTTAATTTGTTACAATTATTGTGTTACGGGCCACCCTAATATAGACTTGTTACATTTTCGCTTAAGCAACAGCAACATACATACATACCCTAATATTGCCTTTACATTCTGTTTAAGCAATATCAACATTCGTACATGCATACGGTTATTATTTCTTTCGTGTGCCCAGTATGTATGTGTGTTGTTGTTGCTCTTGGTTTCATCTTCGATGAGAAGAAGAATAGCAATAACAACAGCAGCACAATTGCAAGAACTTACTTTCAATAACTCATTCAGCCACTGCTTTGTTATTGTTATTCCCTTTCGCAGTCACTGCTTAAAGTAAATGCTTTCGTTTTTTGTTTTGCATTTGGTGGTCTGGTGACAAATTCTTTTGTACAATAAAATCAGTTGTTAAGAAGAAATAGAATTGGAAAGAATAAAATCGCTCAAGTAATTCGTACTTGAGATTAAAACATATATTTTTTTTCTGAGCTACATAAACAAGGTTTCTGCGCAACAGTTACCATCAAAGACGCGTACCCTATCCCGAATATCGATGGTATCATTTCTCGATTGCCGCCTGTACACATTATTTCGAAAATTGATCTGAAAGATGCCTTCTGGCAGATACAATTGTACCAAGCTTCACGCCAGAAAACTGCTTTCACGGTGCCGAACCGGCCCTTATACCAATTCACTCGCATGCTATTTGGCTTGTGTAACGCTCCACAGTAGATGTGCCGGCTCAATCTTTGGACGAACATATTATGCACTTGATGGAGGTGGCTACCAGGTTACGTCAAGCAGGATTAACCATTAATATCAAGAAAAGTCAATTCGGTATAAGGGAGGTGAAATACTTGGGATTTGTGGTGGGAAATGGAAGTCTAAAGGTTGACACCGATAAGATCGCGGCAATTGCAGAATACCCGGTCCCAAAATCGATCCGTCAGCTCCGTCAATTCTTGGGGATGGCAGGGTGGTATCGATCGAAAAGCTTTGCGTGGAATGAAACCGCTCAAATCAAAATTGTCTTCGGCCCCTTTTCTGGTTCATTTTAATTATGACAAGGAGTTCATTGTCCAATGCGATGACAGTCGGTTCGGAGTCGGTGGTCTTCTTGGGCAAGTCGAAGAAAATGGAGACGAGAGGCCGATTGCTTTCATGTCTCAAAAATTAAATAAGGCGCAAAGAAGGTGGTACTGGCTATCAAAAAGTTTCGGCCATATATTGAAGGACATGAATTTAACGGATAAGGTAACGGATCATGCTAGTTTAAGGTGGTTGATGAGGCAAAAGGATTTGATAGGCAAGCTAGCAAAGGGGGCGTTAAAGCTGCAAGGGTTTAATTTTAAGATTGAACATCGAAAAGGTAGTGAAAACGTGGTTTCGGATGCTCTGTCGCGAGCATTCGAAGATAGTGACATTGTAGAAAGCCTAGAGATCGAAATTCTTCCGGTAATAGATTTGAATTCACCTGCATTTAATTCGGTAGAGTACACCCAACTTAAAGAGAGGTTTTCGAGCTCTGACATGCCCGATTATAAATTAATCGATAAATATCTTTATTATCGCACCAACTTCGAACCAGGTGAAGACACTGAAGGTTGGAAGTTGTTCGTACCAAGCGAGTTGTGAGTGGAAGTCTTACATGCTACTCATGAGTGCTTTTACACGCTGCTCATGATGTGCCTTCTGCTGCTCATGGTGGTATCGCAAAACCTCTCGAGCGGATTCGCCGATATTTTTACTGGCCCGGTATGGTAAGCCAGGTGCGCAGCTATATAGGTGCTTGTAGCCTGTGCAAAACTTCCAAAGCATCCACTCACACTCTTTGTCCTCCCATGGGAAAAATTACCGAGAGCAAGCGACCATTCCAAAGGTTATACGTCGACTTGATTGGACCGTTTCCACGTAGCAGGAAAGTCAACATTGGTCTGTTGATTGTATTAGATCATTTTTCTAAATTTTCGTTTTTAAAACCTCTTAGAAAGTTCTCGTCGAAGAATATTATAGAGCACTTGAAAGAACAGATATTTGATTGTTTCGGAGTTCCCGAAATCATGGTATCAGACAATGGCAGTCAGTTCAAATGTAAAGAATTCGAATCGTTTCTAAAAAAATATGGGATAAGTCACACGTGTACGGCCGTGTATTCGCCCCAATCAAACGCATCCGAAAGAGTTAATCGAAGCATTAATGAAGTGCTGCGCTCGTATCTTCGCGCAGACTAACGTGACTGGGACCAATATTTAAGCAGCATAAACAGCGCTCTAAGACTGAGTATCCATCAATCGATTGGTAACTCTCCTTATCACGTTGTGTTCGGCCAGAATATGGTAACTCATGGTGACGATTACAAATTACTCAGAAACTTAGATCTTCTCAAATTCCAATTTTCCGCGTCAAGACCAATTCCAGTTGCTGAGAGAGAAGATTCTGTCTAGAAGGCTAGAGGCTTATAATAAGAATAAAAAAAGTCACGATCTGCGTACTCGGCCACGAACGTTTAAAGTAGGTGACGAGGTGATACGGCGAAATTTTGCACTAAGCGATGCCGCGAAAAACTTCAATGCTAAACTCGCGCCCGTAGGCGTACCCACAATAATTAAGAAAAAGATTGGTTACTCGTATTATGTTCTTGAGGATTGCGCAGGCAAGGATTTGGGTACGTACCATGTCAAAGACATGTGGCAGTAGGCGTTTCCCATTTTCCTGTTCTGACACTTTTCTGCAGAAGGCTTGGACAAGTATCGGTTTTGTGAGGAACGTATTGTGTCAGAATGTCTGAACACCTAACAAGCCACTTTCCAATTCATTGACAGCTCGATTTGCTAAGTTTGACAGATATCGTGTCTTCTGAACACCTCTCAGAACATTGTATGAAATGTTTTTTGCCTTGTGACAGTTAAAAGTGGAGATAGATGGTGACCTCCATGGTCAACGGCGAGTTTGAATTCAAATCCAAATGTCAAGTATGGCGGCCAACGTTTGTTTCTGGTCCAAACGGATAAAGTTGTTGTTGCTTTCGTGACAGATTGTCGGAAGTGAAGTCTTGGTTCCGTGCTCAAAATTGAATTCGAATTTGAATTCAAATTTGGACAGGGAACTGACACGACACAACGGCCACTTTCTTGCTGTCACTTCAAATTTTTTTATGCATATTTATATTTTTTTTTTACTAGCGCCATCTGCCGGTCGACTCGCGCAGCGGTACGTGGTTGAAAAATCTCAATTTCCTCCCTGGACAGGTTTGCCATGTACAGAAAATCCAAAATCGCCAGCACGTGCTTGAGCCGGCATTAGCCAATAAAAATGGACGTTCTAACATAATTCCTATCGGATCTTGTCCGAAGTTGTTCATCAAACTCCATCTTCACGACGACCTAATGAAAGAATAAGCTCCTAACACAGGCATAATGAGAAAATAATTACGCGTAACTACGTGTATTCACGTGTGAACGCCATGTTACGCAGTGTGATCGCACCTTTTCGCATGCCTGTGCCAGCCCTGGTTGCCTGTCAGATGAAAGTCGAGAAAAATTAACGAAAAACGATGCTGCAGCAGAGCAGCCGGTGAACAAAAAATATTCTGCGAGTTTTTCTTTTCGTTTTGTTGGTCGGCTAAGGGTGTTGGCTGCAACACGCTGTTGAGTTCAACAACTAAAAAAGTGGTGTAGCTGATAGTAAAATTCTTTCTGGCGTTCCAAAAGTTGGTCAACAGATTGTTTGCGCTATACACCGCACAGAACGAGTTGCACTTTGTAGTTCCTCGAGGCCTGAGTGGAGTTGGCACCAAAAGTGATCCTACACTTTGTCGTGCAAATCGCTTAGTAAGCCAAGTGTTGGGTGCTGTTGGGCATTTGCCCAATATCTATATTGAGTTAAAAATTTCCCACTAAGTGCTGAGAAGATTGTCGGGTGTTCGTATGGACGGTGACAAGAAGGTTGGACGCGTGATACCTGTTTCAGTAGCATCACAGCAGAACCAGAGGCAAACCATACAGGTTTTTTCGGCAGCATCAGCTCAGACAATAACTGCGGGGAATCTACGTGCTCCCGTAGCAAGCGGATAGAATATTGCTGTCACCATAAAGGTCGCAAAAACGGACACAAACCAAGGCTAAACGCAGCAGGCACTAATAACTGCCATACAACAACAAGCAGCAGCACAGCAAAATCAGCGCCAAACGCTAGTCCTGCGTTTGCAGACAACTGTTGGTGGAAATTTAGTGGCGGTGGTGCAACAGCAGCAGCAACAACAGCAATAACAACAACAACAACAGCAGCAATAACAACAGCAGCAGCAACAACAACAGCAAGCAACAACCAGCAGGTACGCATATTGGTTAAAAAGAAAATCATGCAAATTCGCAGCGAAAAAAAATAAACCATCAACTCCATGCAGCAGCTCTAATACGTTGCATTAGCTTGTCCGATTTCCACATCCACCTTTTTTTTTGTCACTTCCATCAATTAAATAATTGAAGTTAAAAACTTTTAGTTAATTTATTCCAACTCCATTTCATTACCATGTCCGTATATTTTGTGACGTGTTTGATAAAAGAAATGAATTTCTTGTGTTTTTTTTTTCTTAAATATTTTCTCTGTGCTTTTACAGTCTTAAAGAGAGTAAAAAAATTAAGGAAATTTCATTTATATTGCGGACTTACAGATTGATTGCTGCAGCGTGGAGTGTAGCTTAAGAGCATACAATATACCTAGTTTTTGGAATCTTATAAAAAATCATAAAAAAAACAAATTGAAAAAAAAACAAAACAAGGGACTTAGTTATTCGTAAAATCCATTCTTCATTTAAAATAAACCTTTTAAAATTGTTATCAATTAATTATACCTTAAGTGATAGTCTATTAATTTGTATGAAAAGTAATTTAACTGGTAGTATTGAGTATTATTACTTTTAGTTAAACATATAAAAAAAAAAAAAATATTTAAAAACCATTTATTTAGCAATAAGAGAAAAAAAAACAAAAAATGTAAAAAAAAAATCCAAAAAAAAAGAAATTTTTTTTTAATTTTTAACTAAGCTTAAAGAAAAACTATCTTACCATCATATTAATTGAGCCTTAAAATCATTGAAATGAACTTAAACGAATTCAATTTAACTTAAAAAAAAACTAATTTTAAAGATTATTTCAACAAACGGAAATTAACCCTAAAATAGCACTAACCTAAACGCGGCTTAAAATTATTGAAATGATCTTAAAAAAAAAAATGAACTTAAATAACATAAAAACTAAATTTCAGACCACTTTAATGAATTCAACGGAAACCAACGTAATGGAAACAGATAAGACAAAAAAAAAAGAAACAAAAATAAAATTTCAAGATCGAGTAAATTAATTTAAATGAACTTAATTTACAAAAATCGAAACGAAATTTCCAGATTGTTTCATTTTTTTTTTTCTTTTGAACGAAAGCTAAATGAATTTAATTTAACTTAAACAAAAACTAATTTTAAAGATTATTTCAACAAACGGATAATTAACCCAAATGAGCTCTAACACAAATGCGGCGGAAAATTATTGAAATAATCTTAAATAAAATTAACTTGAATAACATACAAACTAAATTTCCGACCCCTTAAATAAACTTAACGGAAAACACGGTAATTGAAACAAATAAGACAAAAGAAAAACAAAATAAAATTTTGAGATCAAGTTAATGAATTTAAATTAACATAATTTTTAAAAAAAAAAAAAATCAAAACGAAATTTTCCGATTTTTTTTAACAAACTTAAGCGATTTTAAGGAGATAATACTAATTCTAAGATTATTTATACATAAAATTAAGTAAAAATTAATATAAAGAATTTAGGAATAATTTGTGAACTAAACAAATAAAATTATTATAATATGCCTAGGTAAACCATTCCTTTTCATTTCTTCACATCAAAGGTAATGCGGCGGGGCAAATGACTTAGGCATTGGTTTTGACGAGGGCTCCGATAAAATATTTAAATTGGAGAAGGTTGGGTGGGTGAAGGACCGGATGGTGAAAATAACACCTCCTCCCCTCCCACAATTCGAATCCGTGTCACAGCGAGTTCCTTTTTTTGTGTTTGTTTGGGTAGAATAGACCCTTTACCCTCTGCACCTGATTTTTTTATTATCTGTAACCACCACACCATCCCACTGTCCAACGCAACCCCACTCTCATTTTCCCTTAGCTACGACCGAAGCATAGCTAGGTGTGCAGAAATCGCGTCGAGACCGTGGGACTTGGCTGATTTCCATCGTAGCCAAGTAAGTGGGCAATTTGTTAATTACAACTTATAAATACTATTTGTGAATACCAACCTGCCACAGCAATGTCAAACAGTTGATGAAATTTATTCGTAAAATTTGACTCCCTACGTGCTTTTCGTTCAACGTTTTGGTCAGATTTGTTCTTTTTCAATGCAACATATTCCGAATAATATCTGCTGACAATGAATTTTACTGACGATTTTTTCTTAGTGACGATTCCTAAATTTGTCCAAAGGTTCACTAACTCGCCAACGACACATTCGATGCTCTGATTTACAGTTAAATTATCTTTTAACCTAATATGCATCAAACGACGCAACACGTGCTCGTTTGTTGGCAGGGTTGTGTTTGAAAAATATCTCAGCGGACTTTCTATAATTATATATCAATCTCACTAAATAAGAAAACAATATAACCAATATATTAAAATAATAGTACTCACCAATCAAATAGTTAATATTATCCGACATTTTTTCCGAAGTACTGCATTCGCTGAACAATTTATGGTTTGCAGTAGATTGAAGTTACAGGTGCGTTTTATTTTTGCGTCTTGCTCACTCGTTGGTACAAAAAGAAGTGATCTTACTTACAATGAACGGAATAATTTAAAGCTAGCTTAACTCAAAGAAAAATAAATAAGACCAATCGGAATAGTGATTCTTAAGCATTAACGCTGCGAACACACATGACAAATTGGCATAACAATTTTAAAATATGTATAAGTTGTCAAATTATTGTCGCCATCAAGCCAATTGCCGATAGTGACGTAGGTGGCGTAACAATTGCATGACAAAAAGTGTCATTTCTTTCAGTTTCAGGGTGTTTGTTTTTTTTTTTTTACACTTTCTCATGTAAACGTCAACTTTTGCCACTTTATGTCAAATTTCTTGCAAGCCGACTTGCAAGGTGATTGTTGCAAACAATCATGCTGGCAATTGAAAAGTTATGAGTGTGTTGGTAACAAAAGTTTAAATGTGTTGAAATTGCCATGACAAATTGTCTCATGTGTTCGCTGGGTAAGCTATCAGTTACATTTCTAAACCAATAGTAGACTTTCTTCTAAATTTAACCAGATACAGAATACAAGGAGTACACGGAATACACAGAATACACTGAATTCTGGGGTGTTTAATAAGTAGGATATGGTCAATACTTAATACTACTACTAAAGTTAATACTTAAAATGATAGCTGTTATTTATTGTGATAGCTGTAATTTATTGTTAACGTTTCAGGAAAACAGGGTTACAGGGTTGCTTCAGGGAAAAATTGTTTCTTGTGCAAATATGTCCTGAATCTAATTTTTTTTTTTATACACTTCATTAAATCACCAACAATCCTAGAGCATTTAATTTTGAAAAATGTGCATTTTATTGTACTTGGGGAACGAATTTGAAAAATGATAAAAAAATAACTAAATTTATGGTTTGGAAAGCGTTCTTGACTTCAATTTCACATTAATAAAAAATCTGATTTCGAAAATGAATTCAGTGGCTAATTTTACATACAAATACAATACTGACGTTAATTTTCAAGTTTCTCAAATGGTTTTAAAAAATCGAATTTGAAACGTCTGAAAAAATACTCTCCAAAATATCATTTTTATCATTAATCAAAAGGGAGAAAAGCAGAGGGCCAAGAGTGGAGCCTTGGGGGACACCACTTGAGATTACTTTATATTCTGATGTTTGTTGACCCAGTTTGACACGTTGTAATCTATTGGAGAAGTAACTAGACTTAAGATTAGTAGCACTATCACTGAAACCAAAAAAACACTAAATCTTCTGACATAGGTAAGAATGGTTGACTTTATCAAAAGCCTTAGAGAAATCATTAGGTCTAATATCATCAACTACCTTAACTACTGCAGAAGAACACCCATGCCCTGTACGAAATCCTGACTGAAATAGAGATAACAATTTCTTTTCACATAAATAGTTACTGATTTGTTGAGCCATAAGTTTTTCACATACCTTAGCCAATGCACTATGGTCCAGCCGATCACTTTTCTTGGCCAAAACTATTTTATACAAAACAGCTGGACCGATTTTGATGAAATTTTCAGGGAATCTTCAGAATCACCTGGAGAGTAACACATAATTTTTGGAAAAAGGGGGCGTGGCACCGCCCATTGGACCCTATTTTTGAGAATGCAATATCTGGATGAAAGATGCACCTATCGCCTTGAAAATTTGTGTAGATGAGTAACACAGCAAAATTCGTGACCTAACCAAAAATGGGCGGGATTGGATCAGTGGGCGTGGCATATAACTTCAAACTTCACACGGCTATATCTCATGAACTATCAGAAGTATGATGGTGGAATTTGGAATATATGTTGTTCGTACAGTAAGAATTACATCTAAGGTGGAGGGGGGGGATGTGCCACGCCCCCTTTTCAGACATCGACATCAGGAAATCTTTGTTAGGTCGCAAAAGTGTGTACTAAATTCAATATTTCCATTTGAAATAAAATACTTACTAAAATATTCTGGTTTCAATTTCAAGTGATACAGATTGAAAAATTATAATTTTTGGTTTTTTAAATTTCAAATTATATTTTGTTTACTTAGTAAAATTTTTGGTTTCAATTTCAAGTGATATACAGAATTAAAAATAGTATTTTATGGGTTTTTAAATTTCAAATTATATTTTGTTTAAAATATTTTTTTTAATTCAGTGTGTAATATTCATTCTCAATTTTTATTTAATTTTCACTTCCGTTTATATTCAATTCGTTTTCTAATACTAAATTGTCAGATTCATATCCTTTTTCTTGATTTTCGTCATATTCATCATCCGAAGTATCACTTATCTGAAGTTTCTTCAGTCTCCAAAGTTTCGGCAATGTGTTCACAGCATAATAATTCTGTAACTTCTGGTGGAAGTACTAAGCGTTTGCGTTGGTGTGCACGGGTACTTAAACGTAATGATGAAATAAGTGGATCAGAATTATCGAGGGCTCTAGTAAAAACATCGGAAATATTATCAATACGACTAGTTCGGAGTGCATGATGTAATCTGTCACTTTTGTATATTTTGTTCCGAGCCTCGGCCGCTTCTTCTCCAAAATAGCCAACAGGAAGAGCGGTATTCTCCATTATTTGTTTGGAGTGGATAAGGACCTTATGTAACGTGGGTGTCATGGGTAACCAAGGGTATTTGCCCGAACTAGCAGATCCGTTTCGTTGCTCTGAGAAATTGACAAGTCTGCAGCCTGTCTTCTTTTGCTGCGTTCACTTTTCTCAGAATACTGTAGTTGTGGGCGCCCAGTTCCGTGTGAACTGACGTTCATTTGACACTCCACTTCTGGGGTAGACATTGTCGTGGCTATATTTATATTGAAGACTGTTTTTGAGTTTAGCCAATCCGAATACTTTGCTTGAAAAAAATTCAAATTTCTGTGACATTTTGTCCACTTTGCTGCCAAATTAATGCAAAAAAAGCTCAATTTTTTTGACAACTGATGATTTAAATCTGCTTGTATGACTTCACATCCACTTTTGTTTATAACATAATTCAACAGAGCGCCCTTTTCACCTCCTCTCTTCTCTTTTGTCAGCCAAATATTAAATAGTTCAGAATGTTGCAAACTGAAGTAGTCTGAAAGAAATTTTTTTTCTTAAAAAGTGCACAAAACTGCGCATTGATGCTTGTTCAAAATGTACAAAACTATCTTTTCTAATTTTGGTTTTTGTTTTTATGCTTAAGAAGTCTAGAGAAAATTTTAAAAGCTGTATGAATTAAAAAAAAAAAAACAAAACCCAAAATTTATCCCAAAAGAACAAGTAAAATATTTGCACCAACACATTTTTCTTTTTTAAGTTTTCTATTATATAATTAAAATACTCACTGTCACCTTCGTTATCCATATTTTTGGTTTCACTTTGTTACATAACGGTAAACTGCCGCTCAATAAAACAAAATATGAATTTAGTTGTCTCTAAGTGTTAGCTATAAGATTCTCTTAAACAGAATTCATTTAATGATCGTAAAAAAAATTGAGTTTTGGCCAAGAAAAGTGATCGGCTGGACCATAGTGCAATGGCGATAAAATGCTTATTGGCCTATCATTAGCCCCAGAAGGGTTTTGTTTTTTTTTTTGCAACCGGTGATGATAGCAATTTTCCATAAGTCAGGGAATATTGATGACACAAAACAATGATTTATAATATGGGTGAGTGGGCTAACTATATGCGGTAGTAATAGCTTCAAGAATTTCATCGGAATACCATCTTCACATACTGCATTTGATTTTATGAGTCCTACACATTTGCGAACTTCTACCTCATTAACCGGAGTAAACTTAAAAGATTGTATAATGGTCAGATGGACAAACAAGAAGGTAGACTAAGACTGGACATAACAGCTGAGTCAACAAAAAAATCATTCAGTAAATCAGGGTTAACATTACACTCACTGGAGTTAAGATTTTGTATCCCTAGTTTTCTCATGTTGTTCCATAAGGTTTTGGGTGGAAGAGAAAGATTCAATTTATCAGTCAAGTATTGCTTTTTAGCTTGTCTAGTTTAAAGAACAGCCTCGTTTCTAGCCAATCTGAACAATTCTCAGTTGTCTGGCGTTGGGCTTCTTTTCCATATTTTATAAAGTTTATTTCTTTATTTTAAGAAATTAAGAACATACTGAGTAAGCCAAGGACACGAGACATTTTTAACTCTTAACGTACGAAGGGCACATGCTTTTCAAACAGATATTTAACAGGGGTTAAAAGAGAATTAAGTTTGACATTTATATCACTGTGAAGCTAGCACTCATTAAAACACATCATTGACATATCATAATATAGTGACGAATAGTTGATACGTTTAAAATCACGACATGAGAAGGTATTAGAAGTAGCATTACGAGATAAAGTAACATTTAACGAACAGAAAATTAAATCATGATCAGAGACAAAAGACAATTGATCAAAAAGAGAGACAACAGATATATCCGAAACAATGAAATAGTCAAGAAGACTTGGAGTAGTATTATTGCAGTACCTAGTGGGCGTAATATCATTTACTACAGATAATCCCAATAACGATGTATTTTCGTATAAAAGTTCTGTCCCAAGGTCGTTACTGAGAAGATTAATATTGAAATCACCACTTGCTATCACCAAATCATAGTCCACAACACAAGTAGCTAAGGTCGGAAGCAATGGATCAGCAGAAAAACATCTATTGGGATTATACACACAAGATACTAAAATTTTATATGTGCTATCAGAGACACATATATTTAGAAATTCTATACCAGTAGCGGAATTCCCAAACGTGTTAACGACGTTTATAGTTATCGTTAACTGGCCTTTGCTACAATTATCGTTAACTGGTATTCCCAACATCTATGTTAGCTATTTTTGTCCTTAATTTTGACAGTTCATTAACGTTATTTGTAGCTAGCTTAACCACGAATATTTTAGCGTCGCTAACTTAAATAACAACGTTAAGCGATTGTTTTACATGCGATTGTTTTACATGCGATTGTGATTTTATAAAATATAAATAATATGCATAAAATGGCTACAACACGACGAGGCATATGTTAACCATCATGGTTAAATAAAATAAGATTAAATCAAAATAAAAATAATTCTATACACTTACAACCGTATTCATAAAAATATGTAAAAATAAATTGAAATCTAAATTTTCAATAGTTTCTACGCTTTTATTTAAAGTTTAAAAAAATAAAGAAAAGTTTTTAAAATAAATAAAAACAAATTAACGGATAGTACACATTTCAGAGCATTAATAATAAAAAATAATAATAAAAGTAAATTATTATATATAAGTAAAAAAGTAAAAATAATAAAAAAGTTATACTTATAACAATAATAAGTTCGTTGAAGGCAATCGCTTAAATGAAATCGACAGCCTCTTAAGAGCAGAAGCAATTCGGTCGCAATCAATTGCTTGCATTAGCGCTGCCTCTGCGATGCAGCTATCTGCTGCTTGGCTGATTTAGCATATATCTATCGAATAGGCCTATCTAGCTGTCAAAAAAGCACAGTGGTGCCATATTTTTGATTTCTTTTAACGACGCTTGTAGCTTATATTGTGAATGTTACATTTTAACAATTTTGTCGCTTAGTACTGTTTTGAGAATACAACATTCGTTATTGCAAACTACAAACGTCGTTAGTTAGTTTTTGGGAATTCCACTACAGGACCACTAGATTGACTAACAACTACCTCTTTTACCATTCCGATCATTTCTGTAAATATTAAAGTTATTTATATTACAGGTTGCTTCACTTATCTCATTGCATAACCAAGTCTCAGAGATGCAAATGATATCCACTAACGAGTCTTCAAATATGTATTTGATGTAGTCTAATTTGAACATGTTCAAACTGCGAGCATTAAAATGTACAACATTTAAGCCACAGCGTTGTTTACACAAAACTTGAATCATAGTTTTATGATTATCATCAGTGCCAGTGGACGACAACCTAGAACCTAGCACAGAGAAAAGAAGAAAAAGCTACCGTGGAGTTGTGTTTAGACAAATTAGAAAAGAAAAGAAAATAGTGTAAATGAAGAAAAGGTTAGAAAATAGACAGATCAGAAAGTATAAAAATGTATAAAAAAATGATTATACATGAGTATATACATTTCTTGTTTGTGTGTGTTCTATTCACACGGTTGAAGAGACCACTACATTGAAATAAAATGGAAAAAATAAATAAAAAAATACTAAATAAAAGCAACTTTGAATCGCAATCGTTTCATTCTGGACGTGTTCTCTGCGATCGACGACCAGAGAGGATCGGCGGTCGCAACGATATTTGATTCTGTTCGGGCTCAAAGGAATCGAAAAAATCTGGGTACAAGCGCTTAATAACTAAACAAGCTCTATACTTATATTTAAATTAAGACTTATCAGTGCAAAAGTATAACATTTTACTACACATAGAGACACATTATTTACAAATGAAATAGTGGCTTCCGAAAATTCTGCAGAAGTGCATTTACAAAGTGTTTTAAATAAAACAACCTCAAGTCTGCTTCAGCTTTAGCTTAGAGTAGGGACGGGCATATCTGACGCAAATTCTGCGGCAGTGGGCGCCAGTGTGCGGCAACTCGGCTGCTGGATGAATTCGGGTGTGAATAGGAGATGGGAACGGAAAGCTGTGAGAGAGCTAAGAGCGTAGATTTATAGAAAGTGTGAGAGCGAGAGAATAGTCTTAAGAAAAACAAGTGTTGCATATTGTACATATTAAGATGATGATTATTTTTATTTGTCGCAGCTACAAAAATCTATGTTATTTGTTTACTAACCTTTGTTTTGTTTGCAACCTATGTACCAACAAAGTTTACCAAAACAAAACAATACATGTATTGTAACCTTCAGTTGTCACTTTATAAATTTACAAAAAAAAAAAGAATTATACAAGTTCGTTTACAAAATGTGAGTAAGTGTGCAAGTGAGCAAATAATATGTTGCTTGCAATAATTTTTGTTTGAGTTAATTCTTAATTGTTTGGAATTTTTTCTTAGTTCTGAAATTTTTCAATCCTACCTTAACTAATTGAATTAAAAATATATCAAGTTTGTATTCCGAAAAAATTAGTGGCAAGACTTGTATGAGAGTCTGCTTTGCGAAAATCATAATACGCTCAGTGGTACTCTCTTATTCGCTTCTTCTTCGCTCAATTTTTCTTTTTTTCACCCGAGTCATGGCAACCCCCCCCCCCCACATCAAGCACACTTATCACGCAGTCAGCAAGCTCTGTCGCATATTGTGCGCCCGTGCGTAATGTGCTCCATTTGCCCAACTCTAGCTTAGAGTGTAAGTGGGCTTTGATGGAAGCTCTGAGCATAGCATCTATAAGCAGAAACTCCTTCAAGAGGGTATTACAGATGAATTTTTATTTGTGGTATCATTTGTGCCATTGAATATAATTGACTCTGAAACTTAAGACCAGTTATGGGAAAACAAAGTACCTTCGTCAACTTTATACTGTCGATCTACAAAGTTTATTTTTATGAAGGAAAGTGCCGAACTCGTAAGAATTGTAGAACAAATTATTTTAACGCAAATAGATGAACTCAAATTGTATAAAATTGTGGTTAATGATGCTAATATTGAAGCAAATTTTAAAATGAATTTGGTTGATGGGGCAGTTATAAATATTTAAGCAAATAATTCAAGCTCCTCAAATTTTTACATATGCGGAGCAACCCCCAAAGATATGAAAACTGATAGTGTGTTGCAAATAGAGCCCTGCATGAGTATAATCGTAAAGCGAATACACTCTGCTTCACTGCTAAAGAGTACACTGTAACTGAATAAAAGTTAAACAACAGGTCGTGCAGTGAAGAGCAAATCTGCGCACGAGCTTCACTGCTTATGAGACCGAACAGAACCAAAGCGGCTATCGCTTGGCGGACCTCTCTCGGAGAAATCCGCTGAGAACACGTCCGGAATACGAGCGGTGTTGGTTGTCGGATCAGCTTTGATTTTCGTTGTTTAAAATGGTACAAATTCAACACATACACAAAACGAAACATCAGCTCATGGAATGCAACACACACACACAAAACAAAACGTCAGCTCATGGCAAAAACTAATAAAATAGCACTGAACACAGCCAATTCTTAACTAAAATATGGCAACACTTACGCCACTCAAAGATAGATCCGCCAGCTGTCAGAGAAAAAATAGAATTGACTCTATTCTGGCGTTTTTCCGTCGCGGAAACCGGGTTTGTTAAACAAAGGAGGTAGGACAGGCGACTTATTTCTTTTGTTTTTATTAAGTGAAACTTCTTTAGCACCGTTGTGATATGAAACTCGATGAAACGAAAAATCACACGAAAAAGGAAATTTGATACGTTTTTGTATGGGAGCCCCCGTAAGAAGTGGTCTGAGAGAATAGGTGTCAAAGGCAAAAGTGTTCCTTTTGTAAAAGTAATGGGGGTCAGTGATACATATTAACCCTTTGCGGCACAAACACAATAAAATTTGTATGGGAGCCCCTCTAAGGAGTGGTCGGAGGGAATAGGTGTCAAAGGCAAAAATGTTCCTTTTGCAAAAGTAATGGGGTCGATTATACATATTAACCCTCTCCGGCCCTTCCTTAAAGCTCCCTTGTTCAGGTGTAGGGAATCAAAAAACAACATACAAAAAAACAACAATAATTGCTTTTTCCCTACCTTTAAAGTTTTCTACATATAAAGTTTCTACATTTCAAGTTTTCTACATTTAGCGACTTGATTTTTTTTTTTTTTTTTTTTTTTTTTTTTGGATTCGCCCGGAAGTAGGAAATCTTCATAGATACGTATGACCCGCGCCATACGCATGCACGATTTACATTCTAAGAAGTTCCCGGATCAGCCGGACTGAATAGAATGCACCTACGTGCTAAAACCTACCACCTGTTGGCAAATAAAAGCCTCCACTAAGCACAATTGCTTGGCCTTTCAGCGGAAATTAAAATTAAATAAAGATATTTGAAATTTGAAATTTGAGAAATTTTTGTGCTTATGTAAACATAATAAGCATCATCGAATAAAAGCACATTCTTCATAACACAAGGGAATACAAGACAACATCCAAAGTAGTTTATTAGACTATATATAACCGCATTTATAATTGTTGTCATTCGGCTTGGGACCACTGTCCAACCCAAGATCCTACGTGGAAAAGAGATGCAACTCTCAAACACCAAACCAATACCAAACATAGCACAGATATACAAGTATATATTATGCAGGCACAATATATTTATATATTCGGGTCACTGAAATAGGGGAACACCGAGCTAAAGTTATTATTTGGATATGCATTTGGGCCAACGCAGGTAAAAACTTGTATGGAAAAGAGATACACTCTGACACACCAAGCCGAGGGATACGGTATACATGGTCCCATTTTAAACGAGCTAATAGAACTAAAGATGTAAAAAAATTTCATGAAAAAAATTAAGCAACGAAACTAAATAAAACGAAAGCTTAAAGTATTTATCAAATTCGATAATGCTTATATGTTAAATCGTAAAATCTACACAATTATCGCGAGCCATATTTGTTATCGCAATGAATGCGTTAAGTATTCAAATGTAATATAATTTTACGTTTTAAGACATCCACCGAGTCAGAAAAATTTATCAAGTTCAAGTTGCCATTGAAATCACTACACATACATCGCAAAGGGTCGTGAAGGGCATAATTAGAAGTGCACTGACTCAACTTAAAAAGCTGGAAATGTCTGGCTCCGCTCCTAGGGATGTTGAAGTTTAATGAAGAAAGGAGGTAATGTGAGTCTATATCACCACTGAGTAATTTGTATAAAAATGAGACATTTAGCATAATTCTTCTGCTTCTTAAGGAAGGCAGGGAAATAATTTTAAGGCGGGTTTCATAAGGGGGTAGAATAATGTTGGGGTTCCAACGATAATGTAAAGCAAAAAGTAAGAATTGTTTTTGGACCGATTCTAATGCATCGATGTGGACATTGTATTGAGGGTTCCATATTACAGATGCATATTCAAGAATTGGTCTAACAAGAGAGGTATAAAGTATCTTAGTAGTGAAAGGATCGTTGAATTCTTTAGCCCATCTTTTAATGAAACCAAGGACACCTCTAGCCTTATTTACCACCAAATTAACTTGAAGATTGAAACGAAGTTTAGGATCCATAATTACACCTAAGTCAAGAAAACTGTGTACAATTTCTAAGTTGGTATTATTTATAGTGTAATTTATACTATTAGCAATTCGACGTGAGAATGTCATTTGCTTACATTTTTTTAAGTTTAATTTTAAAAGGTTTAAATTACACCACTCCACTAGACTATTTAAATCGGATTGTAAGAGTTGTTGTTCTTCAGGCGATTTGTAAGTTAGAAAAAGTTTTACGTCATCGGCGTACATTAAGACGTTACAGTGTTTTATTACAGCAGGAAGGTCATTTATAAACAGTAAAAATAAAACCGGACCAAGGTGACTTCCCTGAGGAACACCTGATGTGACCAAAATATTTTTTGACATACAATTCTTATATAAAACTTTTTGCGAACGATTCGACAAGTACGATTTAATCCAGTGTAATAGTTTGACGGGAAACCCAATTAGATGAAGCTTTTTCAGAAGAAGATAATGATTAACACTATCGAAAGCTTTGCTAAAGTCTGTATAAATAACGTCAGTCTGTCGTCCTAAAGTAAAACCTTTAATGACACGCGTAGTAAACTCCAAGAGGTTAGTTATCGTAGATTTTCCCTTTAAGAAACCATGTTGAGAGGTGGAAATGGAGGAAGATACGACGTGGGTTATTTGATCAGTTATAATTTTCTCAAATAACTTAGGGATTGCGCTTAGTTTTGCGATACCTCGGTAATTGGAAACATCAATTTTTTAACCGGATTTATGAAGAGGTATTATATAAGATTTTCTCCATATATTGGGAAAATGACCGATGTGCAAGGATGAGTTAAAAATTTTTGATAGGGGAGAACACAAACTATTAGAACAATGCTTTAAAATGCAGCTCGGGATTTCGTCAGGACCAGTAGTAAAAGAAGATTTAACTTGTTGAAGGTAATGCATAACTATATTAGAATCTATTATGGGGGTTTCAAAAGAGTTAACTGGTGGTAGGTAAGGATATTCAAGACTCATGCTCAATGGTATATCGGAGTAGGTTGTTTTAAAGAAGTTTGCAAACATGTTGGAAACATCGATGTCGCAAGATGCTTCATCATGATTAAATTTCATAAGAGGTGGGAAACTGGAAGTTTTTCGTTTTGAATTGACAAACGTGTAGAAAAGTTTCGGATTATATTTGAATTGAGTTTTTATATTGGCTATATATGCAGAGTAGCATTGTTTATTTAATAGTTGATATCTGTAACGACAAGAGGAATAGGAAGCGAAGTCTAAATTAGAGCCTGACTTTTTATATTTCTTAAATAATCGATTTTTGGAATTTTTTAAAGACTTAAGGTCATTAGTTAACCAAGGAGGGCATAAAGGCTTGAAATTAATATTTTTTTTTGGCACAGATAATGAGAAGCATTTTTGCAAGGTATCATTGAGAAACTGCACTGAAGATTCGACATCATAAAAAGAGTACGAAGACCTATTATTTAAAATTGGGGACCAGTCAATCCGCGCGAGAAGAGCATTCAGTTTAACATAGTCTGTTTTTTTAAAGTTAAAAATTTTATTATTTCGCGTATCTGGAGCTAATTTATTTTCATTTCCGTTGGTGAAGACACAGCTCAGACAACTTATCTAAGAAGTCATTTATCCAATCAGAGGCAGAGATAGGAGTAAGAAATGCGGAATCATCGGAAAAACGCCAAGACACGGAAGGTAAGTTGAAATCACCTAATACAATGATAGTGTCCATATTTTTAAGCATATTATGGACAGTTTCGATGGCATTAATATGGTTTAAGTAAATTGTTAAATCACTTTTAGGTGGAATGTAAGAGCAAGTAAGATAAATAGAATAATTATTTAGTTTAACTGTAACACAAATAAACTCCAGGTCGTTGGTGCCAGGAATTGTTAATTCCTCAGAAGCAAGCGAGTTATGGACAGCTATCAGAACGCCACCACCGATCTTATCATAGCGATCTTTACGAAAAATTTGGAACTTATTGCACATTATTTCAGAATTTAAAACGTTGGAGCGAAGCCAAGTTTCAGTAAAAATTATAAAGTTATATTCAAAATCAAAACTATTAATGAAAATATCGGAAAGTTTAGAATTGAGACCTCTAACGTTTTGATACACAAGCTCTAACTTAGACTTGTGATTTTTTAATCGTTTTTTGTATGGTACTGAGGACTGTTCGAAGGACGAGGTAAGTGAACAACATTTCCAATACGCGGTTTGTTTTTGAATTCAAATTCATGAACAATTGTATTACGGGGCCAAAAGTTTACGTCCACAAGAGTTTTAAATAAATTTTCCGGAACAGTCAATCTAAAAGAAGTAGTCAGTCTCGCATTTAAGTATTTGAATTTTTGGATCGAAAGAGGGATACCACTATTTAACTTTGAATTAATAAAAAATTTAATATCATTTTCAGTTGTATCAGCGGCTAAGCGCTGCCTATGATTCGCGCAAACTTGTTGTTTGCCTGCCTCGACTTGCAGGGAGTTGAAAAATTAAAGGAACTTGAAACAGCAAATGAATCTATTCATACAGATCTCTGGTACACACCAGAAGTACCGCGGATACTTAAAAAAGATTACGATCAAATTCCAATGATTTTAAGTGGGGATTTTAATGTGAATTTTGCATTGGATAAAGCGCTTTGATTGAGTTTCTCAATACCATATTAAAATTAAAAATGTGCAGCAGTCGCACTGAGCCGACTATAACATCAAAAACAGTGATAGACGCTGTATTTCAAAGATATATTGATCAAATCCAAACCAAAGTATTTGTTTCATATTTTAGTTATCATAAGTATTACATGTATTCTTACGAGTAGACGTGTTTTGTGATTGCTCGTCTTTAGCAAGTTTATCTAAGTGTTAACTTAACCGAATAATTCTAAAAACGCGGTGAAATAATTGAATATTGCTACTTCTAGCATTGTGCTTAAGCAGTATTTGACTTAAGCTGAAATCTCTGTCTTTTAGCAATTTTAATTGCTGACTATAAATAAAAACGCAGCCTGATTTCTTCCCGCCAAATAATTCAACATTAAGATGTCAACTAACACAATTGCTACTAGAGCCAAAGCTTTACACTCCAAAAATCTGCTCTTGACACCGACGCAGTCTGGCTCTCCGACGACACACAACTCTCTTTTGACTATTGATCAGCTGGATGAGCGCCTAAATAAACAAACAGAGACGCTTATCAGCAGAATGCAGAGCGAACTAAGCAAACTTCGTGATGAGTTCAATCTAAAAATAGAACAGGTTGAGAAAAGTTGGGTGGAAAGCATAAACAGCGTTAATGCCGCACTAGCTGACGTTGTGGTGCGCGTCGACAAAATCGAGGCCGATGCTGAAACATCTGGAGTGGCTGCGCTGAGAGAAGAGATGACCGAACTAAAGAAATTTGTCGATGAGCTCGAACGCAAAGAAGTTGCTGCAGATGCTGTGCTGTTTGGAGTCCCAGTGAGTAACGATGAGAACTTGACACTGATGTTTAACAAGTTGTGTTTTACTATCGGCTGCAGACCGCCTCCGCTTAAGAGTATGTTTCGTGTTAAGAGCACGGATCGTAGAATGCAAAAAACACCAATAGTCGTCAAGTTCTCCAGCTCCTATGAAAGAGATGCATTTCTTCGATCTGCAGCTCTATACAGAAGGAAAAACGGTAGAGACCTTATACTTAGTGATTTGGGACTCAATTCTAACACAAGCATATACCTTAATGAAAGCTTAACTAAGCGAAGTCGTCATCTTCTCCAAAGTGCTATCAAACTGAGGCGCACTAAACAACTGGTCTCTGCTTATGCTAGAAGAGGCCAAATATTTGTCAAGAGGCATGAAAATGGTGAAAGTTATTTGGTAGATGACCCAAGCCAACTTGCTGCTATTGTTGCGGATGAGCTATTTGATAACGTGGAGAATGAGAACAACAAATAGCGCTTATATTATAATGTATGTATTAAGAATATTTCTCTTCACTCCTCTCTATTTCTTTCTCAATTCTATTCTTATATGTTATTTTATTAGTGAAAACACATGTAAAGATATCTGGTTACCCGAATTCTACTCTTTAACTACTTTATTTATCTTTTTTATATTATTGTTTAATTGGTTAATTGGTGTGCCTATAGTTACTCTTGCTTGTTTAGTTTCCAATGATTGGAACAAATACTAATACTAGTGGCGTTAATGAAAATAACAAGTCTCTGGTAAATGTTTTATGTGGAAGATACTCAGGCCTGAAAATCGTGCATTTCAATGCTAGAAGCTTGAATTCCAACAAGTTAGACTACTTAAAATTTGTGTTTGAGGAATCGTCTACTGATTTAATTTGTGTATCTGAAACCTGGTTCTGTCCTGATGTGAATGACTCACCATATGCCATAAATAACTTTAACCTTTTTAGGAATGATAGGCTCAATAGAAGAGGAGGTGGTGTTGCCATCTACTGCCGTAGTAATTTGAAAGCTAAAGTTGTTACAAAATCGTCTGGTGGGGATATTGAATATATAAATCTTTGTGTATCTGACAAGCATACTAAAATTCTGGTATCTTGTGTTTACAACCCCAATAAAATGTATAGTTTAAATCCTTTCTTCGCTGAATTGTCAGCCTTGTCTATTGATTTTAATTTTTTTATTATTTGTGGGGACTTCAATGTCAACCTTCTATGTCGTGATAATATAACTGAATCTTTGTATGATAATGTCTCGTCCGTCGGTCTGTCAATTGTTAATGAAACTATGCCCACGCGATTCTCTAATAATGATGTTCCTAGTCTCCTTGATTACTTTATTGTCTCTGATATCTCTTCCGTCTTGTTGTTTGATCAAATCTATTTTCTCTCTGATCATGACCTCATTTTTTGCACTCTCGACATAAAACTATCTAAAACAGTTACCTCAAAAACGATATCTTACCCTGATTTCAAATCCATTGATTTCCAAGCCTTGAACCATGATGCCTACCTCACTCCCTGGAATGAAATCTGGTTCTGCATGAGTGTTGATGATAAAGTAACGTCCTTCTCTAACAAACTTAATGACCTTTTTGCAAGCCATGTCCCAACTCGAACAGTTGTTATAAAGAATGTTTCATGCCCTTGGTATACAGCAGAAGTTCAAAGTGCAATTAAAAAACGCAATAAGCTGCACAGGATGTGGAAGAAGAATCCCTCACCTGATAAATGGGAATACTATCGGGTGGCTCGAAATGCTTCAGTTTTCATAGCTAGACAATCGAAAATAAGGTATTGCTCTGATAAATTAAAAACAACGCTTCCCTCCAAAGTACTCTGGCGAAATATTAAAAATCTTAGCATTGGCAACAAATCTTCAGCTGGCTGTTTAGTTGATCCTGATGTACTAAATGATTTTTTCCTAAGTAATAATACGAGTCTTGGTAGTTCTGATGAAATATCGAATGTTTTGATTGATCCTAACTTTCAGTTTACTAATGTAAGCGAATATGAAGTTTGTAAACAAATTAGGAAGGTAAAGTCTAACGCGATTGGAGAGGATGGGATATCGATAAGATTTGTCAAACTTATCCTACCCCACTTAGTTGGCTCTCTTACACACATCGTAAATCATTGCTTCACAACGTCCACTTTTCCTCAGCTTTGGAAAATTGCCAAAGTACTGCCTATCGCAAAAAAATCCTCTGCATGTGAACCAAATGATTTTAGGCCTATTAGTATTTTGTCATCCCTATCGAAGGTATGTGAAGCTATAATGGCTGACCAGATTTCCAATTATTTGACTAATAATAACCTCTTATCTCCACTGCAATCTGGCTTTCGTCGTGGGCACAGCTGCTCAACCGCTACTTTAAAAGTTCTGGATGATGTTCGATCACCGTATGATGAGGGCTTAATTACATTACTTTGCATGCTTGATTTCTCCAAAGCATTTGATTCCGTAAATCACACCTTGCTTTGCCAAAAACTTAGATGCAGGTATGGTTTCTGTAATAATGCCGTAGATCTTTTAAGATGCTATTTGTCGAATAGAACTCAAAGAGTTAGTGTTGCCAATAGATGCTCTCGATTCAAGTCAGTTTGCAGTGGTGTGCCTCAGGGCTCAGTTCTTGGCCCACTGCTTTTTTCCATATTCATCAACGATATTTTTTCCATCTGTAAGCATGCTTCTATGCATGCCTATGCAGATGATGTTCAATTACACCTCTCTCGTAGGACTGGTCTCTTGGAAGACCTCATCTGCAGGTTAAATGAAGATCTATATAACATAAATCAATGGGCCATAGTAAATGGTCTGAAACTAAATGCACTCAAATCGTACGTGTTACCAATTAGCAGAAACAAAATATTCTTTGATGACATTCCGGACCTGTTTATAGGTGACAATAAACTGAAACTTGTGAACAAAGTTAAAAGCCTTGGTTATCACATTAATTCATCTCTTACATGCACTGATCATATAAATAGTGTAGTGCGTAACATCTACTTTACTCTACGCAATCTCAAAATGACAGCAGAATTTACTCCCATTGAAACTAGGCGTAAGCTCGTGCAACAACTTATCGTTCCTGTGATAACATATTCTGAGCTCATTTACAGTAGACTAGACTCACGATCCGAACACAAACTGCAAGTTGCATTTAACCATGCCACACGATATGTCTATAACATACACAGATTTGATCACATTTCACAATTTAAGAAAAGTATTCTTGGGTGTGACATCATCAGCTATCTTAATGTCCGAAATTGTATTTACTTACATAAACTTATCTACTCCAAGACTCCTTTGTATCTCTATGAGAAACTACAATTTTGCCGGTCGACTAGAAGTAATACAATTATAATACCCAACTGGAAATATCTGAACTCTACCAGACTTTTTTTCATTAATGCCATTAGATTATGGAATGGTTTACCATGCAATATTAGATCTATGAATGGCAAGGTTGGCTTTAGGCAGGCCGTACTTAATCACTTTACTTAAATATTAATACTTATAAAAATATACAACCAGATCTCTCTTTTTCACTTTTTTTCACATCTTCTTTTCACCTCTATTTTATATTTTAATTCTTTTTTCTCTATCTTTTTTTAGTAATACACAATTATTTTAATCCATCTTAATTTTTTAATGTTCGAATAATTCTATTATCGATGCAATATAATGTAATCTAAAATTCTAACTATATTTTATAATTAAAAAAAAACTAAAGATACTCAATACTATAAGTCACTACCTTTGTATAGCAAAAGAACTTGTTCTTATTATACTAATATGCTCATTAAATAAATAAATAAATAAGCCACTCGTGTCATTTGTTGCAATTGAAAACATGGTGTTTGAATAATAAAATGTAAAATAAAATTCATTTTAAACTTGGTTACAATATTATAATTAATAAACCCTATAATTATCTCACTCTTAATACAGCATTCGTCTCATTCTCTCAGAGTTTAGCTTTCTGAAGGTTTCACTTCTACCTTGCGTGGCAGCCACACACATATATTTTTTTTTTAATTTTACTGATAAATTTATTTTTTCATTCTTTTTTTAGTAAAAAATAAAATAAATAACTGGCCATTTCAGCCCTTGAAAGGACTTTGACCTAGCTTCTTATGATCAATTGTGTTGTGCGTGTTATTAAGTTTGTACACAATTGACCGAGAACCGTACCGAATGTTCTCGTTCTCAAGAAGCTTTACATGGCATTTTGATTACTCTCTGAGGTTTGCCATTGTCTGCAGAAAGGTGGCGGCCGTACAGAAAAATTATTTTAATTCAAATAATTTTCTGTCGTTGCTGGGGTTCGAACCTGGGTCTCCAGGTTCTTTGACATAGCGGCCACGCACTTTAACCAACTACGCCACGGACGCCACACGTCTTTTTTTAGTACTATACTTTTTATTCATTACATTAATCATAACTTTATTTATAACTTTATTCATTAAATTTATACTTGAAGAATAATTTAATATTTTTATGAAACTATATTTTAAGTTTCCTGCTGTGAATTTATAATAATAATTTTTGGAAAACGAATCACAAACTCTAATAAAAACAATTAATTCTTGTTCAAAAAGTTTTATTTCTTTAATACTTCACTAATCGTACTGGAAAACAATGAAAAAAGCATGTCTACATATATATTGCTTGCATCCCATTGAGGCTGTTCAGACTTGCCTCAAAAGAGGCGACTCACTTACCGAAGCTTGTTCTACTAATTACCTCAAATGATGATACGTATTTAACTGTGAACATGTTTCTATAATGTTTTTATTCTTAAATTTTGATGTCCTTTTAATGTATGATTTTGGTATAGTAAATACGTTCATTCTTTCTTTTTGTGTCCAGTAGCCAAACAAACAAGTAGTGTTTATTTTGATGAAAGAAATATATACTGTTTTGACGTGACGAAGTTACGTTATACTGCTCTAGTTTCCAAAAAAGTTGAAAAATGAATTTTTTAAAAATTCATCTGCGTTTCATTGAATTGTTACTCGCTGGGTATAAGAGCTATGATTAAAAAAATAGTATGACCATAAAGGTAAATTCTTTGACTATATTAAAAAAAAAAATAAAAAATTTAATACGGCATAGGGACGTAGTGGGAGCTGCGTAAGCAACGCAACTGAAAATTTGTTACATGGAATTATTACTCGCTGAGTATTAGTGCTAGGATTAAAAATACGATACGCCAATAAAGGCCTACTGGAAGTCCTCACAACAAAATTAGACAAAAAATTTTTGACATCATTGGGACGCTGAGAGAACCGATCAAAGATCGATAACGCAACATTCATGCACCGGCGTTGCATTGAATTTTTACTCAATGAGTATATAACCTACGATAAAAGTTTAAAAAGGAAAATAAAGTTTTTATACATGGCTTTACGATAAAAATAAAAAAAAAAAAATTCCGGCGTCGTCAGGTCGTGAATATAGCAGCTTATGTAACAGAAATGTAATATCGTTGCATGGAATTATTACACACTCAGGAGGAGTGCTATAGTAAATTTTGTTTTACGACAGAAGGGATGTGTTACTACGCTTCACAACTAAATTACAAAAAAAATTTTGTTGTCATGATTTCAGGGATGCAATCACATAATGCAGTAAAAATGCTACAGTCATGAAAAACCGTTGCATGGATTTTTAACTCTGTGACTACTGGTGCAACGGTAAATTTTAAGGAACGAAAACAAAGGTGAGATCTTCGGGCATATGACAAAAATAAAAAACGGCGTGTCAAAAACCCCCAGGGAACCGCCTAATGTGACGCATATGCATCAGTTTTGCTGGATTAATTGAAATTAGAGCACAACCAATGGGGAAGCAAAAAAAAAGCTAAACGAAAAGCACCAACTCCAAATCCAACAACAACTCCAACACCAATACCAACACCAACACCAACACCAACACCAACATCAACATCAACATCAACATCAACATCAACATCATCAACATCAACATCAACATCAACATCAACATCAACATCAACATCAACATCAACATCAACATCAACATCAACATCAACATCAACATCAACATCAACATCAACATCAACATCAACATCAACATCAACATCAACATCAACATCAACATCAACATCAACATCAACATCAACATCAACATCAACATCAACATCAACATCAACATCAACATCAACATCAACATCAACATCAACATCAACATCAACATCAACATCAACATCAACATCAACACCAACACCAACACCAACACCAACACCAACACCAACGCCAACACCAACACCAACATCAACATCAACATCAACATCAACATCAACATCAACATCAACATCAACATAACCATTAACATCAATATCAACATCAACATAACCATTAACATTAACATCAACATCAACATCAACATCAACATCATCAACATCAACATCAACATCAACATCAACATCAACATCAACATCAACATCAACATCAACGTCAACATCAACATCAACTTCAACATCAACATCAACATCAACATCAACATCAACATCAAGATCAACATCAACACCAACACCAACACCAACACCAACACCAACACCAGCACCAACACTAACACCAACACCAACATCAACACCAACACCAACAACAACAGCAACACCAACACCAACACCAACACCAACAGCAACACCAACATTAACACCAACACCAACACCAACACCAACACTAACACCAACATCAACACCAACACCAACAGCAACACCAACACCAACACCAACATCAACATCAACATCAACATCAACATTAACAACAACAGCAAGAAACTTCGTCACGTCAAAACCTACGGGTGTGTCCACGGCACAGCCAACTCTTTTTTTTTAGAGGTTTCATTTTTAGATAGGGACTCATCTGTCATACGGTGGTCAGTAATAATAAAGTATAGTAATAGTAAAGTAATACGGTGGTTATATTGTAATAATGTCTTAAGTTTAAAAACTAATTTGACATGGTGTTGCGTACTTAAAACGTACTAAAATATTACACCCCTGAAAGCTATGTTTAATTAGTGTCGAAACCAATCAGCTGTTTTTGTTTTCATTCATTTTTCAAAAAATAACAGCAGTTCGACCAATACGCTATCAAGAATTTGTCGTTTGTGGTGTTATCTCCAATAAATATTTGTGAAGTGAGTTTATTTTGTGTAATATAATTATTTACGATAGTTATTAAAACGTATTTTTTTTAATGTGTTCTAGACGTGCTTATTTTGAACTTTGTTTTGAAAAATAGACAAAAAAAATAGAAAAAAATTGGGGCATTTAAGCGCAAACTACAAAAAGAAAAGGCTGGAAAACAGCAGAAATTACCAAAATTAGACAAGTTTATTGTTGCTGCAGGTTCAGGAAATACTGAAGAGCAATGTTCAAATCCTACTGATAAAGGGAATAACTACTAGTTTCTCAGTACACCCAGTTTTATCCAACAGAAAGTGCAGCAGAGAAAGAACCGCCCACCGTATCAACATATAACGACTTTGAAAATTTAGAAAAAAGGAATTGAGCACGGTAGAGAAAAAGGTTTTATTCTGATATGGGCCCTATTCAGCCTTCAAGACCTTTTCTGAAAGATCCTTTACAGGACAACAGATGCTTTTCTGAATCATTTTATATGTCAAACACAAATTATGGAGCAGTAAGGCGCTTTGGGATATGTTATTCAAAAGTTATGGATGTGGTTTATTGTCAACTATGCTGGTTATTTGCACTGGAAAAAATTGGCATGTGTACAGGATGTATGTCTTGGCAACACTTTTCACAAAGAATTAAAGAGCATAGTTTGTCAAATGCTCATAGAAATGCATGTGCTGTTTACGAGGCTTGGAAAAAGAGAAATACTATTGACAAAGACATAGAGAATGAATTCTAAAAGAGTCCTCATTTTGGAAAATGGTTTTACAGCGCATTTGCGACATCATAATAACTTTGTTAAAGAACTAACTTGCGTTAAGAAGACACCGCGAAGATTTTAGCCAGACGCTTAATCATGGAAATTTTATGTCAATTATCCAGCTCGTAGATCATATGTTGCGTCAAGATTTAGATATGCCTAAAGGTATTTGTGGTTAAATTTTTTTCTTTTTACTTGAACTAACTAAATGAATATCTTAGGGCCAACAAAATACTTAACACCCCTATTATGAATTCATACGATACACGATAAACGCTTGCATTCTGTTGTGCGATATTACGAAACTACGTTTATCGTATTAAATCCGATAGTTAGCGTTTATCGTAAAAATATGGTTTTTCGAAACGATACGTATCGGGTCAGCTGTTCAAGTTCATACGCTTGCAAGCCGCTCACTTTTCTCGGTCGATAGATGAAATTAAATATAAATCTTTTATTTTTTTTTTCGAAAATAAGTCTGAAACCTGCAAAAATACTCTTTATTAAATAATTATGAAAAACAATTTGAGCAACTTACATTGTTGAGTTAATTTATAAAGGATTGAAAGCATCCCTCAACTTTCTTCTTTCCACAGCCTCTATGCATATCTCATCGCTTTCTCCACTAATATAGAATGCAATTGATATAATCGGAAACATGCTTATATATTTTAATTTAAACCTTTTAATATGTTGAAATAACATTAGATCGAGAATTCCAGCTCCCTTAAATCAGTAAAATCAAACAAAATCACAGTAAAATGTAAGCAAAAATCACTGTTATTCACAATAGTCTATCTATCGGTCATATGAAAATGATCATACGAAAGCTAGATTTTTACGATACACTTTAAATCTATCGTGTATCGTATGAAAATCCATAATAGGGGTGTAAGTCCGAAAATTCAAAATGAGGTTATTCAGTGCATAGGCAGCATTGTTTACTTACTTTACTTATCTGGCGCTAACATCCGTTGGTCGGTTTTGGCCTCGTATAAGAAATTGCGCCAGCCATTTCTGTTTTGCGCTTGCTGGCGCCAGTTGGAAACACCAAGCGTGGTCAGGTTATCCAACACCTGATCCTTCCAACGAAGATGTGGGCGTCTTCTTCTGCGTTGACCACCACCGGGCACTGAATCGAATATTTTTTCGCTGGAACGTCGTTTTCCATTCGCTCAACATGACCTAGCTAGCGGAGCCGCTCGATTTTAATGCGCTTAACTATATCAATGTCAGCGTACAGCTCATACAGCTCGTGGTTCCATCGAATTCGATACTCGCAATTAACGCAGATTGGACTGAAGATCTTACGAAGGATCTTTCTCTCGAAGGCTCCCAAATTCTTTTCATCAGAACTGCTCAACGTCCAGGTTTGTGCTGCATATAATAGGACGGGCATGATTAGTGACTTATAGAGCGTGAGTTTTTTTCGTCGAGAGAGGGCTCTGCTTCTCAATTGCCTACTCAGCCCAAAGTAACACCTGTTGGCAAGAGTTATCCTTCGTTTTATCTCAGTATTGACATCATTGAAAGAGTTAATGCTGGATCCCAGGTAGACGAAGTCCATAACAACCTCGAAGGAGATGTTGTCAACAGTGACGTGGTTTCCAAGACGCTGGGACTGTTTATTTGTTGACACTAGGTATTTTGTCTTAGGCAGCGCGCAAAGTGAAGCATATGAGCGTTTCGTTGCTGTAATGTGAGCGAAGCGTTTTGGTTGCGAAGAAACTGTTTACATGCTTGCTTATGAGGGTGCGCATAGTGAAGCATATGAGCGTAGAGTTTCGGTGCGTTTCAAAGCTGTTTGTTCTTGTTTGTTTCTTGAGAATTTTATTTTGTTATGTTGTTGTATCGATCGATGTTATTGTGCAGGATAAAACAAACACGATTATGCATTTTATGCATTTTATGCACGATTATGACTTTCTTCAAGGAAAACACTTGTGTTTCTATTAAATTGGTTTAATAGAACTTATTAAATATTTTTGTGTGGAAGAAATATGTATACTGAAAAATTGATATTTGCAGTTTTTGTTCGAGTTCCTCTTTAGGATCAGAAACATAAACATTACCACAACAGGACTTCTTATTTTAGTTTTTAAAAATTTCATATACTTTCTTGCAAAAACTCTTCTTCCATCGCGACTGAACGCACAGAAAAGCTTCACCGTGCGCACCCACACGGTTTGCAAAACGCTTTCAACAGCACAGAACAAAAACGCTTCGCTCACAGCACAAGAACGAAACGCTCATATGCTTCACTATGCGCGCTGCCTTATCTGCATTCACTGCAAGACCGATTCGACTCGACTCTTTCGCTAATCTGGAGAATGCTGCACTGACTTCTCGCGTATTATGGCCAATAATATCTATATCATCAGCATACGCCAGCAGCATAATACTTTTGTAGAATATAGTGCCACTGCGTCTCAAATCAGCAGCTCGGATGATCTTCTCCATCATTAGGTTGAAAAAGTCGCACGATAAGGAATCACCTTGTCTGAAACCTCGTTTGGTATCGAATGGAGGAGTAAGATCCTTCCCAATTTGAATTATGCTGCTGGTGTTGCTCAGTGTCATTCTGCAAAGACGGATGAGCTTTGCAGGAATACCAAATTAGGACATGGTGGAGTAAAGATGATTCCTTATTGGACTGTCGAAGGCGGCTTTGTAATCGACAATAAGATGGTGTGTGTCGATTTGTTTTTCTAGGGTCCTCTCCAAGATTTGTCGTAGCGTAAATATCTGGTCTATGGTGGATTTGCCAGGTCTGAAGCCACACTGATAAGGTCCAATCAGCTGGTTTACGATGGGCTTCAGTCTTTCACATAATATGCTTGACAGGACCTTATATGCCAATTTAAGAAGGCTTATCCCACGGTAGTTGGCGCAAATGGTGGGATCGTCTTTCTTGTGGATTGGGCAGAGCACACTGAGGTTCGAATCGATTGGAATGCATTCTTCCGACCATATTCTGCATAGGAGCTCATGAATGCATTTATATAAGCCATCAGCTCCTGCGGCTTTGTTGTTTTTAAGCCAAGCTATAGCTTTCAAAACTTCACTATGGTCGGGCAGCGGAACTTCAACGCTGTCGTCCACAATTGGGGTTTCTGGGATATCATCTCTATTGGTGGGATTGTTGTCGTCGTCACCATTCAGAAGCCTAGAGAAGTGTTCCCTCCACATCATCAGTGTACTCTGAATATCTGTCACTAGATTCCCATTTTCATCCTTGCAGGAAGAGGCCCCGGTCTTGAAACCATCGGCCAGGCGTCTTATTTTTTCGGAAAATTTTCGGACCTCATTCCTGTCACCATGTATCTCAATTTTGTCGCACTCACGCATTTCCCCTTCTCTTTTCTTTCGCCTGAAAATTCACCTCTCTTCCCTCCTCGTTTCTTTGTATTGCTCTTTAGCAGCATGCGTTACAACCGACTGCAGGGTGGCTTTGTAGGTGGCGTCTTTTTCTGCAGTGGCGTCGCGACACTCCTGGTCGTGCCACTGGTTTTGGCTAGAGTGGTGATAGCCAAACACATCTTCGGCAGCCGTATGCATAGAGTGGGAAATGGGATTCCACTGCGCGCATATATTGTTGATCGGAGGAGTGCTTTCTTGAAGCAGGAGTGAGAGTCAAGTAGCGAAGTTTGTTTTGAGTGCAGCTTTTTGACGTCAAGCTTTCTCTGTGCTGGATGGGGCACATTCTTGGTTGCGCACAGGCATGTACGGATCTTAGCTGCGACAAGATAATGATCCGAGTCTATATTGGCACCACGGATCATGCGTACATCTAAAACACTGGAAGAGTGCCTTCCATCAATCAAAACGTGATCAATTTGGTTGCGCGGTTTTTGATCAGGAGACAGCCAAGTTGCTGTCAAGTTGCGAAAACGACCATGTTTCGCGCTGCGAAAAAGTCAATCAGCCTTATTCCGTTATCGGAGGTATTGTCATGGAGGCTGTACTTTTCGACTGTTGGACCAAAGATATTTTCTTTTCCCACTTTGGCGCTGAATTCACCAAGCACGATTTTTATATCGTGGCGGGGGCAGCGCTCATAGGCCTCTTCAAGGCGCTTGTTGTGACCCGCACAACATTACCCTGTACACTTTGTACAGCCCGACCTCACACAAAGCCAGAATCTTCAATCGATTCTCTTTAAAACTCATACATAAATATCAATAAATATTGCCTCGGCATTTGCTGGCAAAATTTATGACTATTATTTCCATGAACGACCAAGACCCAATTCAAGTGCAGTGACTCGAATTGCTGGCGTTCATGAAAAACTGACCTAATTTTAGCGCACGCTTAAAATTACCAAAATAAACAAAACCATTGCTTGTTTTTAGTTGTCAAGTGTTTCCGACTACAACGTCGGCGACAACAAAAAGCAAAGCAATGAACTGTTTGGGTGCATCGGCATTAGCTTGCACGGTCAGCATAATAGCGATCATTTACCTACCCTAGTTGCTGCGCTGCTCGCAAAGTGCAATGCCTGCAGCTACGCAACATGTAAGACGTACGTGATCGCGTATCGCGAAAGGGGAAGTAATATGTAAATGAATGCAAAGATTTTATGTATGACATGTAATGTTTTGATTGGGTAGAATCGATACATAATTTCCACTTATTGGAAATTATGGGAATTGTGGGAGTTTTCTGGAAGAAAGGAACCTCCTTGGAAAGTGAGGATTTTGCCTTTAAAAGCCGGTGACTAGCGTAGAAAAGATCAGAGAGCAAGCAGCAGCTGTAGAACTAAAAATAAAAATTAAAAAAACCATTATTAAGGTCGCAGCCTCGCCTAGACAGCGGGCCTTAATAATTAATAAATCAACTAAAAACCATTATTAAGGTCGCAGCCTTGCCTGGACAGCGGGCCTTAATAATACAATAAACAAGTACATCTAAAACTTAAAATTAAAACGCATTTTCACTTACTCTCTTGTCTTTGGTCTCTCTTCTCCTTGCGGAAAGCACGGAGGCCACGGAAATGTTAAACTTAATCCGGATGTTAAACTTAAGCGGATCCCACCGCTACATCCCTTAAACCAACAAAAAGGAAAAACCATCCTTTAATAACAGAAAAAAAAATCTTCAACAAATAAAATTTTAAGAACAAAAATTTTTAAAGCGTACCGAGGCTTCGACATCGGGTTAAAAAAAAAAAAAAAAATATAACAGCTTAAAAGTGAAAATTTAATAGTGAAAAGTGAAAAAAAAGTGAGTGAAAAAAAAGCGTCCCGAGGCCATAACATCGGAACAGTGCAAAAAAAAAAAAAATAATAATAAGCCCAGGTTAACCAGCTTTAAGACGTGAAGTCTCCTGGCCCATCAAGAAGACCAGGATAACCAGCTTTAGGGCCTAGAGCCTCCTGGCAACAACAACAACATCAAGAACCGCTTCAACCGCACCTTGAACAGCAAACTAAATTCAACAAGAAAGACGAAACAATTGATCAACAGTATCATCGACTGAAGATCGGCAACTATATCAGTTTCAAGTACACCATTTACTTCTACAGAAATCAGCAACAATTGATCAACAGTGTCATCGACAGCAACATCGGCTTCAACATCCAGCAGTGAGCAGAAAGAAAACACACATTTTTTTTTCAGTAAGCAAAAACATTATATTGTTTTTATATTATCTACACTATTTTTACCAAATCTAAAAAAAAAAAAGAGAGTAAGCAACACACAAATTTTACAACTTATTAAGCATTCAAAAGAGAAGAAAATTTATAAGAGAAATTTATGTATAAAAAAAAAAAGTAAAACATAATATTTTTAGTAATACTTGAAAGTTTTTGCGTACATTTTCTTCAAAATTCGTACTCGTCAGCGCGCAGCTGAGGTAGTTTAGCTCTTTGCTAATCTACCATTTTTCGAAAACTCGTTTTGTCTTGAAACCATTGAAGATAACGATCTTGAAATGGATCTGAAATTTACTTTAAACGATATTTGTAATATCGTACCGGTATTTAACGGCAATCCAGCCGAACTCAATAAATTTATAGCTTGCGGCAATATTCTGTTTTCGTCTGCTAAAACTGAAGCGGAACATACTTTTATTCTAGAGGTAGTGAAGACTCGATTGGACGGTTCGGCCTTTGAACTCATCCAATTCAAATCTTTTACTAAATGGAATGATTTGGTACGAGATTTGGAGACCGAGTTCAAGGAGGAAAAGTCGAGAACTTCCGCCCAGAATGAACTTTTAACTGCTAAGCAACAATCACAAGAAAAAAAAAAGGAATTTGGTGAACGAGTAGGAAAATTATTACATTCGTTAAATTCTGCTACATTTTCAAGCACTAACGACGATTCAGTTAGGGCTTATTTAAAACAAGAAAATGATCGATTGGCACTACAGGTATTCGAGGATGGTTTGTGGAATTATAATTTAAGATTAATTCTTAAAGCTCACAATGAGCGAGACTTGAAGAAAGCCATTGCAAATGCTGAAGAACATTCAGTACGGCTTGAAAAAACGTCGCAATACCAAACCTCAACGTTTAAATCTACATGCAAATACTGTAAGAAATTAGGGCATACTCAAGAGACGTGCTATCAGAAAAACAATAATAATTTTTCCACCCGCTTTAATAACAATTTAAACAGACAGCCAAATATAAAAAAAGAAGTACAATCGATATTCTGTACATACTGCAAACGGCCGAATCACACGTACGAAGAGTGTAGATCTCGACTGCGAAGCGCCGAAAAAATTTTCAGAACCGAAGAGTTAATGATGACCCAAACGCATATTACAACCCTTTCAGAGGCGAATACAGCCAACCCAATCAAACGTATCATACCAAAAACTCATCGGGAAACGGAATAGCTCGGGAAGACATCAGCGGCACTTCTCCCCGGATACAAGTAAAAGCCGATGTGCACCAAGCACGAAATTAAATTACTCTATAAAAATACCTTTTTGCAAAAAATACGAAGAGCCAGTGCTTTGCATTAAACTAGAACCTTCAGATAAAAATATAACTTCATTATTAGTAGACACGGGCGCACAAATTAGCCTATTAAAAGACGCTGAACCACAGCGCACAATTTAAAAAAAAAGTAAACATACGGTCTCAACCATTTCAGGCAATGCAATGCAAACTCTAGGGGAGCAAATAAAAACAATTAATGTCCCTTTTAATGATCAAATAATAACACTGAGTCACAACTTTCATATTTTAAATAAAAATATTAACTTAACCTACGACGGAATTTTAGGAAGCGATTTTCTTACCACATTTAATTGTAGAATTGATTTCAAGAATAAACAACTGGAAATACCAGTAGAATGCCCAAACGCGGCAGTAAGAAAAAATAAAATTATAAAACCACATATTCGTGGTTATTGTGAAAATAGGAAACAGGATCAGGAGTATGCGCCGAATGGCATAAGTCATATTGAGAATCCTCAACCTAATGTCTATGGGCCGCAATCCATCACATTGTCACCTCAAAGTGAAAATATAATCATTACAAATAAAGTGAAGGCAAATAAAGAGGAAACCAAGGCATTATTTTTGGATAATGAAAGGATTTGTAAAAACAGGATTGAGTCAACTCAACCTGATGTCTACGGGCTACAATCCATAACCTTGCAACCTCGATGCAAACAACTTGTCGAGATCCCTTTTGCTTATACAAAAGACGCAGTGATCCACAAGAAACAAATAAACCCAGAAGTATATTTGGCGGAAACCCTGGTAAAGTAAAAATTCTTTTTATGAACACAACAGAAGAAATCAAAAAAATCAATTTAAATAAAATTCAATATGAGTGGGAAAAAATAGAAAACTTCAACGAAATCAAACTCGATAAAACAAAAGATTTAATAAAAGGTAGATTAAACAAAGTAAAAACAAATATAGACCTAACGCATTGTAATAAAGAAGAAAAGAAATCAATTTTAGAGATTTGTAGAAACTACAACGATTTATTTTATTTTGAAGGAGACCACCTTACTTGTACTTCTCACTACCCCGTCTTGAATTATGTGGTGCAGCCCTTCTCGCGGATATGGTAGATTCATTACTATCGCACCTTGATATAGAACGGCACCGTTTGTATTGTTGGACTGATTCAACAATAGTGCTTGCTTGGCTTTGTAAGCCTCCATGTTCCTGGACAACCTTCGTAGCCAATAGAGTATCAAAAGTGGCAGAGAAGGTAGGAATTCACAATTGGTTTCATGTAGATACACATGAAAACCCTGCAGATTTGGCAACGCGTGGAGTTACGCCACAAGAGTTAGTTGAGAAAGCTCTTTGGTGGCATGGACCTTCCTGGCTCTCGCTCGAACGATCAGCTTGGCCAAGAATGAATCCACCCCCAGCTCTAGAAACTTCGCTTGAGCGCAAAGCTGCAAAAGTACACTTTGCATACTTTTCGGAATATGAAGATATTCTAGAGCGTTTCTCTTCGCTATCGCGCGGATTGAGAATGTTAGCTTACGTGTTTCGCTTTCTGCATCGCACGCATCCAAAGTCTCGTCCGTCTTTTTCAAAAAAATCAGCGTGCCTTGAAGCGGCTGAAATTAAATTCGTGAAAACACGATTGGCACTTCTATGTCAAAAGATAGCTTTTCCAAACGAATATCACTGTTTGGAAACTAAACAGATAATTAGAGCTAAGAGTCCCATTCTCGCTCTTAATCCTCTGTTGAACAACCACGACAATTTAATGCGTGTTGGTGGACGGCTCGCCTCATCACCAGTGTTATCATATGATGAAAGGCACCCAATTATATTACCATATAATTGCCACTTTTCACGCCTTTTAGTAAGTTTTGTCCATGAAATTTCGCTTCATGGAGGGAATCAATTAGTGCTTCGACTTATTCGTATGCAATATTGGATCCCACGTGCTAAAAATCTAATTAAATCAATTCTACATAATTGTAAAACCTGTGTTGTACACATGAAACGCCAAAGAACACAAATAATGGCTGCGCTGCCAGCCGAGCGAACAGTTATTTCACGGCCCTTTGCCGCGACTGGTATTGACTTCGCTGGCCCATTCGACATAAAAAGCTACATAGGTAGATCTTGCCGAATCAGCAAGGGCTATGTTTGTTTATTTGTGTGCTTTTCTACGAAGGCGATTCATCTTGAGGCCACGAGCGATTTATCAGCCGCCACTTTCCTGGCAGCTTTTTCTCGGTTCGCAGCGAGACGTGGCTGCCCCGCAAACGTGTACTCCGACAATGGTACAAACTTTGTGGGGGCCTCAAACTCTCTTAAAAAAGATTTCAAAGCCTTCTTAACAGCGTCGCATGATGCAATACTATCTCAGTATTCACATCAAGAAATTGCATGGCATTTTATTCCCGCTGGTGCTCCCCATATGGGAGGCTTATGGGAAGCTGGAGTAAAAAGCTTTAAAACGCATTTCAAGAAGATGGCCGGAAGTATGAAATATACTTTCGAAGAATTTTCCACTCTATTGAATCGAATCGAAGCGTGTCTAAATTCGAGGCCACTTTCCACCATGTCGGAAAATCCTTCTGATTTTCAATCTCTCACTCCAGGTCATTTCTTGGTCGGCGGCCCACTGCTATCGCCAGTGGAGCCAGAAATAGCTGAACAGCCTCTGACTCTTGTCAATCGTTGGCAAAAAATCAAGGCGATGCATCAGCACTTTTGCCACCGATGGAAAAACGAATACCTAAAAGAGATGCATCGACGTACGAAGTGGAAACCCCCTCAATTAGATTTCAAGGTCAACGACTTAGTTGTTGTCAAAGAAGACAATCTTCCCGCGAATAAATGGCGATTAGGTCGAATTTTAAAGATATACACCGGTAGCGACAAAAGAGTCCGTGTAGCAGACGTACGCACCGAAAGAGGTTGTGTTACGCGGCCTATAGTGAAGCTGGTCACAATACCGTTGACCTAGCTCCGTCACCATTTATTTTCTCTTATTTTCTCTTTCCGTCTCGTTTCAGGATGTCTAGCACCAGCATCATGCGCGACTTGATCGAAGAGATGCTTCTTCAGACGGACTCCGAGATGGCCATGAGTGAGAACGATACGGTACGCGAGAAGACGCCAGTTCCGGCAGCCAGCGTACTCCAGCCTCAATCCCCGGTGCGGAGCGTGCTGTCCCGCGTGGTCCCCGTCGTGACGCGCAGCGACATGATCCCAAAGTGTCGCTTGTGCTCCATGGAGCACAATCTCATGTCGTGCCGTCGGTTCATTACTATGAACCTGGAAGAGCGATTGAGAGCAGTACTTCTTAATTTTTACTGCTCCAACTGCCTTTCAGCTGTTCATATGCGAAAGGACTGTCGGAGCGATGTGAGGTGCCGTCACTGCGGTGAAGATCACCACAGCATGTTGCATTCCCACACTCGGGTCCGATCAAGTCGAGCCCACTCACGAAGACCACGTGGAAGACGTACCCGTGCAAAGCACCCAAAGCTGCAGCTGCCGGAGAAGCAACGAGGTCTGGGGCGGAATCGAAGAGTTCGTCTTGGAAGGGTCCGCAGTCGACGTTCCAATCTGCGTCGTCGTCGAGGGACGCCGTCCCGAAGCGGTCCCCTTCCAAGAAGAGACCGCAGTCGATGCTACCGTTAGCGTCATCGTCGAGGGACAAATTCCCGAAGCGGTCTCCCCCCACACGACCAGCAACGACGAGCCTCCAGAGAGTGGTCTCTCTCCTCCCCACAGTGGTGGTAAGTGCTTGGGCCAACGGAAGAATGGTCCAAGAGCGAGCTCTGCTTGACTGCTGCCTTCCGCAAACGCGAGTGGCCAGAGAACTGGCTGTGAAGTGGAGACTTCCAACTTCTGAAATCGACGGAAAGGAAGTCTGCACACTTTCGCTTCGTGGCAGATATGGCTCGTCGGTCAATATAGAGACGACAGCATTGATTGATCGGCGCTTACAAGTCATCACGCCGTCCATAGACGTTTACTCCCGGGTCATGCAGCAGGGTATTCTGCCAGCTGGTTTTAGCATGTCGTTGGCCCAAATTCCAATTTCGGTTGGGTCTTATCAGGACAGGGTGCCTGGTAACGTCTTGCATTCTTGCAAGGCGGGCGGCATGTTAACGCCACTGGCGGTTTCCCGGTGCTGGCGCGGTAGTGTGCGTCTGCAATGCTGTATTGCTGGTATATGTATTTTCATTTTTCTTTTGGGCAGCGCTTCTCGCTGCTCTTATAAAACTTTGTTAGGTTTAAGTTGGGCACTAATAAAACTGACCTCGGTCTCTAAAGTTTGAAGTTACCGCGTATTCTTTATTTAGAAGTCTTTTATTCTCGTGATTTATAAGTTCTTATTTCTCTATTCGAAAAGTTTTCAAGTGCTTTCCCCCCCTCGATATCCGAAAGTTACAGACAGCAGACCATGAAATTATTACAGAAGCAAACAAACCTCCTTTATTTGTTAGGCCATACAGACTTCCTGAAAGCCAAAGAAATGAAATTCATAAACAGGTTAATGAAATGCTAGAAGACAACGTCATTCGACCAAGCTCAAGCCCAAGCCCATACAAGGCTTTGAATGCTTTGTTTATGTAGATGACATTGTTGTGTACGGCTACGACTTAAAAGAAAACAACCAAAAAATTAATTAAAATATTTGACCGATTGCGTCATCGTAATCTTAAACTCCAACCCGATAAATGTAATTTTCTTAAACAAGAACTCAATTATTTAGGACATATCATTTCTGAAAACGGTATAAAACCTGACCCTGAGAAAATTAAAGTAGTAAAAACATATCCAACTCCAAAAAATACGAAAGGAATTAAATCATTCCTTGGATTCACGGGATATTTTAGAAGATTTATAGAAAACTTTTCCAGTATAGCCAAACCACTCACAAAATTGCTGAAAAAAGATGTAAAATTCAGTTGGGATGCATTCTGCGATGAAGCATTTACAAAATTAAAAGATAAATTAATAAGTCTCCCCATTTTAGCCTATCCAAATTTCAGTGAAGAATTTATAATCACAACAGATGCGAGTGATGCAGGACTTGGCGCAGTCTTATCCCAAGGTATAATTGGAAAAGACAAGCCAATATGCTTCGCAAGTAGGACATTGAACGATGCAGAGACACGCTATAGCACCACGGAAAAAGAATTGCTAGCTATTGTCTTCGCCGTAAAACAATTTCGACCGTATATTTATGGTAAATAGTTCACGATCTACACTGATCACAAGCCGCTCGAATGGCTAATGAAGCTAAAAGATCCAATGTCAAGATTAGCTAGATGGCGAATTGTTCTATCAGAATATGAATACACGATCAAGTATAAAGCAGGGAAAAACAATACAAATGCTGACGCACTTAGTCGCATCACTGAAGACAAAAATATTACAGAAATGAAAAAAAAGGTTTTAGTCATGACACGACAAATGGCAAGCGAGCAAATAAACAATGAGAGTTTTCAAACAGAAGCAAAACAGCCCAAAAATATAAGGAATGAAAAAATATTTAAAATAATAGAAAGCACAGAACAAATTTACGCCAATAAAGGAATAAAAATAAAATTATTATTGCTACCCCTAACAGAATCACCAGAAGAAAATCTTATAAAGAAAAAGATTCCAATATTTATCAAACCTCTCATGGGAGAAACTGAAATATATACGCTAGAAAATTATTGTAAATTATACGTAACAACTTTACCTTTACCCTTCAGAACTACTAAAGACCGAGAAATGGCAAAAGAAATACTACTAAAAATTAAAAACGAGAATTGTACACAGGATCAAAAATCCATCGCAATAGCAATTCCCAAATTTAACTCCCAATTTAAAGAAGAATTCAAAACAATGCTTGCGGAAATATTTTTTAACATGGAAATTAATTTACATATAAACAATAGAACAATCTTGGAAAACACGAACGAAATCGAAACAGTTCTAGCACAATAAAATAAGTCACCATTCGGAGGACACCAGGGTATAAATCGAACCTTGAAAAGATTAAAAACAAATTATTAGTGGTCTACAATGAAAAAAGATGTACAAAATTTTATTCAAAAGTGCGAATCATGTCAAAAGAATAAACTCAACAAATCACCAAAAGTACCAATGAAAATTACAACAACGAGCTCTTCACCTTTCGAACGAGTAGCATTAGACATAGTCGGTCCTCTTCCAGTAACGTACAAAAATAACAAATATATTTTAACTTTTCAAGATGATCTTACAAAATTCACTGAAGCTATACCTTTGGAAAATGCAGAAACAATCACAGTTGCAAGAGCTTTTGTAGAACAAACACTCTGTCGATTCGGATTTCCAGACTCACTATTAACTGATCAAGGCACTAATTTTCTCAGTGAATTGTTTAAAGAAGTATGTAAGTTATTAAAGATCAAAAAACTACAAACTACACCATACCATCCACAAACAAATGGAGCACTTGAGCGAAGCCACCGCACGCTAGCGGAATACCTTCGACATTATGTAAATAATGATCCACTCACTTGGGACGACTGGATTCCCTATGCGATATTTTTCAATAACACACCACACAGTAGTACAAACTACACCCCTCAAGAATTACTTTACGGATTTCCGGCCAAGATTCCTTCCAACTTACAAAAAGATCCATCCATAAATTATAACTATGAAAATTACGCTTACGAATTAAAAGCACGATTGCAACATGAATTTAAAATCGCTGGACAAACTTTAAAAGAAAAAAAGGAAAAGTCAAAGGAATATTATGACAAAGGTGCGAAACCGAAAACATTTAACGTAGGTGAAAAAGTTTTGATTAGAAACCAAACCAGGAAGAATAAATTTTCATCTCTATGGGAAGGTCCATACGAAGTAATTAAAATAGTATCACCCGAAAACACTGCCATAAAAATGCGTAACAAAATTAAAGTCATACATAATAATAATTTAAAACTTTTTTCTGATTAAAAAGCAACATTTGGTGGTCCATTTAAACACAACATTTACAACAAAGTCAAAGTAATTAAAAATACAAATAACACACATACACAAAACACTTTTATATAACTGAAAACATGGCAAACACTTTGCATCAATACACCTAGCATAATTTTCTACGACAATTTTGGAAACGCAACTACTCTTATTTTTCAGACAATGATGCTGGTCATTCTCATAATCCTGGCACCATTTGCATACGGGTCTATAAAGATAACACCAATCGAACACAACCCAGGCATTTACTTCGAAGAAATCGGAAACCTTCAATAACATAACGGATTTAACCCGAGGAATAAATAATATGGCCACGACTATTGAAAGCATAAACCAAATTTGTAACCAAATAAGTGCGGACAATGAACTTTCAAATATATGCAATAGCACTGTCTTCGAAATTAACCACATAACTACAGAGCTTCGTCAAAAAAACTACAGATCCAGACGAGCTCTATTTAGTGCAATTGGGACGATAGAAAAAACTTTATTTGGAACACTAAGCGAGGAAGATGCAGAACAATACTCAAATAGAACAATACTCAAATTACAATACTCAAATAGATAAACTGAAACAAAATGAACACCACTTACTCGATCTAATCAAAAAACAAACTCTGATTATTGACACAACAAACAACATATTTAATAAGTCAAAAACAAATTTAGATCATCAAGTAATACCAATGAACAATAGAATAGACAATATACAACAACAAATGAAGTATATTTTGAAATCGAAACATGATGCCAGAGCACCACTCCAAATGGAGGCTCTCACTTCACTTACAACCCTAATGTTAATGCGATATCAAAACGTTGTGGACAACCTGCTTGACCTAATGTCAAGAGCAAAACACGGCAAGCCACACCCATCAATAATATCGCCTGAACAACTGTCAATAATACTTACCACCATAAGAAAGTCCTTACCATCCAACCTAAAGCTGCCTTCCACACTTAACAATAACATAGTAACACTTTACCAAATATCAACAATGCATTCAAAAATAATAGGCAACAAGATAATTTACAAAATCACCATACCTCTGCCATTTAGTACAACATACCAAATATACAACATTATTCCTTTTCCGACAGCACACTCTAATAAACTCATTTTTATAAATTCCGATATCAAACAAATTGCCATTGATTACGAGAGAGAACACTATTACGAAGTTGCCGCGGAAGAACTACGAAACTGCATAAAAACAGAAAATAAACAATATCTTTGTCACACAGAACACCCAGTCTACACCATTAACAATCAAAACACGAACTGCGTAGTCAATCTACTTACAAATGAGCAAAAATAAAAAAATAAATAACTGGCCATTTCAGCCCTTGAAAGGACTTTGACCTAGCTTCTTATGATCAATTGTGTTGTGCGTGTTATTAAGTTTGTACACAATTGACCGAGAACCGGACCTACATGCTTAACGCCGACTCCGAACGGCGAAGAACGGAATGTTCTCGTTTTCAAGAAGCTTTACATGGCATTTTTTATTACTCTCTGAGGTTTGCCATTGTCTGCAGAGAGGTGGCGGCCGTACAGAAAAATTATTTTAATTCAAATAATTTTCTGTCGCTGCTTGGGTTCGAACCTGGGTTTCCAAAGTTCTTTGACATAGCGGCCACGCACTTTAATCAACTACGCCACGGACGCCACAAATGAGCAAACCCTGCCAAAAAATTGCGATATCAGAAAGGCAGACGCAGGTATAATCTGGATACAGCTAGCTCAGGCAAACCGATGGATCTACTCAACAATTGACGAATATCAAATAAATGTCATATGTGAAGACAAAGTCACACCGGTAACAATGACGAACTCAGCTATAATAGACCTCGACGAAAATTGCTACATAAAGTTAAAAGACTTAACGCTAAGAAGTTCAACCACTAAAATATCCAAGGTTAATAATCACTACCTTCCGCCGTTAAACATAACTAAATTCATTCCTCAGCAACAACAAGAAACCATTCCGCTAAAAAATATTTCAAAACAAACAGTTTTCCTTGACACTGCAACTCAGCAGGAGGAATTAAAGAAACTCTCCACTCTGATAGCCGATGAGAAATCTGCAGAAAATCTTGACCTTAACCGAGTAAGCATGCATGAAGTGCATCACTACAGCCTGATATATGGGATTTTGATCATTCTAATCCTTTGTGCTGGTTACAAATTATACATACATTGCACACATGAAAAAAATAAAAAACCCATAACAACGGAACTAACAGAAGGTAATTACGCCAAGCCAAGGTTTGTCTTGCCAACATAGGTATCACACATGTAAAAGAAAAAAAAAAAAAAAAAAATTTTCTTTATCTAGCTCAACAAAAATTATAAACAGAAAATAAAAAAAAAATATATACAAAAAGTCGTCTAAAATTTGTTCTGCCTTGGATCAGCAGAAATAAAACAAATAAAAACAGAAATAAAAAAAAAAAACACAAATAAGTCAGCAAAATCTACCTTCTTTTTTATATAAAAGACCCGCAAATAACCAAATGAATTCAGTAACCAGCTTGAAAACGATGAACACACCAGCCAAAGAATAAAAAATCCGGGCCATGCAAATGATCTGGAGTTACATCGGACGTTGGAACAGAGAACCAACGTCCGAAGACTATGACAACATGGACACAATCGAGGAAGAGACTCTGAGTTGTATCCAAACATCGAAGGAATTGGAAACACGAAAAAAAATATGAGAAAATGGACCCAAACCTGTCCACCGACGACGAGGAAACAATAGAATTCATTGCAGAGTTCGACAAACTGCGGAAGAGGAGGCAGCAACAAACAAAATTTAGTTGCAAAATTTGTATAAATTTCAACAAATAAATAAAAATAAAAAAAATATATAAAGTACAACAAATGTTTTTATTTCCAAGACACTCACTCTATTTTTTCAAAAAAAAAAATATCGTTTTCTTTTCTAGTCGTTAACCGAATTCTTTTGTAGATCCACTGGATTTCGTTTTGCTTTCTCATCCAATTTTCAAACAAAAAAAAAAAATTTTTTTTGTTTGTTTTATATAAAAAAAAAGAACCAATATCTATACTTAAAATCTAATAAAGGGGCATTTCAATTCAGCAGAAACTTTCAAGAAAAAAAAACATATATTTAACACTTTTATATACATATAATTAAAAAGAAAAACAAAACAAAACAAACACTATATGTTGTAAAATTATAATATGTACATTTAAACTCACCAAATAATTATAGAGAAATTTAATGAAAAATTTACAAACAACACAAAACAAAAAGATTAAGAAAAAAAAAACAATACTCATTATTCTTAAAAAAAAAAATGTATGTATTAATATATATTAAATTTATATTCTTATATTAGGTACAATATATTTATGCAAATTATTTAATTATAAAAATCTATACATTGTCACATAAAAAAAAAAAATGTAAATGCTCTGTGCTCAGTTCTGGTCACCGGTCAGGAACGCGACAGAAAATTTTTCAACCTCTTCAAGGAGAAAAATTTTCTTTTATAAGGGGGGAGGGATGTTGTGACCCGCACAACATTACCCTGTACACTTTGTACAGCCCGACCTCACACAAAGCCAGAATCTTCAATCGATTCTCTTTAAAACTCATACATAAATATCAATAAATATTGCCTCGGCATTTACTGGCAAAATTTATGACTATTATTTCCATGAACGACCAAGACCCAATTCAAGTGCAGTGACTCGAATTGCTGGCGTTCATGAAAAACTGACCTAATTTTAGCGCACGCTTAAAATTACCAAAATAAACAAAACCATTGCTTGTTTTTAGTTGTCAAGTGTTTCCGACTACAACGTCGGCGACAACAAAAAGCAAAGCAATGAACTGTTTGGGTGCATCGGCATTAGCTTGCACGGTCAGCATAATAGCGATCATTTACCTACCCTAGTTGCTGCGCTGCTCGCAAAGTGCAATGCCTGCAGCTACGCAACATGTAAGACGTACGTGATCGCGTATCGCGAAAGGGGAAGTAATATGTAAATGAATGCAAAGATTTTATGTATGACATGTAATGTTTTGATTGGGTATAATCGATACATAATTTCCACTTATTGGAAATTATGGGAATTGTGGGAGTTTTCTGGAAGAAAGGAACCTCCTTGGAAAGTGAGGATTTTGCCTTTAAAAGTCGGTGACTAGCGTAGAAAAGATCAGAGAGCAAGCAGCAGCTGTAGAACTAAAAATAAAAATTAAAAAACCATTATTAAGGTCGCAGCCTCGCCTAGACAGCGGGCCTTAATAATTAATAAATCAACTAAAAACCATTATTAAGGTCGCAGCCTTGCCTGGACAGCGGGCCTTAATAATATAATAAACAAGTACATTTAAAACTTAAAATTAAAACGCATTTTCACTTACTCTCCCGTCTTTGGTCTCTCTTCTCCTTGCGGAAAGCACGGAGGCCACGGACGTTAAACTTAACACGCTCGTAGAAGCTGTCTTTGGTCTCATTGTCCTTATCTTCTGTCGGAGCGTGCGTAAAAATCAGGGTTATGTTGAAGTGGAGCATTTAACGTGTATTTAACGACGGTAAAGGATTTTTACATTTTTTGGTTTAATTCCATATTTTTACCTTTTTGTGTTAACTTGCAGCAAGGCTTTGCCGACTTTCAAAGCATTAAAATGCCTCACTTGAGAACTTGAAAATAAAAGAGCGACTAGCGCACTGTTTTTGATATAATTCAAGTCTGAATTCTTTATTAAAATTTACTGGTATTTATACCAAGATTTTTGGTATTCTTGTTCTTATTCTAGATAATATTCTAATTACAATTCTTAACATATATATCTACTAATATACAATTACGGGAATATGTGACATATTGCTAACATGTGTAAATCGATCATCTTTGACCGATATTTACAAGTAGATGCAATGCAAACAAAACATAGCACAAAAAGAAACGAAAAGTCAGACATTGGGACACACACCAATTCTGCTCTGCATGTCGCTCAAATTGCAGTTTGTCACCAGTGTTGCCAGAAAATTTTTGAGGGTGTAGCTAAAAATGCTACAAAAAGTAGCTAAAGAAGCTAAACAATTTTTTTTCTAGCTAAAAAATGAAGCTAGTTTTTAAAAACAACTTAGTTACTATATTTTATTCATTCAGTTTAAATTTTTTTTGTTTTAAATTTTGTGTACATAAATAACCCTAGAAGGACATGCTTCGTCGAATCGACGACGCATTATGTACCTTTTGTAAAACATGCCAAAAAACTCAAACTGTGAAAATGCATTTTTTTATTAAAAACATTTATTAATAAAAAGCATTGCAGTTTTCCTTTACTCTTAATAAACTTAATAAACAAGAACAAGTGATTTTTAAAGATTTTGTCGGATAGGAAATCAGCATGGCCATTTCAAAACATGTTGTCGTGGATCGACGAAGCATGACCTTTATGTACAAAAAATAAGCATGTCCTTTCAGGGATAAAAACAACAAAAGGAATATATTTTCATATGCTAAGGTATGTACATTTTGATCAATGAAATACACTTTGAATAAACTAATAATTTTTTTAAAACGGTTATGTGTTAATTACAGGGACCGTAAATAACAGTTATGGTCTCATTTTTTAAGGGAAAACCACAAGTAGTTGGAACAGTCGGAGGACATTTTGGATGACACCATTATGATCCCCCGACATCCCCTTGTTAGTCCTGGGTTGTGTTTTAAATTTCGACTTTAAAAGTAAGAGTTTAAAAATACCAGTTAAATTTTGAACTTTTATTTTTTCGCACAAAAAATATCAGTTATTTTTTGTGGGATATTTTTTTTCACAAAATATCCCACAAATCACTGTATCTACAAAACCGTTCATGCTAGGGTCATGAAATTTGACTGGTGAAAATAAGAAGGCAGGATCTACCATATGACAAAAAATGGGCGGGACACGCCCCTTTTTTACTTTCTATGATTTCATCTACAAGTGGGATAGAAACGCTGCACTTGCTGATTTAACATTATGGAATTTAGTGATTTACTGAGAGTTGCCTTAAAAAAACAAGCATGTGCTCAATTCATTCATATAGATACAGTTAGAACTAAATCTTTTCTTCAATGCACAAAACTAACGTTGTATTAAAAAAAAAAAACAAGCACGTGGTCAATCATTCATATGGACAAATGAGGTGATGAGAACAAGAGTGGCCTAACCCACCAACATATCTAATGGAATCATATTAAGATTTTCATTTGAATTTCTTTTATTTTTTTCGTTTATTCACAATATTATTCGCTTTTTCTAAATTTGCTTTTAAGTGGTTATTATAACAAAATGTCAATATTTGGATTAGCAGCATTAGTTGCGACGCTAGATCTGCATTTATTTTAATTTTCATATTTTTGTGGGTTAGGCCACTCTTGCTCTCATCGCCTCAAATATCTCCGGCTATGCGACAGACTTGCCATGTTTTTATCTTTCAAATTTTATGACCATATAATAAGCAGTTTCTTAGATATAGCGATTTGTGGGATATTTTGTGGGAAAAAATATCCCACATATAATAACAGTTATTTTTTGTGCGAAAAAATAGAAGTTAAAAAATTCTGGTTAATTCTTGTTCAATATAATAAAACACAAAAAATAACTAAAACTTTCAACTTTTTTAGAAAAATGGTTTAACGGTTACGGTCCCTGGTTAATTAAAACAAAAATTAATTACAAGAAAAAGGCCAAAAAGTCTAGTTTTAAATAAATACATATATGTATGTATGTATTAATATTTATATGCAGGCAAAGTTTTGTAGGTGTATACCATCAGTTCAGATCTCAAATTGCATACTATCATTACTATTATTATCTGAACTATCAGAATCTTCATCTTTGTAAATATCTTACCGTTTCATAAATTTTACGAGATCGTCATTTATAATGTAATCGTGGCAACATTTGTTTATTTTTTAAGACATATCTTACCCCTTCATTATGTATCACGAAAAAGGCTTACTGACGATAAGCAAAACACGATAAAAAATATGTAGGTTTATATAAAGAAGAAAGTAGTGCTGATCGTTTCTTTTTTGTCGTTCATGCCTTGTTTCGTGATACGAATGATGGGCTTAACATACTGTGGAATTTGACATTAACAATTTAATTGAATTTCTTTGTTTTGTTTTAAAAAGATTCATTATTGAAAACGTTATCTCTTTTTCAGCGTTGTCTAACGATAAAAGTGAAAAATAAAAAACGAATTTAGTAAGATCAGAGAAAGGGTTTTCGTTTAAAGCACTCTTCCATTCTCTTACTTCTATCCAAAAATCAATAGAAGACGATACTTTAGTCCATGGATAAGTGTGAAGTTTTCTTCATTGAATTTCATCGTATGTATAAGTTTGAGATGTAACAAAAAAAAAAAAATATCGGTAGTAACAAGTGATTACGAAAATATTGCATTTTTTACCAAAAAAAGTAGTAGCTAAAAATAGCTTAACTCGAAAAATAAGAAGCTAAAAAAATAGCTAGGAGCTAAAACACAATTTTTGGAGCTAAATGAGAAAAAAAGAAGCTAAATCTAGCTACAAAGTAGCTTAAATGGCAACACTGTTTGTCACACTTTAAGTTGACGCTGCTAGTGTGTCATAACAATAAGCGACGGTCTAGTTAGTCAGCATATGATATCTGCTGTTGAGTGGGTTATTGGTACGCTATGAATCACATGTTGCCTATATGCACACTACAGCCTCTTCAAGGCGCTCGTAGAAGCTGTCTTTGGTCTCATTGTCCTTATCTTCTGTCGGAGCGTGCGTAAAAATCAGGGTTATGTTGAAGAATCTTGCCTTGACACGGATTATGGCAAGTCCTTCGTTCACAGGTGTGAATCGCAAGACATGATGCCGTAGTCTCTTGCCAACCACGAATCCGCATCCAAACTCGTGCTTCTCCGCATGGCCGCTGTAGTAGATATCACAGGATGTTTCCCGTGAGCAACCCTGTCCCTTCCAACCCATTTCTTGGACTGCCGTGATATCAGCTTTGTATTTTTCTAAGATACCTATCCGTCAGATAGAGGCACCATCCCAATTAAGGGTTCGGACGTTCCAAGTGCATATCAGTAAATCATTGTCAGTTTTTCGTTTACGGTAGTCGTCATCAGATTTGGGGATGATCATTTTTATCTTTTTTCTTATATTTTTCATTGAAATGTGTTTTTACGTGGTGGGCTTCAAACCCAACGCACAACCCTTTAAAGGCAGGTTGCCCGCCGCTCAGATTAGCCGTCAAATTAATGGTTGCCAGTTTTCCGTTTCTAGAGGAAACCACGTAGAGGTTTGAGTCAACTTGAGACGAATTCGACATGGATAGTGCTGGCCTCAGTAGGTTGAGGCAGTCAGACACGTTGCCATGTGAAGATCGCCCCCCTGACCCTCGGTAGCCTTGTGAGGATCGTCCTCCAACAACTTGAGCGTTGTTTACTGGCACAAATAAGATCATCACCGGTTTTCGCCGCGATTTTGGACACACCTCAAGACATTTCAAAGGTGGATCAATTAAGCTTGATTGTCAGATATGCATCGATAAATCGGTCCGAGAATGGACATCCGACAAACGTTCAAGTGAAAGAAGTATTTTTAGTTTTTATTAAGTAACTGAACACTCTGCAGCAGATTTAGTTGACCAAGTTACATAACTTTTTCAAGAAAAAAACTTGATTTAAAAATCTGTGTTGGACAGGAATATGATGGAGCCAATGTGATGAGTGGTATATATAACGGAGTCCAAAAAAAAAAAATTTAAAATATACAACCAAATGCCAAATACGCACATTGCTCTAGTCACAATTTAAATTTGGTAATTAACGACACCGTTCGCTGTTGTGTGGAAGCACAAAACTTGTTTGCTATTTTGCAAGAATTGTTTTGCTCTTTTGGAAATAGCATGAAACGTTGTATAACGTTCACGGGCTTATCACGGGCACACATTGTTGTTGTTTCAATGTAAAAGGGAAATTTGAGAGAGTGAGCAAGGGAATTTATTTTGCCCAGAATGGTCACCAAATGATTCGAAAACAATATGGAATCACGAGATCAAAACATGTGTTGCGCTGCGCAATTATTCAAAACATTTGTCTTTTAGTATTGAAAATTGCACACTTTTAGTGCGAAATGCATGAAAGCAGTGACGAAACTGCTTAATAGCAACACTCATCATACTCATACTCGTGATACTTTTTTGCATAAAGTATTAAAACTAGTAACAAGAGTACAAGTGTTCCGGGATCAAATTACCGTCTGTATAACAAACTTTCATTACAGAGCTCATCAAACGAAAAAGAGCGTAAAAAAGGACGTAATCCGGGATCATATGAGCGTCTGTATAACAACGGCCTAACGAATCAGATCTAAAAACAGTGCTTAAAAAAGCTTATTTTACCGGAATTAACAATTGAATGTACCTTTAACCAATTATGTCACAAAATTAGAACAAATTTCGGAGCAATTAAATGTGATATTACAGAAGTTTACACAGCTATGCTGTTGTTCTTTACAATCTCAGTGACGCTCCGCAAGTGCAGAACGGTCTTTTAGTAAATTAAAAATTATTAAAAATTACTTAAGAAATACGACAAGCCAATCTAGATTTTCGAATTTAGCATTGATTGCAATAGAGAACAAACAGGCGTCTGAATTAGATTTAAGCAAATTAATACAAAATTTTGATAAAGCCAAAGCTAGACAAAAAATTTAATAATATAAAAAATAAAAAATAATGTTTATATACTGATTTTATTTTGTCGATAGTTTTTCTTAAATTTTTCTGGTAGGGACCCTTTTTTCAGTTTTGCACCGGGGCCTTTGAGCACCCCGTTACGCCACTGGATCTGGCAACTTTATTTTATAAGGAAAATATTAACGCCAGAATAGCGATTGTGCAAATTTATTTCGAAAATCGTGGTTCAGTTCGGGAATGTTACAGCGTACTACGTCTGTTCACAACAAAAGTGAATTTAAGAATTAAATAAAATAAATAAAAAACACACACAATTATTTACCGTCGGGAAAAAAGCCGAAGCTCAAAAAAACCCGACATTTATTTGAACCTTTCTCTTTCATAGCCTTTTTGCAACTGGTTGACCGCCTGTCGTCGACATAGTCTCCGAAGTCTGTCAATCATAATGCGACAAAACTACAATAAAACTTATTTATGATACAAATACAAATTACAATAAATGAGTTTTATACACTGCCGCCGAAAACGCCAGTTTTCCTATCCATCTCTTTGTTTACAATTAAATATATACATTACAACGACAAATATTTTTATAGTAAATACATGATATCAACAACAATAAATTTCATATTCTCTCTGCTTCAACTGGTACAATGCAAAACTTCTGTATGGCTCTTCTGAGTATATTTGTAGGCGTGCGCACCAGAACTGAACGGACGTTTCCATCATTACTCACGATCAACTCCTCAATTCTTCCCATTGCCCAGTGTGCCGGTGGAAAATCCTCTCTTTTGAGTAGTACAAGCTGTCCGACCTTTAGACTTTCCTTCTCTTTTCTCCATTTCTTTCTCTCTTGTAACGTTGTAAGGTATTCTGTCTGCCATCTGTTCCAGAAGAGCTTCAACATTTCTTGTCTTTCTTTTCATAACAGAAAATGACCTGTGGTCAATGCCTGTATATCTTTCGGACCATCGCTTATGGGACGTATTGGACGCGAATTCAATATCGCTTCTATCTGTGAAAATAAGTGTTAATAATTGTTCATATATATATAGACTTTCTGTCCAACTACTCTGACAAGATGATATTTCATCGACTTAACTGCTGCTTCATAGATACCACATTGATGTGGTGCAGCTGGAATCATAAACTTCCATTCTGTCCCCTTACCAGCTAAATGTCTTAGAGCCTCATGATTGCTCCAACTATCCAATGCCTTTCTCATTTCTCTGTTGGCACCCACATAAGTTGTACCATTGTCGCTTTACAGTCTTTCGCATCTACCTCTTCGTCCAATAAATCTTTCAAAACATGTACTGAAAGCAAGTGATGTTAAATCTGTCACAATATCAATGTGGATGGCGCGTGTTTTCAAGCACACAAAAATTGCTATCCAGCACTTCCCTTTCCGTGACCTAACTGTATCTTTACCCACTGTTTTTATTTCAAATAGACTAGTGAAATCCACTTCCGCATAAAAATGCCTTTCCCACCTGTACCCTATCTGATGGTAAATCTGCCATTATCTGTTGTTCCATTTTTGCATTATAACGTGCACATATGACACATTATGAATCGTACTTCTCCGAGAATTTCTTAACCAGGTATCCAGTAACGCTGCCGAATAATTTTCATCATCACCTGTGCACCACAGTGTCTTGTCTGTCTATCAACTGACTCTATTATCTCTAAAGCGAGCGACGATTTTATAAGCAGTATCACTGGGTGCTTCATCTCATAATCGATTTCAGCACGCTTCAGCCTGCCGCCAACCCGCAATAACTCTTTATAGTCTATGACTGCCTTCAACGATTCTATCTTAATTCTTTCCGCTATGTTTTGTCCTCTTTCCAACGCTGTTAATTCAGCATTATAGTATTCCTCTTGTGTTTTTCTTAAAATAAATTTCAAAGCCATGCTTCTTTTCTCGGCTGTTGGCATCTCAATCCTGCCCACTCTCGATCTAATTCTTTTTCTTTCAGGCTTTTGTAATGCATTCATGTAACGGAACACATATGCCAGAATATTAACTGTCCTCTCTTACGTTCTACTATATGCCAATAAAGACACTCTTTCCTGAATCCCCTTAACATGTGTACTAACCATCGGCTCAAACCTTGAAACTGTGTAAACTCTCATCTCTTCTTTCACCTCTGATGGCTCTCTGTCCAAAAACTTGTCTTTGCGACACTTGCATTTATTGAATGCAAGCCAAATCCGGACCATACAACCATAATATATTGTCTATGAATTCTGCTGGTGACCACCCGTGACTTAATAGATCAGCGGGATTCTCTTTCGTACTGAAATGTCGCCAATATTTTATCTCTGAATTTTCCTGAATAGAAGCCACTCGATTAGCCACATATTTTCAGGTTATAAGGTGCCTTTTTTATCCAATGCAAAACTATACTCCAATGCCACTCCATCGATCTCCTTATGTCAGCAAATAACCTTGCTAACAACTCAACTGCCGCCAATTCCAACCTTAAAACAGTAAGCGTATGTAAAGGAGCTACTCTTGTCTTTGACACTAACAACTTTGTTGTAACCTTTCCATATGAATATTCTGTCCTAATATAAGCCACAGCACCATAAGCTGCTAATGAAGCATCAGAAAAATCCTGTACCTGTACACTAATATTTTCGGTTGTACCTATCCATCTGTCAATTCTAAATTTTTCCAATAACAAAATTTCTCTCCAAAATTCTGTCCACCTCTTTTTTTATCTCAACTGGGACCATCTCATCCCAACCTATCCCTGACCTCCATAAGTCTTGAATTAAAATCTTTCCGACTATTACAAAAATTGAAATATAACCGTTTGGGTCATAAAGCTGAGCTACGTAGCTCACAATCTTTCTCTTTGTAAAATCTTTCTCCAATTGCGGGGTTTTTACCGAAAACGCAAATTGGTCTCTCGCAATAAATCACTTCAAGCCTAAAATGCTTGACCCTTCCCCCGGCAAAAACACCGCTGAGAAAGAGGTTTCCTCTGAATTCATCGCTTTTATCAATCGCTTAGAGTTTGACTTCCATTTACCATATTCAATCTTTCTTTTTTAATCTTTCATCTTCTATCTTCCATTTTCTATATTCGATCTTCATCTATCTTTGATTTTCCATCTTCCATCTTTCATATTTCATCTTTAATTTTTCAACTTTCATCTTTGCCTAATCTTTAATCTTTAATCTTTAATCTTTAATCTTTAATCTTTAATCTTTAATCCTTAATCTTTAATCTTTAATCTTTAATCTTTAATCTTTAATCTTTAATCTTTAATCTTTAATCTTTAATCTTTAATCTTTAATCTTTACTCTAAATATATAAATCGCTTAAATGCAACTTGTCTCAAACTGCTAATATCTTTCATATTATCTTTCAATGGCATGAGCATGACAAAACGACAATTTTTGTCTCGCCTGTAAGTACGCAAAACATGTTGCTCGAATATTTCATCTTCTTTTGTACGAAATGCATGTCGACAAATTTGATCCAGTGTCCGTAACCGTTTAAGTAATTGTCCAGTTGTTCTTCTTGCTTGTATTCTACCATTGGTAGTATCTGTCTAGTATATTCATCTATCCTCTCAGACTGTCCACCTAAAGCAACAACACCAGGCTTTGTTTTCAAAAAGATTGTATCATTCATCGGTTTTGTAAGAACTGGTTCTATGATTTTTGCCACAAAACTTACTCCAAACAGCATGTGCACAACATCTGGTTTCCAATATTCTGGATCGACCTATTTGAAAACTGAAGACATGTCACCGTATCGTGGTGTTAACATCTTTGAACATGATTCATACCATGAACAAACCTTAAGATTAACTTTCCTCTCTATCGCAAATGGCTTTCCGTCTATCCCAACCATTTTCCTAGCTAAAGGTAAATATGGTTTTTTTGAATTTCTGACATAACGCATAGCTAATAAGATTCGGTTGTGCACCGGTGTCTAATAAAGTTCTAACTGGACCGAAAAATCCTTTAAACATCTCTACTCTTACTATAGCTGTTGGCAATAAGGCCACCCTTTCCTCTATTGTTATGTTAAAAGCCTGTTCAATGAACAGTGTTCATGCTGTATGAAGGCTTCTTTCGGCCTGTTATTTTTATTTTTATCTTTTTTCTTACAAAAAACTTGTCTGTCCTTAACAAAATTAATAAATTCATTAGCCACTTTCTTGTTGTCTCTCCTTCTCTTTTTGTATTTTGGTTCGGCTAGTCATTTTGCTGTCCTCTTTAGCTGTTTCTTCTTTGTCTGTCCATATATGGCTGCTGGGCCTGAAATTCTATTCTTTGAAAAACTTTCCAAATAGCTATTTTCTTCATCTTTAAACTGCACTACCAAGACTGTCTCTTTCTTACCATCTTTCAGCGGACACAGCAAGCTGTTGTGGCGAGGCTTGCCTGGACAACGAGCGCATCCACTCAAGAAACAGGCATTTGCGCCTCTTTTAAGTCAGTTTGGGCACAAACTACGTCTTTCTACAAGTTCTTTCCTGCCGCGCAAATTTATTGATAAAAATTCTTGGCACACCCATATCTATTGATTGCCCTGGCATGCCTAGCATGGAAATTCCTTCGGCGTAATCTTTGAAGCGCGAACACTACTCGACGGTCGCTCACGAGATCCTCGATCCCGACTATTCTTCTCCGTGTGGACTGTATTTTTTAAATCTTGTCGCGATCTCGGCGCGTTTACCAGAGCTGTCGCCTGTCTGTCCAAAAATTCTACATGCTCTATGGTGGCTTTCGCAAACTTTTCCTTCTTCGGCTGATGATGCAAATCTAGCGATAGCCTCTGCATTCTCCTCGTATTGATTCCGCTCAGTCATTTTGTGTTTTCCAACTGAGATTCTGTGCAATATATCTCTGCTTTTGTGCTCATTTGAATGTCCGTCAATTTTTTTTTTTTTTAATTCTTCTTTCAATTTCTACTTTCCTTTGCTTACTAAAAATTATCTCTCTATTTTTCCATTAAAATGATCTTTCAATTCTTCCATCTTTCTTTGCTAATTAAAATGATGCTTCTATCTTTCCATTGGGTTGTAAATTGAAACCATCTATCACTTTTAAATCTTTCTGTGCATTTAGATAATTTCCAAAATGTTGCTTTTAATCCGTCCTCTTTTGCACACTCTAATTTTTTTTTTTTATAAATTTTCGCCTTTCAATTTGTCCTCTCCACATTCAAATTTTTCTAACAAACTTTCGAGTTCCAATCTGTCCTCTCCTCTGTACATTCAAATTTGTCGAACAGCCTTTTGACACTCAATCTGTCCTATCTTATGTGCATTCAATTTTTTCTAACAATATTTCGACTTCAATCTGTGCTCTTCTCTATCAATTCAAATTTTCTAACAATATTTCGACTTTCCATCTCATTTTATTTGTCTTTGAAATAATTGCTTTCGGTGTACGCTTATTCTTGCATCTTTGTGCTAAAGACATACCCTTGCTCTTTCCCTTTGTTTCACTTCTATCATCGCTTATGGTGTACGCTTATACTCGCATCTTTGTGCTAAAGTCATACCCTTGCTCTTTCCCTTTGTTTCTCTTCTATCAGCGCTTATGGTGTACGCTTATACTCGCATCTTTGTGCTTAAGTCATACCCTTGCTCTTTCCCTTTGTTTCACTTCTATCATTGCTTATGGTGTACGCTTATGCTCGCATCTTTGTGCTAAAGTCATACCCTTACTCTTTCCCTTTGTTTCACTTCTATCATTGCTTATGGTGTACGCTTATGCTCGCATCTTTGTGCTAAAGTCATACCCTTGCTCTTTCCCTTTGTTTCACTTCTATCATTGCTTATGGTGTACGCTTATGCTCGCATCTTTGTGCTGAAGACATACCCCTGCTCTTTCTATTTATGTCTCTCCTATCATTGCTTATGGTGTACGCTTATGCTCGCATCATTGTGCTAAAGTCATACCCCTGCTCCTTCTATTTGTGTCTCTCCTATCATTGCTTATGGTGTACGCTTATGCTCGCATCATTGTGCTAAAGACATACCCCTGCTCTTTCTTTTTCTGTCCAATTACACATACAACAAACATAAATAACGAATTGCTTCTGTTCGCCGCTGCTGCATGCTACAACAACAAACACAACACGTCATTCAGCATGTATATATGTGAATACTTCTTTCCAAGCATGCTCGCTGCGACTGCATAGCACCGTTATAGCGCAGCAGCGCATTGAGTGCCCTTGAATATTTCGGTTGTGTATATGCAATCAATTTGCGCAGAATTTATTGCACAGAAACGAAAAATATTACTTTCTTTCAAAATCTGTCCATTTTGTTCTTTTTCACAATTCCCATTTAAGATCTGTCCACTTTTCTTCCTAATTCTGTCGAAAATCCGTCCACTTTTACTTTTCTTTCTTCTATAAAAAAAAATGAACACTTCTTTCTTTCCACTTCTTACTTTAAATATATTAAAATTGTATCACTTTCCACTCACCACTACATCAATTTCAGATTTTTAATTGTTTATAATTTGTTATATTTGATGTATATATAAACTTTTTATACTCAACTTTGTTGTCTTCTTTTCCGTGCGTGCGAGCGTGCGTGTTGCTGTAGTCACCGCATTTGGTCTTCTTTTTTTCTTTTTATTGTTGCTCCTTTTTTGTTTCTTCCTTTTTTCTCTTACCCTTTTTGTCCTCCTTTCCTTTCCTTTCCATAGAGCTGCTTCTTAATTGGCTCGAAGTCGACCAAAATGTTCACAACAAAAGTGAATTTAAGAATTAAATAAAATAAATAAAAAACACACACAATTATTTACCGTCGGGAAAAAAGCCGAAGCTCAAAAAAACCCGACATTTATTTGAACCTTTCTCTTTCATAGCCTTTTTGCAACTGATTGACCGCCTGTCGTCGACATAGTCTCCGAAGTCTGTCAATCATAATGCGACAAAACTACAATGAAACTTATTTATGATACAAATACAAATTACAATAAATGAGTTTTATACAAAGTCCATTACGTCCATTTTTGCATCACAAATACTCTAAATGCTAATACGCATCCGCAAAGATGTCGTACAGTGTAGAGCGTAAAACTGAGAAGCACCCAAATGAGTCAATTTGCTGAAATTTTGAAGTCGAAAATTGGAATAAGAATGCGCCAGCCGCAGTGACTATATGCCAATATCAAAATTATATTTCTAGTAAAGCCAATTTTTAATTTGAAATTATGTTATCAAAGTATTTTATTTTAATTCAAAATTCCTTCACCAAGGATCTATTTTGTATCACTTCTAATATATCATAGCAATTTTGTATCTACCTTAGCCTCAACCTTGCGTGATTGTTATTGAATTACCTGGATTTTTTAAACAAATTCAATATTCGAAATTTTATAATTTCATCAAAATCTTATGATTTTATCAAAATCTTTTGATTTTATAAAAATCTAATTAACACATGGTGCAAAAAGTTCCGAGACTAACTACTCTAACTACTGGCACCTGTAACGAAATATCGATATAATATTTCGATAGTTCTAACCTTCAAACCATACGTGTAAAAATTTCATGACAATCTAACGTTTAGTTCAGAAGTTACAGTGATTTAAGTGACGCTACTGTTGATATTTTCAAAATAATGGATTCAAAGCAATTCCGTGTGTTGATTTATCACTGTTTTTTTTTGGGAAAAAATACCGTCCAAGCTGAGAAAGTGTTATCGGACTCTGCTTCGTCAAAAGCAACCATTTGCCGATGGTATGCTGAGTTTAAACTTGGTCGTACAGATACAAATGATACTCACGGTTAACGTTCAGGACGCCCAATGAGGCAGTTGTTCCACAAAACATTAAAAAAGTACCCAAAATGGTATTGGCCGACCGTAAAGTGAAGGTGCGTCAAGGTGAGCTAGCTGAGGTTCTGAAGATATCGAAAGCCATTGTGAGAACAATATTACAGGAACATTTGTTGATGAGAAAGCTGCTTTCCAAATTTCGTTTTCTCAAACCGGACCAAAAACAACAACGTGTCGATGATTCGGAGTGCTGTTTGGCACTGCTTACAAAGTATAAACATGAATTTTTGCATCGGTATGTGACAATGGATGAAACATGGATCCACCATTACACACCGGAATCAAAACGGTCGTCAGCTGAGTTGAGAGCAACAGATGAAAGCAGGCCAAAGCAACCAAAAATACAACAGTCGGCTGGAAAGGTTATGGCATCTGTATATTGGGATGCGCACTGAATTTTATTCATCGGCTATTTCAGAAAGGGAAAACAATCAACAGCGATTATTATATAGCGTTGTTGGAGCGCTTGAAGGATGAAATCGCAAAAATCGGCCAGAAGAAAAAACTTATTTTCACCAAGACAATGCACCGTGTCACAAATCGATGAAAACGATGGCCAAAATCCACGAATTGCTACCTCATCCACCGTATTCTCCAGATTGGCTTCCAGCGACTACTGACTCTTTGCTGACCTCAAAAAAATGCTTGTCAGCAAGAGATTTAGTTCCAATGAAGAGGTGATGGCTGAAACTGAAGCGTATTTTGAGACGAAGAATAAATCGTTCTACAAAACCGGTATTGAAAAGTTAAAAAAGCGTTGGAATGAATTTATTGCTCTTGAAGGAACCTATGTTAATGAATAAAGAAGAATATTTGAAAAAAAAGTTGTTTTTTTTTAATTCGTCTCGGGACTTATTGGATCATGTGTTAGTATAGTTTCGTTAAATTGAATATGGCTTGTTCAAAAATTGACATATTGATAACTGACTGATTTTTAGTTTACATTTAATTTAATTTAAATAGAATTGCTTACTTTTATGGCCTTGCCAAAATAGTTCAAGTACAGAAATAAAATATAAACAGAAAAATCTTTGGAGCTCAAGCTGTTGCTCACTTGTAGCGGCATGAATTGGTAAAATTAATAAAATACCTAACGAAAAACGCTTATATTTACATTAGGCAGAACTTCTAAAACTAGTATTAAAAATATAAGCATTAAGTGATCGAATGAAATCTATAGATGTTGTTCTTTACTACAGCTCATAACCGGTCTTTTCAATTCAGCCCTTGAAAGGACTTTGATCTAGCTTCTTATGATCAATTGTGTTGTGCGTGATATTAAGTTTGTTCACAATTGACCGAGAACCGGAACTACAGGTTTAACGCCAAATCCGAACGGCGATGAACGGAATGTTCTTGTTCTCAAGAAGCTTTATATGGCATTTTGATTACTCTCTTAGGTTTGCCATTGTCTGCAAAGAGGTGGCGGCCGTACACAAAAATTATTTCAATTCAAATAATTTTCTGTCGCTGCTGGGGTTCGAACAGGTTCGTTGACATGGTGTCCTAACTAAAATTCTGCCGCTTCTTGTGGTGGACTGAAATCAAAAATTGTTGTTATTACTTAAAGATAATGATATTTTCTATGACTGGAACTAAAATTGTTATTATCCATGTAAAATTCATTGAATAATGAACATTAGAACTAAAAGTTCAAATTTTGCTTGTTTTTTTCCATTTCAACAACGTTAAAAAAATATAAATAAATAATTTTTATACATGATGTTAGTTTAGGGCGTACAAAAAAGCATGCACTTCCAAACAGTGCTTAGATAAAGAGAATCGGATCAATAGATCAGGCCTGAGAGGTTTATTTAGATCGGAAAACGTGGTTTCGAGATAAGCGCGTTTGAAGTTTTTTTAAAAGTTTAGTTTGGACGTAGCGCGCGTGAGATAGGTGTCTTCAAGACGTTGCCATTCGAAAAATATTCGTCGGATCGAAAAATCCATTTACATACATATTCTACACATATGTGGCTTTCATTTTTTGTAAAAAAATCGATTTTTTAGTCCAAAATGAGGGAACCCTTCCCTTAAATCTAACCGTAGAAACAAAAACAAAAAAACTGCTAACAATTTAATTTATTTTCCATTAAGGAGAAGAAATAATATAGCTTCTACTCATTTAAACCGCATGAACTGTAGCGTTTTTGATGTTATTATGTTGAAAATAAACACTGGAGAAGATAAGAATACTATTGTGTGATTCGACCTTTGTATGAATATTTATGGTTAGAGATTAGTGTTGCCATGTGTCCCGTATTTTGCATAACTTTTTGCGTGTCCCGCCGGGACAAAATTTGTCCCGTATTTGTGAAATTTTTGTAAAATGTCTATGATTTCAAATACGCATTTACATGAACTGAGGCATTCAGAAAAGAAGTGTATGGCGACCATAACATGCATAGAACTATTATATAGTACATACATTTCAAGCAACACTGAGTGCGAAATATTTGTGAAGCGCAACATTTGACATTATATTTATTCTGCGTACTTTAATAAATTGTTTTTTATTAGAATTTTTTAATTGTTTATTGTCCCGTAAAATTTTCTAAAATCCCGCCTTTTTAAATATTTTGCATTTATTCCGTATTATTGTTGTATTGCAGACGTCTTTACAGTAGCACCTACTGGAGATTCCTTAGCCTTAACTGGAGATTATACTTCCGCAGTCACTGCAGATATACATTGTGCAACAGCCGATGGCGCAACAGCAACCACGCTGGATTTTTCATACCACGACACTACAACAGCCGATGTCTCAACCAGAGATTTGAAACAAAGTGTACAAAACAACAGCTGCGTAAGCAAACAGTTTCACTATCTCCTTATGTTTGGCTTATTGCTAAAAACAGAAATGCGTACCAGAGCGAGCAGAAAATAAAGAGAGGAAGAAAACTATTGCATTGTGTTATTGGACATGGATTTAGTTTTTTAGAATTTGTTGTCACAACCACAACAAGAACCAAACAAATAAAATCTAATTGATTCAATTCCAGTTAAAATAATTAAATCAAATTGCAGCTACTGGCGACTATAATGGTAAATATCGAACATTTTTTTATATTTGCGCTTGCAACTCAAAAACATAGACAATCCATTTGTTTTGTTTTTCTTTCAGAACCTACAGACGATCGCTAATGATAGTTTACTTTAATTGTTTTTGTGCCCACGATTCAAAAGCATAACAGTCAAAGGAAATGTTTTTTATTCGAAAACAAAACCTTTCATTTTGAGAGAGCAAACGCTCACAAACAAACCATCGTGCTGGAATCTGGAAATTTCCATCCTGTACAGGAGCTAGCAAGCCGAAGAGGAGATGAGGCTTCTACAGTTCAACCTTAGCAATTGTCGCGCACCGCAAGACCTCTTAGCACAAACCGTTCGAGACCTTAGCAGCCACTTGGCTATTTTGAGCTAACCCTATAACGCAAAAGCTCCAGGAGTTTGGGCGTCTGACACTTCTGGCAGAGCCGCCATATGCTCATGTGGACGGCATCCTGCCACATTGAGCCAGCACACACTGACAAACGGTTTTGTTTGCTTTGAAGTTATGGGTATACATATTGTAAGCTGTTACCTTGCACCAAGTCTATCCATAGAAGAGTTTGCTGAGACAGTTGACGCAATAGTTGACCATGCTAGAGGAATCAGACCAGTTCTTATAGCTGGTGACTTTAACGAGTGGGCCGTAGACTGTGGAAGCCAGAGAACGCACTAAAGAGTAGCTCAACGCACCAAAGAGTAGCTCAATAATAGACTCGACGTTTGCCAGTAGTGACGTGTGCACGCAAGTGCAATGGCAAGTAAGTGACGTCTACACGCATAGCGACCACTAAGCATTCATGTATACACTGGCAATGCAAACTAACCAAAGGAGCAAAAACCCGCAAAGTGAGGCATCATACACGGACGAAACGATAGATGAAGGTATATTTACAGCAATGATAGCTGACATTAACCTCACTGTCACAGCACAGGATATGGCAAGGCAACCAACAGCAATACTGAAAAGAGCTTGTGATGTCGCAATTTTCTTGCAAAGACCAAGCAAGCACCACTACGAACCTGTGTACTGGTGGTCCGTAGAAATTTCCAAAGCACGCAGCCAATGCCACCAAACCAGAAGAAGATACTACTGCGCGAGAGAGACTGGCGACCACCACCCAAATGTCGTTATTTACTTAACCGCATAGTAAGTGCGTTCTTCCCGGAGCAACCACAGATGCAGCCTGTCAGCGATGAAGGCAACGTGAATCCCATTTCTATAGTTACCGCTCAGGAGATCATGACAATCGCCAATGCTGTCCATAACAGCAAAGCCCCAGGTCCAGATAAAATTCCAAACCGCGCACTAAAAATTGCCATCACGTTACCAACACAAGCGTTCGTACAGCTGTATAACGCTTGTCTTACAGATGGCATATTCTCCGAACAATGGAAGACGCAAATGCTCGTACTTAAACCAAAAGGTAATGGCTCTCCGGATGATCCCTCGGCCTACCGACCTATATGTTTTCTCGACACGATAGACAAGATCTTCGAGCGAGTTCTATGCAATCGCCTTGAAGAAGCAATCCAAGCCAGAGGAGGACTTTCGAATCAACAATGTAACAAACATGGCAGAGAAAGCTATTGAAGGTAAAAGATGGAAGAAGGACGCAAGGTAGAACTGTCTCGTGGCAACGCTGGATGTGCGCAACGAATTCAACTCCGCGAACTGGGAGAATATTATGAAAGCGCTTGTAGAATTTGGAATTCTACGCTATCTCTCTAGGGTAATAACCAATCGACCAATGGCCTAATGTATATACAAAAATTCTAAACAAAATATTATTATTTTTATTGAATCAATAAAAAGTGTTATAAAAATGGCTTTTGATAAATTTTATTTTTCATATCACCTTTTTCCTATCATATTTATAATATTTTTAATATAAAATATTTTTATTAGTTATGATACTGTGTAAAACAATTAGTGTGCAAATGCACGTTGCTTTTTTTGCACATAAATGTAGTATGCTTTTGACATACAACATGCTGAAGTATATTCACTCGAGGCAATCCGGCCGGTGTTTCCGATTCTTGCATGTCGGAGTCTGAGTCTACCACTTGATCTGCCAACAGCCTCTTAGTTGTTACTTCTGATCTAAGCTCTAACTGCGACATTGGCTTTTGTTTGCTGGTTTTTAACTACCATTTTTTTCTTCGAATGCCAATGCGGTAATTTGCAACTGCATTGTCGTGTAAATCGACTCCACCCATATTGACGTTATAGTTATGGGTCAGATTCGGTTGAGTTATGGTGATGTATTTCTTTTCTTTACGATTATATCGGCAAGAATACTTTATTGGCACAACAGAATCATAATTGGTGGCAATTGTAACTTGGGCGTTGTCGTTCCATCGCACGAAGTTGAGTTGATTCTTCTTATCGTAAATATAATCCATTTCCCCACGATTGGCCGGATTTTTCAATGCAGTGCCTTGTACCTAATTTGCGCGAACTGTACCGGTTGCATAAAATTTTCTCTCATTTAGCAAACAGAGTAAGTAGCAGCACGTAAAAAAATTGTCAAAGAAAACAGTGTGTCTTTCTGGATGCTCAACGTTGCGAAGAAGGCTCAAAACAACATCTGCGCCAAGACGAATGCCCTTGTCGTAAGATTCTGCTGCTCCAGTGTACGGTATAAAGAATAACATGTACCTACCGCTTGAGCACAAGCACCAATATTCAAATCCAAAACGGATTGGTTTGCCTCTTATAAACATTTTGCCAGTTGTAAATATGAAATCTATTCATATAAAAAGTAGTGTACATTTTTATGCCAGCACTTACTGCGGAAACGGGTCGACCGATTTCAACCAAAATTTTAAGGCACGTTGGGAAAGTTTCCACGAAATTGGCCTATTGGTTCCGGTGATATGCCATTTTAAAGACTTTCCCATATATATCTATAGCTGCGCTCGATTCGCCAGCCTATACTCAATTCATGTCGCTTATTTCAAAATTTGTATGTGAAAACAATAACAAAGTCTACAGCTAGTTGAGTATAGAGTAGGTCAATTATCAGTTGAGTTGAGTAAAGTTGCGTTGCCAAGTTCTTATTTTTTAGTTGGTTTGTGTACGGAACAAGTAAAATGTAATAGATTCTGTCAAAATGTGATGTTTTAAAACTTTTAAAAAAGCACATTTTTAGGTGGCAACCCTATAGGGTTAAAAATTACACAATTTTGAAATTCTGACAACGGATTCGGGTTCAGCGACCCATTTTTACCTAGTGTTCGCCCCAGCATCGAATTCGTAAAAATAAAAAAACTATTATGTTAGATGATCTTCTTTTTATGTGATGCTATATAGTCCCTAACTTCCCTATTTGGGGACAAAGGGGATTCTTGGCCACAAGGCCTTTTTATATCAGCCGCAAGGCTTTTTTCATCAGCTGCCACAAAGGCAGAGTTTCAATATATTAAATATTGATAAAGCCACAAGGCTTAGTTCTTTTGAAATTTAGAAGACTTCCTTCTTTTGATGTGATTCTAAGAATGATTTTATTTAACCCCTACTCGGGTTTTTATAATAAAAATATTGAGTGAAAAGTGACAATATTTTCTTTTCACTCAAAATAACATTTATTCTAAATAAGTTCTTACACATATACAATTAAAAGTCATGAAATCTAAATACAATTATTACAAATCTGCTTACTATTACTTTTTCCTTACTTACACATCTGTTTGTAATAATATCCATCACAACCAGTGGGTTGTGTGGGTAAGTGACAGGTTACAAACTCCAATGACTTACTTTTGGCAGCGATTTGTTTTCACAATGTGTAACATGAATCATGCCGCTAGTAGCACTTGAGTTTGTCACTGCTTGCGCTTCATGCTTTGGTTTCGCTACAGGTATGCAGTGAGACCAACGTAGAGCGTTTGTAGCGTTGTGTGTTTATGTTATTGTTGAGGTAGGTTAGTGCTAGCCACATGTGCACTACAAAACATTAGGTGGCAACCCTATCAGCCATCTTGAATTTTAAAATTCTGACATCAGATTCGAAATCAGCGACTCCCTAAAACTGTAGGATCGTGTTTAAAACTTTTAAAAAAGCATATTTTTAGGTGGCAACCCTATAGGGTTAAAAATTACACAATTTTGAAATTCTGACGACGGATTCGGATTCAGCTACCCATTTTTACCTAGCGTTCTTCACAGCACCGAATTCGTAAAAATAAAAAAAAAATAGGTGGCAGCCCTAGCAGACATCTCAAATTTTAAAATTCTGACATCGGATTCGAAATCAGCTACCCACAAATTTTCTTTGGAAGACGCTGGCGCCAATAACAGTAGCAATAACCAAATCAATAACATTTTTAAACGAACAACTGCAGAACCGAACTGGAATTTGGTACGGTTTCAGTTAGCGATGGCGAGTTAAAACCTCAACACAGCAAATTTTGGTTTATGGTCGAAAAACAATCCGCTACCATTCTGTTCCGATCTCTCATTTCTGCACTATGGTGTTAGTGCTTTTGTTTGAACCGAAGAGCAACAAACGGAATGCAGAGAGAAAAAGTTTTTGATCGCTTTTGTAGCGCTACGTATAAGGTACGGTTTTTTTCCATTCTCTGGTTTGACGGCTAATCTGAGCGGCGGGCTCCCCCTGCCTTTAAAGGATTGTGCCTTGGGTTTGAAGCCCACCACGTAAAAACACATTTCAATGAAAAATATAAGAAAAAAGATAAAAATGATCCCCACATCTGATGACGACTACCGTAAACGAAAAACTGACAATGATTTACTGATATGCACTTGGAACGTCCGAACCCTTAATTGGGATGGTGCCTCTATCTGACTGATAGGTATCTTAGAAAGATACAAAGCTGATATCACTGCAGTCCAAGAAATGGGTTGGAAGGGACAGGGTTGCTCACGGGAAGCATCCTGTGATATCTACTACAGCGGCCATGCGGAGAAGCACGAGTTTGGATGCGGATTCGTGGTTGGCAAGAGACTACGGCATCATGTCCTGCGATTCACACCTGTGAACGAAGGACTTGCCATAATCCGTGTCAAGGCAAGATTCTTCAACATAACCCTGATTTGTGCGCACGCTCCGACAGAAGATAAGGACAATGAGACCAAAGACAGCTTCTACAAGCGCCTTGAAGAGGCCTATGAGCGCAGCCTCCGCCACGACATAAAAATCGTGCTTGGTGAATTCAGCGTCAAGGTGGGAAAAGAAAATATCTTTGGTCAAACAGTCGAAAAGTTCAGCCTCCATGATAATGGGTGATGTGAATAAAAACTGAGTAAACACTCTGTGAGGATTCTCTTGAGAAGAGTGTTTCGTCCGGAGTGAACACTTAATTCGGTGTGAATAAAAATTCCCTCAAATTGCTTTCACTCACTCAATAATAATGAGATGAAAAATCTCACTTTTAGCTGCGTGAATTGAACAAACAGGACAGTAAATTCAAAATTTGTAAAAAGATATTAAATATGTTCGTAAATATAGAAACGCGTAAAAGAAAAATGTATAATAATCGACGCTTCGGCATAACAGGTGATAATTTTAAATCATTGTACCGATTTGAATTCGATAACGTACTTTGGTTAAGCAATCATTTCCTATCCAATGGTGTTGGAGAAACTCGTGGTGGAGCAATTCCAAAAGTTGAAAGAATGAAAATATTCCTATCGTGCGAAGGCAAGCGAATGGATTAAATTTCCAATCACATTTGAGAAAATGAGGGAAGCAAAAGAAGAGTGGCAATTAATTATAATTTTTCTGGGACAATAAGCGCTTTAGATTGTACGCATATTGAAATATTAAATCCACGCTCTCACGGCGATGAATACCTAAATCGCAAAGGTTATTTTTCATTAAATGTGCAGGCGACGGCAAATGCACAAGAGAAATTTACAAGTTTAGATGTTCAGTGGCCGGGATCTGTTCACGACTCACGAATCTTCGCGAAACTCTGAAATATGCAGTATCCTTAATGAAAATTCTGCTGGAGCCATTTTGCTCGGAGATGAGGGTTATAGTCTGACCCCATGGATTATGAGACCTTTTAAAAATGCAACGACCAATGTAGAAAAAAAGTACAAGTTACATACTCGTGAAAGAGTTATCATTAAGCGGGTATTTGGGCAATTAAAAAGAAGATTTCCGATATTGAGTAATAGAGTGAGATTGTCCACCGAAAGGATTTCTAAGACAGTTATAGCTTGTTGTGTGTTTCACAATGTAGCAAAATTTCTAAGCGATCCAGATTTTCCCGCCAGCGATGACGTTTATGAGGGCATTTCTGAAGGAGCACCAGTTCGTGAGCATTCAGAACAACATAACTCTATTTACAAACTTGGCAAAGCAAGACACAACCAAATCGCTGAAATTATTCAAGGTTTTAAAGGGTGTCCCAACCCAAGAATGCAATTTTTAAATTTTATATAAAACACAGATATTTAAAAAAAAAATCATGAAACTTTATTATATCGTAAAGTAGACAGAATGAGGTTATGTATGGAACAATATATCCTACAGATGGCCGCCGCGGCTTTGCTGGCATGCACGCGATCTTTTAATGAAATTTTCAATGACCGTTTTGTATAAATGCTGCGGTATTTCATTAATGCAGCATACAATTCCTTTTAAGGCTCGAGTCGTCGTCGGCTTATTCGCGTAAACCATCGACTTCAAAAAACGCCAAAGAAAAAAATCTAATGGTGTTAAATCGCACGATCTTGGCGGCCAATTCTGATTTTCAAAACGCGAAATAACACGACCGGGAAATGACTGATGCAGCAATTGAATTGTTTCTCTGGCTGTATGACATGTGGCGCCGTCTTGTTGGAACCACATGCCCTCCACATTCATTTCTTCAATTCTAGGCAAGAAAAAACTGGTTATCATTTCACGATACCGAACACCATTGACTGTTTGCGCTTGACCTGCCTCATATTCATAAAAAAAGGTCCAATGATTCCTCCAGCCCAAAAACCACACCACACAGTGACATGATGAGGATGCATTTGATTCTCGTGAATCACTCGAGGATTTTCCTCACCCCAAATGCGACAATTCTGCCTATTGACAAAGCCATCAAGATGGAAATGGGCCTCGTCACTGAAGATGATTTTAGCGGCAAAACCAGCATTTTCATGTTGTCTCTCCAATACCCAATTAACGAACTCCCTTCGCTGTCCATGCTCAGCTGGCTTCAGTTCCTGAGTCAATTGAACTTTGTATGCATGAAGATGCAAATCTTTCGTCAAAATTCGCTGTATAGTGGATTTGGAGACACCAATTTGTTGAGCTCGGTGTCGAATTGAGGTGGATGGAGTTTGAGCGACATCATCACGTACAGCTGCGACATTTTCGGTCGATCGACCTGGTCGAAGGCGCGTTGTTGTCTTTACATCACTAACAGACCCAGTTTCGGCAAATTTATCCATTAATCTCTTTACAGTTGACTCTTTTGGAGCATTATTGTGACCCCAAATTTATCGCAATTTGCGAACTGTAGCCGCAAAACTTTCACCATTTTGAAAAAACAATTTCACAATGAGAATGCGTTGTTCATTCGTGTAGCGGTCCATTTTTACTAACCTCGTACCTTCTACTAGCAAACAGTAACAATTGTTCAAATGTCAAACAATGACACTTCCAGTGTTGCCACATTTAAAAATTGCGTTCTTGTTGGGACACCCTTTAATATAATTTAAACTCACATTGTTATGTTTGTTATTTGTTTGTAATAAATACACTTACACTTTTACACTTTGTTATTTATGTTTTTTTTTTATTTAACTTCATTTATTAATTCACAATTGTAAAAAAAATCAATTTAAAAAATATAAGTTCAAAACTTAAAAACATAATCTATAAAATGTTGAACTACTATTTATCATTAATTAAAGAATGCCTCAGCGCCAAAATGGCTTTATAGAGGCTCAACTGGCAACTATTATTCAAATTCAAAACAATGTTATAATTCATTTTCTAAATAAAAACAAAAATAAAGAAACAAATTTAAAAAAGCAAAACTAATACTGATTAATTATTACCTTTAGTTCCTTATTTACTAATCTAATATAAAAATGATTGTACAAATTAATTATTGAGTGTGTCCATACAGAAGAAGCGAGTCAACGTTTTCAAGTAAAAACTTATTTAAGTTCGTTTTAAAGGTTGAGATCCGTTCACTAGATTTGATTGAATTTGGTAGCTTATTTAACTCATAAGGTCCAGCATACTCTTTCCGTTGCTTTCAGATTTCAAGTCGGCATCTAGCAATTCTAAGGTTTGTACTATTACGCGTATTAAAATTGGCTTGATTTGTATAAAACTGTAAAACATGATATCCCAAATTATTCAGTGTTTTATAAACATACATTAAAAGCGGTTTTTTAGTACAGTCCAAATATTGGAAGAACTGTTCGGGAGAACTTCTTATATAAATTCAATGTGGAATGCCTAACTGGAAGTTAAAATACTATTTTTAAAGCACGATTTTGTGCAGATTGTAGAGAGTTTAATTCTTGGCGCTGTTTATAAGCGTAAAGAATAGGCAGATATGACAAATGACTATGAATAAGTGAGTGGTATATTAAGAGTTTGACGTCTGTGGCTAGCTTATTTTTAAATTTAAAAAGAATTCCAAGTGCAAAAGAAATTTTAGATTTTAACATATCAATATGATTGCTCCATGGCAGGCTGCTGCATAATTGCATTCCCAAGTATTTGACTGTATCTGTTTCCTTTATTTCATTTCCTTCTACAAAAACACTTATGGCATCATTTTATAAATCACCGTGATGAAACGCAACGCTAACGCGGCGCATCACTTTGATTTAAAATTTGCATTTTATTAATCACTACGTTATTGCGTTAGCTATGTTACGTTACCACGGTTAACTGTCAGTCAACAACAGTTTAGGGTTGTCACATGTAAAATAAAACTAGCATCATTATTGCAAATCTTTGAAATATTTAAGATTCACCAAATTCTGACTTGTTGGCAACCATATCAGCTGTTCTCTTCAGCCATCATTAAATTGAAATTGCAATATAAACGCCAAACACTGGTGTACCATTTGCTACCTGCGGTAGTTTTTTTATTTCTTTTAGCAACATTTCGAACTGTTGGTTCGTTGTTGCTGTCTTTAACCTATATTCAAACGATATATGTAAACATTTAAGAATATATGAGTGAAACAAACAGTTATGACCCTTTCAATGCCAACTTATTCGTTCGAACGGCAGCTCAAGAGCAAGTGATGAAAGTGACAGTTCAAGTGAACGAATTTCAAGTGCAGCGTTTTATAAAATGCGAACTTTGTACTGTTTTCACTACGCTATTGCGTTACTCAACGCTGAAGATCACGGCGTGAAGCGTTGCGTTTTATAAATTGCTAATTTCAACAACGCAGCGTGAAGTGATGTGCAGGGATTTATAAAATGATGCTATTAATACCTCACTTGATCTTCGTGGTTTGAACCTAATAAAATTAGTTTTATTCGTATTTAAAACTAATTTATTTAATCTAGCAAATTCCGAAATCAAAGCTGCATCATATTCAATTTGTGTTTTAAGAACCGCCGAGTGATTATAAGGGTAAAATAAACATATATTATCTGCAAACATAAATAGTTTCCCATTCAGATTTAAGTTCTTAATGTCGTCAATATAGATTTTGAATAACAGTGGCCCAAGTACAGGGTTGCCCATATTCGACGGACCCATCTGGCAACGCCATAACTTTTGACAGAGATGTCAGATCGCTTAATGACATACCGCGTTTGAAGCGTCAGTCCAAGCAGATTTTTACCATGGAACAATACATGCCACGCGAGCGCTCTGAAATAGTTGAAATTTACATTCAACAGAAGAAGTCAATTGTGAAAACTCAACGTGCTTTTAAAAACTTAAAAAATGTGAGAAGTGCGCCTTCTAAGAACACTATTAAGCGTTTATACGAAAAATTTTCGACTGGTGAGGCTCTTTCTAATCCGAAGAGGCCAAATAAAAGTCGGCCAAGGCGATCGGCCGAGAATATCGCTGCCGTACGAGCCAGTGTTGAGAGGTCCCCAAGAACATCCCAAAAACGCCGTTCTCAGCAGTTGGGCATGGCTCGGTCCACTTTACAACGGATTATTCGCGTTGATTTGCATTTGTTCCCGTACAAAATTCAATTGACGCAAAGATTGTTGCCTGCGGACAAGCCTCGTCGATTGGAATGGGCCCAAAGAGTCATCGAAATGGCCGAAGATGACGAGCAATTTTGGAACAAAATTATCATGTCCGATGAAGCCCATTTCACATTGAATGGGACCGTAAATAAGCAAAATTGCCGTATTTACGCCACTGAAAATCCTCAGCAGATTCAAGAAGTGCCTCTTCATGACGAAAAAGTCACAGTTTGGTGCGGCGTTAGTGCGAAAACGGTCATTGGGCCGTTTTTCTTCCAAAATGAAAATGGCCATGCTGTTACCATCAACCAGGAGCGTTATCGCGACATGATGACCAATTTTGTGATGCCAATTATTCGTCGAAAGCGTATGAGGCAGTTCTGGTTTCAACAAGACGGCGCTCCACCGCACACAAGTCGCATAACAATCGATTTTCTGAAGAATTTGTTTCCGGGCCGTTTGATGTCGAAAAGTGGTGATTTGGACTCGCCACCGCGTTCGCCCGATTTGACGCCACCTGACTTCTTCTTGTGGGGATATTTGAAGTCAAAGGTTTACGTTAACAAGCCAAGGACCGTAGAAGAGCTCAAGGACAACATTCGTGAAGAAATAGCCGCTATTCCGGCCGAAATGTTGGCGAAAACGATGGAAAATGCTGCAAAAAGGGCACAATACGCCATCAACGCCAGAGGTGGCCATTTGAGAGATATCATATTCAAAAATTGATGTAAACAAATCTACTTGGAACAAATTAAATGATTAAGATTGCCAACCGCCAAATTTTTATTTTTTTCTTTGATTTTTTTAACAAAAACATGGGTCCGTCGAATATGGGCAACCCTGTACACTACCCTGAGGAACCCCACAATTTATAGAAACCAGATTACTTTTGGAGCTACCAATTTGAACATATTGTTTCCTATTTGAGAGAAAGCTCCTAAAGATTACCAATTCATTGTTTCTGACTCCAAGAAAGTAAAGTTTTTGCAATAAAATTTGGTGATCAACTAAGTCAAATGCTTTGCTGAAATCATAAAACATCCCAGCTACTCCCGAATATCCCTTATCCAACCCATCACATATAAAGTTTATTACATTTACTGTAGCTTCTTTCGTACCAGAGCCTTTTGTAAACCCAAACTGATGAGAGCAGATAGCATTTACATCATCTAAATATCTTGAAAATTGCTCACAAATCAACTTTTCAAAAATTTTGTCTATTATGGACAAAAGGGCAACAGGTCTAAAACAGGGCTGGGCATTCTAACACAGTCACATATTATTATGTCTTGTTAGTATTGGTGCTCTCTCGAATTGCGCACACTGAGCGAAATAGTTGTCCCAATTATCTAGATTTGTAAGTTTTTCTCTTTTATTTTATGTTTTTATTTTTAGTCATCGGTATTGTTCATTATTTCTTCTATTAATTAATTAATTAATACAAGTAATATGAATGAATAATATAAAGAATCTAAATAGATAATATGAATGAGTTATATAAAACCTTAATATATACGAATAATTATTTTAATATAAAATCTAAATATATAAATAAAAAAAAAATAAATAACTGGCCATTTCAGCCCTTGAAAGGACTTTGACCTAGCTTCTTATGATCAATTGTGTTGTGCGTGTTATTAAGTTTGTACACAATTGACCGAGAACCGGACCTACATGCTTAACGCCGACTCCGAACGGCGATGAACGGAATGTTCTTATTCTCAAGAAGCTTTACATGGCATTTTGATTACTCTCTGAGGTTTGCCATTGTCTGCAGAGAGGTGGCGGCCGTACAGAAAAATTATTTTAATTCAAATAATTTTCTGTCGCTGCTGGGGTTCGAACCTGGGTCTCCAAAGTTCTTTAACATAGCGGCCACGCACTTTAACCAACTACGCCACGGCCGACACGAATCTAAATATATATAAATAATTAAAATTAATAACGAAAAATATGTAAGTAAATAATAAGGAATTAAATAAAATAAGTAAACAAGTAATCAAAAAATCAAGTATCAAAAAATTAATAAGGAATGTCAATGAACAATGCAAAATGTTTTAATAGCTTATAATTATATGATACGTATGATAATAGCTTATATTAATACATATAATTATATGAAACCTTAATATATAAGATATAAAATTCTACAAAATAAAAAAATATATGCATAAGTATTATTAATCTGCAATTAGTTAATTTTTCACGAGTGTACTTATAATTTTCAGCGCAAAATGACATAGATCCTAACAGCATCACCGTCAGCGAACGACTGAATTATATTCTCTTCTGTTGTGAGCTTTATGTACATGTGAAAAGTTACGCTCACAGAGAGCTCAGTGAGCTATGGAGCGCCCTGCGCTGGTCTAAAATCATTGATATTATATGCTGTACTTACTTTTGGAATGGGAATAATTTTGTGCACTTTTAAAACTTCAGGATACTTTGAGAAATATATCATATTAGCAGCGTTCGATTCGCCAGTGCTCAACTCAACTACGAAAAAAACGGCTACTCACTTAGCTGTTACTTACTGTATAGTTGGCAACACTTTTGTTTTTACAGACCACATTAAGTCTGCCAATAAATTAGTTTTGTTTTTGTACTCACATCATATTTTGACAGAATCTATTACATTTACCTTATTTCGTACACAAACCAACTAAAAAATAAGAACTTGGCAACGCAACTTTACTCAACTCAACTGATAATTGACCTACTCTAAACTCAACTAGCTGTCGACTTTGTTGTTGTTTTCCCATATAAATTTTGAAATAAGCGACATGAGTTGAGTATAGGCTGGCGAATCGAACGCAGCTATTGTTAAAAATATTTGTAACATATGGTGAAATTATTGCCTTGCACTCATATATCATCCTAGGTGTAATGTTATCAAAACCCGCACTTTTTCTAATATCAAGTTGTGATATTACTAAATCTATATCAGAGACATGTAATTTATGCAAAACAAAAAGATTTCGTGAACGTGATAACGTTCTCAATAGGTTAATATTGTCACCATCTCCTTGCATAACATTACTACGTACTTGAACAACAGATTCCAAAAAATATCTATTAAAGACCAAAGCTTTTTCCTGATCACTATTTATTGATTTCCCCGCATCACATATTACCTGCAAAGGTGATTTTTTTTTTCCTACCAAGCATGTCATTAATGAAACTCCAGGTTCTTTTCGGATCTGTATTCAAAGCTTTTAATTTTGTAGCATAAAAGTTATTCATAGCATTCCTCATTGCAAATTTAATCACACTACTTATTCTTTTTAAACTCTCAATATTGCATTTATCCATAGGATTTTTCCTTTTACGTATTAAAAGTTTCGATTTAAACTTAAGAAGTGCTTGCAAGTTTCCATTTACCCAAGGTGTCATTTCATATCTTAATAATTTCTTCTTACTAGACTTAATTGTGCTGTTCTCTGATGCATTCGTTATACTTTTGATCACTTCAGTGGCTAACAAAGATGGATCAGAAGAAACACAACTGTGAAGACATTCTTCAAGCTTCCTCCTTAAGTGGTTATAGTTAATATGAAAAAAAGTGTCCTCTACATATTCGTTTTGTCTAAACTCAAATTTGAACTTACATCATAGAAGATTGTGATCAGATAATGAACATTCAATAGAATCTACTGAATTAAGGTCAGGAAAATTGCTAAAAATATTGTCAATTGACGCTTTACTTTCTGGTCGTGTTACTAATAAATGACAGTTTGATAAATTATATATTTTAACTTCTCTTAGCAACGTCGATATTGGAATCACCCAGATAAATACAGGGATTTCTGGTGGTCTGGTGGCAAGCCTATTTTCTAAAATACTCAAAAAATCTACAACTGTACACTTCTGCGATCTATATACTGAATTAATAAGCAAAGGCTTCCCGCCAATTTTAATATCGTGTATAATAACTGAAATCAAGTTAACAAAGTATTCATTAAAAAGTTTTCATTGAATATGTTTGTAATATATTTCTTAAAAGTAGGAATCTTCTTGTTTTCCCTGTAATAATCTTAATTCTAACAATAATTTTTCTTTTTGTAATTTCAAGTTTCCTTTTTTTTTGCAATTTATTTCTACTTGCTGGTTGTTTAATTCCTTTCGCTGCTCTAGTACCTCTTTTTGCAATTGCAGAACTAAGGAATGATAATTTTTAACTTCTATCTTTTTTTTAGAAGCTCCTGCACTGTGCGGAAATTGTAAATCACGTCTCTCTTCTCTTTCGGGCTCTTCAATTTCTTGGACATCATTTAAATATTCTGCGGTGAATGCGTCATCATCATCAAAATGCTGACTAGGACCTTCTAATCCCATTTTTACTGCGCCTGCAATTGATTCATAGTATTAATTGTAATTTTTTTTTTAAATAAAATTATTGGAACTTTAAACGGCGACAATAAACGCAAAATTACCTGGTATTGTGCTTACCACCGGATTATTTTTATAGTCCATTAACTCCAGCACCCTTTTTTCAAAAGGTTTCATCTATTTTGAAATTTCCAGTTCTTTTTTTGTCGGATTTTTGTTTAATTCGGCTCCTCATATTTTCAATTTTGTTTTTTATCTGTGATACGCTTAATTCAACGCCATTTTTTTTTATTTGTTCTTCCATTCGAAATAAAGCTTCTTTCTTTTTCTGTTTCATTTGAGGCATTTGGCTTTTCTCAAATAAACAAGGATACTTCACCAAGAAAGTAACAAATTCCTCATCACTTACATTACAGCATTTTCTTTTTGTTTGTGCATTATTTTCGAGAAATTCCTCATCCGTACTTTCATCAAACATTTCTGACTCCATATTTGTAAACAAATAGAAATTTCTTCACACAAATAGCACGTGGAGGCAAGTATTCACCACCCTCAACTTTTTTTGAGTCACTCAAACAGAGCTTTCTAATTTCAACTTTATTCACACCAAAGTTGAGAGCACTCTCAAATGTCAAAATGAAGGAGTGGAGTATTTTCGTAAAGCTTAACGAAAGTAGATTTTATTCACTCCAAATTGAGTGTTCCCTCAAAAATCATGAGAATCACTTTTTATTTACACCACCCAATACCTCCGATAACGGAATGAGGCTGATTGACTTTTCCGCAGCGCGAAACATGGTCGTTAGTAGCACTAGATTCAAGCATCTCAATATTCATAAAGCAACTTGGCTGTCTCCTGATCAGAAGACGCGCAACCAAATTGATCACGTTTTGATCGACGGAAGGCACTCTTCCAGTGTTTTAGATATACGCACGATCCGTGGTGCCAATATAGACTCGGATCATTATCTTGTCGCAGCTAAGATCCGTACATGTCTGTGCGCAACCAAGAATGTGCCCAATCCAGCACAGAGAAAGCTTGACGTCAAAAATCTGCAATCAAAACAAACAGCCAAACAAACTTCGCTACTTGACTCTCACTCCTGCTTCAAGAAAGCACTCCTCCGATCGACGATATATGCGCGCAGTGGAATCATATTTTCCACTCTATGCGTACGGCTGCCGAAGATGTGATTGGCTATCACCACTCTCGCTGAAACCAGTGGCACGACCAGGAGTGTCGCGACGCCACTGCAGAAAAAGACGCCGCCTACAAAGCCACCCTGCAGTCGGTTGTAACGCATGCTGCTAAAGAGCGATACAAAGAAACGAGGAGGGAAGAGAGGTGAATTTTCAGGCGAAAGAAAAGAGAAGCGGAAATGCGTGAGTGCGACAAAATTGAGATGCATGGTGACAGGAATGAGGTCCGAAAATGTTTCGAAAAAATAAGACGCCTGGCCGATGGTTTCAAGACCGGGGCCTCTTCCTGCAAGGATGAAAATGGGAATCTAGTGACAGATATTCAGAGTACACTGATGATGTGGAGGGAACACTTCTCTAGGCTTCTGAATGGTGACGACGACAACAATCCCGCCAATAGAGATGATATCCCAGAAACCCTAATTGTGGACGACAGCGTTGAAGTTCCGCTGCCCGACCATAGTGAAGTTTTGAAAGCTATAGCTTGGCTTAAAAACAACAAAGCCGCAGGAGTTGATGGCTTATATAAATGCATTCATGAGCTCCTATGCAGAATGTGGTCAGAAGAATGCATTCCAATCCATTCGAACCTCAGTGTGCTCTGCCCAGTCCACAAGAAAGGCGATCCCACCATTTGCGCCAACTACCGTGGGATAAGCCTTCTGAATATCGCATATAAGGTTCTGTCGAGCGTACTATGTGAAAGACTGAAGCCCATCGTAAACTAGCTGATTGGACCTTATCAGTGTGGCTTCAGACCTGGCAAATCCACCATAGACCAGATATTTACGCTACGACAAATCTTGGAGAAGACCCTAGAAAAACAAATCGACACACACCATCTTTTTGTCGATTACAAAGCCGCCTTCGACAGTCCAATAAGGAATCATCTATATTCCACCATGTCTGAATTTGGTATTCCTGCAAAGCTCATCCGCCTTTGCAGAATGACACTGAGCAACACCAGCAGCACAGTTAAAATCGGGAAGGACCTCACTCCTCCATTCGATACCAAACGAGCTTTCAGACAAGGTGATTCCTTATCGTGCGACTTTTTCAACCTAATGATGGAGAAGATCATCCGAGCTGCTGATTTGAGACGTAATGGCACTATATTCTACAAAAGTATTATGCGGCTGGCGTATGCTGATAATATCGATATCATTTTCTATAATACGCGCGAAGTCAGCGCAGCATTCTCCAGATTAGCAAAAGAGTCGAGTCGAATGGGTCTTACAGTGAATGCAGATAAGACGAAATACCTAGTGTCAACAAATAAACAGTCCCAGCGTCTTGGAAACCACGTCACTGTTGACAACATCTCCTTCGAGATTGTTAAGGACTTCGTCTACCTGGTATCCAGCATTAACTCTTTCAATGATGTCAATACTGGGATAAAACGAAGGATAACTCTTGCCAACAGGTGTTACTTTGGGCTGAGTAGGCAATTGAGACGCAGAGCCCTCTCTGGACGAAAAAAACTCACGCTCTATAAGTCACTAATCATGCCCGTCCTATTATATGCAGCACAAACCTGGACGTTGAGCAGTTCTGATGAAAAGAATTTGGGAGCCTTCGAGAGAAAGATCCTTCGTAAGATCTTCAGTCCAATCTGCGTCAATGGCGAGTATCGAATTCGATGGAACCACGAGCTGTATGAGCTGTACGCTGACATAGACATAGTTAAGCGCATTAAAATCGAGCGGCTCCGCTAGCTAGGTCATGTTGAGCGAATGGAAAACGACGTTCCAGCGAAAAAATATTCGATTCAGTGCCCGGTGGTGGTTAACGCAGAAGAGGACGCCCACATCTTCGTTGGAAGGACCAGGTGTTGGATAACCTGACCACGCTTGGTGTTTCCAACTGGCGCCAGCAAGTGCAAAACAGAAATGGCTGGCGCAATTTCTTATAAGAGGCCAAAACCGACCAACGGGTGTAAGCGCCAGATAAATAAGTAACTAAGTAAGTAAGAAAAGTGTTGCCAAGACCTACAACCTGTACACATGCCACTTTTTTCCAGTGCAAATAACCAGCATGGTTGACAATAAACCGCATCCATAACTTTTGAATAACATAGCCCAAAGGACCTTAGGTCTTGAAGGCTGAATAGGGCCCATATCAGAATAAAACCTTTTTCTCTACCGTGCTCAATTCCTTTTTTCTAAATTTTCAAAGTGGTTGTATGTTGATACGGTGGGCGGTTCTTTTTCTGCTGCACTTTCTGCTGGATAAAACTGGGTGTATTGAGTTTCTAAACTAGTAGTTATTCCCTTTATCAGTAGGATTTGAACATTGCTCTTCATTATTTCCTGAATTTGCAGCAACAATAAACTTGTCTAATTTTGGTAATTTCTGCTGTTTTCCAGCCTTTTCTTTTTGTAGTTTGCGCTTAAATGCAACACTTTTTTTTGTCTATTTTTCAAAACAGAGATCAAAATAAACACGTCTAGAACACATTAAAAAAATACTTTTTAATAACTATCCTAAATCATTATATTACACAAAATAAACTCACTTCACAAATATTTATTGGAGAAAACACCACAAACGACAAATTCTTGATAGCGTATTGGTCCAACTGCTGTTATTTTTTGAAAAATGAATGTAAACGAAAACAGCTGATTGGTTTCGACCCTAATATAAACATAGCTTTCAGGGGTGTAATATTTTAGTACGTTTTAAGTACGCAACACCATGTCAAATTAGTTTTTAAACTTAAGACATTATTACAATTACTTTACTTTACCGTATTACTTTACTATTACTATGCTTTATTATTACTGACCACCGTATGACAGATAAATCCTTATCTAAAAATTAAACCTCTAAAAAAAACAGTATATATTTCTTTCATCCAAATAAACACTACTTGTTTGTTTGGCTACTGGACACAAAAAGAAATGAACGTATTTACTATACCAAAATCCTACACTAAAAATACATCAAAATTTAAGAATAAAAATATTATAGAAACATGTTCACAGTTAAATACGTATCATCATTTGAGGTAATTAGTCGAACAAGTTTTTTTTTATCTGGTTTTAGGTATACTTTGCGTCCTATAGATTTACAGGTAAGTTTTGAGTAAACACAAAAATCTAGATTTTTAATTTTATGTGTTAATGTATAATAAGATGTTCTTAACATATCTTAATGCATTATTTAAAAACAACGACCTGCCTTTTTAGCATACGTTTTAATTTTTGTTTTGCAATGGTCTTGAATTTAGTTTTGATTTGTGTATACATATTAAATTTCTTAAAAATGCATTAATTCTAATGAATAAATATTATTAAAAACATTATAAACATTATATTCATCAATGAACTGGTCAAAGCTATAGCCAAATCCCCTACGCTCTTTTCAATGATCGTGATTCGACTTTCTATTTCGGGATAAACAACATCATGTGTGTTTAAGTACTGGATAAATGCCATCTGATCATTTCTTTGTAATCGAATGTTACTTGTTTTGTTGAACTCATTAAAATCATATCCATCGCCACCATTTAACAGGAATTCTGGCAGAATAACGTTATATAATTTTTTCTTTTCAAGCGATTCATAGAATGGAACATCACATTCAGAACATCTAACTTTAACTGAAGTAACACGTTCGGCCCCCATTTTATTGAAATTATAAGTGACTCGTATACCAGACATTTGTAGGAAACCGCCATTAGAGTCTCTGCTTCGTGTGGATGCCGAATGCTCAAGTGCTTGAAGTATCCTACTACCAGAGATTTTTGTTATGTATATGTCATTCTTGAAAGGCAAAACAGTAAGGACATCAGTCTGAGTAATAGAGTCATCCGAACGCTTGTTGATTGAGCTACGAATACCTGTAAAAGCAATGAAAATATAAATTATACCAAAGCATTCTAAGGCAATAAATTACAATAAGTTGTCTATGCAAATTTTTAAGCCAGAAAGCTTTGTTTGCACTATAACGATTTCAATTGAGAACTTTTAATGAAAATGCTAACAGTTTAAGTTAATCAGATGATTTTGACATGTGTTTCGTAGAAAGTTAAGTAAAAGTAATATTTATGTATAAGCGTGCCTTAAAAGGTTTTACAACAAATTATGTTTTTTGACAAAAAAAAAAAAAAAAAAATAGACAAAAACTCAAACGCCACCACTCAGGTTGCAACTCCATTATGAGTTTCAATATTGTGTGACTTTAACTTCCATAGTTATTCTATATCGAAATTCAAGCCACACCCTCTTCTCCAATACACGTGCACATTTTCCAGTAGAAAGACTCTAGCAATGAATAACTTCATATTGAGTTTCATTGTTATGCTGCGCTTAGTTCTAAAGCTATTCGATATCAACAATTTGGATTGTATGGTCAGAGCCACACCCCCTTTTCCAATTCCCATCACGCTTTTCTAGTGGATGGATATCACGAATTGGCAAGTCCATACTGAATTTCGATATATGCGGTATTTAGTTCCAAAGCTTTTTGTTACCATAATTTGAATTTTATGGGCAGTGCCACGCCCCTTGTCCAATGGTCACTCAATTTTGTAGTCAAAGGACACAACTAAATAGTACGTTTCTACCGAGTTAAATTTATATGTGACCTATAGTTCGAGAGTTATACCTTCAATTTGACACGTGAAAATTTAATTCGAATATCGAATTCCGAAGCTGTGACCTTTATTGCCAAAAATATTAGATATCGCAGATTTGGGTTATAGTGGGGTGCCACGCCCCCTTGTCCTATGCCCGCTCCGCTATGCCACCATCGCGCAAGTGCAAGTAATAAGTTAAGAAAGTTTTATCGCAAATGTATGCCACCTGTTGAAAATATACCGACTTTTTTTTTTCCTAAACCGATATAGAAATTACAAATAAGCCCTCAGAAGGAATCCAGTTTGGACACCTTCGTCACCTCATTTTCTATACACCTTCGAAATTAGTTTTGAAATATAAGATTTTTGTACTATAGATACTGAAACCTTATCATACATGCAGAACCTTCGTTATGATTGTCTGAACCAAAACAGTTCTTCGAAGTGCGGTGCCAGAAGTTTGCAACCTTCCTGTAACGAAATGGCTACTGAAAACAGTCCTGTTTGTTCCACGCCGATTTCTCTTTGTGACAACAACATACAATCTTTCGATGATGTATTTGAAATTTGCTATGACGACATTGGCAATAGCTTAGGTTTAACTGAAGCAGAACCAACACAGGCGCAACTTCCATCGCAACTCTCATCCAGTGTGCTCTTGCACCCAAAAAAGAAAGCCAAAACTGCAAAGTCGGTTTCCAACACTTCAGTGGCGTCATCATTAATGCAAGCATCTAAAGAACTAACAAAAGCCGTGACGGGAAATATTTGTCAAGAAAAAGCATCAGAGGACTCGGCTTCTGGAACTTGCATTTCTGCAGAAATTTCAAAATTGGATGCCGACTTAAAAATTAACGCTAAAAAACAAATTTTTAATATAATAATAGACCTTCAAGCTGAGCAACTAAGACGCAATACTAACTAATACTAAATCACTTTCAAATACTTTTACTTAAAATTAACTTTACTTTAACTTTACTTTTCAAACATTTAAGGCGTGTTGCTACTTGACGCGCTCTATATTCGAGTGAAAATTTAAAATTTTTTTACAATGAAACGGTAGAGATAACGGAAAAATTTGTTTGGGATGAATAAATACAGTAAAAAATTATTTACAAAATTTTTTTTTTTTTATATTTAACATTCGTTATGCATGCAACTTTAATTTGAAGTTACCAAACTTTAGTTATTATGGTAACCATCAGCTCTTTCCGATATCGGCACGTCAACTTCAGATTAAAGTTTCATGCATAACAAATGTTAAATATTAATAAAAAAAATTTTCATAAATAGTTTTTTGTTGTATTTATTCACCCCAAAAAATTTTTCCACTATCCCTTACCGTTTCCCTGCAAAAAAATTTTAAATTTTCACTCGAATACCGAGCGAGTCAATTAGAAACATGCCTTAATTACATCAACTTTAAGTGTCTTGAATTTTAATCTGTATAAAGATTATTATTATAAAGAGTATTTTCGGTAATGAATTTTTATAAATTTTTAATAAAAAATTATCTAATATTTTTCACCCTTAGCGACACTTGAAGCAATAAAAATAATAAAAAAATTTAATTCTATATAAATGGGTTTTTTATATATACCAGTAAACAATGAAAAATAGTTTTGGAAATTATTCCTTTTTTTTTATTTTAATTATTTTTAGATTTCCTCTTATCAGAAGCAATATCAGTAAAATTATTTTCAATGATATGATTTATATGCTCAACTGAAAGACTGTCAATAGCAGTATTATTTTTAATGTTTTCAGAACGTAAAAAATTATGCAAGCAGACAGCTGCTAAAACGACTTCAACTGCTCGTGCAGGTTCACGATAAATGGGCGAAAATAGAACTTGGAACCTATTGGCCAAGGTGTTAATCAGATATGGGAGTACGGTTTCATCATATAGTCTGTCAATGCAAAAGCGTCATCAGATAGAAATACATATGGAGATAGAACACAAGATGAAGGCAAGAAGTCTGGGGCTGGTATATTTACTTTATCCTGCTCTATGGAATATTTTAAATCAGAGCAAAGCCAGACACCTGCATCACCAACACATCCGTTTACTCCAATATCCACGTACAAAAATCGATACTGGTCGTCGGCAATAGCCATTAAAATAAATGAGTGGCTCCCTTTGTAATTGAAAGAGGTTGATCCAGCCTTTTTTAATGGCTTTATTTTGCAATGTTTTCCTAAAGTAAAGTGGTTATTATTATACATCATAATTAAGAGAATTATACATCATTATTATACATCATAATTAATTCCAATATTAAATTCACCCCCATCATCGTTGTCGGGCATGAAGATGACTTAAGAAGCGGCTTTATTTTTTTTTTTTACTGGTAAGTATATCAACAAAATTTATCAAGTTTATTTTTGCAAAACCTTCAACCATTATTGCTGTACATCTAACTAAATTCTTACATCGTTTGCTTCGAAATCACTCGATTATAAAAATAAAATGAGGAAATCAAACCATCTATTGCTCCTACAGCATTGGAATATCCCCATAAATCATAAAACTCTTTCGATATTTTATACCAGCAATGCTCGCTTTCTGGAAATTTTAGAACATCCTCATTTAAGGCCATATATATTGCTGGAATACTTTCTTTCAGTATTTTTGAAATGGTCGATTGTTGTATGCGGAAAGGTAATTGAAGTGATGTTTGCGTTTCACCTAATGTAAGAAAATATTACAAAATGTTTATATATTGTAAGGAACTCCTTAAAACGGGCAGCTTATCAGCCAGCACTTTTTGATATTATAAATCATTGATAAATATTATAAATGATCATTAATATTTTTTCACACACCATATTAAAATAGCTTACCTGTGGCCAGATATCGAAGAGTTAGATGCAATCGCTCAGCTGGTCCTATGCAGTACCTGAATTTCGTGTCCTGTTTGGCAAGGAAAGGTCTTAGTTTTGTTAAAGTTTTTCCTAATTATTCCGGTGTCATACGAAGAATATTTTTATACAATTTTGTGTCTTCGCATTGTATTTCTTTAAGAAGTTTGTGGCTAAAACCTGGGAAAGTCCACATATATTTAAATAATAATGAATAGCTTTTAAAAGAGTTGAATCGCCACCGAGGCCAACAGCACCACCACTACCTCTGCACATGTGTACCACAGGTGTGGCAAATGTAGAGCTGCTGAGGCGAGCGTGGACAAATATGCCGCAGCTAAATTATTAAATTGTGCAATGCACGCAATTTTTGTTTTTATGTCCATTTTTATTTGACACAATATATTCAATAAAGACAACGTAATATAATTTTGAGAAATGTCAAAATTTAATATGCCTCTGTCAAATTTTGAGCTGCTAGCGGCTGAAAAAGTAGAATTTTTTTACATTTTTCAACCATTGAAAATGACAGTATTGCATTTTTTGTACTTATAGCGTACGCATCACACTAACTTAAAATTATATCGCTTCGTTTGGTGTGCTGCTCTGTTTGTATTTTTAAGATCTTAAAAATACGAAAAAGAGCAAGTGTCATACCAGCTTAAGATAACAATAAAATATATTAACTTAATGCTAAAATGTTTAATACCACGCTTATTCTTATATTACGATCTTTATTCTTCAATGGTTGCTTAAAGACTAAACTTAAGAACTAACTAATTGCATTGTACGACTCTCTTCTCTCTTCGTTATATTATTTATTATGTATATTTATGTATATACATTAGCGTGGCCGTTATTTTTTTTTTATTTCTTGTACTCTCTGGCAACTCTATGGCAATATTGAACTCTATGGCAATATTTTAGCTCTTTTCATCAACAACATTAGCCTCAAAGAAAGTTTTTTGCAAAAATTAATATTTTAGAAAATAACCAACAAAATACCAAAAATTATATGTACCAAAATTAAATTTATATGGAAATTATTTGTCCTAAGCATGTGCGGTAAAAGCTTATGTCTATTAAATTATTTCATACATAGCTATACTACGTATAGTCAAAAGAAAACTAAACAAAAACAAAATTATTGAGTTATATTAAAAAATTTATAACTCTTGACTTACAGTAGATTTCTTAGAGTTCGAAAACCGGCGACGATAGTAACTGCAGTACAAATTGTTTTTGCTCTTCATTTCTTGTAAAGAGCTTATTATACTCCTCCATCAACTTCACTCCTCTTTCGGCGGTATCATTGAAGACTCTTAATTTTTTTAATGTTTTTACCGCTGTCATATAGCAATCCTGCGCAGTCCATTCGGACGGAGTTAATGTCATGAAAGACGTATCAATTTGAAATCTCTCGAAAAAATGTCTTGTTTGAGAAGAAACAAACTGCTCAAGCCCACCACTAATGAATTTTGAAACTGTTTGTTTTCCCATTGTGGCGCGGTTAAAGTTAATTTGTTTTGTTGCAATTTTCTTTTGTTGCATCTACGACATTGTTGTCAAAAAACGCAAATGCAATAGCCTCCCCATTTAAATACCATAACTGGTTTTTGAATTTTTTGACGGCAACCTGCGAGATTCCTAAATCAATATTTTCAAAATCTTTTAATTTTGACAAAACATTTAAGTCGGTGTATGGTGCTTGTATTGCTAAGGGAGCAGAAAACCAGGCTTCAACATATACGGCGACAATAAAAATGCAAATTTGACGTAGTCCAATGCTTTCAGATTCTGCCAAGTTAAACTCTTCACGGAACAAATATATTTTCAAGCTGTAAATAGCTTTTCCCATCCAACGCGCATGATGATAAGCACCCGGTGAACAAATTATTACACTGTTTGGCGGTTTTTTTAGGTTCTCACCCAGGAATAGCAAGGTAAGTTCTAGGAACTCCTTATTATCCTCTCTAGGTTGTACTTCTTGTAAGATTGTGTTAACAAAACTTACAACCCGAGATTTTTTGTTTTTCAAATAATTATTTACCACTTCATCTTGCATTCCTTGCTGCCAGTTGTTAACGTTTAATTTTGGCCATGCATTTTTAAATTTTTCAAATATTGTTACGTTAGGGCTTGAATGATTTTGAAATTTTTCCTCAAACACACTTCTCAGTTCAACTTCATAAATGTGGTCGCTTCATAAAACTTCATAAAAGAAAATATGGTCGCTGCTTTGAATATTGAAAAAGAAAAACAAATTAACTTTAACCGCGCCACAATGGGAAAACAAACAGTTTCAAAATTCATTAGTGGTGGGCTTGAGCAGTTTTTTTCTTCTCAAACAAGAAATTTTCGAACTCTAAGAAATCTACTGTAAGTCAAGAGTTATAAATATTTTAATATAACTCAATAATTTTGTTTTTCTTTGGTTTTATTTTGACTATGCGTAGTATAGCTATGTATGAAATAATTTAATAGACATAAGGTTTTAACGCACATGCTTAGAACAAATAATTTCCATATAAATATAATTTTGGTACATATAATTTTTGGTATTTTGTTGGTTATTTTCTTCATTATTTTCTAAAATATTGATTTTATCAAAAAACTTTCTTTAAGGCTAATGTTGTTGATGAAAAGAGCTAAAATATTGCCATACATCATATTCTTGTAAAATGTTTTTTTAAAAAGATACTCATATACAAAAAAACTACATTTGAATAAATGGGCTTGAAGGCCAACTTTGAGGGGCGGGCGACACCCCTTAAACACAACTTATCGCTTTGAAATTTTTTCGTATTTTTTTTTTACATAAAACTGAACCGATTTGGGGGGAGAGAGTATAAGGAATCAAAAAAAAAATATTCTCCATACAACTAACGGCCACGCTAATATACATAACACTTCCTCCACCTAAGTTAAATACATCAAGAAAATAGTTTTTATATTCATCATAAATACAAAAGTAATAGTTTACAAAAATCCAAGGTGAGTACTTTAAGTATAATATCCAATTTTCAAAACGTAATAATTATCAAAACAAAATCCGAATAAAAGTTGTTATTCCTAAATATTGCTATAACCAAATATTTTTTTTTCATTTTTATATAAAAACTTAATATACAATAATGTTTCAAAATATTATATATGTATATAATTATTAAAATAAAATGAGAATTCAATGAAGGTTCTTTTAACCTAAATATTTGTTTTATCCAAGTAAAAAAACTATTATTTAACTTTTCAGATTTTTTTTCTTTTTCTTTTTATCATAATGAGTTGAAGTATATCTAAATGGTTTTTTTAAAAGCCTAGTTGATTTTTTTCTTTGAGGTTGATTTGAAAATTTTTCATCGCTTGAATCCTCCGATTCACGTTTTCGTTTCTCCCTTTCTTGTAATTTTTTTGTTTTCGGGAGGAAAAGAAAAATCTTTGCCCATATTAATGTTTGGCATTTTCATAGCATCGAAAGTTACGACTCTTTTTACTCTTTTCCTTAATTGCTGTCCATGAGCTTTACGAAAATCATTCCCAATATGAATTATATAAATGTATCTTGATAATATTTTGAAAATTTTAGCAGGTTTCCATCTTACATCATTGCTATTTGTGGTTCGATACCAAACATTTTCATCTATTTTAAAAAACGTATTCTTAATGTTTTTGGGTGTTACATAGGGCTGGCAGATCTTAGGCTTTGCCACAGTTATATCCGTCACAACTTCGTTCGTTTTTGGTTTCAAAAAATCTATTTTTGTTCTTGGAAAATATCTAAAAATTTTTGAAGCTGGTGTTAAATTGGCACACATAGTTGGTGAATTCCTATACATAAATAAAAAATTATCTAACTTTGATTTGATTGACAACGGCTTCAGCTTAGAGTCCAGTAAAAACTTTTTTAAGGACGATTTTACAGTTTGAACGGCGCACTCTGCACTTCCGTTGGACTCAGGATGATATGGAGGTGTTTTTGACAATTTAATGTCATTTGCTAAACAAAATTTGGATAACTCTACCGAACCAAAAGGCGGGCCGTTATCAGAAACAATTTCCTTGGGGATGCCAAAAATAGAGAAGCATTCTCTAAATGCATTTACAACTTCAGAAGCGGTAGTATTTTTCATAATAGCTACATTTATCCGCTTGGAAAACGTATCGAAAAGAATAAAAAACGTCATGCCTTGAAAATAAAAAAAATCGACATGGACTCGTTCAAATGGATACGTCGTTTTTGGCCAGCTTGAAAGACCCATCAAACCTCCTTTTTTCTCCATTTGCTGACATACCTCGCAGCTTTTTGCCAAATTTTCTATATCTCGATCAATGTTTACCCACCAGACAGAACCCCTTGCAACTACTTTCATACGTACGATATCCATATGTCCTTCATGCAAACAAGTAAGCACATACTCTTTAAGGCAATCAGGGACAACTACTCGAATCCCGTGCATTATACATCCTTCGGCAACAGTAAGTGACAATCTTTTGTTATACAACTTATGCAAAATTTTTTTATTGAAAAAATTAGGCCAGTTTCCATTCATATATTCCAAAACTTTTGATAAATATGGATCATTTAATGACTCTCGTGCGATATCTTCTTTTTTAATAGGAAAATCACCAGTATTGTTGAAAAAATTAATAAGGTTACTAGAAACGTTTGTTTGTTCATCCAATGGTAATCTGGAAAGCGCATCAGCATTTCTCATTTCTGAACCCTTCCTATACGATATTTGATAATCATATTGTGATAAAGTCAACGCCCAACGCTGCAATCTAGCTGCAGTTATTGCGTTTTTACTTTTTGTGCCAAAAATTACCTCAAGAGGCTTGTGGTCACTAAAAATTTTAAATTTCTTTCCATACAAATATTTATGAAAACGTTAATAGCAAAAATAACAGCCAGAGCTTCACGCTCAATCGGTGAATAACGTTTCTCCGCTTTTGATAAAAACTAGATACAAACATAATAGGCCTTTCTTCACCATTTTCTTCTAAATGATACAAAACTGCTCCGACGCCATATGAACTGGCATCACACACAACTCCTAGATCTTTATCCTCATTATAATGTGTAAGCAAGCTATCTTCACAAAGCCACTTTTTACTGTCCTGAAAAGTCTTTTCACACTCCTCATCCCATGAAAAATCTGTATTCTTCCGCAGAAGACAATATAAAGGCGCCAAACGAGAAGACAAGTTTGGTATAAACTTGTTATAAAAGTTGAGGAGACCAATGTATGCTCGTAAGGACGTCAAGTCTTTTTGGGGTAGGTGCCTTCAAAATAGCATCCATTTTATCTTGCTTTGGACGTATTCCATCGCCTGAGATTTCGTGACCCAGATAGTCTACAGACGACTCAAAAAATTTACACTTTTCTAATCGAACTTTGACATTATATTCTTCAAACCTTTCAAGAACCATTTTTAGCTTTTCAGAACAATCTTCATAATTTTTACCACCGATAATTATATCGTCTATGTAGCACTTCACAGATTTTAATCAACGCAAAATACTATCAGCTGTTGATTGAAAAGTTGCTGGAGCTGATTTTACTCCAAAAGGCAGACGGGTAAACAGAAACAAACCCCTATGAGTAATAATTGTCATCAATTTTTGTGATGCTTCGGATAAAGCTATTTGCTGAAAAGCTCCAGCTAAATCTAAAACACAAAAGCAATTACATTTGGGAAAACTACCCAAAATGTCATCCATTTGATAGTGATCAGTTTGAATGTAGCGGTTTACAGTAACCTTACAGTCAATGCATATCCTAATTGATCCATCTTTCTTTTCTACTGGAACTATAGGCGAAGCCCATTCATTATATTTTACAGGAATTATTATTTTCTTTTCTAACAAAGAATCCAATTCATTGTCTACTCTTTTTCGTAAGCACTATTAATACACTATTCCTAGGAATAGTGTATGGTGTATGAAAAATTGGAGTAGCATCTTTGTCGATAATAATTTCTGCAACATGGTGTTTTATTAGCCCATCATAATCTTGGTTAAACACACTCGGAAAACGTTCTACTAAAGCCTTTTCTGCACTAATTCTATTCATGCTATTAATTAAAAATCCATTTCTCCAATTATTATATAAAATATTGAGCCAATTTCTACCCAACAACGGAATAAAGTTATTTTTAGATCGAACCACAAACAGGTTAAGTCTATGACTTTTACAATTCTCTTCAATTTTACAAACGTGTGCATTAAAATACCCTAATACTTGTACAGGCTCGCCAGTAATTACATTTAATTTATTAGAGAAATTTTGAAGTTTACAGGAATTAAAAAATTTATTGTAAGTATGATGTTAAATTATTGAAAAACAAGCGCCTGAGTCTATTTCCATATCAACCACTACATCATTTATTTTTATTTTAACAATCAAAGAATCGCTTAACTGTAAATCGCTAGAAAGGTTCACATTGCCTTACGTTAAATAAGAGAATTTGTTATTTAAATTATTATGTATATCTAAACTATTTACTTTGCTATTATTTTTATTATTTATCATTCTTTCGCCTGTCTTCGCTTTATTTCCTCTTACACTGCAGCTACTGGCATAGTGTCCCCATTTTTGACATCGATAACATTGCACATCTCTATGCCTCGTGGAATGCCTGTATATGTTTTGTTGACTTTTTCCTCCGTAGCGTGCTCCACTTGTAAAGTTGTTGTTTTTATTACTTGATGCTCCTCTTTTGTTACAATAAAACGGTTTTTCTGATGCTCTTCCAATCCAATTCTCTCGAAACATATTTGTACCGCTCGTCCCCTGCATTTGCTTCAACTCCTTAGTTGTCATCTCCATCGTTAGCGCAGTTTCGCATATATCAGCAAATGATTTTGTCATGGGCTTATCTAAAAGCTTGCGTTAAATTGCTTCATCTTTTAATGACCATATAAACTTATCGCACAGTGCTTGATCTAAATAACTCCCAAATTCACAAAACTCTGCCAATGTTTTTAAAGCCACTATAAAATCATTTAAAGTTTCACTATTTTGAAGTGTTCTTGCCATAAATTTGTGTCTACATGCCCGTACATTGCGTTTTGGCTTAAAATAAGTTTTTAAAGCTGCAATAAGAGTGTCAAAATCAAAGTCTTTCACTGCTTTAGGTGCTATAAGCGATTTCAATATTTAATATAAATCTGCACCCGCGAAACTTATAAACAATGATACTTTTTTATTTTTGTCTTCTATGTTGTTCAACATAAAAAGGTGCTCTAGGCGCTCAATATATTGTTCAAAATCATCGTCGAGCAAGAATGGCTCGATATTACCAAAAAACGAACGGTTCATTGAGCTTATTCCACCTTTGATATCACTATTGTCTGTAGCCATTTATTTTTATTTATCTTTATTAACAACAACTTTATTTTAAATTTTTGTTTTATTTGTTTTCCTCGTCGCCACTAAAATGTTTAATACCACGCTTGTTCTTATATTACGATCTTTATTCTTCAATGGTTGCTTAAAGACTAAACTTAAGAACTAACTTCATTGCACGACTCTCTTCTCTCTTCGTTATATTATTTATTATGTATATTAATGTATAAACATAACAAATGCATGAAATTAGTAACGTTCGTTTCTTGTATTTGCGAAACTAGAACAAATGTGAACAATAAAGCTCAAACTAATTTTGATTTACATATACAGGGTGTGCCATCTAGTGGTTTCTTTTTAAATCATAAGTTATTTCGGCTTTGACGGCTGCTTTCCGTTCGAAATCTTGACATAAAGTCAGAATCATACCTCTGCGGGAAGAAATGAGTCGCTTTACGCTTGAACAACGTTGGGAAATATAGGAAACGTATTTCCAAAGTGAGTGCTGTGTGGCCCAAACAGTGCGTTATGTGAAAATTAAGCACGCACCGCGCCTGCTGTACACAGTTTGTGCAAAAAGTTCGTGAGACTGGTATGCTAGCGGACAACACTAATGGTCTCCGTTGTCGTAAGGTGCGCACAGACGAGAATGTGGCTGCTGCAACCGAGAGTATGAGACTCAATTCACGAACATCAACTCGCCATCGATTTCAACAGTGGGCGTTAGAGAGCCATTTTAACCGACTTTTTTACTGAAATTGGAGACATGCATTTGGAAGACCTCTGGTTCATGCAGGAAGGCGCACCATGCCACAAAGCCCATGCCACAACCAATCTTTTTTTGGACCAAAATTCATCAAAAAACGGACCAAAATTAATAATTTGGGACCAATTTATTCTGCCTTACATTGGCATACAAGTGATGTTTATAATATTTTATTTAATAAAATACATATTGTACATAAACATAAAACGTAAACATTGCTTTTTAAGCAATATCAAAACGTGCTTAACTTCATATTGTACATAAAACAAAATTTAAATAAAATTTATCACATACGGGTACATACATCAATTTTATACACATATATACATAGATATATTATGCGCGTATATATAATACATGACTGGATACTAAATTATTATAATATAAATACTTATAAAATATGATATAAAATATGAATTTAGTCATTTATGGCAATCTTCGAGTAACATTTTTTCAAGTGTCCAATGAATTTAAAATCACCAGTTTGTTCGAAGATTTCCATAGATGACTAACTTCATATTTTATTTTGTGAATTTAAGGAAGTGTTTTTTATACCTACAACAATTATAAACAATAAAACGAAACCAGACCGACTCAATATAATTAATTTTAGTATAAACTAGAATTATTTTATTATAGCCTCTTAAAAAATCGTGAATTGCTGTTTTCTTAATCCAGCCTGTCTTTTACTGATCAAACGTAATGAGGTCCTGAATTTTGTGGACAAAGTTCTTTGGACAACATTTTATTGTTAATTGAATTGAACTCTAATTTTTTCAAAGTTTAGGTTAAATAAGAGATAATTAAAAAAATTTTCGTTCTGCTGCCGCCGAAATATGTGGACGACACATTAAGTCATGTATAAAATCAGTCAATTCTTGAAAACATTTCTCATCCATACCATTTTTATACAAACTAACTTTTTCCTAAAATACGCAAACATCCATATCAGGTTTGCGATCAATAATTAAAAAGTAAAGTTTCCAAAAGTTTCCATTGTGTTATAATACAGGGTGTTTTTTTTAGAGGTATAGAACTTCGAATTGAAATAAAACACAAGAAAATCGTTTTAATGTCCATCAATTTGGCTTTATTGGAAGGATAATTTTATGCCATTAATGTTTAAATATGATTTCGGGCATGTGGCCGCCGCGGCTGGCTCGAATAAAGCCAATTCTACATGTCCAATTTTCAACCACTTTTTCGAGCATATGGGGTCGTATGTCGGCAATAACGCCACGAATGTTGGCCTCCAAGTCCCCTAACGTTTCTGGTTTGTTGGCGTAGACGAGCGACTTCACATATCCCCAAAGAAAATAATCCAATGGTGTCAAATCACATGATCTTGGTGTCCATTCCGCGAAATTATGCGCTCATCGAATGTTTCCTTCAATAAATCGATTGTGACGTGCGCTGTGTGGCATGTAGCGCCGTCTTGTTGGAACCACAACTCATCCACATTCATGCCATCCAATTCGGGAACAAAATAGTCGGTTATCATGGCTCTATACTGGTCTCCATTAACGGTAACTGACTCTCCAGCATTATTTCGGAAGAAGTATGGCCCAATGACTCCACCAGCCCATAGAGCACACCAAACAGTCAGTTTTTGTGGATGTAATGGCGTCTCAAGGATCTCATGTGGATTCTCTTCACTCCAAATGCGGCAATTTTGCTTGTTGACGTAGCCATTCAACCAAAAATGAGCCTCATCACTGAACAAAATTTTGCAATGAAAATCAGCATCGAGATCAATCTCATTTTCGGCCCATTTGCAAGCGTTGTTCTTTTGTCAACCTGTTCATGATGAAATGGCAAACCAAACTGAACATTAATGACATTAGAGTTGCCAGATTTGACCACAAAATGCCAGTTTTATCTCTATTCGAAAAACAAACCCCTAAAAAAAACACCCTATAGTATCTATATCACATTGAATTAAATGAGAAAAATTTGTAGTTAAAGGTATTATTGATGTTTCCGTTTCCGATAAAACTTTCTTTGGTGTAATTATGCATAAAAATAAAAAAAAAAAATAAATAACTGGCCATTTCAGCCCTTGAAAGGACTTTGACCTAGACTTCTTATGATCAATTGTGTTGTGCGTGTTATTAAGTTTGTACACAATTGACCGAGAACCGGACCTACATGTTTAACGCCGACTCCGAACGGCGATGAACAGAATATTCTTGTTCTCAAGAAGCTTTACATGGCATTTTGATTACTCTCTGAGGTTTGCCATTGTCTGCAGAGAGGTGGCGGCCGTACAGAAAAATTATTTTAAGTCAAATAATTTTCTGTCGCTGCTGGGGTTCGAAGCTGGGTTTTCAGGTTCGTTGACATAGCGGCCGTGCACTTTAACCAACTACGCCACGACCGCCACAATAATTATGCATACATTTTTTAAATCAGTTCTTCCAAAATCAAAGCGTCGTTGAATTTGTTTTAGAAATTCAATGTAAAAATTTAAAATATTCGTTGTAATTGCGGTTCATTGCAAATCCGAAAAGTTTTCGCTTTTGAGAAATTTTTTCTGCTTTACTCCCAATTGTGGCGTCCGTGGCGTAGTTGGTTAAAGTGCGTGGCCACTATGTCAACGAACCTGGAAACCCGGGTTCGAATCCCAGCAGCGACAGAAAATTATTTGAATTAAAATAATTTTTCTGTACGGCCGCCACCTCTCTGCAGACAATGGCAAACCTCAGAGAGTAATCAAAATGCCATGTAAAGCTTCTTGAGAACAAGAATATTCTGTTCATCGCCGTTCGGAGTCGGCGTTAAGCCTGTAGGTCCATTTCTCGGTCAATTGTGTACAAACTTAATAACACGCACAACACACTTGATCCTAAGAAGCTAGGTCAAAGTCCTTTCAAGGGCTGAAATGGCCAGTTATTTATTTGTTTTTTTTACTCCCAATAAAAATATTTTTATTTCTTTTATAATTCTTAAAAAACATATTTTTTAAGAATTATATTGCGAGCATAATGCCAAATAATTCATGAAGCAACAGGTTGCTACAACAACAAAGTTCTTTGCAGAACTTAAACCAAGCTGATTAGACCATGGTTTCGTCGGACGCTACTCCGACTCATCAGTAGTCTCAGTGGTTCTAGCAGTCCACTAACTTTGACAAGCTAATAGGCGCAAGATCAATAAAACCAAAGAGGAATTATAGAAGCGCTATACTTTGTCAAAGCAATGTTTTTCTACTCTTTTGCTAGTCGCAAAATTTCAAAAAGCTGACTGCATTGATTCTGCAAAGATTTTGTTGTTGCGCTTTTTTTGTTTACTTCTTTATCACGTATCAATCTAGGTTCCAACATTTTGTTGGTATTAAACCATAGAAGGCGTGAAGAAGGTTTTTTTTGAAAGCAGATGTTTATTAAATGCGCAGACATATAATATTACATCATGTTTTCGTAGGTCGTGCTCGCACCAGTTTACATGAGTTATATAGTCAAAGTTAGTGGACTGCTAGAACCACTGAGACTACTGATGAGTCGGAGTAGCGTCCGACGAAACCATGGTCTAGTCAGCTTGGTTTAAGTTCTGCAAAGAACTTTGTTGTTGTAGCAACCTGTTGCTTCATGAATTATTTGGCATAAAGCTCACAACATAATTCTTAAAAAATATGTTTTTTAAGAATTATAAAAGAAATAAACTTATTAAAATATGCCACAACTTTATAACTCAAAAATATTTTTGGTTGGACATACTTCGTTTTAGCATGTATATTAAAATTTTCCAGACAATCAACATTTGTTACAAAGTCGTTATGCATAAAATTAATCAAATTAGTTTAAAATGTACTTCTATTTGGGAATACAAAAAAGGTAAGCGAACCTTTTCCGATTGGAATTCTTTATTCAAATTATTTATTATTTTCAATATATGTGCCAAAAACATCATATAAACTTTTAATTCCGGATCAGCCATTGAATTTGCTAATTCAAATGCTCAAACGCCACATACTTCAAGACATGAGGATAAAAAATATATTCGAAGCGCTTCCCACTGTTCAATGATCCTTGCAATAACACTTTCCTGGGCGAGCCAACTAGTAAAAGAAATTCAAAGTATCTTATGCAGTTTTACACCGCAATAATCCTGGAATTCCTTGAACTCGTTGATTCGCTTTGGGCTGTGCGAAAAAAATTTGTATATATTCCTACATAGCTTCTCAATTTCTATCGGTAGCTGTTTGCAGGCGTAGCTTGAACACAAATGTAATGAGTGACAAGTGCATTTGATGTAAAATATATTAGTATCATTTTTTAATTTTGTTTTCATCCCGCTGAATTCGCCGGGCATGGTATCGGCTCCGTCAGCTGCTAGCCCTACCAAATTGCTTAGAGGCACATTATGCTTTTGAAAAAATATCTTAATTGTTTGGTATATTGATTCTGAATCGCTTTTGCTAAGTTCAATTAGTGATCAAAATCTGTCTCGAATGGTGTTCAATAAAAAAAAAAAAAAAATAACTGGCCATTTCAGCCCTTGAAAGGACTTTGACCTAGCTTCTTATGATCAATTGTGTTGAGCGTGTTATTAAGTTTGTACACAATTGACCGAAAACTGGACCTACAGGTTTAACGCCGACTCCGAACGGCGATGAACGGAACGTTCTTATTCTCAAGAAGCTTTACATGGCATTTTGATTACTCTCTGAGGTTTGCCATTGTCTGGAGAGAGGTGGCGGCCGTACGGAAAAATTATTTTAATTCAAATAATTTTCTGTCGCTGTTGGGGTTCGAACCTGGGCCTCCAGGTTCGTTGACATAGCGGCCACGCACTTTAACCAACTACGCCACGGACGCCGCTTTTTTTGCTAGATACTTCACTAAAATTACAATAAGTAAAGAATTACATGTTAATATCATGAAATACATGTTTATTACCTTTATTACGCCTTGTTCTGCGATTTGCTGGAGTGAAATCTGAAAAAACGAGACTTTTTTCCGACACCGTTTTTCTTAGAATTGATATTGTTTTTTGCTTGCGTCTATTGCAAAAAGAAAATGTTCAATTAAAAATAATTGTTTGTCCGCCGCAGGAATTGAACTCATTCCCGTCGACTGATAGTTCAACGCTCTAATCATCAAACCAAAACCCCTCGTTAATAAGCATCGATTGATTCAAAATTATGTATTAACTAAAGCTATGTTGCAGTAGGTCATAATAATCTATTTATAGGAAAGTGTATTGGCTATAATCCTTCATATCTTACAATAAATATTACCCAATACACAATATTCACTAAGGACTGTGTATCGGATGTTGTTTCTACTTGAAACAACAGGGCGCTTTAAGGGATGGCCGGAGAGGATTAATATGTATGATCAATCCCCATTATTTTTGCAAAAGGAACATTTTCCCTTGATGACCTATCCCCTCCGACCACCCTTACCGGTGCTCCCATACAAAAACATAAAAGGGGTATATTAATTTTGCCACACCGCACAGTGCACTTTTTTGGCACTTCTTTTGATATTAAATCTATAACTTCTGAACCACTTGAGACTTTTCATCCCGGTTTTTTTTATATTTAAGAAAATTTATTGCGCTATATAGTAATGGTTTTTTTAACAGGGCGGTTCAATGCATGATTTTTTTTTAATTTTTTTTTTTATATGATTTTAAAGGTTTTTTTTTAAACTAAAATTCAGTAAATAACGCTTAATTAAGTTTTCTTGTCAAATTTACACAATTTTATGAAAAATAAGGGACAATTTTTTAATTGTGCTTTATAAAAATATCAGTATTGCCTGAAAACAAACCTTACTAAAAGTATAACTTTTATATAACACAAATAACTCTTGGTCAAATAGAGACGACTGTGTTATCTCTCGCCATCTCTGGCCTAAACTCTGCGAAAAAAGGACCCAATCCCTACTTTCAATGAGTAAAAATGAAACTCGCATCTTAATAGGGGTCCTCACGGGGCATTGTTGTATAGGTACAATGGCCTTGTGACTAGGAATCCCACACCCAGACTTCTGCAGAAGCTGTGGAGATGTCGAGGAAACAGAATCCATCAAGCATCTATTTTGCGAGTGTCCCAATCTCCAACAACGCCGACTTCGCCATATGGGAAGCAGAGTGTACGGAGAACTGCAAGAGCTCGTGGACGTACCACTGATGGATCTTTTCAGATTTATACGGAGCACCAACCTTGCTCAAGTGACTAGGATTTTTATTCTGGTTTTGCCACATTTAGGTCCACAAACATTGGGAACCATAATGGACCAATAGGCCCCCGTGTAGGCAACATCGGGTTGCCCTTCCCTCTTAACCTAACCTAACCTAACCTAAAAGTATAACTTTTAACACATTTATAAATTCAAAAATAAAGAAATTTTTACCGGTTTTTTCATAGTTTTATTAAAAGAAATTGTCTTCAGAAAAACTTCTATTTTGTACATTTTTGTGTCGCAGTGATGTTATTAATAGTTCCGACGATATCGTGCATTGTAATTAAGTCAGTATTTTGGTTCTCCCTACTATTTTTTTCTTGTGCAACTTGGTCTGAAATTCTTGTAGTCCTTATTTTTGGCTTCTTGGGCCTCCTCCGATAACTCACCAATTGGGGAAAAATTATATTTTATTATTTCTTTTCCATGGCACAAAATTTTATGAAGAGTTGGAGTTAAGTCCTTCCAACTTCCATATAAATTTTTATACAAGTTCTGCGTTTCTGATGCGAATTTTTCAAACTTTTCTGCGTCAATGTGTTGACGAGAATTGATGGCAATCAAAATTTTTTTAAAATTTCTTAAAAGCTCCACATTGATTTTTGTTATTGATGCTGTCACTGCAACATAAAACTGCAACTGTCTTCTCGAAACTCATCTTGAACTCTTTTCTTTTCTTTAGCTATAAAGTTATTTCTAGTTTCTTGTTTTTCTTTTGCACTTAGGCTTTCAAATTGTTTGTTAATTTGCCTGAACTCTTGATATGTTAACTCATACGATATCTTTAAGCAATGTTTCATAACACGGATTCTTGCATGAAATAATTAATAAAAAGTGATAGTTGCCCTACCCTACACCATATTTTGAAATTGTTTGGAAATTGGATGAACTACGTCAATTTCTGGTTTTTATCAATATCGCTATAATTTTAGTACTTTAGAATTGATAAAAAACATACCAAGCTCAATTTTAAGTTTAGTTTTTGAGTTTTCTCTACTGTGGGTAGTATGGGAGGTGGGCGAATTTGTGGGCGTGTCACGCCCATTTTCTATTCTCATCTTAGAATTGGTATAACATATATCGTATCAAATTTTGTCTGTCTAGTTCAATTATTAGACCATATTTTGAGTTTTTCTATACTGGGTGGTATGGGAGGTGGGCGTCATTTTAGACGTATCCAGAAATTTTTTCATATGTCAGATCCTTGAGTCCATAGGAATATATGTGAAAAATTTCACTTAATTATCTAAGCTCGTTCTTCTTATTCTTAAAGTTAAACAGATTTTGATAAAGCCTTCATATGTCCGGAATTATCTAAAAATTCAATGGGTTTTTTACAAAATTGAACACTTTGTTCTACATCGCTAACTTCCAGGAAAAAAAAACCTATTTGGCATGAAAGCCAATACTTCAGCGCACACTGTGATGTATGTCATTTTGGATTCCTATGGATTCTTTTAGTTAAAAGTTTACCGAAAGTTGAAAAATAGTTTCAAAACATGGTTTTAGGTTATAGTTTATTGTAATCTACTTAAAACAAATCCAATATTATTGATACAAAAAAAAAACAATAGATATTAAACACACAAATTTTATAAAAAAAACCGCATTCAAAAATCTCAAATGGTTGCTTCACGACGTTGTTCTAAAACTGAAAAAAATATCAAAATTTTCACTTCTTGAAAAAGTTGAAAAAAACTTCCAAAGTTTGAAGCATACATATATCTTTTCAGGTGTTGAAGAAAGCTAAAAACAAAAATTAGATTAATAAAATGTGGACATTTTTAGGTAATAAAATAGTTAAAATTTTAGAATTCCGATCAAAAATTTTTTCGATGTTACTTATTTAATATCAAATTTCATGCTCAAAAAGTGCACTCTGCACCGTTTATAATGCCTATTAGGAAGCGTGGTAGATATAGAAAATTATACATATTCTTGATCAGCATAACCATCCGAGTCGATTTAGCCATGTCTGTCTGTCCGTATGTACCTTATAAGTATTTACTTAAGAAGAACAAATTGAGTACTCTCGAGTTGCTTAGTACTTAAAAAAATACGAACTCTTCTTACTGCATGATCGTTTATTGTGTTGTTGGTACAAAGTGTTTTTTGTTTCCTTTTTTATGTTTTTGTATAGCACGAAGGAAAAATTAACAATTGACCAAAAGTGCGTTGACAAGTGCGTTTTCTAAGTGACAGTAAAAAAAAAACATAATGAAATATTATAGAACTTACTGGTGTGAAGATAAACGTGTGTTTTTTTAAGTTTACTTTGTTATTTTAAATATTTAAATATAAAAATTATTTTAATACAAAAAAAAAAAAAACCATTAAATTATCCAATCTATGAAATTGCGAAATTGTTTCGCTTCTCTCGTGTGTCCAGTGACTCACCTGTTTTTTTTTTATGGTAAGATTTGTTGGTAAATAGGTTGCAAACAAATTTGGGGCACGTTTTCAGTAAAAATGTGGTAAAATAAAATGTCTTGAGAACAAAACCAATGTTGCTTGCTCAGTAATTGAAAATAAAGGGGATTTTATAACTACTCGTTAATATTGGGCATATAATGCAGAGGCCGGGTTTGAGAGTGCATTTTGTATTTAAAGACAGAAAGTTTTAGTTATCTTATCACTTTTAAAATTCTGAACAAAAAAGTATTTTTTAAGCTTTTATTTTTTTAAGGCAAAAATAATAATGAAATATGCCCCATATTTTTCAGCACAAAATAAACGGTAATTTTTGATTTTTAGTTTTTAAGGCAGAAATAAAAATGAAAGTTAACTACCGTTGAGGTAGATTTATTGTTGTAACATTGTTAAATTGTTACAACAATTTTATAAATGCACCTGAAGACCCTGACCTGATTGGCAAACAAATAACATCGTTTTTGTAGCTACGTCAAATAAAAATAATCCCTTTTTAAGAAACCATCCTCTTAATATGTATAATATGCAACACTTGCTTTTCTTAAGACCATGCTCTCGCTCTCACGCTTCCTATAAATATACGCTCTTAGCTCTCTCAAAGTTTTCCGATCCCGTTTTCGATTCACACCCGAATTCATCCATCGGCCGAGTGTGTGTGCTTTGACGCATGCTGGCCCCTACGGCCGCAGAATGTGCGCAAATTGTGCCCGTCCCTAGCTTAGGGCATCACGTCTCGGAGGGCACCATAAACATTACCGAAAAAAATTTGGAACTTGTATGACTATTTGCTAAATTACTTGTTGAAAGATAATTTATTCTAATAATGATAATTTACTCTCATATCTATTGCCAAATACTTATTTTCCACAAAAACAAAGATCCGGTAATTTTCCTCAGAAATTTTTACATGGAATTCGACAATAAAAAACTATCTACCCTTTGTAATGTGAGCATGGAAACGCTACTAAAAAACTTTAAAAACGCCACTTTTTATTAGCTGCTCATGACTCAGCGTAGTTATTTGCTATGTTAAAAATGGGGAACCAATAGAGCGTTTTCTTACATTTATTGAGTTGAAAACGCATCACACAGGTGAACTGGCAAAGCAGACAATCCAATACCTTCCGCAACAATGTGGAATAGATTTTTCAAAATGCATCAGTCAGTCATATGATAATGCCTCAAATATGTCTGGACGTTACAATACTTACTTACTTACTTACTTATCTGACATTTACAACCGTTGGTCCGTTTTGGCCTTGTATAAGAAATTGCGCTTGCCATTTCTGTGTTGCGCTTGCTGCGCCAGTTGGAAACACCAAGCGTGGTCAGGTTATCCAACACCTGATCCTTCCAACGAAGATGTGGGCGTCCTCTTCTGCGTTGGCAACCACCGGGCACCGAATCGAATATTTTTGCTAGAGCGTCGTTTTCCATTCGCTCAACATGACCTAGCCACGAAGCCGCTCGATTTAAATGCGCTTAATAGCTAATTCACAATACTGCGTTAGGTCGGTCGGCCTTTGACAGCTAGAGTAGAAACTCACGTGTTGTTATGCAGCAATTCACAATTCGACCTCAAACTTTGCTCGTACTTTGATCGTAAATATCATAAAAAAAAAATAAATAACTGGCCATTTCAGCCCTTGAAAGGACTTTGACCTAGCTTCTTATGATCAATTGTGTTGTGCGTGTTATTAAGTTTGTACACAATTGACCGAGAACTGGACCTACATGCTTAACGCCGACTCCGAACGGCGATGAACTGAATGTTCTTGTTCTTAAGAAGCTTTACATGGCATTTTGATTACTCTCTGAGGTTTGCCATTGTCTGCAGAGAGGTGGCGGCCGTACAGAAAAATTATTTTAATTCAAATAATTTTCTGTCGCTGCTGGGGTTCGAACCTGGGTCTCCAGGTTCTTTTGACATAGCGGCCACGCACTTTAACCAACTACGCCACGGACGCCACTCATCGTAAATATCATACGAAGGGGTAAAGTACGGTATAACGAGATGAGTAGAGAAAATGTCTACTCGGTCGTGCGTTTGACATTTCGTGTTATGAAGGGTTGCATTTTCTTTGAGATTTAACATTTTGTGCTATGGAAGGGTTGCATTTACTTTGAGATAGCTTAATATGTGGGTGTTTTTGAGTTTCATGGGATTTGTTATATTAGCCCATGACACAGTTTATAAATTATTTGATTTATTGTATTAGAGTTTTTTTTGATGAATTTTATATCATATAATATTAATAAATTAATTTTCATTGATGAAATCAAATGAAATCTTTTATTTTATCTCATGTTACAGTTAAAAATTATGTGATTTACGTTATTAAAGTAAAGAAATGCAAGTTTTAATGAATTTTATATTATTTTACATAGCTAAATTATTTTTCTGTAATTATTTATAATAAGTAAACAAACGAAAAAAACTGGAAGAACTTTTTATTTATGTATTTTAACTAAAACTTAAATTGGTCATTCAATTAGCTATTTTTTCAATATACAAATCGCATTTGGATTCCGACTTGCAGTCTATATTTTTATAAGCTCTTTGAAAATTGTATGCAAGAGTTATTAAATTTTTATTATTTATGTTATTACTAAATTGTTTAATGTATCTATGTGATTGATTGAATTTGTTTCGAAATCGTGTACACTGTAACTATTTTTGGCATAGTTTAAGAGGAACGAAAAATCAAATTTTACATTTTTGACGTAGAATACGTCATTCTCGGATGTAAGTAGGGTGGTTGATAGTGATCAGGTGTCAGTATTTATATCACAATTTGAGCCTTTGGTGTACCTTAAGTACTGATCGTACAATGAATTCCGAAAGCGTTTTCAATAATTCTGCGTGCACGCGATAAACGTTTATTAAAATTTAATTTTTTCGCACTTAAAAGCTTTCCAGGATATGGCCTCATTAAGTACGGCTTAAAAGGAAAAGCTGCATCACCTACCAAGTAATAATTAAATTTTAAATTCGTGTTGCTTATGTATGAAGGTGGTGGAAGTTTTATATTGTTCGTTAATAAATTTTTCCCGAACGAGGATTCCGCTAAAATTCCACCATCACTCTGACTTCCGTATGCACCAATGTCTACTGCTACAAAAACGTAGTTTGCATCACATGCAGCGAGAAGAACAATCGAATGATGTCCTTTGTAATTATAATACTCCCAACGGATATTGACATGTTTTCCGTCTATAGCAGCAACACAGTTTGATAGATTCCATATATTTTCAAAATCTACAGCGTTTTGCTTCCAATTATTTTCTGAAAGTGGTTGCATATACAAAGGCATTAATATTTTCCAAACAACGTCGCAAGTTTCGTATATTATTGTGTGCACTGTTGAATATCCTAGGCGCAATATCCAAGCTAGGACTTGATTTGGAACTCCTTGCGCAAGGTACCTTAACAGAAACTTAAAGTAAACATAAGTTTGACTTTGTTTGCAATTTCAACCTACAACAAAACCAGGAAAAGCCTACAAGACGGTGAAATTGGCTCCCTCCATGACGATTTCTGTAAATGCGGTTCAATAAGAGCACGTAGAAGCTTAAACGTGTTCGGAGTCATCCTTGTTATTTTGAAAAATTGCTCCGGGTCCTTCCTTTGCATTTTTTCAAAATTCAGAGCATAAAAACCTTCCACATCCCTTGCTAAATTCAGCTCCCAAATCCACTGATTTCGAACTGACTGCACTTTCTGTGTCTTATGGACGTCATAGGCAGCATACCCAATCATTCCAAGCACTGCAAGATCCAAGAAGTCTTCCATATCTTCAAAATCCATTTTAAATATTTTTAAGCGCGTTTCTTGCTCAACAAATTAATAACTTTAATCTCAAAATTATATGCCGCCACCCCTTTTAAAAAATTATTTACATCTATTTTCTGTACAAATAACATTAAAAAAGAGCATAAGTTATCTTTCAGATTTTTGTTTTGTAATGCATGTTTTTTATTAAAATTCCTTTTCGGGACATACATTTTAGTGCAACTGATTTTTTAACACTATTTTTAATTTTTTATTGATTAAATCAAATAAAATCTACTTCCATTTTAAATTCCTTGATGTAGGGAAAAGAGACCTTTTGTGGAATTTCTTATGGACTGCTTGCATTGGCATCCCCTAAGTTGATCTTATTGACAGACGCACGACTTGCCAAAGCAACATTGAAGAAGTAAAATTAGAAGGTCGTGCGTTCTGACAGCTCATATCGTAAAGTTTTTACAACGTCGATATAAAGTACGGTCAAAGGCCGACCGACCTAACGCAGTATTGTGAATTAGCTATAACTATGTCAATGTCAGCGTACAGCTCATACAGCTCGTGGTTCCATCGAATTCGGTACTCGCCATTGACGCAGATTGCACCGAAGATCTTACGAAGGATCTTTCTCTCGAAGGCTCCCAAAGTCTTTTCATCAGAACTGCCTAACGTCCAGGTTTGTGCTGTATGTCACCCATTTCAGATTGAGGTGATCTATCAGTCGCACTGACCATCTCCGATTTGGCTCAAAATTTGTTTTTAGGTTGGTTTTTTGTTAAGAAAACCAATTCCGTAGTTTTAGGTTTCAAAAAATTTTTTTTATGGAGCCATAGCCATTCGAATGCCAAAATAGGGCCTATTTTTAGACAACGTAGCTGAGTCAATTTAAATCACATTTTATTAACTAAGATATCATTGCAATAGGTTTCTCCTCTATTTTAAGGATAAAATATGAAACTTTTAAAAAAATTGCTGTTTCAATGTGAAATTGTTAATTTCAATGTTTAATGCCATGCCAACAACAGACGCTATAATTTTTTTTCAGTTTCTTTAATTTGGTTTGTGGTTCGTTTCAATACCTTTCCAACGATATAAAATTAAGGTGTGCTCTTGAAGGGTTCAGAAGTTATGGCGTAAAACGTGCAGTGTAAAAGAATTTTCAATACAAATTCGACTACACATTCAATTTTCATCCAATTTTTTTGTTTTGATTTTTTACAAACAAAAATATAAAATGTCGATAGCTAGTTGAATTTGTAATGAAAATTCTTTAACACTTGAATGTGTCAACTTACTACAATTTTTCCAAAAGTTTTATATTTTTGCCTTAAAAAAGACAAAATAACGTATCTAATGATACCTTATTAACGAAAATCGGATTTAAATTGACTGAACTACGTCGTTTCAAAATACACCCTATTTTGGCCTTGAAAAATGGTTTTAAAATTTATAACTTTGGATTTGGTTTTCTAAGCGAAAAACCAATCTAGGTACAAAATTTGAGCCAAATCGGAGATGGTCAGTGCGACTGATAGGTCACCTCAATCTGAAATGGGCGATATAATAGGAAGGGCATGATTAGTGACTTATAGAGCGTGAATTTTGTTCGTCGAGAGAGGGGTCTGCTTCTCAATTGCCTACTCAGCCCAAAGTAACACCTGTTGGTAAGAATTATCCTTCGTTTTATCTCAGTACTGACATCATTGAAAGAGTTAATGCTGGATACCAGGTAGACGAAGTCCTTAACAACCTCGAAGGAGATGTTGTCAACAGTGACGTGGTTTCCAAGACGCTGGGACTGTTTATTTGTTGACACTAGGTATTTCGTCTTATCTGCATTCACTGCAAGACCCATTCGACTCGACTCTTTCGCTAACCTGGAGAATGCTGCGCTGACTTCGCGCGTATTATAGAAAATGATATCGATATTATCAGCATATGCCAGCCGTATAATACTTTTGTAGAATATAGTGTCATAACGTCTCAAATCAGCAGCTCGGATGATCTTCTCCATCATTAGGTTGAGGAAGTCGTACGATAAGGAATCACCTTGTCTGAAACCTCGTTTGGTATCGAATGGAAGAGTGAGGTCCTTCTCGATTTTAACTGCACTACTGGTGTTGCTCAGTGTCATTCTGCAAAGGCGGATGAGCTTTGCAGGAATACCAAATTCAGACATGGTAGGATATAGATGATTCCTTATTGGACTGTCGAAAGCGGCTTTGTAATCGACAAAAAGATGGTGTGTGTCGATTTGTTTTTCTAGGGTCCTCTCCAAGATTTGTCGTAGCGTAAATATCTGGTCTATGGATTTTCCAGGTCTCAGAGCTCAGCAGGTAAGCCATCGGCTCCTGCGGCTTTGTTGTTTTTAAGCCGAGCTTATATACCTTTCAAGACTTCACTATGGTCGGGTAGCGGAACTTCAACGCTGTCTTCCAAAATTGGGGATTCCGGGATATGATCTCTATTGACGGGATTGTTGTCGTCGTCGCCATTCAGAAGCCTAGAGAAGTGTTCCCTCCACATCATCAGTGTTCTCTGGATATCTGTCACAAGATTCCCATTTTCATCCTTGCAGGAAGAGGCCCCGGTCTTGAAACCATTGGCCAGACGTCTTATTTTTTCGAAAAATTTTCGGACCTCATTCCTGTGGTGCATCTCAATTTTGTCGCACTCACGCATTTCAGCTTCCCTTTTCTTTCGCCTGAAAATGCGTCTCTCTCCCCTCCTCTTCTCTTTGTATCGCTCCTTAGCAGCACGTGTCGCAACCGTGCCACTGGTTTCGGCTAAGGCGGTGATAGCCAATCTCCTCTTGGGCAGCCGTAAGCATAGAGTGAAAAATATGATTCCACTGCGCGCATATATCGTCGATTGGAGGAGTGCTTTATTGAAGCAGGAGTGAGAGTCGAGTAGCGAAGTCTTCGGCTGTTCGTTTTGATTGCAGCGTGCGTACATCGTAAAACACAGGAAGAGTGCATTCCGTCAATCAAAACGTGATCAATTTGTTTGCGCGTCTTTTGATCAGGAGACAGCCAAGTGGCTTTATGAATATTGAGATGCTTAAATCTAGTGCTGTTAACGACCATGTTTCGCGATGCGGCAAAGTCAATCAGCCTCATTCCGTTTTCGGAGGCATTGTCGTGGAGGCTGAATTTTCCGACTATTGGACCAAAGATATTTTCTTTTCCCACCTTGGCGGTGAAGTCGCCAAGCACGATTTTTATGTCGTGGCGGGGGCTGCGCTCATAGGTCACTTCAAGGCGCTCGTAGAAGCTGTCTTTGGTCTCATCGTCTTTGTCTTCTGTCGGAGCATGCGCACATATCAGGTTTTTATTGAAAAATTTTGCCTTGAAACGGATTATGGCAAGTCGTTCGTTCACAGGTGTGAATTGCAGGACATAATGCCGTAGTCTCTTGCCAACCACGAATCCGCATCCAAACTCGTGCTTCTCCGCATGGCCGATGAAGTAGATATCACAGGATGCTTCCTTTGAGCAACCCTGTCCCTTCCAACCCATTTCTTGGATTGCAGTGATATCAGCTTTGTATCTTTCTAAGATATCTATCAGAATCCCAATTAAGGGTTCGGACATTCCAAGTGCATATCCGTAAATCATTGTCAGTTTTTCGTTTGCGGTAGTCGTCATCAGATTTGGGGATCATTCTTATAATTTTTCTTATATTTTTCATTGAACTGTGTTTTTACGTGGTGGGCTTCAAACCTGAAGCACAACCCTTAAAAGGCAGGTAGCCCACCGCTCAGATTAGCCGTCAAACTAACGGTTGCCAGTTTGCCGTTTCTAGAGGAGACCACAGAGAGGTTTGAGTCGACTTGATACGAGTTCTACATGGATAATGCTAGCCTCGCCAGGTTGAGGCAGTCAGACACGTTGCCATGTGAAGATCTCCCCCATGACCCTCACGTGTTGCCGGTGAGGATCATCCTCCTCACAGCATGCAAAATGGTTAGGTCAGAGTGGTCCCATACCGACCGGTGGTACCATTACGACCCCCCATGTTTCTCAGCAATGGCGCTGACCCACAGTACTTTGAGCGCATACAAAAATGAGGAATAAATATAAGGAGTCGTTCGATTCTTATGATTCTTCTATTCGATTCTTCTATTTATTTTGCGTAGCAGTTAGTATGTGCTCACTGATTTCAGAAATGAAATCAGTTTAAACATAAGTCTATTACTTTTTACTAAAAATGAGGTTTAAATATCCAAATTTCTCCATTTTAAATTATATAAAAAAAATTATTAAAACATTCAATCCAGAAATTATTTATTTTTGTCTTAGATTCAAGATTTAACTTTTTAATATTGAAAACCGATTTGAAATATTGTTTTTAATTTTAGAGATACAAATAAATATATCCATGCATATTTACGTATCAAAATGTTACAAAGGTTGTTTTTGTAAACAGATATTTATATAACGGAGATAGTTATATTTAAATTTTATTTTTAAATATTATAATAACACTTTTTGTTCCTTTGTTTTGTTTTCGCTAAAGAATATACAGTAAACAAAACAAGATTGTCATAAGTAAGCATAAGAATATCCTGCATTTTAAAATTGATAGTCATTATTTATTTTCAACCTGTATTTAAATAGCAGCATTTAAACAAACTATTACAAAAAATGTGTTCATATTCTAATAATTATTACAAAAATATAAATCAAACTGCACATATTAAAATCACTGCTTAATGTACCTCTTAAAAAACAAATTTTTTATAAACTAATACGTCCATCTTTTGAGCATAGAGTACAAGAAATTCATACTGATTAATTTGAAAAAGATCTAAGTCGAAATTTTTTTAAAAATTAATCTTAAATGATTTAAGAGAAATACACATACTTTTGTACCTAATGATGTCGTTACTTAAAAAGCAAAAAATTGTCTTAGGTCATTTTTGAAATAAGTGACCCATAAATATGTTTGGTTACTTTTTTAAGGTGTAAAATGCTCTCCAAACGCTTCGTTAATTAGTGGAAAATATGATTTTCATATTATTTTTCAAAATGCGATGACTCCAAAAATAAGTTGAAAATAGTTATCAAATTTAAGAATCTGAAAGACAAATACACATATAATAATGTGTTTGAAAATTAAAAAGATGTTTTTGTTGTTTTTTTTTTTGTTTTAATTTGCTGTCAAAATTTGCAAATTATTGCAAAAATATTTAAAATATTTGTTTTTTTGGAGATTTTTATTTATTTTTTTTCAACTAAATTTGAGACATATTACAGTCATTTATTTATACAAGATTTTGCTTGAAATATAATAAAAAATCAAAAGAATTGGGCTAAAATTGCGCTAACAGCACTTTTTTCTTTGCAAGATGCGCAACATAGAGGATATTAGAGGAATTAAGATTTTAAGACCATTTTTTAAAATGCGATAACTTCAAGAATCGGTTATCAAATTTTGGAATCTGAAAAATAAATACATGTATAACAATATGTTAAAAAAGAAAGAGATGTTTTTTAAATTATTTTTTTAAATTTGCTCTCAAAAATTGCAAATTTTTTGAAAATATTAAAAAAAAATTTTTATTTTTTTGGAAATTTTTCATTTTATTTTCTTAAGGTAAATTGAAAACATATTAAAAGTTATTTATTTATACAATATTTTTCTTAAAATAAAATCAAAAATCAAATGAATTCGGCTAAAATTGCGCTTCAGCAAATTTTTCTTTGCAAGATGTTTTGCACATCAAATATTCCACAACAATACAAAAAATGGTTGACTTTAAAGGCGTATAGTTTCTACGAAAATTGTTCAATTGCAATAAAAATTTGGATTCTTCTTAGTGAAAGTATTACATAAAAAACGGTACCAACTTTGTTAGGTTCTGTAACAACAAAAATCTTGATATATTCCAATGGGACAAAGTACTGTGTGACGGCATAATTGCCAGCAGCAGCAGTGGAACGTGATCATGACGCAGATAATTTGGTCGCAGACAGCCATCATTACTTGTTATTTTGTTTTCGCTTTCTATTGTTTTATGACCACAGTTGGCAAATGTGACATTTATTTTCGTGCTGGATGGAAGTTGAGTTAAAAGTGTTTGTTTGTTTGCAGAAAAAGCGAGAGGTAAGTTATTTTGATTGGTTATGGCCTTGGCTCATGGCACTTTATTAAAATTAGATCGCCTCTATTGCCATAAGTGAATGGCGAGCCGATATTTAAAAAAAGTCGGGGCGGTCCGAAACCGACCCCAATTTTTTTGCATCGTAATTGTTTATAGAGTGTAACTGAAGGCCAAAACGTGATAAGAAGTTATTTTTATTTATTTCTGACGGTAATCGCACATGTTTTACTATAAATGGAACGAATATTTAAACGGAAAACCACAAAAAGAGATCTTGCGATTCTGCGTCGAGCAGTTGCTGTAATGAAATTGTGACTGTCGCTGCGCGCAGCAGCACGTGAATTTGATATTCCTTGATCAACATTACTGCTGCATAGGAGAAACATTGAAAATATAACCACAGAAGGAAATGAGACATCTGAACGACCAACAGAAGTGAACGTCGACATTATAAATATTGTAGAGAAAGGCTTCAAAATGGTACGTTTTCATTTAAAACAAAATAAACAGCAAATACAGCAGAAGAAAACGAAAAAACAAAAAAGACCCATAGCCATCGACGAGTTGCCTCCAGAAAACTACTCGTGCGAAGACTATTCGCACTTATTACGATACAGAAGACAACTCAGACTTTTTACATACATTTTATGTGTTTATTTTTATTTTCTAAAAAAACAGCCTTAAAAGAGATTTGAATACATGCACAAATAATTTATGTTCATTAAAAATTTAAGTGTTTCATGTTGAAAACAAATTTTTCGAGCTCTAGGCCAAGCATGTTGACAACAAGACAACATGGAGAACAAAGAAGGCAACAACCAACAACAACAACAACGGCTCTGTATAGAGCAAATCACACAGCTTGACTATACAGACTGTTTCATTGGCCGCTACACCAACTCCTTTGTATGACTTTACACTGTGATCCACTCAAGCTACTTAGGTTCGACATATACTGCCAATATGCCGAGAAAGTTACCCGGAATTTATTTTTGGCAGAGAACGCTTGAATTTTTGTAACTGAGTTCTTATCTTCTTATCTCTAAGATATCTTCTTATCTCTAAGATAAGAACTCAGTTACAAAAATTCAAGCGTTCTCTGCCAAAAATAAATTCCGGGTAACTTTCTCGGCATATTGGCAGTATATGTAGAACCTAAATAGCTTGAGTGTATCACAGTGTAAAGTCATAAAAAGGCTACTGATGAGTTGGTGTAGCGGCCAATGAAACAGTCTGTAAGTCAAGCTGTGTGATTTGCTCTATACAGAGCCGTTGTTGTTGTTGTAGGTTGTTGCCTTCTTTGTTCTTCATGTTGTCTTGTTGTCAACATGCTTGGTCTGGAGCTCGAAAAATTTGCTTTCAATATAAATAACGAAAAGGCTGTATACAAATATTAAGTTTGAGTGTTTCACTAATAAATTACAATTGGAATTCGATTCGCTGCAAAAAAATTGGGGGTCGATTTTGGGCAATGTGGAGGTCGGTTTCGGACCACCATTTTTAAGAACGTCAAAAACCTTGACTTTTGCCTCTGGATCTCCCACTTAACGACACTCACAAACCTCACTTACCGGCGTGAAACATAGAAAAATTGTCCCTCTACAGAGTGCAACTTTGAACTCAGCAAAAAAATTATTTTTGATAACTTTATAGCTAAAACGCATTACTGCGTTAGGTCGGTCCTGCGTTGATCGTAATTTGGTCTCCGTTGTAAATGATATAAACGACTTTACGATATAAACTGTCAAAGCGGACGACCTCAAACTTTGCAAAACTCAATGTTGCGTTGACAGATCGTGCGTCTGTCATTTTGGCGATGCCAATAAAAGCAGCTATTAAAAAATCCCACAAAGTGTACCTTTTTCCGAAATTATGCAATTTTACTCTATGTATGTATAAACAGGCGTAGGCAGAAGATTTAAGAATCATTTTCTCCCGTATTTCTCAACCGATTTTGATATTTTTTTTTAAATCAATAAGAAGTGGGAGCAGGAGTGCACCGGATATCTATGGTGGGCGTGGCACATCCCATACAACCCAAATTTACAATGTCGAATAGATTTGTCAACGAAACCAAAATGAATTGTTTTTTTAGGAAATTTTATATTGCAATGTTTAATAGAATTACGATAGAAATTCCGTTGATATTTATATAAATCATTAGTGTAATTAATTTTTATATTTTTTTAAAATAACATTTAAACATATGTGTGTTAAAACATAACATAATACATGCTTAGCACTGATACTTGCCAGTTTTTATTGTAAGTACTCACGTTTTTATATATTATTATATTTTTTACAACTTTACACAAAAATCAACAATTGGACATTTGTGTGACAATGAATTAGCATTGCCGGCTTCGTGCTTTTTCTTTCACATTCGCCAATAAGCGTAGCAAACCATGCGGCCATATGCCGGTAAAACAAAATTGTAAGAAAACTCGTTTGTAAATCATAAAAAAGTGTAAAAATTCTTTTCGGATTCGCAGGCGATTATTTGTTAAGGAAATTCTGGCTAACGCAGTATTTACAGTAAGTTTTATTTTTTATTTAAAAACTACTGCTAACGAAAATTTGAGAGCATAAATATTTAATTTTATATTAAAATAATTAATATAAGAAAATCGCACCTCTAATTTTCTTATTCTTTGACATGGTTGTATTTATCATTTCATTCTTACTATGCTTTTATATTTATAATTTGACATTTTGTGAGCAATTGCGAAACTTGCTAGCAGGAATCAATTTTAAAAATATCTAATTGCCCAATATATAAGTTCGCTATTTTGCATGAATACCCTTATCATATTATGTATAATATACAAAAAATGCATAAATTTTTATAGGATATATAATTGCATAATATTAATATTATACTAAATTTATCAAAATCATTATTATACTCCATAAGCAGCATGTTAATTTAAAAAATTTTATCAATTTAAAAAAATGTCAGATCAATTATAAACTCACGGGAATCCAAAAACACCCACATATTAGCATTTCTCAACGAAAATGCAACTCTGCATTGGTATGGAATGTCAAACGCACGAGCTAGTTGAACATGTCTCTACTCATAGCGTTGATCGTACTTTACCCCTACAATAGTTTTTTACGGGATAAGGTCGACGCAAAGTATGAGGTCTAGTCTAGCTGTCAACGGACGACCGACCTAACGCAGTATTGCGTTTTAGCATTAGCCTTTATTCCAGAACACCACTTTCTTATCCCTCATTTCTATTAGCTGAACTACAATACTGCGTTAGGTCGGTCGTGCGCTGATCGTACGTTGGTGTACGTTGTAAGAACTTTACGATACAAGTTGTCAAAATGGACGACCTCAAACTTTGCAAAACATAATGTTGCGCTGACAGATCGGGCTTATATCAATTTGGAGTTGCCAATAAAATCAGCTTTACAAGAAATCCCACGAAACATATCTTTTCCCCAAATAATGCAACTCTTAATCTATGTTGCCAGAAAATTTGCTGTATTATTCTAAATATATACCCAATATTAATGATTGAGGTGCCAAAATACAGATAATACAATAAGCTTTCAGAAAAATTTTAAATTAATGTCCGTTATGAAATCCGTTATAAAATCGTAAGTACTTCAGATTTTATAGATCTATGTAAAAGTAAATTCTTCTTTTTTTAAATAAGCCGTTATTTTCTTTAAAATAACCGTTTTTACTATGGATTAAAGACAATATAATATTAAAGCTTGAAATTCATCTTTCATTTGGTGTATAAATTTTAAGATTTACTTGAACTTTTATCGTGGTTTTTCTATGATATAATGATTTGCCCTTCTAGGGAATGCTATAAAAACAAGGGTAGATTACAATTTCTGGAATGCCACGATTCGACAGTGGATTTGAGAAGTTCTTTAAACAAAAATAAGAATGGCTGAAGGAAAAAATTGATTTATCGATTTGTTTCCAAGTTATCGATTATTTAAGATATTTTTTTATAATATGTTTTAAGAAAACTAACTATAGTTTTATTAGTTTACAAGCGATATAAATATTTAAGGTACCATTTTGAAGAAAATATAATATGCTTTCAGGGCAATTTTAAATTAACAAAATCTATTGAGTGTTTCATATTTTACAGCTGTTGTAAAAGTAAAATATTTTCTTACATAAAACTGTAATTTTCTTTAAAATTAACGTTATTACTATGAAAATATGTAAGATTTATATGATTTTTTATAGAAGTTTTTTGAAAACAAATTTTTTGAGCTTTAGGCCAAGCATGTTGACAACAAGACAACATGAAGAACAAAGAAGGTAACAACCAACAACAACAACAACGGCTCTGTATAGAGCAAATCACACAGCTTGACTATACAGACTGTTTCGTTGGCCGCTACACCAACTCATCAGTAGTAAAAAAAAAAACTATAAACTTTTGTATATCAAATGAAAGGTAAAATTTTAGGCTCAATAAAATATATTTTTAGCACCTTAATAATGCAAATTTTTGAGAAAATAGTGGTTTTGTTGGTAGTAAAAAGTTAAGATAAAATAAATTTGCTTATAAAATTAAACATAACGTTTAAATATAATTTGTAATTTGTAACTTTTCTGGGAGATATTTTAATTATTTTTCAAATGACGTGTCAATCTTTTCGATCCATTGGATAATGGCGAAGATATAGGTATTTTGTTGAAGAGACCTTTTAGCAAGAAAAAAATGTTAAAAACCGATAACTCGATAACTAGTTGAGTTGATTACTATATTAAATTTTTTTTGTTGAATTTTAAAGTATGTTTTTCTTCTCAAATTTTATATAAGAAAAAAAAAATATAGAAAGCAATATTAAAATATAATCTAATATATAAAATTCTTCTGTCACGGGGTGCGTGATCGAACTCCTCCGAAACGGCTCGACCGATTTTCGTGATCCTTAGCGAGGATATTAGTCAGGGGTGAGAATCGAACAACATCTATTTTTCATCCCCCTAAAATAAGGGGGCGTGGCACCTCCCATACAACCCAAATCTACGGTAGCGAATAGCTCTGAAGTTATAGGTCGCATAGTATCGGAATTCGGTGTTCTATCTCAATTTACAAGAGCCGTTCCACACGTAAAATTTTATGGGCGTTGAATGTGGGGCGTGGCAATTTTTCAGCCAAATTTTCAGTATAACTTTCAAGCTATAAGTCACACATTAATGAAACTCGGTTAGAACGTTCTATTTAGTCGTGTCTTTCGACTTGCAAAATTGAGCCAGTATAGGCCAAAGGGGTGTGGCACCGCCCATACAATTAAAATTTATGATATCGAATAGCTTTGGAACTAAATGCCGTATAATAATGGAATTCAGTATGGAGTTGCCACTTGGTGATATATCTACTATAAAACTGGGATGGGTTTTGAAAAACGGGGTGTGGCTCCGCCCATACACTTTAAATTTTTGATATCAGATAGCTTTGGAACTAAATGTCGTTTAACAACGAAATTCAGTATGGAATTAATATTGGGTGATATTCTTCTACTAGAAAACTGAGACGTCATTGAACAAGGAGGTGTGGCTCCGCCCATATAAGCCAAACTTGCGATATCGAATAACTTTGGAATTGTAAGTAGCACAGCCTCGAAATTTGGTTATCAATTTCCACGAGTCTTTCCAGTTAGAGATAGAGATAGAGATACAGATAGAGATAGAGATAGAGATAGAGATAGAGATAGAGATAGAGATAGTGATAGAGATAGAGATAGAGATAGAGATAGAGATAGAGATAGAGATAGAGATAGAGATAGAGATAGAGATAGAGATAGAGATAGAGATAGAGATAGAGATAGAGATAGAGATAGAGATAGAGATAGAGATAGAGATAGAGATAGAGATAGAGATAGAGATTGAGATAGAGATAGAGATAGAGATAGAGATAGAGATAGAGATAGAGATAGAGATAGAGATAGAGATAGAGATAGAGATAGAGATAGAGATAGAGATAGAGATAGAGATAGAGATAGAGATAGAGATAGAGATAGAGATAGAGATAGAGATAGAGATAGAAATAGAAATAGAGATAGAGATTGAAATTGAGGTTGAGGTTGAGGTTGAGGTTGAGATTGAGATTGAGATTGAGATTGAGATTGAGTTTGAGATTGAGATTGAGACTGAGTTTGAGATTCAGATAGAGATAGAAATTATTTCCGCTACGACAGCAACGCGTTGGGTACCAGCTATAGAGTTATAAAATGTGTCTAAAGAAGTTGCTAATATTGCTTTTTATATTAACTAAATATTTGTTGACAGTTAACAAATATTCATTAACCATTAATAAATATTTATTAACAATTTGTAAATTGTACTCAATAAATTTGACTGTTCATAAATATTTATTAAATCCTGTGATGTTAACAAATCATTTATTAACAATTGATAAAGCTTATCAAATATAAACAAATTTTTTTACCCGTTTCAGTTTTTTAACTTCATTTATTTATATTATAAAAATAACATACATGGCAAAACAACGTTTGCCGGGTCAGCTAGTATAATATAAATATAAATAAAGAAAGCAAAACAATAATTTTGTATCGAATTTTATTTAAATGGAATTAAAATTTTAAATTTAATCTTAATTAAATGAGTTGTGAAGCCGAATTCTTCTGGAAAATTTTTGTTACCAACCCAGAAGACTATAAAATCTTACCATAAGCAAAAGTTTACCACAGTGGCGTAAGTCCAAACTTTTTCACTAGGATGCAATATTCTCCATAATTTTTTATTACTTACTTTATTTTTTTAAGAAATAAATCCATTTACTTTTTTATGCATTTGACTTAGCTCTAGCATGACTTAGTTCTTTATGCTTAGAATTTCTTATAAGAATTTTTTCAATATTACAATTGGAACAATAAACAATATTACAATAAAACATTTTTCTTTCAATTTTATTTGAATATGCGTTTGCGTTTGTCAAAATAAATTATGAAGAAACTTTATTTTTGACGAAAGTAATATAATTATGTGCCAAATTTAAGTGACCTCCGTTGAGCCGTTTAGATTTGTACTCCGGTCAAACAAACAGATAACTATTTATATTAATATAGATGATATGTAAAATATTCATTTATTTTAATAAGATATATATTTAAATTATATTTTTATAATATTAAATTCATTAAAATCATTATTAACAGCATAAAACTTAAAGAAACTCACATCAACTATAAATTCCCACGATAATCCTATGAAAATCTTAGTTTTCCATCGGAATCCAAGAATACCCACATATTAGCATTTCTCAACGAAAATGCAACCCTGCGTAAATATGGAATGTCAAACGCACGAGCTAGTAGAAAATGTATCTACTCATAGCGTTGATCGTACGTCACCCCCTCAAATTCATTTTTACGGGATGAGGTCGACGCAATGCATGAAGTCATATTTTGTGTTACTTCATAAGAACCCATTGTTTCTAGTCTAGCTGTCAAAGGCCGACTGACCTAACACAGTATTGTAATTCAGCCTTTATGGCCTTTAACATTTGGGCGGTCGGCCACTCTCCCTTATATTAATTATGGTCACTCCGTTTGTAACGCCCATAAGGAGGCATGGTAGGTATAGTAAAGTATATATATTCTTGATCAGCATCACTACCCGAGTCGATTTTGCCATGTTCGTCTGTCTGTCAGTCTTTCCGTCTATCTGTCTGTGATCACGATTACAGCCGTAATTTTCAGGCTATCATCACGAAATTCGATCTTTAAGATTGTATTTAAAAAATAAAGATCGAATTCGAAAATGAGCCAAATCGAAAGAAAACCTCGCCTACCTCCCATACAAAGTGATTTTATCAAAAATGTAAAAATCTTTTTAAATTCCACAAAAAATAACATATTTTTATATGCAATTTTGCATATGAGCGTTGTTATTTAATAAACACTTTTAGTATGAAATTCAACCAAATCGAGTGAAAACCACACCCACCTCCCATACAAAGTGACTTTATCAAAAAACAGTAGCGAATATTTTCTGTTAAAACTATGGCGAAAATGTTTTTACAAATAAAAAATTTATTGACTGCTTAAAGCCTGAAGTACAATAGTGCGAGAGTGCGTTGCGAGACAACGTAAGAATCTCGTACGAACTGTCAAAGCATTTTCACAAGCAGAGTTGTTATGTAGCAATCTACAATGCTTTGCAATGCGCTTGTGCGATGCGAGGAATTTCCAAAAAATTGAAAATCCTAGCATGTGATGACGAGCTGTCATAAAAATTCTATTTAACCAAAAAATGTTCCCAGCAAGACAGCACTGACAAATCTCAAATACAACCACACGAATTTTGGTATCAACTAACACATTCACATACTACTTTCCCAACAAGAGACGTTTGCAAAACAAGGAAACTTAAAGTAAGATAGGTGCCAGACAGAGATGCCAGATCACACGGATAGGAAAAAATTGCCAGTTTTGGCCTACCGCAACAACAATATCCACGCATTGACTGACCGTACTGACCAAAAAACTGACTTTTTTCTATCAGCGCTGAGCGTCAGTTGACGGTCAGTGTTCTAGCTGGGTTTGCTGTTTATAAATTATCTTTATCCTTCCACAGTTGCATCAGAACATACTTTTGTACTAATTAAAGTACGATTTTATTTTGAGAGTACGAAATATACATATCTGTGATGTCATCTTTTTGTTATTTTGAAAGTTGATTTACGGTAGAGAGAAGTTCGTTTTATGGTAAAGCGAGGTACTATTTATGATGAGAGGGTGCGTAAATAGTTCATAATTTCTTTTTTTAGCTCATGTTGCTGAAATAAAATGGTAATATGTATTTAACGTTTTAGTACCTTTTCTTATGTCGAAAATACTTTTTATTATTTGGCCGTGTGCTATTCGGAAACTTTTCACTTGGATGATGAAATTTTGACAGCCTGAATGAGAATATTTGACACTTGTGAGGTAAATATGACTGGAAAAAATTCATATAGCACCATTGGCTAGTATTAATTTTGACAATCGGCAAGAGAATTTTTGACACAAGCAAAAATAGAAAAAACACTTGTGAGTTCGTGAGTCGTAAAGAAGCGTCCGACAACATAGCAACCAGAAGTGGAAATATTTGAGTAAAATACTGTTAATTTTCAGTATATATTTACAAATTTGCAAATTGAATTATATTCTTGCGCTAATACACTACCGAAATCTAAAACGTCAAAATTACTAGTTGCCAAAATTTCATCGTCCTTTTGGCTCACAGAATATAACAGACAGAAATTGTATTCAACTCATTCAGCCCTATCACTGAGTCCCGTCGTAGTACGATTATCGTAGAAACTACGAAAAAGGCATCACTGAGTTCGAATGGCTACGTCGTAAATTCGAAATTCGTAGATTGGCATCACTGAGTTCATTCGTGGCGCCATTTCGTTTATTTGAAAACTAATTTGTTACGACGTGTTTGACTGTCTGAGAAAAGTTTTAAATTAAATGCAAAAAAATAAACCATTTTTAACACCATTAACTGGCAACAATTTTTTCGAGTTCACATGGATTCAGTGATAGCAAATTTTTCGTATTCGTAGCGGAGGGTTGCGTTCGTAACCTTTCTACGACGGACTCAGTGATAGGGCTGATTATTTTCTTTTCTACCACGAGTTAAAAGTTTCCGAATAGGGGGTTTCGCATTAAAGGGCTGCGTAGATGCACCTATTTCAACGTACACACACTGTGAGTTATTGCATTGCTCTCAGTTGACTGCCTTTCATAACACTTAAGAGTTGTTTTTGCTCAACACCAAATACAAATCGGCAACAACAAGCAATACCCACTCTCTTCTCTCGGCAATCAATGCACGACTTGCTTTCGTTCGGCAACACCACAAGCAATGCAATTTCTTCAAAATGAGGGAGAGGATAATAGAAAGTAATAGATGGCAATAGATCATTTGGATCATTTTGATAATTTCAATTAGTTAGGTAGTGTAAAGTGCGATGACACACATTTTTAATAATATAATTGATAATTTAAATAACAAATTAGCTAACTTTAGTTTAGTTCACTAACTTTAATTTAGTTAACTAATTTTAGGACAAAGCTAACTTAAATCCATTTTAATGCAGCCATTATTTTATTTATTTTTTTTTCTATATGAACTGGAGGAGAAAATATGCATGATAGAAAATTTATCGGATTAGCATGATAACTCATCGGATTAGCATGAAAATTTGTGTGTTTATAGTTTTTTGGTACGGTACGTGTTTGTGCGCTTTCAATTTTGATCGACCTTGAACACCAGAGGACGCTGTAGTACAAATTTTTTACAAAACTGCCTAAAAACTCACAAACCGCTTATGCGATTAGAATGAAAAGTTGTATACAGTGGTTTTCATTTACGTTGAGTGTCTTGCTGCTTTCTTTTTTGAGCCATCTTGAACACCAGACGGCGCTTTAGTACAAATTTTTTGCGAGACCACCTAAAACTCCCAAACCGCTCATGCGATTAGAATGAAAATTGATATATAGTAGTTTTCAGGTACGATGAATTTTTTTCAGTATCTTATTTGAACCACCTTGGACACCAGATGGTGCTGTAGTACAAAGTTTTTACAAAATCGCATATTTTTTGTTGTTTTCTTAGGTTACATATGCATATATTTACAATATATAAAATATTTCTTAAATTAAAAAAAATTTCCGTTATTTTGACATCAAAAACATGAACATATCTTGAAAACTATGAAAAAATTTACTACAACATCGTTGCTCAAAAATGAGAAAAACACAATCAGAAATTCAATTTTGTGACTTTCGATTCAAATATCTCCGCTGATTTTTTATACATTTTGTTAAATGTTTCTTTCATCAAAGTACTATGAAAACCTTATTGCAAAAATACTGTTAGTTGATAATATATATTCTAAATATTTTTTTCAAGAAAAGGTCTGAAATTTTGGAGTTTTCCTCAAAAAAAGGTTAAAAATTTGTTTTTGTTGTAAAAATAATTTAAATTTAAATTCGCAGATTTTCAACTCTATTTAAAAAATTATAACATTTATAAGCAAAAGTTATTTCAATTTTACGCAAAAATTAAAAACCATTTTTGTGATTAAAAAAACAAGGCCTACTACCTATATACAAAAAGCAAACCGCTGGCTGTATGATGGCTGGAAACTTCAAAATTACTGAGCCGATCTGAAATTTCTGCAGTACATTTTTTTCAAGTACGAAATGGTTTCAATTTCTGTCGTGCCCCATTTCACCGCCCATAAATCAATAAAAATGCTATATTTCCTTCGGTTTTCGTCGATTTGGCTACATTTTGGTAGTTTAGTTTGTATGCTCTCTGTCGGCAACTGTACTAAAACTGGGTAGTGTCCATCTACTAGAAAACTAGAATGGGCATTATATAAGGGGGTGTGGCTCCGACCATACAATTAAAATTTGTATTATCGAATAGCTTTGAAAGTAAAAGTAGTAGTATTTATATACAAACTCAAAATGGAGTTACTATTTGGTGATCTCCTGCTACTGGGAAACTGTAACGGTCAGTGGAAAATGACAGTGGTGTCAAACTATGAGTCTAAGAAAAGTTTTGAATACACCTATTATTAGGCTGTCCATTACATCTCTTTTAAAGAGAACATGTTCTCTTTTTGTGTTCGTATCTTTTTGTTCACTCTCTTTTTTTGGTGCGGTAGTTTTTTGTCCAACAGTGCTCTTTATGTACTCTATTTCAAAAAAAAATCCTAGCTTGATGGAATTTTATTTATTTAGTAGGAATTCGCCACAGAAATCGGAGCTATGGACTTTTTCTCGGCATTTCGATAACACGCTTAATTGTTTACTGGGTTAAATCTGTTGAAAAGTTAAATCTGTCATTCTGTCAAAAGCAAACCGTTTGCTGTCAAATCAAATACAAATTGTTTATTGCTGCATCGTGGTTGCTTTGTGTAAAGCCTTAAAGTTAATGGTTTAGCTAGTTTAATTAGCAATAAGGTAATCTATTTTTTTAACTTTGATTATTATTTTATATTTATATAAAAACTTTTTTCGTAGCCTAGAGATGAGCAAAAGAAAATGTGATTTTAACCATGATTTACAAACAAAATACAAATCGTTCATTGCCAAACCAGAACTTGCAAAACATGAAGCATTCTGCACGATTTGCAACACCAAAATCTCGATTGCAAATAAAGGACGATATGATTTGGAGCAACATATTGGTTCGCAAAGGCACAAACAATCATTACAGGTAGGTGAAGGTTCGAGTAGTTTGACCCAGTTTTTTATACCAAAATATACAAAGCTGGATGACAAGGTAGCTGCTGCAGAAGGTACCTTAGCTTTCCATACTCTTAAACACCATTTCAGTTTCCGTTCCACCGACTGCAGTTCAAGTTTATTTAAAGAAATATTTGAAGATTCCCAAATTGCAAAACTGGTTAGGTCTGCGCATACAAAAACCAGGGCAATTGCAAAAAATGTAATAACACCTTTTTGTATTGAAAATATTATAAAGGAAATTTCCGAAATTCCATATATATCTGTTTCTACAGATGGAAGCAACCATGGTTCAATTAAAATGTTTCCATTATTAATCCAATACTTCAATGCAAAAACTGGAATTCAAACGAAAATGTTACATCTGAATAATTTACAAGATGAAAAATCCGAAACCATAGCGAATTATATAATAAAATATTTAACAAAATTTAATTTGTTAGAAAAGTGCATTGCATTTTCCGCAGATAACTGCAATACGAATTTCGGTGGAATAAAGAGAGCTGGCGAAAATAATGTTTATTGCAAATTGAAATCAAAACTGGAAAAGGATTTAATTGGAATCGGATGCCCAGTTCACATTACTTCTAACTCAGCCAAAACTGGTTTTGATTCGTTTCCTGTTGATGTAGAATTGATTTGTATAAAAATCTTTAATTTTTTTTCAATTTACACAGTAAGAACCGAAAGTTTAAAGGAATTTTGCAGCTTCACTGAAATAGAATATAAAAATTTGCTAGGACATTCAGGCACACATGGCTATCATTATTTCCCGTAGTAAATCGAATTCTAGAAGTTTTTCCAGCTCTAAAATCTTATTTTTTATCTATTGATAACTGTCCAGTTATTCTGGAACGATTTTTTAAGTCAAACTTAAGTGAGGCGTTTTTGTACTTTGTACATTCATTGCAATATGTATTTCACGAAAGAAGTAAAGAGATGGAAATGGAAACAAATTCAATCTTGGAGGTATCGTCAATCGTGAAATCTTTGAAAACCACTTTAAAGTGCAGAATTGACCAGAACTTTTTGCCAATTTCCACAAATACAATATTACTTGAATTAATCAGGAACGGATTTGAAACTGAAGTTAATTCTTTTAAAAATGATTGTATGAAGTGCTACCGAAAATCATTGGAATACCTCGAAAAATGGACAATTCACTTGGATGAGTTCAGTTGCTTCAATTGGATGAAATTGGACGAAGTACCTGAGTGGACATCAGTTGAACTTACGGTCAAATATATATCTTCGAAAGGTGTCGAATTAAGTTTCAATGATTCAAAAGGTTTTGACCAGTTTTGTAACTTAAAAAATTGTGTGGCCGCGAAACTATCTGATACCTATGATGAATTCAAAAAACTAATATCAAGTGCAAAATGGTTAAAGTTTTTTGAAAATAATAATAATTCAGAGTATTATTCGGAACTCCTAAAAATTTGTCAAATTTTTTTTTGCATACCAGGACAAAATGCAAATGTCGAAAGAATATTTTCTTTAATTGGGGCACAATAGACGAAAGAGCGGAACAAACTCAAAATTTCAACCATCAGATCGATTCTCACGGTTGTATACAATCTTAAGGATTTAAAATGTAAATCTTTTAAAGATTTAATTATTAACGATAAAAAATACTTAGCCCTAATAAGTACCTCAAAAAAGTATAATTCCGATTCATCAGAATCAGAATCAGATATTGATCTCAATTAATTTTTATATATTAATTTATTTTGTTTATGTTTTTTTTAAGAAAATGTGATTTTTGAATTTATTTTGTTTATTTTTTTAAGAAAATGTGATTCTTTTTGTTTTTTATTGTTTTATTATATATTTATTTCGTTGTTTCTATCATTAATAATAATTAATTAATTAATTATAACATCAATAAAATTATTAATTATTTAATAAATAATTTTTTTATTGTAAACTCTTTTTTAGTTAAAATGTTCTCTTTTTTTAGAACGAAAGTTCTCTTTTGAAAATAAGTCATATGGGAACCCTACCTATTATGTTCCTATATAGTTGCAGCGTGCAGCAACGCGCGCCGGGAAAAAGCTAGTTAAATAAATAATTTCAAATTAAGATTATGATAACATGATACCTTTGAACTATTAATGAAACCTTTGTGTTATATAAAATTAGATGAAATCTGACTAAGTTACTTAAGAAAAAAAAAAAAATAATAATATTTGAATAAGTGTGTCAGATAACGAAGAAAAATCTCTCTCAAGCTAGTAGATGATCCAAATCATCTATTGCCACTTATTGTCAGTGCACATGGTTTCATTGCATTGACTGCAGTGTGCTCTCTTAAAACGATGTCTTAGAACAACAATGTCTTGGATCTCTTTTCATTTGCGCTCACTTGTTTTGTTCGTCTTCGCTGACACCACACACTTGATTTGTTTGAGGAGAGCAAGACAATGATTGTGGTGTGTTATAAACAGATGTCTTGAAAGCAGTTTCAAGTGCACCTACGCAGCCCTTTATTTCGCATGGTTCAACATGTTGGACAACAAAGTCGGATGGAAAACTGACGGGAAAATTTTATTGAGCTTTCGAACGATCCAACATGTTGAACCATGCTAAATTTCATGCTAAAATCCCTTTCCACACAGCCTTTGTCCACAAACTTTATAATTTAAACAGTACGCTTTTATTTTTAACCGACCATTTCTTACTAGTTTTCATTTTATTGCGTTTTAAAAAAGGACTTGTATTTGGCCCACCCTGTGCTTACTATAAATAAATAATTCTACACCCTTGTGTAATAATTGCATATTGACTTACATAGCACTTTTTTCATTTTAAGTCTCAAATTCACTTCATAACTCTACCTAAGTTCGAAATTTTGTTTCCTTGCTTTGCTACGCAAACATAATGTGTTTGATGATTTTGAAATTAATGCTGTTAAAATAATATAATAAACCTAATTAAATTCTTTGTGCTATTGAAATTATATAGTTTGAAATCCCAACTTTTTGTATTCATTCATGCTATTTTACTTGACTGTAGGAACTGACGCGTGACCATTCAACCTAACATTATAAATTAAAAATAGTAAGGTCTTGTTTTCTGACAACTCATAAAGAAAAGCTTTTAATACGCCTATTAACGCGTGGCGGCCGTGACGAAGTGAGTATAGTGCGTGACCCATACGCCAGAGAACCCTGGTTCAATTTCCATCTGACACAGAATGTTTTTTCTATTGAACTAATTTTTCTGTTCGGTTGTCACCTCTCTGCAGACAATAGCAAACCTCAGAGAGTAAATAATGCCATGTAAAGCTTCTTGAGAACATGCACATTAGCTGTTCGGAGTCGACATAAAACTAGTAGGTCCAGTAAGGTGGGTCACCCCATATGAAAAAAAAAATATTTTAAAGACCGCCCCTGATTTGAAAGCTTATGTTAGGGGGGGTTTTAGTAGCATACAAATTTTTTTTTAGGTGGACCCAAAATCTGCCCCAAATGGTATTTTTGAAGAGCCAAGCACTGCAGTCCTGAAAACCGAAAAATGATTGAAAATTTGCGTAAACAAGTTGAAAGCCAAAGGGAAATAGCTAGTATAGTTGGCTGCTCAAAGAAAATGGTTGAGAACGCATTAAAGTTTACACAAAAAACAGAAACCAGAAGGAAACAACCCAAAATACGTACCAGATTGCAAAGACGAATACGTCATATAAAAAAAGATCCGTTTGTAACCAATTCCACTCTCAAAAAACAGTATTCTTTGGACGTGGAAACTTCAAAGATTCGAAAACTTTGAGCGAAAACTTTCGCCCACGAGCGAAACATTCTTTGGTTAGATGAAACCAAAGTTAATTTATTTAACTCAGACCGAGGCAGCTTTTCTGTGAGAAGACCCCCCCAATACCGAATTCCTCCCTCAACACACATTTTAAAAACGGTTAATCATGGCGGTGGTATAATGGCTTGGAGGTGTTTCTCATATAATTGCACAGGTCACTTATTTCGCATCGAGGAAAAGATGGATTCTTTTCAATATACCAGGATTTTGAGTGAAACCATGATGCCGTACGCAGAGCTTAATATGCCGCTTCGATGGATGCTTCAGCAGGATAACGACCCGAAATACACATCGAAGCGGGCAAAAGAATGGTTCAGATAAGAAAACATCGAAGTTTTAAGCTATCAGCCACAGTCGCCAGTCCTTAATCCAATCGAAAATTTATGGCGAGAGGTTAAAGTGGCTTTTGGAGACAAACATCCAACCAACAAAGATGATCTTTGGAGGTTTATCAAGGACACATGGGAGAAAATTCCAGCTACTAAGTGCCAAAAATTAGTGGATTCGATGCCCAGGCGTAGCTCTTAGATAGATCTTAGATATGCTTGGGGCGAGCTAATTCAGCTCTGGCACTGCGGCATCTTGTGATGCCTATTGTGCCATACCTTTTCTTTTCTTAAAGCAGTTCGTTTGCTTTAGTTTTTTTCAGAAAACATAATATATTTTCGCAAGGTGTCCTTGAGAGACTATTTCGCTATTTGGGATTCTCTTTCTTATATGGAGAAGAGCTGGACATTCAGTGAGAATATGTATGGAGGTTTCTTCATCCTCAAGACATAATCTACATAATGAATCAGTAGCGAGATTCATTTTTTGTAGGTGTTTCTTTAGTTTGCAGTGTCCAGTTATAATTCCGGTCATCATCTTTAAGTCTTTCTTCCCTAAGTTGATAAGAAATTTCGATTTCTTGGGAGAAAGTTCTGGAAATATTTGCTTAGTGCATATCTGTCCTAAGCAGTTCTTCCAGATGTCTTGAGATCCGCGGAATGAGGTTTTTTTGACGTGTTGCTTGAACAGATTCTTACCAACCCCACAGAACGGTTCCGGTCCTATGAGTGGTGATGATGCTCCCTGTTTGGCCAGGGAGTCTGCTCTTTCATTCCCGTCAAAACCACAGTGGGCAGGAATCCACTGTAGAGTAACTTAATTGTTTTGCACAGCCAGGTCGTTGAGGACGTCGACAGTCTCCAGCACTAGCTTGGATTTTATGATGGGTGATGTCAGAGCTTTAAGGGCAGCTTGACTATCAGAGAAGACGAAAATTGATTTGCCCCTAACATTGTTCATACAGTTCAGTCTGACGCATCTGTTAATGGCAAGGATTTCCGCTTGAAAGATTGTGGTAAATATACCTGCACTGAAGAAGTGGCTCTCATTGGAGTGTTCTCCAAAGACCCCTGCTCCCGTGCCTTTCTCCATTTTGGAGCCATCTGTGTACCACACAAGGTCGTTTTCGGACGGGCTTAGTTTCTCGTGCTCCCAATTGGATCTGGGGGGGATAACTACAATGAAGTTTTTGTTAAAGCGGCTTTTGGGAAGCATGTCATCTAATGGCATGCAGAACTCCTTTTCTCGCTTTAGGGTTGTGATTAAGGTTAGGTGTCCCTTTAAGGGATGGTTTGGGACAGTGTAACCCAGATGGAAAAGTCTGTGAAGGCTGAGCTTCGCCTCCATCTGGATGTGTATGTGGATTGGGGTGAGCCCTAAGATGACATTGAGGGCTGCTGTTGGCGTATATCTTATGCAGCTTGTCATACATATCCCTGCACATCTTTGAACTCGTCCTAACCGCTTCATGGTTCATCCTTCTAGCGTTTTCGACCACCACACTACCGACGCGTATGTAAGTGCTGGTCTGACGATCAAAGTGTAGAGATTGTACATCATCTTAGGGCTTAACCCCCAGTTTTTGCCGCAAATTCTTCTGCAGGTCCACAATGAAGCTGTTGATCTGCTGATGATGCGGTCTATGTGGAGGTTCCAGGACAGTTTGCTGTCCAGGATCACTCCCAGGTATTTTGCTGAGTTGGAAAAATCTACTTTTTCCCCAAAAAGTACCGGGCAAGTAAGATTGAGCTTGCGTCGTTTTGTAAAAGGAACAATGACTGTCTTTTTTGGGTTTACGGAGAGGCCTTCGTTATTGCACCATCTCTGTACTGTGTTCAGTGCTGCTTGTAGAACATCAGACAGTGTATTTTCAAGGCACCCCCGTATCATGACTGCTACGTCATCAGCATACCCAACCGCCTCTATCGCAGTTTCTTTGAGTTCAACTAGGAGGCTATCTACAACTAGTGACCAAAGCAGAGGTGATAGGACGCCTCATTGCGGGCATCCCCTGGTTGTAGTTGCTTTGAGGGAAGTGTTATCCAGGCAGGTCTGCCTATGATTGTTGGCATGTCAAGGTTATTGAGTGCCCTTCTAGTAGACTCGTATGACGTATTATTGAAGGCTCCTTCGACGTCAAGGAAAGCGACAATACATATTTCCTTGCAGTCGATAGATTTTTCAATTGTGGTTATAAGGTCATTAAGTGCTGACTCTGTTGATTTACCCGTTTGATAGGCATGTTGTGCCTTACTTAGGGGGTATATTGACAAGGCATTCTCCCTGATGTATTTGTCGATTATTTTCTCCATGCTTTTCAGTATGAAGGACATAAGGCTGATGGGTCTGAAAGATTTTGGATTACTCTCTGAGCCTTTGCCAGCCTTAGGAAGGTATTTTACTATCACTTTTCTCCATGCTCCAGGTATATGGCCATAGGCTAAGCTGCAGCTGAATTGTTTTGATAGTAGTGGTATCAGGTGTTCTGAACCTTGTTCTAGAAGAGCTGGAAAAATACAATCTCCACCAGCAGATTTGACAGGCGTAGCTCAGCAGTTATCAGAAATAATGGGTACTCCACCAAATATTGAGGTAGAAATAATTATATTTCAATCATTTCTATTGTTAAATCATCAAATTTCAAATTTACTAATCACAGATCGTGGCTAAAATTAAGTAACTACTTTTGGCTCTATTTCAAGTCACAACCGAAAACGGACATATCTTTGAATTTTGAATTTTTTCGTTTATGTTTAAAACTTAAGTTAATTAATTAATTTACTAATATGAATGAAATTTATTATTCTTTTTTGCCTATTAAAAGAAAAAATAAAAATGCAAAGTTTCCTAAGATTTTTTGATTTCAATAATTTTTATAGCACTAACTCTATTACGTCGCACATCACTGCAACTTCATCAGTTCTTAAACGATCTTAAAAAAATTGTGTCGTTGGATAGATCTCAATAAGGACAACAATTCGTCTTTACAACTCTTTTACGTCCGATTCCATCTTTGACTAGATATTTCAACTTTTCGTCTTATTTCCTGAGCAACCCCAAAATTTTTATTTTTGCTTTTAAGAAAATAAAAGTTCGTAAAAAATCATTAAACCTTTGTGAAGAAACTTTTTGATTGCATTCGTAGGAAAAAAAGTTACAGCGAATTTAATTTTCGATCAAGTTTGGCTTCGTTTTGAGTATTTAACTTTTGGTTCATCTTCGTTTGCCTTTGTTCATCTCCGTATTTGTTCGTTAGTCTTCGGTTCAGCTTCATTTGGTTTCGTTTTTTATACAAAATTTCTTTAAAATCGGTAAAGTCGATCAGGCATTATCGAGGTATATATATTTTATTACTTGAAGCGCCCTCTAACGAAAGTTTTTGAAACTTCCAATAGCCTATCTTTTAATCTTGACGTAGGAGAAATTTTATACTAAATGTCAGCCGTTTAGTCAGAAATTTATTATTGCATAAAAAAACAAATCAACAAGCAAATCAGCAACTAAAGGAAAACCACAGAACCTCACACACAAGCAAACAAAATATTTTCAATGCTAAAAACAAACTATCTGCTATTCCTTGGTCAGGAGTATTGTCATTCGTTAATCCATCAAAATCGTTCTAGTTTGGAATCTCGTTATATTCCAAATTTAGAGATTTATTACATATGTTTACTTTGATTATTTCCTTTAAAAAAAATAAAACTACTAGATAAATCACTAAACTTTTAGCAAGAAAGTATTATGCTGCATTCATTAAGTAAAAAGTTACAGCGAATCAAAGTTTCAATGCAAATTTTATTTTTCATTACATTTTTTATTTTTTTTTTTTTGTTTTGTCTTATCACTTATTTTTTTTGTATAAAAAAACATGCTTTAAAACAGCTAGTTTGTTTCTCATAAGTTGAACTTTGTACATAAGCCAGTATCCAACATTTAATGACTTATTCTAATGCAATCGATCGGCTGTTTACCCGCTGTCTTTCTCAAGCAATCGGCATTCCATTCGCTGCTGCAGTCTGTTCAATAAGTATCAGTTTTCGGACTTTACTGCAATTGTTGTAGATCTACTGCGCTTTTTAGCAAAATTGAATGTTTTACTGCGTCACTGCGGTTCTTTCAAATCTACTGCGATTTATTCTCAACAAACATTTTTATGGTTATTTTTGTATTTATCTTACAAACGACAGAAAACACAGGCAATTTCTTATGTAACGTTGCATTACGTCAAGTATAACTAAACCTTTAATACCATTACATAAAAAACTATAAAGATGGCAGTAAACGTGTTAAATTAATAGTCATATTAATTTTGAATCCGTAAAAAAATATGTTTCTGCAACATGCAAATCTAAAGTATATATTTATGTATATATTTGTATTACGGTATTTTTTTATTAGTATAAAATTTACATACATTGTTGTAAATAAAAAAACTGTCAACTGTTACTGTCAATTTATACAGTAAGCTCAACATTTTCATTATAGTAAAGTACACGAACGAACGTCTGCAAATTGATGATGCGCCAAGATGATGAATTTCATCGCAAAATCATCTTCAGTGACTAAGCTCATTTTTGGCTCAATGGGTTCGTCAATAAGCAAAATATGCGTTATTGGTCGGGTGAAAATCCACATGTGCTTCATGAATCACCACTTCATCCACAAAAAATAACTGTTTGGTGCCGTTTGCATGGCGGCGGCGGCGTTATTGAACCATATTTTTTCGTCGACGAAAACGATCGTAACGTTACTGTTGTAGTGTACTTAGCATACCTACTTGAAACTTACCCACTGACCTACTGTAGCATTGTTAGTCATTATAAACATTGTAATGAAAAACCATAAACAAGCTAGCGTTGACACATTGTAAGCGCTTGTAAACATAAATCATAAGCGAAAGCAATTGGTGAATATGCTGCGTTTGCACATTCTTTAAACGTAACTCAAAATTTCCAAGTAGAAATAAGTTTTCATGTATTTGTGAGATTTTATAGCATAAGAATTTATAGATTTTAGAGCGTAAGAATTATTGTAATGTTAATTATAGTATGTAAGAATTTGTAACATCTAAAAATGTAAGAGAGAGAATCTGATTGGAATGGGATCGATTTGGCTATATAAAGCAAATGCGATCACGAAATAAATAAATTCCTGAACCTCAGTTTAAGTTAGAAGAACTGCCTGGATTTTATTTTTGAACAAGCTTTGTCAGCTTAAGTACAACTAGACAAATGTAAGATCGGCTTTAAGCCAGCAATATAAAGCTTTGTCAGCTTTCAAAATAAAGACTAATATAATTTTTTTTCTTCCTAAATTTTTCACCAACAAATTAAAACCACGACACTGTGAATGGCCATCGCTATCACGCCATGATTATTTTTGGCCCGAATTGGAAGATATGGACTTGGACGACATGTGGTTCCAACAGGACGGTACCACAAACCACATAGCACACGTTACAATCGATTTATTGAAGAGAAAGTTTAATGAGCGTGTTATCTCAAGAAATGGGCCAGTCGATTGGCCACCTCGTTCGTGCGATTTAACGCCTCTAGACTATTTTCTTTGAGGCTACGTCAAGTCATTGGTCTATGCCAACAAGCCGACGACGTTGGAAGAGCTCAGAGCCAACATTGAACGCGAAATGGCGGTCGTTTCGGCCGAAATGTGTGGCTGAGTTATAGAAAATTGGGTCCAACGAATCGACCGCTGCATACGTGCCCGCGGTGGCCATATGAAGGAAGTCGAGTTCCATTCATAAATTTTTTTATTGTACTTCAAGGCGATAATAAAGTTTTTGAAATATTTCAAATGGTTTTGCGTTTTATTTAAAACAAAGTTATCAAGTTAATGAATGAAAACTTAATGAAAACTTAATGAAAACCCTTTACTTATCAAAGTATTTGAATCTTGGGTTCGATTAAACTAAAATTTCGAAATAAAACGAAAAGTTGAAATATCTAGTCAAAGATGGAATCGGAGGTAAAAATGCTGTTAAGACGAATTGTTGTCCTTATTGAGATCTATCCAACGACAAAAAATACCATTTGGGGCAGATTTTGGGTCCACCTAAAAAAAAGTTATTTGCTACTAAAACCCCATTAACATAAGCTTTGAAATCAGGGGCGGTCTTTTGATACTTTTTTGGTGACCCACCTTAAGGTCCAGTTCTCGATTAATTGTGTACAAATATTTAATAACACGCATAACACAATTTGACCATAAGTAGTTTGGTCAAAGTCCTTTCAAGGGCTGAAATGGCCAGTACATTATTAACGCTGAAGTGAAATACGACTGGTCTAATGCGGTTTTGTGATTTAGATGATCAGTGGTATTTTTCGGTAACAGAATCATTGACAGTTGCCATTATGTTCTTCTAGGTTAACACAAATTATATAGGGTTATTAGCTTCTAAAAGTTTTTCGTTTTCTTTAAAGAGCTGACAGCCGTATAGCTGAGAATCAATCTCAGATCTCGCAGTTCATAGGCACGTATGGGAACACCTGCCATTGAAACTATTAGTTCAATTATATAGTTCAAGAAAAATACATTTATACAAAAACTATGTTATTAGCAATTAAAAAAAAAAAAAATTACCTCCACCCATTATGAATGCAATGGCTGCGTCGGTCCAATAGAGTCCTCCTTGATTTTCCAAAATTCGGGCATGAACCATAGAATCTGCTATTAGATTTCCTAAGTTACATTCTTCTTTTCTACATACTTGATGTCGACCATCGAGCTGAACCTTGGAATGTCCAACTACACTTTTTTCAAGGGCTGTAATATTTGGGCGATACAAGTCTAAAAGTTCAAGAACGTCATTGTCTCGTGGAATAGATGCATTTAAAAGAATTGGTGTTCCATCGTATTCAATAAGATTGCCATCTTTGTCAAACTGGAAATAAAAGTTTTTTTAGAAAATAAAGAAGAATTATTAACATACTATATTTATTCATTGGTTGATGCCACAAAACTTTTTGTCAATTTTTTAATTCAATAACGACACTAAATCTTCAAAAAGGGTTAATATTTAGCTCAATATTCTATTGATAGATATTTGAACCCGAAACTTTTTCTCCCATTCTCTACAGTAAATTGTACCATTGGTTACCGAGCTGTTTCTAGTTTATTCAAAAAGTTTTCAAGAACCCAGCAGGATGCGAAGGAAGTGAAAAGTTTTTTTTACATTCCTTAAAAATAGGGTTTTACACTGTGTTAAAATTTTTAGATAACGCCACAAAGATTTGACACCATTTATGCAATTCCAGACGATTTTCGATCAGTTCTTTGTGTTTGTTATACTCTTAATAATAATGAGGTGTAAATTGAAAATACACCGAATGGATTTAATTTTTCACACCATGCGTGTTGTATATATATCCATCACATGGATTAAATAATTATAATATTCATACGGATATTAGTTTATTTTTTACTTAGTTTCAAAAAGAAAAAATAAAACATTTGATTAAGATTTTTATGCTTTAATTTTAATAACTAATTTTTACATTTTTCCAGTAAATCTTACAAATTTTGAGAGTTATTTCACTTTTTTGTTGTTGGGAAATAAAGCCCAATGAAATAACCACCAGTCAAATTAAATTTGGGATTTATTTTGTTTTTAATAATTTTTTTGCATTATTTTTTCTATGTAGTTTTCAAAATATTCATCTGTAAAAGGAACATATTAAAACATACAAATCGTTGTTGTATAATATTAGTGATATAATAAAATATAATATTTAAATAATAAAAATTTGAAATTACTCTTAAACAGATATTTCCAGTTTTTGCTTTAATGAAAATGTAATTCACAATTTGTTAACTACATATAACCAACATTTTGGGGGTTATTTAATTTTTTATTTGCGTGTTTATTTCATTGCATTTGGGTATTATTTCATTTAAGTAATTTGGGGTTTATTTAATTTTTGTTGGGGTTTATTTCATTGGATGTTATTTCATTGGAGGTTATTTCATTTGGAGGTTATTTCGTGGAGTCCAAAGTAATATTAAACTATATTTTCGAAAGGACCATTTCAAGTTTATTTATTGATCTAAAAATAGTTTATAATTAACACCATTCTGATAATTTAAAAATGCATTTACTGAGAAAAAGATTCACTTTGTTTTTAGGTTTTCTGATTTTATCCAATTGTATAATTTCGAGTTAATACCATTTTGTGTTTTGGCCTACTTCTTTTTAGCATTTTTATAATATTCATTTGGAGCAACACAAATGGATAAAATAGAATTAACACCATTCGGATGGACACTATGTAACACCGATTCGGTGTTGTAGTAGCACCATTTTTTTTGTAGTGTAGATATTTTGTTACAAGTTCGTAAATTGACATCAACTTGCCTCAGATCTCAGTAACTCACTATTAACGGCATTAGCCTGTAGTGGAATTCTCAAACGCATTAATGACACTTGTGTTGTCGTTAACTGGCCCTTAACGATACTTATCGTTAACAAGCATTTTCAACATCTTGGCTAGCAATGTAATGTAGTGTAATTTTATTGAGACTATAAACGAATATTACATACATATTTAAGAAAACAATAACTTAAAATTTAACTTTCACCGGCTGTGATTGTATGGCCAGCATAATCATCTACAATATTAAGTAAATTAATAAATTGAATGCCACACGGCTTACAGTATTATTAATGGCTATTTTACTCTACCTCAACGAGTATTATTTCGATTGCATTTAACATATCTCGTGGATAAATAAATATATGTACAATTTTTAAATCTAATACTAACAGGAGTGAAGCAACGACAAGCGTGAGAATGCAAAGCAAGAACACGCTATACTAACCAGAGATTAAGAGATGGGAAACTTCGATTCGGCTGTCATTTTTGTTGATTTTGCGCCAAAATGGTGCTTGTTCTTCTCATTTTTTATGTCCTCACGTATTGTGTATGTGAGTTCACCTCATAGTTGTCAAAAATTGCTGTGTCGGCCGTCAGCTGTTGTGAAGTTTTATAATTTTTAACTTTGTTTTATTAATTGTCTGCTTTTCAAATACCTTATTTTTGCTTTAATTTCATTTCACGTTAGCTCGTTCGAGAAAAGTTTATAATTATCTTATAAAGTTGTGGTCATTCTTAAATATAGTGTTATAAAACTAAAGAAATATGCCTGCAAAAGCTGTGCGTTATCAATGGCGATGCTAGTGGCACCGTCTTTTTCGAACAAGAGAGTGCCGGTGCGCCAGTTAAGGTTACTGGTGAAGTTAATGGTCTCACCCAGGGCATACATGGTTTCCATGTGCATGAATTTGGTGACAACACCAATGGATGCACCTCCGCCGGCCCTCACTTCAATCTCCATGGCAAGGAACATGGCGCACTCGGTGATGAGAACCGTCACTTGGGCGAAAGCAACAGGGAACCAAAAACTTAAAGAAATGGGAGTGGAAGTAAGTAATATTATTATAAGAGATAACTCTCCATGAGAGCAAATGAGAATCTTGTCTCTCAAATTTTTAGAAATGATGGCATTAGCGAACTAAAGTTATTGAGTAAAATAGTAAGCATTTCAATATAATTGTGAGTAAAATTATAAATAATTCTATTTATGTTAATAGCAAAATAATAAAATGGACAACCCAGTTACAAATGAGATATCTGTAACAAACGCTCGAGCTAAACAATAAATTGAAATTCGTCGAGAACGCATTGCTGCTCCTTCCAAAGTCCAAAAAAGTCAGAAAGACACCAGCCTAGAATGTGCTCATTCCTCCAAAAATTCGAAAATTACGAAAGTAGTCAAAGATAAGACACTGCCACAGTATGTGAATAATGAAAAAGATAATGATAAAGACGGTGCAGTAAGCAATACTTTATCTGGAGCAGCATCTTATATTGAGCTTTTAAAAAACACTAAAAAAAAAGGTTTATTAATTTCATTAATACATTGAGTAAAACATTACTCTGTAATCATTTTAACAGATTCAAGAAAAAAAGACTGGACGGACGCAAAACAACATCATTCAAAAACAGGACTACACATTTGAAGAGGATTTCAAAAAGCATGAAATTTCGAATGGAAATAAAGTAAGTAGTATTTAAATAATAATCGACAATATGATGTCGATATGTATGATATGTAATCAAACATAAACAAACAACTATCAATAGGTTGCAGAGAAAATCGCTGAACATTTTCAAACTGAGATAAGAAAAAGGTAGGATTTTAAATTTCCTGACTACACTAAAGAAACATCAAAATAAGAATAAGAAAGTTCGAAAAGAAATCAAGTAAGTAAAATTGATAAAAAATATGTATTTCATTATTTGGGCTGCATTCGACCTAAGGTAATTTTTTTGATTTAATATAAAAAAATTCGTTCGTTTATTTTCCTGATACAAAATTGTTCAGTGTTAATTTTACGTTTAATCCTGTCCCTGATGATGAACTCCGGCGGAGTTCGAAATATTTGGCTAAATAAATAAATTTAACTAACAAATATTAAAGATTATATATTATTAAATAAAAAAAAATTGAGCCCGAATGCAGTCCAATATAAATTAAGGGGAATTGCATGGAAAATGAGCAATTCAATTTGTACTTTAATTTAATAATTGAAATCATACAAAATGTTTTGTATAATTTAAAAAATTCTAAATGCAATTTAATTACAATAATATATTTTGCAGATTCAATTTACTTTGATCGTGGCTGCTGCAATTCTACTTTGCTGGTTCTTGCACAATTGCAATCAAATTGGTTACATTCGCATGAGCTATAAGCTTTTTCTTGTTTGGATTCTTTTTTACTTGGAATGCAATAGGATTTGAACGAAAAGCAATGAAAAGTGCAAGTCAAGCAAATGAAGTGAGTGAGAGGCTGTTTATATGTAAAATAGATACATATATAAAAAATTCTTATTCATTTTTATTACAGAAAAGCTAGAAATTAAAAAAGGATTTGTCGACCAGATCATGTGCTAATAATGTACCTCAATGACTTGTTTATGAAGCAATCCGAATTCCTTATTGAAAAGTGTACAGCTACAATGTCTACGTTTTCAAGTAAATAATGATTAACCTAAATGCATTCTTAAATTTTTTACACCTAACCATTTTATTTAAAAGGCAATCTCTCCTTTTCATACAACTTGATGGCACCAATTCTGTTATTCTTTTTGATCGGATATGTACTTAAGTTAACTTATAAATATATTCTAAATCCGAGAAGATGGGCATCCTTCATACATGCCAATCAACCGCAACATCCTCACGCACAGCAGCAACAATTGTCCCATAATGCAACACATGCTATTGCCGAGGATCGCATATCCGGTGAAAACCTAAAAATACTATTGTATTTAAAGCTATTAAAACACCAAATATATTGGTTACAAATGCAAGCAGTGCCTCAACACCTCAACAAAGAAGTACTAGAACAAATTGAGGCAAAACCGGACTCGATAAATAAATCGATGGTATTTGCAGCTAATAACAACAGTGTTCATAGCAAAGAAATGGATGAAGCTATATCAAGCGATTCAGTGCTTGATAGTCCAGATTTTGCCAATGAACAGTAATTAATGTTTTTCCCCTTCGGTTCCCATCGAAATAATGAAGAAAGAATTTAAGAAAAGTAGTTGCAATTTTTTATTTATTTAATATTTCGTATATTAATATTTTTTATATTTTATAGACGTATGTAAATAAAGAAGTAAATCATGCTTTAAAATGAATAATTGTAAAATTGTAAATTACTTTAAACAATAAGATGATTTTTAATTTGTTTTTTGTTTTTGTTTTTAAAAATGTTAAACATACAAATTTTATTGTTAAACATACAAAAAAATATAATGAATATTTTTAAACAAACTCATAACATCATTGATTACCTTAATAAAGCAGTTTTTATTTGGAAAAAGTGATAAAAGCAATTTTTTTTATTAATAAAATGCATTGTTGCTCGTTTAAAATTTATTTATAGTTTTTTTTTTAAATAAACTCGGCTCGAGACATAGTAGAGGTTGTAGGTCTGGTTGAACATAAGATAACTGCATACTTGGTTTTTTTAATATACCCACAAAATCGGGATTTGTGGTCAAAAAACCGATTTTTGGTAGGTGCATGTATAGTTTGTTATGTAACTCCGTTATATCTAGCTCAATTTTAAAAATTTAAACATTGATAAAAAGAAGAAAAATATACCTTTAATATAGTACACAGACTGTTTTAAAAAAAAAAGAATTAACAAAGTTACAGGTAAAATCATTTAAAAATTTATCATTTTTTTTAATTTTTTCAACTTCAACAACGTTTTGTTCACAAATTTTGTTTTGTGGCACTATTAGTTTTAGCATGATTCTGAAAGCCTGTTAAATTTTGCGTACAATAAGCTATCGTTTACTTCAATTGGCTGAAATACAAATGCACTATCGAATTTTTAGTGTTCGTGATAAAATACAAAAATTGTTTTTTTTTAAATGTTTATTTGACCTTTTTCGTTTATATATATTATCATCGGTTTCACCGTTTTAGGGACCAGCAGTAGTCTGCCAGCATGTTTATGGAATTTTTTCCCTGAAAGCTGGTTTCTATAGCTTCCATCTCCTGGTGGAACCTTTCTCCTTGTTCATCACTAAACTGCCCAAGGCTTTCGGGAAAAAGTTTATATGGGAGTGCAAAAAGTGTATTTTAATTGACATATTGCAGCCCATTTTTTCGTAGGCACTTAAAAATTCATTTACAACATCTAAGTAATTTCGACTCTTCTTCTTGCCGAGGAAATAAATGCATAACGAAATAAAACGAACAAGCTCTTTTTTCAACTGGATTTAATTTAGGAACGAAATCAGTGTCCAAGAAAATTTTCTGAATTTGTGGGCCCACAAATAAACCTTAGAATAACCGAAATAAATAAAGTTTATTTTCTTGACAAACTTTTTCATATAACCAAATTTTAAATGAAGAGGCGCTAGCTAGATTACATTTTCAGGTCGCACCAGTGGAGTATTCAAAACATTTTTTTTGCCAACTTGAAATGAAGCACGCAGTGGCCATTCCTTTTGCTTATATTTATTAGTCGCACGGCTATCCCATTCGCAAATAATGCAAGGATACTTGGTATATCCACCTTGCATTCCAAACAGTATTGTTAGAGCCTTTAAATCGGCGAATATTTGCCATTTAAACGTGTTGTAATTTATAAAACGAAGTATTTTTTTCATTGTCGAATGTTTCTTTCATGTTCGTTGCATAAGCTGAAGGAACCGATGGTAACTCATTTTTGTTGTGTTAGCACAGCTTTCAAACCTACATATATCAGAATTTAACATATCAAGAATCACACAAAAAGTTTTTAAATAAATCATGCTCTTGCAAGATCCCTCAATAAACAAACGCCATTCATTCGGAGCGTGTTTGTGGTTGAAAACTGCAAACTGTTCCGTCACATCCGGGCAATAGACCCGCTTTATGCTAATATATATAAACGAAAAAGGTAAAAAAAATTATTTTTAGAAAAAAAAAAAATTTTTTTGTAGTTTATTACGAATACTAAAATTCGATAGTGCATTTGTATTTCAGCCAATTGAAGTAAACGATAGCTTATTGTACGCAAAATTTAACAGGCTTTCAGAATCATGCTAAAACTAATAGTGCCACAAAACAAAATTTGTGAACAAAACGTTGTTGAAGTTGAAAAAATTAAAAAAAAATGAGAAATTTTCAAATGATTTTACCTGTAACTTTGTCAATTCTTTTTTTAAAAAAACGGTCTGTATATTATATTAAAGGTATATTTTTCTTCTTTTTATCAATGTTTAAATTTTTTAAAATTGAGCTAGATATAACGGAGTTACATAACAAACTATACATACACCTACCAAAAATCGGTTTTTTGACCACAAATCCCGATTTTGAGGGTATATTAAAAAAACTAAGTATGCAGTTATCTTATGTTCAATCAGGCCTACTACCTCTCCTATGTCTCGAGGCGAGTTTTTTGATTTTTTTTTATTTTGTAACACCGTGTTATTGCTACTTGAGTACAAGACCAGCAATTTTTCCACTTGTTTAGGTTTTGACCGTGGTCAATTTGTCTAAGTTCAGTGAAACTTTACACAGTGGTGAGAACCCGAATCAGCTGAATAACTCAAACTCAACTCAAACTGGCACCCAAACTGGGTGAGTTTCTCAACAAAATGTACGACCACAACTATAATATTGTGTTAGTATTGACTTCAATTTGACATAAAGCAGGCATAGTGCTATCCCTTTCACATCGAAGTTTCCCATCTCTTTATCTCTGATACTAACCTACTTTATACAATGTCGTTGTCACTATATATAGTCATGAATTGCAATTTATTGGACAGAGAGCAATATATATTAATATTTGTTTGAGACAATCTTTAAGATAGAATGAATACACATACAGTTAATCACTAAAGTAAGTACACACAGGTAAGTTCTTAATTTTTTTAGAAATAACTCCATAATTTGGGTATACAAATACAAAATTAAATTTATTTGAATTCAATTAGGCTTAAAATAAAAAAAAAACACATAGAAATTTCATTTCTAAGAACAAAATAATAAAAATTATAAGAACTTTAAATAAAAGAGAGATCAATTCATATCACAAAAGTAAGTACACATTAGTTGTTTGTAATTCAAATAAATCGAATTATGGTTGAGTTTATACTTTACTCGGGGGTTCCTTAGATCGTTAAATTAAAAAACTCAGATTTAATACAAAACTATCACTTCATTTTTATTAATTAAGATTTAAATTTTGTTCATTAAAATAGTTTTATGTGATATTATATTAATTGTTGTTGCGTGGATGAATAGAAAAAATGACACGACGGCCGCTCGAATGCGTTGAGGTTACGGTGGAGGTATATGATGCCCTGAATCTGCAGAGTGGGTGAGATCAAATCGAACCATTGTTAAGCTCTTGTTCATCTACGCACCTCTCAGTTAAGATAAATTGAGTGAGTACAAAAAAACAGGGTGATGCAATTACAAAACCGTACATTAGTTAAATAATATTATTAAGAAATGGTTTTTAGAAACAATAATAAAATTAATATTTTGTGGAATATCCTTTAGACTTTATAATAGCATTTAGTCATCTTGGCATCGATTTCACAAGATTTTGAGTTGTTACTGGCGTAATTTTATTCCACTCCTCCTTTAAAATTCGAGTCAATTCCCCTTTATTTCTAATTGTATGTTTTCGAATTTGCCGATCTAAATGCTCCCATAGGTGCTCAATGGGGTTGGTATCTGGTGATTGAGGTGGAGTCCTTAGCTGTTTGGGTGCATGGTACAATAGATATTCCTTTACAATGTAGGCTGTATACTTGGGGTCATTATCTTGTTGTACATGGTGTGTGGACATTTTTTAGTACAAGATACTTAAAACATATAGACATTTGACAATGGTAGCAAAATTACAATTTTCCATGTTATTAATTCATACTCTTCTTTATATTCAGTCTTAAAACATATCATTAAGGCAATTCTAATTATATTTATAATGACAGATATGAGTAAATAGTTTATATTTAATAAATTTCAACATTATCTAAAAAGTTTAACCTGATTGGTTACTGGACTTACAGCAATCAGGTGCGTTATTTAATGTTGATTTAACATTATGTATTAAGTTGAATCTTCAACTATAAAATAAATTTACATGTATTAAGAATCCATATTGTTATCAATATATACATACATAAATACAAAGGATACAAGTAAAAACAAAATAAAAACAATAAAAAAAGGTAAATTTTGTCTTCCAAGACATACTTTTTATGCTGATTACACACGAAAAAATAACATTAAATATCTCAATGGTTTCTAGTAGTACATGGTCTATATATTATGCCTTCATACTCAGTTTAATCGGATTAGGTCAAATAAGAGAGAAATTCAAGGTCAAATTTCACATTTAAGGCACAATTTTTTTCTTATAACTCTTAAACTAAATTCAAATCCTATGTAGTAACTGCATCTAAATATTTGCAATGTATGGTTCTTTACATTTTGAGATAATTTTTTGCTCAAAAAGTTACGTAAGGGGGTTAATATTTTCTTCGAAAACAGGGATTTAAAAAAAAAAAAAAAATTTCAACAGTTCAGTTGCTTTGTATTTTTCTTTAAAAACAATCAGATTTTGCTGAATTTTTGCATACACCTTAAGTAAAATTCAGCAATTCATTATTATTTAACCTTGTTTAAAGAAGTCATTTCAAATAAATTATAAAAATAACATAAATATTAATTTCTATAGTTTTAATTTTTGTGTTTTCGTCTTATGGCCTAATGCAGTTTACTTTCGGTGAAAACATTGGTTTTAATTTGAACTTGAGAAGAAATAGAAATAAAAATAATTTTTATTTTAACCGTTTTAATTTTTCATATATGTTGAAATTATACATTTACGCGCATATCTTTAAAACGATAACTCTTTCGGTAAAAATGTTAAGGACAGTTTTGAAGAAAATTAATGGATCTATAATTTTCATCTGAATGATTTTACGCTAGGGATTACATTAACGAAGTTACCATCTTTGGTAATCTTTGAATCCGAATATCTTTGGATGTGCACATGTAATTGCTGTGATCTTTTCAGAGGTGGGTTATTTAATTTTACTTAAGGTGTATTCAAAAATTCAGCAAAATCTGATTGTTTTTGAAGAAAAATACACCGTAACTGAACTATTGAAAATGTTGTTTTTTTTTTAAAAATCCCTGTTTTCGAAGAAAACACTTACGTAACTTTTTGAGCAAAAAATTATCTCAAAATGTAAAGAACCATCCATTGCAAAAATTTAGATGCAGTTACTACATAGGATTGGAATTTAGTTTAAGAGTTATAAGAAAAAATTTGTGACTTAGAGGTGAAATTTGACCTTGAATTTCTCTCTTTTTTGACCTAATCCGATAAAACTGAGTATGAGGGCATAATATATAGACCATGCACTATTACAAATCATTGAGATATTTGAGGTCATTCCAATTGGCCCTTAAATTGTCGCACAGTGTTATTAGAACAGAAAAATACGAAATCGATTATTTTAACTAGCCCCGGTTCTGCCCGGGTAATGTATTTAGGAAGAAAGATAAGGGTGGTCCATCAGGCCCCTCCTGGAGATCTTCTAAGACAATACGATACGGCGAATGTAAACTGCCATGAAGGTAAACTGCCATGAAATTTCAGACTGCGAGGAGAAGATTTCCCTGATGATTTCATTCTCAGATTGACTCATATTAACAATAATTTTTTTCATTAAGAAAGCGGCATAGCTTATAATCGGTAAGACATCAGTTTCTCTGTATACTGATTCATTAGAAAACCTTTTGTTATGAGTTTCGAAATTCCTAGAAATACATAGTCTCAGGGCTTTTTTCTCCAATTTTTCCAGATCTTTTACCACTGTTGGCGAGATTGTGAACCAGTGGCGTTCCTAGGCTTGGTGACATCCGCGGCGGATACTCATGGTGTCACCCCTATAAAAAATTTCTAAATGCAAAAAGAAACCAATTCGATGAAATTAAGTGTTTTTATTACTATCTTTTCTTCTCCGAAAAAAAAAACAAACAAAATATGACAAACAATAAGAATTTGTAAAAACCAGAACAAAAATATAACATTTTCAGGTGTCTACATTAGGGCGGGTCAAATTTTTCATAGATCAAGCGTAGATATAGCAGAAACGTAATCTATGATGAATTCTGAGAAAACTTGCCCAAGAAACCATAGGTCTTCGCGCCAATATCGCGCATATCAAAATTTGTCAAAATTTGTGTATGGATGTCATAGTGTTATATAAAAATACTGTAGAATAGTCAAACAATGGCAGCGTATATCATTGATTTCGAGCTTGTTGAAATGGAAATTTTACCAGCTCTCCCAATCTGAATTTGTTTGAAAAATATTTTGGCTTTTAAACCAAATTTTGCCAGCCAGATATTTAAAAATTGTCAAAAATGTTAAAATCATCGTAGAAACGTTTTGATAATTTTTAATTTTATATTTGAATTCTTCATTTTTACTATTTTATTACATTCTTCACATTTTAGTATTTAAAAAGTAAAAAAAACTGGAAGTAATAACCTCAGTTATACGAGGTCTTTCATACAAAAAATGTATCTCTTGACGATTTGGTTGGAATTTGTTGCGATGGAGAAGTAAGCAATACTGGTACCGTAATGGCATTCTACGAAGGTTCAAAATTGCTCTAGAAAAATCATTACTTGGTTTGTTTGCTTGCTGCATTTTAATGAACTACCTTTTCGCCACTTGTTTGGTTTTTTCTCATCCGATTAAATTGACCCGCCCTAGTCTACATATTTAGATATGTAGGGATAAGGTAAAAAAGAAAACTAACACAAAAAAATTACACAAATTAAACAAAAAAAAATTACATTTTCAGGTACATATTTGTATATGTAGGTATAAGGTTAAACAAAGAAATCTTATTAATGACGTTGTCTTAGAAACTAACTTTTCTTACTTTAAGAGCTGCAAAATTTGAAATAACCGCATCGAAATCAATATTACTTGCAAGCTCGTTTTCAATGGATAAAATAGCAAGATCGGAAAGCCTTGCCTGTCCCATGGAAGACCTTAAATAAGTCTGAATTAATTTTAGCTTGGAAAAACTCCTTTCGCATGAAGCTACTGATACACAAATTGTTAGAAATAATTTCAATGCGACAAAATGGGACACATATTTTTTAACGTAATGTATTTGTGCCTTTTTCTTTCTGTTTGAGAAATTAAAAAAAATATCGAAATGGTGTCACCCTTAAAATGGTGGTACCCGGGGCGGACCATCCCTCCGCTCCCCCCTAGGAACGCCACTGTTGTGAACCAGCAAGGAAATGCATATATTAAAACGGGTCTAATCAGCGTTTTATAAAGAAGTTTAATAGAGATAACCAAACTAGTCAGACTCAAGTTAGGAATGCTAACCGATTTATACTTAATTGATTTTTTGATAGCTATAGCAACTCCCTGATTGAAGTCGTTTCTCAGGAAATTAAAACCGTCGAGAAAAACCCTGTGCCTTTCTCTTAAATGCGTTTCTTGTATAAACGGTATGTTAAATTTATTGCCAATAAGAACTTTTTCCCATTTCTAACCTCCTGCTATTCTCAACCAAAGAAGAGATATTAAAAGTTAAAAGATTAAAACCCATTATTTATTATTCAATAGAATTTCATTTAGTAATTCAAGATACAACATTCTATTGTTCACAATTGATGAACAGTCATTAACGTTTCTCATAAAAGTCTCAATCCTTTCAAGAAGGCTCTGCACACCCACCCCGAACAACTCTTTAGACATATCAAAAAATTGTCCAAGTGTATTAGCTTTTCCAATATTAGAACCGAGAGACTCCCACTGGAACAGCTTGATTTTTAAAATGACTAGCATATGAGACAGTAAGTGGTGGTGGGGCTTTAGCAGTTAAAAAGACTTCATTCGCTCTTGGAATAAAGTTAGCTTTGCTTTTTTGAGAAATTTTCTATTTATAAAGGGTATACTCCTTAAACTTTTCACATCCTTTATAATTCATGCAATTGACGCAGAATGGTTTCTGGCCTGACTCTTTTGTTAAGATGCACTCCCCTGGACCATGTACATTGTTGCACTTAACACATCGATAATCACTTGCACAGTTTTTCGCCATATGACCTATGAACTATGAACTATTGGTACCTTCGGCACTGAATGGGATCAGAACTATCTTTGGGTTTATCCCAGTGAACCAGTGTATTAAAGAGATACTTGCTTTTTAATACTTCAGCGATAGGCTTCCCCGGAGGAACCTTAACCAAAAACAAATTGTATCTAATTTTTTCCCTCTTAGATCGAGAGGTGGAGAAATTGGTCACCTTCTCTACCCCTCCAGGGATTAATGATAACAACTCCTCAAGGACCTCTTCATCCTCGTAGTCGGCAGAGAGACCTCTTAGCAATAAGCTATGTGACCTTAGACGTAAATGAGTAGGCCTCAATACCTGGACTGACTCTGAGCCCCTCAAGGAGTTCCTCATGGACCACCTTATCTTCAAGGAAGATTTTATACTTCCGTCCCGCGTTAGCTACTTTAAAAACTACATTTTTACAACGCAGCTCTCTTACGAGCTGACGAACGTCAATATTTTTAACAAATATATGAGGACAAAACCTAACATTTTTAGGACCTGGCTGGCTTTGATGTTGGGATTCATTGATGCCCCTCTTTCAGTGGGTTCCTTGTTTTGCACATCTCTGCTTTGTTGCCACAGAGGCTCCGTTCCAGAATTCATTGCTCTCTTTTTGGCTTCTTTAAATGGAGACTCGTTGAATATCGCGAATCTGATCGCCTTCTTCGCAGGTTTATGTAGATAAACCACAGACCCACTTCTCGAGGCAGACCCTCTTGATCTTTTGTCTACTTCTTGCCAATCCTTATATACGGCATCAGCCTACCGCTACTTCCATGCTGGAAGCTTCGGTAGTGACTGCATTGACTTGCTGATTCACAACGCCAGCTGATAATTCAATCAGTTGCTGCGCTGCTTCGGTCTTTCTTGGGCTATTATTGCCCGTTGGAGTATGGCGCTTCATTTTACCGAAATATTTTACACCCATAAATGCAGAAAACCTTCTAGTAGTTTTTCCTTGTTAGAATTCATCAGTCACTCATATCATAATCAGATACGATTTTGGCAAATGGCGGCTTGAACCCGCGCTTTTTAGTTTTTACCGCGCTTTTTGTGCTACCCAAAATCACACACACACCAAACAGCACACCAACACAGCCACAGCAAATCAAGGCTGAATAGTTTTGAGCCTCCGGTGGCAGCCGAAACCCCTGCTACAGTTCAAAGTAGTGTATCCCAAGCGGTAAGAGACCTTCTTACGGCCAAAAAGATTTTGACGAAACTCCAACACAGCAACCTCACTCCACCGAGCAGCAGCCGCTCCACTCAATACACAGCAACCCCTAGCAATACAGAAAAGAAAATAAAAAAAAATCCGCGCAAAAAAGCAGCAGCCAATCAGAGTGCCACCAGCAACTCCTCCAGTCAATGCAACGCTCTTATATTGCACACTCAGCTCAGGTAAGAATAAACTATTTTAATTTTTATTAAAATTGTTAATAAACTTTTTCAGTATTTTAGCAGATAAAATTCCACGTCAGTGTTCTAGAGCGTCCACTCGAGGAGTCTGACTGCAGTATACTCCTTAGCTAGCAATGTTTGTCCTGAACTTTGACATTTCGTTAAAGATATTTGTAGTTAACTTTATAACGACTATTTAGGTGGCGCTAACTTAAACTTTTAGAAAGTTTTTTTAGAGTGTGTTTTGTTGAGGCTTTTTTTATTAAGGAAAAAAATTTTAAAAAATTGTTTTCATTTTGTTTTCAATTTTATTTTTATCTAAAAGTACGTTCGAACTGTACCGAAACTGTGCAATTTCGAGCATATTCTCAATTTCGGCTGAAATTAAGTTGAAATTGCTTCATTTATTTAATTTAATTGAATTTAATTTAATTAATTCAAATGAAATTAAGAATTAATCTCAATTTCATCGAAACTGACCATGAAATTGAGTTAAAGGCAACCCAGGTATATTGATACCAAATTTGGCAGCACTGACAATAAATATATTATTAATCAAAATAATCAGTCAAACTATTAATAATTTTATCGTTTTGACGTAGAATACGTCATTCTCGGAGATAAGTAGGGTGGTTGATAGTGATCAGGTGTCGGTATTTATACCACAATTTGAGCCTTTGGTGTGCCTAAAGTACTGATCGTACAATGTTGATGTTAGCATTTGTTGGTCTGCTTGATCCTCACTGGGAGAAAAATTCATGTTTAAACTCTCTAACTTATATAAATTTTACACAATTACATGAAATATAAAGCCAACATTTGATGTTTTTGTTTGCTTAAGTTTGCTACCTTATTATCGAGTTTCCGGTTTTATCGACAAAACCATAAAATTTGTATGGGAGCCCCCCTAAGGAGTGGTCGGAGGGAATAGGTGTCAAAGGCAAAAATGTTTCTTTTGCAAAAGTAATGGGGGTCGGTGATGCATATTAACCCTCTCCATCACTCTTTTAAAGGTCATTTGCTCAGGTGTATGGAATAAATATACAAAAACCATAAAATTTGTATGGGAGCCCCCTAAGGAGTGGTCGGAGGGAATAGGTGTCAAAGGCATAAATGTTCTTTTTACAAAAGTAATGGGGGTCGGTCATACATATTAACCCTCTCCGGCACTCTTTTAAAGGTCATATGCTCAGGTGTATGGAATAAATATTTTGCTAAATATTTTTTAAAAAAGATGTCATCAAAAGCGAATTGAATAATTATACGTCTTGTGTTACGACATAGTCGAAACTACTGTATCTTTTTTTTTTAATTTGCTGTATATTCGTATTTTTGTTAATTTATAGAAAAAAAAAACGAATTTATAAAAGAAAGAATTTGTAGTCTCCTGGAACCGAGGAGTTCCCATTAAATGTGCGTAGTGTCCACAAGAATGGATGACGAGATTGCGATGAAAGTCTGGATGCAAAGAATAATCCCGTATTTTGTTGATATATCACGGTGTTCTGTACCAATTTTAAATAAAAAGTCTTGCTATCCCGCGTATTTTTGCACAAACACGTTTCTAATCTATATACAGTGTTGTGCATACCAATAGCAATCAAAATAGCCATTGGCAATTATCTCCTAGAACTCTTATAATTTTTGTCAATAGTTTGAATTAATAATATTTTTATGCTGATTAATACACAAATAGTTAAAAAATAACAAAAGGATTTATATTATTTCTGTCTTTTCGTAAAATATCCTTTGTTTTTAATTACGGCAGCACATCTTCGGAGCATTTAAGCTATTATATTTTTAACAAAATTTTTCGGAATGCTTTGCCACTGCTCTTTGAGTGTTTCAACCAGCGCAGATTTGTTTGAAAAAAGAATATCTCTAACTCGTTGCTTGAGGATGCCGAAAAGATTTTCAATGGGATTCAGGTCAGGAGATTGGGAAGGCCAGTCTAATACCTGAATCTCATTAGCTGCAATCCATTCCTGAACGACTTTTGCGGTATGTTTAGGGTCATTATCATGTTGGAATACCCACCTTGATGGCATTTCTCGCTGTGCAAATGGCAACATGATTGACTGTAAAATATCTTTTCAAATGAACCGGTCCATTATTCCTTCAATTTCGTGTCCAGGACCTTGTCCAAAGCCGGAAAAGTAGGACCATATCATTTCCGAACCTCCTCCGTGCTTCACTGTGTGCTGGCAGTTTTGTGGTTTAAGTCGTTCACCCTTTCAAATTTAGATTCGTCACCAAAGATAACTCTCTTTCATTCTTCGATAGACCAATACATGTAAGATCTTGCGAAATTTAATCTAAAATAATTAAAAAATTTCGAAATATTGGCCAAAAACGATTATGTCCAAATAAAAAACTTTTTCCGATGTGCCTCTTTGACAGTAATGGCTTTTTCGCGGGCCTATATCTTCTTAAGCCAGCTTTCAAGGCACGTCGGCGAATGGTACTCGAGTTCAGACATAAATTTAACTGTTTTGCGATGGATTGTGAGGATATAAATGGATCTTTTTTAATCGTTGAGATTAGTTTTTGGTCCATTCTTTCAGAAGTTATCCGTTTTGGGCCGCCTAAGTGAAAGGTTTCGACAGTTTTTGTGGTTTGAAACTTTTTTTAGTAGATGTAAAATGATGGATTTATCTATCCCGTACTTCTTTGCTAAAGAAATTTGTGACTATCCATTTTTATACTCATCAATTATTTTTTGTTTGAAGCTGTCTGGATATTTATCGCGAGCCATGGCGCATTGATAATATTTAGAACTTCTGGACACAAATGTCTAATTGCAACCAGCGGCGGATCTGGAAAAAATCTTGGGGGGGGGGGGATAAATTATCAAAGACACACATTTTCGATTTGAGAAATTATTGATTTGATTTTGAATTGAAATTATCGAATTGTTTAAGAAGCATTTTTCCCAGGCACATGCACGCACATTTCCGTATTTATTTGTTTCTCCCTTTTTCTGGAATAATATCTTAACAAAAAGTAAATAAAAACTTTAAATTTGACTAATTTTGGAATTAAGGTTGATTTATTAAAATTTTTCACGTTTATTCCATTATTGCACAATTATATTTTCATTTAAAAGTATGTGCTCATATTCTAAAATATATCGGTTAATATTGATACTTGGAAACTGAAATTTGGCAGAGGACTAGGTAGAATCATTATAAAGTACGATCAATAAAATGGGCGGGATTAGAAAAGGGGCGTGTCACTTTAATAAAAATTTTAAGGAGACAGAAGTGGAAAATACCCAACAAACTTTCAGAAATTAATATAACAAATTTTTTATGAAAAAAGTTTCATATTTGAAACTTTCCTCAAAAATACTATGCCATAAATATTTTCTAAAAAGGAAGAAATAAAAACTTTTTAACAAAAAAAAAAACCGACTTCAAAATCACTACAAAGTAAAAAATAATTTTTAATAACTTTTCCCATTAATTTCTTGGTTAAATTTTAGAAGTTATTTATATGTATTATAATATTAGAAATCTTATCATTTCCATGTTTTCTAATTTGTTTTATTATCATCAATATATTATCATTTTTATTATCATTAATCGTCGCAGTTTAGAAAAACTTCGCTCAGCTGTTGCTACACTGATAGGAAGCGTGGCAAAGAAAGCAAACGTTTAAGAAATTAGTGGAAAAATGTCATTATCACAAAGAGTAAAAACGGTGTTGATATCATAAACCTTAGTTTCGCTCGCCCATTTACACTGCTAAATTTGAAGTTCATGAAATAATTGAATTGGAATTAGTTCCTTATTACCGTCACAAAATGGAATTATTATCTTCTTATGTTTATCAATTTTGTTTGGCAGGATTTCGTTTACATATAGTTTTTGGAAAATATGGAAGTTCGAAAGTAGTCTTCTGGTGTTGAAGCGCTGACATTACTACGATGAACTTGTCTTCCAGCAATACGAGGTATTTTAATTGACATACCTAACCTCTCGTGTAGTTCCTGCACATCTGCAAATATTGTCTTAAAATATTATTCTGCGTTTTCTCTTTTTTTATCAAGCAGTAATCTTTAAGTTATTATTGAACGTTCTGCTGCATTGTTATAGAGGTTTGTTTTTTATAAGATGCTACTTAAAACTTTAAAAAAACTCGAACGTAAGAGTTTGTCTTATAATTATATTTTGTTTTTTCAGATAACTACAGATCATGTTATTCTACAAGCAAAATGGTGCGACTCTTCTCCTATCGCTTCATAAAAACGTCACCTTACAAAAACAAAACAAAAAAAAAAAACAACATTTTTTTTATATACTTTAATAACACTGTGTGGCCGATTCGACCTTTAAAAAAGTTTCAGCCTAAATTCTTAAAAATTCCGAGAGAGGGATATCTTGTGATTATATCGCGGCTCGTCCGACCTCTCAGTTCCATCACAATTTTTTTTTAAAAATTCTCAAAGTTAAAAAGTAGGAATTCTAGTATTCCGACTTTTAAACATTTTTTTACATATGCTTAGGTTGTGAGAATTTAAAAACAAAATGCACTTTTGTTCAATAGAATTAAACGTTAAATTTAACAGTGCCAAAAGATTTTTGAAAAAAATATATAAAGTGGGTTTATCGCAATGGAGAAGTCAATTTTTCAAAAATTTTGTACAAATGTTAGTTCTTCTTTATTTTTTTTTTTAAAATGGTAACAAACAAAAATCCTTAGTTTTTTTACAGGAATTATTAAAACTACTAAGTACCTTTCAAAAAAGTCTAAGATAACTGAAATCAGTTGAAAATTGGAAAAATGGCAGAAGTCTTAAAGTGTTTTTTAAAGCGACAATCATCGATTTTTCTGATATACGTTCACAGAGTTCAAACTGCTGCCTTTTAACCAAATGATAAGGGATTTGGCTCATATATGGCTTGTTAGAATGCACAAGCCAAATGTCACATTTTGCAATTCTAGTTTTTGTAGTAAATAAAAACGGCAATATCTTATGACTGCGAATAATAAAAGTTTAATTAATTTTTTGGGATTAAGGTTCAAATTTTGATTGTATGTTTGATTGATTGTATGAATGTATGTTTGTGCCTTTATGGTAAATTGTATTTATGTTGGTGCTCTCCACAACACTTCATCTAGTGCCAAAAACAAACACAAATTAGCAATAAAAGATGCAAATTTTTATTTTTGTGGCGTCCGTGGCGTAGTTGGTTAAAGTGCGTGGCCGCTATGTCAAAGAACTTTGGAGACCCAGGTTCGAACCCCAGCAGCGACAGCAAATTATTTGAATTAAAATAATTTTTCTGTACGGCCGCCACCTCTCTGCAGACAATGGCAAACCTCAGAGAGTAACCAAATTGCCATGTAAAGTTTCTTGAGAACGAGAACATTCTGTTCATCGCCGTTCGGAGTCGGCGTTAAGCATGTAGGTCCGGTTCTCGGTCAATTGTGTACAAACTTAATAACACGCACAACACAATTGATCATAAGAAGCTAGGTCAAAGTCCTTTCAAGGGCTGAAATGGCCAGTTATTTATTTTTTTATTTATTACTTAGTAGGTTTAATAATTCCTGTCAAAAAACTAAGGATTTTTGTTGGTTACCATTTTTAAAAAAAATGAAGAAGAACTAACATTTGTACAAAATTTTTGAAAAATTGACTTCTCCATTGCGATAAACCCACTTTATATATTTTTTTCAAAAATCTTTTGGCACTGTAAAATTTAACGTTTAATTCTATTGAACAAAAGTGCATTTTGTTTTTAAATTCTCACAACCTAAGCATATGTAAAAAATTGTTAAAAGTCGGAATACTAGAATTCCTACTTTTTAACTTTGAGAATTTTGAAAAAAAAATTGTGATGGAACTGAGAATTTTTCTCTCACAATTTCTCTCTCTCTCTCTCTCTCGGAATTTTTAAGAATTTTGGCTGAAACTTTTTGGCGGTCTCACCGTGTAATTGTTGAAATTAATAAAAAAACATTATAACAATATCTCTGACCTGTTTTTGTAGCATTCTTTCAAAAAACGCCTTCAAAATCGCTTATGTATACATAAAAGTACCCTTAAGCTGTGGGCACAATAAATTACTTCAACTAAAGTATTAAAAAGTAAAGTATTTAAAAGTACTGTTGGGGAAGGGGGGTAAATACCCCTTTACCCCCCTTGTATCCGCGCCTGATTGCAACTAACATTAATTTGCTTAAATCAGAATCAAATATGCAGAAAACACAAAATATAACAGTAATTTCTAGTTGGTGAAAGAAAATAAATCACGATCATGAAAGTCGCTTTTGTTATGCACAGGCGAAAAGTGCTCATTTTATATACCACTCTCATTATTGAAGTACCGTTATATTTTTTCCCATTTTTGTTGTTGTATATTGAACTCGACACATTATTGAGTAAAACAAAGTATTGGGATTTTGGTGGAAGTAGTAAACATATGTAAAAAATTAAAGAGTTCGTTGTAGTAATTTGGTTGCTATTCATATGCACAACACTGTACATAAAAAGCAAAACGTTATCTGTCTGATGGCTATAGACTCCAAAACTACTGGGCCGATTGAGCTGAAAGTTTACCAGTAGATTTGTATCCAGTACGAGATGGTTTATGGTAAAAAAAAATTGCCACATCCCCTTTTACCGCCCACAAATCAATAAAAATTCGGTATTTCACACGGTTTTGGTCGTATTAGACTAAAATTTTGTAATTTAGTTTGCATGCTTAGTGTCGGCAACTTTACTAAAAATGTTTTGCCACACCCCGTTTTACCGCCCACAAATCAATAAAAAAGCTATATTAAGGACAGTTTTAGTTGTATTAGACTAAAATTTGGTAATTTAGTTTGCATGCTTACTGTCGGCAACTGTACTAAAACTGGGTAATGTCCATCTACTAGAAAACTGTGATGGGTATAGAATAAGGGGATGTGGCTCCACCCATACAATAACAATTTTTAATATTGAATAGCTTTGGAGGTAAAAATAACATTACTTACATACAAACTCAAAATGGAGTTACTATTTGGTGATGTCCTGCTACTAGGAAACTGTAACGGGCAGTGGAAAATGACAGTGGTGTAAAACTTTGGGTCGAAGAAAAGTTTTGAATATAATTATTATGTTCCGATATAGTTGCTGGGTACAGCAACGCGCGCCGGAAAAAAACTAGTAACACATAAAATCAAAGCCAACATAAACTAAAATCGCAAATGATACACTTTTCTAGAAAACTAAAAAAAAATGTATGTGTGTTAAGAATTATTTGTTTCGGCTACAGGTCAGCGTTGAGAAAAAATATTTCAAAAAACCCTATTTGTGATTTGTTAAAATTTCTATTATTTAAACTCGACATTTCGAACCATCATCGACAGTTCATAATTAAACTTAGCTTAAACCATGAATCGAGTTTTTCAGTGAACTGTAATCAAAGATTAAACTTAGTTTAAACGCCCAAAGTTGGTGGTTTAAACTCTAGTTAAGTTGCTATTTGGCATATGATTTATTTGACACATGATTACTTGACGAGCATTTCTTAAGTAAAATTACAAATATAAATCAACTCGAAATAAAATGTATTCTTTATCGGACCAGGAAGACATAAGTGATGCTGAAAATTATGAAATTTTAAACATAACAATTTTAAGAAGAGTTAAAACAATTCAATCGTGTCCAGACTATTTTCATTTGTATGGAGAGAAATGTTTTTATGATCGATTTCGACTTTCAAAGCCGTCAGCTTATTGCGTCCTGGAACTTATTCGACCACAAATTGAAAATAAAACATCATGGTAAGTAGATCATTCCCACAAAGCTTCTATTACAAGGGTTTTTTTCAGACCAACTTCTATGCTAACTTGAAATGCATTGTAAGAATACTGTTGAAATGTTTTTATAGATGCACGTAATCGAAACAATGAAATAAGTAATTGATAATAAAATTGCGTTTTTAATTCCAACATTTCTTACAGGAATAATGCTTTGTCTGCTGAAGAAATGCTCTTGATAACCTTAAGAATATATGCAACTGGAGGAATGTTGAGGTCTATTGGCGATATATTTAAAGTTTCGACGTCAACAGTTTCCAAAGTGGTCACAATTGTGTCACATAACATAGCTCTGCTAAGGGAACAATTCATCAAATTTCCAACCACTGCTGAAGAATTGTACGAAAACAAGAAGCGCTTTTATGCAATTGCCAAATTCCCTAAAGTAATTGGAGCCCTTGATTGTACTCATATTAAAATAATATCTCCAGGTAAAATATTAATATCATGAGAAGTTATGAAGTTATAAATAAATAAATAACTGGCCATTTCAGCCCTTGAAAGGACTTTGACCTAGCTTCTTATGATTCTCGGACGCATGTAGGTCCGAACGGCCATGAACAGAATGTTCTCGTTCTCAAGAAGCTTTACATGGCATTTTGATTACTCTCTGAGGTTTGCCATTGTCTGCAGAGAGGTGGCGGCCGTACAAAAAAGTTATTTTAATTCAAATAATTTTCTGTCGCTGCTGGGGTTCGAACCTGGGTCTCCAGGTTCTTTTGACATAGTGGCCACGCACTTTAACCAACTACGCCATGGACGCCACAGAAGTTATGAAGTTACTTAATAATAAACAATTTTAAATATGCAGGTGGAAGTAATGCCCAACTTTTTCGAAATCGAAAAGGTTTCTTTTCCATCAACGTACAAACTATATGTGATGCGGATTTAAAAATAATCAATATTGTGGTACGATGGCCGGGATCTGCGCACGATGCCAACATTTTAAGGAACTCAAGGATATATGCCCGTCTTGAAAATGGAGAATTTGATGACAGCATTATTCTCGCCGATAGCGGATATCCCATCAAAAAGTATTTGATGACCCCACTGATTAATACTCTAACAGCTGAAGAAAATCTGTACAATGAGTCTCAAATAAGAACATGCAGCTGTGTTGAGAGAAGCTATGGTATTTGGAAAAGACGTCTTCCAATTTAATCACTTGGAGTTCGTTTTAAAGAGGGAAAGCCGTCAAAGAATGAAGTTTTTGGAGAAAGAAAACGAACTGAAGTTGAAAAAATTGAATTTAGAGATTCAACTTCTGGAAAGTCGGAATAACGCTTACTCTTCCTAATTTTAATTATGCTATACCTCTTTCATTCTCGTAGCTTGAGGGTGTATTTTTTACACAATCTTCGCTCACTTTTCTGTGATCTCTTTCATCACAATTGGTGTTGGAATGCATATCTAAAAAATTTCAACGTAAAAAAAACATAATAATAAGTTCATAATATGATTGAAAAAATTATAGTTACCTTCATTTAGTATAACATCGTCGTCGTACAAAGATTCAAAGCCGACCATCTGCTCACTGTCACATAGTTCCATCATACTGTTGTCAATATGTGTTACAGCGGACTTTGTCTTGGGTCCACCACCTGTGACATACGTGTGCCGCTTATCTTCTGCAAAGTTTTTCTTCGCGGTTTTCTTCAAGTTGTTGAATTTTGTTTTTAAAGTGGCAGCAGTTCTGTATACTCCACCAAACTGCGAATTAAATTTCTTCTCCAGCTCCTTCCAGGCCTTGTTTTTTTCTTCACTACTGGTTCTGCCCGTCTGCTTACATTCAATTATATAGGTATGTTTAAAATCTGCGACCAGCGCCAGCAAGTATTTTATTTCCTCCGAGTTGAAATTGTTGCTTCTTTTGCTACTCATTTTTTATGCACTTGCACTTATTTGCACTTTATTTTTATTTATGAGTTTTTTTTTATTATCAGCTATTAAAAATTATCAATAAATTTTTGACGTTTGAAAGTGTTGCCATATTATTTATCCCTAATCTGCATGTTCTTAAACCAGGACTGAAAAATTGATTCCTTAGTTAAACTCAGATCAAATTTAATCTACGTTTAACTAATCTCAAGTTAAACAAGGTTTAAACCAGCACTTAAAAACTAGCCCTAAGACTAACTAATTGCTGGCTCTATGTGCCAGCTTAAGGAGTCCAAACAGGACTCCATTATGGCACCAAGTGCCAGTTTTGAGAGTCCAAACGGAACTGACTTAAGAATGAATCATTTCAAAAACTTAAACTAAGCTGCTACCGCTGTTGCCGCTACTGTTGTTGCTGTTGTCGTTGTTGTTGTTGTTTTTGTTATTGTTAGAGTTGTTGTGACTTGTTGCTGTGTTTGGCTTGTCGTTGTTGTCGCTGTAGCTATTGCAGTTTTTGCTTACGTTGCGTTTGACTTGAATTCGAAATTGTCACGTATCATTCTCACGTCACAATTGGCGGATGCGCGTGCTGGCTGATGGTCATTGGACGCTTGTGTTAACTTGCATGTTGTTTATGTACAGTAGTAGCATGCATATTTAAACACGCATGCTGTATTAGTAATAATGTACCGACCAGATATCTGCATGAATGGATTCATTTGCTGTTTCAAGTTCCTTTAATTTTTCAACTCCCTGCAAGTCGAGGCAGGCAAACAACAAGTTTGCGCGAATCATAGGCAGCAAAAATCAAGTCGCCAAATGTAGAAAACATGAAATGTAGAAACTTGAAATGTAGGAAAAAAGCAATTATTTTGCCTACAAATCGTTTATTTTCAAGTCTGTTTATGAAGTTCGTGGTATTAACTTCGTGTCGTCAGTGCAAACTTCGTTTCTCGAGTTGAGAAAACAGTTTAACTTTAAAGCAGTGTCGACCATGGTATAATAATACAAGGTAGCATTGACAGTTACTTGGGAAATCATATACTGTCAAAAAATATACTAAAAATATAATAAAAAGAGAGCGCTCACAATCCGCCATTGAAAACACAAGCAATGTTGAAAACGTTGAAGTGAAAAAAAACAACAACCACAGCAGCTGCTGATGTATTTCCACAAAAAGCTGTTTTTGACAATTTATGTTTTCCTGTTGAAGAGAAAATAAGCAGTTGTCAATGCTACCATGTATTATTATACCATGGTGTCGACCACAGCAACGGAATTTGTCTCATTTACTCTTTCGTGCATATGCAAAAAGACTAAGTGTTGCTCCTCACTCGTGTGTACTACGCGGTCGACACTGCTTTAAAGGCTAATGGCTAAAACGCAATACTGCGTTAGGTCGGTCGGCCTTTGACAGCTAGACTAGAAACAATGAGTTCTTATGAAGCAACACTAAATTCGACCTCATACTTTGCGTCGACCTCATCCCGTAAAAAAATATTGTAGGGGATCGTACTTTAGATCAACGCAATGAGTAGAGACATTTTCAACTAGCTCGTGCATTTGACATTCCATATTAACGCTGGGTTGCATTTTCGTTGAGAAATGCTAAAATGTGGGTATTCTTGGATTCCGATGGAAAACTAAGATTTTCATAGGATTATCGTGGGAATTTATATTGTGATGCTATTTTTTTTTTAAATTGATAAAATTTTTTTTAATTAACATGCTGCTTAAGTAGTATATTAATGATTTTGATGAATTTAGCATGATATTAATATTATTCAATTGTTTATCCTATTAAAATTTATGCATTTTTTAGTATATTATAAATAATATTATAAGGGTATTCATGCAAAATGGTAAAATATATATTGATCAATTAGATATTTTAATGAGGTTGGTTGAGGACGAATACCCTTAATATCATTGTTTGAATAATATAACACACAAAGGAATGTTGTGGTAAGGTAGATTGGTAAGGTAGATTGGCAAATGCCGTTCATTTTGTTTTTGTAAAGTTGTTCCCAAGTACTCACTAATTACAAGTGATTCAGTGAGTATTGTACAAGGGGGCGTGGCAGCTCGAATCTGCAATATCGAATTACTTTGGAATTAAAGGTCGCAAAACATTGGAATTAGGTGTTCGGCCTCGATTTACATGTGCCGTTCCACTGGTAAAATTTGATGGACGTTATGAAAAGGGTGTGTCACTTTTTCGGCTGCCCAAATTGTGGGCATAACTTTCGAACTGTTAGTCACACATCGATGAAACTCGGTAAAAATGTACTATTTAGTCTTTTCCTTTGACTGGAAAAATTGAGCTAGCATTGGACAAGGGGGCATGGCACCGCCCATATAAGTCAAACTTATGGTATCAAGTAGTTTTGGAGTTAAATATCGCATAATAATGAAACTCGCTATGGAGTTGTTAGATATGTGTTAGAGTATGAAATTCTAAGGTTGACTTATTTTTTTATATGTGCTCAATTGAATGTTTAGGGTTTCAAAATGGCATTTCACACTCAGCAAAATTTTGGTTTTTTTACCATAACTCTGCTTTATGCCATAAAAAGTCATACAAATTTGGTATCAAACGAAAGGTATTAAAAAGACGCAAAGAACGGTATTCAATTCGCTGACCTAATAATTGTCGCAACTTTGTTGTTGCAATTTTCAACATTTTTTAGTCGATATCATGTCTGTGAAGCGAATAATAAAGCATTTTTTTATTTTTATGCTTAAAATCTAGAAAAAAGCACACTTTTCATTATACCAAAATAAGGATCGCTAAATTTTTGAATTTTAAATAAAAAAAATTAACTATATTATACACATAGTGTTAGTTTTTAAAAAAATTAATAAAACAGAATAAATTTTTTAAACAATCATATAAAAACATTACATAAACCAAATGCATTGTTAAATAGAGAATATTGTCATAAGTTTAATGGTTTTCCATTGAAAATTTAAATGATAAAAATACATTGGATATTAGACAAGTTAAACGCTCATAAAGTTGGGTATTTGAATCTAGGAAAGATTTTTGGGAAAAACCCATAAATCCTTAAAGGCTAAGTCGCAAAGGCGGGATAAACTGTCAAAACGCCAGACCTTATAATTTTGAAATCATAATGTCGCGTTAGCATGTCGTGCGTTTGTCACTTAGATGATGCCACTGTACGCAGTCAAACCAAAAAAAATCTCACAAAGTCTGAAATCCCCAAATCACAATGTATGTGGTAGAAGTACATGATGGCTCTTTATTCATTTTAGCTATCTATATTTTAATAGCCGTCGCTATTAATAAATAAATTATATGCTCTTATATTCTTTATTATTTATATAATAAAGAAAATAATTACAATTTATTATATTTAATAAAGAAATGTTTCTGCATATCCAACCAGCGTAGTAGTTATATTATTTATATAATTGCATTACATTGCTGAAGATTAACAAAAACAAAAACAAACGAAAAAAACTAAAGCAACTGATATCTATTTATATACTTACAAATTTACATACATATAAACAGCAGGAGCATCAACAACACACGTACAAATTTACATACATATAAACAACAACAACAGCATCAACAACAACACAAGCAGGTACTGAAAAATACTCGCTTCAAACAAAGCAACAACCGTAACATAAGCAGCCACTTTTTTATCTTGTAAAACAGTCAAAATTAAATTACATTCAATACAAAATATTTTGATGAAACAACAAATTCCATGCAAATACGTCTACTACTGCAACTCAACAATGCTCATATATTTAGCTAACTCAATGAAAATACAACCCTGCACTATCGGCAAATGTCAAACGCGCGACCGAGTTGAACACTTCTCAACTTTTTTCAGCAGCTCGCGCTTTGATCGTACTTTACCCCTTCTTACGAGATTCGACGATATTTACGATACAAAGCACGATCAAAGCTTGAGGTTGAATTATGGATTGCTTCATAACAACTCGTTGTTTCCATGGTATAATAATACATGGTAGCATTGACAACTGCTTATTTTCTCTTCAACAGGAAAACATAAACTGTCAAAAACAGCTTTTTGTGGAAATACATCAGCAGCTGCTGTGGTTGTTGTTTTTTTTCACTTCAACGTTTTCAACATTGCTTGTGTTTTCAATGGCGGATTGTGAGCGCTCTCTTTTTGAGTATATTTTTTGACAGTATATGATTTCCCAAGCAACTGTCAATGCTAGCTTGTATTATTATACCATGGTTGTTTCTACTTTAGCTGTCAAAGTGCGGCTGACCTAACGCGCCTTTGCGATTTGGGTATAAAGCATTGGATTGAAGAATTTTTGTTTTTGTTGTTGTTGTTTATTTTTTATTTTGTCACTTTGCAAAGAAAAGTATAAGTAGACGTTCGTCAGTGGCTTTCTGCAGCAGCGCAATCGGATAGACTTGAAAACAGACTTGAAAAGTAGAAAGCTTGGTTTTTGCTACCAATTAATGTAGGGTAGAAACATAATAGAATCAAGTCTGACTTATGATTCGTTTTTCAGAAGCAAGTCGTGGCTTGTAGGGTAGAAACATATCAAGTTTCTACAACTCAAGTCGAAATTTGATTATTTTCAAGTTACTTGATTTCCAATTGACTTGTTGCAGATGCTACCGACCATGCGTAGTTAAAAAAATTTTATTAAATCCCGATACATTTTGGTTAAACCGATTTTGTATGCATACAGTATACATGTAATTTGCACAGGGTATCATGCATTTGGAAAAAACAAAACAGAGCGAAGGATAAGTGGAAAACCCAGAATAACCAACAACAAAAAACACACTAATACAACAGGAAGCAAACGCGAACTTGCAGTGCCCTTGATTCGGAGGCGTAAAAACAACAAAACAACTACAAGCGACGGTAGCAACAAACTTATTTCGGCGAAACTTATTTCTAGCAATCTGTAAAATTTTAACAAAACATCAATGTCCTGCAGTATTGAATTAAGTCTTGATCAGATCAGTTCACAGATCAGATCACCGCACAGATTATAATAAACAATACAAAATACATATATAAATAGCTCCACAAAATGTCACAATATTTTCACGAAAATATACCTGCCACACCAAATAGCTTACAGAACACAACAAACAGCGAAATACAGCAGTTAAAACCATGCCCATCTTTTCACAACATTATGTGAGTGAGTTCACCAAGACCCAAAAATCCATCCCAGGGATTACTTACTTACTTATCTGGCGCTTACAACCGAAGGTCGGTTTTGGCCTCGTATAAGAAATTGCGCCAGCCATTTCTATTTTGCGCTTGCTGGCGCCAGTTGGAAACACCAAGTGTAGTCAGGTTATCCAACACCTGATCCTTCCAACGAAGATGTGGGCGTCCTCTTCTGCGTTGATCACCACCGGGCACCGAATCGAATATTTTTTTCGCTGGAGCGTCGTTTTCCATTCGCTCAACATGACCTAGCCAGCGGAGCCGCTCGATTTTAATGCGCTTAACTATGTCTATGTCAGCGTACAGCTCATACAGCTCGTGGTTCCATCGAATTCGGTACTCGCCATTGACGCAGATTGGACCGAAGATCTTACGAAGGATCTTTCTCTCGAAGGCTCCCAAAGTCTTTTCATCAGAACTGCTCAACGTCCAAGTTTGTGCTGCATATAATAGGACGGGCATGATTAGTGACTTATAGAGCGTGAGTTTTGTTCGTCGAGAGAGGGCTCTGCTTCTCAATTGCCTACTCAGCCCAAAGTAACACCTGTTGGCAAGAGTTATCCTTCGCTTTATCTCAATACTGACATCGTTGAAAGAGTTTACGCTGGATCCCAGGTAGACGAAGTCCTTAACAACCTCGAAGGAGATGTTGTCAACAGTGACGTGGTTTCCGAGACGCTGGGACTGTTTATTTGTTGACACTAGGTATTTCGTCTTATCTGCGTTCACTACAAGACCCATTCGACTCGACTCTTTCGCTAACCTGGAGAATGCTGCACTGACTTCGCGCGTATTATGGCCAATGATATCGATATCATCAGCATACGCCAGCAGCATAATACTTTTGTAGAATATCGTGCCACTGCGTCTCAAATCAGCAGCTCGGATGATCTTCTCCATCATTAGGTTGAAAAAGTCGCACGATAAGGAATCACCTTGTCTGAAACCTCGTTTGGTATCGAATGGAGGAGTGAGGTCCTTCCCGATTTTAACTGTGCTGCTGGTGTTGCTCAGTGTCATTCTGCAAAGGCGGATGAGCTTTGCAGGAATACCAAATTCAGACATGGTGGAATATAGATGATTCCTTATTGGACTGTCGAAGGCGGCTTTGTAATCGACAAAAAGATGGTGTGTGTCGATTTGTTTTTCTAGGGTCTTCTCCAAGATTTGTCGTAGCGTAAATATCTGGTCTATGGTGGATTTGCCAGGTCTGAAGCCACACTGATAAGGTCCAATCAGCTGGTTTACGATGGGTGCGATATTCAGAAGGCTTATCCCACGGTAGTTGGCGCAAATTGTGGGATCGCCTTTCTTGTGGATTGGGCAGAGCACACTGAGGTTCCAATCGTTTGGAATGCATTCTTCCGACCATATTCTGCATAGAAGCTCATGAATGCATTTAAATAGAGCTTCGCCTCCATTCTTGAAGAGCTCAGCAGGTAAGCCATCGGCTCCTGCGGCTTTGTTGTTTTTAAGCCGAGCTATAGCTTTCAAGACTTCACTATGGTCGGGCAGCGGAACTTCAACGCTGTCGTCCAAAATTGGGGATTCCGGAATATCATCTCTATTGGCGGGATTGTTGTCGTCGTCGCCATTCAGAAGCCTAGAGAAGTGTTCCCTCCACATCATCAGTGTACTCTGGATATCTGTCACTAGATTCCCATTTTCATCCTTGCAGGAAGAGGCCCCGGTCTTGAAACCATCGGCCAGGCGTCTTATTTTTTCGAAAAATTTTCGGACCTCATTCCTGTCACCATGCATCTCAATTTTCTCGCACTCACGCATTTCCGCTTCCCTTTTCTTTCGCCTGAAAATGCGTCTCTCTTCCCTCCTCTTCTCTTTGTGTCGCTCCTTAGCAGCACGCGTTACAACCGACTGCAGGGTGGCTTTGTAGGCGGCGTCTTTTTCTGCAGTGGCGTCGCGACACTCTTGGTCGTGCCACTGGTTTCGGCGAGGGCGGTGGTAGCCAATCACCTCTTCGGCAGCCGTACGCATAGAGTGGGAAATATGATTCCACTGCGCGCATATATTGTCGATCGGAGGAGTGCTTTCTTGAAGCAGGAGTGAGAGTCGAGTAGCGAAGTCTTCGGCTGTTTGCTTTGATTGCAGCTTTTCGACGTCTAGCTTTCTCTGTGCTGGATTGCGCGCATTCTTGGTTGCGCACAGGCGTATACGGATCTTGGCTGCGACAAGATAATGATCCGAGTCTATATTGGCACCACGGATCGTGCGTACATCTAAAACACTGGAAGAGTGCCTTCCGTCAATCAAAACGTGATCAATTTGGTTGCGCGTCTTTTGATCAGGAGACAGCCAAGTTGCTTTATGAATATTGAGATGCTTGAATCTAGTGCTACTAACGACCATGTTTCGCGCTGCGGCAAAGTCAATCAGCCTCATTCCGTTATCGGAGGTATTGTCGTGGAGGCTGAACTTTCCGACTGTTGGACCAAATATATTTTCTTTTCCCACCTTGGCGTTGAAGTCGCCAAGCACGATTTTTATGTCGTGGCGGGGGCTGCGCTCATAGGCATCTTCAAGGCGCTCGTAGAAGCTGTCTTTGGTCTCATCGTCTTTGTCTTCTGTCGGAGCGTGCGCACAAATCAGGCTTATGTTGAAAAATCTTGCCTTGACACGGATTATGGCAAGTCGTTCGTTCACAGGTGTGAATCGCAGAACATGATGTCGTAGTCTCTTGCCAACCACGAATCCGCATCCAAATTCGTGCTTCTCCGCATGGCCGCTGTAGTAGATATCACAGGATGCTTGCCGTGAGCAACCCTGTCCCTTCCATCGCATTTCTTGGATTGCAGTGATATCAGCCTTGTATCTTTCTAAGATATCTATCAGTTGGATAGAGGCACCATCCCAATTAAGGGTTCGGACGTTCCAGGTGCATATCCGTAAATCATTGTCAGTTTTTCGTTTGCGGTAGTCGTCATCAGATTTGGGGATCATTTTTATCTTATTTCTTTGTCGTTTCATTGAAATTTGTTTTTACGTGGTGGGCATCAAACCCAACGCACAACCCTTTAAAGACAGGGGAAGCCCGCCGCTCAGATTAGCCGTCAAACTAACGGTTGCCAGTTTGCCGTTTCTAGAGGACACCACGCAGAGGTTTGAGTCGACTTGAGACGAGTTCGACATGGATAATGCTGGCCTCACCAGGTTGAGGCAGTCAGACACGTTGCCATGTGAAGATCGCCCCCTTGACCCTCACGCGTTGCCTTGTGAGGATCGTCCTCCAAGGATTGGCGATGTATTAAAAGAAGGTAAAAGAAGAAATAATTTCAAATTAATGACATAATTAATAATGTTTAATACGATTTCTTTTATGGCCTCATTTAGTATCTCTAACGAACCATCCAACGAACGATGAATACACGAACGAAGCCGTAAAATAATTGAAATCTGTATCCCGAGCGAATCTGTTCGCCAACCCTTACATCAAGCTTACGTTTGCTACGTCATTCAAACTGTTATACACAAGCAATTGTCAAATTAAAAATTGCCAGATGAAAAATTCTAGCAAATAACAGAATTTCGGCAATTTTCTTTAAAGATTTTATAAGCTTTTAGCTTCGTTTTTAGGTTGTTGGCAATGCCTATTTTCACTTTGGTTATATGAATCAGCTGTTTTTGTTTACATTGAATAAAAGTATTTTGAGCAAATCGGTCAATTGATTCCATTTTCGTTGTTTTTTGTGATTATTGATTTGTAGTGTTTAGCGTTTTTAATAAAAATAGTGATTTCAACTAAAATGTATGCAGCTATTGCATTGTTTGATTTCGAGGATACTGACAGAAACGAATTGAGGGTGCACAGACGACGGTTGCGAGATTGCACGAATGTTTTGGAGTTACCAGAAACTGAGTAAGTTATAAATTTATTCATAGTAATAGTTAAAAATGAGCTGAGCTAAGCAAACACTTCAAAACAGATTCATCGCAGATTTTCGAGTCAACAAAGAGGTGTTCCAGCATATATTTGCTGATTTGAGCCCACACATGAAAGTGACCTACAGGACTACCCACTTACCACCACAGCTAAAATTGGCAACTTTCCTCAGATTTCTGGCTACTGGGAGCTACCAAAAATCTGTTGGAAATGAATCGATTTCAATCATGTCCCAACCGACAGTTAATAGGGTGATAGCAGAGTGTCTCAATATATTTGAGGGCAAATTTTGCCCTAAATGGGTCAGTTTCCAAAGAAATGAAGAAGAGGAAAGTGTTGTGAAAGAGCAGTTTTACAACAACTTTGGAATTCCAGGAGTAATCGGCTGTGTTGACGGAACACACATAAGAATTAAATCGCCTGGAGTAAATAGCAGGCATTTATTCTACAATAGAAAAGGATACTATAGTTTAAATGCGATGATAGTAAGTATGAAATTCTTTAAATAATTTTCAGTTCAAAGATAAAAACACTAACCATAATTTTAAAAAATATGTATGCTTCTTAGATTTGCGATCTAAACATGGTGATTACATTCGTTGATGCTAGACATCCTGGTGCAAACCACGATTCATTTATATGGAAATATAGCGCAGCAGAAAAGTGCTTAAGAGATCATTATAATAATGGAAAGACCAACACTTGGCTGCTAGGTAAGATCAAATTAATTGAAACACAAATTAATAAATATTTAAAACCTTAAATCATAAATTATTATTTCAGGTGATTCCGGCTACCCGCTGCAGCCTTTTTTAATGACACCGTTTAGGAATCCCGTCAGCGATACTCAAAAGCGCTTCAATGAAAGGCACTGTAAAGCACGGAATGTCATTGAGCGTTGCTTTGGTGTTCTAAAAAATCGTTTTAGAAGCATTATAGGTTAAAACTTTAAAATTCAATTTAGTATAACTTTCAATAATAATAAAAATATCATAACAGGTTCAAGAGGACTTCATTATTCGCCAGAGCATTCCACGAAAATTGTAAACGCATGCACTGCGATTCATAATGCATGCATTTACTACAAGAATGAATGGCCTTTACTGAATCCAGCAGAATCCGACGAAGTTTCTCAAAACAATGATGACTTCCAAAGTACTGAAGACTTGCAAAGCGCTGCCGCAGACATCAGATCAAGAATTGCTGAAAGTTTGCAATAAAACTTCCGTGGCTTTCATAAACAATTCATGACAGTAATACTACCACCACTGTAACATTAGCTCTGTTGTTGAGCTGGTCTAACGACAAACGAAACAGTGCTGTCCGGTCTGCTTGTGATTTAGAAATCACTGAGACCGCTGATGAGTTGGTGTGGCGGCCACGAAACAGCATTGTTTTGTATTGCAAATAATTATAAATTATTATCCCAAATTACAATAATATCAAAAAATTAAGGAGTTCTTAAGAGATCATATATTTATGTATCACAAACATTTCAATTAAATTATATTATTAAAAGGTACACAAGGTATACATACAAGGTATGTTATATATATATATATATTTATATGTGTAGCATATACATATATAAACATATTTTTAAATATAAAGAAATTAAATATATAAGAAATTAAAAAAAGTAAACAAAACAATTCATTAAAAAGGTGGTAAGATAAAATTAAAAAAAGTTTTTTAAATTCATTATATTAAAAATTAAGGTGAAATAAAGAAAATAAAAAGAAACCATATAAAAATAAAACAAAATAAAATAAAAAAGAACATTATGTGTTTTTCATAATATTTATGAATTCTTCTAACGCCTGTGTCTGCCGTTGCGATATTTCGAAAAATTTTGCCAAAGGCTCTGCTATGCTTTTTGTGGCTTCAGCTTGCAGTTTAGAAGCAGCGGCAATTTCTTGTGATGCTTCTGCTTGCATCTTAGCAGCTTTGGCCTGCTCTCTAGCTGATTCACCAATAATTTGTTGGAAGTTTCTCTTCCTTCGTGGAGATTTTGAATTTTGTCGGGTGATGCTTGGCGTCTGTATGGAGTTAATGGGTGTTACCCTTGTTGGTGAAACAACCCCTATTTGCGTTGTTTGTCTAGTAGGAGTCAAAAGTATGTCTGTCTGTGGTTGTCTTGTTGGTGTTGCTGTTGGCTGTACTTCTGTTTGTTCAAGATGATGTGCTGTTGTTGTTGGCTGTGATACTAGCTGTGTTGTTTGGGCTTTTGTTGACTGTTGTTGTCGGCACTGTTCGGAATCCCAAAATTTTTCCAGAGGGTGCTGCTGCCTTAGACATTAGTAGAATCCTATCGACGACCTGCTCCATTTCAGAAAGTGGAGAGCTCTGAAAAGGACCACCACCTGTCGCTTGTAGGTTACTGCTATTTTCTGCAATTTTTTTTTTGGTCCTGCTTTTTAAATCGGCCCAAAGCTTAAGTGCAAGAAAAACAAACTAGTTGAGTCAAGAGCTATGTATAGCCTTATAGTTATATTTTACCTTTTTCCATTCAGCAGTACTTTTTTGTGGTGGACCGTAGGAGTTTACTTTTCCTGCTATCTTCTGCCACAACTCATCGACGGATACTCTATCAGCGCCATAGGTAGGGGCGCCTCTGGCCAGATCTGGATGAGCCTTCAACTGCTTGACTAGCACTTCAAATTGAGTACTTGTTGTTTTTTTTATCACTGAAAACTTAACTCATTGCACTTTTTTCTTAATATTTATATATTTCAGTTAATATTTACCTTTTCTAATAGAACTATCCATTTTCCACAAAATTTTTCTTAACAAATAAAACACAACGATAACTTAAAAGTGTTCGTTTGATTTTGACGTCTCGCTTCGTTGTTTTATTGATCGTTAGGGATACAGATTGCAAAAAGTTACGGTGTTACGGCATCGTTCGCCAGCTGATCAGCTGTTATCGTTGTTTGCTTCTTTTCGAGATACAAATTTCAAACACACGAACGAACAATGTTTTGCACGAAGCGAGTGTTCGGATAGACATACAAAATAAGGCTATTAGTCTTTTATCTTAGGCAGAAGTTGGACGAAGATACAAAAAGAAATAAGGAGAGACATACAGAACTACAACAACAAAACGAGCAAATTGCAAGCCAGCTTCGGACTCAAGATTTTCTGCTGAAAAGGATTGCTGCAGAAAGTTTCTCAGACATCAAGGATTTCAAGTTGATTCCATTTACATTGATAAATGAAATAGAGGACCTGGAGTCTAATTTAGAAAATTATTCTAGAACAGAATTAGTAGGTAACTTATAAGAAGTATTGTTAAAGTTGTAATTTTTTTAATATACTTACAGATTTCATACATCAGGCTTCAGCTAGGAAAGTATGAAATATCAAAAACAATTGACTTGTTGTTCTCCAAAGGATTGTTGATGACAATAAATTAGGATGGACTCAAACAAATGAAGAAACTTAAACACTTAAAGTTTTTTAATACTTATGTTATCGGTTAGTAAATATTTTACCACCTATTTCTAAATTTGCATACATACAAATTTTCACTTTTTTACAGAAGCTATCAAAGAAAAGGACATGTCATTCGAAATGTTTGAAGCAGCAATGCGGCAGGGCTTTAAGATATCGAAAAATCGTTACTACAAGAAATCCAAAAAAGATGGTTAGTAAGAAGTTATAAAAGTTAATTTTTCTGTCAATTTTATGTCTAAGGTTTAAATAATATTTTAATATTTTTGTTCGTTTTTATTAATGAAAAAACTTTGAATTATTTCTGTATTATTTAAGTATATCTGATGACTTTTATACCCCCACTTTTAAAAAACGTAAAAGGCTTATAGTAATTTTGTCACTCCGTTTGTAACGCCCATAAGGAGGCGTGGAAGGCATAGAAAAGTGTGTGGCGGATCCGTCAGTTACGCCATTCCCCGCTCTACAGCTCTTCAAGTTAACCAGCGTCCTTCTGTCGCTATGTTATTCAATATTTATAACTCACAAATGGTTACCCACACTTTGACTAGTTTGATTTGGCTTATCACACAAGTGGTAAGCTAAGTAAAGTATTCGTCATATATTTAAGTCGCCACTGAATTATATTTCAGCAGGCATTGGAGCCGTTACTTTGTAGCTCAAATGTACTGACGTTCTCGCTCTCTGACGCCTTGTCATAAACGACAAACCGTCAAGCATAGCGATCGCACTAGCGTCACTGAGTAGTGGACTCAGTAGACGATCATATTGCTAGCTGCATCGTTGTTGTTGTTGTACAGCAACAAAGCTTAGCTAGTGCATACTTAGCGCTCGCTGCCTGTGTGTTTGCTTAGCTACCCAACACCCAGGCAGTCGCGCTGCCAGTGAAGTTGGCTGGTTTATGCGACGTCAGCATATTCCTTATCGCACTGTCCGTCGCGTCATTAGCGCTGATGACGAGTCGGAAGCATATAAATACGAGTGCCGTTAGCCGCTGGAAACTAATACATTGTTTACAGTTTATTTTAACAATGCCCAAGATAGTTTTTGTTGTGTTTTCCATGTGTGTGTTCGCAACGCTATACGTAGCGTTGCAATACATTTTTAATGTACTATGGTGGCATGGACTCTGGGCCATGCTACCCTAAAATGTAAAATACAAAAACCAGTACTTAATCGCGCGTTAAAGGAATCTGCAGCATATCTGCTGCATATAAAATAAGCATCATTAATCATTGTAAAAATAATAGAATAAACATAACTAGGTTAAGAATAACCTCTTAGTGTTTTTATTTTTGTGGATAAATCAAACTCCATAAGTGTATATATTCTTGATCAGCGTCACCACCCAAGTTGATTTAGCAATGTCTGTCTGTCTGTCCGTCTGTGATCACGATTACAGCCGTAATTTTCAAGGTATCCTCACGAAAGTTAATATTTAAGCTTGTATATAAAAAATAAAGATCAAGTTCGAAAATGAGACAAATCGAGTGAAAACCGTACCCACCTCCCATACAAAGTGACCTCATTAAAAAACAAAAACGAATATTTTCTGTTGGGGGTATTTTATCTTCGGTTCAGTCGAAGAATATTTCTTACTAGTTTTTTGTTTTGTTTTGTTTTAAAGTAAATGACAATGTTTTTTTTTTTAAAAATATTGAATTTAAATTAACCAACTATCGTGGCGTCCGTGGCGTAGTTGGTTAAAGTGCGTGGCCACTATGTCAAAGAACCTGGAGACCCAGGTTCGAACCCCAGCAGCGACAGAAAATTATTTGAATTAAAAATAATTTTTCTGTACGGCCGCCACCTCTCTGCAGACAATGGCAAACCTCAAAGAGTAATAAAAATGCCATGTAAAGCTTCTTGAGAATAAGAACATTCCGTTCATCGCCGTTCGGAGTCGGCGTTAAGCATGTAGGTCCATTTCTCGGTCAGTTGTGTACAAACTTAATAACACGCACAACACAATTTATCATAAGAAGCTAGGTCAAAGTCCTTTCAAGGGCTGAAATGGCCAGTTATTTCTTTTTTATTTTTTTTTATTGAATTTAAAATACATAACTATATGTTTTTTTTTTGTTTTTAATGGGTACATTTTTTAAAATATTAACAAACAGTATTAGTGGTAATGCATGCATACCATATGCATGAAAATACATGCATGCATTGTTAGTACTACCGCATCCATACTAGAGATGGGTCGTTCCGAACCTGTTTAGTTCGCAGAACTATGTTCACAGTCGGACATAGTTCCAATCGTTCCTTCCATTCATTTTTAGCATGTTCAAACAGTTCCGGTTGCAATGAATTTTTTTCTATAAAGCAATATGAACCGACTTCTCTTTCACACATATTATGGTTTACACGAATTTGTGATCGTCTATAAGTGCAAAGATATGTTTGCAAACGAACGAAACAACTGATATATGAAATAGTAAGAAGACATTTCATCGTTCTTGTTGCGCGCAATGCTCTGTTTATTTCGCTTTGAACATGCTTTCATTCAATCTAGAGGTGGGTAACTCAGTGCTGTGCTATGGCACTGTGCTGACTCTCTGCAGTGTTCCATGTGTGCTAGCACACTACATTGACTCACATAGTGAGTCACGATGAAGACCAGCACTTTTGCGCTTAAAGTGTCTATTATGTATTGTTTGACACTCAGTAGTGAGCATGTGTGCTAGTACACTACGTTGACACACATAGTGGCACACCCAGTAAAGTTGGTTTTTGTTTCACTTTGGCTCACTTGCTGTAATTGACAATATGCAATTTGTTTTATAGCCTATCCGCATTAAGTGCAACAAGAACCGAGCGCCAACTGTCAGTTTTCATTTACATCAGTGTTAACCCCGTACTGCACACGCGTGTGAAGCAACCTTCGTCTTTTTACGTAAACACGAAAGAGAAAATGAGACAATTGCGGTTGCTGTGGTCGCAGCTGATTTGCATATATTTATTATGGGACGAATATTCGACTGCTTTTGCTTTTCGACTGCGAAGTGCTTTTTTCGACTGTGACACAATTGTGCTAGCACAGTGTGCTGACTCCTAAGGGTGCACATGTGCTAGTGAGTCAGCACACCAAAAATTGTGCAATTACCCGCCTCTAATTCAATCGAATGGAACTGCGGAGCTAGATAGTTCCGCGGACATGTTACAATCTGCTATATATGAGATGCATGACTTTCATATTTCTTTACGTTTCTGAGGAACTGCTTGAATGCTTCTTTTACTCCCTTTTCAGCAAGTTTTATAATGAAATAACTACACAAACTACTACACTTATGTTAACATTTACTCCCTTTGTAAACTCGATTTATTCACATCAGCGCAAAGCGGTAGCATTGGCTAACGTGAAAACGGAACTATAATTATTTGCACACGTTTATTTTTAAAAGCGTGGATTTATAATTGTATTTGCTGCAGTTGTGGTTTAATTTTTGAAATTTAATTTATACATTTTAATTTTGTTTTGTTAAAATTATCTTATAGGTATTGTATAAACAATTTGGTGCCAGTTGTAGTGATTTATATGTGTATTATTTAATAAAGTAGATTCAAATATGGCAATTCGGAGGAAGACTAGCATTTTGTGGGACCACTTCAGAGAAAGCGAGCCAAATAAAGCAAAATGTAAATATTGCTCTCAAGTTATTTCATTTATATCAGGCAGTTTAGGTAATTTGGGTAGGCATATTAAAAGGAGACATCCTAGTATATCAACAAGTCCTGTACAACGTCAGCGACCTGCTTCAATTAGTCCTATAGAAATGCAGCCACCTGCTTCGACAATTCCTACAGAACGTCCGTCTACAGCTTCAAATATCGCAACGGATGATGTCGAAATTGTGCAAATAGCATCTACTTCCAAGTCGGGAGTTTATACACAGCCGACGATATATTCGTTTGCTGAGAGCACTAAACCCATTCTGCAAACGAAAAAGTCACAAATAGACCAGCAGCTTATGATTATGATAGCCAAGGAATATCATGCTTTTCGCTTGGTAGAAGAACCAGAGTTCAAGAGGTTTGTTTCTTTATTATGTCCGTCCAACTGCTTGCCAACCCGAAAGACACTTTCCGAAGTACTTTTGCCACAAATTCATTTAAAACTTCAGCACGATGTTAAAAAAAAATAGCAAGAGCACATGCCGTGTGCTTAACTACAGATGGCTCGACATCAAAAAATAATGAAAGCTTCATTGCCTTAACAGCACATTTTATTGATGCAGAAAGTGCAGAAATGCGATCAAATTTACTTGGATGCATTGAATATGAGTTTTTGAGTTTTTTAAAAGAAGTTCTCAAGGACTGTATAAGTTGCACGAGGTACAAGCTCAAATGAATATAGCTCCACTTAAATTAAAGCAAGATGTTCCTACAAGGTGGATTTCTACATTTGAAATGCTGGATAGAGTTTTTAAAATCAAAGATGCAATTGTCACTACACTTGCACTCATCAAAGACGATTTGGCATTAAAATGCGAAGAGTGGGATGAAATTGAAGGAGTAATTCCAATTTTGAATATTTTCTCCGATATAACTGTCAAAATTTCAGCTGAAAAGAATGTTAGCTTATCAAAAGTGATTGTGACTGTCGACTTTTAAAACGTCAGATAAACGATCGCTTTTGTCTTGGCTCAACACGCTCAGTTAACGTAAAAAACCTTGTGGATGTTCTGCAAAAACAAATAAATGCAAGATTTTATAATTTAGAAAAGAACCCTCTGTATGCAGAAGTCACACTTTTAGATCCACGTTTTAAAGGGAAAGGATTTCGGGATGAAGGCAATTTTAAAACAATTTTCGATGCTTTCAAATTGAAAGTTGGAAGCGTAAGTCGTCCACTACCATCTGCAGATGCGAATTCATCTGCCATCGCACAGGCCGAACATCAGCCATCAACCAGCAGGAGTGCATCTATTTGGGATGACTTCGACCGTGCAATAGCAAGCTTAGTGCCTAATAACTCTATAGCTGCTGGCATAGTTGAGTTGGAGAAGTATATTCACGAGCCAATTATAAGTTTGTAACGAACCCTCTGTTCGGTTACCTAAGTGCTGGGGTATACCCAGCGGTTGGTCCAAAGGTTTTTACAAAAAAAAGAGATTTGTGTTTAGTTTTGAGTAAATTATTTCATTTTTTAATTCAAGATTAAAGCTATTCTTAAAATAAACTCCCAGAAGGGTGTTACCCTCTTTGGGTAGTGATTTATATCTATTTTCTAACACCTTGAAGTGTACAACGCTTCTCGGGTATGCTCCAGATAAACTAAATACGGTATTTTCTAACGCCTCGAAGTGTACAACGCTTCTCGGGTATATTAAAGATACGCTAGATACGGTATTTTCTAACGCCTCGAAGTGTACAACGTTTCTCGGGTATTCTAAAGATAAACTAGATACGGTATTTTCTAACGCCTCGAAGTGTACAACGCTTCTCGGGTATACTAAAGATAAGCTAGATAAAATACTTGATAACGCCTTGAAGTGTACAACGCTTCTCGGGTATGCTAAACTACTAGTCAGAAGAGACCTTGCGTACAACACACGACTCCGCAGACTGTCCTCATTGCGCATGTGCAGCGGCTTTTATACTCTTTTCTTTGTGTTGCTTGTGTGCTTCTTCTTCGTAATGTCTGTTGCCAGACGCATGTTGCAGAGTGCGTGTTGCAGGTTTCATGTTGATGTTGCAGAGTGCGTGTTGCGGGTTTCATGTTGATGTTGCAGAGTGCGTGTTGCGGGTTTCATGTTGATGTTGCCTTGTGTAGCTGCATAAATGTTGCTAAATGAAATGATTAAGCGACCATTATGTATGGAATTCATTCAATATTCATATTAATATTCATGTACGTATTCATATACATATTCATTTACATATTTATGTTATAATTTTGTGAGGATTAATATCGCCTGCGATATTGCATCCTCACAAGTTGATCTGAAGATCCCTTTCTCTGGTGGAACGCAAGGAAGAGTGCTTATCCTATTTTGTACCAACGGTTACGTTAGAAGAGGTTAAACTTAGTAGCGACATCAGTTCCATGCGAACGCATTTTTTCGAAAGCGGGCTTAACTCTAACAGATAACCGTTCCAGGCTCTCTGCGAAAAAAGTATCGCAACTAATTTTTATTAACAGCAATTTCGAAAAAAGCTAAATCAATTTTTAAGTAACTTGAACTTTATTTTTTTTTAAATCTTTCGAAATTTTGTATATATGTATATTTTTCCTAAGAATTTTTGTTTTGTGTAAATCACTTAAACTTTTTTAATTTTTGTATTATGTTGAACTGCAGTTGTTTTTTCTTGATTTGTAACAAACTTTTCTAATTTTGATTTTAAAGTTCCTTTTCATTAAATGGAAATATTTTTTTTTAATATTTCTATATATTCTATATAATATGCAATTTTATATATATATGTATATAAACATATATATAATATGCAATTTCATATATAATTACATACATATATTAATCTAAATAAAATCTAACTATTTATTTACCTGTAAATATTAATTTTTATTTATTTTTATTTTTATTTTATTTATATTTTATTTTTATTTTATTTTTATTTATGACACAAGTTTGTTGATTTCTTTGTGACAAACTTTCATATTTTTCTTTAAAAGTTCCTTATCATTGAATGAAAAATTTTTTTTTGTAAATATTTCTATATATTTTAATTTTAGTTTCAATATCTTCTTTGATCGAAATGAAGTTAAAGTATTTATTTACACGTTAAAATTAATTTTTGTTTTTTGTTGAGACAATGAATTTCGTACCTTATAAAATATAAATATTTCTCTTTATTTCTTTATTTGTAAATAAAACCAATACAAAAGCCAGAAATGTTTGTGTTAACGTGTATAAAAACACAGTGCTCTAAAATGAAACGCTGTATCGACTTAGCCTTCTAATGCATGATTTTTGCGTGCGAAACGCTCACTTTTACAATTACAAGTGACAATAATTACAAAATGCGCTAAACTAAAAAAAATTTCCGTTACAAAAAATGTTACACGAAGTGTATTGAACCGATACATAATCTATGATTTTACTTCTGAATTGGGAAAAAGGTTTTCAGTTCTAGATTTGAATACAAACGTAAGTGTGCTTAAAGGCATTGTTATGCAGTAGAGGGTTAAACAAATTTTTTTATTTTCTATTACTGCTAAGATGAGTTGTCTGTATATATGTAGAAGAGTTATAGTAATTGAAAGAAATGATTAATGAAAGTATTGTAAGTTATATCTTCGTTCTTGTTATGCGAATTGTTTTATTCATTTGGTTGAACATTCTAACGGGCGGAACTGATAGTTCCGGGACATGTTTTGCTTTTCGAGACAACTACTCCATATGAACATGTTTACATAATTAAAGTGTATAGAATGAAATGCTATATAAAGAATACAGAATAATCGCAACTTGGAAGAGCTGGTTTTATAATATTTTTTCATATCCTAGCAGGCTAACTAGTAAATTTGGTACTCAAACATATTTTCTCTTCTACAGCTCAAAGGAACTACGCATGCATACAGTATAAATGATATTGTATGCATACAGAATTAATATTAACGAATGCATACAGTATTACTAATTCCTCATGCATGCAGTATTAGTAATTGTGGGGGTTCACTGTACACATGCTCTTGTATGACATCGCCATGCAAAAAGGAAATGAGCATACCTTTATGCTGGCATGCATGCAGAGTATCAGACCCATGCATGCATTCTCAATGCGATTTGCATGAATGTACTTACTGGTTAGATGTCGGTATATTTGAGCGCATTTTTCGGTGTCAACTTTTTAGTTAAGTCTCTTCTCTGACGGAACGTTGATGATGTGCAGCATTTCTAAAGTCATTCGTTTGTGGTAGTTACTCTCCTGTTGTAGTATCTCCACGTCGTCCAAGTTTGCTATGTGTTGAGCTTTTGCACAGTGGGCCGCAAGTGCTGTTTTTTGTTCAATACTTTTTAATGTCATTTTTTGGTCAGAATTGTGTGCCGCCATTCTTGTCTTAAGTTTTAATTTTGTTGTTCCAACGTAAACTTTGTCACATTTTTGTGGGCCGTCACCTTTGCATCCAATTTTGTATATTAAATTTTAGTCTAGCTGTACAGTTGATTAAGGGTGTTATTATTTTTCACCGCTAGTTGGAAAAGTTCTTTGTTGTAAATGTCAGATTGGGCGATATTTTCGAAAAAAAAATTTTTAGTTCCGGAAATCATAATTTTACAATAAGAACAAAAGGCAAATACGTGCACATATGCCATATACCCAGACACAAAATATATATATTAGAGTGGGTTAATTTGTATGGATTAAAAAAATTCACCAAGCGGTTGTCAAAATCGTAAGATACGACGAATTCTAAGAAGATTTGCCAAGAAACCATGGGTCTAAAATCAAAATCGAGCTTCCCGTTTTTAACGAGAAACTGTTCGTATATAATATATTTTTAAAATATGCTAAAATTAACATAAAAAATAAAAACGTATAAGCAAATATATTAAAAATAATCCAAAAATTGGAGTGCTTTTTATGTTAAGTTCTGCTACCTGTCCGCCCATAAAAATTAAAATAAACAATTTTGCGATGTTTTCAAAATATTAAATTTTAATTACTTTCATCTACCGCCAAATCATATTGTAGTAAAGAAAATTATTTTATATCTAAATACAAAACAAAAATTTAACTGTTAAGGGCGAAAAGGGGAAAAATGCCTATCGTTGATTCCATGTCAAATCGGACGCTTTTCGAAACTCACATATTTGTAAGAAAGAAAAAAATAAGCAAAAGCTTTTATTTTTTAAAGTACTACCGACTAGACATGGGTAATGCATACGGTGACCATTATTTTTAAATAAAAAAAAAGGACACACGATAAAAAAACAAAACATATTCATTTAAAAAAATAGTTATTTATTTAAAAACATAAAAATCCTGCATGGAATAAATATAATATAAATAACGAAATGTTTTAGTATTTATTTATAAAAAATTTAATAAATAAACTGAGATCGGATTTTTCTTAAAAAAAAACAATGTCTTTTAAGCGTTTATCAAATACATACAAACAAAAATGACTAAGTAATACAAACAAAACATAACATAAAAAAAATGGCTTAGTAATACTAAGTAATAAGTTTGTTCAGAAATTATTTTTTAAAGAGATCTTTTTTTTATATGAATAAAATATTAAATCACAGTACATTCTTAAATCTTACAGTAACTATAAGTAAATTAAAATCTTTACAAATACTTTTCGACAGAATGTATTTTTTTAATAGATCGTTTTCATTTTTTTCTAAAAATATCTTAAATTCTGTGCAGTCCATTTGGAAGTTAGATTTAGTAATCAATATGGATTCTAAGGTAGCTACTTTTAACTGGGACTTCTCCGATGTCCAAATATTATTACATAATGAAAATACTCTTTCTGTTGGCGCATTAGAAGCTGGTAGACACAGTGAAAACTCAACGAGCTTAAGTATATTCTTGCAAGGAATATATTTATCAAAAAAGTGACTAAAAATTTCTTTCCATTTAGAGCCTGTTGAAGTTCCATCATTTCTCCACTTCTCAATTTTATGTACATCTACATAATTTTTAACACAAACTACTTCATCGAATAAATCTTCATTATTAATCTCTATATCATCCCTTAAATTTTTTAAGTAAACTAAACTCTTTTCAATCGACTGCCAACATGGAAAACTTCGTAAAAGGACCCATTCGAAATGCTCAATATCCTTAAAAGCTGTATCCCATTGACTCAAATAGTCAATACAAGTTCCATAAAAGCTTGTTACTTCTTTTTTAATCATGTATTCATCGACAGTGCCTGCCAACTTCAGGGCATTTGAAACCACGAGAGGCAAAAAAACTTCTTGTTTGCGTTCAATTAATATTAATTTCAATTCTTTCAAAATAAGAGAAGCTTCAGCCATAGAAATGTCTTGCGACTCAAGACGAAGAATATATTTATGAAATATTGACGCTTGGCTATGAGCAAAAATTAACCACACTTCAGCACATGGATTGTTAAAAAGATCTCGCAGTATTGTAGGGCACTTTTGCTGCGATAGAAAATATTCTTTTAATGGCACGAACAACTTCAAAATTCGCTCCAATGCAGGCTTTAACGAAAGCCATCGTGTTTTACTGTGGCCCAATAATTTTTTGTACTCAATATCGACATTCTCACAGATCTCTTTGAACTGTTGTACTCTTACAGTGTAAATGTAAAAAAATGAAAAAATTTTAACAATAATAACTTCTATGTCAACTGGCAAAGATTCCGCCGCAGTTTGAATACAATTGTTCAAAATATGAGCAACACAATTTACACCGATTAAATTCTTGCCAATGCAATCTTGCATTTTTTTAAAAATGTTATTTAGGCCTTTTCTAGCTGCACCTCCAAAAGTGCAATTGGTATTATCAGCACAGAATGCTACCATTTTTCGAGTTGCATCATATTTAATTAAAGTTTCTTGAAGACTTTTACTTATGATATCTGATGTTTCACCTTGCAGTTCTTTAACGCCTAAAATTTTAACCATTATTCCTTTATTTGGTAGAAAATACCGGACTAAAATTGGACAAAGTTTAATAGGTCCATGATTGGAACAATCTAAATAAATTGTTATGCAGCTGGTGCTAAATAAATCAGCTTTAATCAAGTCTAGAGAAATTGGTGCAAATATGTTTTTGATGATTGCTTCACACTTAGTTCGAGCACAAGAATATTTTTCTTCGAAGCACGATTTTATCAATTTTGAAGTGCAATCATTGGAGCGGAACGAATAATTGTGCTGAACAGAATGATAAGTCCAGGAACCTTCAATAACAGCCAACTGCTTTTCTTTACAATTAAAATTCTGGTTTCTGTAAAATTTAGTTATTTGATTTGAACTACTAGAAGCAAGAACTGCCGTTTGATGTTTACGTGTTTCTATGTGTTGTTTTATGTTTGAAAGACCACTGTTGGCTATCGAAAAGTTAGCAAAGCATATTCTGCATTTAACTTCATGTTCACTGCTGGCTTTTTTAATAAATGGGAACTCGGTTTCCAAATCATTATTAAAAACACATTTTCGCTTTGGAGGCATTTCTACAATTAATAAAAAGTATTTACATATTTGTATAAGCGCGAAAAAACTTGCAAATTTACCAAAACAATATAAAATATACCAATAAGTCTTACAGCAGCAACAGAAAACAATTGAAAAGAGAAAGAATTGAATTCTAACCAGAAAACACAAAAGAAACAGTGTTAAGATCCATTCACAATAGCCTTTTTCAGTGCTGCCAAATCCTGCTTATTTTCGTTTATTTAAGGCTGTTGCCAGATTAAGAAAAAAAATGTAAAGAAGTGATTCTACATTTACATGCAAACTTAAAGTTTTGAGTAATTAATTATAAAAAACGGACAAAAAAGGACAATTTGAAAAAAAGAGGACAAAAAAAGGACAACATTTTTAAAAAGGACACAAGGCTAAAAAAGAGGACTGTCCTCTCTAAAAGAGGACGGATGGTCACCGTAGTAATGCAGCAAAATATGCTGCGCTGCTACACCAACCCTAGCGCAGTTTACTGTATCAGCGTAATGCGCTAACGCAATTGCGCCATGAAGCATTTTTGAATTGGATAGCTCGATGCGTTATGTGGTCAATTTGTTGAATGCAGTGAGCTTCGTGGTGAAGTAGCAAATTGAGCTAAGCGCATATTGTCTTCACTTATTAAACATAAATTAAATCAATTAGAAAATCCTGAAACAATATATCTATCGAAATACTCATGTTGCTTATGAATTAATTTAATATTACTTAAACTTAGTAAAAGTTTAATTAATTAATATGAAGTATTACTGAACAAATAGCGTATTTTTGGCATTAATCAAAAATTAATAAATGTTATGCTTCAAGCATGACTGCATGCTGTTTAACGTGGGTATTACCGAGCGTTTCCACTGCTCGAACGAACGAAGAAATCATCGTGAACAAATCGTAGCGATGAATTCCTCGTTCGGTCTTACTGTTTCCACCACACGAACACAAGTTGCGAACATTGGTAAGTCGCCATCTTGTTCGTTCGTGCAGTGGAAACACTTAAATTCAATGCTTGCGAGCATCAGCGTTGATCAATTTTTGTTTATACAAACGTACTAAATCGAATTAATTTTGACTACTTTTATGCCTTTTAATTGAAGATTTATATAAGTATTTATATGAAGAATTTATTATATAAAGAATATTATATACATAATTTAATTATATAAAGTGATAATAAAATAACAAAGTTGGGTTTAGTTTTCAATATATTTTCTTTCTTTTTTGTTTTTCCTGCGTAATTAACTACCATTTCAACAAATCTACTAATCTACACAAATAAACACTGGATTCACCCAAAAAGATCGAGCGCCGGCCAATCAGAGCGAACGAAGAAATCTTCGTTCGTTCGTACTAGAAAAGTGTTTACACTGCGCGAATAGCACTCGCGAGCTTTTTGTAAAAAACCAATGTTTCGAACCTTGGTTCGGATCAAACTGACTGAAAGAAATCTTCGTTCGTTCGGGCAGTGGAAATGCTCGGTTAGATATCAAACAACATGTGCATACACGTTTCTGGTATGCAAGGCAAGTTGGAAGTTGGATGTTAGTTTGATTCCATTTACCTTAAAAGCAATGCAAATCTATAGAAAAAACTCTACATGAAGCAAATACAAATTCCTGCGATTTTGGGTTACTGCGCTATTTTCGAGCTTTTTTTTTAGCGCAATATTAAGCTTTAGCTCAAAACAAAAAGTAGCGCCGCTTCATATTAAGCAAGAAGATGTGCTCAGCGCAATTTGAATTGAACAAGATAAAAAATTAAAATGTCATTAATTTTTCATATTTTTATTAAAATCATATTCCAGATAATAATGATGGCAGATAAAATAAATTCTGTTCATAAAATAACATAAAAATTTGTACTTTTAAATTAAGTAGTGAATAAATTAATAGGAAAAAGTAAAAATATATAAACACAAATACTTAAGATGCGTTATTTATTTTTAAAAAAATAAAAAAAACAGCTTGAGATATTTTCGAGGTATAAAGTCTTTCTCTTTTTTCGTTGACTATTTGTCCTTTTTTTATTTTTTTTATTTGTCCTGCATGGGAGAAAATGCGTTCTCATGGCACGGATGCAATTTGCTATAGCCTTGGAAAAATAAACTTTCGTTGGTACCACCAATAAAGTGGATCTTCCTGCTTTCCATTTTTATCAATTCTGGCCAACATTGGCTCAGCTAGATATTTATCAACTTCACTTATAGCAGAAGACACAACACTATTAGGTCTCGAATGTTGCTGAGCTTCGAAATCAAAATCCTTCCAGAGCATTTGCAATTTCTCACTCTCTTTGAAAATGGATGAGGTTTCTTGGGACAGATTTTCATCTTGATCGTATGGTTCTATATTTATATTTGCTACATTAGTGTACAGTTTATCAATTGCATTTTTACATTTCACTTCATCGATGAATCCCAACTTTTTGAATCTAGGATCCAAAAGTGTTGCTTCAGATATAAGCTCGTTATCTTCGATGTCGCCAAATCTGAAATTAAGCTAAGTTTTTAATTTTTCAATTAAATTTAATGCTTCAGGCAATAAATTTTGGCAATCAGTTTGGTAAATAGTTAAATGTCTATTTAACTTTTTATAATATAAAATTATTGTTGAAGCACTTGTGTACTTTTCTGTACTAACAGCGGTTGTTATTATGTCAAACATTTCATGTACTTTTACAGATTGTTCAGCTGTTAGCCATTCATTGCTACTTAAAACATCTACATCACCAGTATCAAAGGATGATAAGTGTACGATCGCCAGAGTTAACACTAAGGCATTCTTAACACTTAATACGCGTCGAATCATTTCGTAGGTCGAGTTCCAACGAGTCGGTACATCATTTTTCAACTTTAATACTGGGATCTCCATTCTTTCTTGTGTGGCTTTAAGCTGAGAATATGCATGATTACTTTTGTTAAAGAATCGAACAATTTTTTTTATTTTATCCACAACCACTTGTATTTGTTTGAGTGCAGATTGTGTTGTTAAATTTAGAGAGTGTGCAAAGCAGCCCCAGTGTTGCCAATTTCCCATTCGAATGGCTGCCTTCATGTTGGATGCATTATCGGTTACAACTACTATAATTTTATTGGTTATTTTTAATTCTAATAAGGTGTTTTCCAATTTTTTCGAAATATTTTTAGCAGTATGTCGTTCGGTGTATATGTGCCGTTACACTGTAAAAACTGTCATTGTGTCTGTCTGTAAAAAAGTTCTGAGAAAATTTACACCTGCCTCAGATATTATTCAAATTTCAAACAAAACTAAAACATCAAACGATTATGCATTGATACAAGTTGGCTTGTACTCTTCAAATCGAACTTGCTCAACATACATATTGGCAAAACCATTCCGTGAATTGCAAAGCATCATAACAATCAAACGCATTCAAAATAAGACATTGGTAAAGTGGAAAAAAATCCTACGCTGTTACACTAACCCAAGCTCAGTTCAATGTATCAGCGTAATACGTTAACGCAATTGCGTCATGAAGCAGTTTGAAATATTATGATATCTGTATTGAATTGCGTTATGTGGTCAATTTGTTGAATGCGGTGAGTTTTTAGAGTGCGCTTTAAACAAAACTAAAACATCAAAGGATTGGTATTGCAGCAAGTTTAAAGTTTGATTCAAGTTTGTTTGTACTCTTAAAATCGAACACGTTTGACATATTAAAAAAAACATTGCGTGATCGGCAAAGCATCATAACAATCAAACACACTTCATATGCTTAACAGCATCTTCCTCGACAATGTTCGCTTCGAACATTTTATCTCCATGTTTAAGGCGACGTAAAACTTGTGGAATTTTGGCGCTCTGCAAAAATATTTTCTCATTTTTCTTTAAGCGTCATTTGTATTATTGCGATATTGCGTTACTTTTTTTAAAAGAAGTGAATTAGCGCAGTAACGCATTTAAGTGCTTCAACTCAATAGCGTAACGCAGCGCAGCGTTACCCATGTCTACTACCGACGTGCAAAATTTAAAAAAAATCGGCGTCATCAAAATCCATTTTTGGAAAAAAGCGTCCGATTTGACATGGAATCACCGATATATTTTTTATTTTAGAATTACTTATTTCAAAGGTCTTGTTTGCTGTCTATCCTACGTGTTGCATTTTGACTTTCAACCGTGACTGCCATAACACCATCGCGATTTTTTTTAATACTTCGACTAGCGTTTCAGTCAGTAGTTGCACAAATCACTCGGTTTCTTGAATGTGTGGAAGAATTTGTGAAAATGGTCATAGGGTATGTTTGTATGGCGGCTCCGATAAAATGCTATCGTTATCTAAATTTATCATGTCAACATAGTTAGTGCAGTTAAAATTTATAGTAGGCTTTTATATAAAATTTTTTTAAAGCCCACTCGCGCACTTCCTTTCTGTCGTCCAAAAGTGTTGTTAGTAGCACATTTCCAAAGTGAACAAAATATACCTTATTTTGAACAACATTTAGGCAATTCACAAGTTGTCGTTTAGGCGGCCTCGGTAGTCGAGTCGGTAGCGTGCTCGACTGCCACCCCAGAGGTCCCGGGTTCGATTCCCGGCCAGGCCATGGTCCTTCGCTTTAAAACCTTTCTAAATTTTCTATCCTAATTTCTAATCAACTGAAATTAAAAATTCATCAATATTTACGACTTGAAGTTGTAGTTGATGGTAGAGAAGTTTGTGGATGAGATTGCCTTTATAACTTGAATTGACTGAGGTAAAGGCATAACACTTGCCTCTGATTCAAATTCACATGTTTCTTTGGCTTTCCACCACACTTAGAACATCCTACATATGTTTCACTTGATTGCCCTTTCCTTCCCACTAATCTATCACCCCATTTCGAACCAAGGCAGACTTGACTGAATAGGTATTCCACCTGAAATCCTTGGTTCAAAGCTAAAAAAAAAAAAAAAAAATATAATTTTCATTGAAGTTTCTGCAATAAGCGCTGGAAACATGAATGAAAACTACAATAATCAGGTAAATTAAGTTTTATAAAAGTGATATTAAAAACATTTTCTTTACTTTTCACGATCAGCTGTTTAAGTGTAGAAATATGACATACAGTGATTAAGGGTTGCTCACAAGTGTCTGATTTTTGTCGAGGTTTGAAATACGACATAAGACATATCTTGTGAATTGCCTAATTATTTACAATTTTGCGCGGATTTTGTGGCAAATATTACGTTGAGTAAAAAAATTTACATAAGAGTGCGCTACCAAGCATAACAGAGTTGTAATACTTAAAACATAATCACTTTTGTCACGTTTCTTAGAACATTCAATACAATTTTAGCATATTTTTTAAAAAATATAAAATACGAAAAGTTTCTCGTTAAAACCGACCCATGGTTTCTTGGGGAAACCTTTTTCGAATTCGTCGTAGACTACGATTTTGACAACCGCTTGGTCGAGAAAAAAATTGACCCACTCCAATATATGTGGAGTCAAATGGTGGGAAGTGGTGGGTCAAATACAAGTTTTTTTTTTTGTTTAATGCAATAAAATTAACAAAATTAAACTTTTTCATGTATTATGGCTTTATTAGTAAGATCAAACATTCCTATTAATAATGGAACACAACGTCGTTCAAGTGACTGCCTTGGCTGGCTTCGCAGTAGCGCATTCTGTCACTCCAATTTTCCAAGACCTTGTTGATGGTTTCGGGCTGTAGCTCACGAATTGCTTGAATGATATTGGCCTTAAGTGCTTGAATTGTTCCAGATTGTTGGCATAACTTCGGTCCTTCACGGTTGCCCACAAAAAAATTCCAAAGGGGTAAAATCGCAGCTCCGAGGCACAGTGGTTTAAAAGTGGATTTAAATACGAAAATTTATGGCTTCCAATGGCCGAATGGCCGATATTAAATTTTTAATTTCTTAAGAATTTTCCAATTAGCATGTTTCCAAAAGCTCTTGGTGAAATCTTTACAGGATTATTGTACAGAAACCATCAAAGTTGATATATAATAAAGAGTTCAATAAATTCTCTGTAACAAGAGGTATATTTTAAATTAAATAACATGTGAACCACTGACAAAAATAAGGTTTGGTTTTTTTAGTCTTAAAGAAAAAATATGAAATAACAAACTTGCATAGTTAGACTTAGAATTCATTGTATTTTTTTTAAGCCAATTAACTTTTTTTATATTTCAAACTCCACAAACAGTTTAAAATATTTGTTTGTGTTCAGCATTTGGTTTTGGGTGAAACACCGAAAACCTCACAACTGAATGTGTTTCGCTTGCTGTGTTCAACTTTTGGGTTTTTGGGTGAAACACCTAAAAACCACCGAAAATTAATTGTTTGTTTTGCTTTGGGTGAAACACCGAAAGCTTTATGTTGAATATAGCAATTGGTACATAAACCGGTCAGTCACCTGTTTAGTGCAATTCAAGGCTAATGGCATGCAGTTTTCTGCTGACGGTTGTTTTTTCTGTTTTCCGTTGTCGATTGTTTGTTGGTCGCTAAGGTTGTTGTTGTTGTTGTAGCGACTGATGGTTTGAAGTTGCAAATATAGTTTTTTTGCAGGTATAAACATTCTCCCCCGCGTTGAACAATTGTTCAACAGATACTTCTTATGAGCCGAGTTATACGTCTATGGTGAATGAATGTTGAGGCGGCCTTGGTTCAGGTGGAGTTGTGTTGGTTTCTGTCTGAAGTGGGTTCATCTGGGGTGGACTGAGAACGAAAACACCTTGGTTTGTTAGTGGTAGATGACTTGGTGTCGCCCTTTTTTTGCATGATGTCCCTTGCTGTTTTCTCCACAAATAATGTTTACATAACATGTCGATGATGAAAAACATACTTAGTGCTAGTGCTGTATATCCAACTGCAAAACTATGGTGGCGGTTTTCTCGAAAGGCATTAGGTAGATCATTGATTTGGTGTGATTCTAATTTTTGTTGTAGCGATGTGAGTTCCTTTAGCTGCGTGGTGTATTGATCTTCCATTATGTTTGTATAACGAGGATGTGGTGGAATAGGTTTTTCACTTCAGTCAAATGGCCAGCGCTGGTGTATGAAGTACTTGCTTCTGAAGAAAATAATTGACTTCCTAACAACGTCAGGTGTTTGTGTTTGATAATGCATGACGGTGCTAGCTGTAGGAATCCTGAACCTTCCAATGATATTTGTGTTACTTGGTTATCGCATATGGCCGTTACTTGTATCCGTTCAGCTAGTGCGAAAATCCACCGATTTCTTTGGTTAGTCTGAATCCATACGTGATCATCCATTTGCAAAAATTCACGAAGCGAACTTGTTTCGTTGTTGAACAAATTGACTTCACATGAGCAAGGGGTTGCGCCCTTGTTTTAGATTGACTGTGTGTTGGAGCATAAGTATGCGTCTTCTTCCAATTTGGTGCAAGACTGCAAATGTTCTGTGTTGGTTGGAAAGTATTTGACACGATGCAGAGTGATGGCAAGTATTGGTGTTGACGGTTTTATTGCTACCATAGTGTTGTTCACACAGATAGGTATTGCTATCAACCGATATAACTCAAATTGATCTGGCTCGATTAGTGGGATCGTTATTCTGAATATGGCATGTCTTTTAGTAGTGCTTCCTTGGACATTCATTAATTTGTATATTGATGGAAGGTTTCCGTGGTAACCTGGAATCTGCCTGGTTGGTGGTAAATGTGTCGTGATTTTTGCAATTTCGCTGTTGAGTTGTTGTGGTGATAGGAGGTGAGGGCTAATTTGTCCATGGTGAAAATTGATCAAAACATTGATTATCGCTGATTGTATTCGTCGTATGTTTGATGATGTAAGCATTAATTGAAGAGCCTGTGAAAAGAATATTTGACTTAATTTCTCATTGTAGACCTCCTGCTCTTCTTCGTGAACCATGTTCACCATCTCAACAAATTTTTCCTCGAATTTTGCGAAGGTTTTTTGTGCTGTGATCTGGTCGTGTTTTATGATATTTATCGTTGAATCAATAATTGATGCTTGCTCCTTTACCAACCTCACCACCTGCTGTTCGTTGTTTCCTATAGCTGCGATTGTGTCAGACATTTGATTAGCGTACTCGGAGTCTAACAATCCAAACAACGAATTAGCTATGTTTCCCACAAAATTTATTGCTCCTCTTTTTTGACGATGAGGAGTCAAAAAACTGTTGTCCATGGCGAATTCTGTGCCAGTATGCAGAAATTGCGTGACCAGATCTTCACATAACGTTTTTTGCTTTAATTGCTGACACACAAGTTGCATGGCGTATGTGCCATTTGTAAATAACTCGATTTCAGTAAATAACGGTTTGAGATCATAAAAGATCACCATGTTCCATTCGCTGGCAATTATTTGACTTGTTCCAATATGTTCGAAATGAATGCCCGCAGGTGAATCAATTTTCTCAATCTTGATTGGACTACAAAGCACGATTGGTAACATCAGTAGGATCGCCAGAATTGTTATTGGGGTGTAATGTAGTGCTCTTCTTTGCCTTTTCTTGGATACTACTTCCTGATTTTCATCGACATTTTGTTGTGAATTTATTTGTCGTTCATGTTTTTTGGATCCATTTGTTAAATTGGATTCCTGGATTGACGAAATGGTTTCATTCTTGCCATTGTTGCTGGGTGGGGGCATTGTACCTTGTTCATCGTTTTCTTCTGTATTAACAGGTAAAGGAGCTAGACGATGAATTGCACGTTTGAAGATACCCTTGGCAGTTTTTACGTCAACGACTCTTACAGCTCCATCGTCTCCCTTGTAAACCTGCACGATGCGTGCCAAGGGCCAATGCATGACAGGGACATTATCTTCCTTGATGATGACCATGTCTCCAGGCTTGATGTTAGCAGTTTGTGTCTTCCATTTATGGCGTTGCTGGAGCTCGTGGAGATATTCACTGGACCATCTTTTCCAAAAATCATGCTTTAGTTAAGATACCTGCTTCCAGCGAGATAAAAGCGTTAATTTTGTTGGTTCTGCTTGATTGTCTACTGGTGTTGTAAGGGCCTCGCCTATAAGCAAATGTCCTGGAGTTAATGTTGTTAAATCAGTCGAATCATTTGACATTGGAGTTAAGGGCTTTGAGTTGAGTATTGCTTCCACCTCTACAATTACCGTCTCCAATTCTTCGTACGTCAGTGACGCCTTTGAAATGCTTCGTAGCAACAGATGTTTTGCAGATTTTACCGCCGCTTCCCACAAGCCTCCAAAATGTGGTGCCCTAGGGGGAATGAAGTGGAATTGTATTCCCTTCGTGCTGCATGTGGAGATGATTGTTTCCTGTCCATTATCGGAATAGATATTCTGAGCCAGTTCTGATAGTTGATTTTTGGCTCCTACGAAGTTTGTTGCATTGTCAGAATAAATGTTCTGACAACGTCCACGACGGCTGATAAAACGTTTTAGTGCCCCGATATAGGCCTCTGTCGACAAATCGCTTACTAATTCTAGGTGAACTGCCTTGGTGGCAAAACAGCAGAATACAGCAATATATGCCTTGGTTGGTCTTTTACCTCTGATTTTGTAATGAATCCAAAGCGGCCCGCAGTAGTCAACGCCAGCATTGATAAAGGGTCTTGCGGGAGTCACACGCGCAGGTGGAAGACTACCCATGATCTGTTGGAAAAGTTGTGGTCGAGCCTTGTTGCATATTATGCACTGTTGAACAGTTGCTCTGGCTGTTGATTTTCCTTTAATCGGCCAAAACCGCTGTCTTATTACTCCCAATAATGCTTGAGATCCGCAGTGCTTGTTGTCTTCATGTACCATGATGAACAATAATTTAATCAATGGGTCCTTGTATGGGATTAATATTGGGTGTTTAGAGTCATATGGTAATGCAGAAGCCTCCAGACGTCCTCCCACTCGAACAAGACCTCTATCATCAATGAAAGGAGCTAGACTGGTGATTGAACTTGTTTTTTCCACTTCATGATGCATTCTCAAATGTTTTAGATCTTGACTAAAATTGGAAGCCTGAATTGTTCTCATAATGTAAACTAGCGTTGTGTCTAACTCATCTGAACTTGGTGATTTGTGGATTGGGCGAGATGTCCTTGGAATTCTTGTGTTTTTAACGAATCGGAAAATGTAAGCTACGGTTCTTTGCAAACGTCGAAAAGAGTTTTTGTGATTTAACCCTTCTAGAAGATTTGTAGTAGTAAATCCAACTGCTGCTGAGATTACCTTGAAACTTCTTATTTCCAATGAACATTCTTCACGTGGAGGCTGCAATGGCCATGAAGTCACAGCTCTATGCAGAAATACTAGACCGTAAAACCAGAAATTGTTGTTAACTAATTTTTCCGGTGTGAGTCCTCTAGAAATAACGTCGGCAGGGTTGTTTTCAGAGCGGACATGTCGCCACTGTTGTGGAGATGATATTTGTTGAATTGCTGAGATTCTATTTGCTATGAACGTGTGATAATGTGAAGATTCTGCATTTATCCATCCCAGGACTGCTGTGGAGTCGGACCAAAGAAAAAAAGGAGTTTTCTTGAAGTAATCGATTTCTTGTAGTTTTTGCATTAAATCTACGGCGAGCTTAGCGGCGCAGAGCTCTAGCCGAGGCAGTGTAATTTGTTTTGTCGGAGCGACACGTGAGCGTGCACATAAAAGTCGTACTATGACTGTCTTGTGTTCGTCAATTGATCTCATATAGGCTACTGCTCCGTACGCTTGCTCTGACGCATCAGCAAATATGTGCACTTGAGGATCAGTGATTAGTTTGTGGCCAAAAATGTGACGGGGAATATTGATACTCTCCAATAGTTTAAATTCGCTTTTGAACTTGTGCCAGGTCAATTGCATGTCATGGGGCAGAACAGCATCCCAATCAAGCTTAAGCTTTCATAGTTGTTGAAGAAATATTTTTGCGGTGGCAGTTACTGGCGCAATAAAGCCAAGTGGATCGAATATGCGAGAAATGTCCGACAAGGCTGTTCGTTTTGTCAGGCTCAAATTTTCAATTTTAGTGATTTTAATTTTGAATTCGTCCATTTTAGGGCTCCATGTAAGACCCATTGTTTTGACGCTTTCGTTTCCTGAGTTGTCGAAGCAAAGCTTAACTTCTTGGTCTGCAGCCGGAATGTTTTGAAGTAATTTCGGATGATTTGCGCACCATTTTCGGAGGTTGAATCCTGTTGAGCCCAGCATCTGCCGGAGTTGATGTTGAAGTTCGATGGTGGAACTAAGTTTATCTGATCCACATAGCACGTCATAGACATAAAGATTGCATTTTATGGCCTCTGCAGCCAATGGAAAGGTGTTTGCTTGCCCTTCAGCTAATGCTTGCAGCGAGCGAATGGCTAGGTAGGGAGCAGAAGTTGTACCGTAGGTTACTGTGGTAAGTCGAAAACATTTCATGGGCTGGGACGGATCCTCTCTCCACCAAATCAGTTGGTATTTCTGGTCGTCTCTGTTGATCCGTATCTGTCTGTACATTTTTTCGATATCTGCCGTAAATACGAAACGATGAATACGAAATCGCAGGTGAATCGAGAACACGTCGTCCTGGATGGTAGGACCAGTAGCTAACAGATCGTTTAGTGAAACGTTGGAAGATGTTTTAGCCGAGGCGTCAAAAACTACTCTTAACTTTGTTGTCGAACTGTCTGGTTTAATAACTGCATGATGAGGAAGAAAATAATGTGGTCCTTTGATTTCAGTTGGCGATATTTCTTCCATGTGACCGAGCTTCTCATATTCGCGCATAAAGGAAACGTATTGCGTTTTGTATTCTGGATTTTTGTTCATTTTTCGTTCAATAGCCTTGAATCTCTGCAAGGCTATATCTCTTGATTCTCCGAGATAGCTAGGGTCACTTTGAAAAGGTAGTCTGACTATAAATCGGCCGTCCTAATGTCGACGAACGTTGCTTATGAAGTGATTTTCACAACGCATCTCGGCAGCTGTGAGTTTGCTGGCCCAAGAGTCACATTCTTCTAACTTCCAAAAATTTTCCAGTGTTTTGTTTAGTGATTCATCTTCTGTACATATACCACAGGTGATAGATCTAGTGGCTGTATCTTGATTGTATTCTCCGCCTATGATCCAGCCGAAAAGCGTATTTTGCAGGATTGGTCGTCCTTCTCCAAGTGATATTTTTCCACTGCTTAGTGTTGAAAAGAATAGTCCAGCCCCGATGAGTAGGTCGATGCTGCCAGCTTCATGGAAATTGGGATCGGCCAACTGCAGGTGACGTGGTATGTTCCACTTGGATACATTGATGTCACGAGATGGTTGCTTAGATAGTATTTCTGGTAGTACGTGAGCTTCAATTTGCTGCTTGAAGTTAGATGTATTTGATGAGATTTGAATGTTGACTCTTTCTGCAGTGTGATTTTGAGTTTTGCCGATGCCTTCGATTCCGATAAGGCAAGCGTTTTTCTGCAGACCAAGCATTTTTACAAGTCTTTTTGTTATGAAATTGGCTTGCGACCCATTGTCTAGAAGAGCGCGGCAAGGCATTTGTTTTCCCCAATTGTCACTTATGGTCACAGAAATAGTGCTGAGCAGTGCTTTTGTGGTGTTTGGTGAACGATCTCGAAGAACGGTTAATGAGGCTGGAATATCTTGAAGTGACTGTGTATTTGTCTTGTTGTTGTTTTGAATCGATTTCGACGCCAGGTTTTGAGATGATGAAGTAGCATTGGGCGCCTTTCCAGCTTCTTCTAAATGCAGGAGTGTATTATGTTTCCTCTGACATTTTAGACATGTACCTGACGAGCACGACTTGGCATTGTGACCATTTTTGAAGCAGTTGACACAACGTTGAGCTTTTTGTACAGCATTCAGGCGTTGCCTTGGCGTCATTTTTAGAAATTCCTGACATCTGAAAGGCATGTGATTTTGTTTACAGATGATGCACTTTTGATCCGTAGATATTGACACGCTCAATGCTTGATATGACTTGTTGCGTACTTGATCGCTACTGTCCTTGCTTGTTCTGGCACCAAGAGCTTCTAGTGATTGAAAGCGCAGGTTTAAGAACTTTAGGAACTGGTCTAGCGTAGGCATCTCTTTTGGTTGAGACAATGATTGTTCCCATAATACGTGAGTACTTTTGCTGAGATGCTGAGTCAGGATGTACAATAAGAATGGGTCCCAATTTTCTGTTTTAACGCCTAGATTTTGGAGGCTGAGAATGCATTCCATAGTAGTATCGTGGAGCAGCTTGATTGTTGCTGCACTTTCAGCGTTGGATGTTGGTTGCGTAAGTAACCTTCTTAATGATGCATTAATCAGCATTCGTGGATTTTCATACCGTTCATTTATTACCTTCCAAGCTGCTTCGTAATTGACTACGGATGCGGATGTAATTGGCAGTTTTAATCCTGATTGCCTATTGATTGCTGTGGGAGAGGCTTGACTGCTTGATGGCGCCGATTCTTCAGCCATGTCCTGAAGTTGGAGGATCTGCGTAGTGATTGTTTCCTCACTTTGGGCAAAACCCTCGTAGTCGTAGTCGCCAGGTTCTTCAGATAGCCATATTTTTTGGTGCAGCTCTTGGGCGGTTTTCCAGTGCATTTCTGCTGTCCTTGCCTGCATTGCGTAATAGTGTGACGTTTGGCGTGTCACACTGTTAAGCACTTGGGTCAGCACTTTGCTTGCTATACCGATTGATCGTTTTTGCTTTTCAATTAATGAACTCAGCCGACTTGCCGGACTTCTGGTGGCCGTTGTCTCGGTGTTTGCCAGGGAATTTTTGTTGCTGGCACCCTGCTGGGCTGCTGCTTGATTTTTGCCTAGTAACTCGAGTCGCTGGATTTCGCTCTGAAATATGTTCTGGTATTCAGCTGCTATTTTCTTGATCTTGTCGTAATACTCATTTGTGAAGTATTCGTGATCCAAAGAAAGATTGCTAAGACTCCGGAGCTTGAAGTCATACTGTTCGAAACGTTCCCAAGCCTTATCGAGTTTCTGGAGTCGTTCATCAAAGTATTCAATTGATTTTTTCCTCTCTGCTGAATCCTTCTTGAAGTTTATGATTAGGCGCTGGATTTCTTCACCCGTATTCTTCAGAATATCCATAAGATCACTGAACGTAGCCATGATGATGTTTCACCAAATGTTTCAAAATGTTTATGTTTATGCTCTGAGCTGGGAACGCACCGTACTTTACGAACCGTGTTTTAACGATTTAAAATTTTACGCGTTTGACTGAAGGATGTGTGTCCTTCTCGGGGTCACCAAAATGTCTATGTTCAGCGTTTGGTTTTGGGTGAAACACCGAAAACTTTACAACTGAATGTGCTTGCTGTGTTCAGCTTTTGGGTTTTTGGGTGAAACACCCAAAAACCACCGAAAATGAAATGTTTGTTTTGCTTTGGGTGAAACACCGAAAGCTTTATGTTGAATATAGCAATTGGTACATAAACCAATTGCTAACCAAAATAAAGAGCACTAGTTCTTGATTGAATTTGTACTGTCTTTAATATTTATTGATTTCTCTATTTATACTAATTTTCCTTAAAATACAATATGTAAAAGTCTTAACAAATCATTTTATATATATAAAAGAAAATAAAAATAACAATAACTGATATTACAAATATTAATAAAATTAATTAAAATGTTAATTTGACAATATTAAAGTTAAGTGACCGACACGGTCAGTCACCTGCTTAGTGCAATTCAAGGCTAAGAGTTATGGTTTAAGGTAGAACACAAATAAAAAAAAATCAATTTTTATTTTTATTTATATTTTTTTATTTATAAACCTTCATAAGTTTTACAACTTTATTCGTTGGAGCGATCACTTCGACTACTTGAAAATATTTTAATGGTTACAATATATCTTAAAAATTAAGCATGTTTGTACATAAAACATTCTTATGTATTATGAATGGAGAGGAGCAGAGAACGTGTAAAATGCAGCGCAAGTAGTTTACACTTGTCGCGTGGAGCTACATTGATTTCTGTAGAAAAAGGTAAGCGAACGGAAGTTTTTCAGACGGAGTTAAATTACACTGTTGAAAAAGTTTCAATGTTGCGCAAGCAGTTTATGTTGTGCAAACAATAAGAATTACGAAATATGTAGCAGCGTGTGTTTTGCAACAATTAATAGGAATTATGAAATATGTATATGGTTCACTGCCCGTTAATGAGCTCGCGTCTATATGATATGTATAGGTGTAGGTGTGTTAGTATCTTTAACTCGCCCACCCTTAGTCCGAGACTCCGGCGAGGTCAAAGAATTTGAAATGACATATGAATTATAATTCTTTTTTAATTTAAGGATTATAAGACATATAATTAGAATTAGAAAGCTGCATGTTATAGATGGTATATTCGAAATTGAAAGTTTTACCCAATTCTGTTTTATGTTTTCATCTAATAACGTCCTTGTATTTATTATATATTCTAATTGTAATTCTTTTGTACTTTCTATATTCGTTTTGCTCTTGCTCTTCTCCGTTATATTTAACTTTGTGTATGGTAATAAACTGTGGTCTGTTGTTTTGTAGAAATTATTAACGAATGATACATTGCTTATAATTACTTTACAATTTTCAAATTTTATAAAACTATTTTTTGATGTTTTTATTTTTTCATTAACACAATTTTGCATGATATCTGTATTCAATAAATTTTTTGTTATAATTAATCCTGGTGTGATTTCTACAATAGATTCTTCTTTGTTTATTGTAAATTCACATTTTGCTTCCTTTAACTTTATTAAATTACTTAAACATTCATCATGTAATTAATTAATTCTAATCTTAATTCTATCTTTAACACTTATATTATATAAATTCTTATTACCGTCAACTAAAAACATATTTTCTTTTAAAAGTAGCATTTTGTATTCTTTGGTTGGAATAGGTTCTATTAATAATTTAAAATATTTATTTTCCGAATAACATGGGATAAATATTATAATTATGATTTTATTTTCATAAAAAGCTACAGAGATTCTAATATCTTTTAAAACTTCTATATCTGATACAACTTCTAGTTCTTTTTCCGAGAGGATATTTCTTGAGAGAACGTTTAATTTACTTGCTAAAATAACTTGTTCTATGTCATCGATATGGTTACGAAACAGTGTAATGTCATAAGGTCTGTTCCCGTACTCTAAAGTTTTAGTCCAATTTACCATTTTTACAGGTTTTAGTCCGAGAAGCGTTCCCGTACTCGAAAAAATGGTAAAAGAGAGTGCAATCGAGAGAGTAAAAAATTTTAAGTTTTAGTCCGAGAAATTTCTTCTGGCAAAAATGGTAAAAGTTGTCAAACTGCTTAAAATCACATGTTTACATGTTAGCAAAGAAATTGCAAAAGAAAAATAAAAGTTCTTTGAAACAATAAAAACTGTTGGAATGGAAACCAAAAACATGGTAAATTGTGTAAAAACTAAATATAAATGTTTATTTGAGAATTAATTTTTATATTATTCAAAATTTTTAGGATGTCGTCTGCACTGCCGATGCTACAAACCAAACAAACGATTTTATTTGACAGTTTACACAATTTTAGTCCAAAAAGCGTTCCCGTACTTTTTTGTGTTTTTCAATAGTTTTGAGAGATTTTTCCTTACTCTCACGTTTTTGACAGTTTTACCATTTTTAGCCCAAAAAGTACGGGAACAGACCTATAATTTATTTGATAAATTTGGCGGAAAATGTATAATTCGTTTTTGATGTCGTTTCCGTAGTTAGAGATCATTTTATTAATTGTTTTTTGTTGTTCATTTATATAGTTTGAAATGTTGATTATTTGATTTGATATTTGTGTATTAATTAAGATTTGTTTGTTTGTCTCATGTATGATTTCTTTGTTTTGTTTTTCTAGATTTTCGATACTTCCTTTTATGGCTATTTCGTCGTCACTGTCCATAGTTCCAGTTATTATTTTGAGTCCTTTCCCTAAAACGTTGATTAGTCCTCTTTTATTTTTGACATGTGGTGTAATTCCTTTTAATTTGTCTTCTAACAATTTCAAGTTTTGTACCATGGTTAAAAATGCTGGGTCATTTTGTTTAATAAGTGTTCGGATAATGTTAACGTTATTTTTTATGTTGTCTTTAATACTTTCGAATTCTGTAAGATTTACGACATGGAGTATTTTATAGAAATCCTTATTATTCTCTCTTGTCCCAGTTTCATTGTCATGTAACCGTTAATTTCGTTTACGCTGCGAACACACATGACAAATTGGCATAACAATTTTATAATATGTATGAGTTGTCAAATTATTGTCGCCATCAAGCCAATTGCCGATAGTGACGTAGGTGGCATAACAATTGCATGACAATTAGTGAAATTTTTTTCTTTCTTTGACGTTTCATTTCAAGCGAAAAAAATTTCTGACGTTTCATTTCAAGCGTGAAAGTTCAAATTTCTTGTTGGCCAACATCTTCCAAGTGCCACCACCACCAGCACAAGCAACTACATCCGACAAGTGACACCACCAGCAGCACAAGTAAGTGCAGCGCAAATTTTATGTAAAATATACATATGAAAAATATACAATACATCCAAAATTTTAGCATGTCTCAAGCGCAGAAGCAAATTGCTGCCATTATACTCCTGCGGGAGTTACATCAATTGAAGCTTGAGAGCGAAAAGAAGACACGCCAAAGAAAATGCTGGGTAAAACCCTTATTATTGAATAGGTCGGAGCACGATATAGAAGCTCATTTACTTAAGGATCTGCTTTGGGATGAGGATGACTTTAAGAATTTCACTCGTTTTATGATCACGGACTTTGAGCGTATTCTTTCTTTGGTAGGTTTCTAACTTTATCAGTCATTTTTCGCTCTATAATTCTAATAAAAGTTATAATTTCCATATTGAAGGTTGAATCGCGAATCTGGAAGAAAGACACAGCCATGCGGCTAGCAATTCCGGCAAGAACCAAGCTGGCAATCACGCTGAGGTACCTGGCTACGGGAGACTCCTACAGATCGTTGGAGCATCTGACGAGAGTTTCTAGGAACACGATTGCTGCTTTCTTACCAAATGTATTGAAAGCTATATATGACAGCTTACAGTCACAGTTCCTTCGGGTAGGTTTGCCATTTATTCAAATACTAGCCTTTTCCCGGCGCGCGTTGCTGCACCCTCCAGCTATATGGGAACATAATAGGTGTATTCAAAACTTTTCATAGACTTATAGTTTGACACTACTGTCATTTTCCACTGCCCGTTACAGTTTCCCAGTAGCAGGAGATCACCAAGCTTGTAAATTTATTCAAAAATATGAAACCACAATATTGGAAAAAAAAATTTTCTTCAAAAAAATCAAGGGGTAGCCTTGTTTTTTTGAATCATAAAAATGGTTTTTAATTTTTGCTTAAAATTGAAACAATTTTTGCCCATAAATGTTAAAGTTTTTAAATAGAGTTAAAAATTTGCGAGTTTGAATTTAAATTATTTTTACAACAAAAATAATTTTTGAGCCTTTTTTTGAGAAAAACTCCAATATTTCAGACCTTTTTTGAAAAAAATATATAAAATATATTTACTGAAGTAACGGTTTTCATAGTATTTTGATGAAGCTTTAAGACAAAAAAAAATTAACACAATATATAAAAAAGCAGCGGAGATATTTGAATCGAAAGTCACAAAATTGAATTTCTGATTGTTTTTTTCGTATTTTTGTGTAACGATGTTGCATTAAATATATCGTTGTTCTAAAATTTTTCATAGTTTTGAAGATATGTTCATGTTTTGATGTCAAAATAATGGAATTTTAAAAATAATTTACTAAATTTAAGAAAAATTTTATATTTTGTATATATTTACATATGTAACCTAAGAAAACAACTAAAAATATGCGATTTTGTAAAAAATTTGTACTACAGCACCATCTGGTGTCGAAGGTGGTTCAAAGAAGATAGTGCTAAAAAAGTCATCGTATCTGAAAACTACTATATACCAATTTTTATTGTAATCGCATAAGCAGTTTATGAGTGTTAGGCAGTTTTGTAAAAAATTTGTACTACAGCGCCCTCTGGTGGTCAAGGTGGATCAAAATTGATAGCCCACAAACACGCACCGTACCAAAGAACTTCTATACACAAATTTTCATGCTAATCGGATGAGTAGTTTAGGAGTCTATTGCGGCCTTACAAACATAAGCTCCTTTTTTATATATTTAGATTTAAATCAGTATCAGGATGAAGTGATTTTTTCTACATTTTGTAAGTCTTAAATTTGTAAGTCTAAAATTTCATTTTGTAAGTTGTTAGTGTTAAAACTACTCCATTTTGTTAGTATCAAACGTGATCTATACCAAAACAGCACTATTTCACTTTGTGAGTTTCAAAACGACAGTTGATTTTCTCAAATTCAATAAAAGTTAATGTACATTTTTTTCAAATAATTACTTAATTTATTATTTTATTTTAATGACTAGTAAAGTAAAGTAAAGTAAAGTAAATTTATTCAGACTTTTAAAGAGAATACCCCTTATAATCTCATTGAAAAAAATCCCATACGTAGGGTACCGTAATTAAAAACAAATATAAATAAAAATAATCAGCCCTTTCATGAATAATTTTTCACGCGGAATCGGAAAAGGAAGTTTCCGTTTTAAAGACACAAAATTATTAGTTTAAAATAAATCCCAATAAAACAATAAAATCCATTAAATAAAAATTGAAAACTCCATTTAAGATATCCACAAAATTCTCCAGCTTCATCTGAAAAGCGGAAACTCCCCTCTCCGATGTTGCGTGAAAAATTTTCAAGCTGAATAAAATAGCTTAGGCAAAAATTTCAATATCACATCTATTATGTCTCTTCAGCAATTAAATTGAGTATTTCAGAAACACCATAAGTAAAATTTCTTTAAAGTGGTTTAAACAGACTTTCTTTTGTCTCCCCTTATCTAAGTTTGACTTATGGTGTTTCTAATATACCCGATTCAATTATAATCCCTGCGTCGGACAACGCTTGAGATACTAAATCTGAGTTTGTCGCGTTTCCAAATTTCCTCTCGTATATTAGTGCTTGTATTTCAACCATGGTACGACATCCTGCTTCCTCCGGCATTGAGCGTAGTTGTGACGCCATGCTCTCCCCAAAATTGTCAAATATGTCCTTCTCCCTAGAAGGTTTGGTCATTGAAACGATTGCGTTAAGCGCTGCATCAAACGTTGATGGTGGTGTTGTGTTATCATTTCTTCTTTTTTTTGATGATGATGGTGTGAATTCACAACGTTGTGACTCGTTCTCAATTATTTCATCATAATTTAAGGAGCAGGACTCTTCAGTCAACAACTCTTCTTCAACAAGAATGGTGCTCTAAAAAATAAAAGTTTGTTTTTTATTAACTATCAATATAAGAACAGCATTAATATAACGTCGTAACTTGAACAACGGGTCTAATCGATTTTTTATGTATATCTTTTTAGGTCCCTCAAACCGAAGATGAGTGGTTGCAAAATGCTGCGGACTTCAACTACTTGTGGCAATTTCCGCATACTCTCGGTGCTCTCGACGGAAAGCACATTCGTATAAAAGCTCCAGCAAATACAGGTTCCCAGTTTTACAATTTTAAAGGGTTCTACAGTATTGTGCTGTTTGCCTCAGTGGATGCGCATGGCAGATTCTCCTTCCTTGATGTTGGGTGCAATGGCAAGGTTTCAGATAGTACAATCTTCCAGGAAGGATATCTGTATAAAGGAATACGAGAACGCACATTGAACATTCCCAATGCAAGCGATTTGGCCCCAGGTCTGAACAACAAAATCCCTTATTTTTTCATAGGCGATGATGCTTTCGCTCTTGACAAACACGTCATGAAGCCATACAATCGCTGCATGAAATTAAATGTGCCAAAAGAAGTGTTCAATTACAGAATTTGTCGCGCACGAATGGTGGTCGAATGTGCGTTCGGAAGACTGGCAAAACGTTTTTGTATTTTTCAGAGGCCTATCAAAGTTTTGCCGAGTACTGTGTACTGACCTCATTGTACTAACAAGCTGCGCCCTGCATAATTATTTGACGAAAAAAAGGTCAACACCAATGCCACAAGACTACCAACAGAATGTTTCGCAACCTGGAACGTTTTCCAATATTGGTCCTCAAAATAGCAACGGGCATAAGATGGGTAGTACAGTAAGAAATGCTATAGCGAGTTACTGCATTTGCGAAGGAGACGTGCAATTTCAGTGGAGCAAATTGAATTTAAAAAAATGAATTTATATGTATTAAAATTCATTCAAATTAAAATGTGTTCACTTAATTAAATTTGGGTTTCTTTGTCTTTTTGATTTTTTCAAATTATGAAATTCGGATGATTTGATAACATTAATAAAATTGGAAAGAACGCAATATCTCAAGAACCAACCAAGATAGACAAAAAACAACGTCAGATTTGGAGTTCCTAAGGGGGCCTCGAATCAAAGACGTAGAGGGGTCGGATGATAAGATAATATTAAAATTGAAAAAATTGCAACATCTCGAGAACCAAGCAATAGGCAAAAAATAACACCAGATTTGAGGTTTCTAAGTGGGTCTTATTGAAATTACAGTTTTTTTAATATGACTGTTTCTCTGTTAAGAGCTTTTTGGAATAATTGTAGCGAAATTACTCAAAGTCAGACATGCACAACGAAATCAACAAAATTTTTTGTTTCGTTAAAAACGAAAAATAAATTATCACAATTATTTCGTTTCTCTAAAAACGATACAAAAATATCAAAACAAATTTTGTCTTGTTGAAAAACGAAATTATCAGAAAATAAAAATTTCGTTTCAAGCTTATTAAAAAAAAACATATCGTTTCCATGTAGTATATTTTCGTCAATATATGTTTGTACAAAATCTCAAATGAAAAAAATATAAGGAAACAAATAATTCGATTCAATGAAAACGAAATTTTTTGTTGAAAATAACGTTATTTTTAACGTTTGTTTTAGCAAAAAAAAAAACGAAAATATTCTATTTTGTTAACTACGAAACGAAATAAATGTTTTTCGTTTTTTGAGATTACGTTCTTTTTTTGAATTTTTCGATTTTGCTTCAACGAAACAAAATAAAAATTTTGGCTATCGTTAAAATTAACGTTAACGTGCATGTCTGCTCAAAATTTATTAGAGCTTTTGATGTATATAAACATAAGTACTTCAAATAACTTACAGTGCTAGTATTGTTGATTGGCTTCCTGCAAACTATCGAGTCATCCAGGAAAGTCATTTCTCCAAACCAAAATAGAGATGGCTCATAAACGCTGTCAGCAGCACATCCAGATTTTTTGCTGGCATCCACTTTGCGCTTTTCGGTAATGTAGGTGCTCCTCAGAGACCTAATTCGCTTCTTTATTTCGTCTGCTGAAACTTTAAAAATTGCACCAATTTCTTCGAAGGCCTTTTGCCTCAAATCGTTTCGCCGATACGCAAAGGAATTCATGTTCCATAAGACTTCACGATCACGATATAATTTGATGATTTCTAATATTTGTTGTTTTTTGTTCATGATGCTTTTTTGAAATAGTAAAAAGATCATTTTAAAAGTTAATAGAGTTTATCACTATTAATAGTTAAACATCAAATAGTTAAAATTTGTTACCTCAACTTACCTATATGGACGCCGCTGAAAAATGGCCACTGATTTCTGTTGATTTACGAGAGACGGGTGCGTAGCAAATGTCTGCAAGTCGGAAGTGGCTTCTCCGCGAATTGAAGCCTCTGCTGCTTTGAGCCTAGCGTTGCCAATGTTGGTGCTGCGCTTGGCTTGACTGAGGGACAGCGTGGCAAATGTCTGCAAGTCGAAAGTGTTGTCAATGCTGGTGATGTGCTTCGCACTAGCGACAAAAAATGTTGGTGCTGCGCTTGGCTTGACCGAGGGACAGCGTGGCAAATGTCTGCAAGTCGAAAGTGTTGTCAATGCTGGTGATGTGCTTCGCACTAGCGAATAAAAATGTTGGTGCTGCGCTTGGCTTGACCGAGGGACGGCGTGGCAAATGTTTGCAAGTTAGAATTCGGAAGTGGCTTCTCCGCGAATTGAAGCCTCTGCTGCTTTGAGCCTAGCGTTGCCAATATTGGTGCTGTGCTTCGCTTAAAGATGTTCATATATTTCACTTACAAAATCGCCGGTCAATTGAGCGCCAAATTACATTTATTTTTTCAATTCTAGGAGTTGTTTGCTTTTTTTTTTTTGACACTTTCTCAATCAAACGTCAAATTTTGCCACTCTGTGTCAAATTTCTTGCAAGCCGACTTGCAAGGTGATTGTTGCAAACAATTGTGCTGGCAATTGAAAAGTTATGAGTGTGTTGGTAAAAAAAGTTTATATGTGTTGAAATTGCCATGACAAATTGTCTCATGTGTTCGCTGGGTTAAGCAAAGATCATATGTATAATATATATTATATGATCTTTGGTTTAAGTGTTGTACTTCTATTAAATGTGATTTCGTCGGTAATATGTTGCTTGTCGTAAAGATCAATAGTAGTATTCTAATGTTCATTTTGTGATGATCTGTGGAAATATTTCTCTATTAGTTAATATTTTATGTACTTACAAAAGAAAAATTATTACTCTAAACAAAATTAATTACTATCATTATTACAGTACTTTTTCTTTCTCTTTATATGTGTCTTATAATATTTATGTCCCCTGGTTGTAACAATGTGTTCGTCGTCTAATTTTTCTACGTCGATTTTCTTAAACTTAGAGTGATTCTTCCCGCCTCTCATGTCTTTAATAAAGATTTGCCCTGTTTCTATAGTAGTATCTTCTCTGTTCTGATTCAATTTTTCTATTATCTTATCTTTCTTTGTTAATATTTTTTCCTTAATTTGAGGGTATTGGTCTTGAGTAATTGTTCCGTTGATGAAGTCTATTGGTTTTTGGTTGGTGGTGGAATGTATAGTGTTGTTGTAGTAAATTATAATTTTTAATAATTTTTCTTCTACAGTTTCAGTTTCGTTTTGTGGGTCGTGTTTGAGTAGTCTTAGATGTTCGTTTATCGTGTTGTGTAAGCGTTCGATATCCGAATTAGAGGTATGATTGGTATTCGATGTAAAGTGTATTGTTATGTTTTCTTGTTTTAGAAAGTCTAGTAAAGGCAAAGCTTTGAATCCAAGTTCGTTGTCAACGATTAGTTTTTGAAAATGTCCAACTGTACCTATGTATTGAGTAAGAGCTCTTTTAAATTCTATCCATGACCTATTCGATATTTTAATGATTTGAGCGTGTTTTGAGAATTTGTCTATGATGGTTAAAAATAGTGTTTTTTCAAGACTATAGAATACGTCCATATGAACAATTTGTCTGGGTTTATCTGGGGTTTCTGTGATTTTAAATTTTGCCTTGATGGGGTTTCGGTCATATTTCTCTTTGTTACATGTCTCGCAATTATTTATATATTGTGTTATCCTCTTTTTAAGTTTGGGGTTATAGATTTCGTTTTTAAGTTGTTCAAAGTTCTCTGCGATTCCTCTATGGTTGTTCTTCCTATGTTCTTTTTCAATGTAGTCCGCCAAAGTTTCTTCGTCTGTTATGTCTTTTAAGAATTTCTTACATCTTATTACTTTAAAGTTCTTATTATTGTCGTTATTGAAATATTCCTTCAGAGTGTCTCTGAATTGTTCGTAGATTTCTTGTTCCTCGATATAAATGGCGTTTGTTCTCATTGGGTCAAAGTGGTTTTTAATTAATGTTATTATCGTCTCTTTGTCAAATGTTTTAGCACTAATAATTTTCCGTTGAAACTTAAATATTTTGATATTTTTTATTTTTAAGGATCCTGATAGTACTTTTGAAATTACTAATTGTCTGATATATATGTTGAGAGGGCTTTTTGACTCTGTTATTGGTTCCTCAATTTGCTCAATGAAATTGATTGCAACGCGAGATAATGCGTCTGCATTTCCGTTAAGAATTCCTTTCTTATATTTTATATCAAACGAAAATTCTCCGAGCCGAAGCCTCCATCTAAGCAGTTTCGAGTTTGGTTCCTTAACAGAAAATAGCCATACAAGTGGTCTATGATCGGTTTCAATAATAAATTTACGCCCGAATAAATAAGGACGGAAATACTTAGTACTCCATACTATTGCTAAGCATTCTTTTTCGATTGTACTATAATTAGTTTCGTGATCATTTAAGGTCCTACTTGCGTATGCAATTGGATGACCCTCTTGTGACAATATGGCACCCAAGGCAAAGTTACTCGCATCGGTCTGAAGTGTAAATGGTTTATTAAAGTCTGGGTATACTAATATGGGATCGTTCACTAATAGAGTTTTTAGTGTGTTGAAACTGTCTATGTATTCTTTGTCGTTCAAATTAATTTTTCTATCTTTCTTCAGGTATTTTGTCATTGGCTTAGTTATCTTTGCATAATCCTTAATGAACTTCCTATAGTAGCCGGAAAGTCCCAGGAATTGCTTTATTTCCTTACAAGTTTTTGGGATTGGAAAATTTTTTAAACATAAGATTTTTGCTGGGTTTGGCTTAATGCCCAATTCAGTAACTATATGTCCTAAGAATTCTGTCTCGTGCTTAAGAAATTCGCACTTGTCGAGCTGTACTTTTAAGTTTGTTTCTTTTAATCTTTTGAAAATTTTAGTTATTGACTCTGTATGTTCTTTTAATGAAGTAGAAAAAATAATTATGTCGTCGAGATATACGAGGCATATTTTGTTGATATAGTCTGACAGTACATTGCTCATCAGTCTTTTAGCCCAAATGGCATTCTGAGGAACTCATAATGCCCTCCTTCCACACTGAATGCAGTTTTGTGTATATCTCTTGGTTCTATTTCTATCTGGTGGAAACCTTTTGCTAGGTCAAGTGTCGTAAAATATTGGCATCTACCAAGTTTTTCCAAAATTTCGTCTATGTTTGAAATTGGGTAGCGGTCGTCTACTGTCACTTCGTTTAGTTTTCGGTAATCAATGACTATTCGCCACTTGGGTTTTTTGCTTGCATCTAATTTTTTACTTACTATCCAAACTGGAGCTGAAAACGGTGACTGACTTGGCCTAATTATTTTTTTATCTAACATTTCCTGTATTTGTTTTTGCACTTCTAATTTGTGGATGTATGGATATCTATATGTTCTGACCGCTATTGGCGTTTCATCTGTAGTTCTAATGGAATGCTTGATTGCACTAGTGAAGGTAAGGTCACTATCTTCTGTGTAAAATATATTTCTGAATTTTTTTATGATTGGAATTAACTGTTCTGTTTCCTCTTTATTAAGATGGTCTATTCTTACTTGTTCCAATATAGGTTTTTCATTTGCTTCTCTTAAAGCAGATTTTTCGTTTTCTTCAGAAATACAAAAGTTTTCATCTGTCACTTGTATGCTGTCTTGTTTATGCTCTATGATATCCTTTTTTTCGTCGTTTTTAACGATTAACTTAGCTTTTATTTTATAGTCATTTGCTTCGTAGACCCCCTCTATAAGTTCTATTTCATTGTCTTGTGAAGTCTTTCCTTCCATATAAATTAGACCTTCTTTGTTTGTTATTGGTACCTCGATTTCGTAGGTTCCCTTATCGGTCACACAATATTTATTATCTTTTTCTGTTATAAATTTTAATTCGATTTCTTTCTCGCCTATTCGTAGTGTATTAGATTTAAAATTTATTACGCTTTTTAATGGAATTAGTATATTATTTCCTATTAACCCGTCGTACGCATCGTGAAATTTACTTACGAAAAATTCTAATTTTTCGTCTGTTGCGCTAAGTTCTTTGAAACAAGGTTTAATTACCTTTTCATTGATTTGTATGGTGTGCTGTAATGTTTGTATGTTAATCGGTTCTGTGGGAACATTCCACTTTGGGTCACATAGTCCTGAGTTAATTATAGATTGAGTCGCTCCCGTATCTTTAATAAATTTTAGGACTCCTAACCTCGTCTCTATTTCTATATATGGTAGGTTGTTTTTGAGGCAGGTAAAGGAAAATTTTGTCTTGCTACGTCCACTTCTATTTTTCCGATTTCCATCGGTTCTACAGTAGATGGGGAAGTACCTGTGGCTCTAGCGTCAACTCTATTACCTACGTTTCTGTTATAATTATTATTGTTATAACTGTTTGAATTATCTGGGTTGTAGACATGCGAATTTCTGGCTTCATTGTTATAGCGGTTACTATGGTTATAATTGTTATTCCTATAACCGTTTGAATTGCCTCCATTGTAAGGATACGAGTTACTTGTTCCGTTGTTATAACGGTTATTATGGTTATAACTATTGTTGCTATAACCGTTTGAATTGCCTCGGTTGTAGGCATACGAGTTACTTACTTCATTATTATGACGATTGTGACGATTAGTGCTTATATTATTTGGGTTATTTTGATAACTATTATTGTTACGGTTAGTATTACTATTTCTGTTATTATTGTTCTGGTTTCTGTCTTGGTGGTTGTTATAACTATGTCGTCTATTTTCTGATTTATATGGAGTGAAATAGGCATAATTTGCCTCGTGAAGTATGTTGATAGCCTCCTCCAATGTTTTTGGGTCTCTACAGAAGAGTATGGACCTCATTGGTTCTGGAAGTTCTGCTTTGAAAGTTTGTAGAGCAGCTTTAATATTTAGGTTAATGGTTTGCTCAATTTCCTCTTCTGTCGTAGCGGTTGACAGTTCTGTTCTAGTTTTTACGTTAAGTCGTCTTAGAATGGATTTTAGTTCGTTATAGAGTTCTATGCTGTTATTCTTGAAGTTTAGTCCCCTTAGCTCGTTGAAGAGCTCGTCTATAGATTTTCTGTCTGAGAAATTATTTATGAGGACTGTTTTGATATCTTTCGTGATACAGCGTGATTGTCGATCTCTATCGCTTCTCGCGCTTTTCCTTTTAATTTCGATTTTATTATATCCGAGAAAATATTTTGAGCCAAGGTGTCATATCTAGTCAATAAGGGATATACCCTGTTGATAAGTGTAATAAAGGATGGTAAGTCGTTCGTGTTTCCGTTATAGTCTGGTAATCTGTTTAGATACTTAAGTGGGTCGATTGTTAGTGAATTCATGGTCGGTGTTTCGTCAGTTATTAAGCTACTTCCTAATAAAATTTCTCCTTGTGTCGTTATGGCTCTTTCGAACCCTTCTATTATCTCTCCTAACGCTTGTAGATTCTCTTCCATAAAATTATTTCATTTATTTGTATTGTATTATAATCTAATAATATAATATAATATAATATGTTGGTAATCTTAATGATACAGAACAAATTTATTATTTTTTTTTTTTTTTTTTTTTTTTTTACAATTAATATATATTTTGTCGGTTACAGATATTCTTACTGCGTTGTAACTCTGTTGATTGCAAGTGTTGCTATACGTTATCGCTCTGTTTGCTGCTAGTGTTGTTATACGTTATTACTCTGCTGGTTGCTAGTGTTGGTATACGTTTTCGCTCTGTTGGTTGCTAGTGTTGGTATACGTTGTCACTCTGTTGATTATTGTTTTTGTTTTTTTTTCTTTTTTTTTGTAATTTTTAATTAAATTTATTTATCAATAAGATACAACGTTTTGAGTCGTTTATAGTATGTTCTATGCTGACGGTCTCTCACCTTTTTTTTCGCTCACTGTTCCGCACAATTTTTCATCGGTTGTACTGTTTTTGAAAAGTTTTATGACTTTTTTTTTCACTGTTGTTGCACGATTTTTCATCAATTGTGTTTTCGTTCTGCACAATTTTTCATCGGTTGTACTGTTTTTTAAAAGTTTTATGACTTTTTTTTCACTGTTGTTGCACGATTTTTCATCAGTTGTGTTTTCTTTGAAAAAAAAATTTTTACCAGTTATTTGTTTTTTGTTTTAAAGAAATCTTATGACTTCTTTCGCTCACTTACACGATTTGGTTACGCGATCATTCGCTTCATAAGTTCGATAATAGCGCGTTAATTGCTAACACAAAAAAAAATAGAATATTTTGGGATATATTTATTTTTTCGCGCTATCCCATCCTCGTCGCCAGTTATGATTCTTGTTTGAATAATAATAAAAAAAATCAATTTTTATTTTTTATTATTTTAAAACGTTTATTTTATTTTACAACTTTCCTAGTTGGAGCGATCTATTCGACTGACTTGAATTATCTCAAGGTGTTATACAAAATACATAAATACATAATAATAAAATGTTGCACAAAATACATAATACCTTATAATATATAAGAATGGAGAGAAGCAGAGAACATGAAAAATGCTGCGCAAGTGGTTTACGCTTGTCGCAAGGAGCTGCATTGATTTCTAGAGAAAAAGGTAGGTACACGGAAGTTGCAGCGTAAGTGTTTTACACTTGTCGCGTGGTGTTGCATTGGTTTCTTAAGAAAAGGGTAAACGAACAGAATTATTTCGGATGGAGTTATATGACTCCGTCGAAATAGTTTAAATGTTGCGCAAGCAGCTTGTGTTGTGCAAAAAAAAATTAATAAGAATTATGATAAAATCTGGATTATGAAATATGTGGTTGATTGCCCGTAAATGAGCTCGCGTCTATATGATATGTATAGGTGTAGGTGTGTTAGTATCTTTAACTATTAACATCATTCTTTGAAAAGAATTGGGTGCTATTTTGAGGCCATAAGGTAGTCTTTTGAAACGAAATGATCCTTGGTTAGTTTAAAATGAAGTGATATCTCTTGACGCTTCGTCTAGCTCTATTTGGTGAAATCCTGCCATTAAATCAAGGCAGGAAAAATACTTTGCTCGACCCAATTGGTCTAGGATGTCATCAATTCTAGGTAGAGGATATTTATCTGCTATTCATTTTTTATTTACTTGTCGGTAGTCTAATACAAGACGCCAACGTTTATCTGATCAGCCCGGTAATGATTTTTTCGGAACTAATAGGATAAAAAAAAAAAAAATAAATAACTGGCCATTTCAGCCCTTGAAAGGACTTTGACCTAGCTTCTTATGATCAATTGTGTTGTGCGTGTTATTAAGTTTGTACACAATTGACCGAGAACCGGACCTACATGCTTAACGCCGACTCCAAACGGCGATGAACGGAAAGTTCTCGTTCTCAAGAAGCTTTACATGGCATTTTGATTACTCTCTGAGGTTTGCCATTGTCTGCAGAGAGGTGGCGGCCGTACAGAAAAATTATTTTAATTCAAATAATTTTCTGTCGCTGCTGGGGTTCGAACCTGGGTTTCCAAAGTTCTTTGACATAGCGGCCACGCACTTTAACCAACTACGCCACGGACGCCACCACTAATAGGATAGGGCTATTATATTCTGACATGGAGGGTTCTATTATATCGTCTCTCCTTAATTTTGCGACTTGTCTATTTATTTCATCTTTTTGTGAATACGGGATTCTATAGTTTTTTATATAAACTGGGTTATCATCTTTAGTTCTTAACTTTTGTTTATAAAAGTTATTGGTGGATATTTTATCAGTTTCTAAAGCAAAAATGCCTGTGAATTCGGAACATAATTTTGTTGGTGACTCGGTTGCAAAACTGGGGAAATTTTTCGATAGTTTATTAATAATCAAATGAGTCCGTTCAGGATTTGGGGGGTATGCTCCAACAATGTCATAATCGGAAAGGTTTTCAGTTTTAACATTTATGTTTTGTAAAAAAACATTATGTGAAGTGGCATTTATTATTCTTACGTATGGATTTTTGCTTTTTACTATGGGGCATGCTATAAAGATTCCGCTGGCTAATTCTTGGCTTGGCACTAAAACTTCTTTATCTTTTGTGTCAATGTATATTTTTCTAATTCCCTCTGCTCTTGCTGGTAAGGAAATAAAATTTTGAGTTGGGTTATCGTAAACTTGTATTGCAATAGTCTCAGGAAAGTGGTCTTGTCTCAATATTAACCATTCTTGTTGTTTTTGAAAATCTAAAATGCAGTTATACTTTTTAAAAAAATCTATACCTAAGATTCCATCGCATGGAATGGGGAAATTTTGGTCAACTATTGGTAAGAATTTCCTATTATGATTCCGTTTGTTATTAGTTCTGCATCTACTTTTCCTATCGAATGTATTATTCCATTGCCGATACCACTTATTTTCGATTTGAAATTGTAATCTATTATAATGCCAGCCTGTAGCAAATTTTGTTTAAAAATTGAGATATCTGCTCTTGTGTCTAACATGAATGTGTTACTGTTTAGATTCAAATTTAGGTGATAAATTTTTAAACTGCGAAGTTTTTGAGATTTATGAATTATTCGCCGCCCGGTGGTTCGGTGGTTCCCCTTGGGGGCTCTGTTGGTTTAATTGGTTGGGTTGGTTTAAGCCATTAAATTGTTGACTTCTAAAATTATTATTATTGTAATTGTTGTTTCTATTATACTGATGGTAACTTCCGCGCCCACGACCTTGGCTACGACTACAACCTCTTTGGTTGCTGATGTGCGGTCTGCGCACAAAGGAATTGTAAAAACCTAAGTTTGATTTGGTATCTGTTATATCCGTACAAGAATTTACGAATTTGGATACCGCTTCATTCATGTTTGTGAATAATCCTGCTTCCATTATAAGCTTAACGCGTTCATTATTGCAGTTTTTAGCCATTGCTTTAAAGGCAGTTTGTGTTGCATATTTGGTAGCCAATGAATTGTTAAGGCCATCGCTAAGATTATAATTTTCTAAAGCCTTCGTTAGGTCTTCGACCTCTTTGGTATCGGTTGTAGCAGTCTTGCCTTGCTGCTTTACATTTAACAGTTTTGCAGACAGTACCTCTACTGAATCACCTTTTACTGAAGTTTTTAATTTGGTGATTATTTCTGTTAAAAAGTTTTCATTAGATATTAAATTCTTTGCAGTACCTTTGAATTTTGTTTTAAGTAATGTTACCGCTACTGCCTCATGACTATCTTTAATAAGTTCTACTAATTCCAACGCTTCGAGGAAACTTTGCAAATTTTCCGATTTGCCATCGAACTCTGGTATGAGTCTGGCAGCATTACTCAAAAAGTCTACAACAGTTTGTGACATTTTAGTTGAAGTTAGTTTAATGGAATTTTTTGTTGTTTTCGGTATAGAAGTTTCTAAATTTTCGTTTTGGTATTCGTCACTGTCTGAGCTATTTATGAATGTGTAGTCGGATTTAACTTCTATGTCTAATGTTACTGGAATGTTTAATTCTATATTCCGTTTTGTACATATTTTAATAAAATTGTCCCTGAATTTCCAAAATATCTTATTGGCGCTTATTTTGTGTTCAGGTGTGAACTTTGTGGAATATATATTAAGTAAGCTTCTAATGCCATTAAAGTTTTAAATTATTATTTTTATATGTTTATCTACACTGAAAAACAATGTTAGCTTAAAATTAAACACAATGTGTTCAAAAAATGTGTTCGTATTTTGCTTATTTTTCATAAGTTCTTCAAAAGTTTTAAACACTGTGACGAGCAAAACTTGGCCACGCAACTTTTGCGCACACAAAACGCTGGCCGAAACACAAACAAAATATTTTTAATATTTTTCTTCCTATTCTATTTCTTATAAATGAATACGTAAATGAATACTTACCCTGTAGAGGCTTTAGCTATGTAAAGAATCAATTATCATAATTACACATTATGTTATATAGTTAAGAGCCAAATTGTAATAACAACGATGATGGGATAACGGTCAATGCGGCAAAACATCGAGCAACAACAAAGTGAGCGAAAGCAGAGAGACAAACAGACACACAAAAAAGCAGACACAAGCTAATGCAATTTAAACACCAAGGTTCGGAGTATGAGATATTGAGTGCAAGCGAAAGCAGGGGAAGCAAATAAACACACACACAAACCAATACATTAAAGCACTCGATGCAATTGAGTCGATCGAGGTTGATGCTAGCCGGCAAAGGCCGCAAGAGTTGCTGAGGAACCACCGAGCAGACAAGACGTGCCTAAAAGAGAGTTGCTGACAGACCGCCGCCAGAAGAAGGAGTACTAAAATAAGAGTTGCTGAAAAGAAAAAAAGTCCTGAAAAGAGCTGCTGGACCGAGAATAAAATAAAGAGTGAAGAATAAGTAAGCAGAAGGACCTGAACGCTACCAGCAGGTAAGGTGTGGACAACCAGGACAGAAGCACAGTCAGGACCTAGTTAGGGCTTAGACGTACTAGGTATCAGTGCTCTGGGTCGTCAGATCAAGATCACTTAAGTAGGACTAGTGTCAGACGTAGGGATTATAAGATCCAAAAATAAGCAGGATCGTATCAGTGCTCTGGGTCGTCAGATCAGGATCGCTCTAAGCAGGAGCTGTCTCAGTGCTCAGGTCGTCAGATCCGTCACTGAAATAGGAGTACAGAGACGGACCAATGCACCGACGGACACGAGCCACACCTGCTGCTAGTCGAGACCAGCGTCGAGTTCACGTACACATTCACCGCAAGACCACGCGTAATCCCATCATCCAGGGAATAAAACTCCAATATAAAATAAAAACCCACTACTACTGCACGTTTCACATTTTTTTATTACAAATTTTGTATCGGACCTTGGAATCCCAGCGAACTTACCTCAGCTATAGACCCGGAACACATTTGCTCTTACTTTGACGAAATTTGTTGCAAGCTATTTTTTAAACACAAAATTCGTCAAATTAATAACAACTGTCGTCAATATTAAAACATTTTTTTCAGTGTAGAGTTTCCTGTGAAATGTGTCTATTTGTGTTAAGACATTTAAATGATTTATCAAATTCGATCTTATGAATGTTTATTTTTTCTACTATTTCGTCCCACTTCATGCCTTATGTTTAAGATCGATCGATTTATTGAATTTATTTCATTTAAAATTTTAATTTTGAGCTACTAGCAACGCGCATTGCTTACATTCTTTATATGCATCTATATCTCTTTTTTTTATATTCTGTCAACACTATTCGCTTGCGAATATGCTCTGATTACTTTTTTTTTAAGGCATTTGTTGTGCAGCATATAAAGTTTTACTAACAACAAAGCTGCCAATACTATAGCTATTATCCATACCAGTATCAGAATGGAATTTGATCACTTGTCTGTATTTATGTCTAACTCATTTACAACATTAGCCCTGGGGTGGTCAATGTCGGATTTGGGTCCACACATGATTATAAGGTGCAATTAACTAACTTAAATTTTTTTTTTTTTTTACAAATGTGAAATTTATTTGGACATTTCTCTTCACGCTTCAAGAAAATAAATTTGCATTTTCATATACACTTGTTTGTAAGTATGCATATTTGGTATATATTTGATTCTCTAATTTAACCTGTATGTTTAGTGTAGTTTTCTTTTCATCGACTTGTTTATTTGTTAGAATAAATTGGCTTTAAAAGCTAAACTATAGCTGTGAACAGTTTGTTTCTTCTGTTGCTGCCTGTGCTATGCTGATCGCCACCATGTCATGCTGTCATCGCCACCATGTCATGCTGTTTTTTCACTCAACACTTTATTTTTATTCTATACAATTATAATTGGGGTTCATTGTTTTACCATTGCAATCATTTACATTATAGTTTTTTCTAAAACTTGTATTCACGCGTCACGGTCGCCATGTCATGCATTAAAACACGATGTATTTTTGTGGAGCTCAAACTCCGACTGACTTTATTATTAAAATGAAACTTACAAACTTATAGAGAGAGAGAGAGAGAGCGAGAGAGTAGTGAGTACCGCATACGCTGAGAGCCACACGCGCATTCATAATAGTGCTCTGTAAGCATAAACTGTGGGAATAGATAATGTGGGAAAACTGCAAGTGCATTGTTAACAGAAAGTGTGGGAACGTATGCGGATATCACTACAATATATAAAAAAACACTGCAAAAAAGTACATATCTTTTGTGTTAGGGCAAATTTCCCAAAATTTTTAATGCAGAACTCTATAACTCTTTGAATTACACTATTTGTGACAATTTTTTTTACTAAAAATATCATGGCAAAACAGTTATCCAAGCATAACGCGATTTTTAGAGTTTTTTTCGAACCATTCTAGCAAGCTGACGGCTATCGTTAGAGTCAAAATATTTGGGGAGTCCCCATAACATAAATCAAAGTTTATTTTGAGGGGGGACCCGGACAACTTTTTTTCCTCCATAGAGAGTGAGGCGCCTTAACATATATAATATATACGTCATATGTACATTGGGGTGGGTCGCCAAAAAAAATGTTCGATAAATTCGATCTAAAATAAACCTTGGGTCATTGTTGTACCCTCCACAAAACGATTTCGCAATGTGTTAACCCTTAGGCTTCCTGGAATTGTTTTAAAAAAGTGCTTTTTTTTGTCAAAACCCCACTTTTTGTATGGAAAAGTTTTTTGTTTCGCTGTATTTAAAAAAAAAAACCAAAATGAAAGCTTAAAAAATGATTACTATCTGCATAAAAATATTGTCTTGAAATTTTTTCCATAATTTTTTCAAAATTTTTGGAAATTTTAACTTTGTTCAAAAATGAACAAGTAAGCCCCTGATATGTTAAGGCTATTTTATTACCTTTCCAACGTTGGTTAAACGACATCAATCGGACGAGATATAGCGTTCTTATGAAGATTTAAGCCGAAATCGCATCGAAATGTATTAAAAAACCACTAAAAAAAAAAACAGATCGAGCAAATTTCTCAAATTTTTTATGCAAATATTTAGTTCTCATTTTTGAAGTTTTTATTTTGGTTTTTTTATGTTTTTTAAATACAGCGAAACAAAAAACTTGTCCATACAAAAAGTGGGTTTTTGACCAAAAAGAGTCCTTTTTTAAAAAAATTCCAGGAAGCCTAAGGGTTAACACATCGCGAAATCGTTTTGAGGAGGGTACCACAATGAGCCAAGGTACATTTTAGACCGAGTTTATCGAACACGTTTTTTTTTTTATGGAGACCGACCCTTCCTAATGTACATGTATTGTCTTTTGGTCTTAACGCAAAATGATAATTTTTGCAATTTAAAAAAAAAGTTTTTTGATTTTTTTAAAAAAGTGTATGATTTGCGATTTTAGTTGAAGTTGATTTTGATTATTTAACATACATATGTTATAAGAAACGTGTTTGCGCAAAAATCCGCTGGATAACAAGACTTTTTATTTAAAATTTGTACAGAACACCGTGCTTGGGATATTTGGATGTACAATGTGTTTATTTTAAGCTTCATTAAATGTTTTAATCTTATTTTTCTTCTTTGTATATTTATAAAGTAGTTATTCTTCTTTATGAACAACTCATTTTAAAATCCGTTCTTTTCGCTGCATTTAATTGTTGGCAACATATTGTTTGAGTTATTTGATGCATTCTTTTGGTCAGAAAAATTTAATTAAAAAAATATGATTAAACAAAAACAACCGTCAACAAAATGACACAAAAAAGTGTGAACACTTTTTAATGAGATATTAAAATTTGCTCATTTGGCTTAGGTTGAACGTACTTTGGAATTAAAACATGTCAAAAAAATTCAGTTTTTAAGACCATAAAACTTGACTTCGGTCAACGATGAGACCCATTAGCCTTCTAAATATAATATGACTTTAAAGCTTGCTCTGCCGTTACAAAATTGTTAAGGAGCTATAAAACGGGTGATGATGGGGTAGAAAAGAAAAATAATACAACTAGTTGAAAGATACACACCTGTATGTGAATTTTTCCTAAATATTTAGTGTAGGCATATGCTTGGACAACAGGCACTTCTTTTCCACTCGTCTGTTTAATTAGAGTTGGATAAGGCCCATCTATACGCTCAGAATCTGGTTGCATACCAGAATACAAAAATGTATTCGTGTGCCCACCAATAACAATGTCGACATCTAAGCACTGCCTTGCAATATCCTTATCCATTTGATATCCAGAATGACCAAGAGCAATGATTATTTCAACACCATCCGCTTTCATCCTGGCAGTTTCCTCGCTAAGTTTTATTAATATTATTTATTGTTCTAATTTGCAATACAATTTCAATTTACTTGATTGATTTTATTTCAGGCTTATACTCGACTGAATTTTGTGGTACTAAAAACTTTGTGTCCGGCGTTAAATAACCGACAATTCCTACTTTTGCGCCATTTACGTTCAAAACAGTAGAAAGCGCAAATTTTTTGGAAGAGGAAATTTCAGGAACTTTTGTAAGATCTAAATTGCAGGCGAGTACAGGAAAATCTACTTCGTTAAGAAAAGGTACCAAGCCTTCAACATTCTCGTCAAACTCATGATTTCCAAGGGACTGAAATATAATGATGTAGATGGAATTAAAAATTTGTATTTTTCACAATTTAAAATACTCACAATGGCATCTGGTTTTAATATATTGAGGAAGGCTGCTGTTATGTTATCCTTAAATATAGTGAACCATGGAGTCCCTGTATAAGTATCACCAGCATTTAAGTATAAAACAGGAGTTCCTCCATTTTGAGCCTCCTGTCGAAACTTGCGTACTCTTGCAAAACAAAAATAATTTTGTTTTAAAGAAAAAGATTTAAGAATAGCAATTAAACAAAAAGAAAGAAAAAAAATAAAAACAAACGATATTAAATAAATCTTCTTAGTTTTATTTCGTGCGTTAAAGTAAGCTCTTCAAAAACGATTAATCTATATCTATACTATTATATAAAATGAAAGTGAACATTTTTTGTTGCCGCAAAACTCCAAAAGTATTGGTCCGATTTTTATGAAATAATTTTTAAAATATCACATTTGTGCTACAAAAGGTTCATTGGGTATTTTCTTTTAGAAATTTCAATAATAAGTATATTTCATTAAAGTATGAAGTTTTTTAAAAAATCATCCAGGATGCCATGCATTGCTTGATCGTTGGATTTTCATGCGTTTGTGCTACGAGAGCCTCAATAAACTACATGTTGCTCCCTACTATAACACAACAAACAAACAAACAAATACATATACAAACATACTTTGCTGCGCTTAAAGCTAATTGGACCGAAGTACATTCTAATATGTTCAAATTAGTTTTGATGTGGTGAATTAATCTAACACAGTTTTGTTTAAAGGGGATTCACTGACCACCTTTAGCATGTTGATTGTTGATGGATTTTTTTGATGAGAATAAGAATCAATCCGACTTGATGTATGTATGTATGTATGTATGTATGTATGTATGTATGTATGTATGTATGTATGTATGCATGTATTTATGTTTTTGTTTTGTTTTTTTTTTATTTCATTTGCGAAGGGGGAACCTTCAAAAGGCGCCACGGTGCAGGTGAGAGTGTGCGATTCTTACGCACTAAACCTGAACCTCCGCATTGAAACGTCGTCCATAATTACACCCCGTGGAACCACCGTAAAGCATCACTTCACGGGGCATGGGAATAGCACTTAGTTGAAATCTGATCGACTAGTGTACGTCTTCTGTCTGGGAAGTCGTTATGGGATAGCCTACATCTTCTGTATCACCTATTTTGTGAGCTCTCAACTCTTCGGAGTTCATCGATAACGATTCTTGTTAGGGCGTTGACCACTGACCAGTTCGCTTCGTTTACCAACATAAGGGTAATTAAGTTTTGCCGCGTCACCGTTTGGCCGATGCTGGCTGAGGCCTGTGGCCTGATATTGCGGAACCTTCTACACTCAAAGAGGACATGGTTCGCGTCTTCTACTATATATCCAGCGCAGTGACTGCAGTAGGGGTCTGCGGCGTGCTTGTATTTGTGCAGATATGCTCTGAAGCACCCGTGGCCGCTGAGAATCTGTGTGATGTAGAAGTTCACAGAGCCATGACTTCTGCCACACCAATTGGACAGGTTTGGGATAAGCTGGTGAGTCCATCGTCCTTTCGCTAATCTATCCCAGCGGTCCTGCCACTTGAGCATGGTTCTTTCTATAGCGAGTTGCTTGCGATCGGTTGGATTAGCCGCGTTAGTGTTATTGGCGGTAAACACCGTTTCGTCTACGAGGAGGTCGATAGGAATGGAACTTGCCAGAACCATTGCTGCGTCCCCGGAAACCGTTCTAAAGGCACAACAAACCCTGAGTGCGCCAAGTCTAAAAACCGACTCAATACCGCGTCGGTAGGACTTAGTCTTTATTGCTTCCGCCCATACAGTTGAGCCGTACATCGTAATAGACCTGACTAAATTAAGTAGTAATGTCCTTCGAGCTTGTTTGGGGCCCCTTGTATTTGGCATTATTCTAGAAAGTGCCATTCCTGCTTCAGCTGCCTTCCTGTGAGCATACTGGAGGTGTTGCTTGAATGATAGTCGGGAGTCGATCATCACACCGAGGTACTTGATGTATGGCTTTGATTCTATCACCGTTCCACGTATGCTAATTCTTGCGGTCTCTACTTTTTTTCGCTCATCCAGACTTAGTCCCACTGACCTCAACCAGCTATTAGTTGTGGCGATGGATGAACCACTGAGAGCCTCTACTTCCTCCAGGTGCTTTGCTGTCACCACAACCGCTAGGTCGTCTGCAAAGCCGAGGATCTTGATGCCTGTGGGAACAGCGAGCCTGAGGACACCATCGTACATTATGTTCCACAACATGGGTCCCAGAACCGACCCCTGTGGGACTCCACCGGAGACATTGTACGTCATCTTGCCTTCTTCTGTGTTGTAGTGCAGAACTCTATCGCGAAAGTAGTTGCCAATAATCCTTATGAGGTATCGTGGCACTCCAAAGTCCCTGAGTGCCGTCATAATTTGACTCCAGTTAGCCGAGTTAAATGCATTGCGTACGTCTAGCGTTACCACGAGACAGTATTGCTTTGCTCCCTTGCTTCATCTTTTCCCTGTTGCATGTTGCATCTCTGCCTGTTGAAGGAAAAGTGCTTGTACTATGATACTTAGAACCAGTGGGTTCGTGGGTGTTGGCCGCCTGAATGCCTTTAGCTTCTTCATAACTAGTCCGTATGCGGTGCCCCATGGGCTGGCATCTGCCTCGTCGCATAGCTGCAGGAATCACTCGCGCTTGCTTTTGCTGATCGCTTTTTTCAGTACCTTCTTAAGCATTCGGTAGTTCTCATGGAGCTCGTCGATTCCTCGAGCTCCCCCATTCAACAGCCCACGCGTTGAAGTCACCTGCGATGAGTAAGGATTGGAGCCCTCTCACATCATCGACTATTGCGTCTAGGGTTTCCGTGAATTCCTGGATGGACAAACTTGGTGCTAGGTAACAGCTCACAACTTGTATGCCGTCAACTTTGACCCTGTCGAAAATACGGAGGTACGTAACCGCATGACCATATGGCGGTTTTCCCGGTTAGGTCCGAGGCCCATTTCCCTGTCGTTTTAGCAGAGTAGGGTTTGCTGAGAATAGCCAGGTCGATGCCTTGCTCGGTGATGGTTTGCGTTAGGAGTTCGTGTGCTGCGCGACAGTTGTTGAGATTCAACTGCAGAAATCTCATTAGCGTTTGCGTTGTTTGGCTTCCTGTAGGGCTGGGCATCTCCAGCTTCCAGCGCGGTGGTGGGTTGCATTGCGGTTTCTTGCTAGACAAAGAAAACTACTTGCATCTGCTCCGCACTCTTTGGCCTTGTGGCCCTCCTTGCCACATTTCAGACAGCATCCGCTCCAGTCTGTATTAACACAGCTTTTTGCGGTGTGCCCAAAGTCAAGGCACCTGAAGCACCTGGTTAGAACAACCAAGTCTCGGACTCTGCAGATAACCCAGCCAACTTTTATTCTCCCGATTTTCACCAGTTTTTTCGACTGTGGAACTGTTAAACTGATGACTGCCGTTTGGGTTCCAACGTACGCTTTGCGCAGTGACTTAACTTAACGCTAGCCGCACCATTATCACCAAGCACCTTTTGGATTGCCTTGTGTACCTCATCTATAGTTGTGACCTCATCAAGGTCCTTTATCTCAATCAGCGTCTCTTCTGATAGAGCTTTTGTCTCCGTGTGGCCTTTGAACATCGTGTCGAATTTCTCTTTTAGCTGCTGTGTTGTTTGCGTGGTTGAACGTTTCAGCTGGATCAGCACTTCTCCTTTTTCTGTGCGCCTGACTCTTGATGCGTTCTCCCCGAATGCCTCTAGCGACTTCTCTTGCTTCATTCTGGAGATGATGTCGCTGTACGAAAGCTCACCGACTTTTGAGACCACGATTGCGTCAGCTCTTGACAGTTTTTCGTGTGGTTTCTTCCTTTTCTTCGCCTTGCTAATGACCTTGGTCCACGGTCTATCGTCGCGTTTTGCTTGAGATGAACGCTGCTGCGGATGGAGATTTACTTCCAAAGAATCGCAGGGCATAGGAGTGCCATCCTGGACAGCCCGCTGCTGGACTTTCATCTTCTTTGGTGGTGTGTTCCGCGCTCCTCTTTGACGCTCACTAGCTTTTTGGGGTTACCTTGGACACATTCAAAAATAACGGGTCCGTCTGGCAGTCCTTGTCAGATCGGGAAACAGAGCTGATCGGACTCAAAGTCTCTGTGTTCCTTTGGTGTTTTAAACCGTATTCCTCTACTTCTGTAGCGAGGTCTGTGTATGCCATTCTTGTGAGATTGATAAATCTCTTTATTTCGTGGTGTAAATTTGACCTGCTCTTTACGAATTCTGCCAGACTATCGAGGTACAGCTTCAGCTTGCCCATCTTTGCAGTGATGGGGTCTTCAACGCTGTCGGTTGGCGCTGATGCAGTAGGCATCTTAGTGGTCGGCTGGACCTGCTTGCCTGCGGACGCGCCTTTATTAGGCGATCGCTGAATTCTAGCATGCTAGCATGAGAGTAGACTTGGGGCTTAACTGTGAATATCGAGCGGGCCCGCCAGGTTGAGCAATCAGGCTCTTTCACCTCACAGTATTCACCCCCTTGGCACCCTGTATGTATGAATGTATGTATGTACTTATGTTTATTTGTTTCGCTGCATGCAACTTTTCTACACATGTTTTGACGATGGTTTTCCTGTAATTTATAAATGAACAAAAGGAACAAACGGCTGACTTTTTACTTTGTAGAATTGACATTGTGTGATTCAATAAGTTTTTTTATAAATAAACAAGAGAACTGGGACGGGCATAGGAAAGGGGGTTATGGCTTCACCACAAAAGTCAAATTTTTAATATTGAATAGCTTTGGAACTAAACGTTGCATGACAATAAAACTCAGTATGGAGTTACTAATTGCCAAAGTCTTTCTACTGGAAAACTGGTATGTGCATTGGAAAAGGGAGTGTGGCCCGATTTTCTTTACAGAATATGTATGGAAGTTAAAATTAGATTACATTGAAACTCATAATGGAATTGCCACCTGGGAGTGATGTTCTGCTACTTGGACACTGTAACGGGCAGTGGAACATGGGTGTGGTGTCAGACTAAGGGACTAATAAAAGTTTTGATTTTACTTATTATTTCCAATATACATACTTGCCGGGTGTAGCAACGCGCGCCGGGTATCGCTAGTATACATATAAAAAGAAGCGTACATTTTGATGTCACCACTAACTGCGAAAACGGCTCGAACGATTTCAACGTTTATGTGAAGTTTGCACGAAATCAGCCCAGTGGTTCCGGAGACATAGCATTTTAGAGATTTTCCCGTATCTATATATATGTTTGGGCTATGGCCTTATAAAAAGACAAGGAATTCTGTTTTTGCTCTGTTTATTTATTATTATTTAGTTTCCTCTGTTTATTTATTATTATTATTTAATATTAATATTTTGTATACGGCCTCTAATTATTTATATTGAAAACAATTTTTTCGAGCTCTAGGCCAAGCATGTTGTCAACAAGACAACATGAACAACAAAGAAGGCAACAACCAACAACAACAACAACAGCTCTGTATAGAGCAAATCACACAGCTTGACTATACAGACTGTTTCATTGGCCGCTACACCAACTCATCAGTAGCCTTTGTATGACTTTACACTGTGATCCACTCAAGCTAGCCACGAGCTAAACAGCAAAAATAACAACAACTTCAATATGCTCTGATAGCAGTAAACCGCTGTGATCGAATTTCGAAGATGCACATGAATTAAGGCTATGCCTAAAGGTATGATACGATCTAGGTTGTTAACCTTAGTACAGTATGCATCAAAAAGTAGATAAGAACTCAGTTACAAAAATTCCAGCGTTCTCTGCCAAAAACAAATTCCGGGTAACTTTCTCGGCATATTGGCAGTATATGTAGAACCTAAGTAGCTTGAGTGGATCACAGTGTAAAGTCATACAAAGGCTACTGATGAGTTGGTGTAGCGGCCAATGAAACAGTCTGTATAGTCAAGCTGTGTGATTTGCTCTATACAGAGCTGTTGTTGTTGTTGTTGGTTGTTGCCTTCTTTGTTGTTCATGTTGTCTTGTTGACAACATGCTTGGCCTAGAGCTCGAAAAAATTGTTTTCAATATATTATTATTATTATTTATATTTCGGCTCACATTGTGGGCCTTCATCAGGACAAGAATAACAAAAATTAATTTAAAACATTTGAACAAAATAATCAAAAATTCCAAAAAATTTTTCTATTAAAAACAGCTGATTAGCCGCGACGAACAGAGGTTTGTCACCTTCATTGTACACTAAGTTTTTGGCTTATTAGATTATCATCCAACTCTTGAAATAACAATATTACTTGCCAACGAAAATGAAAATAAATTAGCACCCGATACGCGAAATAATAAAATTTTTAACTTTAAAAAAAACAGACTATGTTAAACTTAATGCTCTTCTCGCGCGGATTGACTGATCCCTAATTTTAAATAATAGGTCTTCGACTCTTTTTACGATGTCGAATCTTCAGAGCAGTTTCTCAATGATACCTTACAAAAATGCTTCTCATTATCTGTGCCAAAAAAAAAAAAAAAAACAAAATAGTAATTTCAAGCCTTTAAACCCTCCTTGGTTAACTAATGAGCTTAAGTCTTTAAAAAATTCCAAAAATCACCTATTTAAGAAATATAAAAAGTCAGGCTCTAATTTAGACTTCGCTTGCTATTTCTCTTGTCGTTACAGATATCAACTATTAAATAAAGAATGCTACTCTGCCTATATAACCAAAATAAAATCTAAATTCAAAGATAATGCGAAACTTTTCTATACTTTTGTCAACTCAAAACGAAAAACCTCCAGCTTCCCACCTCTTATGAAATTCAATCATGAAGAAGCCTATTGCGACATCGAAGTTTCCAACATGTTTGTAAACTTCTTTATTTATTTATTTATTTATTTATTCATCTATCGAGTAAAACTCTCTTAGACTAATCAGTACATAAAGTAATAGTAAATTTCTTATATATAGAGAAACACATTTTCATTATATATACTAATTTATAATAATATAATAAAGTATAATAATATAATACTGAGTAAGGAAATGACAATTAATTGTTTAGAGCAAATTTAGTAGTTCTTTTTTAAATAACTCACGAGACTGAGAAATATCTAGTACATTATGAACAGAGTTAAATTCAATGCAGGATAACGAAATAGGATCAGATCTACTATAATTTGTCCTCGCTCGAGGAATTAAAAAAAATGCTGCCTACTTCTCAGATGTCTTGAAGGAGCATATATCGGAAAAAGAGACAAAAGCTCGGAGCAATCAATCTTGTTGCAAAGTACATCTCTAGCTAACACAACAAGATAATATTTTCGTCTGGCTTCACGCGTTTTTAGATCTATAAGAAGACACCTTTGCTCATATGATGGCCAAAATCCATTATTCCAACCAGTTTTTCTAAAGGCAAATCTGGTAAATCTCCTTTGTATTGCCTCGATACGGTTTATAGTAACCGCATATGAGGGACTCCATATATTACAAGCATACTCTAGTGTTGATCGCACTAGGGACACATATAAGGATTTGAGCGTATAAAGGTCTTTGAACTAGTGTTGCGCTTAATAAAACCTAATAATTTATTAGCTTTTGACACAATAAAGTCGAAGTGACTGTTGTAATTAATTTTGTTATCAAAAATTACCCCTAAATCGATTTGACTTTGCACATTAGATAACAAATTACCTCGTATAAAGTAATCGTTAATTAGAGAACATGGTGATCTAGTAAAACTTATGTTTTTGCATTTGGATATATTTAAGTGCAAACAGTTATCAGTGCACCAGTTTGACAAAGAAATAACATCTTCTTGCAATAAAATGCAGTCCTGCCTCGTCCTGATTGATTTAAAAATTTTTAAGTCGTCTGCATAAAGGAGACACTTCGAGTTTTTAATAACATCCGGAAGGTCATTGATGAATAATATGAACAATAAGGGTCCTACATGACTCCCTTGAGGAACACCAGAGAGATTATGTATAACTTTAGATACTGTTGATCCGATTTTAACAAATTGTTTACGGTTACATAAATAATTACGAAACCAATTTAGTAAATTTGAATGAATTCCTAATTTATCTAGCTTTTTTATAAGTGCATTATGTTGGACTTTATCAAAGGCTTTTGAGAAGTCCGTGTATATAGCGTCCACTTGACCACCATTCTCCATACCTTTCAGACAAAAACTTTAGGAATCAATTTCAGTTTTGAAATGGGTCTGTAATTGATAACTTCATTTTTCAAACCTGATTTATGTATCGGAGATATATATGAGACTTTCCATGTATCTAAAAATTCGCCGGATGAAAGGGACATATTAAACATCTTGGTAAGAGGTTCAGCTAAATTTTTACATAATTTTTTTAAAAATGAAGGTGTTATGTTATCTGGTGATACTTTATTACTATCTTCTAATGCGGCTAAATGTTCTTTAACCTCAACAATACTAAGCTGCATTACACCCAGATTTGTGATAGGTGTAAAACTATGATATGTACCTACATGTATAGTTCTTTCACAGTTTGATTGGAAATATGTTGCCATCATATCGCAAATGTCCTTCTCGCCATTTGAACTACGATCTTCATACGTCATCAGAGCTGGAAAACCCAAGGAATTACGCTTTCCATTTAAAACAACAAACAACTTACTCCGATATACCATAGAGCATGAGTCTTAAATATCCTTACCAACCACCAGTAAACTCTTTTGAAACCCCCGCAATAGATTCTAATATAGTTATGCATTACCTTCGACAAATGAAAACTTATTTTATGATGGGTCCTGACGAAATCCCGAGCTGCATCTTAAAACATTGTTCCATTAGTTTGTGTTCTCCCTTATCAAAAATTTTCAACACATCCTTGCACAGTGGTCATTTTCCCTACATATGGAGAAAATCTTATATAATACCTCTTCATAAATCCGGCTCAAAAATTGAAGTTTCCAATTACCGAGGTATCGCAAAACTAACCGCAATCCCTAAGTTATTTGAGAAATTTTAACTGATCAAATAACCCACGTCGTATCTTCCTCCATTTCCACCTCTCAACATGGTTTCTTAAATTGAAAATCTACGTCAACTAACCTCTTGGAGTTTACTTTAGCAAAGCTTTCGATAGTGTTAATCATTATCTTCTTCTGAAAAAGCTTCATCTAATTGGGTTTCCCGTTAAACTATTACACTGGATTAACTCGTACTTGTCGAATCGTTCTCAAAAAGTTTTATATAAGAATTGTATGGCAAAAAATATTTTGGTCACATCTGGTGTTCCGCAGGGAAGTCATCTTGGTTCAGTTTTATTTTTAATGTTTATAAATGACCTTCCTTCTGTAATAAAACACTCTTACGTCTTTATGTACGCCGATGACGTGAAACTGTTCGTAACTTAAAAATCACATGAAGAACAACAACTCTTACAATCGGATTTAAATAGTCTAGTGGAGTGGTGTAATTTAAACCTTTAAAAATTAAACTTGAAAAAATGTAACCAAATGACATTCTCACGTCGAATTGCTAATAGTATAAATTACACTAGGTAATTCACGATCTTGTTGCATCGTTGCAAATGCAAAATTAGCTGATTTTACAAAAACAAAAAGCATTGATATGCATTTGCAATATATTTGCATTTGCAATAATAAAAGCTTGTTGCATGTGCAAATCCAATAAGATTGCAAGACTCTATTGTGAATGAATTTCATAATATTGCATTGAACACAACCACTGTTTTGTTTTGACAACCGCTGATTGAGCAGCTGTTTCCTATGTTCAGATTTTTAGCGGCAACAAGTCAAATTTATAAACTGATTTGAAATGGAGGGAGTTTCAAATAAGAAAATTAAAAGAGAAAATTCTAATAAAAAATGGACGGAGGAAGAAGTTTTGAAGATTTTAGATTTTTTGGAGGAGTCTGATGTGTTTGAGGATTGTTTATTTGTGGATTTCTAAAAAACAAAAAATGTATTGTACTCTATTTAAAGGCACCAAAAGCTCAAATTTTTTATAAAGAATTATTGGAGGTTAAAGCAATTGATGCTAATTGGAACCTTGTACGGTGGAAAGTGCGGCATCTCAAGGATTCCTACAAAAAAGCCAGAGATATACGTAGTTCCACCGGCGAAGGCTTACTGGAAGGCGATGAAGGGTGCTCAAATGTGCAAAGTACTACACATATCTTTTAATAATCTTGTCATATCTTTTCATATGTATTCATATCTTTTCAGATAAGCTTGAGAGAATGTGCCCGCAATTCAACAGGCTGTCGGCAATATTTGGGGAAAAGCATGGTGGGCGTGTGTCTGCGACCACTTTTATTGACACTGAAGATGTTGAGTTTGCAGAGGAACAAGAGGTAGTATATTTGGACATCAAAAACGGCAAGCACAAGCTTCGCTGCAAAAATTAGGAAGCCGACACAAAAGACGTCGATGAGCCAATTTGCAGCCATACAACTAAGGAGGGAATTTTCTCAAAAAGAAAAGATGAATTTGGAGAAAGAAAAATTTTATTACATGATTGATGAAAACGAAAGAAAGTTTAATTTAGAGAAGTACAGGATAGAGGAAGAGATCAAAATAAAGAACAGAAAGCTACATTTAAAACAAAAACAAATAGAAAGTACAGAGCAAATTTATTATTTTATGGTTTTATTATTAAGTTTTATTATTTAAATTTATTATTAAGTTTTTTATTTATTATTTTATGGTTAATTTTTTGTTTTTTGAATAGTAATTAAAAATTAATGAATATATATCTTGTCTTTTTTCTTCACCATTGGAGCTAAATATGGGTATATCAGGTTCAATGTCATCTTCGTTAATCTCGGAATCAGTATCTTCCCTTAAAATATTGTGTAAAACACAGCAAACGATGAACCAATCATTGCAAAATTTGTGGCTTTCCCTGTTATGCATTCGCATCCGCAGTTCCTTAAGGCTTCCGAATCTTTCTTTTTCTTTAATACCGAAGCAATGCTTAACTCGCACACGGTATTCACTATGGCGTAAGTTAAAAGCTCTTCGTGAATATGTATCCAGATGTTCGGAATTACTTCGAAAAGGAGTTATAAAATGCTGTGACAACGGATATGCTGAATCATCCGCAATCCATTCTCCAGGGGTAAAAAAATGTTCCTTCCTCTTAAAAATGGAACTGTTGCGAAAAATCCTAGCATTATGCCAGCTGCCCGGGTGTCCCACAGTGATCTGCCGAACTCGCAATTTATAATCGCATACAGTTTGGGCCTTTATGGAATACACTTGATGGCGAGAAAAATAATATTGATGATTTTTAACAGGGGCTTTCGCTAGCTTTATTTCCGTACCATCAATGTATCCAACACAACAGGGTTGCAGTGACCAGCTAAGCGCGTTCATATGCAGTTGGGCAAAATATATATTTGCGTCTTATGTTTAATATTGCTTTGAAAACCCAAAATTACGAACCTAATCTAAACAAGACTATGGCGACTTGCAGTTCAACAGGAAGCTGTTTCGATGAATGAACTTTGTTGAACACTTGATCACAGGATATTAGGCTTACGATTTTTTTAAATTGACTACGGTCGACTCTTAGCATTTGTTTAAATCTGTCATCATCAATGGTTGTCAAGATGTCATTACACCACTGAGTAGACTTTGGAATCATTGTAGAAACTCCACGACGACACAGAAGTAATGTACATATTTCTTCATCCAATTCATTCAAAATTTCACTTTCGGCATCGTCATCATCACTATCAATTTCTGAAGTTTTAAAAAGAAACAGATTAATCTTCCGTACATATACATAAGTATTTATTGAAATACCCATTAATTCTTCCACAGCATTATTCAGCACAACATCTATAATCTTTTGTTTTATCGATTTTTTTGGCATTTTATTTATATCTAATCTAAATATTTTTTATATCTGAAGAACCATCACAAATGATGAAAAATGTTAACAAAAAACAGCTGTTGTAAGGCATTTGCAACATCATAATATTGAAGGTGTGTTCACAAAATCTGGTCTTGCAAAAATGTATTTGCAACGATGCAACAAGATCGTGAATTACCCTACTATAAATAATACCAACTTAGAAATTGTACACAGTTTTCTTAATTTTAAGTTAATTGGGTGGTAAATAAGGCTAGATTTGTCCTTAATAAATAAAAAATAAATAACTGGCCATTTCAGCCCTTGAAAGGACTTTAACCTAGCTTCTTGTGCGTTCTTTGATCAATTGTGTTGTCCGTGTTATTAAGTTTGTATACAATTGACCGAGAACCGGACCTACATGTTTAACGTCGACTCCGAACGGCGATGAACGGAATGTTCTTGTTCTCAAGAAGCTTTACATGGCATTTTGAATACTCTCTGAGGCTTGCCATTGTCTGCAGAGAGGTGGCGGCCGTACAGAAAAAATATTTGTCCTTGGTGTCCTTAAAAATATAGGTGTCATTGGTTTCATTAAAAGATGCGCTAATGAATTCAACGATCCTTTCACTACTAAAATAATTTATACCTTTCTTGTTGGACCAATTCTTGAATATACATCCGTACTATGGAACCCTCAATACAATGTCCACATCGATGTATTAGAATCGGTTCAAAAACAATTCTTACTTTTTGCTTTACATTATCGTTGGAAATCCAATATTATTCTTCCCCATTGTGAACCCCGCCTTAAAATTATTTCCCTGCTGTTGTATATGAGACTAAAGACCGTTCTCTTTGGTGTCTCGCGCTCACATTAATATTTGGGTAGTCAGTTGGATTATGGTTGCTCGCTAGTTAAGACAGTATTAAGACCTTTCTTTAATACTTGAATATCTCATTATAATAATTGTATAAGTAGTAATAAAGTAATGTTGAATTGAACATAAGAGTTTATTTTGGACATATATTAAACTGGCGCAGTCGGTAGGATGTCAAAATAATAAATTAATATTTGTTCAAGCAAACTGATTTTTTTTTGTCGCGAAATTTGCTCCGTAACTCTAGAAATTGCAGCCTTCGGAAATTGCGGCGTTTTTCAAATTCCACAAACGCGATCAACAACCAAACGAGAGTTTTGCAGACTATGTAGCAGTTTTACGGAAAATGGCAGTAGATTGCAATTTCGGTTCTGCATTAGACCGAATGCTTCGTGATCGCCTCGTTTGTGGACTGCGGGATGAAGCACTTCAGCGAAGCCTTCTCGCCGAAACTGACCTTCAGCTTAAAAAAGTGATTGATCGAGCCAACACAGCCGAAACTGTTTCGAAAAATTTACTTGAAATTCGTCATCCGGATCAAGTTCATCTTATTTCAAAGCGCAACAACAATAAATTTCAGCACCGCAACAAAAAGTCTATTTTCCGTGACAATACTCAAGGCAAGCCCTGTAATGGTTGTGGTGATCAACACCCACGCTGCCGATGTCCATACCTAGAGACAATCTGTTCATCATGTGGAATTAAGGGACATCTTCAACGCGTTTGTCGATCTGGATCATCTTCGATTAAATCCAACTCAACTCAAAAGATGACTCCAAGTACGACGCATCGATCAAAAAAGTCTAAATCTTTTTCTATTAATCAAATCTCGCCATTAATCGACTTGAAGAAATCAACTATAGTCATCGTCAATGGGAGTCCTTGTCAATTCGAGATCGATTCTGGCTCGAATTATACTCTTATGTCATCCAAAAGTTTTAATCATACGTGGCCAAAATCACATCCGGCCATAAATACATGCGACCTGCAGCTTGTAGATTTTCAGCGCAATAGCATACCAATAATTGGCGTATGCGACGTCACAGTAAAATACAACAATAAAACAATAACCGATCTTCCGATCATCATAGTGGATGGTAACCGTTCCAATGTTATGGGTTGTAACTGGTTTGGACCACTTGGAATCAGCATCCAAGGTGTCCACCTAATAGACAAACAATTATCTATTCAGAATGTTCTTTCAAAATTCCAGCACTTATTTTCCAAAGAGCTGGGCAAGTTTACCGGAAAACCTGTGTCACTTCAACTCGATCCAACCGTTCAACCAATTCGATACCCACCTCGTCGAATTCCGTTCGCAACCAGGGGAATCGTCGAAGCGGAACTTGATCGACTGTGCGCTCAAGGGATTCTCGAGCCAATCAAATACTCTGACTGGGCAACACCCATTGTTCCCGTTCTAAAGAGTGACGGCTCAATCCGCATTTGTGGCGATTATAAATCAACGCTCAATAAGGCACTTAAGCCCCATTGTTTTCAAATACCAGCAATAAGTACCTTGCTGTCTTCCATAGAAGGAGGAAACATTTTCGCAAAGCTTGATTTAGCACAGGCTTACCAGCAATTAACTGTGATGAACCTTCTTCGATATTACAGACTATTGTAACTCACAAAGGTGCTTTCAGGGTAAAAAGGTTGCAGTTCGGAATTTCATCTGCTCCAGGTATTTTCCAAAATTTTATAGAGACACTTCTTCAAAATATTCCAGGTGTCTTACCGTATTTTGATGATATCGTCATTATGGGAAAAACCGATGCAGAACTTGCTAAGCGTTTGGATGAAGTCCTCACTCGATTCGATACCTCTGGACTTCGACTTCGTAAGGATAAATGTAAGTTTGGTGTTTCAACAATCGAGGTTCTTGGCTTCAGGATAGACTCATTAGGCATAAGGCCAGCGCCTCGAAACTTAAATGCTATACGCAGTGCTCCAGCTCCCACTGACAAGAAACTCTTACAAGCTTTCCTGGGCTTACTAAATTTTTATCATGGTTTTTTGCCTCATAAAGCAACGATAGCTGAGCCGTTGCATCGCCTTCTAGATAAAAACAGTAAGTGGGTTTGGACAATGGAGCACCAAAAGGCGTTTGATAATCTTAAAAGTCTTGTTATGTCTGATCGAGTTCTAGTGCATTATGATATGAAGTTGCCACTTGTTGTCGTTTGTGATGCGTCGTCTTATGGGATTGGCGTTGTTCTTAGCCACCATTTCTCTGATGGTACCGAGAAACCGATTGCTTTTTATTCAAGGACGTTGTCAAAGGCTGAAAGAAACTATGCACAGATTGACAGAGAAGCTGTAGCGCTAGTGTCAGGAGTGAAGAAATTTCATGACTATCTGTATGGCCGAAAGTTTACGCTTGTTACCGACCATCGCCCACTTTTAGGTATACTTAGTTCAACGAAGCCAATGCGGATTTTTTAAGTCATTTCCCTGTTGATTCGGAAAATTCATCAGAATTCGACCATCAAGATGTTCTGATGATTGAGATGATAGACAAACCAGTGTTAAGTGCTAAGGAAATCGCTTCGCAAACTGCTAAAAATTCTGACCTAGCCAGAGTGCTCAGCTGGGCGTTAAGGGGGTGGCCAGATAAGATATCCCGCAACGATAACTTTTATCCTTTTTACTGCCGCAGAACGAAAATAACATCATTGAAAGGTTGTCTCTTATGGGGCAACCGAACCATCATTCCTTCAAATGGTCGACACACAATTCTCGAGGCTTTCCATACTGGTCATCCAGGGATTGTGAAAATGAAAGCGTTAGCTCGCAGTTATGTCTGGTGGCCCAAAATCGATTCTGATATTGAACTCGTAGTCAAAAAGTGTGTACCATGCCAGGAGACACGTCATGAAAATGCACACGCACCCATACACTTGTGGGAATCAACAAAGTCGCCTTGGTCCCGACTTCACATCGATTTTGCTGGGCCATTTCAAGGCAAGTTATTTTTCATCGTAGTGGACTCACATTCCAAGTGGTTGGAAGTTTTTGTGGTTAAGTCAACTTCGTCCCAATCAGCTATCAAACCGCTACGTTCGCTTTTCGCCACACATGGATTGCCTGATTCTATTGTGTCGGATAATGGAACAGCCTTTACGTCCGTGGAGTTCAAGACATTCCTTCAAAATAACCTCATCCGCCAAATCCGCTGCGCTCCTTTTCACCCGTCTTCAAACGGACAGGCCGAGCGGATGGTTCAAACAACAAAAAACTATCTTAAGAAAATACCAGAAAAAGTTGACATCGATTTAAAACTATCTCGTTTTATATTTAATCAGCATATTACACCGCACACGACAACTGGTCGATCACCAGCCGAGCTAATGTTTAATCGTCAGCTTAAAACTTATTTTGACAAAATTCACCCTAACGAGCTATCTTCCAATATGAACGAAAATTTGTTCTCAAGGAAATATAACAAAGATGACCTAGTATGGATTCGAAATTATTCTTCTGGGCCTAAATGGATCGAGGCAACAATCGAGTCACAAACAGGTCCAGTCTCTTATACTGTGCGTCTGAAAGATATGAAAGTTATTAAACGACATGAGGACCAAATTCGTAGTCGTATCAACGCAAAAGATCAATACTCAATTTTACCATCAGAACCCGAAGCTGGAGAAGAGTTAAATGAACCACAGCAATCACCGTCGTCGCAGCCGCAATTGTTTTTGTCGAATTCGTCATCACCCAACCGCCACTCACCGCCAAGCTGTCCATCGCTACAAGACCAGTCATCTTCGCCAGATTTATTAACCCCTCGGCGTTCATCGCGTGCTAGACGTCCACCAGAATACTTTACAGCAAATGGGCGTTAAGGAGTGTTGTATATGAGACTAAAGACCGTTCTCTTTGGTGTCTCGCGCTCACATTAATATTTGGGTAGTCAGTTGGATTATGGTTGCTCGCTAGTTAAGACAGTATTAAGACCTTTCTTTAATACTTGAATATCTCATTATAATAATTGTATAAGTAGTAATAAAGTAATGTTGAATTGAACATTAGAGTTTATTTTAGACATATATTAAACCTACCTTCCTTAAGAAGCAGAAGAATTATGCTCAATGTCTCCTTTTTATACAAATTACTCAGTGGCGATATAGACTCAATACCTCCTTTCTTCATTAAACTTCAACATCCCTAGGAGCGGATCCAGACATTTCCAGCTTTTTAATTTGAAAGTTGAGTCAGTGCACTTCTCATTATGCCCTTCACGACCCTTTACGATGTATGTGTAGTGATTTCAATGGCAACTTGAACTTGATAAATTTTTCTGACTCGGTGGATGTCTTAAAACGTAAAATGTTATTACATTTGAATACTTAACACATTCATTGTGAAAACAAATATAACTCGCGATGATTGTGTAGATTTTACGATTTAACAAATAAGCATCATCGAATATGACAGATACTTTAAGTTTTCGTTTTATTTAGTTTCGCTGCTTTATTTTTTCATGAAATCATTTTAGATCTTTAGTTCTATAGCTTCCAAAGTTTGAAATTGGACCATGTATACCGTGTCTCTTGGTTTGGTGAGTCAGAGTTTATCTCTTTTCCATACAAGTTTTTACCTGCGTTGGTCCAAATGCATATCCAAATAACAACTTTAGCTCGGTGTTCCCTTATTTTAGTGACCCGAATATATAAATTTTTACTGTTTTTTTTATTTATTGTGCCTGCACAATATATACTTGTGTATATGTGCTATGTTTGGTATTGGTTTGGTGTTTGAGAGTTGCATCTCTTTTCCACGTAGGATCTTGGGTTGGACAATGGCCCCAAACTGAATGACAACAATTATATAATGAAGGTATATATGGTCTAATAAATACTTTGGATGTTGTCTTGTATTACTTCGTATTATTAAGAATGTGTATGTGTGAATTCGATGATATTTATTTACATAAGCACAAAAATTCTCAAATTTCAAATTTTCTTTATATAATTTTAATTTCCGCTGAAAGGCCAAGCAATTGTGTTTAGTGGAGACTTATATAGGGTGTTTTTTTTAGGGGTTTGTTTTTCGAATAGAGATAAAACTGGCATTTTGTGGTCAAATCTGGCAACTCTAATGTCATTAATGTTCAGTTTGGTTTGCCATTTCATCATGAGCAGGTTGACAAAAGAACAACGCTTGCAAATGGGCCGAAAATGAGATTGATCTCGATGCTGATTTTCATTGCAAAATTTTGTTCAGTGATGAGGCTCATTTTTGGTTGAATGGCTACGTCAACAAGCAAAATTGCCGCATTTGGAGTGAAGAGAATCCACATGAGATCCTTGAGACGCCATTACATCCACAAAAACTGACTGTTTGGTGTGCTCTATGGGCTGGTGGAGTCATTGGGCCATACTTCTTCCGAAATAATGCTGGAGAGTCAGTTACCGTTAATGGAGACCGGTATAGAGCCATGATAACCGACTATTTTGTTCCCGAATTGGATGGCATGAATGTGGATGAGTTGTGGTTCCAACAAGACGGCGCTACATGCCACACAGCGCACGTCACAATCGATTTATTGAAGGAAACATTCGATGAGTGCATAATTTCGCGGAATGGACACCAAGATCATGTGATTTGACACCATTGGATTATTTTCTTTGGGGATATGTGAAGTCGCTCGTCTACGCCAACAAACCAGAAACGTTAGGGGACTTGGAGGCCAACATTCGTGGCGTTATTGCCGACATACGACCCCATATGCTCGAAAAAGTGGTTGAAAATTGGACATGTAGAATTGGCTTTATTCGAGCCAGCCACGGCGGCCACATGCCCGAAATCATATTTAAACATTAATGGCATAAAATTATCCTTCCAATAAAGCCAAATTGATGGACATTAAAACGATTTTCTTGTGTTTTATTTCAATTCGAAGTTCTATACCTCTAAAAAAAACACCCTGTATTTGCCAACAGGGGGTATGTTTTAGTACGTAGGTGCATTCTATTAGTCCGGCTGATCCGGGAACTTTTATAGAATATATAGAATATAAATCGTGCTTGCGTATGGCACTGATCATACGTATCTATGAAGATCTGAAGATCTCATACTTCCGGGAGAATAAAAAAAAAAAAAAAAGTTATGAGGCAAAAACCAATGAAGTTTTCATAGAACCTAACTATATGGCGATTAAAAACTTTGAAGTAAGGTTTCTCAAAACATGGAAATCTGACTTAAATTATTATTGACACAGATATATAAAAAAAGAGTTTTTGTGTGTAACTACGCAATAGACTCCTAAACTACTCATCCGATTATCATGAAATTTGTGTATAGCAGTTTTATGGTAGGGTGCGTGTTTTAGGGCTATCAGTTTTGATCCACCTTGAACACCAGAGGGCAATGTAGTACAAAGTTTTTACAAAACTGCCCAAAACTCCCAAATCGGTCATGCGGTTAGAACGAAAATCGGTATATAGTGGTTTTCATGTACGCTGAGTGTTTTGCCGCTATCTCTTTTGACCTATTTTGAACACCAGAGGGCGCAGGTACAATTTTTTTACAAAACCACCTAAAACTCCCAAACTACTCATGCGATTACAATGAAAATTGGTATACAGTGGTTTTCAAGACGATAAGTGTTTTGGCGCTATCTTCTTTGATCCTCCTTGGAAACTAGATGGCGCTGTAGTACAAATTTTAAACAAAATCGCCTTAAACAGGCTTCTCAAAGATGGTGAAAATCTCCAAATACACAACAATGAAGAACTCGAAGAAATTGCTGGTGTTGGTGATGTTGGATATGGCGTATAAAGCAGCTGACTTATTTTTACATTGTTTTTTAATATTTTTCAATATTTTCTTTTATGTATATGAAATTTTTATATATTTTCTGCATATTTTTATCTATCTATTTATTTTCTTCTCATCTTCTTTCTCTCCACTCTCTCCTATATTCAACCGTTTCCTATATACAAATGCTTTCAGTTCGTTTTATATCTACCTCTATTACTATTTTGTCTGTTGTAAATACTGATTTCGACGTTAAAGACAATCATAAAACTATGATTGAAGTTATGTGTAGGCAGCATGAAGGCCTAAAAATCGTGCACTTCAATGCAAGAAGCTTAAATGGTCTTAAGTTGGACTGTGTAAGACATATATTTGCAAATTCCTCGGTTGATATAATTTGTGTCTCAGAGACGTGGTTCCATGAAGACGTGACTGGCTCCTATCTAAATATCCCCAATTATCAACTTCTCCGCAACGATAGATCGGGTAAGAGAGGAGGTGGAGTTGCAATCTATTGTAAAAAACACCTTAAAGTAAATACCCTGGATAAATCTAGTCAATCAGATAAAGAATTTTTACACATAGAAGTCTTAGGTAATGGAGCTAAAGTCTTTATCTCTTGCGTATACAATCCTAATTGCAACTGCAACTTGGATCCCTTATTCTCTTCATTATCAAATTGTGCCATCGACTATGAACATTTTATTCTAACTGGTGACTTTAATTTAAATCTTTTAGCCGATAGCAATTCTACCAGCAACTTCCTAGATCGAATATCTGAAGTTGGCCTCACTGTCGTTAATACTTCTATGCCAACTAGGTTTTCGAACAACTCGCCACCGAGTTTGCTATATCTTCATTGTCTCCGATGCATCATCTCTACTGTTTTTTGACCAAATATCGTTCCTATCTGATCACGATTTAATTTTTTGCACTTTAAATATTGCTCTTGCACCCGTTGAATCTGAAACCAATTTTACATATCGTGATTTTAAGTCAATTGATAAAAACTCGCTGTTTCAAAACCTAGCTCTAATAAATCAGTCGATGACAAGTTGAATTTTTTCATCGAGAAGATAAACAATCTTTTTGATTTACACGTTCCCTTGCGTACGCGGCGCGTCTTAAATAACACTTGTCCCTGGTTCACGCAATTAGTCAAAAGAGCTCTTAAAAATTGCACGAAGGCACATAGAAAATGGAAGCGTAACCCCTCTGCTCTAAACTGGAGTGAATACAGAAATGCTAGGAACGAAGCTACTTCTACTGTTAGGTTGTCCAAAGTAGCATTTTTTGAATACAAATTGAACCCTGCACTTCCCTCAAAGCAGTTCTGGAGAAACTTAAAAGGTATTGGCATTTGTAAAAATGACTCTGAAGCCTGTCGCTTGGATCCAAACCTATTAAATGATTATTTTGTTGCTGCATCTGAACCCAACCAAATTGACACCAATGATGATGGTAGTACGGCTACAATATTTCAAAACGAATTTCAATTTGGTGCAGTGAATGAAGTAGATGTTGTTCGTTGCATAAGGAAAATTAAATCTAATGCATCCGGTGAAGATGGAATTTCTATTAGGTTTATAAAACTGATTCTACTACATGTACTTAGTCCGATTGTCCACATCATCAACCACTGTTTTACCACCTAGTGTTATCCACAAATTTGGAATGTAGCGACTATAATTCCTGTAGCAAAAAAAGTTAATGCGTGCAACCCATGCGATTTTCGTCCAATAAGTCTGTTGTCCTCGGTGTCGAAAATATGTGAGTCATTAATGGCGGAGCAGATATCCCATCACTTAAGTGTATTTAACCTCATGTCACATCAACAGTCTGGTTTTCGCCCGGGTCACAGCTGTTCCACCGCTGTAGTCAAAATACTCGATGACATAAGAGTACCTTTTGATAAGGACGAATTGACATTGCTCTGCTTGTTAGATTTTTCCAAAGCGTTTGATACCGTCAGTCACCATATCCTTTGCAGGAAACTTGCTATAAATTTTCGTTTTTCAAAGTCTGCGGTCTGTCTCTTACGAAGCTACTTGGAAGGTAGGTCTCAAAGAGTACGTGTGGGTCAAAATTTTTCTATGCTAAAAAGCACTACTAGCGGAGTACCTCAAGGCTCAGTTCTTGGTCCTCTGCTGTTTACTATGTTTATTAATGATATTTTCAGCAAATGCCACCATGTTACTATGCATGCATATGCTGATGACCTCCAATTGTACTTGTCCAGGCCCTTGGGCCTAGTTGAAGATCTATGTGCTAGAATTAATGAGGACTTAACTGCGGTATCCACTTGGGCGGATGAAAACATGCTAATGCTGAACCCACTTAAAGCATATGTACTGCCAATATCTAAAAAACCATTTTATCACGAGGATCTACCAGCAATTCTTTTGAACAACGTGCAGCTGAAACTGGTTAGCACTGTCATTAATCTTGGTTTTCGAACTTGGTAACTCATCTTTATCATGCTGTGATCACATTAATTCTTGTATAAAAAAGGTATACTACGTACTCCGAAATTTTCGAATGACATCGAGTTTTGTCCCCGTTGAAACTAGGAAAAAACTGGTATTGCAGTTGTTGATGCCTATAATAACTTACTCCGAAGTCGTGTATTGCAATCTTGATTCATTTTCATCCTACAAGCTCCTGGTCGCCTTTAATAATTGTGCTCGATATGTATATGGCCTAAGAAAATTCGATCATATCTCCATTTATAGCAAAAAGCTACTTGGCTGCTGCTTACTTAAATACCTTGAAGCGAGACATTGCATTTTTCTTCACCGGATTACTTACACTCGTAGTCCTACGTATCTTTTTGAAAAAATAAAATTTTGCAGATCCAACAGAGGAATGAACCTCGTGGTCCCTAGATATAATTTCGTTAACTCTAGTAGATTGTTTTTCGTCAGTGCTATAAGGTCGTGGAATTCACTACCTAATAGTATCAAATCCGTGAAAAAACTTTAATCATTTTATATTCGAATACTTTTCCTAACTTCCTCTTTTTGCGCATTCTTACTATTCTTACTTTTCCTTTAATAAAATCTGCATTCTCTGGTCTTGGAATAATTTTTTATTGTTTAATCAAAATTCATATTAATTCATACTAAATTTATTATTAAGTATCTTAAATTGTAATAATTTTTAATTTGTTATTTTTTATTCTTGATGTTGTTATTTCCATTGTCAAAGCGGCAAGCAAAAGATTTATTCTTATTTGTCAACAATTTTTGTTGAATAAACATAAACATAAACATAAACTACAATATGCCTACATTAGGCATATTTTATTTGTTTCTTTAGGTTACATATGCAAATATTGACAATATATAAAATTTTTCTTAAATTTATAAAATTAAAAAAAATGTCCGTTATTTTGATACCAAAAACACTTGGTTTTTGGAGAAGTTTGTGGATGAGATTGCCTTATAACTTGAATTGACTGAGGTAAAGGCATAATACTTGCCTCTGATTCAAATTCATATACTTCTTTGGTTTTCCACCACGCTTAGAACATCCTACACATGTTTCACTTGATTGCCCTTTCCTTCCCACTAATCTAGCACCCCATTTTCGAACCAAGGTAGACTTGACTGAATAGGTATTCCACCTGAAATGCTTTGTCCAAAAACAAAAAAAAAACTACGAAAAGTTTTAGTACAACGATATATTTAATGCTCAAAAATGAAAAAAAAACAATCAAAAATTCAATTTTGTGACTTTCGATTCAAATATATCCGCTGTTTTTTATACATTTTGTTGAATTTTTTTTTTTTTGTTTTTGACTTAAGGGAAGGGTTCCCTCATTATGGATAAAAATAAGGCAAAGTTTGTATTTTTGTTGTAGGACAATGAAAAGGCGTACGAACTTTTGGTTTTGATGATTATATTAGTTTATTATCAGAGAATTTAAAAAAGTGAAAAAAATGAAAAAATTCAAAATGGCGGCTACAAAATGCACATTTCCGTGGGCCCCTGCGCGCGAAACATGGTGTCCTAACTAAAATTCTGCCGCTTCTTGTGGTGGACTGAAATCAAAAACTGTTGTTATTACTTAAAGATAATGATATTTTCTATAACTGGAACTAAAATTGTTATTATCCATGTAAAATTCATAGAATAATGAACATTAGAACTAAAAGTTCAAATTTTGCTTGTTTTTTTCCATTTCAACAACGTTAAAAAAATATAAATAAATAATTTTTATACATGATGTTAGTTCAGGGCGTACAAAAAAGCATGCACTTCCAAACAGTGCTTAGATAAAGAGAATCGGATCAATAGATCAGGCCTGAGAGGTTTATTTAGATCGGAAAACGTGGTTTCGAGATAAGCGCGTTTAAAGTTTTTTTAAAAGTTTAGTTTGGACGTAGCGCGCGTGAGATAGGTGTCTTCAAGACGTTGCCATTCGAAAAAATTTCGTCGGATCGAAAAATCCATTTACACACATATTCTACACATATGTGGCTTTCATTTTTTGCAAAAAAACAAAGCTTTTTGTTGTAAAAACAATTTAAATTCAAATTTGAAAATTTTTAACTATTTTCCAAAAGCTATAACATTTTTCAGCAAAAGTACAATTTTACGCAAAAATTAAAAACCGTTTTTGTGATTAAAAAAACAATGCCCATCCTTTGATTTTTTTGAAGAAAATTTTTTTCCAGTATGGTGGTTTTATATTTTTGAATAAATATAGAAGTTAAAAATATAATTTATTAGAAATAATTATCTTAGTATCTCTTACCAATCAAAAGTTTTAGCCAATAATCTATATCCATATCGCAAGCCAAATTTTCGATTCAGAATAGTTATGGAAGTAAAAGTAACAGAACATTGTAACTCAGAATGGAGTTGCTGATGTCCTTCTTCAAGAGAACTGGGACGGGCATTGGAAAAGGGAGTGTGGCTCCGACCATACAAGCCAAATTTTTGATATAAAATAGCTTTGGAACTAAACTTCGCATAACCATAAAACTCAGTATGGAGTTACCAATTGCCAAAGTATTTCTACTGGAAAACTGGCACGTGCATTGGAAAAGGGAGTGTGGCCCGATTTTCTGTACAGAATAGCTATGGATGTAAAAGTCACAGAATATTGAGACTCATAATGGAATTGCCACATGCGAGATGTCCTGCTACTAGGAAACTGTAACGGACAGTGGACCATGACCAATGACGTTTTCTTTTCTCAAAAAATTTTGCATTTTTTCTGCCCTCTTTGAGAATTCTGCCCTTTGTGTTCTTTTTCGAAAAAAATTCTGACCTTTTGACGACGGTATTAAGTTCTGCCCGTAAATGCTACGTAAATTAATGAACAAAAAAGTGACATGTTAGGAAAATATTAAACGTTATCAATGACATTTCATTAAAGTTGGAGCTTTTTCACGGATGACAAAATAAATATTATAAAAATTGTTCTCGAAAGTAAGCAACAGTACAGCCAACACAACATCATTGAAAAAATGTTGCATTTTTCCTGATCTTTTCTCGACTAATAACAGATGAATATTTTTACAGTTCAGGTCAAAATGTGAAATACTCTGCTCTCTCAGAAGGCAGAAATTTTTGCCAAGTAAAGAAAACTCCATAAGGCTCGAATCAAAGTTTTGAATTTACTTATTATTTTCAATATACTTGCCGGGAGTAGCCACGCGCGCTGAGAATCGCTAGTTTTTTTATAAAACAGTTTGAAGGGCCAATTTAAGAAACATTTTAATTTACATAAGGGGGACTTTATACTAAACCTCTGCACAAATGCACTCGTTTTTTCCACAACAGTAGATCCAACAGTGCAGAGTTCAGAGCTTGACAGAACTCTGTTAGTCAAGCAGAGCGTATCCAAGTCATTTAATGATAACAAACGAACACTGCAGAGCACTCATCAGCTTCAAATCAAACCATGTTCGCCGTTTGCTTTAACAGAACAATTACTAACAGCGAAAAATGCATCAATCACACCCAACACAACAGAACCTTGGCGAAGTAATTATTTCTACCATTGGCAAATAGAAATTTTATTTTTACGAATTCGGTGCTAGGGCAAACACTAGGTAAAACTGGGTCGCTGAATCCGAATCCGTTGTCAGAATTTCAAAATTGTGAAATTTTTAACCCTATAGGGTTGCCACCTAAAAATATGCTTTTTTAAAAGTTTTAATCACTATTCTACAGTTTTAGGGGGCCACTGATTTCGAATCTGATGTCAGAATTTTAAAATTTTAGATGGCTGATAGAGGTGCCACCTAATTTTTTTTTATTTTTACGAATTCGATGCTGGGGCCAACACTAGGTAAAAATGGGTCGCTGAATCCGAATCCGTTGTCAGAATTTCAAAATTTTTAGGTGGCAACCCTAAAGGGTTAAAAATTTCACAATTTTGAAATTCTGACAGCGGATTCGGATTCAGCGACCCATTCTTACCTAGTGTTCGCCCCAGCATCGAATTCGTAAAAATAAAAAAAAATTAGGTGGCAACCCTATCAGCCATCTACAATTTTAAAATTCTGACATCATATTCGAAATCAGCGACCCCCTTAAACTGTTAGATAATGTTTAAAACTCTTAAAGCAACATTTTATTAGGTAAAAATGGGTCGCTGAATCCGAATCCGTTGTCAGAATTTCAAAATTTTTAGGTGGCAACCCTAAAGGGTTAAAAATTTCACAATTTTGAAATTCTGACATCGGATTCGGATTCAGCGATCCTTTTTACCTAGTGTTCACCCCAGCGCGGAATTTTTTAAACTACAAAAAATTTAGTTTAAAAAATCTTTAATTTTAAAATTCTGAAATCGGATTCGAAATCAGCCACCCCCTAAAACTGATAAACACGAAATCTACGGGACCCTAAATGGTCTTAATACGCTTAAGTTTTTCCTACACTTCATTGAATTATTTGGATACTTGAATTATTTGGATCGGAGCCACACCCATTTGTCAAATGCCCCTCCCAGTACCCTACTTCCCATATTCTACTTTCAAGTAGAAGGATATCACCAAGTAAGAACTCCATACATATTGAGTTTCATTGTTATACGGCATTTACTTCCAAAACTATTCAAAGACACAGCATAACTCCAAGCGTTCTGCTGTTGTTTACATAACTTTCTAGTCAGTGCACACTGATGAGAGCAAAACATAACAAAAGCTTGCACTACAAACGAGTGCTTTGAAACGCATTTCAAGCGCACTCGTGCAGAGGTTTACTATATACCCAGAGGCCGAAAAAGGTCATGTTTGTGCCTTTTTTTAAGGAAACCTAAGGAATATTTTTAATTGAGGGTTTTTATACCTTAAAATATACACATTCAAAAAAATTGTTTAGTGTTTTTTATTAAAAAAATTTAATATTAAGGTTTTTCTACAGCATATTTTGTAGAGCGCTGTGAAAAAATGGTGAAATGCGGTGACCAACATAGGCAGGGCTTAAATACTTTAACAAATTGACTAAGTTTTGCGTAGTGGATAATATATTTATTAATTGGACCTTTTATAGTGTTACGACTTCCTGTTTCCCAGTAGAGCCCTGCATGATTATGCTTTTTGCCTACTTAAATACAATCGTTTGCTGTCGCATAAAAAGCTTACTCTCACCTTTTTTTCCAAAACTCTCGTATGCAGTGTTGCCAGAAAACTGTGATTCAAAATCGTAATTTTCAGATTTAAAATACGTCATTTCAATAAAAAAAGTCAGTTAAATATTGATACTGAAAATAGCGCTCCATTTGTTTTATTTGGCTACAAGCTGCATGCTCGTTGAATACATTAAAAAATATCAGATCGCTAACAGACACTTGCGATGACAATAAAGTAGATAACATTATCACTTACACTGCGTCCACATGTGCAAGTAACCACTTGTAAGTAGATAACATATATTGTCTTCGAAAAAAGTTCGAAAGACTTGCAAGTTGCTTCAGCGACCACATGTGCAAGTGCAAGTTCATTTACAAAATGCCATCGAATGCAAAGGTTCTCGCTACAATTGTAGTATTGAGTGAGCTGGAAAAGCTACAAAATGAGGAAAATGAAGGAAACAAGTTACCAGTGTGCTTGTTGTATAAAATTGTGAAAAATATGGGTAAAATCTCCAAAAGCATGGCAAAAACAACACTCTTGTCTTCTTTTTTGACATTTACTTGCAGCAAGTGTCAAAATCCACTGCCTCTAAAAATTCGTTGGCAGTAGCGATGCAAGTAGAGCTGCAAGTGCAAAAATACGTGTGTGTTAGTAAAAACATTTGATTGTATAGAGTTTTTCGAACTTGCACTTGAACGTTTGGACGCTATGTTATGTAGGCAGTGTTGCATGTATACTATGCAAGGAGTATACTATGCATATATCAATGTTCACACGTTCACATTCTACCTTTAAAAGTTATTGATATAATGAAAACTCTTGTCTATTAAATACGTCAAATATGCCTCAAAATTTGGGTATGCAACTATTCGACATTATAAATAAACCAGTTTCGAATAGAACATTTTTTACAAAACCGGTTTTCGAATTATTCGACCAGAAAAAAACCGGATAAACCGGTCTTTTCAAATGAAACAAGTTCTTGACTTTATTTATCTTTGTAGTTTTTATTTAACAAAAATAACAACTATTTTTTAATAAAATAAATAAAAGTACTTATGCAACACTTAGCGAACGTTTTTGGGCAGAATATTTTTTTAATTTTTGCTTTTTTAATTTGTTGCTTAAAAGTTCTTGCTATAAAAGATTAAATTCGTGAAAACTGTTCCCATAAATAAAAACTGTACTCCTTTTTTGAAATGAATAAAAAACTTATTTAGAGTCAAAAAGAATAATTTTTTTATCATTTTAGTAGTTAAAAATGTCTCGTAAATAAACTATTTTTGTTCATAAATGAGTTCAGAAATGAATCATAAATGTTTCTTTTTTGCATTCTTAAATGAGTTCAATCATAATAATATCTTTTTATACACATTATCAATATGTCATGTATTTACATTGAAATGTATTTACGTTAAATACGTAAATGTGAAATATTAAGCAATAATAAAATTTACAATTGAAAAAGGTTAATATTTAACTCATTTCTGAACAGAAAAGGTTCCATTTTTAAAGGCAATTCAGTCTGGCGATTGATTTAAAAAGGTTGTATTTCCGAGTGCCGAAAAATAACTTTTCTATGGTCCTTTTTTAAGTAATTTTCGAAGAAAAAAATGTACAATTAATTGTTCTTTTTTAACTAATTTCCGAACAAAAAAAGGTTAATTTTTGAGAGACATTTTAGTCCGACAAATGATACAAAAAAGGTTCATTTATGAGTGCCGAAATTGAACGTTTCTACCCGAAATGGTTCATAAATGAATTCGAAAACGGTAGTTTTGATTCACTGGTAGAATTAGGTTTTGAGTTTTTCTTTCAATCTGTATAACACATCTTTTATATCTTTTAATGATTATTTCTATATTTGTACTTAATGCTTTTCGATTTTTTTGGGCATTTCGTACAAGAAGCCTTGTTGAATTTTCTATCTTTTTTTAAATATTTCCAGACTTTGGAGTTCATGTCAAGCTGTTGATAATTTAATATATTTTTTAAAAAAGAATGCATTATAAACTAAAAATCATGTTTAACTTCCATTAAATACGCCCGCCGCTTGTAAATGCTGTTTTAACAAAAAAAAGCAAAAAGAAATGATCAAAGCATATGCTTAAACGAGCTTAAATAGAGCAAAATGAAATAGAAGCAAAAGATAAGAAATGTTAGAAACGTTAGTGAAATGTAAAAAAGTAAGTAGAAAAAAAACAGGGTCGCTCAAGGCGGGGTGCAATAAGGCCAACGGCAATAAGGCTTTATTTCACTTTTAGTGGAAATAAGGCCGAATTTGCGAATTTGCGGATTCGGCCTTATTTCCATTTAAAAAAGAAATAAAGCCAATTTGGCCTTATTTCCCTTTAAAAGAAACCAATATTAGAACGCTATCAAATAAGTTTTTAAGTTTTATTTAATGAAAAATTAAAGATATAAAGTATTGCAATAATTGTTCTTTAGGGCCCATGCTCGTTTTTTTTTTTTTTTTTTCTAAATGTGCGTTTGGAGCTCCTAATCTAAAAAAGGTCGGTCTTAAATGGTTTAGGAGATAAAAATCGTGAAAGTTTGAAAAATGGACATATTTATTATATAGAATACTAGGATAACTTATTCTAATAATAGAAATATATACCCGTTTAAAGCGAAAAATATTATCGTTTAAATGCTAAAGAACATACAACTTTTTGTAAGTGATCGAGAAAAATATGTAAAGTTAATAAAAGTTATGAATGAAAATTTATGAAATATACGCGATTTTTACTAAACTCTTCATGAAGTTTTAATATTATAAGGAATGAGCGCCGCAGGCGAAAAATTTTTATTAAAAATCGCCGCGATGTTTAATAAAAATTTTTCACCTGCTCTTACGCAGGTTTATAATATGAGCGCCGCAGTCGAAAAGTTTTTCGCCGCGTTTTTTAATAAAAATTTTTCGGCTGCGGCGCTCATTCCTTATAATATTAAAACTTCTTCACCTTCACTATTAAACTACTATTAATAATTATTTCGCGTTGATAGGAAAACAAGCACATTGAGGTTGACAATGGTAACTGTTCTCTTGCAAATTGAGTACCTACGCTGATTCCAGATACTTTTCAAACAACAGACTACAGGGTGTGTACTTTTTATTAAAAATAATAATAAAAAATAATGTTTAGTTTGCAAAATTATTTTTCGGCCTTATTACCATTTTGCTGAATTTTTTTGTAGGCTTTATTTCCTTTTAAAATGGAAATAAAACCGAATTCACAATTTCGGCCTTATTTCCCTTTGAAAAGGAAATAAAGCCAATACGGCCTTATTGCCGTTGGCCTTATTGCACCCCGCCGTCGCTCAAATGTAATAAAAAAAGTGGTTTGAAGAATTTTACAATTTTAAATTGTGGATTTATATATTTCTTAACTATTCGAGCCAAAAAAAATGATTTTTGAATTATTCGAAAATTGCGATTTTTAAAAAAACCGGTTTGAATAATAAAAAAAAATACCAAAACGCCAAATAATTCGAACAGGTTTTGCATACCCTACTCAAAATACGTCAATCGTCATTTGAGCTTAAAATACGTCAAAATGACGTATTTAACGTCACAATGGCAACGCTACTCGTATGTAAACATACTCTCACTCTATTTTATGCGAAAGTAAGAAACGACGAGAGTAACAATACACTGCTGAACTTGTAACAGCAAGACCAACTTCTTGCAATAAAAAGTAACGCAAACACTAGGATACACTGAATATGAATACACATACACTGTATATTTTACGCATTCTTTTGTTATATGCAAGAATCTTTTGTTTTGCGAGTGACTTTCAATGAGATGCAAACAATATATATCGACGGTCCCTACGAAGAATATCTCTTCTTTATACGCGATCAAGAAAATTCTTTTTTTTAAACTGCGGCGAAGAAAATTTCTTTTCAGAGTGTGACGTTAACAACGCTGTATTTTTTAAGGAGTGGGAACAATTTTTCTGAAAAAAATGATGTTTACAAATAATTATTTCTATTTATAATTTCATCTTTATAATTCCTTACAGTACTCTATAAAATGATTTTTATTAACAAATAATATAACATAATGGTATATTTCATATGATTGTTTCGAAATTTTACATTAAAACTTTTTTAAAAAAGCAATGAAAATTTTCGAAATTTTCTAATACGTTGTCTAACATTAAAAAAGTAAGCATACAATAAAAAGATTTTTGTTGCCGCATTTTGATAATAGTGATTTTTTTCGCCGCATTTTGATAAAGGTGATTTTTTCCGCCGCATTTTGAAAAAAGAGATTTTCTGTCGGAAGATTTTTTTTCGTAAGCACGCTCGATATGTAGACATGCTTTTTTTCATTGTTTTCAGTTATGATTAGTGAAGTATTAAAGAATAAAATTTTTTACCTCATCAATATCCATTTTTAATAAAATTAATATTTTAATGCGTATAGTTATCTATTAACTCGTTCAAACACGTAATTTTCACAATGGAAAGAAGCACGCACAAAATACGCTGTAGTCCTCAGTCAGTTATTCAAAAACACTAAACTTGTGAGTCTGCGTAAAACCAGTTATTTTTTTGAGCACCTCACGTCGCCTGTCCTACCTCCTTTGTCTAAGAAAAGCGGTTTGGTTAAACGCTAAGCGTCACTGAACTACAGAACAGAAACCAAAAATAACGCAAAGCTTTCAAAGTTCAGATCAGTGCTTGCAGTGTATGTGAGAGTATGGTATACGAGTACACCGAATAGAAACAAAAATAACGCAAACCTCTCAAAGTTCAGATCAGTGCTTACTAGGGTTCGGGCTTGAAAATTAGTAAATCGCAGTAAATTAAAGAAAAAAACGCACTAAAACGAATTTTTTCGGAGTAGTTTTTTTTATTAAACTGTTAAATTTTATACTAATAAAAAAATACCGTAATACAAATATATACATAGGTATATACTATATATTTGCATGTTGCATTTGCATTTGCATGTTACGGCTTCAAAATTAATATGACTATGAACTTAACACTTATGCTGCCATCTTTCTAGTTTTTTATGTAATGGTATTAAAGGTTTAGTTATACTTGACGTAATGCATCGTTACATAAGAAATTGCCTGTGTTTCCTGTCGTTTTTAAGGTAAATACAAAAATAACCCTAAAAATGTTTGTTGAGAATAAATCGCAGTATATTTGAAAAAACCGCAGTGACGCAGTAAAACATTCAATTTTACTAAAAAGCGCAGTAGACCTACTGCAATTGCAGTAAAGTCCGAACATTGGTGCTTACAGTGTTTGTGAGAGAACAGATAAGGTATAAGCAGTGAAACTCGTGCGCAGATTTGCTCTTCACTACACGACCTGTTGTTTAAGTTTTATTCAGTTACCGTGTACTCTTTAGCAGTGAAGCAGAGTGTATTCGTTTAGCGATTATACTCATGTAGGGCTCTATTTCCCAGGATCTATAGCTCAGATAGATCAGCGAGTGTTCAGGGTCGAACAATTATTTATAGACTAGCTGATACCCGACGCGTTGCTGTCGTAGCTGAAATGATTTCTATCTCTATCTGAATCTTAAACTCAGTCTCAATCTCAATCTTAATCTCAATCTTAATCTCAATCTCAATCTCAATCTCAATCTCAATTTCAATCTCAATCTCAATCTCAATCTCAATCTCAATCTCAACCTCAATCTCTATTTCTATTTCTATCTCTATCTCTATCTCTATCTCTATCTCTATCTCTATCTCTATCTCTATCTCTATCTCTATCTCTATCTCTATCTCTATCTCTATCTCTATCTCTATCTCTATCTCTATCTCTATCTCTATCTCTATCTCTATCTCTATCTCTATCTCTATCTCTATCTCTATCTCTATCTCTATCTCTATCTCTATCTCTATCTCTATCTCTATCTCTATCTCTATCTCTATCTCTATCTCTATCTCTATCTCTATCTCTATCTCTATCTCTATCTCTATCTCTATCTCTATCTCTATCTCTATCTCTATCTCTATCTCTATCTCTATCTCTATCTCTATCTCTATCTCTATCTCTATCTCACCCAATAGTAATTCCATACTGAATTTCGTTGTTAAACGACATTTAGTTCCAAAGCTATCTGATATCAAAAATTTTAAGTGTATGGGCGTAGCCACACCCCCTTTTCCAAAGCCCTTCCCAGTTTTATAGTAGAAATATATCACCAAGTGGAAACTCCATACTGAATTTCATTATTATACGGCATTTAGTTGCAAAGCTATTCGATATCATAAATTTGAATTGTATGGGCGGTGTCACACCCCTTTGGCCTATACTTGCTCAATTTTGCTAGTCGAAGGACGCGACTAAATAGTACGCTCCTACCAAGTTTTATTGATGTGTGACTTATAGCTTGAAAGTTATACCGAAAATTTGGTCTGCTGTAAAAGTGCCACGCCCCACATTCAACGCCCATTAAAGTTTACCTGTAGAACGGCTCTTGTAAATTGAGGTAGAACACCGAATTCCGATGCTATGCGACCTATAACTTCAGAGCTATTCGCTACCGTAGATTTGGGTTGTATGGGAGGTGCCACGCCCCCTCGTCCAATATTCCGTTAATTTTTTCAAAAACCTCTTTGCTATAAACCTCACGGAGTCCGAGACCTTTCCAACGAATGCAAAACCGTGGAAATCGGTTCGTGCGTTCTGGAGTTATAGCGTCAGGAAGGAAAACCCGACTTATTTTTATATAGTAGATATGAGACACTGAATTGGTTTCAATAAGGGTATTCATTTACTAAGCTTTTACATTACATTACATTTACTAAGTTAAACAAAAACAGTCAGCCGTCTGCATTCCAGGATAAATTACCTTCTGATTGAATAAAAAACGTCACTTTCTTTTAATAACACTTGGAATTAACAAGAACGAAAACAGCTGATTGCTGTTACAAGTTTGCCACCTCGTTTGCTCACCTAAATCGAAGAGCAAATATATCTGGTTTGTGCAAAAGCTTCTCTGTACAAATTTTGACATTTCATTTATAAGGGGGATAAAGTTATCTTGTTTATACCATTTATAAGGGCTTTGCGCATTTGCATGAATACCATGAATATGTTTCTTTATTCTCTCTTCTAAACGTTATAGACCGTTAATGTTTATGCTTTTTTACCTTATATAAACCTTAAATATATTTTTACTATTGGCTCTAGGAGTCCTGGTTCTAAGTATTTGCATCCGCCTCAGTTCCCTTGCTATTTCAATTCCTTCACTGTTTCTTCGTGACACCGTGACGTGTGGAAGTTTGCCTAAGGGTTACACTAAATATGTTTAGAAATGGCTGAGGATTCTTCTTTATCAGGGCAGTGTAAACTCGAACACCGATAAACAAGTGAATACTAACGAACTATTAACCTAAAACTACCAAGGATAACTGATATGTCTGTGTAAGAATAAGATTTCTTCTAAACCGGCGCAGTGGAAACTCGAACACCGATAAACTAGCGAAAAGTAATTAGGTATAAACTTAAAACTACCAAGGATAATGTATATGTTTGAGTTAGAGTAAGGATTCTTCTTTTTCGGCACAGTGGAAAGTCGAACACCGATAAACAAGTGAACACTTATTAATGTCACTGCGTCTTTGGATCCCAGCGCATCGCTGTCAATGTCTCCGCTATGTTTCATGCAGCGTTTTTGATGACGTTCCTTCTGCTCCTGTTGGCCACTTCTTAAAGTAATTTTTTCATATCTCCCTGTCCCTGTTGGCAGCGCTGTCGATGTCTCTGCTATGCTTCTGCTCCTGTTTGCCACTACTTTACTTTTTACTTTTCTCTTGTCTGCCAACGTTTTCCCAACAACATTGGCATGTGCGAAACTGACTGCGCTGCTACCTGTCACAGCTACAATAGCTACACTGGACTCTTTTTTATTCAGTTATTCAGATTTGTTAAGTTTTTTTTAAGTAGAGCTCTCAATTTTTTTGAGCTTTGTTCGAGTATCCAGGTACCCAGGCACCCGGACATTTGAAACCCCAAAAAAAGCCTGCGTAGCTCACTTCGTATGCGGGCGTTACCCAGGTAATTTGATAATCAATGGTCGGGAGTTTTCGAGCTTTTGAGCAAGCCGGGTAATTTAAAATTTACCCTTTAAAATACTCTTCTAAAATACCCTGGCGTCCGTGGCGTAGTTGGTTAAAGTGCGTGGCCACTATGTCAACGAATTTGGAGACCCAGGTTCGAACCCCGGCAGCGACAGAAAATTATCTGAATTAAAATAATTTTTCTGTACGGCCGCCACCTCTCTGCAGACAATGGAGAGGTCCTCAGAAAGTAATCAAAATGCCATGTAAAGCTTCTTGAGAACAAGAAAATTCCGTTCATAGCCGTTCGGAGTCGGCGGTAAACCTGTAGGTCCGGTTCTCGGTCAATTGTGTACAAACTTAATAATACGCACAACACAATCGATCATAAGAAGCTAGGTCAAAGTCCTTTCATGGGCTGAAATGATCAATTATTTATTATTTATTTACGCGTTGATGTTATAATTGTTTTGTAATGGTACGTATCTATGATTTATGCAAAAGAAATATGTATGCTTTGTTTTGTTTTTTGTTTGGAGCAAACATTTTTCTTAACAACCGCCCCTGTGACGATATCACAATTTCCTGTGTGTAGTAATTTTCAAATATTCAAATATACTAAACCAAACAACAAAAGCTTATGTAGGCTATCTCTCTTTGATTTCGTAGTTGAATTTCATTGAAAATGTAGGTTGCTGCCAATTACATACATGCTATAAATTGAGAAAAGCGTTCAAGTTTTGTGTTAGCGTATTAATATATAGTTAAATACGAGTTACTCAGGTGACATCAACCGTAGTCAGTTTATCCAACATTTGGTCATTTCAATTGAATTTCGACTATTCCTTCGATGGAGCGTCGTTTTCCATCTGATCAACACGATTTAGCAAGAGAAGTGATTTTCGTCTGGAGAAGGCTATGCTTCTGAATAAGGTTCAAAGTAACACTTGTTGTTAAGAGTTATGCTTTGCTTGATTTCAATGCCTATATCCTTGGAGGAGTTTATGGACTATTAGCGGAATTACAATGCAGCAGTGGCAGCGTCAGTAGTAGTGTCAGTGGCAGTGACAGTGATCAGCTGTTACGTATTTTATAGCCTGCAAATTACAATGCAGCAGTGGCAGTATCAGCGGCAGCAGCAGTGTATTTTTAATTTCCCTTTGTCTTTTTATTATTCGCATGTTGCCTCCCTGAATTTTATCGTTCGTTTGCTTTGTAGCACTGTGGCAGTGGCAGTGAATTTAGAAATTGGGCTAATCTCAACAGTACTGCTTACTGCCGCTGCTGTAATATAAGTGCTACCATGCAACAACATTATTCCTAAAATAACAGCTGATCACTGCCACTGCCTCTGACGCTGCCACTGCTGCATTGTAATTCCGCTATATATCCCAGGACAATGAAGTCCTTAAAACCTCAAAGGAGGTGTTGTTTGCAGTGACGTAGTTTTCAAGATGTGCGACTGTTTTCTGTTGATACTAGGTATTTCTTTCCATCTGCGTTCACTAAGGCCCATTCTCCTTTACTCTTTTTCTGGTCTAAAGAGTGCTGCAATGACTCCGCGCGTTTTGTGGTCAATAAATAGATATCAACAGCGTTCGCCAGCAGCATAACACTTTTAATAATGAGCTGGTTTATGATGAACTTCACTCTTTCACATAATACAATCGACAGTATAAAGTCCTGCGAATTAACAAGGCTTTTCCCACTGTAGTTGAAGTAAATGGTGATATTACTTTTCTTGTGGATAGGGCAGAGTACACTGAGGTTCCAATAACTTAAAATGCATTCTTCCCACCATATTCTGCAAAGAAGCTCGTGAATGCATTTGGGGTTTCCAGAAAATCGTGCCTATTGGCGAGATTATTGTCAACGTCACCATTCGAAAGCTTTGAGAATTGTTCCTGCCACAGCATAAATGTTCTTTGAAAATCTGCAATTAGATTCCTATTTTTGTCCATTTTTGGGCCTCATTCCTGTCGTCATGCATCTCATCCGTCGTTTTTCGGCCTGAACAGGCTCCACTCAAGAATGATAGAAACAAGATTACGCGTTCCGCAGTCCGGTTATTTAATGCTCTCTTTCTCAATTGAGTGCATGACGTCACGCAGCACTTCTGCTTAAGAAAAATGAAAGCAAATGTGCGATCGCTTAACCAAACTGATGAAATTGAAAATAAATTCTTGCGGAAAAGTAAAGTAAAAATAACTACTCTTCTGTATAAAAATATGGATAATTGTGTATACAAAAAATATCAAACTTTCATGATTTTTATCTCCTAAACCATTCAAGTCCGACAACATTTTATTGCATCAGTAGGTTTTGGAGGTCCATATACATATTATAAAAATAAGAAAAAAAAACTATTTAGGCATGGACCCCAATTATTTTAAAGTGCTGGAATAGTGCTGGATGATGTCATGCTCTCTCTCTTTCATTTGTGGAAAGTGTAATCTTGTTTCTATCATTCTTGGGCTTCATTCTTCCTTCCTTTTGTCTCTTCTTTTCTGCAACCGTAAACATGGATTGAGAGATGTGTGTGCATTGCGCGCATATGAAGCAGGAGTGAATGTCGTGTATTGGAGACTTTAGCTGTCCGCACCAATTCGGAATTTTTTCTGTAATCCGAGTCTTATGGCTAATGGCTTAAACGCAATACTGCGTTAGGTCAGTCGTCCGTTGACATCTAGACTAGAAACAATGAATTCTTATAAACTAAATTTTTTAGTATATTATAAATAATATAATATGGGTATTTATGCAAAATGGCAAACATATATATTGGGTAATTATATATTTTAATGAGGTTAGTTGAGGATGAATACTCTCAATATAAGTGTTTGAATAATATAACACACAAAGGAATGTTGTATTTTTACTTTGAAAAAATAATAGTACAGGCAAATTGATTGCTGCTAGCAAGTTTTGCAATTGTCCACAAAATGTCTAACGATAAATATAAAAGCATAATATATGGGTATTGCAAATTTGGACTGCACTATCAAAGAATAAGAAAATTAGAGGTACAATTTCCTCATATTAAAATTAAATATTTATACTCTCAAATTTTCGTTAGCAGTACTTTTTAAATAAAAAATAAAACTTACTGTAAATACCCCGTTAGCCAGAAATTCCTCAACAAGAATTTTTACACTTTTTTATGATTTACTAACGATTTTTCTTACAATTTTCTTTTACCGATATATGGCTGCATGGTTTGCTAAGCTTATTGGTGAATGTGATAGAAAAAGCACGAACCCGGCAATGCTAATTGTTGATTGTTGGTTTTTGTGTAGAGTTGAGAAAAATATACTATATGGGTGAGTTTCAAAACCAACGGCTTTTCTCTGTCCCTGCTTTTTTCAGCCTTCTCTCTCAAAAAATAATCGCAAAAATAAACAAATCAAAATAATGTTGTTAAATAAGAACTATATATAAGTAAATAAGGCATTTGAAGTTAAGGAAAATTTCATCGTTTAACATTTACAAGCGATTATTTTCTCCCCTCTTTTATATGTTTCATAGAAAATCATTTGTCCCCACTCTTACCTGCAGTTGTTCAATATAGAAAAAGAAAACGAAAAGAAAGAGATATAAAAAGAATATGCATTGATTTGCGATGCAAATATAAGTATTAAAGAGTTTTTGGTGTTTTAAATTTCTAAAGTATTCATAACAATATTTCTTTGCAAAATTTTTGTTGTCATCGGCCCGTGTCAGGAGTGTTATGTTATACTTTATTTGCTCTAATCTCTATTTCAGTTACTGATATGACGTCAAGCGCATAACTGCAAGAAAACAGAAGATTTATCGCTTTCAGTTTTACTAAATAAGTGCCATTTCAAAGTGTTTATTTAAATTTAATTAGCAGATTATTGTAAGTATAGATTAATATGTCAAGAGTGTTGTCACCGATTTTGCATTTTTGAATATCGATATTAAAAAAAGTGTTTGTGATTGATTGCTTAGTTAGTTTTCAACTGTTTCTTATATTCTGAGCTTTTAAAGCAGAAATTTTTCAACTAAACTCTTACAAAATGATAAAAAGTCCTGAGTGTTGTTTCAACACCAACGTCTAATTATTAAATTTTGTTTTATTTTTATTAAAATTTTCAGCCTAAGATAGCTAAATTACCATGGTCCTGGTGCAATTTGGCACATTTAGATACAATTTTCGATTTTTTGAAACAAAAAGTTCCAAATGTAACGACAATTAATTTCTTTTCAATACATCCCATCATCACAGTATCGGCAAAAAAACAATTTTTTTTTACTATGCAATAGATTTTACTATGAATAGATTATAACAAAAAATTGAAGTGCACAACTTGGTCTTATTTTGAAACATCCCACGGGAAAGGCGCAGCAGATGGCGTGGGTGCTGTTCAAAAGCGAACGGCAGATAGTTTTGTTGCCCATGGAATAGATATTATGGATGCTCACTAATTGTACGATGCGCTTAAAGGCAAAGTTAATGTGGAATTGTTTTACGTAAATGCACAACAAATTTCCTGCTTTAATAAACTATTGCCTAACAATTTTAAAACAATACAAGGAACAAGAGATATTCATCAAATGGTTTCGTGCTCGAGAGGAACAATACTGCATAGAAATCTCTCTTGCTACTGTGCAAATAATAATTGGCTAAAAGGAAGGTTATGCAATTGCCATGGGTTAAAGGCGAAAACTGTAAAAATTTAAGAAACCGCAAAACGAAACCCGTCAACAAAGATAAGATCTGTTTACAAAGAAGTTTACACAGGTTCGTAGTAGAATTTTTTTTCGTTTTTTTATAGACAAAGAAAAAAACATTAAAAATAATTGAGAATAAATGTTTATTTTTGTTAAGTTATTAATTTTGGTTTCATTGTGTCCAGAGTGTTGCTAATTGTCTTGAGTGTTGTGTTGAACTTTCTATGAAAATTTCTTGCTTAATTAACTCATTTTGAAAATTTATCCAAGAAGAAGGTTGCCTCACAAATGAGCTTTATTGTAATTCTATTTCTAGTAAAATTATACAATTTCATATCCCAAAATTATGAATCATAGTAACCCTTACTTGAAAAAGTTGTGATTTTTGAGAGAATATTGTGTAATTTTTAAAAAAATAATAAAATAGTAACCAAAACATAAATCAAACAGCTCAACAATTTAATTTATTTAAATTTAAGCATATTTTTAGCAGATTTTTATAGAACAACACTCAAGACAAAAATTCTTTGCACTTCTGTAAAAACTTGAAAAAAATGTAATTTAACAGAATTTTTTAAGGAGCGTTGTACGATATTAAAGTTGAAAAAACTAAAAAGTTTTTCAGCCATATCCATATTTTTTGAAATTTACCCATATATAAAAACGTGAGTGATTACAATAAAAATGGCAAGTGTTAGTGCTAAGTATGTAGTATGTTATGTTTTAACATACATATGTTTTTATGTTATTAAAACAAAAAATTTAAAAATTAATTGAACTCAAGATATATATCTATACAAGCGATACCCGGCGCGTGTTGCTGCACCCAGCAAGTATATTGGAAATAATAAGTAAATTTAAAACTTTTATTAGTCCCTTAGTCTGACACCACGCCCATGTTCCACTGCCCGTTACATTTTATAAGTAGCAGAACATCATTCCCAGGTGACAATTCCATTATGAGTTTCAATGTCCTGTGATCTTAGCTTCCATTGCTATTCTGTATAGAGAATCGGGCCAAACCCCCTTTTCCAATGCACATACCAGTTTTCCAGTAGAAAGACTTTGGCAATTAGTAACTCCATACTGAGTTTTATTGTCATGCGACGTTTAGTTCCAAAGCTATTCAATATCAAAAATTTGGCTTGTGTGCTCGAAGCCATAACCCCTTTTCCTATGCCCGTCCCAGTTCTCTTGTTTATTTATAAAAAAATTTACTGAATCACACAATGTCAATTCTATAAAGTAAAAAGTCAGCCGCTTGTTCCTTTTGTTCATTTATAAATTACAGGAACACCACCGTCAAAACATGTGTAGAAAAGTTGCATGCAGCGAAACAAATAAACATAAGTACATACATACATACTACATACATACATCAAGTCGGATTGATTCTCATTCTCATCAAAAAAATCCATCAACAATCAACATGCTAAAGGTGGTCAGTGAATCCCCTTTAAACAAAACTGTCTTAGATTAATTCACCACATCAAAACTAATTTGAACATATTAGAATATACTTCGGTCCAATTAGCTTTAAGCGTAGCAAAGTATGTATGTATATGTATTTGTTTGTTTGTTTTGTTGTTTTGTGCTTGCTGAGAATAAAAAGAGTATAGTAGAGAGCAACATGCAGTTTATTGAGCCTCTCGCAGCACAAACGCATGAAAAGCTAACGATCAAGCAATGCATGGCATTCTGGATGATTTTTTAAAAAACTTAACACTTTAATTAAAGATACTTATCATTGAAATTTCGTAAAGAAAATACCCAATGATCCTTTTGTAGCACACATGTGATATTTTAAAAATTATTTCATAAAAATCGGACCAGTACTTTTGGAGTTTTGCAGAAACAAAAAATGTTCACTTTCATTTTATATAATAGTATTATATTATTATATTATTATTAAATTATTATTATATAATAGTATAGAAGTATAGATATAGATATAGATATAGATATAGATATGGATATAGATATAGATATAGATATAGATATAGATATAGATATAGATATAGATATAGATATAGATATAGATATAGATATAGATATAGATATAGATATAGATATAGATATAGATATAGATATAGATATAGATATAGATATAGATATAGATATAGATATAGATATAGATATAGATATAGATATAGATATAGATATAGATATAGATATAGATATAGATATAGATATAGATATAGATATAGATATAGATATAGATAAAGATATAGATATAGATATAGATATAGATATAGATATAGATATAGATATAGATATAGATATAGATATAGATATAGATATAGATATAGATATAGATATAGATATAGATATAGATATAGATATAGATATAGATATAGATATAAAAGTATAGATATAGATATAGATATATCAACGAAATTTCTATTATCAGTCTATTCAGCATTGTTATATAAAATTTCCTTCTATTAGAACTGAAAAACGAAGACATTACAGATGTAAAGAAAATCAATATAAAAGAAGGAGATTCTTTCAAAGAAACGGGACTTATTGTCATAACTTGCTCAAATCTAACTCTTCCTGATCAAATTAATATTGGATATCAAAAGATAATGGTCCGCCCATACATCCCCCTCTCGTTAGCATGCAAAAATTGTTACCGACTTGGACACATAGACAAATACTGCCAAAATTTTAAATTGTGCTTCAACTGTGGTAACGCAGAACATATTGACCCCGAAACCAATGAAGTGTGTGTAAACACCATAGCCTGCATAAATTGTAAAGAGAATAAAATTACCAACTACCAGCACAATGTTTTCGACAAAGCATGTCCAATTTTCGTCAAGCATAAGGAAATACAAGCTATAAAAACTCTGCAAAAAACCGACTCCAAGACTGCTCATAAAATCTACAACGATAGACACCAGCGACTTTGCTTCATTCTCATCTGCTCTTCGATCTTCTCCCAACAATAATCGTTCAAGTCAAACTCAGCACAACAACACAGCAACCGATATACAGCCAACAGAAAATAACATCACTCCCTCACGTCATTGTACAACAACTGAAGCACAGCTAACAACCAACAACATCATTCTTCCAACACCTCATAGCCATTTCTCTTCTACTTCCAACGTAAAAGAATCACACCAAACAGAACCTAAAAATGACATAAAGAAAAGAATTCCGATACAAAACTAAAAATTTTCTCAAAAAATATATCCAGCCGACTCAAATACCAACCCAAAGCCAAACAAAGCAACAAAATTACAAAAAAATCTAATACCTCATTAACATCCGATCGAATCAGATCGAATCTGTACTCCATACAGCAGTGAAGATGAAGATGATCTCCTAAACAATAACCTAACTTTTTTATACATTTTTATTAAGTTTTTTTCTTACTCTATATCAATTATTTAATGTCTCTAAATGTACTTCAAATGCAAATTCTTATAAAAACATGTAATTCCAAAATTATAGCGTTACAGGAAATACACCTCCATTATACTGCTAATATACCTATTCCCATCAATTATCACATTTACACACTTAGCTCATCCCAAAATTCATTTGGGGGAGTTGCGTTGCTCATCCACAATTCTCTTCAACATCAAACAATCAACATTAATTCTGACTTTGACTCAAATGCAGCTATAATCCATTCACAATTAAAATTCGTTATTCTCTCATCCTACATTCCACCTTATAAACAAATTTCTGCTCAAAACTTGCAAAACGCAATTTTCAAAACTACTCCCTTCCGTTTTATTGTTGGAGATTTTAATAGCTGGCACAGAAAGTGGGGCTCTCCCAACAACAATCGAAGAGGTAATTTAATATCAAAATTCTAAGACCAATCAAGCTATATTATACTCAACGATGGATCACCAACACATTTCAAAACGCATAACACATTCACACATATTGATCTTACGTTTTGTTCTCCAATTCTTGCTATTCAATCCCAATGGCAAATATGCGATGATCTCTCTGGAAGCGACCATTTTCTCATAACAACAGCACTTTTTCAAACTCAAAACTACTCTTCTTTAAAACCTTTACCCAAATTTATTATAAAAAGAGCTAACTGGCCAGTGTTCGAAAAATTGACTCATAATCACAATTTAAGTCGTCCGACTAGCAACAACATTCATAAAGAAACAGCGAACGTAAAAAAAATTATCTTATAAAGCGCTAACATATGTAGCAATACCTCAATCCCAAATTGATAAATTCAAAAGCCTCACGTTCCTTCGTGGAACAAATACCTTGAAGAGTTAAAGCGTGAAAAAAATAGATTGTGGCATATTCTAAAAAGAAACATTTCAACAGAAAATATTGCCAACTTTAAAAAATCCAATGCTCTATTTCGTCGAATTTCGAAATTGTCGAGAATAAGACAATTTTGTGGTTTGAAAACATGTCACAATATCCATTCAGTCCAAACTTCCAACCAACAACTAACAACAAATAAGGAGTCAATAGTGTCAAGATAGTTTTAAGTTTTAGAAATTTAATTTATTGAGAGTTTATCAAATACATATTGATTCGAAATTGTTCATTCTTCATTCAGTCAACATTTTAATATGCAAATTAGAATAACAAAACAAATAAGGCGGCACAGTTTGAGCACGACACGTCCACTCTGCTTAAGCGCTCTTTGATCACTGACTGTTCAAATTTTCAGCCGTTGACAGCTCGGCCTCTCCTGACCTTTCATCCTCAGAGGATGAATCGTGTGCATCAGAAATATTTCCGGGATCGATATCAGGACTAAGACTACACCACGGCTTCAGATGGTCGCTGGACAGCACGTTTACATACCTCTTTTGTTTAGGCGAAGCGTCTGGCTAATCTTCCACTAAATACCAGTCATAGTCCAAAACTATTGCAATGATGTATGGCCCTTTGTAAACCGGATTTAATTTATGCGACTCGCCTGTAGCTGCTGCCACATAATTAGTGACGACCAGGTCACCTTCGGAATACTTACGAGGATGCTGATGTTTTGAGTCGTATCGCAATTTCCATTTCAAACGTTCCTTCTTTATGTTTTCGTGAACTAGATGCTTCCGTTCTTCATAGTCGATGCTCTCTGAAGGTTGCATATCGTGTAACGCCAGAATTATTCGGTTTTCACTCACGTTTCTGGGATTGAAATTAAAAATCAGCTCGTTCGGTGTGATTTAAATTCCACTGGATATTAGGCAATTCTAAGTCCCATTCTTTACTAACCCGCGTTTTACATTTGAGCATACTAAGCACCGATTTGTTGACCCGTTCTGCTTGACCGTTGGCACGTGGTGTGCGTACCGCAGTTTTGATGTGTTTGATTCCATATCGGTTTATGAATGCTTCAAACTCTTTAGATGTAAAGGCTGTTCCTCGATCCGTTGTAAGACATAGTGGCTGACCAAAGATGGACATGACTTCGTACATCACTGAGACGACTGGGTTTGTCTTGGTGTTCCGTAGAGCTTTTAAGATCATATATTTGCTGAAAGCGCACACTAGCACTAGAACAGGCTGATTACCTTTCTTGCTTTTTGGGAAAGGACCCAGATGGTCCATGTGTATGCTTCAAAACGGTATTGGTAGCACCTCTCTCATGTGCAGCTGGCTTTCTGGTTTCCCACCCTTTGCTTTATTGAGGCAGCACTCTGGACATGCCAAAATATATGATTTGACATAACGTCTTATTCTCGGGAACCAAAAATCTCTAGTAATCCGGTCAATTGTCTTATCAACTCCAACGTGTCCAGCATCATCGTGGCATAATCTTGCTATCCTCCATCTCACCGCTTGTGGAATAACCAATTTCTTATTGCCCTGCACGATTCTGTAAAGCCGACTCTTCTCAATGACGTAATTTTGTTTGACGTGATTATCAGTCTGTTTGGAGTCATCTTTAAACATTGCTACAATTTTCCGCAACTTTTCGTCTTGCAACTGCATGGCGCATATCCAATCAGAGACGTCCTTGGTTTCTACTTTCAGAATATTCTCAGCTACCGTTGTCACATCATTAGGTGGTAAAGTTCGGCTCATACCATCGACGTGTTGCATTCGGAGTCCTGGACGGTGAACACATTCAAAGTCGAATTCCTGTAATTTAAGCCACCAACGAGAAATTCTAGGTGGCAGCGCTGATTTTGCTTTCATAGTCACAATAGCATTTCAATCTGTGACGACCCGGAAATGTGACCCCAACAAATAAACACGGAATCTATCGAGCGTCTCCACAATCGCCAAAACTTCTAGTTCGTGGCTGGAGTACTTACGTTCCGCCTCGCTGCATTTCCGGCTAAAATAAAACACGGGCTTCATGAATTGTATTTCACATTGTAGCATAACTCCAGAAAATCCCATAGAACTTGCATTTGTATGCACTTCATGCTCTTTACGTGCATCAAATAAAACCAAAACAGACTTACTTGTTATTGCTGATTTTAAGCACTGGAATGCGTCTTCACCCCAAACAAATACGGCTTCCTTTTTCAAAAGCATCGTCAATGGCACTGCTATCTGACTGTAACCTTGGACAAACTTTCTGAAAAATCCAGTTACACCAAGAAATTGTCTAACTTCCGAGACACACGTTGGTTCCGGAAACTTCTCAATACATTCAGTTTTCTCATTGCCTGGCTGAACTCCCTCAGCGCTAACAATATGTCCCAAGAAGTTTACAACATTCGATAAGAAAACACATTTTGATGGACGCAGAGTCAAACCTGCCTCTTGTACTGCTTCCATGAAATGTCGTAGGATTCGTTCACCCTCTTCAAACGATTTCGTGCCAATGATCACTTCATCAACATAACTGACTATATGTTTGCGGTCTGGCAACTCTCTTATTAGATTAGTAATCATCTCTTGGAAAAACATCGGCGCATTGATGAGTCCAAAAGGCATGACGTTGTGTTCAAAAAGTCCATCGTGTGTCAAAAATGCTGTATATTTCTTGTGTTCTTCCTTCAGGGGTATTTGATAGTATCCAGATGTCATACCCAACGTGGTGAAATAATTGCTACCCGATAGCTGAGCAAGTTGCTCTTCCACCACAGGCATTGGGAATTGTTTCTTTATAGTGACTGCATTTAACGCCCTGTAGTCGACGCACATGCCCTTTTCGCCGTTGGATTTATTAACTAAAACGACAGACGCTGCGTGTGGTGATGTGCTCGGACGTATGATGTTATGTTTCACTAGCTTGTTTGTGATAACTGACAACACTTCCCACTGGGAAAACGGAACGTGGTACCTTCCCAATAATTGGCTGGTTTGTAGTCACTTCGATAGTCATACTCGTTATTTTGCAGATACCTAAATCTTCGATATCTTCTGAAAAGCAGTCTTTGAATTCTCCAGCAATCGCCAACACTTCTGTTTGTTGCTTCGTATTTAGTTTCTCGTTGATGTTGATTTTCAGTATTGTTCTAGATTCCAGCTGCAGTACGCCTACTTCAATTACCATGCGCTGATTAGTCCGGCATAAGATGTCTCTAGCTAAAAGAATGTCGTATGGTAAGGTCACATCCGGTACAATGTTGAAAAACACCTTCATCTGTTGACCATCCATAACCATGTCCACCTGCAAAACCTCAAATGATTCCACCACAGATCCGCCGAACCCTTTTAATCGTTTATATGCAGGCAAGCGTGTGGACTGCTTGGCTGCTGCTGACTCTTGTATAAGAGAATGGTCACTTCCGGTATCGACAAATGCTTGGTATTTTACATTATTGATTTTAACTTCTTTCATTACAGGTGGTACATAGTCTTTAGAGCCATCCACAATTGAGGAAACAATACTCTTTGAATTTGTCTTACACTCTTTTGCATCATGCCCTAGATTGGAACATTTGAAACACCTAAGCCGCCTCTGAGGTCGTGGACACTTAGCTGCTATATGACCCATCTCGTTGCAGTTAAAGCATTTTGGTCCCCGACGTTCAGCTGCGCCGCGTAACAGTTCGTTAGGACGTTCAGACATATTTTGGTATGCTATGGGAGCAACACGTGGCGCCTCATGAGCCGATGAGACGTTTTAGAGTGCCCTTAGAAGATCATTAAATGTCTGCAAAGTCAATGCTAACAGTGTCCGTGCTATGGTCAAATCATTGATGCCGTTAATGACGTACGATTTGATTGATGCTTCGTCTAGTGATCCTTTGCGCCCAATCGTCAGCATAGAATAGTAAAATTCTACTAGTGTCTCCTGTGGCTTACGTTTCCTGCGCATTAATTCTCGATGAACATCTGCTGAGCTGAAAGAACTTGGAAAATCCTTTAAAAAACTGCTTAAAAAATTACTCCATAACTGAAAAACTGGCTGAGCATCAAGCCATGCTCTGGCTATACTTTTTAGTTTGTGGTGAATAGAAAATATGACAATGTCCTCGCTCTATCCATACGCCCTCTGCAAGTGTTCCACTTTATCGATGAATTGAACTGAGGATAAACCTTTTCCCAAAGGATCAAATTCAGGCAGTGCACCCACAACATCCTGCACACTGCATGCCCGCTGCGATGAAGTTGACACTGGACTTGATGGAATTCCGTTGGTAGCCGCTGTGGACCCGCCACCATTGACTTGCATTGCACTTACTGCTCGTGCCAACCCGGCGACCATATGCTTTAACTCCTCGAACTGTCCACGCCAAGACTCATTGCTTGCTAGCTCTTCTGCTTCTCCTGGAATCTCCATGGAATCGATTTCATCAGTTCCCAGTTGCTCTATTAGAAAGGCAATTTTATGGTTTTTATTGCCAACCGTAGTAAAATTGTTTCTTCTCAAAATTCTATCAATTTCTGTCACTTTTAAAGACACCAACTTTACTAGCATTTCTTAAATCATACCTCTCTGCTTCGTTGCTAGTTTTCGACTCTCCTTTCTTTATAAAATTTAAACAACTCTAACGCACTTTTTCCTTTCCTTTTTCCAGCGTTGAATTGTTCTTTTCTTTTCGCTTGTGTGTCACGTTCACTTTGTGCTTGCTTGTTTCGTTGTTGCTGCGTCGTTTCAATCATTTCTTTGTTGTTGTACAGCCGTTATTACTTTCCGTTTTATCTTTGTTGCTTTGTCCTAGCAACGTGTTCCGTTTTTTTTGTTTCGTGTCATGAATTCCTTATAATTTCAAACTGCAACTACTGACGTTGACTTCTTTTCCCTCTATTAAAGTTCTTGTTCAAGGTTTTTTTCCCCGCTTGCTTTCGTCGCAACTGTATTCCGTTACTTATTTCGTTTCGCAACTTAGCCGTTACTCTTTATGCTTTTCGAATCCCACTTCTGAATCTGTCAAGATAGTTTTAAGTTTTAGAAATTTAATTTATTGAGAGTTTATCAAATACATATTGATTCAAAATTGTTCATTAATCATTCAGTCAACATTTTAATATGCAAATTAGAATAACAAAACAAATAAGGCGGCACAGTTTGAGCACGACACGTCCGATCTGCTTAAGCGCTCTTTGATCACTGACTGTTCAAATTTTCAGCCGTTGACAATAGCTGAACAATTTTGTGAACATTGGTCTCAAGCATCTGCAGACTATAACTTTCCTAACCTCTTCCAAGAAAAAAAGGTAGCTACCACATCTTTAATTCCTACCTCAACGTCTAATAGTAAAACCTTACTATTAGAAAATGACATAAGTTTCCTCGAGCTTTCGATGGCACTTAACAAATTAAAAGGTGAGACTCCTGGTTTGGATAGAATCTCTTACCCTATGATCTAAAAGGCATCCTTATCCACTAAAGAAAGAATATTACAGCACTTTAATAACATATTTAAAAGTCACATACCTCATTCATATAAAGTAAGCTCAGCTATTCCCATGCTTAAACTTAATTCCGAGAAAGCCCCTCATTTCATCTTACAGACCTATATCTCTCTATCCCTGTCTCGCTAAAGTCCTGGACAAAATTATCGCAAATCGACTATGGTGGTTTGTTGCAACAGACAAACTAATCAATAGACGAAAAATGAGTTTCAAAAAAGGAAATTCGGTATCTGACTCTCTAGTTTACCTAGATTACCTTATAAAAAAAAAGCCATCTATCAATAATATCGCTAGACTTTCCTAAAGCCTATGATAAAATTGGAATTTATCCTATTATCGAACAGTTAAGAGATTGGAATTTAGGACCTTGCATTATGAAGTATATAATCAATTTCATGTCAAACCGACAGCTCAGAGTTCGAATCCGCAACAACTATTCAAAACCACTTCCGCTTTTTAACGGTATACCACAGGGTTCCCCTCTTTCTGTAATCCGTTTTCTTATTGCTTATAAAAAATTATGCCATATTATCGAATACCATAAATTATATGATTTTTGTGCTTACGCAGATGATTTCTACATCGTCAAAAAACTTAATAAAACTAAAAACACAACTCTTGATCAACTTGTCAATGATATACTTTCATGGTACAATGTTTTTGGTACATGGAGATTTTATGATCATATTTTAAGAAAATTGAAAGAATAGTTACAACGCAAGATAAATTCGAGCGAAATTTGCTTAGCACCATATCGAATGTTTAAAAAATAAAATATTTTATATAAAAAATCAGTGTTTTGACCAATTAATATTTAGTTGGACCTCCATTTGTATTAATTACTGCAAAAATTATTTCAGGGAGTGAGTCAATTAATTTGTTGAGTTCTTAATCCAGCCACGCCTACAAAATTGCAATTTTTCATTCCAATATCGTTAAATATTGGCGGCAGTTTCCTTAAACAGCTAGTGAAATCATGCCCCAAACATTTTCAATCGGGTTCAAGTCCAGACTTCTTGCTGGCTAATCAAGCAATGGTGTTGAGAGTGATCAAAAACCCTTCGACTCGTTTGAAACCTAAATACTGGCATTATCCTATTGAAATATGAAGTCAACGTTAGCATTTTCTTCCAAATACGCAAAAGGAACATCGTCCAACATTTCAGTATACTTTTTAGAATTCATTTTTGTAGAAATAAAACATAATTTAAGTTTGCCATCATAAGAGAAACCACCACATATCATAATGAATCCACCGCCAAAATTTCAACTCATTATTGGTGGGTTATTAACACGTAAATCATGCCAATAACAGCTAAATCCATCGGGTCCGTCAAGATAAAATTTTTTCTCGTCCGAAAAAATCACACGGTGCCAATTTTCAGTCCAGTTAATGTGCCTTTTTGCAAATTCTAATCTGGCTGCTTTCTGTAAAGATTTAAGTTGTGGTTTTTTTGATATTTTTTCCATTTAATGTTTCTGGCCGTGCTTAAGATTTGTTGAACTCTTCGTTTTCCAATGGGAAGTATTAGTTTTGACATTATTCGAGATGCGCTTAGTCGGTGTTTAGTGGCTTCTTCTTTTATAACATTGCTTTGGTGACGAGTTATCTTCGTCTTTCTCTTAGATTTTGAAGAAGAAATGCCGTATTTATCCCTTAATCGGGAAGAATTTCTTATAACTTACTCCGATATTTTTATTTGTCGGCTAATTGCTCTATTAGAAACTCGTTTCTTTTAGAATCTTAATTTTGCATTTTTCAACATCACTCAAAAAACTTTTCTCTGCCATATTAATATTTAATCTATCCAAAATAAGATTTATCGTCTAAAATATTCAAAAAAGTTTAAATTAAAAAAAAATCACTTAAACCTTCCACCAGTAAAAATAATTTACAATCACAACACGTAAAACAAAACTGCGGCTAAGCAAATTTCACTCGAATTTATCTTACGTTATAACTATTTTTTAAATTCCTTTTAATATGAACATAAAACCTCTCAAATTCTTAATAATTTTCTACGAAATAAAATAAAAAATAAAGCCTTTCATAATTCTGTTAACCCCTTAACTTTCTGAAATATAAGAAAATTTCGCGCACTGCATCTGCAGTGAAAAAATTGTCCATGTACCATCCAATTTAACAACATCACAATACATAATCTTGATAACCGAAAAATTCTGGGTATAATTTTCAACAAAAAATACAGATGCAACAACTACATTGAATTTTTACACCTACAATTATCAAAGAGGCTCAACATCATAAAGTGCTTATCTAACCACAAATTTAATTGCAATACCTCCACTATTATATCTGTAGGAAACGCACTAATAATTACTAAAATCGACTTTGGACTCTTTCTTTATGGTTTCTCTCCTAAGTCCACTATCAATAAAATTAAAACCTTGCTAAACTCAGCAATGCGAATAGCTCTCGGTGCTTATAGAACTACACCAATCAATAACATTTTATTTGAATCGAATACCAAAACTCTAGAAAACAGAAGAGACTTCATAACCACAAAACTCTTTAAATCATTCTTATCAAGTTCCGATGCTCCCCTGATGCCACTCATTGCAAAAGTTGCTAAGTCTAATAAAGAACCAAAAATCTGCTCAGTAATACACCGAACCGTTACTCTATGTAACAAATATGACGTACCTTTCCTCCCGATAAAAGCCCCTTCTGCTAAAAATCCACCTTGGCTTTTACATCCCTCTTCTTTCAACACTTTCTTCGCAAGTTTAATAAAGCCACCACCTCCCCTACAGTATATAAACAAAAATTTTTAGAGATTCAAAATGGATCCCAATACAATAGTACCACCAGTTTTAGCATTACATCACCTAATTCCATAATAAAGATTTCACTTCTCCCCCACTATTCTTCAGTTTATTCAGCCGAAATCATTGCCATCTATGATGCCATCAATTACTCTAAAGAGAGAGTAGGAAAATACGCCATTTGCTCTGACTCACTTTCCGCAATAGATGCTATATCCAACCCTGAAAACAACTCTTTCTATCCCAAAATCATAAGAAATACAATGGCAGAACTTTTCCCTAAATTAATCCTTATCTGGATCCCTGGTCACGTTCAAATCAGTGGAAACGCATTTGCCGATAGAGCTGCGAAATTTGCTACCAAGTCCCCCGTAGTGGTCACTGCTAATAATAATATCAAGGATATTCAGAAATTCGCAAAACCTACCTTCCGGACAAATCAAATCAATTTATGGTCCCTCACTTCAAAATGGTATCAAGACATAAACCAGATCAAAACAAATACTTACAGCTTTCTCAAATTACGCCATCAAGAAGCTTCTCGACTTGATTTAGTTAAATTTGAGCGCCTAAGACTCGGCCACACCAAATTGACTCACTCGCATATTATTGAAAGAAATGCTCACCTTCCTCTTTGTGAGCACTGCAACCCCCCACACATATTACTATCAACCACTTCCTAGTAGAACGTCCAACTTTCGACACAAACAGAAAACAGATTTTCTCCAACTGTGATCCTATCTCATTCCTTTCCCAATCCAACTTAGAATCCATTAAAAAGAAAATACTCTTTCTTAAATCCTGTAACCTATATAACAGAATTTAAACTCTTTCATCCCCATCTATATATATAAAAAAGGAGCTTATATTTGTAAGACCGCAATAGACTCCTAAACTACTCATCCGATTAGCATAAAAATTTGTGTATAAAATGTTTTTTGGTACGTTGCGTATTTGTGGGATATCAATTTTGATCCACATTGAACACCAGAGGGCGCTGTAGGTCAAATTTTTCACAAAACTGCCCAAAACTCACAAACCGCTTATGCGATTAGAATGAAAAGCGGTATACAGTGGGTTTCATGTACGTTGAGTGTTCTGCTGCTATCGTTTTTGACCTATCTTGAGCACCAGAGGGCGCTATAGTACAAATTTTTTAGAAAACCACCTAAAACTCCCAAACCGCTTATGCGATTAGAACAAAAATTGGTATATAGTAGTTTTCAGGTACGATGAGTTTTTTAGCACTATCTTCTTTGAACCACCTTGGACACCAGATGGTGCTGTAGTACAAATTTTTTACAAAATCGCATATTTTTAGTTGTTTTCTTAGGTTACATGTGCAAATATTTACAAAATATAAAATATTTCTTAAATTTAGTAAAATTAAAAAAATGTACGTTATTTTGATATCAAAAACATGAACATATCTTGAAAACTATGAAAAATTTTACTACAACGATATATTTAATGCAACATCTTTATACAAAATTACGAAAAAAACAATCAAACATTCAATTTTGTGACTTTCGATTCAAATATCTCCGCTGCTTTCTTATATATTGTGTTCAATTTTTTTTGTCTTAAAGCTTCATCAAAATACTATGAAAACCTTATTGCAAAAGCACCGTTAGTTGCGTATATACATATATTTTAAATATTTTTTTCAAAAAAGGTCTGACATTTTGGAGTTTTCCTCACAAAAAGGCTCAAAATTTGTTTTTGTTGCAAAAATAATTTAAATTCAAATTCGCAAATTTTCAACTCTATTTAAAAGTTATAACATTTATAAGCAAAAATTATTTCAATTTTACGCAAAAATTAAAAACCATTTTTGTGATTCAAAAAGCAAGGCCTACTCTAGTTTTTTTTGAACAAAATTTTTTTTTCCAATATTGTGTTTTTATAATTTTGAAAAAATATACAAGCTAAAAAATGAATTTTGAAGAAAAAAAGATACAGTAGTTTCGACTTTGTCGTAACACAAGACGTAGAATTAGTCAATTCGCTTTTGATGACATCTTTTTTAAAAACTATTTAGCAAAATATTTATTCCATACACCTGAGCATATGACCTTTAAAAGAGTGCCGGAGAGGGTTAATATGTACAGCCGACCCCCATTACTTTTGCAAAAGGAACATTTTTGCCCTTGACACCTATTCCCTCCGACCACTCCTTAGGGGGGCTCCCTTACAAATATTATTTTTGTATATTTATTTCATACACCTTAGCATATGACCTTTAAGAGAGTGCCGGAAAGGGTTCATAGGTATGACTGACCCCCATTACTTTTGCAAAAGGAATATTTTTGCCCTTGACACCTATTCCCTCCGACCACTCCTTAGGGGGGCTCCCTTTAAAAATATTATTTTTGTATATTTATTTCATACACCTTAGCATATGACCTTTAAGAGAGTGCCGGAAAGGGTTCATAGGTATGACTGACCATCATTACTTTTGCAAAAGGAACATTTTTGCCTTTGACACCTTTTCCCTCCGACCACTCCTTAGGGGGGCTCCCATACAAATTTTATGGTTTTTGTGCCGGAAAGGGTTAATATGTATCACTGACCTCCATTATTTTTGCAAAAGGGAACATTTTTGCCTTTGACACCCATTCTCTCCGACCACTCCTTAGGGGGGCTCCCATACAAATTTTATGGTTTTTGTATATGTATTCCATACACCTGAGCATATGACCTTCAAGAGAAAGCCGGAGAGGGTTAATATCTATGACCGACCCCCATTACTTTTGCAAAAGGAACATTTTTGCGTTTGACACCTATTCCCTCCGACCACTCCTTAGAGGGGCTGCCATACAAATTTTATAGTTTTGTCGATAAAACCGGAAACTGTCGATAAATAGGTATCAAGTTTAAGCAAACAAAAACGCTGTCTGTGTGATGGCTGGAAACTTCAAAATTACTTAGCCGATAGAGCTGAAATTTTGGCAGTACATTTTTTTCAAGTACGAGATGGCTTACATTTCTGTCACACCCCCTTTTACCGCCCACAAATCAATAAAAATGCTATATTTCCTACGGTTTTCGTCGATTGGGCTACATTTTGGTAATTTAGTCTGTATGCTTACTGTCGGCAACTGTACTAAAACAGGGTAATGTACTAGAAAACTGGGATGAGCATTATACAAGAAGGTGTCGCTCCGCCCATACAGTTAAAATTTGTATTATCGAATAGCTTTGAAAGTAAAAGTAGCAATACTTACATACAAACTTAAAATGGAGTTACTATTTGGTGATCTCCTGCTACTGGGAAACTGTAACGGGCAGTGGAAAATAGCAGTGGTGTCAAACTATGAGTCTAAGAAAAGTTTTGAATACACCTATTATGTTCTCATATAGTTGCAGGGTGCAGCAACGCGCGCCGGGTAAGGCTAGTGTAATTATATAAATAATAATACATTTTCTTTATTCATACTATATACCAATTAATTATTCTTTCAGTTAGGTATATTTCTATATTCATCTTATAGTTTTGATTTTTTTTAAGATCTTGTTAGTAATCAAGCTGAAAGCCTCGCTGCTATTGATTTTTTTCTATTAGCTTATAGTTAAGAAGTATGAGTTGATAAATAAATAATAATAATCTTCTTATATATAAAAATCAAATGCGTGTGCGTTAGTCTTGCTAAGACTCAAAAACGGCTTGGCCGATTTTAATAATTCTGTTTTTTGTATTGTTTGCCTTAATACATATGTGGTTTTGAAGAAAAGAAAATTACAAAAAACTCGAAGGAACAGTGGAAAAATTGAAAAAATCCAAATTTGTAAGTTTGTATGGGAATTGTCACATCAGACTACTTTAAATAACCAACAAAACTTTACGGCTGGACGAATTCCACTCCAATTCGACACACAAATTACTTGAAGCCTAGATGGCAAACTTATTTTAGCACCAAAAACTTTCAAATATCGCACACCCTCTTCAAAAGAGACACAACTCAAAATTTTGAAATTTTCAAAAGAGTCAAAAAAACTATTTCGTTTTCAAGCAACTTCATACAAAAAAAGGATACAAAATGATTTTTTAAAAATTAACGAGCAATCAGAATCAAAACAAAATTTTGACAGGCGATGGAGATGTGCAGTACAAATGAATTTCAATTAAAAAGTCAAAATTGAACAATTTTTTGTTGTGTCATTTTTGAAGAGGGTTTGCGATATCTTTAAAATTGCACAAAATTTTAGAACAGCGTCTTTTTCTAATAACATCGTTTCCTTAGAATAAAAAAAACTATCAGAAATTCGTATTTCTTACTTTCTATGAAAATAGCTCCGTTGTTTTTTAATATATTTCATTCAATTTCTTTTCGTTGATAAATTCAATTTAAGCACTTAATAAACCCTATTTGAAGAAATCTGCAACATATTCACTTTTTACTCCAAAAAGGACACAAAGCTGTAATTTCGATAAATAAAAAAAGAAAATATTAAAAAAACAATTATTTGTTTGCCCATTGTGACGATCAATCCTTAGACCACCTCATGGCTTCAAAACTGATGGTTGAGCTGACTTTTTTTTATTCAAATTGAAATGTACTACAAAAATTTCCAAATAAAATTTCGTGTTTTTCATCTTATTCTTATCTTCTATCTTTCTATCTTCTGAATGTATAAATATCAATTGCCGTGCGTTAGTCTTGCTAAAACTCGGAAATGGCTCGGCCGAGTTTAATAATTTTTTTTGTTCGCCTCAATACTAATGTGGTGTAAGGAATAACCCAAAGCGAAAAAATCGAAAGAATTCAAATTGGTAATTTTTCATGTCGTACAGTGTTCATTACAACTGCAAGGAGAGGACGAGCCTGACATAGGTCTACGAAGTCAGTCAAATGCGCGGCGAGGTAATACACGCGTAAGCCACACTGACCAGCGAGCGACGGATAATGAAAACAGTAAGATTGTCATGTTCGAATAAGTGTCATATATAAACAAAACAGAGTGGCATACATAAGAACGCTTTCAACTTAAGAACAGATCGTGCTATTCGAGCTGTCTTTTTTTTGTGTGTTCATCTCCGCACAAGTTAGCTTTTAACAGCAAAAAAAAAATTGGAATTTTCTCGGAAAAATCGATGTTCCATTCATTTTGTATGGAAAAATAAAAAAAAATCGGTTTGAATTTCATAATTCATTTAAATCAGTTGATTATGTCCAGACGAAGCAACCAATTATCGAACAGTGTTCCTGAATTCATTGATTTGTAAGGATTATTACCACATAATTTACCACTGAAAGTTGGATCTGTTATCATCATGCTTCGGGCCTCAATCAACCAAAATTGTGCAAGGGAACAAAATTGGTCGTAAAACAACTCAAGAATAATGTCATTCAAGAAACGATGAACACTTTTGAGTAGGCAAATTCAAAGGCGAGGAAGTGCTCATTCCAAAAATTCCATTTATTCTAACCGATTAATAACCTTTCGAGTTAAGAACGTTCAATTCAAATTCATTTCGACTTGCATCGCCATGACAATCAATGAATCACGAGGCCAATCTTTGGAATTAATTATGGACACAGTCCTATCGCTAAATCAAATCTAAACTTCTTATCTAAAAAATAAAAAAAAAAATAACTGGCCATTTCAGCCCTTGAAAGGACTTTGACCTAGCTTCTCATGATCAATTGTGTTGTGCGTGTTATTAAGTTTGTACACAATTGACCGAGAAATGGACCTACATGCTTAACGCCGACTCCGAACGGCGATGAACGGAATGTTCTTATTCTCAAGAAGCTTTACATGGCATTTTGATTACTCTCTGAGGTTTGTCAAAAGGCTCTCATTGTCTGCAGAGAGGTGGCGGCCGTACAGAAAAATTATTTTAATTCAAATAATTTTCTGTCGCTGGCTGGGGTTCGAACCTGGGTCTCTCTTTGACATAGCGGCCACGCACTTTAACCAACTACGCCACGGACGCCACAAACTTATTATCTACCTTAAGAATAAAGAGAACATACGAGTAATAACATAATTTATATATAATGTATATAAAGACAATAGAGCGCAAATAGTGCGTTCATATAAAAGAGATAGAGCAAGTAGAATGTGCAAATGCAGCGTATACATTTTACACCTGTAGCATGAAGGTGTATTCAGTTTTTTAGATATATTCAGTTTTTTACATAAAGATATTAGTTTTAGATATGCGAACGGAAGTTCCGCTCACAAAATTATTTGGAAATAATAATATAAATGTTGCGGAAATAAATTTTAGTGGAAAAGAATGTATGTCTTAAAGTATTTGTAAAAATTGTATGTATAACTATATATCTATAACTATTCATCTTGAATTCCCAAGTTTCTTGCATGGCTAACAATATATGACATGTTCGCGTGTTGGAAAGCCTTCATCTTTGTTTAATTTTGTTAACGTTATCTATCAAAAAGCATTGAATTGATCTGACATGTGATTCCCTCCACCTCCTTACATGCCGTGTAAGTAAGGGATATTAGAGTGTTTCATTCAATCAATAATTGAAATCCGATTGGCACCATTTGTTATCGATCGCAAAATTTCGGGTGGAATCGTGCTAGCTCGAAATTATTTCAATTTGAAAAGGACAGTTTGCCGGGTCCTCTAGTATCGAATAAATATTTTAAACAAAGAAATATATATTTTAGTAGTTCAGTTTTTATTTATACATTAATAAAATATTTGCATATTTTTTTTTTTTTTAATTATTTTTTGAAAAAATTTAAGAAACTCGTTTATTTCTTAACGCTTTCCATTGATTTTTTTTGTGGGTTTCCTCTTGTAAAATATTGATTTTAGTGCAGTTTACATTATTTTCTGAAGCCCATTGTATAGAAGCCCTTTAGTGTACGTTAAATCGAATGACAACAATTCGTTATATAGAATGTCAATGGAGAGATTTAACCGTTCGTTATATTGGACATTTGTTAAATCGGGTATTCGTTATATTGGACGTGTACTGTATCTATTTTAATAATATTTTTAATTTTTTTGTTTCAGTTGAACTTAGGAGGAGCAATCTTGGTCACCGCATTTCACCTTTTTCACAGCATTCTACAAAAAATGCTGTATCTACCATAATATTACATTTGTTTTAATAAAAAAATACTTAACATACTCTTGAATATATTTTATATATTATTGTATATTGTATATATTATTGTATATTTTAAGGTATAAAAACCCTCATTTAAAAATATCCCTTAGGTTTCCTTAAAAAAATGCACAAACATGACCATTTTTTTCGGCTTCTGGGTATATTTCCCCCCTTAATAATGCATTGTATTTTACAAAATATATTAAACTATCAACAGCTAGACATTAACTCCGAAGTCTGAAAGTATTTAAAAAAAATAGGAAATTCAACAAGGTTTCTTGCACGAAATGCCCAAAAAAATCTAAAAGCATTAAGTACAAATATAGAGACAATCATTAAAAGATATAAAACATGTGTTAAAAAGACTGAAAGAAAAACTCGAAACATAATTCTACCCAGTGAACCATTTTGGGTAGAAGCGTTCAATTTCGGCACTCATTAATGAACCTTTTTGTATTATTCGTCGGACTAAAATGCTTCTCAAAAATTAACCTTTTTTGTTCGGAAATGAGTTAAAAAAAGAACCATAAATTGTCCTTTTTTTGTTCGGAAATTACTTAAAAAAAGAACCATAGAAAAGTAATTTTTCGGCACTCGGAAATGAACCCTTTTTGAATCAATCGCTGGACTGAATTGCGTTTAGAAAACGAACCTTTTTTTGAAATGAGTTAAAATATAACCTTTTTGAATTATAAATTTTATTTTTGCTTAATATTATTTGTTATTACATATCAATGATTTGTATAAAAATAAATTATTATGATTGAACTCATTTAAGAATGCAAAAAAAAAAAAAAACATTTATGATTAATTTCTGAGCTCATTTATGAACGAAAATGGTTCAGTTACGAGGCATTACCTACTGAAATTATAAAAAATTATTCTTTTTCGACCTATAATTTCGATATATAATTTTTATGAGTTTCGAAAAAAAAGTACAGTTTATATTTATTTTAAAAATTTTTCACGAATTTAATCTTCTATAGCAAGCACTTTGAAGCAACAAAATAAAGAATCAAAAATTAAAAAAAAAAAACTGCCAGAAACGTGCGCAAAATTCTCACCTTCGCTTATGGTTTTGTAGGGAATACTGCATAAGTACCTTTATATACCTTATAAAAAATGGTTGTTATTTTTGTTAAATAAAAACTACATAGATATATGCAAGTAAAAAAGCCCCAAATTTGTTTCATTTGAAAAAAAACCAGTTTTCCCGGTTTTTTTCTTGTCGAATAATTCGAAAACCGGGTTTTTAAAAATTATACTATTCGAGACCGGTTTTTTTAAAATGTCGAATAGTTGCATACCCTAATCTAAATGCTATGCAAATATTGTATAAAAAGTATGGGAGGTGGACGTGGCAGATTTTTTTTTAACTACATATATGTATATTTCAGATCCTTGAGTGAATTGTTTTGATATAACTTCAATACGAAAAAAAAAATAGCTTTTTAAAATTTTGTGTTATATGAAAGGTAGGCGTTTGTGGGCGGATTAAAAATTTTTTTTAATATCTTCTAATAGAGGTAATTCCAATTTATGTACCAAATTGTATTGCTCTACGGCGATTCCTTATATTTTTTTCCAAACATTGTATGGGATTAAACCACTGTGCGATGCTGCCGATTATTCGTAGTTATGGTATAATAATTACGAGGTAACATTGACAGTTGCTTGGGAAAACATCTCCTGTCAAAAAATATACTCAAGAAGAGAGCGCTCACAACCGGCCATTGTTAATAATTGAATACACAAACAATGTTGAAAACGTTGAAGTGAAAAAACATAACAACCTCAGCTATCACAGCTATTTTTACAGAAGATGTTGTCTTGAAGAAGAGAAAATAAGCAATTGTCAATGCTACCTCGTAACTATTATGTATACTATGATCAGTGTTGTCGTTTTCACTTCAATTGAAGTAAAAAAAATAAATAACTGGAAATTGCAGCCCTTGAAAGGACTTTGATCTAGCTTCTTATGATCAATTGTGTTGCGGGTGTTATTAAGTTTGTACACAATTGACCGAGAACCGGACCTACATGCTTAATGGCTAAAACGCAATACTGCGTTAGGTCGGTCGGCCTTTGACAGCTAGACTAGAAACAATGAGTTCTTATGAAGCAACACTAAATTCGACCTCATACTTTGCGTCGACCTCATTCCGTAAAAAAAGATTGTAGGGGTAAAGTATGATCAACGCAATCAGTAGAGACATGTTTAACTAGCTCGTGCGTTTGACATTCCATACCAATGCAGGGTTGCATTTTCGTTGAGAAATGCTAAAATGTGGGTATTCTTGGATTCCGATGGAAAACTAAGATTTCCATAGGATTATCGTAGGAATTTATATTTTGATGCGAGTTTTTTTTAAATTGATAAAATTTTTTAAATTAACATGCTGCTTAAGTAGTATAATAATGATTTTGATGAATTTAGCATGATGTTAATATTATTCAATTGTATATCCTATTAAAATTTATACATTTTTTAGTATATTATAAATAATATTATGAGGGTATTCATGCAAAATGGCAAACTTATATATTGGGTAATTATATATTTTAATGAGGTTGGTTGAGGACGAATACCCTTAATATCATTGTTTGAATACTATAACACACAAAGGAATGTTGCAACTATAACACACAAAATATCAAATGATAAGTATAAAAGCATAATAAGAATGAAATGATAAATATTAGACATGTGCATGAATGTGTTTGAAAAAAATTTTCAACTGCGAACACTTGTGCAGTTAATTTTGTTAGTTTTTAAAAAAAATTAATAAAACAGAATACATTTTTAAAACAAGCATATAAAAACATTACATAAACCAAATGCATTGTTAAATACAGAATATTGTCATAAGTTGAATGGTTTTTCATTGAAAATTTAAATGATAAAAATACATTGGATATTAGACAAGTTAATCGCTCATAAAGTTGGGTATTTGAATCTAGGAAAGATTTTTGGGAAAAACTCAAAAACAATTTTTTTTAAAAAACGGTAAGAAAATGTATGCAAAAGCGTTTGCTCATTATTTTATTTATAAAAATTGGGTTTAACTGTGGCATGGGGCAAACAAGTAAAAGCATACATTTTTTATCGAAACCCTACTAATTATGAGCTTTTATGATAATTTATCTATATATTCGAAAAGATCGTGAAAAACCAAAAATTTTGATACCCATATTGTGTACTTTATCTGTAAAAACAAACAAAATGCTAAGTTATTAGTACATTTTAAGAAAAAAAAAAACCCATTACAAAAGCTTAAAAATTTAAAAAAATAAAACAGGGTAACTTTTGAAATTGTTTGCGCTCAAATACAAATTAATATGAAATAATTTCGTTCACGTGCCACCCATGATATCGACTACAAACTGTTAAAAATTACAACAAAAAAATTGCAACAACAATTAGGTCAAAGAATTGGATACCGTTATTTGAGTCATTTTAGTACCTTTCGTTTTATACCAAATTTTATGGTAAATAGCAGAGTTATGGTAAAAAAACCAAATTTTTGCTGATTTTGAAACCCTAAACATTCAATTGAGCACATATAAAAAAATACGTCAACCTTAGAATTTCATCCTCTAACACATATCCGAAAATCATTCAAATCGGCGCCTGACACTTGGGAACCTTTGCTTGTTAGCTTTATAAAGTAGGCTTTATGGTTCTTAATGATTTTATGACAGTATCTTTCAATTTTTCATTGATTAAAATTAAAATTGCATGATTTCGGAAAAAGGGACGTTTTGTGGAATTTTTTGTATAGCTGCTTTTATTGGCATCTCCAAAATGACAGCCGCACGATCTGTCAACGCAACATTTAGTTTTGCAAAGTTTGAGGTCGTCCGTTTTGACAGCTTATATCGTAAAGTTTTTACAATGGAGACCAAAGTACGATCAACGCACGACCGACCTAAAGCCTGAAGTACAATAGCGCGAGAGTGCGATGCGAGGATGCGATGCGATTGAATAACGTAATCACGCACGCATTGCCTTCTTATATAATGTACAATGAGGAACGCTAGTTTTGAAGGAACCAGAGTTGCATCGGTTAAAAATAAAAGCGTGCTGTGTGGAAAGCGAATTTAGCATGGAATTAAGCATGGTTCAACTACTGGATCAAAGATCATATAATATAAAGATGAGTTACGTAGAACATTAAAATGTAACAAATAATTTTCAGGCCAACACGATAGCTTTTGTGAGTGCGATATGAAAAAGCTTTTAATTCTTGCTTGAGAGAAAAGTTTTCCGTTTCTCCATGCCCTTCCTCTCCGCATGATCTACTTAACATCAATTGCTTGCATTCTCTTCATTATGATTTTGATAGCGAACGAGTACAGATGGCTTGTTTTATGCGTCGGAGAAAAAAAAAGAAAGTTTTTCTTGGTATTGAAATAGTCATTGAATTATTTCAATTGCATTTCTATTGTTTCCCTTCTTTTCTTACCACAGTATTTTGTTTGATATTGTGTGAATGTATATTTAATTGATTTATGATTTTGATATTTATTTCGGATTGAATTGATATTCAAATATTTCACTTAATACGATTTATATGATTTTGATGGTCTGCCCTGGATTTTATTTTTACATTCTATTACATATGATTGGATTTTTACTCAATTCTGTCAAATTGTAGGTAATCAAAATGAAATTTTTCGAATTTAAAATTATTTAAATTTTTTGATTTTGAGACACCCTTTATTCGTATGTGGACACAGAAATGCCATTAATTATATATAAATAATTATATATCAATTATATTATTAATAAATTATATAATTTAATCTATATCTTACATATAAAAAAGAGTTTTTGTGTGTAAATACGCAATAGACTCCTAAACTAATCATCCGATTAGCATGAAAATTTCTGTATAGAAGTTTTTTTGTACGGTGCGTGTTTTGAGGCTATCTACTTTGATCCGCCTTGAACACCAGAGGGCGCTATAGTACAAATTTTTTACAAAACCGCCTAAAACTCAAAAACCGCTCATGCGATTCGAATGAAAATTGAAATATAGTAGTTTTCAAGTAGGATGAGTGTTTTTTCGCTATCTTCTTTGATCCACCTTGCACACCAAAAGCGCTGTAGTACAAATTTTTGACCAAATTGCGTAAAACTATAATATGTCTACAATATATATATATATATATATATATATATATTATGGCATATTTTTTTTGTTGTTTTAGGTTACATACCATATGAAAATCAATTACAAAATATAAAATTTTTCTTAAATTTCGTAAAATTAAGAAAATTTTCGTTATTTTGATACCAAAAAGACTTACATTTCTTCAATACTGCGAAAATTTTGATCACAATGAAATTTTAGAAGCGAGATCTTTCCCTTAGCAAAACCAGTGCACCAAGATTTGTTAAATAAAGATTTTTCGTTTAACTAAGATAAAAACAAATTTCGTCAATTTGATACCAAAAACATGAACATATCTTGAAAACTATGAAAAATTTTAGTGCAACGATATATTTAATACAACATCGTTGCTCAGAAATGAGAAAAAAACAATCAGAAATTAAATTTTGTGACTTTCGATTCAAATATCTGATTTTAACACATTTTATTGAAAAAATTTTTTTTTGTCTTAAGAAACCTACCTTATTGCAAAAATACCTTTAGTTGAGTATATAAGTATATTTTAAATATTTTTTTCAAAAAGGTCTGAAATATTGGAGTTTTCCTAAAAAAAAGGGACAAACATTGTTTTTATTGTAAAAATAATTTAAATTCAAATTTGCAAATTTTCAACTCTTTTTCAAAAGCTATAACCAGGAACTGTAACTGTTATAAAGTTTTTCACAGAATTCAATTAATATTAGTTATTTTTTGTCCGATTTCTTTTTGGTCAAAAATAAAAGTTAAAATTTGACTATTATTTTTTCGGTCAAAAATAATAGTTAAAATATGACTTTTACTTTTTCGGTCAAAAATATAAGTTAAAATTTGACTTTTATTTTTGAGTCAAAAAGAAGTGTAGTGATAAGCAAAACAAAGGTAGAGAAGAGTAGAATGAATAGAATTTATACTTTTGTTATGATTTATACTTTTAACCGAAAAAATAAAAGTCAAATTTTAACTGTTAGTTTTGACCGTAACAGTAAAAGTCATATTTTAACTTTTATTTTTGACCGAAAAAGTAACTCATATTTTAACTTTTATTTTTGACCGAAAAAGTAAGTCATATTTTAACATTTATTTTGGACCGAAAAAAATAATAGTCAAATTTTAACTTATATTTTTGACCAAACAAAAACCGATCAAAAAATAACCATTAGTTTTTTACTTTTTTTAAAAAAGTCAAATAAATAAAAAGCTTTCAAGATTATTATTTCTTAGCTAACAAGCATCACATTGCTTTCTTCAAATCTCGAAAAGACAAATTTTTTTCGCCTGACTTGTTAAATTGAAATTTTGAAATATAACAGAGTTATTTCAAATTCCCCCAAAAATTACAAACAGCTTTTGTGGTTCAGAAAACAAAGCTACCACTTGATTTTTTTGAAAAAAATTTTTTTTCCAATATTGTATTTTATTGAATTGCCACATCAGAGTGATGTGGGGAAACTTTTAAACTGAAACGGACAGTGGACCATGTGCTTGGTGTCAGACTAAGTGTCTAATTAAAGTTTTGAACTTACTTAATATAACAACACGCAGGGTGTAACAACGCGCGCAGGGAATCGCTAGTATATGTATGTATATAATATAATATAATATAATATAATATAATATAATATAAAATAATATAATATAATAAAATATAATATAATATAAAATAATATAATATAATAAAATATAATATAATATAATATAATATAATATAATATAATATTATATAATATAATATAATATAATATAAAATAATATAATATAATATAATATAATATAATATAATATAATATAATATAACATAATATAATATAGTATAATATAATATAATATAATATAATATAGTATAATATAATATAATATAATATAATATAATATACTATAATATAATATAATATAATATAATATAAATAATTAATATAATATACATATGTAATATATTACCTTTTTATAACGTGCGTAGGGTATTTAAATACAAATCATGCCTAAATTTTTGTTTTTTTACGCAAGACAATTTAGCTACAATTCGTTTGCAGACACATCGTTTGTTGAGATCTTTCGTAAACTAAACAATTTCATGTGCTCTCTATGCTTCTCAATATTATACTCACAATGTCACTTGCTTATTCTCCCGCTCTCATAAGCTTTAACTCGTTCGCTCACTGACTCTCACAAAGCTTTAAAGTGGATTTATGATAAATCCACATTCGATTTTGACTGTGTCGCTGATTTGTATGGCCGTGGCGCATCTTTATATTATATGATCTTTGACTGGATCCTTCGAAAGCTAAATAAAATTTTCCCGTTAGTTTTCCATCCGACTTTGTCGTCCAACATGTTGAACCATGCGAAACCCCCTTTTCGGAAATTTTTAACTCGTGGTAGAAAAGAAGTTACTGAGTTGAATACAATTTCTGTCTGTTGAAATATAATTGTCATTTTTGCTGTACTAAACGGACAATGAAATTTTGAAGTTTTAGATTTCAGTAGTGGCATTAGTGCAAGAATATAATTTAATATGCAAAATTGTAAATATATACTGAAAATGAAAGTTTACGCAAATATTTTCCACTTCTGGTTGTTATGTTGTCGGACGCACAAAATTTTGAACTTCTTTACGACTCACGAACTCATAAGTGTTTTATTTTTGTATTCTATTTTTGCTTGTATCAAAAATTCTCTTACCGATTATCAAAATTTATACTAGCCAATGGGACTATATGAATTTTTGCCAATCATATTCACCTCACAAGTGCCAAATATTCTTATTCAGATTGTCAAAATTTCATCATCCGAGTGAACATTTTCCGAATAGCACACGGCCAAATAATTAAAAGTATTTTCGACATAAGAAAAGGCATTGGAACATTTTAAACAAACTGGAAAAAATACATTTTAACATTTTATTTCAGCAACATGAGCTGAAAAAAGAAATTATGAACTATTTACGCACCCTCTCATAATAAATAGTACCTCGCTTTACCATAAAACGAACTTCTCTCTACCGTAAATCAACTTTAAAAATAATAAAAAGATGACATCCCAGATATGTATATTTCGTACTCTCAAAATAAAATCGTACTTTAATTAGTGCAAAAGTATGTCCTGATGTGGTTGATTGACAGCAACCCTTTTGATTATTTCGATGGAATTTTTATGACATCTCGCCATCGCATGCGAGGTTTTTCAATTTTTTGGAAATGCCTCGCATCGCACAAGCGCATAGCAAAGCATTGTAGATTGCTACATAACAACTCTGCTTATGAAAATGTTTTGACAGCTCGTACGAGATTCTTACGTTGTCTCGCATCGCACTCTCGCACTATTGTATTTCAAGCTTAACGCAGCATTGCGTTTTCGCTATTATTGACACAACGGATCGTATGTTCCTTTAATTCACTCTTACAATGCCTTCCGTCAGTTAAAACAAGATCAATTTGGTTGCGCCTCTTTTGATCAGAGTACATTCAGGTGGCTTTAAAAATATTGAAGAATTTTAATCTATTGATACTAGAGACTATGTTTCGTGTTGTAGGGAAGTCAATCAGCTTACGAGTATGTTAATCCTTAACATTTCAAGGATTTTTAGTTAAATCTGAATTGAAAGTATAAGGTAAATAATTTAGCCTTGATACAAAATATGCTAAGCCATTCATTGACAGGTGTAAGTTACAGGCATGGTACCAGAGTCTCTTACCTTAATCTTATAGTGGATAACATAATTGTATCGGATTCGATGTAGATTTGGTATCGAACCCGATGCTACTACGAGAACCCTAAAAAATACAACCATGGCATCACTGGCTGACAGAATGTATTGTTTTTCTAGTCAGTATGACTTTGGTTGTGCTCTGTGCAAGGGCGATGTATAAGTGAGTGGTGTATAGTTGTGCTAATAAAAGTGGGTTTTTTAACCATTTTCCCACTATAAAAAGTGATTTGTTTTATTTCAAAATAAGTGCGATAATAAATGGTAAGGTCCTTCGAGGTGCTGTGTAGCAGATCCAAAACATTGGTCCGATTCGAACCGGATTGAAGAGCGCAGGAATGAGCTAAGTAAGTTAGTTTAAAAAAGAAAAGAAAGAAATGCATCAAAACAGTGGCCTTCAAAATTTGAATTTTGTCGGTTGGAATGATGCGAAAAGAAATGCATAGAGCGAGAATAGTGCGAGAAATGAGAAAATAATAAAATCACAGCCAGATTAAGTAGAAAACGAAAGTGTGCATACATACATACTATGTATAAAATGCAAAGAGCAAGAGTCAAACCAGCTTGGCTGGTGCATCTGAGTGCGAGTGAGAGCGAGATATTTGAGCGACAACCGAAATAAGGGTTGAATGTTTGAGCTTGTTGCGCACTGCGTCACTTGGTATTGTAATTCCAAAGTGTTAAGTTCAAGTGACGAAATTATATTAAAAAAAAAGAACAATAACAAACAATAGTTTAAAGACAAATAAAGTTGTGCATTAAAAAGATTCCTCAAAATCAAGGTAATTAGATAATAGTAAACAGTGCTTGGTAAAGTAAATAGTGCTGTGCAAGTAAGTGTGTGTGCGTCTGTGAAAATGTGCGAAAAATATTAAAAGCAACAATGAGCGTTGCAAACATATATATATATTAGTAGAAAAATGTGCGAAGAAAAAAAATTAAAAGCAACAATGAGCGTTGCAAACATATATATATTAGTAGAAAAATGTGCGTGGAAACAAATTAAAAGCAACAATGAGAGTTGCACATATACTATATAGTATTTGTAAAAAATGTACGTAGAAATAAAATTAAAAGCAACAATGAGCGTTGCAAGAGCATAAAAAGTCGCTGCTTTCATATGAGCTAAGAATGTGCGTTGCTCAATATACATATGAAAGTCGGGGCAAATAATTGGAAGTGTTGACATGCAAAAGACAACGTATTTTGTCGTTGCTTTGTCAGAAATCTCTTGTGTTCTTTATTTTTTCCAAACATGCATGTTTCAGTTGTGCAAGGGAATGGGCAAGAAGGCGAATAAACGTTACGGCATTCGACCTAAAAACACAAAACATAAAGAGTCAGCAAGAAAACGAGCGAGTAAAAAAAAATGAGCTTCGAATTGAGAATGAGCAAAGAAAGAATATGAGATTAGAGCAAGTAAAATTAAAGTTAGAGCGACGAATACCAATAAATGAGCTATGATTATAAAATGAGCAAAGAAAGAACAGAAAGAACATGAGATTAGGGCAAGTAGAAAAAATGAAAGTTAGAGCAAGTAAATGAGCGATGACTATCGATAAATCGATAAATGGTCTATGGTTAAAAATGAGCAAGGAAAACATAACATTGAAATAAGATATTAGTGCAATGAATATTGATAAAGTGAGCTAAAATTTAAAAAGAAAATATAAAAACTAAATGAATTAGCACATTGATATAGAGCAATTAAGTTAAAGAATAACTTCGGTTTCCACAGAACGCAGCACACAACAGCTTGTTTTATCACAAACCAAATACAAGAATGAATTTATTGATATTATTGTAATTTATTTTTGTTTAAGATGAGCAACAATAAACTCAAATTAATGGCTACATCAATCAGGCGCCTTGCCGACTTAAGGCTGGCAGACGCCTTTGCAGAGCTTGGGCTAGAAGATGTCCAGACCAGGTTGGAGCGGCTTGATAACCAGTGGGAGCGCTTCAATTGTGTGCACGACGAATTATTGTGCATGGAGGGAAGTGACCCAAAAGAGCTAGAGAGCGTGATGGTGGAAGCCGAGGAGCAATTCTTTGCTGCTAAGGCAGCCTTCAAAAAGAGATTGAGAGAGCTAGAGCCAATTGTGGAGCAAGGGGCAATTTCACTGCAGGTGAACAAGCCAGCCCAGCAGAGCGACTTGAAGAATACTTGGGGCGAGTTTGACGGTAGCATCACCAAGTGGCAAGGGTTCCATGATCACTTCGTGGCAGCAGTGCACAACAACGAGCAGGTGTCGCCGGCGTTTAAGTTCGCATACTTGCGAAAATCGTTGAAGCATAGAGCTGCACGTACTTTGGGCAAGTGGCAGCAACTGATGATAACTATCAGGAGGCCTGGAAAAGGTTGAACCAGTTATACGACCGAAAATATCAGGTGTGCAGAGAACATTTGCGGCAATTTGAGCGACTGCCGGTGCTAATTGTAGCGCCAAGTGCGAATGAGCTACAGCGGATGTCAAACGTGACGCATGAATCCATACGTCAGCTGAAGGCGCAAAGGCTGCCAACAGAACATTGGGACATGTTTATCGTCCACATGCTATATGAGCGTCTTGACCCAGAGACGGCCAAACAGTGGGAGCTGCAGCGCGAGAGCGAGACACCAAGAGCGGACGACATGTTGGCATTCCTTGACAAGCAGGCCGCAGCGCTAGAGACAGGTGGTCGCAGGTCAGCCAAAGGAGCAGAAACGAGAAGTGTGCAGGAACGCGGGCGCGAAAAATCAGCAAGCACCGCAAAATCATTCAAGAGCTTGGGATCAGCACAAGAGCGGAGGCCTCTTATTTGCGATGTGTGTGGAGATCACCATCAGGTGTATAAATGCCCAGAATTTTTAGGCCTGTCTTTACGGGCACGTCTCGACTGGGTGGAGCGCAGGCGTCTATGTCCAAATTGTTTTAAGCGAGGCCATGGCGTGTCACAATGTTTCACGGGACCATGTGAGCGCTGTCCAGGTGCTGTTAAACACAACAGTGTTCTCTGTCCCAAGAAAGAGATGGCAGTAAATCATGCGATGCGTCATTTAATTATAGATGAGGCGAGTGCACGTAGAACCAAGCGCAAGGTCATAGAGAGCGAGGGCAAGAAGGAATGACTAAAGGAGGTTCCTAACACAAAGCGAAGGCGGATAGAGAAAAAAGAGCGAGGGCAAGTATTGGTGCAGACAGTGCTAGAAGAAGAGCTGAAGATTTTAGATAAGAAAGAGCAAATCTTAGATAAAAAAGAGAAACTCTTCTTAAGGAGCAAGCAAATTGGTAAGTCAAATCTTGACGAAAAAATAAATTTAAATAAAAACCAGCCTATACTTGTGCTAGGCCAAGAATCATATTTAGAGCGTTCTTTTTTTGAAGATAAATTTAATATGTTATTACTCCCTACAGCTTTGGTGAATATTGAAGTGCAAGGTGAAAGATTTGGACCAATAAGAGCGTTAATAGATACTGGGGCTCAGCCAAATTTAATAAGTGCAGAGTTACAGCGTAAGTACGGTATTGCCAAATCGCCGTTGCATCGTAGCCCTAGGTGGTTCATCGGTACATATAAAGCATCGGCTTGTAGCAGATCTTGCCGTGACATGATTCGGAAAAATACATTATTGCAGAATTTTTAGTATTGCCAAAAGAAAGTGATTGGCGCCCAGCCATACCAGCAGAAGATATTTATTTAGAGCAAAGAGCGAATACATTTAAGATTCCTTGGACAGATCCTCAATATTGGAAAGCAAGTGAAGTGAATTTGCTTCTTGGAGTAGGTATAAGCGCAAGAATTATTAATTCTGTAGCAGCAAAATATGAAAAAGGAGCTATATATCTGAGCAGCAGTCTTGGTGTGCTAGTTTTTGGGGCGCATAAGAGCAAAACAGAATCAGATGAAAATATGATTGTGTCATCAACGCACTGTGTTGACAACAGTTGTTTAGATAAGTGGCTACAGAGGTTGTGGCAATTAGATCAAGTGCGCGAGGGCGATAAAAAACGTACATTAGAAGAAGAAAATGTTGAGCAATATTTTGTGAGCACCTTTTCAAGAAACGAGCAAGGCAGATTCATTGTCAAGATTTCGATGCGATCTGATGTAAAATTTATAGGAAATTCAAGAGCTGCGGCCTTAAGTCGTTTTATAAATATGGAAAACAGATTAGAAAAAGATCCCACACTGCGAGAAAAGTATATAGAATTTATGAGGGCTTATGAAGAGCTGGGGCACATGCAGTTAGCAAAAAGGCCACCAGAGCAGGGTAAACAAGTTTATTACATCCCACATCATTGTGTTACGAAAAAATTTCGTGTGGTTTTCGTTCCATGACTGATCTGGGAATTTCATTAAATCAAGTGCAGTTGCCGGGCGAGAAGCTACAAAGAGATTTGCATGATATAGTTATGCGATTCAGACGCCATAAAGGGGCGGTATGTGCAGATATTAGAATGATGTTCAGACAGGTGGAAATTTCAGAAGATCAATGGGATTTACAAAGAATTTTTTGGCGACAGTGCAAAAATTAACCATTAAAAGAATATTGGCTGACGGTTGTCACATATGGCATGACGTCATCAGCATACAATGCATGCAGTGCAAGAGAAGCTAAAGAAAAGTTTCCGCAGGTATCACAGATCATCAAAAACGATTTTTATATGGATGATTGTGCAAGCGGCGCGGATTCAGAGCTAGAAGTGCTAGGTTTAGCAAAAGAAATAAATATTGTACTTAGAGGTGCAGGCTTTGAGCTTCGTAAATGGAAATCTAACTCTGAGCGAGTTATGAGAGCTATGAATTCAGAAAGCGAAGATGCTGTGCTTTTTATGGATGAAGAGGGAGCCTCCGTGCTTGGTTTGAAATGGATGATTAGGAAGGATAAATTTACCTTTGTTGTGAAAACTCCAGAGATAGTTGGTGCAATAACTAAACGAAAAGTAGTAAGTTATGTTGCGCAGCTTTATGATCCGAATGGGTTTATCTTACCTGACACCATCAAGGGAAAGATTCTCATTCAAAATCTGTGGAAAATGAGCTTGAAATGGGATGAGCAATTACCCAAGGAGCTAGCGTTAAGATTCAAAGAGCTATGGGCAGGTATAAAAGATTTAGAAAAATTTGAAATTGAGCGATGGATTGGTACGCTTAGTGACGTCAAGTTGCAGCTACATGGATTTGCACATGCGTCCACAGTAGCAAACGGTGCAGTCATGTATGTGCGAACCTATTATGGTGAAGGTCAGACGAAAGTAAATCTGCTTGTGTCAAAGGCACGCGTAGCGCCATTAAAGACTTTAACTGTGCCAAGATTAGAGCTATCAGCTGACCGGCTATTAGCTTTGTTGCTTTCTGATGTCGTTAAGAGCATGGACTGGAAGTTAGTTGAGTATAAACTATGGTCAGATTCTCAGGTTGTGTTACACTGGATACGGAAGCTTCCTTGTAATTTAAAGGTTTATGTGTCAAACCGAGTATCTGATATACAAACAAATTCTGACATCAAAAGTTGGCGGTATGTGAACACTAAGGAAAATCCTGCGGATTTGCTTTGAAGAGGCTTTACGGCCAAAGAGTTAGAAAACAATCAGTTATGGTTGCATGGACCCGAGTGGCTGAACAAAGCTGAAGAGCATTGGCCAAGAGATCTATTTGAGCAAGTCGAGAGCAAAGAAGTAACAAGTGAGTTCAAGGTTGATGTAGCAAGAGTGAACGATAAGTCGTTACAAATATATGTGCCTGGTATGAATGTTATTCCGTTGGTGGAATCTGCGTCTACTCTGGAAAAAGCTGTTAATATATTGAGCTATGTGCTGCGTTTTATCAGGAGCACGAGGAGCGCAAGCAAGCGTAGACGTTCGCAAAGAAAGAAAATACAAATTTTATCCCCGACTGCTGAAGAAAAAAGGCAAGCATTCGATTATTTGATGAAAGAAACACAAGAGCAAGATTTTTATAAACAGCTAGAAGCAATTAAAAAAGATGGATATGTGCAAAAAGGAAGCAGTGTAGAGTCCTTAACACCCTTAGTGGATTCCAAAGGAATATTAAGAGTGGGGGGAAGGCTCAGCAGAGCAGAAGAAATGTATGAAATGAAGCATCCAATTTTGATTAAAAATGAATCGAGAATAGCATGGTTGATCATAGAGAATGCTCATCGATTGACTAAACATGGTGCAGTGCAAGTTATGATGCAGTTCATACGATAAAAGTTTTGGATACCAAAGCTAAGGAGGGAGCTAAGAAACTATATTCATAAATGCGTGCTATGTGCAAGGTATACTTATCGCTATCGTAGAGTGCAAGTAGGCAAACCGTTTCTGCATACAGGAATCGATTACGCAGGTGCTTTTGAAATAAAGATGATTGACAGAGCAGGCAACCAAGGGGTGGAAAAGAAGTGCTGGATAGCAATATTTGTTTGCTTAAAAACTCGTGCGATTCACATCGAGGTGGTGTCTGATTTGACATCATTAGCCTTTATAGCATGTTATGAGCGATTTATAGCTAGAAGAGGGCGCTGTGAAAGATTCTATAGTGCCAATGGAACTTAATTTGTTGGTGCAGCGAAGGAGTTAAAAAGAGCAATCGAGTATTGGCATGTGAGCGAAGTTTTTGAGCATGAAGGGTACAGAATGGCGTTTTATGACACCAGCAGCACTGCATCAAGGTGGTATTTACGAAGCTGCGGTAAAATCTATGAAATATCATTTTGTTCGTATAGTAGGGCAAAAAATACTAGTCTATGAGCAATTTATTACATTATTAACACAAATTGAAGCTATCTTGAATTCCAGACCTTTGTATCTTTTGAGCGATGACCCCACAGATGTGCAAGCCCTCACTCCAGGGCATTTTTTGGTAGGAGAGCCGCTGGTTCTTCCATTGCCTTTTGTGACAGACGAGCAACCGACTACAAAAGGAGCGAGACTATGGCGCGAGCGTCAGACAATGGTGAAGCATTTCTGGCAAAGATGGAGAGAAGAATACTTAGCAACACTGCAAGAGCGTAAGAAATGGAGACGTGAGAGAGAGAAGATAAAATTGGGCCAGTTGGTGCTGATTAAGAGTGAGCTGTTTCCTCCTGCACAATGGGCAACAGGTCGTATATGCGAGCTACTACCGAGTAAGGATGGGCTGGTGAGAAGTGTCGTTATACAGACAGCCACAAACCGATTGACCAGACCTGTGCAAAAGATTTTTCTTTTACCGATTGAGCCAGAAGAGCCGAAAAAATAAAATTTCATATAATGTCTAAGATTACAATATTTGTACATATGTATTTTTTTATGTTATAAATTGTTTGTAAAACCGTAGGTTTTCGTGGGAAGTGTATCGGATTCGATGTAGATTTGGTATCGAACCCGATGCTACTATGAGAACCCCTTAAAAATACAACCATGGCATCACTGGCTGACAGAATGTATTGTTTTTCTAGTCAGTATGACTTTGGTTGTGCTCTGTGCAAGGGCGATGTATAAGTGAGTGGTGTATAGTTGTGCTAATAAAAGTGGGTTTTTTAACCATTTTCCCACTGTAAAAAGTGATTTGTTTTATTTCAAAATAAGTGCGACAATATATGGTAAGGTCCTTCGAGGTGCTGGGTAGCAGATCCAAAACAATAATAAATAAAGCAAGAACCTATTTAACCAAACTGGAAGCAGTTTGAAATTATTTTAAACTATAAGATAAGAAGCTGATGAGAAAAGTTTTAAAAAATAGTTATAGAGCAGTGTGGTTTATTGAAACATAGATAAAAATTATGAAATTATTTTTTGTTTGATATGGATTAAATAATCAAAATTAAGTTGAATAAATTTTACGATAAATTTGAGACTTAGAATAGTATTGATAGATGATATAAAATAAAATAAATATGACACTGAAGAAATATGTTATGTACTTAAAAGAATAAAAACATTTTTGACAGGAGATGAATTTGCTTTTTTCTCATAAACTTACTCATGAGCAACTCTTGCGAAGCCACCATAGCATTTACCGCTCTCAGCATCTTTTGGTTGACATTTACTGCTGTCTTTACTGGTTTGTTCAAACCTAGCATGCATATCATTGTTGTGTAGAATTATAAATTCCGTGGCTACGGCTGCTTTCGTATTAATAGGATTTGAGAATGAGTTTTCCATTAACATGAACAATGTTACGATTATGTAAAATTTCGATTTCATTCTGGAAATCTAGATGGATCACTAGAATGTAAAGTAAAATAAACTATGTTATATGCATAAAGATTAACAAAGGTAGATACAAGTTTTAATGCAAGGCATACCAATTCCTATTGAAAAAGTCAAATTTTATGGAAACATTTCTATTTTTTGTATTTTCTTTAAAATTAATGACACGTACTTTGCAAAGTAAAGTGTTGTTTTTTTTATTACAAAAATATATAGCCATATTGGGCATTTTCTTAAATGTTTAAGTTTGTTTATTTGTAATTATTTAACGAGAATTTTAATAGATTAATTGTTTTTTTGCCAAGCCAGTTTGAAGTAATCAAACTTAAGAATAAAGGTCATAGTTTCTTTATAGATTTTCGCTAAATGGCCCAAATTGAGAATATTTCATGCTCTATTTAGATTTAAGGGGAGATAAAAGTTTTTTCAATAATTTTTTATAAAAAACAGAGGGTAATTATTACATTGAATGAAATAACATATTGACTTTGATGTTCAAATGAATACACACAAATATTTTTATAAGAAAAAAAAAACAAAATACTGGCGCTACAGCCGCTCAAACTTGGCTCTTTCAATTTGCTCTGTGGAATGTTTAGCCCCTTGTAGTCAACTGAAATCAATCAATCAACATTTTTTTCATTAAAGTTATTTCGCTTTGTATTTCAACCGAAAAAAAATTAAATTTGAACACAAAAAGAAAAAATTGTCGAAAACAATATCTCTAGTAATTACTAATAAAAACTTAAAGTTATATGCAAAGGCGAATATGTACAGAATATGTGTGCAAAATTTCAAGTTGATATCTTAATTACTTTTAAAGTTATATTCCACAAAAATATGTTTTGAGAAAACGCGATTAAAGTTTTCATTATTGCTTACGGTACTAACGACGCTTATCACTTCACTGACTTTCTAAGGTCTTTTTAGACTTTGTTTTGAGCTTAACACTTGCAAATATGGAAAAAAAAAACATAAAAATAAAAAGAAATTAAAAATTGTAAGTTCTGGAGGGCCTTTCTTCCATATTAAAAAATAATTTTTAAATTTTTTATGTGTTTTTGAAGCGAATATTTTTACGCCTCGTTCTGCGATTTGCTGGAGTGAAATCTGAAAAAACGACACTTTTTCCGACACCGTTTTTCTTAGAATTGATATTGTTTTTTGCTTGCGTTTATTGCAACAAGAAAATGTTCAATTAAAAATAATTGTTTGTCCGCCGCAGGAATTGAACTAACCATCAAACCAAACTTACTTACTTACTTATCTGGCGCTTACAACCGTAAGTCTAAGAAGTATAAGAAATTGCGCCCGCCATTTCTGTTCTGCGCTTGTTGGCGCCAGTTGGAAACACCAAGTGTAGTCAGGTTATCCAACACCTGATCCTTCCAACGAAGATGTGGGCGTCCTCTTCTGCGTTGACCACCACCGGGCACCGAATTGAATATTTTTTTCGCTGGAGCGTCGTTTTCCATTCGCTCAACATGACCTAGCCAGCGGAGCCGCTCGATTTTAATACGCTTAACTATGTCGATGTCAGCGTACAGCTCAAACAGCTCGTGGTTCCATCGAATTCGGTACTCGCCATTGACGCAGATTGGACCGAAGATCTTACGAAGGATCTTTCTCTCGAAGGCTCACAAAGTCTTTTCATCAGAACTGCTCAACGTCCAGAATTGTGCTGCATATAATAGGACGGGCATGATAAGTGACTTATAGAGCGTGAGTTTTGTTCGTCGAGAGAGGGCTCTGCTTCTCAATTGCCTACTCAGCCCAAAGTAACACCTGTTGGCAAGACTTATCCTTCGCTTTATCTCAATACTGACATCGTTGAAAGAGTTTACGCTGGATCCCAGGTAGACGAAATTCTTAACAATCTCGAAGGAGATGTTGTCAACAGTGACGTGGTTTCCAAGACGCTGGGACTGTTTATTTGTTGACACTAGGTATTTCGTCTTATCTGCGTTCACTACAAGACCCACTCGACTCGACTCTTTCGCTAACCTGGAGAATGCTGCTATAATATCGATATCAGCATACGCCAGCAGCATAATACTTTTGTAGAATATCGTGCCACTGCGTCTCAAATCAGCAGCTCGGATGATCTTCTCCATCATTAGGTTGAAAAATTCGCACGATAAGGAATCACCTTGTCTGAAACCTCGTTTGGTATCGAATGGAGGAGTGAGGTCCTTCCCGATTTTAACTGTGCTGCTGGTGTTGCTCAGTGTCATTCTGCAAAGGCGGATGAGCTTTGAAGGAGTACCAAATTCAGATATGGTGGAATATAGATGATTCCTTATTGGACTGTCGAAGGCGGCTTTGCAATCGACAAAAAGATGGTGTGTGTCGATTTGTTTTTCTAGGGTCTTCTCCAAGATTTGTCATAGCGTAAATATCTGGTCTATGTTAGATTTGTCAGGTCTGAAGCCACACTGATAAGGTCCAATCAGCTAGTTTACGATAGGCTTCAGTCTTTCACATAGTACGCTCGACAGGACCTTATATGCGATATTAAGAAGGCTTATCCCACGGTAGTTGGCGCAAATTGTGGGATCGCCTTTCTTGTGGATTGGGCAGAGCACACTGAGGTTCCAATTGTTTGGAATGCATTCTTCCGACCATATTCTGCGTAGAAGCTCATGAATGCATTTAAATAGAGCTTCACCTCCATTCTTGAAGAGCTCAGCAGGTAAGCCATCGGTTCCTGCGGCTTTGTTGTTTTTAAGCCGAGCTATAGCTTTCAAGACTTCACTATGGTCGGGCAGCGGAACTTCAACGCTGTCGTCCAAAATTGGGGATTCCGGGATATCATCTCTATTGGCGGGATTGTTATCGTCGTCGCCATTCAGAAGCCTAGAGAAGTGTTCCCTCCACATCATCAGTGTACTCTGGATATCTGTCACTAGATTCCCATTTTCATCCTTGCAGGAAGAGGCCCCGGTCTTGAAACCGTCGGCCAGGCGTCTTATTTTTTCGAAAAATTTTCGGAGCTCATTCCTGTCACCATGCATCTCAATTTTCTCGCACTCACGAATTTCTGCTTCCCTTTTCTTTCGCCTGAAAATGCGTCTCTCTTCCCTCCTCTTCTCTTTGTATCGCTCCTTAGCAGCACGCGTTACAACCGACTGCGGGTGGCTTTGTAGGCGGCATCTTTTTCTGCAGTGGCGTCGCGACACTCTTGGTCGTGCCACTGGTTTCGGCGAGGGCGGTGATAGCCAATCACCTCTTCGGCAGCCGTACGCATAGAGTGGGAAATATGATTCCACTGCGCGCATATATCGTCGATCGGAGGAATGCTTTCTTGAAGCAGGAGTGAGAGTCGAGTAGCGAAGTCTTCGGCTGTTTGCTTTGATTGCAGCTTTTCGACGTCTAGCTTTCTCTGTGCTGGATTGCGCACATTCTTGGTTGCGCACAGGCGTGTACGGATCTTGGCTGCGACAAGATAATGATCCGAGTCTATATTGGCACCACGGATCGTGCGTATATCTAAAACACTGGAAGAGTGTCTTCCGTCAATCAAAACGTGATCAATTTGGTTGCGCGTCTTTTGATCAGGAGACAGCCAAGTTGCTTTATGAATATTGAGATGCTTGAATCTAGTGCTACTAACGACCATGTTTCGCGCTGCGGCAAAGTCTATCAGCCTCATTCCGTTATCGGAGGTACTGTCGTGGAGGCTGAACTTTCCGGCTGTTGGACCAAAGATATTTTCTTTTCCCACCTTGGCGTTAAAGTCACCAAGCACGATTTTTATGTCGTGGCGGGGGCTGCGCTCATAGGCCTATTCAAGGCGCTCGTAGAAGCTGTCTTTGGTCTCATCGTCTTTGTCTTCTGTCGGAGCGTGCGCACAAATCAGGCTTATGTTGAAAAATCTTGCCTTGTCACGGATTATGGCAAGTCGTTCGTTCACAGGTGTGAATCGCAGAACATGATGTCGTAGTCGCTTGCCAACCACGAATCCGCATCCAACTTCGTGCTTCTCCGCATGGCCGCTGTAGTAGATATCACAGGATGCTTGCCGTGAGCAACCCTGTCCCTTCCATCGCATTTCTTGGATTGCAGTGATATCGGCTTTGTATCTTTCTAAGATATCTATCAGTTGGATAGAGCCACCATCCCAATTAAGGGTTCGGACGTTCCAGGTGCATATCCGTAAATCATTGTTTTTCGTTTGCGGTAATCAAATCAGATTTGGGGATCATTTTTATCTGTTTTCTTGTCGTTTTCATTGAAATTTGTTTTTACGTGGTGGGCTTCAAACCCAACGCACAACCCTTTAAGGGCAGGGGGAGCCCGCCGCTCAGATTAGCCGTCAAACTAACGGTTGCCAGTTTGCCGTTTCTAGAGGACACCACGCAGAGGTTTGAGTCGACTTGAGACGAGTTCGACATGGATAATGCTGGCCTCACCAGGTTGATGCAGTCAGACAGGGGGAGCCCGCCGCTCAGATTAGCCGTCAAACTAACGGTTGCCAGTTTGCCGTTTCTAGAGGACACCACGCAGAGGTTTGAGTCGACTTGAGACGAGTTCGACATGGATAATGCTGGCCTCACCAGGTTGATGCAGTCAGACACGTTGCCATGTGAAGATCGCCCCCTTGAACCTCACGCGTTGCCTTGTGAGGATCGTCCTTTTCATCAAACAAAAAGCCCTCGTTAATAAGCGTCGCTGATTCAATATTAAGCATTTATTAAGTTATGTTGCAGTAGATCATAATAACCTATTTATAGGAAAGTGTATTGGCTACATATCCTTTATATCTTACTATAACTATTAGCCAATACACAATATTCACTAAGGACTGTGTATCGGCTGTTGTTTCTACTTACTACCAGAGGTCGTTGCACTTAAAAATAAACAACCTGTAAGTTGATTAAACCTTTAAGTTGTAACAAATTTAATGATTTTTGTATATTTATTCCTTACAACTGAACAGGGGACTTTAAGGGCCGGAGAGGGTTAATATTTATGATCAATCCCCATTACTTTTGCAAAAGGAACATTTTTCCCTTGAGGACCTATCCCCTCCGACCACTCCTTACGGGTGCTCCCATACAAAAACGTAAAACGGGTATATTAATTTTGCCACACCGTTTATAATGCCCATAAGGAGGCGTGGTAGATATAGAAAATTATACATATTCCTGATCAGAGCATAACCACCCGAGTCGATTTAGCCATGTCTGTCTGTCTGTCCGTATGTACCTTGTAAGTATTTATTTAAAAAGACCAAATTGAGTACTCTCGAGTTGCTTAATACTTAAGAAAATACGAACTCTTCTTGATTCACGATCGTTAATTATGTTGTACACGTTTTCTAAGTGACAGAAAAAAAACATAATGAAATATAATAAAACTTACTGATGTGAAGATAAACGAGTGTTTTTAGTTTACTTTGTTATTTTAAAGTCTTAAATTTAAACATTATTTTAATCGAAAAAAAGCCATTAAATTACCAAATCTATGAAATTGCTAAAATGCTTCGCTTTTCTCGTGTGTCCAGTGACGCACCTGTGTTGTTTTTCAAAGCTTGTATTTAATACTATAGCATCTTTTTATTTTTTTATAAATATATTAAATAAATAATAAATGATAATAAATAATAAATTATCACGTATTTTTTATTGCTTTAAATATATAGGGTGTTTTTTTTTAGGGGTTTGTTTTTCGAATTGAAATAAAACACAAGAAAATCGTTTTAATTCGCTTTATTGGAAGGATAATTTTATGCCATTAATGTTTAAATATGATTTCGGGCATGTGGCCGCCGCGGCTGTCTCGAATAAAGCCAATTCTACAGGTCCAATTTTCAACCACTTTTTCGAGCATATGGGGCCGTATGTCGGCAATAACGCCACGCATGTTGGCCTCCAAGTCACCTAACGTTTCTGGTTTGTTGGCATAGACGAGCGACTTCACATATCCCCAAAGAAAATAATCCAATGGTGTCAAATCACACGATCTTGGTGGCCAATTGACAGGTCCATTCCGCGAAATTATGCGCTCATCGAATGTTTCCTTCAATAAATCGAATGTGACGTGCGCTGTGTGGCATGTAGCGCCGTCTTGTTGGAACCACAACTCATCCACATTCATGCCATCCAATTCGGGAACAAAATAGTCGGTTATCATGGCTCTATACCGGTCTCCATTAACGGTAACTGACTCTCCAGCATTATTTCGGAAGAAGTATGGCCCAATGACTCCACCAGCCCATAGAGCACACCAAACAGTCAGTTTTTGTGGATGTAATGGCGTCTCAAGGATCTCATGTGGATTCTCTTCACTCCAAATGCGGCAATTTTGCTTGTTGACGTAGCCATTCAACCAAAAATGAGCCTCATCACTGAACAAAATTTTGCGATGAAAATCAGCATCAAGATCAATCTCATTTTCGGCCCATTTGCAAGCGTTGTTCTTTTGTCAACCTGTTCATGATGAAATGGCAAACCAAACTGAACATAAATGACATTAGAGTTGCCAGATTTGACCACAAAATGCCAGTTTTATCTCTATTCGAAAAACAAACCCCTAAAAAAACACCCTTTATTTTCACAAAATTGAAAAATAAAAATTGAAATCAAAAATTTAGAACAAAAATCAGTACACTAGTTGAACACAAAAAGATCCTTCATCACTCCCCCTTTCAGCGAAAAACATATATAAATTAGTACTACAGTATTAAATTACTTTGTACAATTTAAATTTAAATTAAATTTAATTTAAATTATTTTGTACAAATATTTGAATTAAAAATAATTTTTCTGTACGGCCGCCACCTCTCTGCAGACAATGGCAAACATCAAAGAGTAATCAAAATGCCATGTAAAGCTTCTTGAGAACAAGAACATTTTGTTCATCGTCGTTCGGAGTCGGCGTTAAACATGTAGGTCCGGTTCTCGGTCAAATTGTGTACAAACTTAATAACACGCACAACACAATTGATCATAAGAAGCTAGGTCAAAGTCCTTTCAAGGGCTGAAATGGCCAGTTATATATTTGTTTTTTTTACAATTACTATTTTGCAACTACAATATTAAAAAGTAGTTGTTTTTTATGTTATATTTTATTATCAAGATGTGCAGGTTTAATTAAATCAATAGAGACTTTTCGTATATGACTGTTACATTGAATTTTAAAAACTTTTTCATTTCTTGAGATTTCTTTCAATGGACATTCGAACTGAAATGATAATCGACTGTTCGAAGCTTTTTGACAAATACAAATTCACATGAAGCTAAATCTTTTGAAACATAAAACTTTATTTTTTGTTTGAGTGATAAAAAACTTTATTTCGAACATACAAAAATTTTCTTTTTATAAGCGAAGAGTGTCGTCTGTAGAGAATTTATTAGTGTCATCATCTGAAATAAATAATTCTCCTGGACGCCTAAAAGTTTGTTCATAAACTAGTTCGGCTGGACAGCACTTTAAGTCTTATTTTACAGCACAACGTAATCCAAGGAGTAAGAGGGGTAACTGTTTTGACAAATAAACAGAATCATTTGATGCTATTAGTGATGTTTTTAAATGCCGATGGAATCTTGCAATCTTTCCATTAACTTGTGGATGATAGGAAGTTGTATGTATTTATGAAAACCGAGGAGTTTAGTTAATTCTGAAAATAAGTTTGAATTGAATTGAGTAGCTTGATCAACTGTTGTACGCCGCTATTTTTGATGGTACGCCAAAAAGTGAAAATTAATTTTTAATAAACGGATTTGAAATAGTTCAAGCAGAAATGTCTTTTATGGGATAAACTTCTGGCCATTTTGTATCTCTATAAATTATAATTGATATTGACAATAATTATTGTCAACATGTATCGCTATCCATTCGAAATAGGAAGTGGTCCTACTAGATCCATGTGAATATGTTCGAATTTTCCCGATGGAATATCAGTCTTCTGAAATGGTGATTTAATCAAGCAATCGAAAACGAAAAAAAAACACTGGTGCGTCACTGCACACACTAGAGAAGCGAAGCATGATTGCAATTTCATAGATTTGATAATTTAATGGCTTTTTTCCGATTAAAATAATGTTCAAATTTAAGACTTTACAATGACAAAGTAAACTAAAAAACACATGTTTACGTCACACCAGTAAGTTTTTTAATATTTCATTATTATTTTTTTTCTGTAACTTAGAAAACGCACTTGTCAACACACTTTTGGTCAATTGTCAATTTTTCCTTCGCGCTATTCAAAAACAACAAAAAAAAAACACCATCTTAAGTAAAAACTTATAAGGTACATACGGACAGACATGGCTAAATCGACTCGGGTGGTTATGCTGATTAAGAATATGTATAATTTTCTATATCTACCATGCCTGCTTATGGGCATTATAAGCGGTGTGACAAAATTAATATACCCCTTTTATGTTTTTGTATGGGAGCACCCGTAAGGAGTGGTCGGAGGGGATAGGTCCTCAAGGGAAAATGTTCCTTTTGCAAAAATAATGGGGATAGATCATACATATTAATCCTCTCCGGCCATCCCTTAAAGCGCCCTGTTGTTTCAAGTAGAAACAACATCCGATACACAGTCCTTAGTGAATATTGTGTATTGGGTAATAGTTATTGTAAGATATAAAGGATATATAGCCAATACACTTTCCTATAAATAGATTATTATGATCTACTGCAACATAGCTTTAGTTAATACTTAATATTGAATCAGCGATGCTTATTAACGAGGCGTTTTGGTTTGATGATTAGAGCGTTGAACTTTCAGTCGACGGGAATGAGTTTAATTCCTGCGGCGGACAAACAATTATTTTTAATTGAACATTTTCTTCTTGCAATAGACCCAAGCAAAAAACAATATCAATTCTAAGAAAAACGGTGTTGGAACGAGGTGTAAAAAGCTTCAAAAAAAGAATCAAAACAACCGTCAGCAAAATACTGCATACCGTGAGCTTAGCCTTGAATTGCACATTTAAGTGACCGTGTCGCTCACTAAACTGTAATGTTTTCAAATTAACATTTTAATTAATTTTATTAATATTTGTAAAATCAGTTCTTGTTAAAAGCTGAACACAGCAAGCAAAACACATTCAGTTGTGAGGTTTTAGGTATTTCACCCAAACCCAACGCTGAACATAAACATTTTGGTGACCCCGTAAAGGGCACACATTCTTCAGTTAAACGCGTAAAACATTAAATCGTTAAAACGCGGTTCGAAATGTACGGCGCGTTCCCGACTCAGAGCATAAACATTTTGAAACATTTGGTGAAGCATCATCATGGCTACGTGCAATGAGCTTAGGGATATTCTGAAGAATATGGGTGAGGAAATTTAACGCCTCATCATAAACTTCAAGAAGGACTCAGCAGAAAGGAAAAAGACAATTGAGTACTTTCATGAACGACTCCAGAAACTCGATAAAGCTTGGGAACGTTTCGAACAGAATGACTTCAAACTTTGGGGTCTTAGCAATCTTTCTATGAACCACAAATACTTCACAAATGAGTATTACGACAAGATCAATAGGCAATCAGGATTAAAACTGCCAAAGGTCTGGCTGCCAAATTCGATGGCAGCTACCACAAGTGGAGGCAATTCCACGATCTATTTGTGGAACTAGTCGACAAACAATCAATTCCACAATGCTAAAAGATGTATTTCCTGAAATCAAGCTTATCAGATGATGATGCATCTGCAATCAATTACGAAGCATTTTGAAAGGTTATCAATGAACGGTATGAAAATCCACGAATGCTGATTAATGCATCATTAAGAAGGTTACTCACGCAACCAATATCCAAAGTGCAGCATCAATCAAGCTGCTCCACGATACTACTCTGGAATGCATTCTTAGCCTTCAAAATCTATGCGTAAAAGCAGAAACTCAGCATCTTAGCAAAAGTACTCACGCATTATGGGAACAATCGTTGTCCCAACCAAAAGAGATGCCTACACTAGACACGTTCCTAAAGTTCTTAAGCCTGCGCTTTCAATCACTAGAAGCTCTTGGTACCAGAACAAGTAAGGACAGTACCGATCAAGTACGCAACAAGTCATATCAAGCATTGAGCGTGTCAATACACTAAGGGAAAAAAATATTAAATTTATCCAAAAACTTTTTTAATTTATCCAAAAAGCGAGTCATTTTTGCACCAATAACGCATTTACTTAAATCGACTACGTAAATATTTAAAATTTATTTAAATACTTTATTAATTAAATAAAATATTCAAATATTTAAACAGAACTAATAAAAAATATATTAAAATTATGCACGAATATATTTAAATACCTTATTTGTGAGTGCGGTGGTGAGTGCGATGCATGATGAACTCATGTAGAGTGGAGGGACATTCTTGAGAAAATACCGAGTTGTCACTCCACCTTACATGAATTTATCATACATCGCACTCACCACCGCACTCACAAATCATATTTGCCAAATATCCATGTTATATTACCCTTGCAACATTAACTAAATGAGAACTATAAGAACTGCTTCGCACCTGCAACTGCTGGTGCGAAGAAACTGCAGCAGCATCGCGCAGGAACAGAGTGCTGCTGCTTGGCGGCTGCTTGGCAGCTGTATGAAATATGTGTGTCAGTGTGCATATAGGCAACATGTGATTCATAGCGTACCAATAACCCACTCAACAGCAGCTATCATATGCTGACTAACTAGACCGTCGCTTATTGTTATGACACACTAGCAGCGTCAACTTAAAGTGTGACAAACTGCAATTTGAGTGACATGCAGAGCAGAATTGGTGTGTGTCCCAATGACTGACTTTTCGTTTCTTTTTGTGCTATGTTTTGTTTGCATTGCATCTACTTGTAAATATCGGCCAAAGATGATCGATTTACACATGTTACCAATATGTCACATATTCCCGTAATTTTATATTAGTAGATATATATGTTAAAAATTGTAATTAGAATATTATCTAGAATAAGAACAAGAATACCAAAAATCTTGGTATAAATACCAGTAAATTTTAATAAAGAATTCAGGCTTGAATTATATAAAAAACAGTGCGCTAGTCGCTCTTTTATTTTCAAGTTCTCAAGTGAGGCATTTTAATGCTTTGAAAGTCGGCAAAGCCTTGCTGCAAGTTAACACAAAAAGGCAAAAATAGGGAATTAAACCAAAAATAATAAAAATCCTTTACCGTCGTTAAATACACCATAGTGTCACATAAATAAAATTTAAATACGGGAAAAAACAAGTTGTATGGAAAATATTTGATTTATCCACGTAAATATTTAAATGAAATATATACTCAGGCGTTGATAATGTTAATAAGCGTTATTTCTCTTAGTATATCTACGGATTAAAAGTGCATCATCTGTAAACAAAATCACATGCCTTTCAGATGTCAGGAATTCCTTAAAATGACGCCAAAGCAACGCCTGAATGCTGTCCAAAAAGCTAACCGTTGTATCAACTGCTTCAGAAATGGTCACAATGCTAAGTCGTGCTCGTCAGGTACATGTCTAAAGTGTCATAGGAAACATAATACACTTCTACATTTAGAAGAAGCTGGAAGGGCTATTTCATCATCTGAAAGCCTGGCGTCGAAATCGATTCGAAACATCAATGAAATGAAAGAACAATCCAATTTCAGACTTTGGATGGTGCAGTTCCGAAGTTTTAAAAATTAAAAGTGATTGAAATTAAAATCTAATAACGGCTTTTTTCATTCAAATCAAATTTTTTCATCAAAATGGAAAATTATGCAGCTAACTTTTAAATTGAAATCGACAATTTAATATGGATTGACTCTATGTTAATTGTCCTCTGCATTTTGTTATTAATATTAAATTATTGTGTGTTCCAAAATTTGTGTTCGCATCAGAGATTTGCACAAGCCCAATCGCTATTTTTGCCAATCGAATAACAATCGTCGTCAGTCACAATCGTACACAAAAATTAATGTACGCATACAGCTCGAGTTCGTAAACAACGATTGGTGCTAAGCACAGTTTGTAACGATTGCGAATACACAAAAAGCCACCATCCAGACAATGCAGACATTCGGATGCTTCGCTAAACACTCGAGTGTTTCGAGTGTTGCTGCATGATTTTTTTTTGCTTTCGTTCTTTCCAACAAATACGCATTCTCCCGTTTCTTTAAGAATGAGTGTTAGAAGAGATGGGAATTTTTTTGTTCGCTGTTGTACTGCTTAATCTAAAAAACATTGCAAAAGGCTTGCGGCAACTCCAAAATATATTTTTTTCTATTGTTTATAACAGTGTTTGTCATCCCATAGCCGTTTTTTTTTTCACATGAGATTTTTTCGCATACAAAAAAATCAACACTGCAGACTGCGGTTAACATTTTTTCCTTGGTGCGAATGGACATAAAAACATGAATTTTCCTTGCTTTTGGCGAATGTTGATCATGTCTTGCTTCGTAGGGTATTCTTGATTCGCAGGCATTCGTAATCGCGACCACTCTTACTCTATGGTATTCGTATCCTCAGCGATTGGTGCATGTATTCGCGCATTAATTTTAATGCAGAAGGCTCATTCAGTGCTCGTATATTGAGGATACATTCGAAACGCCATTTAAATGCAATCAAGTTGTTCTCTGGTTCGCATGTCTGAGAATCTTTATCATTATAATTATAAGGCTTTCAGTTATGCTCAGTGCTGCCATATTCACAGTTAAAACTGTAAATTACAGTTTTTTAGACCAGCGATTGCCATCGCCTAACTCTTTCCACTCTATAACAACAACTTCAATATTTCTATGATTGTTGTAATTCGCCGAATCATTCACAGGTGCAGCTGCACCGCAACCATAAAGCGTGTGTTTGTTGTTGTTTATTCTTGTCGTTGTTGGTATATATAGCGCATGCGATCGCGTACAACTCTTGCTACGCTGAAAGTTTCTTGTTGGTAATTTTGCGTATGGTTTCGTCACCGACTGCTTTTTGTTTTGGTTTTTTTTTGTTGCGCTTTTTTCGATTTTTAGTATGACATTTCGACTTTTTTCATAAACTATAAAAGCTAGAGTAATGAAATTTTGCACCAATGCTTGTTGTGTTAAAATACACTTTTTGACAAAAAAAAAGTATTTTAGGCCAACTACAACGCCTACCTCCCATACGAAGTGATTTTTATAAATGGGTCAATTGCATACAAAACGCTTTTTATTTGTCCCCGCTCTTTTAACTCTGTTTTCAAGTAAAAACAAAAAGAAAAAAACAAATAAGAAATGAGAAAGTGAGAATATTGACAAAACACATTTTTCAGAATCCTAAAATTGTTTGCATAATTGTTTTGAAGAATATTATATTGTTCTCTCGTACTCGCTTAATTCAAAAAACATGTGTCCCTAGTTAGACTTTTTGATGAAAAAACGTGAAAAGAAGTTGAAAACAATACAAAAATATAACAAATAATAACTGTTTTCTAATGATATCATTTATTTCTTATGTTTTATTTTGTTGTTATTCTCAAAACATCGCGAATTTGGCTTTCGATTTACATTTAGTCCCCGCGCATTGTATTGAACGTCACTTTTTTTACGCCTCGTTAGTTTTAATTTAGGTGTGGTATAGATGACCAGAAAGTTATATTAATAAAGTGGAGAGATTAATTCTCACGAAATTCTAAAAATTAAGACGATTAAATAATAGTACCTGGGCGACCGAGCTCCACTCAGATTCCCACAAAATCTCACCCGTTGACTTATGCAGTATTGGATATTGAATAAACATCTAAGCTTTATAATTTTCATTACAAAAACTAAACGAGAACTATAACAAACTGGGAGTATTAAGTGAAAAGCAAGAATCTTAATTCTAAAAACTTCATTGATGAACTGCAGGAACAGAGTGCGATGTTGTTGCTACTTGTCAGCTATTTGAGCTATTTGGAATAAGTTAGAAGCTTCACTGTGTGGTGAAGCTTACTTCTAAGGGGCCTTTTTCATTTAAACAAAAATTTAAACGCTATTTTCTCAAAGCAGTTTTTTTAAAGCGGTGGTGAAGATTAAAGAAAAACCGCGAGTCAAATAGAGCTAAAACTTTTTGCATTATATTATTTACGACAAAAACTTGAAGATTACCTATAATCAGCCATTAAAATGAAAATCTCGATATCTTAGAACGTTTGTAAGGTTAAAAATAGAGTAATTTTTCAAATTTTGTTTTCAAAATGACGCAAAAAAATATATGCTGTGTGATTGACTGCGGTGTTGCTCGAATTAAGAAGACTTCTTGCTAAAAGCAAATTTATAATTCTTTATTTAGAATGTTTGTCTATTGTTAAAATATAAATTGAAATCAGAAAAATATTAAAAAAATAATTATTTAATTAAAAAAAATTTGAATACACCACGTTTTTAAATCTAACTAAAAAGTATAAAATAGTTTCTGCTAGAGTCGGACTTTTTGTTCTCATAAAAACGTGGGGGCGCATACTATAGGGAATATTAAGCAGTTAAGAAAACCTTGGTTAAGAAAGCATTTGTCCACTAACATATTAAAATTTTAACTGCTAACAAATAATTTCTAAATAATTAATCAAAGATAGCCATAGAAAGGATAATTTTTAACAAAAAAACTCGTCAGCCTTGATTACTTTGATAACATTAAAATTGAAGAAGTCTGAAACCCAAGTCTTACTGGATTGAACGCGATACATGTCTGTAAACTTGAATCTGCCTTCCATGCAAGGTCTTTTATCCTGGCAGTCCAGGGACCTGAGTTAAGAAATAATTTGTTCACTAACGTATTAGAATTGTTAATAACACTCCTTTTACAATAACACTAATCTCTATACCATGCGCCCCACGTTTTTATGAGAACAAAAAGCCCGACTCTAGCAGAAATTATTTTATACTTTTTAGTTCGATTTAAAAACGTGGTTTATTAAACATTTTTTTTTTACTTAAATAATTATTTTATGGTTTTTAGTCTTTGTCCACTTTTTTTTACCTTCAGTGGTGTATTTTAAAAAAATTTCAATTTGTTTCATAAAAAAAAAAACAAACATTTATTCACATTGTTAAGGCTCGAACTCACTTCCTAGCCTTTAATAAGGCGATCGCTTTACACTTTGATCTATAGAACTCACAGGAAAATGCATTCTAAATGAGGTAATAAATTCACTTCAGTTGTGAATTTTTGAAATTTGAAAATGTCAATGAGCTTTTTTTATTTTTTTGTTTTAATTTTAATATGAATGTGTATATGTATAAAACTATTTCGCATTTTAGCCAAACAAATAAACACACAAACAAACATATTAGATAATATTGTGTTGTCATCCAGTTCTGAGCTACATTTTAAGTTTCAAAACTCTAGCTCATCGGGGGGTTGTTTAAAAATGGATTCCAAGATTTGTACGGGACAGACAAATGAAGTGAAGCTAATAAAAAACCTTTTAAAATGTCAACAGGGAAGTTTCACTAAACAAAAAAAAAAATTAATGTGCACATCCGGAGTTGAACCCACGACCTCCAGGTTGACAGTCCGAAACTCTAAGCACTGAACTATCAACGCCATAATTTGTCTAGGAAAATTAACAGAACATATTCAGCAGGAAAATAAAGACATTTTTTAAATGCGCGAAAACTCGGAAAAAAGAAGAGATGAAACCTAGCTGGATCGATTTTTCAGCCAGCTCTTCATCTATATTGCAAATTTCATTGAAATCGTTAGAGCGATTTTCGAGAACTCAATTACAAACAAATATATAAATATTGCTCATTTAATTGAATAAGATTAAAGCAAAGACTATATTGTATAGACTTTGCACAGAGACTATAGATTGTATAGACTTGCAACTGAAAGCCACTTTCAACATTGAACAAATCGTAGGATGTAATTATCGGCACGGCGAAAAACATTGGAACGGGCAGCGGAAATCAGCGCTGACGGCGAATTTGTGTTGCTAGCATTTGTTGATAGACTCTAAAACAGTGATCATCAAAGCCCATGAACCAACAAGACAAGATCAAGCAATCAGCAGTGCGAGAAAAAAGTATATTTTTCGTGCTACGTCATCGGTCACAAAAAAAGCTATATTGCATACGTTTTTCATGCAAAACATGTGAAAACTTAGATAAAAGTGGAAAATTATAAAATTAACAAGTTTAATTCGCGAAAAAGTGTTTTAATACTTTGTTTGTTTATATTTTCATGCAGTAACGAAATTTTAAGTAATTTTTTTTTGCTGTTGGAATTATTGCACGTCGCTACAGCACACTTCATTTTTATAAAAAACATAAAAAATTACTGAATTATAAACACTAATAATTCTTTAAAACTTCAAGAAATAATTTTTCACATCCGTTCGCTACACGTAAACAAGAGAATTTGTGACCGATGACGTTAGACCTATCAGCTTTGTTTTGTTTACAATATGGCGGCTCTTTTGTTTGCATGATCTTTATTTCTTGGTTCATGATCAAAGCCTATGCCAGCGGGCATTTGAGTTTTTGTGCTTAAAAGCTTTCTGTATACATATTAACTCACGGACGAGCACTTAACTGCGTCAGTATCTATTGGAATTTCATGCAGAACAAACCTGCGGCACATGCATGCTTGTTAGATTGTTTTTTTTTGCTGCGCATACGCAATTTATGCTACACTCATAAAAATATCAGTTTTTGCTTTTTCTATGCAAAATGTCTCTACATGAATGGAAATTGCAATTATTTTTTTGCAGAAAATATTTTTTCTGAACCTCAATGTATGGTGTGCTACGGACTGTTTCTGCTCGTAAAAAAAATAACATTGAACGGCATTATAATGCTTGTCATAGTTTAACATACAAAAGTTTGAGTGAAACTGATGGTAAAGAACTAGCGATTCGTTTAAAAAAAGCGTTTATTGAAAAAAATAGCAAACTGGCTACTGAGCCAATGCACAGTTATCCAAAGTTTGTGCATTCAAATGTCAGAAAGCATCATATACATATGTTTAAGCTTAAGATGTAGGTTTAGCTCTGGCAAAACATTGCCGGCCTTACCAAGATGGTTTATTTTTTAAGGAATTGACGCAAGATGTTATGAATTGTTTTGTCGAAAAAGGGAAGGAATTTATTGAAATTATTAAAACGATCCCTCTGTCACCTTCCACAATAGCACGACGCACAAATATAGGTAATAAATAGCTATTTACATTCAGAACTTAAATCAAAAATATCTGAATGCATATTTTATTCTTTATGTTTAGATGAGAGCACAGACGTCAATGACGTATGCCAGTTAATTATTAATATTAGAACGGTTGATGAAAATTTCCTCCTCACGCCTCTCGCATATATTTTTAAAACACCACATGAAAATTTTTTCCGGCGCCACTGAATAATCAAACAAGCAAACCATCGTCTTGCATGAAGGTCAAGTAGTATTTTTTTCAGTGCAAAGCTTTCAATGAGCTTTTATACATAAACAAAGTATGATTGTATAGAGTCATGAACCAAGAAATAAAGATCATGCAAACAAAAGAGACGCCATATTGTAAACAAAACAAAGCTGATATATCTGACGTCATCGGTCACAAATTCTTTTGTTTACGTGTAGCGATTGGATGTGAAAAATTATTTCTTGAAATTTTAAAGAATTATTAGTGTTTATAATTCAGTAATTTTTTGTGTTTTTTATAAAAATTAAGTGTGCTGTAGCGACGTGCAATAATTCCAACAGCAAAAAAAATGACTTTAAATTTCGTTACTGCATGAAAATATTAACAAACAAAGTATTCAGACACTTTTTCGCGAATTAAACTTGTTGATTTTATAATTTTCCACTTTTATCTAAGTTTTCACATGTTTTGCATGAAAAACGTATGCAATATAGCTTTTTTTGTGACCGATGACGTAGCATGAAAAATATACTTTTTTCTAGTACTGCGATTGATTGATCTTGTCTTGTTGGTTCATGGTCATGGTATAATAATACAAGGTAGCATTGACAACTGCTTATTTTCTCTTCAACAAGAATACATCTCCTGGCAAAAACAGTTTTTTGTGAAAATGCATCTGCAGTTGCTGAGGTTGTTGTTTTTTTTCACTTCAAAGTTTTCAACATTGTTTGTGTTTTCAATACCGGATTGTGAGCGCTCTTTTTTTGAGTATATTTTTTGACAGCAGATGGTTTCCCAAGCAACTGTCAATACTACCTTGTATTATTTTACCATAGAGTTTGATGACCACTGCTCTAAAACGTCAAAATATTATCAACAAAGTTGTCGGTAAGCCATGTTGATTTTATTATTTTCATTGGAATTCTATGCGGACGGACTAGCTTGTTTGTTTACATTTTTTTGCATGGTTTTTGTTATTGCTCTTTCTTCTTCCTTTTTCTGCAGGTTTTTGTTTCGCTGGGATTTTTAGCTTAACCTTCCTATACTCGCGTCAAATAGTGTAATTCGTATATCCGCGTACGATCTGTGAGACCGAGATTCCTAGGTCCAATTTAGCATGTTTTTAATAACATATCATTATTAGTTAATTACATAATATTGGCTAATAACAGTCTTTTAACGTCATTTGTTATGAAAATAATAAGTCAAACGTAAATCGTCGGTCTGAGAGACCGTATGCGCGAGTATGGGAAGGTTAATATTTGGCGGTCGTCAGAAAATTTATATTTTGTCTTTCTCGATGAAGCTATAGAAAAATCGCTGTAACTTTTTTAATTCAGTTTGGATTGAAATGCACCCAAGGATAAAATTGTAGATAATTTTATCACCTTTAAAATGACATCAAAATGGCAGAAAAAGGAAGAAGAAAGAGCAATAACAAAAACCATGCAAAAAAAATGTAAGCAAACATGCTAGTCCGTCCGCATATAATTCTAATGAAAATAATAAAATAAACATGGCTTACCGACAACATTGTTGATAAGATTTAGAGTCTATCAACAAATGCTAGCAACACAAATTTGCCGTCAGCGCTGCTTTTTCGCTGCCCGTGCCAATGTTTTTCGCCGTGCCGATAATTACATCCTACGATTTGTTCAATGTTGAAAGTGGCTTTCAGATGCAAAGTCTAGTCTTTGATTAAAGTACATTTTTTTGTGTTTTCTCATTTCATCATGATAAGTACGTGTAAAAATGTATTGAACGTCATGCGGAGTTTTATTAAAGCAAAAATAGTAAATCAAAAAAATCCAAGTTTAAAATCATTGTTTCATAGGTTTTGATTAATTTCCTTGTTTCAGTATATTTGCAAAATAAAATTCCTTAAAAAAAAACTAAAAAGTGGCAAATTTATTGAACGTCACTTTTAAGAAATGTCACACCACCGGCTAAAGTATTAATTTTGAATTTCGTTTTTGTATATTTCAAAGTAAAATAGCCAAATTAACGCCTGCTGAAAGCGCACGTAGATATCGGGAGAAATAAATTTAGATAAGGAACGTAATGAAGAAAATAAACCAATGCAAAAAATATGGTACCTATGTTTGATTTTTAACTGATTTTTGCTTTTTGTTTTTACTAACTCATGTCGCCCATTTCACATTGAAGTGATCAGTTGCACTGATGATCTCCGATTTGACTAAAATATATTTCTTGTATTGCTTTATTGATTTGAAAACCAAATTCAAAGTTATAAGTTTTTAGAATAATTTTTCGTGGCCAAAATAGGGTCTATTTTGAGACAACGTAGCTCAATCAACTTAAAACCGATTTCCGTAAATAGGGTATTATTGGAAAAGTTACTTCATCTATTTTGAGGAAAAGTACAAAATTTTTAAAAACTTCCAATAAGTTGACCCATTCTTAATTTTAAAGTTTAATACCATTGCAGCTATAGGTGCTATAATTTTTTTTCTTTTTCATAATTTTCATTTTTTTTCGTTTCATTATCTTTCAAATGATATAAAATGAAGGTGTGCTTTTAATGGGTTCAGAAGTTATATAATAAAACGTGAAGTCTTAATGAATTTTCAATACAAATTCAACTATCTATTGATTTTTTTTTTTTTTTTTTTGTAAAAAATAAAGAAAAAATAGAGGATGAAAATTTTATGCATAGCTGAATTATATGTATACTAGAGTGGGTCGGCCTCCATACAAAAGAAAAAAGAAAAAACCATCCCCTATTTCAAAGCTGACCTCGAATGGATTCCAAAATAAAAAAAATTTTTTTTGACCATCGGAAAAACAGCCGAAATGGTATTTTTTCTATAACTTGAACATAACATATCCGATCTTAAAAAAGAATATATCGTTTAAAAGTGCTTTACGACTACTACATTTTCTTTTCAAAACATTTTTACTTCCAAGGTCATATTTAACTAGTAAACCTCGTTAGCCCGATTTACCCCCCTAAAATTGCATTTTTTTCTCATAAAATCAAAGTCCTAAGAATTTGTTCACATTTTGTCCAAAAAAATATTCAATAACTTTAAAAACGAAGAAGTTATAATGGTTCAAATATTTGGTACAATGCCTTTTTCATTATGTATGAATTACTTAAGTAAAAATGAAGTAATGAAATTAAAATAAAATATTTTTCTTAAGATATTTAGGTATAAAAACGAGTTAATAACGTTAACGACCCAAAACGATCTGAAGTATCAGTCTTATCCAAAGCCAACGAATAATTTTTAAGTGAAATGTCCGATTCTTTTAGTTTTTCTTCGATAACGTTCGAAATTTCCACATCACTTAACTCGCAATCATCTTCTTCGCTTGAGCACAGAATATATCCGATAGCATAGTATTATTTGTAGTATTTAGTACTACTTTAGTTTAGTATTTAGAAAATATCCGATGGATATTAGAGGCATTTTATCAGATACCAGCTTTTCTCGGCGCGCGTTGCTGCACCCTGCAACTATATGGGAACATAATAGGTGTATTCAAAACTTTTCTTAGACTCATAGTTTAACACCACTGTTATTTTCCACTGCCCGTTACAGTTTCCCAGTAGCAGGAGATCACCAAATAGTAACTCCATTTTGAGTTTGTAAGTAAGTATTGCTACTTTTACTTTCAAAGCTATTCGATAATACAAATTTTAACTGTATGGGCGGAGCCACACCTTCTTATATAATGCTCATCCCAGTTTTCTAGTAGATGGACATTACCCTGTTTTAGTACAGTTGCCGACAGTAAGCATACAGACTAAATTACCAAAATGTAGCCCAATCGACGAAAACCGTAGGAAATATAGCATTTTTATTGATTTTTGGGCGGTAAAAGGGGGTGTGACAGAAATTTAAGCCATCTCGTACTTGAAAAAAATGTACTGCCAAAATTTCAGCTCTATCGGCTAAGTAATTTTGAAGTCTCCAGCCATCACACAGACAGCGTTTTGCTTTTTGTATATATATATTTTGGATAAACGTTATTGGCTATAACTTTTGATTGGCAAGAGATACTTAGATATTTTTTTCTAATAAATTAATTTTTCAGCTTGTATATTTTTTTTAATTTTGTTCGAAAAAAAAGCAAGGTAGGCCTTGCTTTTTGAATCACAGAAATGGTTTTTAATTTTTGCGTAAAATTGAAATAACTTTTGCCTATAAATGTTATAACTTTTAAATAGAATTGAAAATTTGCGAATTTGAATTTAAATTATTTTTACAACAAAAACAAATTTGGAGCCTTTTTGTGAGGAAAACTCCAAAATTTCAGACCTTTTTTGAAAAAAATATTTAAAATATATATACTCAACTAACGGTATTTTTGCAATAAGGTTTTCATAGTACTTTGATGAAGCTTTAAGAAAAAAAAAAATTTAACAAAATGTATACAAAAGCAGCGGAGATACTTGACTCGAAAGTCGCAAAATTAAATTTCTGATGGTTTTTTTCGTAATTTTGTTTAACGATGTTGCATTAAATATATCGTTGTAGTAAAATTTTTCATAGTTTTCAAGATATTTTCATGTTTTTGATATCAAAATAACGGAAATTTTTTTAATTTTACTAAATTTAAGAAATATTTTATATTTTGTAAATATTTGTACATGTAACCTAAGAAAACAACTAAAAATATGCGATTTTGTAAAAAATTTGTACTACAGCACCATCTGTTGTCCAAGCTGTTTCAAAGAAGGTAGTGCTAAAAAACTCATCGTACCTGAAAACTACTATATACCAAGTTTTATTCTAATCGCATGAGCGGTTTGGGAATTTTAGGTGGTTTTGTAAAAAATTTGTACTATAGCGCCCTCTGGTGTTCAAGATAGGTCAAAAACGATAGCAGCAGAACACTCAACGTACATGAAACCCACTGTATACCACTTTTCATTCTAATCGCATTAGCAGTTTATGAGTTTTAGGCAGTTTTGTAAAAAATTTGTACTACAGCGCCCTCTGGTGTTCAAGGTGGATCAAAATTGATAGCCCACAAACACGCACCGTACCAAAAAACTTATATACACAAATTTTCATGCTAATCGGATGAGTAGTTTAGGAGTCTATTGCGGCCTTACAAACATAAGCTCCTTTTTAACCGACTTCAAAAAGGAGGAGGTTCTCAAGTTCGTTGGTTTGTCCGCTTTTTTTTTTTTTTTTTTTTTTAAATGTATGTACATTAGCGTGGCCGTTATTTTTTTTTTCATTTCTTGTACTCTTTTCCCCCAAATCGGTTCAGTTTTATGTAAAAAACTAGTAAGAAATGATCTTCGACTGGGCCGAAGTTAAAATACCCCCACGTCCGAACCGAAGTATATTCAAAGTCTTAAGCCGTCAATAAAATGTTTATTTGTATAAAACATTTTTGTTATATCTACATAGTTTTAACAGAAAATATTCGCTTTCATTTTTTATATAATCACTTTGTATGGGGGGTGGGTGTGGTTTTCACTCGATTTGGTTGAATTTTATACACAAAGTGCATGTTATATATCAAAGTTAATAAGCTAAATTTCAAGTCCATATATTATTTTTTGTGGAATATAAAGAGATTTTACCTTTTTGATGAAGTCACTTTGTATGGGAGGTAGGCGTGGTTTTTATCCGATTTGGTTGAATTTCATACTTAGAGTGCACTTTAAATATCGGAGCTCATATGCAAAATTTCAAGTCCATATATTAATTTTTGTGGAATTCTAAGAGATTTTACCGTTTTGATAAAGGCACTTTGTATGGGAGGTAGGCGTGGTTTTCATCCGATTTGGTTCATTTTCGAACTTGACCTTAGTTTTTTAGATAAAAGCTTAAATATTGAATTTCGTGATGATAGCTTGAAAATTACGGCTGTAATCGTGACGACAGACGGACAGACGGACAGACAGACGGACATGGCTAAATCAACTCGGGTGGTGATGCTGATCAATAATATATATATTTTTCTATACCTACCACGCCTCCTTATGGGCGTTACAAACGGAGTGACAAAATTAATATACCCCCATTTACGTTTTTTAAACGTGGGGGTATAAAAATACAAAAAAGTTTCAAAGCGATAAGTTGTGTTTAAGGGGTGTCGCCCGCCCTTCAAAGTTGGCCTTCAAGCCCATTTATTCAAATGTAGTTTGTTTGTATATGAGTATCTTTTAAAAAAACATTTTACAAGAATATGATGTATGGCAATATTTTAGCTCTTTTAATCAACAACATTAGCCTCAAAGAAAGTTTTTTGCAAAAATTAATATTTTAGAAAATAACCAACAAAATACCAAAAATTATATGTACCAAAATTAAATTTATATGGAAATTATTTGTTCTAAGCATGTGCGGTAAAAGCTTATGTCTATTAAATTATTTCATACATAGCTAAACTACGTATAGTCAAAAGAAAACTAAACAAAAACAAAATTATTGAGTTATATTAAAAAATTTATAACTCTTGACTTACAGTAGTGGCGCCCTATCCCCTACCTGAATAGCTACCTTGATGTGGTGTAGGGGCTTAGGTTGCCGTGACACAACAGGCTATGATGACGGGAGCTTCGGCTCCTGGTAGGGTCACCCTTGTCATACAGGCTGCGGTGTAGCAATGAACAAAAGGCTATTCAACCCCTAATCCAAGGTGTCAAGCGTACCGTGCCTACTGGATGGTTTGCAGCCAGGGGTTAATTCCGGCTGTATTAGAACGGAGCCTCACTGACACCTGGCCACCTCAGTGAGTAACCTTCGCCTTACCACGTCAAGCGGGGCTCTGGCGTGGTGGACCACCCTTTCCCTAGCTTCTCGTGGGTCCAAAATAGAAAACCAACACGCAACAACTCTAAAACCTGACGGAGATCCTTCATCGATCTCTGTCTGTCAGCCTATGGCTGGAAAACCTGAGCTAATCGAGCGGTCTGACTACTCGATCGTGCTCTCTGACAGTGACAGAGAATCCGTCACTTCTGCAGGCTCAGAACTCTCGGACGTAACCTGCATAGACAGAGCAATTGCCTATGAAGGAGAGTCAGTGAGCGAACTGAACCTTGGCAGCTTGAACAGCTCTAGAAAGAGACTGCGCACATCGCAGAAAAAAATGATCAAGCGCCTTATGGCTGACAAGATGCCATACAAAGAAGCACTAGAGAAGGTCCTGGCGGTGCCATCGCCTGGTGCATCTGTCCCCTCTGGAAAGAGAAGAAGGCCAAGTGACGACTCACCAGTTGTCACAGTGAAGAAGAAGTCAAGGCCAGAAATACCTACTTTCGCTGAGGTGGCAGGTGTAATCCAGGTGGCTGTAGTTCCGCTGGACTTTCCCAACAGTCATCTAACCCAGGATGAACAAAAAGTAGTGGAGAAAACCATCATAAAGGAGCTGCATAAGCTCCCCACCGGTGGTCCACAGATTAGGTTTCTGGGCTGCTCTTTCAAACCGGGCTGGATGACTGTCAAGTGTGCGGACGTTGCAACGCGAGACTGGTTGAAGAAGGCAGTTGCAGTCATGGCCCCTTGGAAGGATGCTAAGCTGCGCATGCTGGAAGGAGATGACCTTCCTAAGCCGTGCGTCGCCACTGCATACTTTCCTGGAGCAGACTGCGGTGCTGAGGAAATACTACGCGTACTAAGCGTACAAAATAATACGTTACCAACCTCAGACTGGAAAGTATTGAGGAAGGTCGTGAACCCTCAAGGTACTGCCCTTACCATCTCGATGGATGAGAGATCAGTAAAACTGCTTGAGAAACTGGACAATCTGCCATATTATGATATGAACAGGGTACAGTTTCGCATCAAGCGGAACCCGCACTCTCGTCCATCCCCCCAGGCTAAGGTGAGTGGAAACGTGGGGGGGAAGGAGGCTGATCATCGACCTTCCGCCACAACGAGTCAAGAGACTAAGACGATAGTCTCGACTCCGGGGCCTAAGGTGGATGACCAGCACCCATCCTGCTCCAGGTCCACTTCAACACCAGTAGCCTCTGTGTGTCAGGAGGGAAGATTGACTAGTCAGCTTCCCTCGGACAAAACAACACCACCTGCACTGCCATCCACCAGTGCAGACGCAAAATCATCTGCCCCTGCACGGCCGGCTGGCAAAAAAACGGACCCAAAAAGGACGGACAAATTCACTAAAAGACCGCCAACAAGACCAACGGACGAAAACCGAGGACCGCAACGAAGGGGACGTGGCGGAAAAAAGGGGGATTCCTTTAGTAAGAATCCCCAAAAAAGGCACTAATGGTGAAGTCTGTACAAGTCAACCTTCACCACGCCAAAGCAGCTTCCGCAGTTCTGGTCCAGACAATGCTTCAACACGGAGTAGACATTGCATTTGTGCAAGAGCCCTGGACCAGCACAAACGGCGATATCCTGGGTCTAAATAATGCAGGTAGGATTACATATTCCAACTCATCTTCTAGACCCAGAACCTGTATTGTTCATAATAATAATATCTCTCTTTTTCCTTTAACAGAGTTCATCAACCAAGACCTCACTGCGGGCCTGATGAAGCTCAATGATGAAAAGGAAGTCATTGTAGCTTCAGCTTACTTTGCGGGAGACGAGCCCATTTGTCCCCCGGACTGCATAGCTGATCTGCTTAAATTTGCTGCCAAACACAAGACAGAAGTTGTCTTAAGCTGTGATGCCAACGCTCATCATACACTGTGGGGTAGCACAGACACAAACCAAAGAGGTGAGTACCTTTTAGACTTCCTTATTTGTAATAACTTGTATGTATGCAACGTTGGAAATGAACCAACGTTTATTACCGCAAATAGAAGAGAGGTTCTAGACCTAACTCTTACCACATCAGCTCATGATGATATAATAGCTGACTGGTATGTTTCAAAAGAACCTTCGTGTTCGGATCACAGACACATTAGGTTTGAAATAAAGTCAGCCATTATACAAAACCTCTTTTATCGCAGAAAACAAGACACTGACTGGAACTCCTATAAAGAGCAGCTTGGTCAGCTCATCCCCGATAAACTTCCCCTCAGAATCGATACGATAAGCAAATTGGAATACTCAGCAGACTATGTCCAATCATGCATTACTCAATCTTTTGAGGACAACTGCCGTCTTAAACTGAAGAAGTTCAAGAGACAAGCACCCTGGTGGAACAACCATCTCAACGACCTCAGAAAAGGAGTAAGGAAGCTGTTCAATAGAGCTAAGCGCAATAATGATTGGCTATCCTACTCCCGATCTCTTACCTATTACAATAAGGAGATCAAGAAGGCTAAAAAGGACTCGTTCAGGAACTTCTGTGGCTCCATCAAAGATGTTCCAACGAGTTGTCGCCTTCAGAAGATCTTATCAACTGTCAAACCACAATCCCTAGGTAGTCTATTACATGGGAACGGTGTTCAGACAAAAACAAAGAAAGAGACCCTAGAACTCCTTCTCAATACTCACTTCCCGGGCTCCGTCATTCAAAACGGTCCCCACCCAAACCAATCTTACAACTACGAACAGACAAATCTGCCAAGTAGAGAAGATTGGAGAATCAGCAAACAGATCTGCAATACTTCAGCAGTTAATTGGGCCATAAATTCCTTCAAACCCTTCAAATCTGCTGGTGGAGATGGTATTTTTCCAGCTCTCCTACAACAAGGTTCTGAACATCTGATACCACTACTATCAAAACAATTCAGCTGCAGCCTAGCCTATGGCCATATACCTGGAGCATGGAGAAAAGTGATAGTAAAATACCTTCCTAAGGCTGGCAAAGACTCAGAGAGTAATCCAAAATCTTTCAGACCCATCAGCCTTATGTCCTTCATACTGAAAAGCATGGAGAAAATAATTGACAAATACAACAGGGAGAATGCCCTGTCAATACACCCCCTAAGTAAGGCACAACACGCCTATCAAACGGGTAAATCAACAGAGTCAGCACTTAATGACCTTATAACCACAATTGAAAAATCTATCGACTGCAAGGAAATATGTATTGTCGCTTTCCTTGACGTCGAAGGAGCCTTCAATAATACGTCATACGAGTCCACTAGAAGGGCACTTAATAACCTTAACATGCCAACAATCATAGGCAGGTGGATTATGACGACACTCAACAGCAGAGTTATCCAGACCTGCCTGGATAACACCTCCCTCAAAGCAACTACAACCAGGGGATGCCCGCAAGGAGGCGTCCTATCACCTCTGCTTTGGTCACTAGTTGTAGATAGTCTCCTAGTTGAACTCAAAGAAACTGGGATAGAGGCGGTTGGGTATGCTGATGACGTAGCAGTCATCATACGGGGGAGCTTTGAAAACACAGTGTCCGACGTTCTACAAGCAGCACTGAACACAGTACAGAGATGGTGCAATAACCAAGGCCTCTCCGTAAACCCAAAAAAGACAGTCATTGTTCCTTTTACAAAACGACGCAAGCTCAATCTGACTTGCCCAGTACTTTTTGGGGAAAAAGTAGATTTTTCCAACTCAGCAAAATACCTGGGAGTGATCCTGGACAGCAAACTGTCTTGGAACCTCCACATAGACCGCATCATCAGCAGATCAACAGCCTCATTGTGGACCTGCAGAAGAATTTGCGGCAAAAACTGGGGGTTAAGCCCTAAGATGATGTACAATCTCTATACTTTGATCGTCAGACCAGCACTAACATACGCGTCTGTAGTATGGTGGTCGAAAACGCTAGAAGGATCAACCATCAAGCGGTTAGGACGAGTTCAAAGATGTGCAGGGATATGTATGACAGGCTGCATAAGATCTACGCCAACAGCAGCCCTCAACGTCATCTTAGGGCTCACCCCAATCCACATACACATCCAGATGGAGGCGAAGCTCAGCCTTCACAGACTCTTCCATCTGGGTTACACTGTCCCAAACCATCCCTTAAAGGGACACCTAACCTTAATCACAACCCTAAAGCGAGAAAAGGAGTTCTGCATGCCATTAGATGACATGCTTCCCAAAAGCCGCTTTAACAAAAACTTCATCGTAGTTATCCCCCCCAGATCCAACTGGGAACACGAGAAACTAAACCCGTCCGAAAACGACCTTGTGTGGTACACAGATGGCTCCAAAATGGAGAAAGGCACGGGAGCAGGGGTCTTTGGAGAACACTCCAATGAGAGCCACTTCTTCAGTGCAGGTCTATTTACCACAATCTTTCAAGCGGAAATCCTTGCCATTAACAGATGTGTCAGACTGAACTGTCTGAACAATGTTAGGGGCAAATCAATTTTCGTCTTCTCTGATAGTCAAGCTGCCCTTAAAGCTCTGACATCACCCATCATAAAATCCAAGCTAGTGCTGGAGACTGTCGACGTCCTCAACGACCTGGCTGCGCAAAACAACAAAGTTACTCTACAGTTGATTTCTGCCCACTGCGGTTTTTACGGGAATGAAAGAGCAGACTCCCTAGCCAAACAGGGAGCATCATCACCACTCATAGGACCGGAACCGTTCTGTGGGGTTGGTAAGAATCTGTTCAAGCAACACGTCAAAAAAACCTCATTCCGCGAATCTCAAGACATCTGGAAGAACTGCTTAGGACAGATATGCACTAAGCAAATATTCCCAGAACTTTCTCCCAAGAAATCGAAATTTCTTATTAACCTAGGGAAGAAAGACCTAAAGATGATGACCGGAATCATAACTGGACACTGCAAACTAAAGAAACACCTACACAAAATGAATCTCGCTACTGATTCATTATGTAGATTATGCCTTGAGGATGAAGAAACCTCCAGACATATTCTCACAGAATGTCCAGCCCTTCTCCATATAAGAAAGAGAATCCTAAATAGCGAAATAGTCTCTCAAGGACACCTTGCGATCCTCAACCTCGAAAATATATTATGTTTTCTGAAAAAAACTAAAGCAAACGAACTGCTTTAAGAAAAGAAAAGGTATGGCACAATAGGCATCACAGGATGCCGCAGTGCCAGAGCTGAATTAGCTCGCCACAAGCATATCTATCTATCTATCTACAGTAGTGGCGTCCGTGGCGTAGTTGGTTAACGTGCGTGGCCGCTATGTCAACGAACCTGGAGACCCAGGTTCGAACCCCAGCAGCGACAGAAAATTATTTGAATTAAAATAATTTTTCTGTACGGCCGCCACCTCTCTGCAGACAATAAGAGCATTTTGACAAACCTCAGAGAGTAATCAAAATGCCATGTAAAGCTTCTTGAGAATAAGAACATTTCGTTCATCGCCGTTCGGAGTCGGCGTTAAGCCTGTAGGTCCATTTCTCGGTCAATTGTGTACAAACTTAATAACACGCACAACTCAATTGATCATAAGAAGCTAGGTCAAAGTCCTTTCAAGGGCTGAAATGGCCAGTTATTTATTTTTTTATTTATGACTTACAGTACATTTCTTAGAGTTCGAAAACTGGCGACGATAGTCGCTAACAACCTGCAGTACAAATTGTTTTTGCTCTTCATTTCTTGTAAAGAGCTTATTATACTCATCCATCAACTTCACTCCTCTTTCGGCGGTATCATTGATGACTCTTAATTTTTTTAATGTTTTTACTGCTGTCATATAGCAATCCTGCGCAGGCCATTCGGACGGAGTTAATGTCATGAAAGACATATCAATTTGAAATCTCTCAAAAAAATTTCTTGTTTGAGAAGAAACAAACTGCTCAAGCCCACCACTAATGAATTTTGAAACTGTTTGTTTTCCCATTGTGGCGCGGTTAAAGTTAATTTGTTTTTCTTTTTCAATATTCAAAGCAGCGACCATATTTTCTTTTGTTGCATCTACGACATTGTTGTCAAAAAACGCAAATGCAATAGCCTCCCCATTTAAATACCATAACTGGTTTTTGAATTTTTTGACGGCAACCTGCGAGATTCCTAAATCAATATTTTCAAAATCTTTTAATTTTGACAAAAGTCGGTGTGTGGTGCTTGTATTGCTAAGGGAGCAGAAAACCAGGCTTCAACATATACGGCGACAATAAAAATGCAAATTTGACGTAGTCCAATGCTTTCAGATTCTGTCAAGTTAAACTCTTCACGGAAAAAATATATTTTCAAGCTGTAAATAGCTTTTCCCATCCAACGCGCATGATGATAAGCACCCGGTGAACGAATTATTACACTGTTTGGCGGTTTTTTTAGGTTCTCACCCAGGAATAGCAAGGTAAGTTCTAGTAACTCCTTATAATCCTCTCTAGGTTGTACTTCTTGTAAGATTGTGTTAACAAAACTTACAACCCGAGATTTTTTGTTTTTCAAATAATTATTTACCACTTCACCTTTCCTTGCTGCCAGTTGTTAACGTTTAATTTTGGCCATGCATTTTTAAATTTTTCAAATATTGTTACGTTAGGGCTTGAATGATTTATAAATTTTTCCTCAAACACACTTCTCAGTACAACTTCATAAATGTGGTCGCTTCATAAAACTTCATAAAAGAAAATATGGTCGCTGCTTTGAATATTGAAAAAGAAAAACAAATTAACTTTAACCGCGCCACAATGGGAAAACAAACAGTTTCAAAATTCATTAGTGGTGGGCTTGAGCAGTTTTTTTCTTCTCAAACAAGAAATTTTCGAACTCTAAGAAATCTACTGTAAGTTAAGAGTTATAAATATTTTAATATAACTCAATAATTTTGTTTTTGTATGGTTTTCTTTTGACTATACGTAGTATAGCTATGTATGAAATAATTTAATAGACATAAGCTTTTACCGCACATGCTTAGAACAAATAATTTCCATATAAATATAATTTTGGTGCATATAATTTTTGGTATTTTGTTGGTTATTTTCTTCATTATTTTCTCAAATATTGATTTTATACAGGGTGTTTTTTTTAGAGGTATAGAACTTCGAATTGAAATAAAACACAAGAAAATCGTTTTAATGTCCATCAATTTGGCTTTATTGGAAGGATAATTTTATGCCATTAATGTTTAAATATGATTTCGGGCATGTGGCCGCCGCGGCTGGCTCGAATAAAGCCAATTCTACATGTCCAATTTTCAACCACTTTTTCGAGCATATGGGGTCGTATGTCGGCAATAACGCCACGAATGTTGGCCTCCAAGTCCCCTAACGTTTCTGGTTTGTTGGCGTAGACGAGCGACTTCACATATCCCCAAAGAAAATAATCCAATGGTGTCAAATCACATGATCTTGGTGTCCATTCCGCGAAATTATGCACTCATCGAATGTTTCCTTCAATAAATCTATTGTGACGTGCGCTGTGTGGCATGTAGCGCCGTCTTGTTGGAACCACAACTCATCCACATTCATGCCATCCAATTCGGGAACAAAATAGTCGGTTATCATGGCTCTATACCGGTCTCCATTAACGGTAACTGACTCTCCAGCATTATTTCGGAAGAAGTATGGCCCAATGACTCCACCAGCCCATAGAGCACACCAAACAGTCAGTTTTTGTGGATGTAATGGCGTCTCAAGGATCTCATGTGGATTCTCTTCACTCCAAATGCGGCAATTTTGCTTGTTGACGTAGCCATTCAACCAAAAATGAGCCTCATCACTGAACAAAATTTTGCAATGAAAATCAGCATCGAGATCAATCTCATTTTCGGCCCATTTGCAAGCGTTGTTCTTTTGTCAACCTGTTCATGATGAAATGGCAAACCAAACTGAACATTAATGACATTAGAGTTGCCAGATTTGACCACAAAATGCCAGTTTTATCTCTATTCGAAAAACAAACCCCTAAAAAAAACACCCTATATAAAAACTTTCTTTGAGGCTAATGTTGTTGATTAAAAGAGCTAAAATATTGCCATACATCATATGCTTGTAAAATGTTTTTTAAAAAAGATACTCATATACAAACAAATTACATTTTAATAAATGGGCGTCAAGGCCAACTTTGAGGGGCGGGCGACACCCCTTAAAGACAACTTACCGCTTTGAAACTTTTTTGTATTTTTTTTTACATAAAACTGAACCGATTTGGGGGGAGAGAATATAAGAAATCAAAAAAAAAATATTCTCCATACAACTAACGGCCACGCTAATGTACATCGATAACTCCTAAAGCACTTGCCCGATTTCCGTAATTTTTTGTCAACAGATAGATACCATGAACGCGGAGGTCATTTTTTAAAAAAGTGGGCGATATTCGACAAAGGGGCGTGTCAATTTAAGAAAAACACTGTAGTTCAGTTAATATTGACACTAGGGTACTGAAATTTACAGAAAAAATACTGGGGTAGACACGGTTATTACAAATTACGATAAAAAAGTGTTATTTGACAAAGGGGTGTGGTCATATTAAAAGGACACTGTATCTCAAATAGTATTGACACTAGGGTACTGAAATTTAGTACAGGGGTAGACATAATTTTTAAAAATTACTGTAAAGAAAGTGGGCGTTATTCGACAAAGGGGTGTGGCAATATTAGAAACACACTATATATCGAATAATATTGACACTAGGGTGCTGAAATTTAGTGCATGGGTAGGCATAGTTATTATTATTGTGGCGTCCGTGGCGTAGTTGGTTAAAGTGCGTGGCCGCTATGTCAAAGAACCCAGGTTCAAACCCCAGCAGCGACAGAAAATTATTTGAATTAAAATAATTTTTCTGTACGGCCGCTACCTCTCTGCAGACAATGGCAAACCTCAGAGAGTAATCAAAATGCTATGTAAAGCTTCTTGAGAACGAGAACATTCCGTTCATCGCCGTTCGGAGTCGGCGTTAAGCATGTAGGTCCGGTTCTCGGTCAATTGTGTACAAACTTAATAACACGCACAACACAATTGATCATAAGAAGCTAGGTCAAAGTCCTTTCAAGGGCTGAAATGGCCAGTTATTTATTTATTTTATTTTATTTTTAGGCATAGTTATTACAAATTACAGTCAATAAAGTGGGCGTTATTTGACACAGGGGTGTGGCAATATTGGAAAAACACTGTATCTCGAATAGTATTGACACTAGGGTGCTGAAATTTAGTACAGGGGTAGACACAATTTTTAAAAATTACTGTAAAGAAAGTGGGCGTTATTCGACAAAGGGGTGTGGCAATATTAGAATCACACTATATATCGAATAATATTGACATTAGGGTGCTGAAATTTAGTACATAGGTAGGTACAGTTACTACAAATTACGGCCAAAAAAGTAGGCGTTATTCAACAAATGGGCGTTTCAATATTATAAAAATACTATATTTTAGTTAATATTGACACTAGCGTATTAATATTTGGTATGCAGGTAGGTGGGTAGGTAAAATCATTAAAAAAGTGGTCGGGAGTAAACACAGGGTGTGCCACTTTAATTAAAGTACTATATTACGGTTAATATTGATACTTGGAAACTGAAATTTGGCACAGGGCTAGGTAGAATCATTATAAGGTACGGTAAATAAAGTGGGCGGGATTATATAAAGGGCGTGGCACTAATTGTAAAGAAACAGAAATGGAAAATACCCAATAGACTTTCAGGAATTAATAAAACAAATTTTTTAAGAACAAAGTTTCATGTTTGAAATTTTCCCCAAGAATAACTATTACATAAAATATTTCATATTCTCTAAAAAGGAAGAAATAAAAACTTTTTAACAAAAAAAACCGACTTCAAAATCACTACAAAGTAAAAAATAATTTTAAAAAACTTTTCCCATTCATTTCTTGGTCATATTTTAAAAGCTATTTATATGTATTATAATATTGGAAATCTTATCATTTTCATTTTTTTTATTTTGATTTATTATCATCAATATATTAATTGCTTTATGAACATAATAATTTGAAGTCGGCGCTCATCTTTGACACACAATCATGATCTTTTACCATCCGTGTACTATTTGGTGCCTTGGTGACACTGTAGTAAGTTTAAAAGCTTTGTACACATTAAATTTCTCACTAAACTGGTTTGGGTGAGCTTGTAAAGCTCATATTGAATATGACATAGTGTATAACAGCTGCACAAATAATGCATGGAACACATTGGCTACATTCAGCGCACTCAAAAATTGCCAACTGAAAGAAAAAAAAATCGTTAAGAAGCTTTTATATTCATAAAGTTAATATTATTTTTATGATAAAACAAATTAGAAAAAATTAAAATAAAAAGATGTCGAATAGTAAGATAAGCGCCGACTTCAGAGCTTTTATGTACATAAAGCAATTAAAATAATGATGATAATAAAACAAAATAAAAAAAATGACAATGATAAGATTTCCAATATTATAATACATATAAATAGCTTTTAAAATATGACCAAGAAATGAATGGGAAAAGTTTTTTAAAATTATTTTTTACTTTGTAGTGATTTTGAAGTCGGTTTTTTTTTTGTTAAAAAGTTTTTTTTATATATATAGATAGATAGATATAACTCATTTCAACATCTTCAGCATGCTCTTGTACATTTTATCAGATATATAACTCATTTCAACATCTTCAACATGCTCTTGTACATTATCAATAGACAACAACCTTGCTCCGCATTGATCAATATAAAAACGTAGGGCGTATTTGGGAATCTTATCAAAATTGGAGCAGTTACATTGCACATTTTTTTCGATGCCGCATTTGCACTGAGATATTAGAAAAACTTTGTTCCATTCTACTTCATCGTATTTGTAGAGATGTTTTAGCAAATCATAATGTTCTTTTAAGAGACTATTAATATACCTCCGAACCGTATATTTTTACGTCGTTTTTACTATCAGAATGTTTGCACGCTGCCACAATTGTTGAAGAACTTTTTCAACTATTGATGTTGATGATACAGTGTTGCGCAAAACAATACCAACAAAATCAGTTCGCTGCTACAAAATCCTGTATATTTTTGAAGTGAAACTTCTTAGGCGGCGCTTCGAAATTTGAATGAGAATATTGAGGAGTGAAATTTCAAGGTCAATTTACTTCATTTCGTTACACGATAGAGAAGAAAGATATGTTGTACAGTAGATAGAATGAGAGAGATATACATTGTATAAAAGACTGAAAAAAATTTCTTTGTCAGCGCTGAGTATCGAACCTGCAATCTCAGTTTTATAAAGCCAACGTTCTATATGTTGGGCTAAGGTCTTAATATGTAAATGTTGTCTACATACCAATTAATCAAACTACTTTTGCTGTAGATGCCCAGCGGGAAAATAAACAGCGCTCCTAGCGGGAAAATATAACAGCCATATTCATAAACACATTTTAGAGGCAGTGTAACTTTAAACAAGAAAACGCTTTTCATAAACATTTTCGCAACCATGGTTTTTATTTGTCGTTTCGTTTAATATCAAAGACATGCTCCATATGCGCCCTTTGCAGCATTTTTTTTTATGTGGCGGCCATTGCAAATCCATTGGAATTCTTAATTTTTGTAGAGATTTTCTTTAGTTCAGACACAAACCTTACAAACATGAGCAGCGAATGAAAAAATGTTTATGAATAAAGCCCAAGAATGATAGAAAAATTGATTGCGCAGATAGTAAAAATAATTTTCTACGATCTGCGCATCTACGTTACGATAGACTTACGATATGAGCTTACGATATGGCTTTCTGTCAAGTCTTGTTAAAAATGTGAACAAATATGAAACAATGGCAAAAGATTCAAGAAACAAACTTGGTCTAGCGTGACGTCATGATCGTAAAAAATACTTTGTTCGTAGCTAGAAATGTCAAAATGAAAAGTAAACAACATAACGGACCTGCGCAATGCGGAATATATTTTTCTATCATTATTGAATAAATCGTAGTATGCTGTAGAAACGAAAATTTCTTAGCATTTAATTCTACACCCGAACTATTAGTGTAGAGTCAAAAATGTTTGTATGGAGAAAAAAGTAACTACAGTACGACCTTGCTCAATGCAACTAATAGAAATTCGGGCAATTGACATAGTTAACGTTGAAGAAACGCAATTAAACTTCTAAACATAAAGCTTTATGTCTCTGAATCTTAGATATTGTGGGTTAATGCACTTTGTATCCTTAAATATTGTTTGAATAGATTTTTCATTAAAAATGTATTTTACAAGCAAAGAAGAACTGAATGAATATAAGATAAAAGTTTATGCAAGTTTACGCAAATGCAAGTTGCGATAATTGTGCAATTCCATGACGCCAACTTGACACTGTGCGCAAGAAAAGTAGGAATAAGTTCTTTCAATAGATAACTATTTTATACATATCTTAGTTATATAATTTTATATCGAACTATTTACTATTAATAATAGTAAGTATAATGTGTGTGTGACAGTTTTAGTTATCTTTTCACATTTAAAGTTTTGAACAAAAAAGTATTTATAAGGCTTAATTTTTTGTAAAGCAAAAATAATAACTAAAATTTGTCCCATAGTTTTTGAGTACAAAATAACCGGTAATTTTTGATTTTTAGTTTTTAAGGCAGAAATAAAAATGAAAGTTAAGATCAAGTTTACAGTTGAGGTGGATTTATTGTTGTGACATTGTTCTTTGAAACTCCTTATTAATATGCCAAAAAGAATTTTTGAAAAACAAATTTATAAATGCACCTGAAGCTCCCATTGGCAAAAAAATCGCTCATTGTAGTTATGTAAAATAAAAAAATCCCTTTTTAAGAAATTATTCTCTTAATATGCGGAATATGCAACACTTGATTTTCTCACGATCATACTCTCGCTCTCAAACTTTCAATAAAGCTACGCTCTGAGTTTTCTCCCTAGTGCAGCGATGGGTTCTATTCCAGATAGAACTCTACGCCACGTTACGTTGCGTAGCTTTACGATTGCATAATCGAGCCTTTACACTAAAATCGTTCTTATTCTAGAAAAGAAAGAGTGTATACAAAGAAGAAGTTTCACTTCTTTACTGTATACACGGTATACTGTATCTTTTTTTAATATTGGGAACTCACAAAAATTATTATAAAGCATATATTCATACATCATATAAAAAACAAATCATATTCAAATTTGGTTTTGTTTTTTTATTAAATTTGAAATTAATGTGACTGCATTTTGCAAATTTGTTTAAGTGCAAAACAAAAGCAACAAAACTTAAAAAATGTAAAAAGAAACAGGAGTCCAAAAAAATAACGGTATAAGTTCTTTTATTGTTAAGCACATGTTGTTTGTGAGTCATAAAAATTAAAGTTTAGTTTTGTTTTTGCGCTAATTGTGACATTTACTGTTCCATTTATAATGGCACATAATAAATACTGTGAAACTCTAAAATTACAAATTATTTCCGAATATAAGAAGGGAAAATCGCAAATATCTATCGTGGAACCGTTTAATATTAATCTTTCAATAGTATGTAGATTAATAAAAAAAGATACAGTAGTTTCGACTATGTCGTAACACAAGACGTAGAATTATTCAATTTGCTTTTGATGACATCTTTTTTAAAAATATTTATTCCATACACCTGAGGATATGACCTTTAAGAGAGTGCCGGAGAGGGTTAATATGTATCACCAACCCCCATTACTTTTGCAAAAGGAACATTTTTGCCTTTGACACCTATTCCCTCCGACCACTCCTTAGGGGCGCTCCCATACAAATTTTATGCTTTTGTCGATAAAACCGGAAACTGTCCATAAATAGGTAGAAAACTTAAACAAGCAAACAAAATTTGTTCAATGCTATCAAGTTCAACAACCCATGTGTCAAAATTTCACTGTCGATAATATGCATGGATATTTAATTGGCTGCGTTTGACATTTCAGATTCTGTTAAAAAAGCATGCCCCTCAAAATTACTCAGTATTACTGGGCTACGCGAGTCTGTTAAAAACAACATGCCCCCAAAAGTATGCTTTTTTTTAATTATAAGATTTATGTCTTCACGCTAGATGGCGCTGTCTTCGCCGTCGAAAAAACCGGAAGCCGTCGATAAATAGGTAGCAAGTATAAGCAAACAAAAACATCAAATGTTGGCTTTATATTTCATGTAATTGTGTAAAATTGATATAAGTTAGACAGTTCTAACATGAATTTTTGTCGCATTGAGGATCAAGCAGACCAACAAGTGCTAAGATTAACATTGTACGATTAGTACTTTAGGCCCACCAAAGACTCAAAAAGTAATGTAAATACCGACACCTGATCACTATCAACCACCCTACTTACCTCCGAGAACGACGTATTCTACGTCAAAAGTATAACAAAAGACGTAACAACGGTACATTTAGGAGGGTGGCCGCGGATGTCATCGCCACGCGATGACAGGAACATTTGTGGCGTGTTCAGCCAAATCCATTTGTCACCTCCAAAAAGGTTGTTCGGACACTTGATTTTGACAAAACAGTAAATGTCTGCGGAGTAGAACAAATAAAACGCGTGTTCTTTTCTTAAAGATCACGCAAGACGAGAAGTGCAGGAAGTAATTTATTTAATAATACATAGTACCAATAAGTGTTATACAAAATGTGAGAGAATGTATAAGAAGACAAATTAGTACAAGTGATGTTTACTTAATCTAAAAGTAAATAGTTATAAGAAATTAAAACATTTGCAACACTTTCCCTGAATAAATAAACAGAATCTTGTATATGACTTTACATTTATCATAAGTTCAAATTAAGTTCATTCAATTTCAGGTCATATAAATGTTTAACAAAATATTAATTTTAAATTCAATTTAATTAAATACAAGTTTTCAAGTTTTTTTTTTTTTTTTTGTTTTTAAGAATAATACTTAATGAAACATTACTCATTTTAAACAAATCAATTTTAATTTAATTTGTCAGAACGTCAGCTATCATAGATTCAGTTGGACAATACTTTAATTTTATTTCACCGCTTTCCAATTTTTCTTGAATAAACTTTGCCTTTATATCAACATGTTTTGTTCTTGAAGAGTAAGAATTATTTGTAGCCACATGTATAGCACCTTTGTTGTCGCAATGTAATATCATCATGTTGGCTTCATTGGGGGACAATTCTTTCTCCAACCGCTTCAGCCAAATACATTCTTTTATTGCATCAACTATGGACATGAATTCGGCTTCCGTAGAAGACAATGCCACTGTATGTTGACGCTTCGTTGCCCAAGATATAGCACAACCTTGAAATAGAAAAACATAGCCAGTAGTTGAGCGCCTGTCGTCTAAATTACCTGCCCAATCAGCATCACAATATCCATTTATTGCACAAAAACCAGATTTGTATACTAAACATTTGTCAACTGTGCCTTTTAAATATCTAAGCACACGTTTAACTGCTTCCCAATGTGCTTTCCCTGGGTTCTGACCATACCGACTTAGCATATTAACAGCATAGCAAATGTCTGGCCGTGTTATTTGTGCAGCAAACAGCAAGGAACCAACAGCTTCCATATAGGGAATATTTTTCATAGCTTCTCTTTCAGCATTATTTTGAGGGCACATTTCTGATGATAATTTTTGATTTGATTTAATATAAACATTGGTCATCATTACTTTTCGTTAGACCAAGACTAATTAAAACTTTATTGAAAGTTTTATTCCATATGCGGCTAGATTGTTTGAGACCGTAAATAGATTTTAATAATTTGCAAACTTTGCCACTACCATCATTAAATTCTTTTGGTTGTTTTACATAAATTTCTTTTTCTAACTCACCGTTTAAAAACGCAGTAACGGCATCCATTTGATGGATCATTAAATTGTATTTCGCAGCCAGTGCAATTAAGAGACGTATTGATGTGTACATTACAACAGGTGCGAAGGCTTCTTCATAATCAATGCCTTTTTGTTGGTCAAAACCTTTGGCAACTAATCTTGCCTTTCGACACACCATCTCACCATTAGCGTTGTACTCCGTTTTAAACACCCATTTTGACTTAATTGTTTTTTTACCTGCTGGTAGTTCAGTTAATTTCCACGTTTGATTTTGCAATAAGGAGTTAAATTCAGTTTGCATTGCTGTTTTCCATTCATCAGCTTCTGGAGATGACAATGCTTCTTCGACGGATTCTGGATCACAAATCTTCCGATCAGAGACGTACAGATTCAATTCAGATATTTGACGCCTTTCTCTATTAGAACGCCGCAATTCAGGTTCAATAACCACAATAATGTCTTCATCAGGAATATACGTGTTGTCTGATGTGTCTTCATATTCGCTACTGTTATAATTTGAATTATCGAAACTCTGCAAGGTATCTGCACCATCTTCTTCTTCATCATCGTTTGTTGATATTGACAATTCTTCATCAACATCCCCCTCTGAATTGGCAACCTCATAATCATCTTCAATGATATGAACAAAAGGTAAATTATTAGGATTTTTAGATATATTTACCTATCATTTTTCATGAAAGTTATATCACGGCTTATCATGATTCAATTATTATAAGGTTGTCCAGATATTTGACGTCTACTCACAAGAATAAGAATGTGAACCCTTATTTGAAGAGGAGAGCAAAAGAGCAACCGCAAGTCTGTCATGAAATATATAAACCCCCCAGCGCTGTCAAAAGTTATGTCGCAGAAAAAAACTAAAGATGCAGAAATTCTTTTTTTCCCGTACTTTTCAAAAACATATGAAGCGCCCATGAAGTTAAAAATTCGTTTCACTCTGACCTACCCGAGTGGAAATTTGCCTAAGGATAGAGTAAGAAAATGATCAGGAAATCCTTATTTTGATAAGGATTGGATCAGGTCACCAGATCAGCAGCTGATTTTAAACGTGACGCACTTTTTGATAATCATTCTGATCAGGTAACCTTACTACGTAGCATTGTCAGGTTGCTATATCAAACCTGATCAGGTTACCTTATCAGGAAGCCTTATCAGTTTTGAGCACTAACCATGAACAAGGTATCCTGATCAGGAACCCTGATTCAGATTCGTATTTTAAGCAGCAATGACATGTTATTGACTTATAACTCTCAAGCAAATCTCTATCTATGACAATTTGTGGAATCGTGTGCAGATAATTATGGCGAAAAGTTTAATGTTCTGAATGTTCATACTCTAATTCATTTCGCTGACGATGTTGTTAATAAGAAATGTACTATAAGTGAAATCTCTGCATTTCCATTTGAAAGTGAATTACATATCGTCATATGAAATCAAAAAAGGCGTAAGTTACCAAAAATTCAAAATTGACTTTTTGATTGATTATGAAGCACCGTATCAAAATACATGTTCATGCAAAATTTTACACTCCTACTACTAAAAACGACGATTTTATATACAAAATTCAATAAGCTTTTCAGTGCAAGCTCAAAGCAAAGCCCAAGCATTTTTTGCTTCTCCTGCAAAATTTTTCAAATGTAACTTACGGCTTTTTTGATTTCATATGACGATATTATTAAAAAAATGCTAAGGACTGGTACCGCCCACTGTCACAAATTTGTCGACGATTACACGAGCAACATTTTGTGCAAACCAAAAAAGCAGAATTACCAGCACAACTTGAGATTTTTAATAAAAATATTGATTCTTTGGAAATAGCTCTTATAAAAAACTTACGATATGAAGAATATTACTTAACACCAAAAAGACCTAACAACACTGTTATTCTTAGGAATTCTTCGTTCGTTCGTTCGTTGCTTTCTTTTCATACTGACGTGTTTTAGTCTAAAAAGTTTCAAAGTTTTTAAGTTCTTTAAATTGAATTAATAGTTAAATTTAAAACAACATTTGGCTGATCATCTTTGCTGGGTCATCTTGCAGCGTGCCAGCATTCTTATTAATCCTTTTTATTAAAAATTTTATTTTTGTGTCAATTTTAATATACACATTATTTTATTCTTTGTGCGAGAGCGAATTATCATATTCTTCTTGCACATATATTTCGAAGCTTTAATTACATTGCTTATTCTCTTTTAACCACAAACAGGTTTTCTGTGTGCAAGCGAGTGAGAGCGATTGTTTGTTTTTTACACTTGCTCATCTGTTTTTGGCCTGTTTTGTTTTGTTTATAATAAACATAACCAGGGCTGCACTTAATAACTTTGCAGTGCTTATTAAACTGTTTTATTGGAAAACCGGGTATCTTTTTTTTTGTGGTTATTTTTGCATTTTATTAATACTTAAAATTTAAAATGTTCTGCAGTTTCCGTAATTGTGCTATAAAAGACGAATCCGACCGCGTAGTAAATTGCTGGTTGTGCGATTCATTTTTTCACTTCAAGTGCGCAGCGTTGAATGCAAGAATTTATGACGCAATCAACGAAGGCAAAGGACTTCGTTGGTCATGTATTGATTGCAGGTCTACGGATGTTGATATCCTTAAGCTTATTAGACAATCTAGAAGAGGCTTCTTGGAAGTGTCGAAAGATTTAGAGGCGGCTCAGGCCAGATTAGCCGAATTTGAAAGTTTGGTCAAAAATTTCAAGGTCTTGGATGAAGCTTCTGCATCTCCAAAACGAAAGCGAAGTAACAAAAATCTTCGAAGCTCAGCAAAATCTACTGCAATAGCCTTGCCTTTGTCCTCAAATATTGAACCTATTCCACCTGCCTCAGTTTTACCACCTGAAGGACCTCAGAAAAAGTCTATTATTACAAATCAGAGTACTGATCAGCTAACGCCTACTAACGCTGCAGTCTCAGTTGATTTAACTTTAACTATACCTTCTTCAGCAGCTCCTGTAAAAGATAGTTCTCCTTCTGTTGCAAAAAAAAAAACATATGCTCAGGCTTGTGCTACTAATGTTTCTCCTAGTATTGCTACGAGTACTAATATTATTTCTTCCTCTCCTAGTTCGGTTTCTACTGGAGCTATACCGAAGCAAATATCAAATAGCAGCAATAAATTACCTGATCATAAGGAACTTGTAGTTATTCCGCCAGCAAAATGTATATTTGTTTCTCGCTTTGCAGTTGATACATCAGAAGGTGATATCTTATATTATTTAAACTCTAAGTTAAACCTTCTTAATAAGAAGATTTCGGTTCACAAACTGAGATTCTCTTATCAGCGCACTATTTCTTTTTTTAAAATTACTTTGCCTAGTGATATCTTCAATAATGTTCTGGATCAAGGTTTTTGGCCGGAAAATACTTTGGTGCATGAATTTATTCAAAAATCACCGCCTCAAACTTCACTGGCTATCTTACCTGTTCACAGCGTGAACCCAAAAAACTAGATTGTTGCCTTCAGTTCCTAGCCTTATATCAGAACGTTCGTGGTTTAAATACTAAACTTACAGACTTACACATTTTAAGCCATAATCTTCATTTTGACATTATTGCTTTTAGTGAGACTTGGCTTAAACCTAGTACTTTAAATACTGAAATTCTGTCTAACAATTTTAATATATACCGCAAAGATAGAAACTCTATTGCTGGTAATTTTTGCAATGGTGGTGGCGTGTTGATTGCCGTTAAATCTTCTCACTTTTCACAAGAAATATTAATATCTGAGTCTTTAGATATTGAATTTTGCTGTGTTCTTGTAAAGTTTGGTACTTTGAGAATTTATGTCATATGTTCATATATACCTCCACTTTCTAGTGTTGAAGTGTATGGGAAACATTTGGCGTCGATTTATAAAATTTGCTCACAACTTCAGCCTTACGATCACATTTTAATAACGGGTGACTTCAACCTTCCGAATGTTTCCTGGAACTGCTGCACTGTAAATTCTGCAGTGCTCTTGCCATCTTCAGAGTGTTCATCCGATAACTCATTTTTAAATGAGCTTTCGAGCCAGGGGCTTTTTCAAATTAACTGCCACTATAATAGAAACAACCGCTTGTTAGACCTTATTTATTTTGATGATAGTAATATTATTTCAGTTAATAGGTCTGATCCACTTGTGTATCCTGAAGACGCACACCATCCAACTATCGAAATCACACTGAATTTTCCTAAACAATCTATATCAAACCGTATTCAAAATCCTGCCTTAGAGTTTAACTTTAAAAGAACGAATTATGTAATTTTGAGAAATAATTTGTCAATTATCAACTGGTCATCTGTACTTAATATTAATAACACAAGAATATTACCACAAAGGCTTGACTCTGCTGTATTTGCCTTTAACAGTACTCTTAATAATTGTTTTTTAACTTCAGTGCCACAGAGAAAATCCTCTTTAATATCTGGTCCTGTTTGGTATACCAAAGAACTGAGAAAGCTGAGAAACTTAAAATCGAAATATTATAAAAAGTATCAAAAAACTCATAACATTTGTGATTTTGCTTCTTATACCTCAACTAAATATAACTACCGGCAATTATGCAGGCAATCCTATAATATATATTTAACAAAAGTTAAATTAAACATAAAATCTGATGCAAAATCTTTTTGGAACTTTGTAAATACTAAACGTAAGATAAATTCATATCCATCTTTTATGAAATATAAAACATTTGAATCAGATGTTGATTCTACTATCTGTAGTCTTTTTGCAGATTTCTTTAAGACCACTTATTCATCTGCTTCTTACGATAATTTTAGTTACCCTTATAATGTGCAGCCTGGTGACATTTGCTCTCCAATAATTAATGCTGATACAGTCTTAACCTACTTAAAAAACCTCAAAACATCTTATAAAAGCGGTCCTGATAACATAACTTCATGTGTTTTGAAATATTGCAGTGAAGAACTTGTAATTCCCATTACTTTGCTTTTTACAGCGTCTTTGCAATCTTGCTATTTTCCACTGGCTTGGAAATCATCTTTTATTATTCCGCTGCATAAATCCGGCAATAGATCTTTAATAGATAACTATCGCGGAATTGCAAAGCTTAGCGCCCTACCTAAACTTTTTGAGGCTATTGTAACCTCACAATTATCACATAGCGTGAAATCTTTAATGTCCCCATTCCAACATGGATTCTTATCTAGAAAATCTACTGTTACTAACCTTCTAGAATTCACATCAAAGACTATTGAGAATTTTGGAAAAGGTCTACAAACAGATGTTATCTATACTGACTTCAGTAAAGCTTTTGATGTTGTAAATCATAAGCTCTTAATTTTAAAACTAACCCTTCTCGGTTTTCCAACACCATTAGTGCTTTGGATTGAATCTTATTTATTAAATAGAACACAAAGTGTTATCTTTAACCTTGTTAAGTCAGAGGAGTTCCCTGTTACTTCCGGTGTACCTCAAGGAAGCCACCTTGGGCCTCTATTGTTTCTAATTTTTATTAATGATTTACCATCTGTTGTAATTCATAGTAATATTTTACTATACGCTGATGATGTTAAACTTTTCCTGTCATATAAAAATGAGCAAGACTCTTTTTTCTTACAAACCGATCTTGACCATCTTTGTGACTGGTGTGAAATCAATTGCATGAAGCTTAACTTGAAAAAGTGCAAACACATGACTTTTTCTCGTAGACAACCTTCTCGAAGTTATTACAAAATAAGTGACTATACACTTGAGTTCTTAGAAGTTTTCGACGATCTTGGAGTAACTATGGACCCAAAACTTCGCTTTCACATTCATATTAATAAAGCTATAAGCAGAGCAAACAGTACTTTAGGGTTTATTAAACGATGGTCAAAAGAGTTTAATGATCCTTTCATTACTAAAACATTATTCACTTCACTTGTAAGGCCCATACTTGAGTATGCGTCAATTGTCTGGTGTCCTAGATATGGGTGTTATATTGACGATATAGAATCAGTTCAGAAACAATTTCTTTTGTTTTGCTTACGCAATATATATTGTCATACTAACATTCACTTACCACCCTATGAATACAGATTCAAGCTTGTTAACCTACCTTCTCTAAGAAATCGTAGAATCATGCTTAATGTTTGCTGGATTTATCAACTTATACATGGATTTGTTGACAGTCCATACTTACTGAGTAAAATTTACTTTAATCTTCCTCTTCGACCAAGAAGATCTTTTGAGCTACTTTTTATGAACTTTTGTAGAACTAATTACTTGCAAAATGAACCACTAAGAAGCGCTTGCGGAGACTTCAATTCCGTTTCAGATGTTATATCTTTTAATGAAACCCTATACTCAATTAAACTTAAAATAATAGATTATCTGCAGCACCGCCACTGATTCTCAACATACTCTTCCAAGGATACGGCACTTTTACTGTTGGATGACCGCCACTGATTCTCAACATACTTTTCCAAGGATACGGCATTTTTACTGTTGGATGAATGAGAGAACGATCTGCATAGTATATATGTGACCCGGTCTACGAAAATGGACCTTCGGTGTGAAAATATAATTTTTCACTTTTTTGGCGATTCGGATAGACTAATGTGTGCTCTTTCTAATGGCGCAAAGCAGAAAAAAAACTTGTTTTTACACCGAAGGTCCCTTTTCGTAGACCGGGTCACATATATTAATATAAGTGGCTTATTGGACCAAGTTTGTCTATGTGCCTGCGTTCGTTACCTTTGTCTTAGCTTACTAGGAGCTCGGTGTGATAATAAAAGATGAATCAAGACTTCATCGGCTTTAGAATGACAGAATGAATAATATTGTATATATACTATCAGTATGGCGTACCGGGCCTTGTTTGCCTTGATACCTACCACTTTTCTAGATCTCACACTCTGATACTTTGTGCCATATTTATAGAGGTGTTATATGTATATTAATATGAGTGGCCAATGAGACCTAGTTTGTCTTAGTGCCTGCGTTCGCAACCATTTTCTTTTCCACAAGGAAATTGGTGTGGTAAATACGTCGGATTACCAACTTGCTAACAAGCCAAGACTTTATTGGCTTCAAGGACAGAACGATATATTTATTTTATACATATTTTCATTCTCTATACCACCGCCTTGGACCCTCTTTAAGATTTATTATTAATTTATTTTTTGCTTTATAATACCTTTACTCATGTTATCTATAAGTCTGTATAATTTGAAACGTTCATGTTTTAATTTACATTACATTACAACTGAACTTATTTTACTTTGGTTTTGTATCTTCATTTAAAACGAACTTGAACTCTATACATTAGTATTATTATTAGTATTATTAGTATTAGTTTAATGATTATGAATTGTAATTTTAAAATGCTATAAAGCCTAAAAGGCTTAGCAAACAAATAAATAAATAAATAAATAATGGAACTGTTATGGAAATAAGTAAGATATATATGCAATCAAATACTTTTGAAATTAGAATCACAGGAAGTTCACTACGAATTGAAGTAATTTTTACAAATCCATGTGATTCAAGTTTACTTTCAATGTGGACAGTTTCTAAAAGTAAAGCTTCAATCATAGATTGTATGATTGAAGATATACGTCATAAAATGTTGATTGTAGATATAAGTCGTAATAATAATGAAAATATTTATGTAATACCTTAATTTCATACTTAAAAACTAAACAAATGTACTATATTTGTATGCTTTCATAAATAAATGTATAAAAAACATTACAGAGTTTAATTAAAAATAAAAAAAAAAAACATAACATCATGTTCAAATCAGTATTAAAAAAAAAATAGTAAGGAATGGAAAAGGCTACTTAATACCACCCTGATCAGGAAAGAACAAGTATAACCTTAAGTGAATACAAAAAAGGTAACCTGATCAGTATTTCATAAAAATGCCGTTAGTAAGGATCAGAAAAGGTTGTTATGATGTCAACCTGATGAGTATTCCATAATAGTGCCGTAAGTAAGGATCAGAAAAGGCAATCATGATGAAAACCTGATAAGAATAAAATAAGGTATATCTTATAAAAAAACAAAAGGTTTCCTGTAGCGGAATTCCCAAACGTGTTAACGACGTTTATAGTTATCGTTAACTGGCCTTTGCTACAATTATCGTTAACTGGTATTCCCAACATCTATGTTAGCTATTTTTGTCCTTAATTTTGACAGTTCTTTAACGTTATTTGTAGATAGCTTAACCACGAATATTTTTGCGTCGCTTACTTAAATAACAACGTTAAGCGATTGTTTGACATGCGATTGTGATTTTATAAAACATAAATAATATGCATAAAATGGCCACAACACGACGAGGCATATGTTAACCATCATGGTTAAAATATCAACATAAAAATAATTCTATAAACTTTATTTCCAATAGCTTCTACGCTTTTATTTAAAGTTTAAAAAGAAAAGTTTTTAAACTAAATAAAAACAAATAACAGATAAAAGGCACATTTCAGAGCATTAATAAAAAAAAAATAATAATAAAAGTAAAAATAATAAAAAAGTTAGAACAATTACAAGTTCGTTGAAGGCAATCGCTCAAACGAAGTCAACAGCCTTTTACGCGCAGAAGCAATTCGCAAACAATTGCTTGAATTAGCGCTGCCTCTGCTAATAGATGCGATGCAGCTGTCTGCTGCTTGGCTGATTCAGCATGTATCTATCGAAAAGGCCTATCTAAGCTGTCAAAAAAGCACAGTGCTGCCATATTTTTTATTTCTTTTAACGACGCTTGTAGCTTATATTGTGAATGTTACATTTTAACAATTTTGTCGCTAAGTACTGTTTTGAGAATACAACATTCGTTATTGCAAACTTCAAACGTCGTTAGTTAACCTTAACGATTTCGTATCGTTAACTTTTTGAGAATTCCACTACTGGTATTAACCTGATCATCCGTTCTTCAGGATTCCTTACGTAGTGATGAATTCAGGAAAACATGATACGCACCTGATCAGATATTAATAAGGCTTCCTCAAAAGGGCTATCCGTATCATATCCGGATCAAAGTCGGATCAAAATAAGGTTTTCCTTAACTGATTTCCACTCGGGTACATATACAAATATGTACCTGAAAATGTATACCATCATTTTATAAATCCCTACACATCACTTCACGCTGCGTTGTTGAAATTAGCAATTTATTAAACGCAACGCTTCACGCCGTGATCTTCAGCGTTGAGTAACCCAATAGCGTAGTGAAAACAGTACAAAGTTCGCATTTTATAAAAAGCTGTACTTGAAATTCGTTCACTTGAACTGTCACTTTCATCACTTGCTCTTGAGCTGCCGTTAGAACGAATAAGTTGGCATTGAAAGGGTGATAACTGTTTGTTTCACTCATATATTCTTAAATGTTTACATATATCGTTTGAATATAGGTTAAAGACAGCAACAACGACCCAACAGTTCGAAATGTTGCTAAAAGAAATAAACAAACTACCGCAGGTGGCAAATGGTACGCCAGTGTTTGGCGTTTACATTGCAATTTCAATTTAATGATGGCTGAAGAGAACAGCTGATATGGTTGCCAACAAGTCAGAATTTGGTGAATCTTAAATATTTCAAAGATTTGCAATAATGACGCTAGTTTTATTTTACATGTGACAACCCTAAACTGTTGTTGACTGACAGTTCACCGTGGTAACGTAACATAGCTAACGCAATAACGTAGTGATTAATAAAATGCAAATTTTTAATCCAAGTGATGCGCCACGTTAGCGTTGCGTTTCATCACGGTGATTTATAAAATGATGCCAGTAATGTTTTTGTTCCGTCAGTTTTATAGACTGCGAAGTTAATAAGTTTTCTTATTTACCTTATGCCTACATATCTAAATATGTAGACAACTGAAAATGTAATATTTTTGTTCTGTTTTTTACAAATTCTTATTGTTTGTCATATGTTGTTTGTTTTGTTTTCTTAGAAAACATAAAGATAATAATAAAAACATTTAATCTCATCGAATTGGTTTCTTTTTGCATTTAGAAATTTTTTATAGGGGTGCCAACATGAGTATCCACCCCGGGTGTCACCAAGCCGAGGAACGCCACTGACTACTACGTTTTCTACTACTTGTTTGTTTTGAAATAAAATTACATTAAGAGATTTTAAAAATGTAATGGTATCATTTTTGACATAAAATAATATTAAAAATATAACAATTGTGCATGCAATACACAAATCACAAAGAATTTGTTTGAATTCATATATTTATCATGTTTCTGAGCTTTGAGTTCAAATAAGTAATAAATGAACTGACTATAGTTAGTTTATACTATGTTCACACACAGGCTGAAAAGCCGCTTTGCAGCTGAAAACTCTCTTTTCAAAAAAAGGTGTTCACACTTCAAAAACAGCTTTTGATTTGACATACAGTAGTTATATGTTTGTAATATAGGCATGTGATGGAAATCGTTTTCGTACGAAATAGCTGGCGAAACCGATTTGACCTGTCGTTAAAGTACACTAATTTTTGTAATTTTTCACAGTTTTGCACAAATTTGTGAAGTTCAAGTTTACTCGAATTTAATTTAGTGAATTTAACGAATTTAAAATAATTTAACATGTAAAAAAATTCGTAGATTTGCAAGATTGAATTCGTACGATTTCCATCACATGCCTATATTGCGTTTTGTTTCATTGTTCTCAGAAAATAAGGTGCCCCTTTTGGCTTAAAGTATACACATAAAAAAAAAAACAGACAGACGAAATGTCAAATATCAGTGACAACCTGAATTTTAGTAATCGATTTTGACTTTACTTAAAAAAAAGACTTCAAATCAGGGTTGTTTTCTAGCTATTCAGAGTTTTTCGCTGAAAAGCACGCAAAAAGATGCTTTTGATTTGACAGTTTTTCTATGGCGAAAAACTTAATATCATGTAGCTTTTCAGCTGAAAAGCCATTATTGTCCAAAAAGCGGCTCCGCGGCCTTAGTGTGAACATAGTATTAGAGGTAAAATTTATTGAAAATTAGTTAAATCTGTGATACATAGCTTTGAAATCTTTTGTTTAACCGAAAGTATGAATATACTGATTTTAATATTTGTATTTGGGAAAGTGAGAGTATTTTAAACATGAAACCTTCAATAAACCATTGAAAAAGCATGTTTTAAATTATTTGCTTTCATTTGTGGAAAAATATTGCCAACAATAATTTAAATTATTCAAAATATATCAAAATAAAAAATTTTCAAAAAAAAAAACAACAAAACAAGAAAATTTGTCAAAACATTTCAAAATATTAAAAAGTTGATGCTTGAATATAAAAATGTTGAAATTGTGTCAAATAAGTAAAAAGTCATTAAGTTTATCTAATACTCAAACCATTATTTACACTCTTCCCACTTCAAATCGAAAGTGTTCTTATTTAACAACACATCAGCTCCATGTTTATGAATAACTAAATTTTAAAAGTCTTTAAAATTAAAAGATTTTTAACTAACTAACTAAACTTCAAATATTTTCGTTAATACGGCTGTAAGAAATTTAATATAAATGACGCTACAAAAATTGAAACAAACTTCCTTTAACTTTATGAAAGTTGCACAATTGTTTTTTTTTTTTTTTCTTTTTAACAGAAGCTCAAACATATAAAAAGGTACTTAAAAAAAAGGTACAGCGAAACCCTGAAACATAACTTTTTTTCTGAAAGACCACACAACCCATTTTTCCAAGAGCGAAAAAATATTTTTGTTTACATAAAATAAGGATGTATCAAATATCTGGATAACCTTATAATTATTGAATCATGACGGCTTATAACAATTTTTTTATCCGATGGATTAAACAATCCATATGCTTTCGATTCTTGACTGTAGCTCAGCATAATACATACAATAGCTTTCGATTCTAGTTTGGTTCGTTTTTCTTTTGGTATCTGAACCAAGGCTTTGCAGCCAAAAACTTTTAAAAATTTCAAATTTGGTTTTATACCTGACCAAATTTCTTCAGGACAAATTTCATTTTCACGACAAGGTATTCGGTTTAATAAATAGCTAGCAGTATTCGCTGCCTCAGCCCAAAATTTTTCGCTTAAACGAGAATACAGCAACAGACATCGAATTCTTTCTGTAATCGTTCTATTCATTCTCTCCGCATTATCGTTTTGTTGCGGGGTGTTGGGAGTTGTTTTTTGATGAACAATGCTATGTTTGGCAAACAAATCTTTAAATTTTGAATTAACATATTCAGTGGCATTGTCATATCGAAAGGTTTTAATCTTAAGATTACATTGGTTTTCTACCAAATTTTTGAATTTTTCAAATTCAACAAACGCATCAGATTTTTTTTTTTATTGGAACAACAAATACTTTTCTCGAGTGGTCATCGATAAAAGTTAACAAATATTGGGCACCAGAATATGATTTTGTTCTTAATGATCCCATTATATCAGAATGTATTAATTCTAGCAAATTCATGGCACGTTGTCCAACTTCGCGAAATGGAATTCGCATTTGCTTTCCTTTAACACAAACTTCACATTTTGTATTTTGATTCTTTTTGTTTGTAGAATACATTCCGACCGATGCTTTTTTTATTTTATTTAAATTATCATCACTTATGTGGCCCAATCGTCTGTGCCATAAATCAAAATCATTACTAGCAATCATTCCTTTGTCACAATTGACACTCTTATATTTTTTATTTTCGATTAACGTTTCACAATTTAATCTGTAAAGTCCATTTACACATTTTGCAGAAGCAAGTAATTCATTTTTATCATCAAATATTTTGCAAAAACTATTTTCAAAAATGATTTGATTACCATTTTTTGTTATTTGATTTACAGATAAAAGATTTGTACATAGACTTGGTACATACTCAACATTACTGACTTTTGCTTTCTTTGACTTCTTGTTTTTTTTTGTACCGTTGTACAACAACAAATTTGCAGAGCCCACACATCCCACTGCAAGTTTTTCTTCGTTAGCAACCATGACTTCTTTGTTATCTACCTTCTTTATGTTCGACAAAAAATTCTTATTATTTGTCATATGCACTGTTGCGCCTGAATCAATATACCAATTCGCGTTGTTGTTATTGTTGCTTTCATTAGCAAAAAGTGGTGCAAAAAGTACATGATTTGCATTCTGCTTTTTATTATAGTAACCTTTGTTATTTTTATTTGGACAGTTTTTGTTAAAATTACCAAATTCTTTACAATTCTGACAACGAAATTTCTTTTGTGGCTTATTTTTGGTATATAATGCACTTCCTTATTGCTTGGAATCAAATTTAACATCTTGGAGTAACAAATTTTTTACATCTACTGTTTTGATTGCGAATTTTCCACTGCCAAAACTAGAGCTCTGTAGTCATCCGGTAATCCTGCTAACATCAAGGAAGCGATTAACTCATCATCTAATTTCAAACCTGCAGTTGATAATTTTAATGAGGTCATGACCATTGCATTTATATAACTTTGTGTAGATTCATGATCTTCAAGTTTTATTTGGACCAAATGTCGAAGCAGTTCAACATTACGTGTGATTCCACTATCTTCATATGTAGCTAATATAGCATTCCAGGCATCTTTCGCTGTTTCTGCTGTAGCAATATGAGAGAAGTTACTCGGCTCGATCATCAAGGTAGTCTCAGCTAAAGCCCGTTGATCCACATTTTTTTCTTCCTGAGTCAATGTGCCAGTTAGTCCAGATTCGACTATCTGCCAGCAATTTTTGATAACCAAATAAGATTTAGCGTGTCGTTTCCATATGTCGAAATTTTCTCGACCACGCAGTTTCTCAAACGAAATATGTGTGTTTGATGTCATTTTAATGCATCGACAATTTGAAAACAAAAATTTATACAAACGTTATATTTAATAAAAACAACTATAAAATTATACTGATTTAATTTTACTTCACGTTATTTACATATGTATTTAGCGTTGTAGCCCATAACCTGATAAAACAGTAAATGTCTGCGGAGTAGAACAAATAAAACGCGTGTTCTTTTCGTAAAGATCATACGAGAAGTGGATGAAGTAATTTATTTAATAAGACATAGTACCAATAAGTGTTTTATAAAATGTGAGAGAATGTATAAGAAGACAAATTAGTACAAGTGATGTTAACTTATTCTACAAGTAAATAGTGTGATGTGGCGTCCGTGGCGTAGTTGGTTAAAGTGCGTGGCCGCTATGTCAACGAACCTGGAGACCCAGGTTCGAACCCCAGCAGCGACAGAAAATTATTTGAATTAAAATAATTTTTCTGTACGGCCGCCACCTCTCTGCAGACAATGGCAAACCTCAGAGAGTAATCAAATGCCATGTAAAGCTTCTTGAGAATAAGAACATTCCGTTCATCGCCGTTCGGAGTCGGCGTTAAGCCTGTAGGTCCATTTCTCGGTCAATTGTGTACAAACTTAATAACACGCACAGCACAATTGATCATAAGAAGCTAGGTCAAAGTCCTTTCAAGGGCTGAAATGGCCAGTTATTTATTTATTTTTTTTAAATAGTTATAAGAAATTAAAACATTTTCAACAGATTTAGATATCCATCACAGCACTGTTCGCAGAAGAGCCGTTGGGACGATTTAAGGACTTACAGACCGGTAAAAAAACCTTTGCTTACAGCTAAACATAAACAAAAAAGGTTATAATTTATTTATGTTATAATGTTAACAACTCTGTCTGAAATTGTGACAACGAGTTGCAATTTATTGTTTTAAGACTCAGTTCTACAAAAGAGCACCTAAATTGGACCGTTCAAAAATGGAGATCCGTTTTGTTTAGCAATGAATCAAAGTTCAACTTAATTAATTCAAATGGGATGTGCACTGTATGGCGCCAGCCAGGTACACGACTCGACGCCCAAAACTGCAAAATAAGTTTTAAGCACGAATGCGGTGGTATAATGGTCTGGACTTGTTTTTCCTATGATGGAGTTGAACCATTTCATAAAATCGATGGTATTATGGATCGATTTGTATATAAAGACATTTTAGAAAGCTAGATGCTACCACATGAAGAGTGGAATATGCCGCTTTAGTGGACGTTTCAGCACGACAACGACCCATCAAAGCACACATCAAAGCTTATCAAAGATTACATTATAGACAATGGTATTCAAGTCCTTGATTGGCCTGCACAATCACCAGACTTGAATCCCATTAAAAATCTTTTTGGGATTTTGAAGAAAAAAGTTTCTGGTCAAAGGTTTCCTAATAAGACTGCACTGTATGAAGCCTTGAAACTTAATTGGGAACAAATACCTAATACCACTATACCTAATTAAGTAGAGTCGATGCCGCGCAGATGTGCAGCGGTAATCAAGAATAATGGGTCTTACACCAAATATTAATTACTTTTTAATATACATTATTTTTTAATTTTATATTTAATAAAAAAAAATAAAACCAAATTTGAAAATTATTTGTTTTTTATATGATGATGTATGCTTTGGTTCCTATAATCATTTTTGTGTGTCCCCAATATTAAAAAAGATACAAGGTTTTGTAGCAAGGCACTGATTTTGTTGCTATTATTTTGCGCAACACTGTAGAATTATTTAGTTTACGGTTTTGGGGACACTTGAATGACCGTTATGTTTCAAAAACAATAAATATTCAATAACATCGCGTTTGGTAGGCAATTTTGTTTTATTGATTTGTTTTTTTTTCCAAAAACATTTTTAACGCGCACTCAAGAATTTGTATAACTATTGTGTTATTCAGTTGGCATATAATATCAGACCGTTTTATTATAATTATCAGTTACTGAGTAAAGGAGAGAGTTACGAGTTACTGATCTACAGAGTTGCCATGTAACGCATATAAAAACTATAAAGATTGAGTTACATAATTACAATATTGATAACTTATGCCCTGGTAACAAGGGTCGATATAATTTAGTTTTAATTGATTATTTTTTTGGGAAACTTGAATATATTGTCACGATTCGTGGGCAATTTTGTTTGAATGACGTTATTTATTCGTTTTTATACCTAAATATCTTAAGAAAAATATTTAATTTTAATTTCGTTACGTAATTTTTAAAAATAATTCAGTTAATTTTCAATTTTGCTTTAATTAAAAAAAAAACTAACTCATACATACTGAAAAAAGCATTGTACCAAATATTTGAACCATTATAATAACTTCTTTGTTATTAAAGTTATTTAATAATTTTTTGAACTAAATGTAAACAAATTCTTAGGACTTTAATTTTATGAGAAAAAAAATGCAATTTTAGGGGGAGTAAATCGGGCTAACGAGGTTTACTAGTTAAATATGACCTTGGAAGTAAAAATGTTCTGAAAAGAAAATGTAGTAGTCGTAAAGCACTTTTCAACGACATATTCTTTTTTAAGATCGGATATGTTATGCTCAAGTTATAGAAAAAAGACCATTTCGGCTGTTTTTCCGATGGTCCAAAAAACTTTTTTTTTTATTTTGGAATCCATTCGAGGTCAGCTTTGAAATAGGGGATGTTTTTTTCAAACTTTTTTTTTCGACCCACTCTAATGTATACTTTATATTTACTTTTTAATTTTTTGTAAACGAATAAACTTGTTTTTGTTAAACTTCCAATTTGGTTTACATTATTTTTTATACATATTAAGCTCAATAAAATGTATTGAACGCCACAAAATGTATTGAACGTCACCCGGTTTTTCTCTGAAATTGCTTATTATTTAACACTTTTTTATTATTCGTTGCTGCAAGCCTACTACTTTGAAAATAACCTCTACGTTGATGTCTTCTTGGTGAAAAATTTTAATTTTTTCCTGTTAAAATTGTAAAATGAGTAGGTATTTTTTGTAAAAAAAATATTATTTCTGTAATTGTTATGGCGATTTTTGCAAAAGCTGATTTAACTGATGGAATAACGTTACAAACATCACAGTAAGCTTTAATTTACAACATTTTTAAAGTTTTAGTGATTTCTGCGATATATCTGCTGTGTGATAAAAATACAAAAATCGTATAAAAACCAAAGAAAAAAATATTTTTTGGAGGGCCTAAAGACAACTTCGAATTCTCCATTCATTTTCACTTTATCGACTGCTCTAACGGGAAAATTTAAAAAACTTTAAAAACAAAACATGAAAACCTCTTTGTGTACGTTTTTTTTGCAATTGACCCAAATAGCAAAAATCCCACTAATTTTGCTCATATGTGAACCTAAAAAATAAAATGATTTTTTTAACAACAAAATAAACACCATGCCAAAAATAATTAAGTTCGGACAACTTTTAGATTTTCCTCCCACACAACAAGACAGTCAAGGAACTATTTTGATGATATTTCACATGATCGCTAATTTACTTGTGTGCACGTAAATAAAAGATTAAAAAAGGTTTTAATATTGTGTTTTTTTCTGTTTATTCTGAATCAGAACTATCACTCAGACATGGGGATTTTAAAAGACCTAGAACATTTGGAGTTATATTTGATTTTTTATATATAGGTGGTTGCCTTAAACAGCAATCCGATCCATAATAAGGAGGTCAATAAGGTCAACATTTGTATCTATCCTTGAAGTCATTATCATTATAAAAGTAATGAAATAAGCTGTAATCTTTACCTTATGAACTGTGACTGGCATGTAATACCACCCGTAGTGAGCTTAGTAGGCATTTCTAGTTTCAGTGGCATAAATTCCAAACGCCCTGGAAAATTATTTTAAAAATATTTTTGTTTGCCTGCAGCTGGATTTGAATGCAGGTCCACGAAATTTCTCAATATAGCAAAAAATTTGACAACGCGTTTGCACTCTCAGCCAAAGTAATTTTTGACTTTCTTGTAGGAGATTTGTAGGTTCATTTTCTTCTGAAACAAGTTTTTTCGTTCTATTTTTAAATTATTTATTTATAAAAGCATTTGTTTATTTGTGTTGTATTATGTTTGCTTTGAGTAACTCTACTATTGGGAACAAACTGCGCTTCTATCGAAATATTCTAAATTTCAAATTGAACTCGTCTTCACCAGCGCACGACTGGTTTACAATCGATTTTTCCGAAACTTTTACTATTTAAAAGTAAACATCTATATAAAATCATACGTTCAAAATTTTAAGTCAAAAAGACTTTTTGTGTAATTTAATGCGATTTTACCGTTTTTATATGGTCACTTTGTATGTGAGGTAGGCTTGTTTTTCAGCAGAATAGGCTGACTTGCGACTTCGACCTTTATTTTTGACGTAGAATACGTCATTCTCGGAGGTAAGTAGGGTGGTTGATAGTGATCAGGTGTCGGTATTTATATAACTTTTTGAGCCTTTGGTGGGCCTAAAGTACTGATCTTACAATGTTGATGTTAGCACTTGTTGGTCTGCTTGATCCTCAATGCGACAAAAATTCATGTTAGAACTCTCTAACTTATGTAAATTTTACACAATTACATGAAATATAAAGCCAACATTTGATGTTTTTGTTTGCTTAAACTTGCTACCTATTTATCGACAGTTTCCGGTTTTATCGACAAAACCATAAAATTTGTATGGGAGCCCCCCTAAGGAGTGGTCGGAGGGAATAGGTGTCAAACGCAAAAATGTCCCTTTTGCAAAAGTAATGGTGGTCGGTGATACATATTAACCCTTTCCGGCACAAACACAATAAAATTTGTATGGGAGCCCCCCTAAGGAGTGGTCGGAGGGAATAGTTGTCAGAGGCAAAAATGTTCCTTTTGCAAAAATAATGGGGGTTGGTGATACATATTAACCCTTTCCGGCACTCTTTTAAAGGTCATATGCTCAGGTGTATGGAATAAATAAACAAAAACCATAAAATTTGTATGGGAGCCCCCTAAGGAGTGGTCGGAGGGAATAGGTGTCAGATGAAAAAACGCTCCTTTTGCAAAAGTAATGGGGGTCAGTGATGCATATTAACCCTTTCCGGCACAAAAACTATAAAATTTGTATGGGAGCCCCCCTAAGGAGTGGTCGGAGGGAAAAGGTGTCAAAGGCAAAAATGTTGCTTTTACAAAAGTAATGGGGGTCGGTCATATATATTAACCCTCTCCGGCACTCTCTTGAAGGTCATATGCTCAGGTGTATATCATAAATATACAAAAACCATAAACTTTGTATAGGAGCCCCCCTAAGGAGTGGTCGGAGGGACAAGGTGTCAAACGCAAAAATGTTTCTTTTGCAAAAGTAATGGGGGTCGGTGATACACATTAACCCTTTCCGGCACTCTTTTAAAGGTCATATGCTCAGGTGTATGGAATAAATAAACAAAAACCATAAAATTTGTATGGAAGCCCCCCTAAGGAGTGGTCGGAGGGAATAGATGTCAAAGGCAAAAATGTTCCTTTTACAAAAGTAATGGGGGTCAGTCATACCTATGAACCCTTTCCGGAACTCTCTTAAAGGTCATGTGCTCAGGTGTATGGAATAAATATACAAAAACCATAATATTTGTAAGGGAGCCCCCTAAGGAGTGGTCGGAGGGAATAGGTGTTGCAAAAGTAATGGGGGTCGGTCATACAAATAACCCTCTCCGGCACTCTTTTAAAGGTCATATGCTCAGGTGTATGGAATAAATATTTTGCTAAATAGTTTTTAAAAAAATGTCATCAAAAGCGAATTGACTAATTCTACGTCTTGTGTTACGACATAGTCGAAACTACTGTATCTTTTTTTTGATAAAATATTATATTTTGAATTTCATTAAGATCGTTTCAATATTAGAGCTATAATCGCCATAACAGACGGACAGACAGACAATCGGACAGACGCACAGTGGGAGGACTTCATACAAGTTTTGGCCATAAATAGTAAAAATAAACCTAGAGCCTTTAAATTTGGTATGAATGCTTTGCATACTTAAATATGAAATATATTTAAGTTTGGATCAAATCCGCCCACAGACACGCCCACCTTCCATACGATTTTTTTTGCAGAAAATAGTAAAACTAAACGTAGACCTTTCAAATTTGGTACGAATGCTTTGCATACTTAAATATAAAATATATATAAGTTTGGATCAAATCCGCCCACAGACACGCCCACCTCCCATACGAATTTTTTTGCAGAAAATAGTAGAAATAAACGTAGAGCTTTCAAATTTGGTATAAATGCTTTGCATACTTAAATATGAAATATATATAAGTTTGGATCAAATCTGCCCTCAGACACGCCCACTCTATTTTCTTAACAAACGTTGCAATCTTGAAGTTAGTCTTTACAAAATATTCTCGTATAATGTATTGGAAAAAAGTTTTTTTCCGAATTGGAGCAAAATTTGCCGACAGACACCCCCACCTTTTATCCTAATCTTCTTTGTTTCCATATAACACTTATTAAACTCTTCTTATACAAGTTTAAATCCTATGGGTTTTAATATTTTTCTTAAGAACATGAGCATAAGCCGTACGGAGTCAGCATAAAATTGAAAAAGCTAGTTTACAATTTTAAAAATATGTTTTATTGCTCATAAAGCTCATTTTGTATAAGTTCTCGAGCTTCTACTGGCAGATCTTTGTATTTTTTGTCTTTCTTCAGTCGCAAATGGCTAACAAGAGGATCGGAAGATATTAAAAGATGGTGAAAAATGTCTTCATTATTGGCAGTCCTGGAACAGGTTCTGCTATTGTGTAGACGTGCGTTTTTATTTGGCTAAATATTTTGTTGGATGCCTCTTGTGCTTCTTCAGACAAGAGTCTAATTAAAACGCCTTACTCCTTTATTATTTCGCTCATTAATTAGTACTTTGTGCACAGTTGGAGGCATATTGCACCATCTGCAACACTTCACATACAGTTCAGCTGTTTCTCGGGTGTAAATTTCAAATTTTTCCACATGAAATTTTTCCATTTTGTCAAAAAAATCTGCACTTGTCGCGGACGGACGTGTTTTTAAACAGCTCTGAGTTTTTGTTGAACTAAAGTTAATAATTTGTTGAAATATATACAAACTAAGTCTATTATTCTCAAGTCACGCATGATCAGTTTAATAATCAACTAATCCAATTGATTCTTGCATATAAATCGAAGTATTTTAAATTAAATCACGGCTGAAAATAAAAAAATAATAATATTCAGTGAGCCCACATAAACAAAACAATCGATCTGCCTCTGACTCATCCATGTGCCGATCTTGTTCGTGAACTCAAATAAACAACTAAAGTAAATTAAAAAAACTTAAAGAAAATAGTTAAAGATAATAGCTAAAAACAATTATATTCGACCAACGTCTGCCTCACTCTTGTGCTGAACTATTCTTGTGCTTTCTTGTTTGCATCTGTCTCACGGCTACTTATTTTTTCCGTGCTTCATCTCATCCACCCACGCTCTTCATTTCTGTTATCATTCTCTCGCTCATTTCTGCTTGTGTTCTTCTTGCTACTTTCTTCTTCTTGTTCTTTGAGTGCAAAACAATTGCGATGCCACTTTCACCACGATTGACACGCCAACAAATGCAGCAGCACTCTCTTCGCAACAACAACAAAGATGTACCTTCATCCTAAGAGTGGTGAATTTGCATCCAAATCGTTTCGTGCTCAGCTGCAGGAAATGGAGGAGCGGCTGAGTGCGAACCTAAAAAAAGAATTTCGACTGCTTGAAGACCGTTTAATTGCTCATTACGACAGCTCGCTCAGGCAACTATCTCTTGATATTGCTAATGTAGAGACCAAATTAGCGAGTAAAATTGAGACCGAGGTGTGCGCCCTAAAAGTAGTACAAAGCGAGTTGAACAACAAAATTACCTCGCTGGAAAATCAACTGAGTGCATTAACTCGTCGCTGTGATGATCTTGAGCTGCTAAAAGATAAGCTGAGCAGTATTAACAAGAGCAATATCAACAATAACAACAGGACTGACGATTTCTCTTCTGATGCGGTGTTAATTGGTTTGCCATTTACAAATGAAGAAAATCTAAAGAGCATCTTCAACCGTATTTGCCACTTCATAGATATTCAGCCACCGATGATCAAAGATATTTTTCGGCTGAAGTCAAACTAACGAAACACAAACACAAACTCGATTGTGATTGTCAAATATTTTTCGCCCTTTGACAGAAATCGAGTTCTTAAAGCATTTGAGGCATTTCGTAGGCGAACTAAATCAGCTGTCAACCTTAAAGATGCTGGGCTTGATTTTGAAAACAATATTTTTCTATTTGAGAGCCTTAATGCTGAAAGCCGTAAACTTCTTCAGGCTGCAATTGCCTGTTAGCGTAGTAAGAGCATCTATAATGCATTCACGTATCGTGGCCAAGTGTTTATCGGGACAGAGAAAAATGCTGAAAGCATCCGCATCAAAAGTGTGGATGATCTACACAATAAATGTCGAAATAGTAGCTTGGATACTTTGGCACCTGGCAGTTAATTATCTGTGTATTATTTTAATGTTTTTTTATATGTATTGTTTTCATTCGCTCATATTTACTTTTATTTTTTATTCTTTATTTTTCAACTTTTACTCTTCTTTTTCTTTTACTTTTCTCCTAATTGTATTCTTTCTGTTTTCTGACTTGCCGGTAATGATCTCTCTCTATGATTATCCTTATGTCGGGCTCTAGTGGTTCACCTAGTGGCGCTGATGAAAATCTAAAGGTTCAGGTATTAGTTCAGGTATTATGTATACAATGTAATGGCTTTAATGTGGTTCACTTTAATGCTCGGAGCTTAAACTTGGCCAAGCTGGATTACGTGAAATTCATTTTTGAAAACTCTTCAGTAGACATTATTTGCATTTCGGAAACTTGGCTATGTAGGGACATTAGTGATAGTATTTATGATATTAATAATTTCAAGACTTTTAGAAACGACCGTTCTTTTAAAAAGGGTGGAGGTATTGCAATTTATTGTAAAACTTACCTAAATACTCGTGTTGTTAGTTGTTCTAGCGGATCTGGAATTGAATTTTTAAACATATGTATTAGACCGGTTCACATTTCAAAAATGTAAAAATACTTCGGTGCGCGTCCATTTTCCGAAAGTTCCATTCCTAATGAGACCAAAAATGCCTTAAGACCCAAAAAAATTTGACCTCTAGATATTGCTGAAATCGTTTAAAGGTCATTTTGGAGCTATTTACGACTTAGATCATACTGAATAAAATGTTGTCCAAACCGAAACACATGTTGAATATATTGTCATGAAGAATCATTTATAATAATTTAAGCTATTTTATTTTTTTTTTTATTTTTTTAAAAAATGCATCTTATATTTTTTGGCGGAGCTTTGAAAATGCAATTTAACTCTTTAGTGAAAATTATCGTATTTCCACATACAATTTTTTTTCCTATTTTGTTCCAGTGACATTTTGTTTGTAATTTTCAATTTTTGTGCGGAGCTTAAGGTTTCTTGCTATATGAAAAAAATAATAAAAAACACTACAAACATTTGTTTTTCCTGAATTTATTTTTTAAAAATATGATTTTTTGTTGTGTTTTTCAATTTTTTTTCTATGGTTATCTACCACTTTTAGCAAATATTGGTTGTGCTCTTCATTTGACGTAATTGAATTATTAAATTCAGTTATTAAAGTTACACTTCTCTCTGCTGAATCGTTAATAACATTGAGCTGAGTGACCACTAACGTATGCGCTGTTATTAAGCCACTCATCAGGGTGAAGTTTTAAAAACTCAGTAGAAACATTTAGTTTTTTAAAAAACAATCTAGTGTTCATTGTAACAAAATCATGCAGATTAACATTTAAATATGTTGTTTTACTTGAAGCCTTTTTTAACGACTTTTCAGTTCCTGGCTTATTTTGTATTGATTCCGCCATTTTTTTGTGAGTATCAATACTTAAAGACCTATCGAAAAATGATAACCCTACAAGCTCTTCACCGAGGTACCATAAGTGTTGCTCAAATTTTTGTAATGCAATTTCTGCTATAACGGGGCTAATTCGTTTGTACCTATATTAAAAAAAAAAATTGTGATATTAAGAAAGTTAAATAAAAAATGCTATTAACTTGTTCACCTTTCTCAGCTCTGAAGAAACTCCAAGTCGTTTTTAGGTGCCGTTAAAGGAAGAGGTGATAGAAACGAATATTTGTTGTACACTGTAACAACAAACAAGCTTGTATCTTTAACTAGCTGTTTTTCTTGAGGGGACATAGGGAACTGATTTTGGAACACCCAAATTTTTAAGGAGTAAATAGCTTTACTCATCCATCTTGCCCTGTGCATTGCTCCTGGATATCTGAAATGTATCTTCTTTTTCTTGTCCCCCCCAAGAAAAATAACAATAAGCTCCACAAATTCGATATAATCATATCTTGCGTGGTGAATCTATAATAATAAATAACTTTCTTAAGATTACGAAACCAAAAATAGGTCAAAAATATACCATTAGTTGTGATTTGGCAAAAGATAACCTCTCTTTTGTTAAATCAGCAATATTTTGAACAATTTCATCATTATCTATACCTGTAATAAACGCAGATTGGTCAATATTTTTCCATTGTTTTTTAAATCTTTTAAATAAACAGATTTCAGGACTAATTGTCGATCCTTCAGCACTTTTCATTACTCAACATAAAATTTCATATTTAGTTGATAATGCATTGTAGGAGTTGAAACGATTCATGAGAGAAGTGTAGCTTTAATAACTGAATTTAATAATTCAATTACGTCAAATGAAAAGCAAAAACAATATTTGCTACAAGTGATAGATAACCATAGAAAAAATTTGAAAAACAAAAAAAAAAATTATATTTTTGAAAAATAAATTCAGGAAAAACAAATGTTTGTAGTGTTTTTTATTCTTTTTTTCATGTTATGGTCCAAAAATTATGCAGTAGGTTATATAGCAAGAAACCTTAAGCTCCGCACAAAAATACAAAATGACAAACAAAATGTCACTGGAACAAAATAAGAAAAAAATTTTATGTGGAAATACGATAATTTTGACTAAAGAGTTTAATTGCATGTTCAAAGCTCCGCCAAAAAATATCAGATGCATATTTTAAAAAAATAAAAAAAAAATGAAAATAGCTTAGATTATTATAAATGATTCTTCATCACAATATATTCAACATGTGTTTCGGTTTGGACAACATATTATTCAATATGATCTAAGTCGTAAATAGCTCCAAAATGACCTTTAAACGATTTCAGCAATATCTAGAGGTCAAATTTTTTTGGGTCTTAAGGCATTTTTGGTCTCATTAGGAATGGAACTTTCAGAAAATGGACGCGCACCAAAGAAGAAAAGACCCATAATTTTCCTCATATATTTTTGAACCGGTCTAATATGTATATCCGACAATAACAATAAAATACTTGTTTCTTGCGTGTATAATCCGAATAGATGTCTTTCTGTTGAGCCGTTGTTTAGTGTATTGTCTACTTACATTGTTGAATATGATCATATCTTACTGTGTGGTGATTTTAATATAAACCTTCTCTCTAATAATTTACAGAAACAACTTTTGTATGAAAAAATATCGTCCTTAGGTTTATCTGTAGTAAATGACACAATGCCCACGCGGTTTTGACACCACCCCGAGTCTTCTTGACTACTTTATTGTATCTGATCCGTCTGTAATTTTGCTTTTTAGTCAAGTATACTTTATATCAGACCATGAATTAAATTTTTGTTCGTTAAGTGTCAATCTATCTCGGTTTATCCCACCTAATACTTTTTCATATCGCGACTTTAAGCACATTAATTATCAGTGTCTATTTCGTGATGTGTCTCTGGTATCATTTAATGATTGTTGGCTTCACACTGACATTAATGATAAGCTTAACTCACTTATAGAGCCAATTAAATTTTTGTTTGATAAACATGTCCCGTTACGTACTTGTAAAGTTAAAAATTTGTCTTGTCCATGGTTTACGCCACATGTTCTGGATGCATTAAAAAAAAGAAACAAGTACCGCAAAACATGGCGGAAAAATCCATCGTCTCATAACTGGGAAGTCTATAGACTGGTGAGAAATTTAGCTGTTCTTTTAACGAGACAGGCTAAAACGCAGTATTTCTCGGCCAAACTGGAACTCTCTCTCCCAACAAAAAAGCTGTGGAATAACATTAAAAAACTTGGAGTCTGCAACAAAAATAACACTGAATGCACCTAAGACCCCGTAGTTCTCAATACTTTTTTTGTTGATAATGCTGCTCCTTCTTATAATAACATTCTTCCACTAAGTATTCGGTCCATGCAACAATCCTTCAGTTTTTCTCCTGTAGTTGAACTAGATGTAGGTATATGTATAGCACAGATCAAATCGAATGCTATCTCTGAGGATGGAATTCCCATAAAGTTTATAAAGATTTTGTTGCCGCACATAATACACCCTCTTACGCATATTATTAATTTCTGTTTTATGTCGTCTTCATTCCCTGACCTTTGGAAAGTTGCCATCGTTCTTCCAGTAGCAAAAAAGCAGAACCCTTCTAGTGTAAATAATTTTAGACCCATAAGTATTTTATCACCACTGGCTAAAGTTTGTGAGAAACTTATGGCGCAACAAATAACCAATTATTTAATTGATAAAAATCTGCTATCCCCTTACCAATCAGGTTTTAGGTCAGGACATGGGTGTTCTTCTGCTATGGTTAAGGTCATCGACGATATACGGCCGGAATATGATGCTGGTTCTATGACGCTCCTGTGCTTACTTGACTTTTCAAAAGCATTCGACAAAGTTTACCATCAACACTTATGTAATAAGCTGAATTATTTATTTGGGTTTTGTGACAGTGCTGTTAATCTTGTGTCCAGTTATTTGTGTAATAGATACCAAAAAGTTAAAGTTGGTCAGTTGTCATCTGGGTATAATTCTGTATTAAGTGGCGTTCTACAGGGGTCTATACTTGGCCCTCTTCTATTTTCAATCTTCATAAATGACATTTTTTCTGTTTGCAATCACGCTTCTATTCACGCCTATGCTGATGACGTTCAGTTGTATTTATCTAGACGCACTGGACTTATTGATGACTTATGTTGCAGAATGAATGAGGACCTCTGCAGCATCAATGTGTGGGCCAATAGCAATGGTCTCCTACTTAATTCCTCTAAATCGTATGTGCTTCCCATTTGTAGATTTAAGACAGGTGTTGGTGATGTCCCTGATTTGTTTATTGGTCCAAACAAGCTAACTGTTGTGTCGAAAATTGTAAATCTGGGTTTCTATGTTAATTCTTCGCTTTTCTGTGTTGATCATGTAAATAGTATTGTCAAAAAAGTTTGTTATATCTTGCGCAACTTAAGAATATCTGCATGTGTGACTCCAGTTAACATTAAACGTAAGTTGGTTATACAACTTATTTTACCTGTAATAACGTACTCTGAAGTAGTATATAGCAAACTTGACTCTTCGTCTATGCTAAAGCTTCAACTTGCATTTAATTACGCAACGCGTTATGTGTATGGCCTTCGTAAATTTGAACGACTGTCTAGTTTCCGAAATGCAATTCTTGGATGTGACTTGACAGCTTATTTAAACGCTAGAAATTGTATGTACCTGCATAAGATAATCCACGAGAAAACACCTGGTTATTTGTATGAAAAAGTCCAGTTTTGTGTGTCCAGAAGAAGCCATGTGTTAATAGTTCCGAGGTATAGCACGTTAATATCTTCTCACCTCTTTTTCATCAACGCCATTAGGTTGTGGAATGCTCTGCCACGAAGGATTAGGGAAATCATAAGGAGAGGACCATTTAGGCAATCTATTCTATCTTATTTCTCAACTCTATAGTTTTATCCTCTATATCTTACTCTTCATCTGCTTATACCATAAGTTTTTAACATATCTCAATTCTCTTTGAATTTTTGTTATTTTATTTTTTTCTTTTTATTAAAATTAGATTAAGCTGATTTTGTCTTATAGTTAAGGTTATTATTTATTCTTTTAAATTGAGTTGTTATTATGATTAATGTTTATGCTGTACTTTAAAAGAGCCTAGCTCTTAGTGTGCCTATTATACTTAAATCAATCAATGAACTTCCAACCTGCTAGCAATTACCTGTAAAATCATTGGAAAACTTTTAATAAGTCTTTATTTACTTTTAGGAACCACAAATCTAGGAATTACCTGCAAAATATTTGCGAACCTCTTGATTAAGTCCTCATTTACTCCTAATATCCTTGAAACTGTTTTAGGCTCCGAAAAAAATCGTCGAGCTGTGTTTCCATCGTTATCACAATGAATTTAACAGTCATCAGTAATCTTCTATGCCTCACAACGAATTTTCCACCTTTTCATTGTTCAAAAGCATCAGATCATGCGATAAAATGCAAAATTTCGTCGAAAAAAATTCACTTTTTTTTGCGTTTTTCCGAAATTTTCCGAGTTTTCCACCAAGAATTTCCTATTTATTCATTCGAAAAGCCATTCCGAAACAATTGCATACAAAATTCCATACAAATAAATCAATTTTCGACTTTTCTAATTCCCCGACTTTTCCGGAGGGTTTTCCAAAAATTATCTTTCGTGCAATCCTTTTCCTTTTGCAGGCCGATTTGGCTGCAAAATATTGAGCCAAATCGGCCTACTATTTGTTACTTTTAATGTAATTTTCATTTTGAAGATACGCTGAATATAATAAAATAAAATATATTTTAATTGACATTCAACGAGAAAAAAATCATATTAAACCCATTTGGGGCAAGTTCGGGCAGCAAGAACCATATTTTTCTATAAATATATATATTTCTGAATACTATTTTGAAAAAACTGGAAATTTGTTTTTATATGTTGTTTTTTTTACTGCTAAAGTTTTCAAACTTTGTAGCTTTTTTGCACTAAAGATGCTTATTTTTAAAAAATCACAAAACAACAACAACCTACATAAATATCATATTTTTATTATGTCTTCATTTCAATTCCATTCTTATAAAAACAAAAAATTGGAGCACTTACAACTACAGGTAGTAAAAACAAGTGATATTCTCAAATTTTTGTCATTAAAAAAAGTTGAAATTTCGAGCCATTTTCTGACCAAACCTTAAAAGATTTCTGAGTGATTTTTTGGGTGTTTCTTATCTGAAGTATAAACTGTCGATTAGTAAAAAATTTTTTTTACAATTATACTTTTATACAAACTTATTCTTTTTTCTATTTATGGCCACGAATCTCCCACTGTGAGACGGCAACATGGCAATACGTAGGGGAAAACAAAAATATATCTTACTTACTTACATATAAGTACCTATGTTAATTAACACAAGCTCGACATACATATTTACAAATATCTTTTAGTTCAATAACAGAAGTTGTCTTGAAAATGAGTACGATTTGAGGAAAATTTGTTTTTTAAGCGTTTTTTTAAATGAATTGTTTTTTCTTATGCGCATCGTTGCGCAGTCAATTTTTTAAGAAACATAAGGCAAATATGGTGGCGTCCATGGCTTAGTTGGTTAAAGTGCGTGGCCTCTATGTCAACGAACCTGGAAACCCGGGTTCGAACCCCAGCAGCGACAGAAAATTATTTGAATTAAAAATGATTTTTCTGTACGGCCGCCACCTCTCTGCAGACAATGGCAAACCTCAGAGAGTAATCAAAATGCCATATAAAGCTTCTTGAGAATAAAAACATTCCGTTCATCGTCGTTCGGAGTCGGCGTTAAGCCTGTAGGTCCATTTCTCGGTCAATTGTGAACAAACTTAATAACACGCACAACACAATTTATCATAAGAAGCTAGGTCAAAGTCCTTTCAAGGGCTGAAATGGCCAGTTATTTATTTATTTTATTTTTAGCGCAGATATATTATATTTTATGAAAGTATAATTACACTACTCCACAAATTTATGAAAAGTTTCACCACAACGAATTGCGATAACATTTTCTATAGAAAAATTTTCCATAGAATCCGAATATCGTAATGATTTTTTTTCGATGGGCCCCAATTTTTTATGAAAATGACAAAATAAAAATAATCCATTATTGGGATTTTTTTTTACCTGTTTGCGATAATACCTTAAAATTTTCATCTGACTCTTCTCTACTACATGCAATTAAATTAAAATTCATTGACTGAACATGTAAGTTTTTACAAGCATTTATGTGAAGCATTTATCGCAATTCGTTATGGAAAACCTTGTTGAGTAGTGTTATTCGATTGAAATGAGGTTGAACTATTTAGATTTTTTTCTACTAAATTTTAGTAAAATAAAAACCGCTTAATAAATTTAGAGACATACTTCCACTTTGTTTCTTATTTTTATTTTTTAAGTTAGTAAAATTAAAAAAAAAAACTAAATTTGAATATATGCTTTCTCTTCTAAGTAATAAATGTTTCAAATTGCCTTACTTTTTAAGCTTGGAATGCTCTACTTTTTGTTCAAAAAAAGTTTCAACTTTCAAAAATTCTATAAAAATATCAGAAGAGAGCGTCAATTTCATAATATCATTTCCATAATATTTCATCAATTATCTGTCGAATAAAGTATATTTTTGTTAATTTTTAAAAAAGCACTCTGCGACGCCTATGCGCGCGTGCTTCGTGAAACTTCGTATTTTCACACCGACATAAAACTGACTGTCATGTTTGCACGCCGACGCACAGTGGTTTCAAAGTGGAATTAAATCATTTTTTTCATGTTGTAATTTTTGTTGGTTTTTTTTTTTTTTAATTTAAGTTTAGAAATGTTTCAATAAAAAAAAATCTAACATAAGTCTTCTCAATTTTTGTGGACGAGCAGTGAATGTCGGCAAAATTTTTCCTCTCAAAAACAACCATGGTTTTAAGCCGGATTCCGGTAGGTACCGCTCCGACATAATTGCTTGTATTCACTTAAATATTTTTATATACAATATTGTGATGTATCTAAAATACATTTTTTTAATGATAAATATATTTTTTCATTGTGTTTTTTTTTTTAATAATTTTATTAAGACCATGTTTTTTCCCAGATTCCAAAGTATGGTGGACCAGAACTAAGTTATCGACACTTATCGACAATTATCGGCGGTTTCTAACTATAAAAATCTTAAACTGTAGGCTTTTAGTAAGCATTTAAAAAAAAATTGGCTGCTAATAGCTTCTAACCTGGTTTTAACGAACAAAAGAGTGAATGCATATTTATACCCATTGCGTACTGCACATTGTCATAAAGAATATGTAATATTTTTGTTTTCTTCTGTTTTTCTTATTTTAATTATATAGGAAATTCCTAAATGTTATATAATAAGAAAAAATATAATAAGAGGTGGGCGTGGCAATTTTGATTTTTAAATATACACATATATTTTACATTCTTCATTGAGTTGTTTTGATATAGCTTCAATAAAAAGAAAAATATCGTTTTCAATTTTTGTGTTATATGGGAGGTAGGCGTGTTTGTAGTCGGATTTGCAAATTTTTTTGCAAGTGCTCTTATATAGTTCATTTCAACTTATGTATATACCAAATTTTATTGGTATACGACTACTCTATCTTAACTAGGGTATGCAAAACCGGTTCGAATTATTCGGCGTTTCGGTTTTTTTTTATATTCGACCCGGTTTTTTTCAAAAATCGCAATATTCGAATAATTCGAAAACCGGTTTTTTTTTGGCTCGAATTATTCGACAGCTCGAATAGTTAAGAAATATATAAATCTTCAATTTAAAACTGTAAAATTCTTCAAACCACTTTTTTGTTGCATTTGAGCGACCTTGTTTTTTTTTCTAGTTACGTTTTTACATTTCACTAACGTTTCTAATATTTCTTATCCCTGGTTTCTATTTCATTTTGCTTTATTTGAGCTCGTTTAAACATAAGCTTTGATCATTTCTTTTTGCTTTCTTTTGTTAAAACAAGCGGCTGGTGTATTTAATATAAGTTAAACATGATTTTTGTTTAAGGGAGTTATGACCAATCTTTTGGTAAAAAAACGAATATATTTTTAATATTTTTGTTTTTTTTATCAGTCATATTTATTAAATATCAATTTTAAAATTTTTGTGATGTATTTATAAATGTTTTAAGATAACAAAAAAAATTTTTTTTATCACTTCTTCAGCCGGTATAGGGCGATGAAATCAAGCACTAAAAAAAAATTACTTGACCCGCTGCACAGTACATTGAGCCCATACAAAAGTGAGGAAAAAATACAAGAAGTCGTTCGATTGTTATGAAATTTTGCATGTTTATGAATTTTTGGTTGCTGATTTCAAATATTGAATCAGATTTTACGTATATCAAGTATTTGCGCCAAAAATTAGGTTTTAATAAAAAAAAACCAAATTTTCCTATATTAACCCGAATTGTCCCAGCGGCTCCATATGGAGCCACAAAAGATGCTCGTAAACTTTGTATTGTTTAAAGTCTGGAGAATGTTATTTTATTGCTTTAAAGACGTCAATATCTTACTAAAATATCTATTATTTAGATTTAGTAACTTTTTTCTTCCCAGGTTGCATAACTTTTTCACCACACTCGTACTAAAAACCATTAAAAAAAAAATAGCTGAAAATTGCTGTTTTTGCAAACATGGTTATGAAAAATTATTTTTTTTTATTTATTACGAAAGTTTTTTCCCATAAATATTTATATATTTCGAATCAGAAAAAATGACATATTCTGCCAAAATAAACTTTTTTTATATTTGTTTTCTTTTAGTTTAAGAAAATTCAAAGATTTTCTTAGCTGGTCCCATATGGAGCCGCTGGGCACAACTGCGTATTTGACTTTGAAAAATGAAATATGCAGTTGTGCCCAGCGGCTCCATATGGTACCGCAATAACAGAGTGCATATTTTTAAAAAATAATTTTAAAAAAACTGTAATTAAATATTTAAACTGAAATTAAAAAATTATTCATATTAAATAGTTATTTATACTTTTTTTACTTAATTTTAATAAAAAATATAAAAATACCCAACCCTTATTATGTTTTGCTATTGAAAAGTAAAATGCACAGTTGTGCCCAGTGGTCCCATATGGGACCATGCTTTTCCAAAAAAACTGAGAACAGAATATTGAAAATTAAAACAAATTTATTCTTTCTAAGGCCAATTGACCTTAATTTATGCAAAAAAATCGAAAAAATCCACAAAAATAATTGTGGGACAAATAGGGTTAAATTTAATATCAAAGTTATTAGAACTGGTAAAAAAACCAAAAACTAATTTTAAACGATTAAGGCTTTAACTTTTTAATACTGAAAACCATTTGGCAATATCTTTTTTTTAAAAAGGATAGGCATATAGTTTCCTATGCACTTTTTCGACAAAACTGCTACTATACATGTGAAATAATGTTTTGCAAAACAAAAAAAAAAAAAAAAAAAACAAATTTAAAAAAAAAATTTTTTTCGGGAATTTTCGTTTTATATCGTTTTCAAATTTTGCACACAGATTTATTAACACTTAACAAATACAAAAAAACATTTTTTTTAGAATTTTTGAAGCGGTTTTTGACGTTATTTGATTTTTTTACAAAAATGCCAAAAATTTGACGTTGTGGAGGATATCACCAGTCTGAAACATCTGAGAAAAAAAAAAACGAATTAATCCTTGTTTAAGTGGCCGCAGCCTCAACTAAGATAATTTTTATCCGCCGAAAAAAAAAATGGAGGCATTTGAAAAAAAAAATCGATTTTCGGTGTTACAAAATCGGTCCATTTCATTTGGTGTTAATTTTTCCCTTATCATGCGCTAAAAGCAGTATTTTAAGGAAACATAACGTTTATTTTAATTTTTTTTTTGTCTAAAATAACATCAGAATTTTATTTTATTTGTTAAGAAACATTTTCTTTTTTAATTCTTTAAAAATTATAAACAAACTCCGGTAGAGTGTAAGAAATATGGTAACAAAATAAAGAATAATTTTTGAGAAAATATCAATTTTAGACCATTTTTCAAAAAACGATTACTCAAAGAATCGGAAGAAGTCGGATAAAGTGAAAACAGTTTCTGAAAACAAAAAAAAAAAAAATTAAAATATAAAAATGAAATTGAAATTACGAGGAACTTTTTTTTTCTTGTCTGCTAAAAATAAAACATTTTTCAAAATGTTTTTTAAATTTTTTGATAAATTAAAGTAATTTTTTAAAAATGATTTGAAATTTTTTTTCATACTATACAAAAACTTTGTTCATAGTTTTTTTGAAAACTTAAAAAACAAAACACTTTAATTGATTAAGAAATGTGCTCACAACATTTTTTATCGCGCTTTACCGCAAAATGATTTTTGAAAAATATCAATTTTAGACTATTTTTCGAAACGCGATTACTCAAAGAATCGGAAAAAATCGGATAAAGTGAAAACAGTTTCTGAAAGACTAAAAACTAGAAAAAATTTAAATATAAAAATGAAACTGGAGGTATGTGGAGCTTTTTCTTTCTTGTCTGCTAAAAATAGAACATTTTTCAAAATAATTCTTAAATTTTTTTATAAATTTAAGTAATTTTTTCAAAATAATTTCCCATTTTTTTTAACAAAATATAAAAACCAAAATTTGTTTATAGATTTTTTAAAATTAAAAAAAAACAAACACTCGAATTGTTTAAAAAATGTGCTCACAATATTTTTTTCTTTGAATGATGCGCAAAATAGTAATTTCCATTAATTAGAGGAAAATATGATTTTTAGACCATTTTTCAAAACGCGATAACTCCAAGAAACGGTTGAAAAGGGCTATAAAATTTTGGAACCTGAAAGATAAATACATGTATAACAATATATTAGAAAATGGAAGAGATGTTTTTTTATTTTTTTTTAATTTGCTTTCAAAAATTGCAAAGTTTTGGAAAATATTTAAAAGAATTTTTATTTATTTGGAAATTTTTCAATTTATTTTCTTAAGCTAAATTGAAAAGATATTACAATTCATTTATTTATACAATATTTTTCTTGAAATAAAATCAAAAATCAAATGAATTCGGCTAAAATTGCGCTTACAGTAATTTTTTCTTTGTAAGATGTGCAAAATCAAATATTCCACAACAATAAAAATACATAAAAATGGTTGACTTTAAAGAGGTATAGTGGTATAGGTATAGGTATAGGTATAGGTATAAAAAATTGGATTTTTCTTAGTGAAAGTATTATCTAAAAAACGGTACCAAATTTGTTAGGTTCTGTTACAACAAAAATATTGATTTATTCCCATGGGACAAAGTACTGTGCGCTGCTGCAACTTAATGTCAGGAACGGCTAATCTGTAACAAAAAAATCAAATTGTTTATTATTGGTGACAACCTCTTACGTGGAAATTAACCACATTTAGGAAAAAAAGTTAAAAATAAAAATAATATACAAAGTTTAAAAAAAAATTTGAAAAACGGGCAAAATTTTTTTGAAAATTTTGGATACACCCCTTGGGGACTTTTTTCCCCAAATGTGGTTAATTTCCACGTAAGAGGTTGTCACCAATAATAACCAATTTGATTTTTTTCGTCATTTCGTTCGATTTTTGCAGCAGCGGGACAAGTCATTTGTTTTAGTGCTTGATTTCATCGCCCTCTACCGGCTGAAGAAGTGATAAAAAGAATTTTTGTTTTTGTTATCTGAAAACATTTATAAATATGTCACAAAAAGTTTTAAATTGATATTTAATTATCTACTAAAAGATTGGTACTACTCCCTGAAGTTTAAGGAAAACTTTATTTCAAAAAATTTTTATATTTTCTTTAAGTCTCAAGAATATGTTGTGAAAATTTCAAGTCGATGTCTCAAAAAATAACAAAGTTATAGCCTACTCAGTGAACCGCCTTCTAGAGCGCGCAGTGCTGGCCCTTATTTTCAAACGCGTTTTTCTCGAAACTATGTTTTCAAAGTCGGTGAGACCAAGATTTCTCCAAATCTGTGAACCGATCGTTTTGATTTTTTTGCAGGCTTATTTTGCACATAATAATCTCGTACTTGTCATAGGATTTTTTTTTTCGTAGCTTCGTTCATTTTTTATAGGCAAAATAATGACGAATTTTTGTTCGAAAATCGTTAATTTACGTTCGGAAGTCCGCCGTTTTGTGAAAAATCAATATTTTCAAAATAGGCTATGACAAGTACGAAATTAAAGTACAGTAGACGTCCAATATAACAAATGGTTTCTTGTCCAGCCTTTTCTTGTCAACTCGAAAAATTCGTTATTCTTCTTCTTCTTATATATAAAAATGAAATGCGTGTGCGTTAGTCTTGCTAAGGCTCAGAAACGGCTCGGCCGATTTTAATAATTATTTTTTTGTATTGTTTGCCTTAATACAGATGAGGTTTAGAAAAAAAGAAAATTACGAAAAACTCGAAGGAACAGCGGAAAAATCGAAAAAATCGAAATTGGTCATTTTGTTTGGGAATTGCCACATCAGACTACTTTAAATAGCCAACAAATCTTAACGGCTGAACGGATTTCACTCAAATTTTGCACACACATTACTTGAATCCTAGATAAGGTTACAGCATACTTAGTTTTGACCACGCTCCTTCTTCCATCCCTTTACAAGAATCGCAAATTATCCTACTAGCGTACTTTTACTAGCGAAACTGTTCGTCTAAATAATCAAAAGAAAATTCTCTTATTTCAACACCAAAAGCATTCACATATCTTCAAAATTGCACAATATTTTACTACAGCGTCTGCTAATAACATCGTTTCCTTAGAATAACAAAAAACTATCAGAAATTCGTATTTCCTACTTTCGATGAAAATAACTTGTTTTTGAATATATTGCATTCAATTTTTTTTTTGTTGATAAATTTAATTTAAGCACTTAATAATTCCCTATTTGAAGAAAGCTCCAACATATTCACTTTTTACTCTAAAAAGAACACAAAAGCTGTCATTTCAATAAATACAAAAAAATTAAAAAAAAATATTATTTGTTTGCCCATTGTGAGGATCGAGCCTTAGACCAGGGATTGCCAAAAAACGATTTTTGAAGAGTGCAACAACAATTACAACAAAAAACCAACAACAACAACAAATCGTTGGATACGTTGTACAGTAAGAAATTAGCAACATAAAAAAACACAAACAAAAAGCAGTCGGCGACAAAACCATACGCAAAATTATCAACAAAAACCTTCAGCGTAGCAAGAGTTGTACGCGGTCGCATGCGCTATATTTACCAACAACGACAAGAATAAACAACAACAATCACACGCTGTATGTTTGCGGTGTAGCTGCGCCTGTGAACGATTCGGCGAATTACAACAATCATAGAAATATTGAAGTTGTTGTAATAGAGTGGAAAGAGTGGAAAGAGTTAGGCGATGGCAATCGCTGCCTTAGACCACCTCATGGCTTCAAAACTGACGGTTGAGCTGACTATTTTCATTCAAATTGAAATGTGCTACAAAAATTTCCTAATAGAATTTGCAATAAAATGATATGACAGCACAATCTTCTGAAATCGAATTATAGCAGCCTATTATATTTTCTTAGACAAAAACCAATCGCGTTTTTATCTTCTATTTTCTGAATATTTAATTATCAATTGCCGTGCGTTAGTCTTGCTAAAACTCGGAAATGGCTCGGCCGATTTTAATAATTTTTTTTTTGTTCGCCACAATACTGTTGTGGTGTAGGAAAAAAGAAAATAAGGAAGGAAGGAAAAGACTCGAAAGAATTGAAATTGGTAATTTTTCGTGTCGAACAGTGTTCATTACAACTCCAAGGAGGGGACGATCCTGACATAGGTCTACGAAGTCAGTCAAATGCTCGGCGAGCTAATACACGTGTAAGCCACACAGCAGCGAGTGACGGATAATGAAAACAGTTAGATTGTCATGTCCGAATAAGTGTCATATATAAACAAAACAGAGTGGCATACATAATAACCCTTTTTTCTTTGTTTTTTTTGTGTTCGTTTCCGCACAAGGTAGCTTTTAACAGCGAAAAAATTGTAATTTTCTCGGAAAAATCGATGTTCCATACATTTTGTAATGAAAAATAAAAAATAAAAAAAAACTCGATTTTTCTCAAAAACTCATAATTCAAAATGCAATTTCTGCACAATTACATTCGTTCAAATCAGTTGTTTGTGTCCAGACGAAGCAACCAATTATCGAATAGTGTTCCTGAATTCATTGGTTTGCAAGGATTACCACCATATAATGTACCACTGAAGGTTGGATCTGTTATTATCATGCTTCTGAGCCTCACTCAATCCAAATTCTGCAAGGGAACAAAATTGATCGTGAAGCAACTCAAGAATAATGTTTTTCAAGCAAAGATGAACGCATTTGAGTAGGCCAATTCAAAGGCGAGGAAGTGCACATTCCAAGAATTCAATCAATGAATCACAAGGCCAATCTTTGTAATTATTTATGGCACTGTGTGCTGGATTAAATCAAATCTAAACTAATTTTATACCTTAAGAATAAAAAGAACATACGAGTAAAAACATAATATATAATGTATGTCAAGATAATGGAGCGCAAAGCAGTACGATCATATAAAGAGAAAGAGCAAGTAGACTATGCAAATGCAGCTTATTTTACACCTGTAGCATGGAGGTGCATTCAGTTTTTTAGATATAAATAAGCGGATGGAAGTTCCGCTCACAAAATTATATGGAAACAATATAAATGTTGCTCAAATAAATGTTAGTGCAAAACAATGTATGTCTTAAATTATTTGTAAAAAATGTATGTATAGCTATATGTCTATAACTATTAATCTTGAATTCCCAAGTTTCTTGCATGGCTTACAATATATGACATGTTCGCGTGTTGGAAAGCCTCCATCTTTGTTTACTTTTGCTAATGTTGTCTATCAAAAAGCATTGAATTGATCTGACATGTGATTCCCTCAACCTCCTTACATTCCGTGTAAATAAGGGATATTAGAGTGATTCCTTCAATCAATAATTGAAATACGATTGGCACCATTTGTTATCGATCGTGAATGTTCGATGCAAAATTAATTTCGGGTGGGATCGTGATTGCTCGGAATTATTTCAATAAAAAAATTAATTCAGGGCGGGACGAAGTTTGCCGGGTCCTCTAGTCTTCTTATATATAAAAATCAAATGCGTGTGCGTTAGTCTTGCTAAGGCTCAGAAACGGCTTTGCCGATTTGAATAATTCTTTTTTGGTATTGTTTGCCTTAATACAGATGTGGTTTAGAAAAAAAGAAAATTACAAAAAACTCGAAGGAACATTGGAAAATCAAAAAATCGAAATTGGTAATTTTGTATGGGAATTGCCACATCAGACTACTTTAAATAGCCAACAAACCTTAACGGCTGGACGGTTTTAACTCAAATTCGGCATACACATTATTTGAAACCTAGATTAGGTTATGGCATACTTAGTTTTGACCACGCCTCTTCCGCCTCTTATTCAGAAACGTAAATTATCCTACTAGCGTACTATTATTAGCGTAACTAATCGTCTTATTAATTAAAAGAATTAAATTCTGTTATTTTAGCAGCAAAAACATTCACATATCTTCAAAACTGCACAAAATTTTTGTACAGCGTCTTTTTCTAATAACATCGTTTCCTTAGAATAACAGAAAACTATCATTCATTTTCTTTTCATTGATAAATTCAATTAAAGCACTTAATAAACCCTATTTGAAGAAAGTTCCAACATATTTACTTTTAACTCCAAAAAGGACAAAAAAGGACACAGCTGTCATTTCAATAAATAAAAAAAAATTATTTGTTTGCCCATTATGAGGATCGATCCTTAGACCACCTCATGGCCTCAAAACTGACGGTTGAGCTGACTATTTTTATTCATATTGAAATGTACTACAAAAATTTCGTAATAGAATTTGCAATAAATGATATGACAGCACAATCTTCTGAATTCGAATTATAGCCAATCGTATTTTAAAACGTTTTTATTATTAGCTTCACTTGATTTGTCTGTCCCGTACAAATCTTGGAATCGATTTTTGACCAACTTCCCGATGCGCTAGAGATTTGAAACTTAAAATGTAGCTCAGAACTGGATGACAACACAATATTATCTAATTTGTTTGTCTGTGCGTTTATTTGTTTCGCTAAAATGCGAAATTATTTGATACATACATACATACATATTAAAAATCAAACGAAACAAAATTAAAAAGCTTATTGACATTTTCAAATTTCAAAAATTCACAACTGAAGTAAATTTATTGCCTCATTTAGAACATATTTGCCTGTGAGTTCTGTAGCTCAAAGCGTAAAGCCTTCGTTCGCCTTATTATACGCTAGGTAGTGAGTTCGAGCCTCAACAATGTGTAGGATTTTTTTTTGTTTTTATGAAACAAATTGAAACCTTTAAAAATTCACCAGTGAGGGTGAAAAAAAAAATTTTAGAAACAAAAAAAAAGAAACATTTTTAGTTATTTTTAAATAGTACTTTGATTTATTGCTATTTTACTATTGCCTTTTGTGTGAGTTCTGTAGCTCAGAGCACACGGCCCTTGCTTTATGATCGTGAGGTTGTGAGTTCGATCCTTAACAATGTCAATGACGTTTTTCCGGTTTTTTCGTATTTCATTTTCTTGAATAAATTATTTTGTCACCTTCAGTCGTCTATAGCATGCGCCCCACGTTTTTATGAGAACTAAAAGCCCCACTCTAGCATAAATTATTTTATACTTTTTAGTTCGATTTAAAAACGTTGGATGTTAAAAATTTTTTTCACTTAATATATTATTTCATCTTATTCTTATCTTCTATCTTCAGAGTATAAATATCAATTGCCGTGCGTTAGTCGTGCTAAAACTCGGAAATGGCTCGGCCGATTTTAATAATTTTTTTTGTTAGCCTCAATACTGATGTGGTGTAGGAAAAAAGAAAATAAGGAAGGAAGGAAAAGACTCGAAAGAATTGAAATTGGTAGTTTTTCATGTCGTACAGTGTTCATTACAACTGCAAGGAGAGGACGATCCTGACATAGGTCTACGAAGTCAAATGCGCGGCGAGCTAATACACGTGTAAGCCACACCAGCGAGCGACGGGTAATGAAACCAGTCAGATTGTCATGTCCGAATAAGTGCCATATATAAACAAAACAGAGTGGCATACATAAAAGAACGCTGAATTAAAAATAGAAAACTTCGCCACCGCAAACACCTACATTTTTTTCAACTCATTTCATGGACAAAAATTTGGACAATCTCATGAGCGGATTGAATGAGGAACTAACTGCGTCGGAGGACGAAAAGCAAATCATTCAAAATCAATGATATTAGCGTTTATTTGCTCCTGGTGACCGCAAAGTCTGAGTACGGAATCTTATTCAGCAACCAATTTTACATGGTAATAGATTTTTTTTGTAATTTTCGGGTAGTATTAATACCAGTATTGGAATTAATAAATTCACATTAACTCTGAGGGGCCGAAAACACGTTTTTAACTATAGCTCATCCAGTTTATGAAAGTGTGGTCTTTTTTGGGCGTTTTACTATTTATATGGAAGCACCTTTCTTATGAGGGGGGGGGGGGGGGGGGTGAGAATCAGACGCAAAGTAGGATTTGATTGTATCTAATGTATAGCTATATGTCTATAACTATTAATCTTGAATTCCCAAGCTTCTTGCATGGCTAACAATATATGACATGTTCGCGTGTTGGAAAGCCTTCATCTTTGTTTATTTTTGCTAACGTTGTCTATCAAACAGCAGTGAATTTATCTGACATGTGATTCCCTCAACCTCCTTACATTCCGTGTAAATAAGGGATATTAAAGTGTTTCATTCAATCAATAATTTAAACAAGATTGGCACCATTTGTTATCGATCGTGAATGTTCGATAAAAAATTAATTTCGGGTGGAATAGTGATTGCTCGAAATTATTTCAATAAAAAAATTAATTTAGGGCGGAACAAAGTTTGCCGGGTCCTCTAGTTCGTTATATAGAATAGTCAATGGAGAGATTTAACCGTTCGTTATATTAGACATTTGTTTAATCGGGTATTCGTTATATTGGACGTGTACTGTATCTATTTTAATAATATTTTTAATTTTTTTGTTTCAGTTGAATTTAGGAGGAGCAATCTTGGTCACCGCATTTCACCTTTTTCACAGCATTCTACAAAAAAATGCTGTATCTACCATAATATTACATTTTTTTTTAATAAAAAAATACTTAACATACTCTTGAATATATTTTATATATTATTGTATATTGTATATATTATTGTATATTTTATGGTATAAAAACCCTCATTTAAAAATATCCCTTAGGTTTCCTTAAAAAAATGCACAAACATGACCATTTTTTTCGGCCTCTGGGTATATTTCCCCCCTTAATAATGCATTGTATTTTACAAAATATATTAAACTATCAACAGCTAGACATTAACTCCGAAGTCTGAAAGTATTTAAAAAAAATAGGAAATTCAACAAGGTTTCTTGCACGAAATGCCCAAAAAAATCTAAAAGCATTAAGTACAAATATAGAGACAATCATTAAAAGATATAAAACATGTGTTAAAAAGACTGAAAGAAAAACTCGAAACATAATTCTACCCAGTGAACCATTTTGGGTAGAAGCGTTCAATTTCGGCACTCATTAATGAACCTTTTTGTATTATTCGTCGGACTAAAATGCTTCTCAAAAATTAACCTTTTTTGTTCGGAAATGAGTTAAAAAAAGAACCATAAATTGTCCTTTTTTTGTTCGGAAATTACTTAAAAAAAGAACCATAGAAAAGTAATTTTTCGGCACTCGGAAATGAACCCTTTTTGAATCAATCGCTGGACTGAATTGCGTTTAGAAAACGAACCTTTTTTTGAAATGAGTTAAAATATAACCTTTTTGAATTATAAATTTTATTTTTGCTTAATATTATTTGTTATTACATATCAATGATTTGTATAAAAATAAATTATTATGATTGAACTCATTTAAGAATGCAAAAAAAAAAAAAAAACATTTATGATTAATTTCTGAGCTCATTTATGAACGAAAATGGTTCAGTTACGAGGCATTACCTACTGAAATTATAAAAAATTATTCTTTTTCGACCTATAATTTCGATATATAATTTTTATGAGTTTCGAAAAAAAAGTACAGTTTATATTTATTTTAAAAATTTTTCACGAATTTAATCTTCTATAGCAAGCACTTTGAAGCAACAAAATAAAATTCTCACCTTCGCTTATGGTTTTGTAGGGAATACTGCATAAGTATCTTTATATACCTTATTAAAAAATGGTTGTTATTTTTGTTAAATAAAAACTACATAGATATATGCAAGTAAAAAAGCCCCAAATTTGATTCATTTGAAAAAAAACCGGTTTTCCCGGTTTTTTTCTTGTCGAATAATTCGAAAACCGGGCTTTTAAAAATTATACTATTCGAGACCGGTTTTTTTAAAATGTCGAATAGTTGCATACCCTAATCTAAATGCTATGCAAATATTGTATAAAAAGTATGGGAGGTGGACGTGGCAGATTTTTTTTTAACTACATATATGTATATTTCAGATCCTTGAGTGAATTGTTTTGATATAACTTCAATACGAAAAAAAAAATAGCTTTTTAAAATTTTGTGTTATATGAAAGGTAGGCGTTTGTGGGCAGATTGAAAATTTTTTTTAATATCTTCTATTATTAAAATTCCTTATATTTTTTTCCAAACATTGTGTGGGATTAAACCACTGTGCGATGCTGCCGATTATTCGTAGTTATGGTATAATAATTACGAGGTAACATTGACAGTTGCTTGGGAAAACATCTCCTGTCAAAAAATATACTCAAGAAGAGAGCGCTCACAACCGGCCATTGTTAATAATTGAATACACAAACAATGTTGAAAACGTTGAAGTGAAAAAACATAACAACCTCAGCTATCACAGCTATTTTTACAGAAGATGTTGTCTTGAAGAAGAGAAAATAAGCAATTGTCAATGTTACCTCGTAACTATTATACCATGATCAGTGTTGTCGTTTTCACTTCAATTGAAGTAAAAAAAAAAATAAATAACTGGAAATTGCAGCCCTTGAAAGGACTTTGATCTAGCTTCTTATGATCAATTGTGTTGCGGGTGTTATTAAGTTTGTACACAATTGACCGAGAACCGGACCTACATGCTTAATGGCTAAAACGCAATACTGCGTTAGGTCGGTCGGCCTTTGACAGCTAGACTACAAACAATGAGTTCTTATGAAGCAACACTAAATTCGACCTCATACTTTGCGTCGACCTCATTCCGTAAAAAAAGATTGTAGGGGTAAAGTATGATCAACGCAATCAGTAGAGACATGTTTAACTAGCTCGTGCGTTTGACATTCCATACCAATGCAGGGTTGCATTTTCGTTGAGAAATGCTAAAATGTGGGTATTCTTGGATTCCGATGGAAAACTAAGATTTCCATAGGATTATCGTAGGAATTTATATTTTGATGCGAGTTTTTTTTAAATTGATAAAATTTTTTAAATTAACATGCTGCTTAAGTAGTATAATAATGATTTTGATGAATTTAGCATGATGTTAATATTATTCAATTGTATATCCTATTAAAATTTATACATTTTTTAGTATATTATAAATAATATTATGAGGGTATTCATGCAAAATGGCAAACTTATATATTGGGTAATTATATATTTTAATGAGGTTGGTTGAGGACGAATACCCTTAATATCATTGTTTGAATACTATAACACACAAAGGAATGTTGCAACTATAACACACAAAATATCAAATGATAAGTATAAAAGCATAATAAGAATGAAATGATAAATATTAGACATGTGCATGAATGTGTTTGAAAAAAATTTTCAACTGCGAACACTTGTGCAGTTAATTTTGTTAGTTTTTAAAAAAAATTAATAAAACAGAATAAATTTTTAAAACAATCATATAAAAACATTACATAAACCAAATGCATTGTTATATACAGAATATTGTCATAAGTTTAATGGTTTTCACTGAAAATTTTAATGATAAAAATACATTGGATATTAGACATGTTAATCGCTCATAAAGTTGGGTATTTGAATCTAGGAAAGATTTTTGGGAAACACTCAAAAAAAATTTTTTAAAAACTGTAAGAAAATGTATGCAAAAGCGTTTGCTCATTATAAAAAGTGTTAATATATAGTATTTTTTATTTATAAAAATTGGGTTTAACTGTGGCATGGGGCAAACAAGTAAAAGCACACATTTTTTATCGAAACCCTACTAATTATGAGCTTTTATGATAATTTATCTATATATTCGAAAAGATCGTGAAAAACCAAAAATTTTGATACCCATATTGTGTACTTTATCTGTAAAAACAAACAAAAGGCTAAGTTATTAGTACATTTTAAGAAAAAAAAAACCCATTACAAAAGCTTAAAAATTTAAAAAAATAAAAAAGGGTAGCTTTTGAAATTGTTTGCGCTCAAATACAAATTAATATGAAATAATTTCGTTTACGTGCCACCCATGATATCGACTACAAACTGTTAAAAATTACAACAAAAAAATTGCAACAACAATTAGGTCAAAGAATTGGATACCGTTATTTGCGTCATTTTAGTACCTTTCGTTTGATACCAAATTTTATGGTAAATAGCAGAGTTATGGTAAAAAAACCAAATTTATGCTGATTTTGAAACCCTAAACATTCAATTGAGCACATATAAAAAAATACGTCAACCTTAGAATTTCATCCTCTAACACATATCCGAAAATCATTCAAATCGGCGCCTGACACTTGGGAACCTTTGCTTGTTAGCTTTATAAAGTAGGCTTTATGGTTCTTAAGGATTTTAGGACAATATCTTTTAATTTTTCATTCATTAAAATTATAATTGCATGATTTCGGAAAAAGGGACGTTTTGTGGAATTTTTTGTATAGCTGCTTTTATTGGCATCTCCAAAATGACAGCCGCACGATCTGTCAACGCAACATTTAGTTTTGCAAAGTTTGAGGTCGTCCGTTTTGACAGCTTATATCGTAAAGTTTTTACAACGGAGACTAAAGTACGGTCAAAGGCCGACCGACCTAACGCAGTATTGCGTTTTAGCTATAACGCCGACTCCGAACGGCGATGAACGGAATGTTCTCGTTCTCAAGAAGCCTTACATGGCATTTTGATTACTCTCCATTTGCCATTGTCTGCAGAGAGGTGGCGGCCGTACAGAAATTCAAATAATTTTCTGTTGCTGCTGGGGTTCGAACCTGGGTCTCCAGGTTCTTTGACATAGCGGCCACGCACTTTAACCAACTACGCCACGGACGCGTAGTCAATTGAAGTGTTTCACTTCTTTTTTGAGGCTCATGCTTCGACACTTCCTCTTTGACATAAACACTTCTATTTTGTACAAAGTGCAATTTCTTTTTCAAAATTATTTAAATTATGTTCCGGCATTGCTTGGAAGTAGTCTGGTTCCACTTATCCAACTTTCCCGAATTTGATTAAAGAAAATCAAATAGAAGTGTTGGAAAGTGAATGGAGACTGTTAAATTTAAATTTAATTTTTTTTTTCAAAATTAAATAAATTTTTGATATCTGTTTTCAAATTTAAATATGGTCTTAAACATTTTTTATATCCACAGCTTACTGAATTTGTTGGAGCTTTATTGTGCTTGTCCCATAGCAGCGCTAGAACAAAACGGGTATTTTCGCAGAAGAAACTAATAAAAAGTTAAATGCGGAATTAACTAAATGTAAATACAGAAAATTCTCTTATGCTAATTAAAGAATGAATTTCAGAGGATACACTTCTTAAGTGATATACATCCAGGGCCGAATCAAGGTATGGGGCCCTGAGGCCAGTTATTGGTGGGGGCCCCTAACAATGAATGTAAAAAGTTTGTTGCACAATAACGTTTGAAATAGATAAATTAAAATATAAGACACTTTATATACCTCATTTAGTCGTTGCGTAAATTCACGAAACAACGATCCGCGCACTTTTAAATTCGAACAACAACTGATGCGTGAACAACGACCAGATTATGTGACGCAATTTCTATTGAACTCGCTCTGTATTATTTCCCGTTATGCTGTCAGTCTCTATGCGCAAATGCAACAAACACTTGTGATACGTTCTGTTGTTTACTCAGAAAATAAGATGCTAATTCAAGACAATATTTTCTGCATTTTGATAAATAAGACAACTTTTCTTGAATCCTCCTCAAATTTTCTTTTCCGATTCATTAAAATATTAAGATATATTATTTTAAAATAAACCTTATTTTTCTCCGAGTTTTGATAAACAGGAAGTGTTTATAAATAATCTGAAATTTTCTTAAATGAAATAGGTTTGTTTTTTAGAAAACAACTAGGACGAAAGGAAATGTGTTACTACCAGACAGGGATGGAAAAGTAGGTACAATTGTACCTTTTTCCGACGTTTTTGACCTTAAAGGTACATTAGGTACAATAGCTTAATTTAAGGTACATTTCGCCTTTGGTTGAACGAATTTTCCAATAAATAACTTAAAAATTATATTTTGTTCTTTAACAAGTAGTTAATTTAACAACTACTTTCTTTAAGACCAAACATTTTGTTTTGGCAACTCTATTCTGTTTTGCATTCCACACTATTGTGAATAGTACATATAAAAAAAAAATAAGCTTTAAGAACTCTTCCTTTCCTTCGGCGGCTTCCTAATACTAAAGCGATGGATAAGTAAGTTTATCAAATTATTATATATATTATATTATAATTATGTTATTTACTTGTGGTAGGTGGATCAGCCGCAAACGTTATCCAAATCAAGAACCTGATTGCAAAGTAAAGCATTTATATCAAGAAATGTGCCTTTTCCAATTATGTTTTTTGACACTTTCATTTTTTTTAGCAACAATGCATATGAAGATACGCAAAATGAGGCGCCGGCTAAAATGAAAAAATACGACGTAAAAAGTGTTTAATTTGTTGTGTACCCATTTATGGCAATCTAAGCAACATTATCCGTCATGCGAACTCAGATATGCACAAGAAAAAAACAGATATTGCGAAATCAACGCCAAATTCCGAAGAAATGCGGATATCGAATTCGGCAAAAGAGCTGCAGATTCGTTTTTGCTTATTTGTAGCAGAACACAACCTTGCTTTTGCATCGTTAGATCGTTTAAGTCAATGCGCGAAAATCATCTTTTAAATTAACATTTTTTTTTATAAAAACAAAATCAATTGTGAATTATTTTAGGTACATTTATGCCCAAAAAGGTACATATTTTTTGAGAAATTAGGTACATTTTAAAATTTTCATTTCTCATCCCTGCTACCAGACCATTTGACTTTAAACTAGTTAATTATCTTAATATAAAATTTCATAAAATTTTTCTCTTAATAATAAAAAAAATGTCAATCCGTGTTTGTATGCAAGTATGCAACATAATATGAGCTAGCTGAGCTGGTTTTATTACGACATATACAGTACAATAGAGTGGGTCGAAAAAAAAAGTTTCAAAAGTGCACTCCTTATTTTAAAGATGACCTCGAGACAACTCCAAAAACAAAAAAAAAAAAGTTTTGTTGATCTCAAAACAGATTCATTACTTAGATCAAACATTAACCCTGCAGTAGTCGCGTACCTAAATGTGACGAGAGTGGTCGCGCGGATTACATATGTAATCCGATTTTTAAAGTTTAAAATAAGAGATGGCAATTTGAAAATGCTTAGTAATTTGTTTTAATTTTTATTATTACTTTATTTTATATTATATTTATTTAAAAAAACAACATAAACATAATTCTTATAGTACGTAAAATCAATGAATATCGATTGCAGACAATTGTGAAATTCATAATTTTGCATGAAAATCGTTTAAAGGTCATTTTGAAGCTACATATTTACTAGTGAAACCATTTTGAATAATGTGGTTACAAACCGATATTATACATATGGAATATATTTTGATGAAAAATCATTTATTAGCATCTAAACTTTTTTATTTTTTTTTTTTCTTTTTTAAAATATGCGTCTGATAATTTTTGGACATACTTGTTCAAGTTCGAAAAGAAAACAACTTTAACAAAAAAGAAATATGCACTTCAAATGTTGGTATTCTTATAAGCATATTCTATATTATTTAAAATATTACAAAACATTATTTGAATAAAATTAATAAAAACATAATACGAAATTATCTTGTTAATTATGATATATTAATAAATAATTATTTATTTATTTCATGTATATAAAATCAAAGCCAATATGATTACAAGTATTAGCTTTACAAGTAAACCAAAATTTATATTTATACCCCCACGTTTAAAAAACATAAATGGGGAATTTTTGGCCGTTTGTAATGCCCATAAGGAGGCGTGGTAGATATAGAAAAGTATATATATTCTTGATCAGCATCACCACCCGAGTCTATTGTTCTGTTTGTGTTGTTCTGCCATTTCCGTTTGTGTGACCGTCTGCCTGTGATCACGATTATAGCCGTAAAGTTGTGGAAATAACCTTAAATTTAAATTCCCTAATTACTTAATTTTTCACAAGATAGCCCCTAGAACAGATCAAAAGAAATTACAATATTAAATTGAAAAATATTGACTTACTTTCACAAATATCGATTTTAATTTATTAAAGTTTTTATCTAGGTATTGACCAGGGACCGCAAATAACGATTATCGCTATCAATCAATCATTTTATAACAATTATGTTTTGGTCGTTATTTTTTCGATCAAAAATAAAAATTATTTCTTGATCGTTTTTTTTTCAATCAGAAAAAAAGTTTATTTTTTGGTTGTTATTTTTTCGATTGGAAATAAAAATAATTTTGTGATCGTTATTTTTTCGATCAAAAATAAAAATCATTTTGTGATCGTTATTTTTTTTCTATCAGAAATAAAAGTTATTTTTTATCGTTATTTTTTTCGATCAGAAATAAAAAATCATTTTGTGACTATTATTTTTTCGATCAGAAAAAAAATTTATTTTTGATCGTAATTTTTTCGATCAGAAATAAAAATCATTTTGTGATCGTTATTTTTTCGATCAGAAATATAAATGAATCATTGATCTATATTTTTCCGATCAGATATAAAAATTACTTTTGACCGATATTATTTAGACCAGAAATAAAAATCAATCATTGATCGCTATTTTTTCGATCAGATTAAAAAAAATATTTTTTGATCTATATTAAATCGATAAAAAAAGTAACATGCATATTAAGATATAAATTATAAAAAAATTAAAACTTAAAAAAGCGCTATAACTCGAAAACAAAGGAAGAATGGAAAAAATAAAAGTGGTTTTGGCTTTTCTAAAGAGGGTGAGTGGCATTGAGCTCTCGACTCACAGATAGAGGGTTGGTCGATATGATAACCTTGAAAATTAGAAAAAGGCTATATCTTGAAAACGAAACAAGATGGGTCACTGAATTTTTATTTCTGGTTAGAAAAATATAGATCATTGATTCATTTCTATTTCTGATCGAAAAAATAACGATCAGTAATAATTTTTATTGCTGATTGGAAAAAATTCCATTAAAAAATAACTTTTTTTTCTGTTTGAAAAAAGTATCGATCAAGAAATAATTTTTATTTTTGATCGAAAAAATAACGATCAAAAATGATTTTTATTTCTGCTTGAAAAAATATCGATAAAAATAACTTTTATTTCTGGTCGAAAAAATAACGATCACAAAATGATTTTTATTTCTAATCGAAAAAAATAACGATCAAATTTAATTTATATTTCTGATGGAAAAAATAACGATCAAATAAATAATTTTTATTCCTGATCGAAAAAATAAGGATCAAAAATAATTTTAATATATGATCGAAAAAAGAATCGATCACAAATAATTGAATTAAGATAATTTCTATCTTAAAAATCATGAAAAAATAAATCATGCCAAAAACGGATTCTCTGACTCACTAGCTTCATATTGCTACATTTAAAATTATTTTACAACATCTTTTTATATATGATCTTTTGATGTAAAAATTAAAAAATAACCGTTATTTTCTATCCCTGGTATTGACAAAATATATTACAATTTAATAAAAAAAAAAAAGTTTTCATACTTCATACTCATACTCATGAACTCACTTCATACTCATACTCATTCATACTCATTTATTATTTATTTAAATAAGTTTTTAAGTAATACATGTTAATAAAAATAATTTTCTTTGATAAATGATCCGTGAAAATTTTTTTGAAGATAAATATCTCTCGGAATATATAAAATTTCTTTAAAATAAAGATGTAATAATAAAAAAAGTTTATTAATAATTAATTAAGGAAATAAAAGAAATTATCAATTATTGAGTGTTTATTACCATTTATAATAATAATAATAGATAAGAAACGTATACATAACCATTAATTAAAATTTAATCCATTTAAAAAATATAAAAATTAAAAAAGTTCATAAAATTTCATCAGAATCCTCAATTTACAAATAATTTTTCGAAAAAGATGACACGAATCAAAAGACCTGGATTATAAAATATTGCATAGCTTTCTCAAATACTTTAAAATCTGGGTGATTGGGTGAGACTGGCAACTATTATGACAAGTTATATATACTTGATCACCTCAATACAGTTTTAATCCGGGAAAACTCGAGATGGTTAAAAGATAAATTTAATTCTGAGGAAGGAAAGATAAAATCTTTCGAAAAGCAGCGTAAAGTCAGTGTAGAAATGCAAAGGCTTTCTTATACATACAACACTGTTTGTCCGTTCGAATATCTGTGTGATCGTCTATAAAGATATTGTTATATGTATCTTTATAGAATTAATATAGAAATCTATATTATTATATAAAAGGGTACTCACGTATGTTCGGCTGCGAAAAGCTTCAGAATGGCAGGCGCTATTTCAAAAATTCTTTTTCTCTAGGATAGCTATGGTGCCCAGTTGGGACATGGGCTATATAAATTTAATAACTATTATTTAAATAATTGATTAAAATTCAAAGAGAATAACCATACAATTTCTTTATTATTACTCTCAGAGAGAAAAAATTTTCTCATTAAAGCTCTGTGCATCTCAAAAAAGGTTGTGCCCAAAGCTAATAAGGTAGAACATATGTGTATGTAATACTTCTGTATTCCAACTCTGAAATCGAAGAGAGACAGCCATAACAACATAAGATGTTTTTGTTGTATTAGTATATTTGAATATATGAAAATTATTTCACACAAAAAAAAAATGTCAAATCGTCACAGGGCTGGTTGTTATAAAAACGTTTACCACAAACATATAAGAAAACAAATCATATATGTTTTGCCTAAATCACAGTACGTACCATTATAAAACAATTATAATAACGCCTGAAATATGATTAAATTTAAACCAACTAAATTTTAATCAAAAAATTCAAACAACAAAAATTTCAACTTAAATTATTGACAATGAAAGCACCGCTCCTGAGTATTTTTATTTTGAAATTTAATTTCCTCTTTATATTTTCTCGCTCATATAACAATATTCAGCACTCTAATGTTAGCGAATATATGAGATAGAACAATATGTCAAAATCGCTGTGAGACAAAAGCTCTACTTTCAAACTCTTTTTGAGCATCATAAATAAAATTCAACAACCCAGCGGGAAAATGAGAATTGATTCTAAAAAAAAATCGTAAATGGAATGGATTCTTTTGCTTATATTTTAGAACGTATTACAAAGAATATATTAAATTAAAGCAAAACCTATGAATTGGAATATATCAATCAAAAGTTTACTGATTCCTTTTTATTCCAGCCAGAATCGATTACGACCCATATAATAATTTCTACTATAGAAAATGTTTTTAGTTGTTTGGTAAGTGAAAAACGAGTTGATTCTAAAACAAATATTGGTACAAGCGAGGAAAGCATCAGTCTGTTTTGATATGTTTTCTTATTTCCGGAAATTAATACTTTTTATTTAAAAGAATGCATTTAAAAAGTGAATAGAAAATCTTTTTAGACTCCTTGCTTTTTCCTGCTTGCTTTTTTGGTAAATGAAAAACGAATTGATTCTAAGAAAAATTCTGGTATAAGCGAGAAAAGCATCAGTCTGTTTTGATTTGTTTTCTTATTTCCGAAAATTGATACTTTTTATTTAAAAGAATCATATATGTAAGTATGTAATACTTCTATATTGGCAGTACACTCAAGGTACATTCGCCAACATTAGAGTGCAGATATATTGTTATATGAGCGAGAAAATAAATAAACAATGTACCCGAAATTTAATTTTATAATAAACAAAAAATCAGGAGCGGTGCTTTCATTGTCAAAAATTTCATTTAAAATTTTTGCTTTCATTGTCAAAAATTTCATTAAAATTTTTGTTGTTTGAATTTTTATGGTTTAAATTTTGTTTGCTTGAATTTTTCTTTTTAAAATTTAATCATATTTCACGCGTTGGTCTTATAATTGTCTTATAATGGTGCGTACCTATGTATGATTTATGCAAAACAAATATGTATGATTTGTTTTGTTTTATGTTTGGGGTACACATTTTTCTTAACAACCGCCCCTGTGACGTATAGTAGTAGTATATTCAAATATACTAATACAAACAACAAAATCTTATGTAGGCTATCTCTCTTTGATTTCGTAGTTGAAGTTCATTGAAAATTTAGGTTGGTTCCAATATAAGAGTACTACATATATGAAAAGAATCCATTTAAAAAGTGAATAAAAGAATAAATTTCTGTAGCGATTCCACTTGAAGCGAGAAAAGAATGTACTATTTTTTGTAGGACATCAGCATGTTAAAAATAATCAATTCTAGAATCTATACTGGAGAAAAGAATTGATTCTTTTTTCATATACAATCGCTTATTTTTTCCCGGTGGGGTGTTAAAAATAATCAATTTTAGAATCTATATTGGAAAAGAGGTTTCATTCTTTTTTCATTCCCAATTTCTTCTTTTTTCCCGGTGGGAAGATCCACAAAAAGGAAAAAAAAAGACAACAACATGTATTGTGTGCGGTACCAATGCTGCCACCTTTTTGAATGTAAAAATACTGCCACTTTTATAAAAGCATCGACAAAAATTCCGTGTCGATGTTTTGTAGAAATGTTTTGATGAAATGTTTCAGCTTAAGGAAAAGATATATTTAAATTTAAAATAACAATTCTCTAAGGCCGTCATATATTTTTCTTACCTCAGAGCTGATATTTTTACGTATAAACGAGATTTTTATATATAGGGTATTCACAGATCCCTACTAAAGTAAATATATATTAACTTTAAAACGATACTTCAATCAAATTGTGAGCACCCCTACACGTAGTTCAAAATAAAAATAACAAGAGATGCCTTGATTTTTCAATGAAATAAAAATACCTTTCAGAAAAATGGTTGAAATTTTTAATTTTATTTTTGTTTTTAATGTTTATAATTTATCATAATTATTTGCTATCATTTGAGCACAAATATTGTCAAAAATAATTAAAATTATCAAAATATTTCAAACATTTGGAATAATATGTCAAAAAATTCAAAATATATAAAAAATTTCCAAAAAAAAGAAAATAAAAACAAGAAAATGTGTCAAAGATTTCAAAATATTTATACAAAAAAAAAAAAAAAATAATAATATAATGACAATTATTTCAGTGCAGAGGGCTTAGAAAAACTTTTGATTTTTAAATATCAAAATGTTGACGAAATTGCGACAAATTAATAACAAGTCACTGAATTTATCTAATACACAAACCATTATTTACACTCTTCCCACTTCAATATGAATACGGCTGTTAAATTTTAAGATTTGAAGTTTTTAATGATATTTAATATTTTAATCGCAGGCGAAGCAGCGGGTATTTGCTAGTTTATATATAAAGATATTGTTATTTCTTAGAATTATTATAGAAATTTATATATATTTCATATAATTGCTAAATGCAAGTAAATATTTTTTTTATTAAATGTAAGTAAATATTATTTGTCTTAAATTGCAATATTAAAAATACCTACATAAAATCTATAATACATTTATATCAGTATGTTATATAGGGTGTTTTTTTTAGGGGTTTGTTTTTCGAATAGAGATAAAACACAAGAAAATCGTTTTAATGTCCATCAATTTGGCTTTATTGGAAGGATAATTTTATGCCATTAATGTTTAAATATGATTTCGGGCATGTGGCCGCCGCGGCTGGCTCGAATAAAGCCAATTCTACAGGTCCAATTTTCAACCACTTTTTCGAGCATATGGGGCCGTATGTCGGCAATAACGCCACGAATATTGGCCTCCAAGTCCCCTAACGTTTCTGGTTTGTTGGCGTAGACGAGCGACTTCACATATACCCAAAGAAAATAATCCAATGGTGTCAAATCACACGATCTTGGTGGCCAATTGACAGGTCCATTCCGCGAAATTATGCGCTCATCGAATGTTTCCTTCAATAAATCGATTGTGACGTGCGCTGTGTGGCATGTAGCGCCGTCTTGTTGGAACCACAACTCATCCACATTCATGCCATCCAATTCGGGAACAAAATAGTCGGTTATCATGGCTCTATACCGGTCTCCATTAACGGTAACTGACTCTCCAGCATTATTTCGGAAGAAGTATGGCCCAATGACTCCACCAGCCCATAGAGCACACCAAACAGTCAGTTTTTGTGGATGTAATGGCGTCTCAAGGATCTCATGTGGATTCTCTTCACTCCAAATGCGGCAATTTTGCTTGTTGACGTAGCCATTCAACCAAAAATGAGCCTCATCACTGAACAAAATTTTGCAATGAAAATCAGCATCGAGATCAATCTCATTTTCGGCCCATTTGCAAGGGTTGTTCTTTTGTCAACCTGTTCATGATGAAATGGCAAACCAAACTGAACATAAATGACATTAGAGTTGCCAGATTTGACCACAAAATGCCAGTTTTATCTCTATTCGAAAAACAAACCCCTAAAAAAAAAACACCCTATATAAGTCTCCACTAAACACAATTGCTTGGCCTTTCAGCGGAAATTAAAATTATATAAAGAAAATTTGAAATTTGAGAATTTTTGTGCTTATGTAAATAAATATCATCGAATTCACACATACACATTCTTAATAATACGAAGTAATACAAGACAACATCCAAAGTATTTATTAGACCATATATACCTTCATTATATAATTGTTGTCATTCAGTTTGGGGCCATTGTCCAACCCAAGATCCTACGTGGAAAAGAGATGCAACTCTCAAACACCAAACCAATACCAAACATAGTACATATACACAAGTATATATTGTGCAGGCACAATAAATAAAAAAACAGTAAAAATTTATATATTCGGGTCACTAAAATAAGGGAACACCGAGCTAAAGTTGTTATTTGGATATGCATTTGGACCAACGCAGGTAAAAACTTGTATGGAAAAGAGATAAACTCTGACTCACCAAACCAAGAGACACGGTATACATGGTCCAATTTCAAACTTTGGAAGCTATAGAACTAAAGATCTAAAATGATTTCATGAAAAAATAAAGCAACGAAACTAAATAAAACGAAAACTTAAAGTATCTGTCATATTCGATGATGCTTATTTGTTAAATCGTAAAATCTACACAATCATCGCGAGTTATATTTGTTTTCACAATGAATGTGTTAAGTATTCAAATGTAATAACATTTTACGTTTCAAGACATCCACCGAGTCAGAAAAATTTAGAGTTTAGAGTTTATTTATTTATGATCAACTAGTACAACAAGATTTATAAAGAAACCTTATAGTTACAGCACTAGCTTCATGTAGTTAATAATCATGAATATAACTTACAGAATAACATAAATTATGACTTAAAATTAAATTAAATAAATTATAAAATTATTCGCAGTATATATATTCGATTTTTATATTATATCATTGCAACAATGAGAGATACATGGAAAGCTTATTTTTGTATTGCACAGCGTTATGGGTAGATCTTAGCTCAGTAGATAAGGAGTTCCAAAGACGTTTTGCGAAGATATAAAATTGTCTTTCCGAGGTTAGGCAAAAATGTCGTATTTGGATCAAAGTTCTAGTTCTATTTGAACTCGAAAAAAACAATCTATCGCGTAAATATGAAGGTTCACCAGAGTATATAACTTTATGCAGCATTAACAGAGTACGAAATTTTAGAATATTTTCAAAGGTCATATTGTAGATTTTTTTAGCATAATGTGAAACACTGTCGCGACGTTCGCGAAAAATTTATCAAGTTCAAGTTGCCATTGAAATCACTACACATACATCGTAAAGGGTCGTGAAGGGCATAATGAGAAGTGCACTGATTCAACTTTCAACTTAAAAAGCTGGAAATGTCTGGATCCGTTCTGGATATTTTTTCTGTACGGCCGCCACCTCTCTGCAGACAATGGCAAGCCTCAGAGAGTATTCAAAATGCCATGTAAAGCTTCTTGAGAACAAGAACATTCCGTTTATCGCCGTTCGGAGTCGACGTTAAACATGTAGGTCCGGTTCTCGGTCAATTGTATTAGAGTTGCCAGATTTGACCACAAAATGCCAGTTTTATCTCTATTCGAAAAACAAACCCCTAAAAAAAAACACCCTTTATACTCATGTTTACTTATGAAAATAAATAAATATTATTCAATTTAATATTATAATTTCTTTTGAGCTGTTCTAGGGAAATCTTGTGAAAAATTTAGTAATTAGGGAATTTAAATTTAAGTTTATTTCCACAAAATTATTTGCATTAAAATAGAAAGTCAAACTTATTAATAAAAAACTTTAACTTAAATTATTGTAAACATTATTAACATAAAATATGAATTAAGATTTATGTACTTGTAATCATATTGGCCTAAATTGGCTTTGATTTTATATACATGAAATAAATAAATAATTATTTATTAATATATCATAATTAACAAGATAATTTCGTATTATGTTTTTGTTAATTTTATTCAAATAATATTTTGTAATTTTTAAAATAATATAGGATATGCTTATAAGAATACCAACATTTGAGGTGCATATTTCTTTTTTCTTAAATTTGTTTTCTTTTCGAACTTGAACAAGTATGTCCAAAAATTATCAGATGCATATTTTAAAAAATAAAAAAAAAAAAAAATTCAAATAGTTTAGATGCTAATAAATGATTTTTCATCAAAATATATTCCATATGTATTTCGGTTTGTAACCACATTATTCAAAATGGTTTCACTAGTAAATATGTAGCTTCAAAATGACCTTTAAACGATTTCCGCAATGTTTGCCGCAAAATTTCTTTAATGTTTGATCTAAGTAATGAATCTGTTTTGAGATCAACACACGAACAACACACTCAGTGCAAAGGATACCAACAACACAAATCAATGCTCAAAACAACAACACAAAGCGAAGCTAAAATCAGAAAAAATCATGCCTAACAAATAAGATAGGAAAAAGATCAGATATCGCAAATTTATTTTATGTATTTTATGTCAGCTACGAGGCAGACACACATCCATACATACAAATCAAAAACGGTAAAAGTATTCGTCTCAAGTTCTAGCTGCCACTCTCAAACAATTTTGATGCGCTCGTGGGAGAGTGAAAAAATGTCATTCACGGTGATGCATTCGATAGGTCTTAAACTCGGGCGCTTATAATTAACATTAACAGTGCTCTGTTAAGTTCATGAAACCTCTTTACAATATATGCTCTTTGCTCATAGTTTGACACCACTGTTATTTTCCACTGCCCGTTACAGTTTCACAGTAGCAGGAGATCACCAAATAGTAACTCCATTTTGAGTTTGTATGTAAGTATTGCTACTTTTACTTTCAAAGCTATTCGATAATACAAATTTTAACTGTATGGGCGGAGCCACACCTTCTTATATAATGCTCATCCCAGTTTTCTAGTAGATGGACATTACCCTGTTTTAGTACAGTTGCCGACAGTAAGCATACAGACTAAATTACCAAAATGTAGCCCAATCGACGAAAACCGTAGGAAATATAGCATTTTTATTGATTTGTGGGCGGTAAAAGGGGGTGTGACAGAAATGTAAGCCATCTCGTACTTGAAAAAAATGTACTGCCAAAATTTCAGCTCTATCGGCTAAGTAATTTTGAAGTTTCCAGCCATTACACAGACAGCGTTTTGCTTTCTGTATATATATTTTGGCGTCCATGGCGTAGTTGGTTAAAGTGCGTGGCCGCTATGTCAAAGAACTTTGGAAACCCGGGTTCGAACCCCAGCAGCGACAGAAAATTATTTGAATTAAAATAATTTTTCTGTACGGCCGCCACCTCTCTGCAGACAATGGCAAACCTCAGAGAGTAATCAAAATGCCATGTAAAGCTTCTTGAGAACGAAAACTTTCCGTTCATCGCCGTTCGGAGTCGGCGTTAAGCATGTAGGTCCGGTTCTCGGCCAATTGTGTACAAACTTAATAACACGCACAACACAATTGATCATAAGAAGCTAGGTCAAAGTCCTTTCAAGGGCTGAAATGGCCAGTTATTTATTTTTATTTTTATATATATTTTGGATAAACATTATTGGCTATAACTTTTGATTGGCAAGAGATACTTAGATAATTTTTTCTAATTAATTAATTTTTCAGCTTGTATATTTTTTTTAATTTTGTTCAAAAAAATCTAGGGGTAGGCCTTGCTTTTTGAATCACAAAAATGGTTTTTAATTTTTGCGTAAAATTTAAATAACTTTTGCTTATAAATGTTATAATTTTTAAATAGAGTTGAAAATTTTCGAATTTGAATTTAAATTTTGTTTACAACAAAAATTAATGTGGAGCCTTTTTGTGAGGAAAACTCCAAAATTTCAGACCTTTTTTGAAAAAAATATATACTCAACTAACGGTATTTTTGCAATAAGGCTTTCATAGCACTTTGATGAAGCTTTAAGGCAAAAAAAAAATTTAACACAATATATAAGAAAGCAGCGGAGATATTTGAATCGAAAGTCACAAAATTGAATGTTTGATTGTTTTTTTCGTAATTTTGTATAAAGATGTTGCATTAAATATATCGTTGTAGTAAAATTTTTCATAGTTTTCAAGATATGTTCATGTTTTTGATATTAAAATAACGGACATTTTTTTAATTTTACTAAATTTAAGAAATATTTTATATTTTGTAAATATTTGCACATGTAACCTAAGAAAACAACTAAAAATATACGATTTTGTAAAAAATTTGTACTACAGCACCATCTGCTGTCCAAGGTGTTTCAAAGAAGATAGTGCTAAAAAACTCATCGTATCTGAAAACTACTATATACCAAGTTTTATTCTAATCGCATAAGCGGTTTGGGAGTTTTAGGTGGTTTTGTAAAAAATTTGTACTATAGCGCCCTCTGGTGTTCAAGATAGGTCAAAAACGATAGCAGTAGAACACTCAACGTACATGAAACCCACTGTATACCACTTTTCATTCTAATCGCATTAGCAGTTTATGAGTTTTAGGCAGTTTTGTAAAACATATGTACTACAGCGCCCTCTGGTGTTCAAGGTGGATCAAAATTGATAGGCCACGAACACGCACCGTACCAAAAAACTTCTATACACAAATTTTCATGCTAATCGGATGAGTAGTTTAGGAGTCTATTGCGGTCTTACAAACATAAGCTCCTTTTTTATATACTACTAGCTTTTCCCGGCGCGCGTTGCTGCACCCAGCAATTATATCGCAACATAATAATTATATTCGAAACTTTTCTTAGACCCATAGTTTAACACCACTGTCATTTTCCACTGCCCGTTACAGTTTCACAGTTACAGTTACAGTTTAAATAGTAACTCCATTTTGAGTTTGTATGTAAATACTGCTACTTTTACTTTCAAAGCTATTCGATAATACAAATTTTAATTGTATGGGCGGAGCCACACCCCCTTATATAATGCCCGTCCCAGTTTTCTAGTAGATGGACATTATCCAGTTTTAGTACAGTTGCCGACAGTGAGCATACAAACTAAATTACCAAAATGTAGCCAAATCGACGAAAACCATAGGAAATATAGCATTTTTATTGATTTGTGGGTGGTAAAAGGGGTGTGACAGAAATTAAAACCATCTTGTGCTTGAAAAAAATGTACTGCCAAAATTTCAGTTCTATCGACTCAGCAATTTTGAAGTTTCCAGCCAACACACAGACATCATTTTGCTCTTTGTATATATATTTTGAATAAAGGTTATTGGCTATAACTTTTGATTGGTAAGAGATACTGAGATAATTTTTTTTAATAAATTATTATTTTAGCTTGTAAATTTATTCAAAAATATAAAACCACAATATTGGAAAAAAAAAATTTCTTCAAAAAAATCAAGGGTAGGCCTTGTTTTTTGAATCACAAAAATGGTTCTTAATTTTTGCGTAAAATTGAAATAACTATTGCTTATAAATGTTATAATTTTTGAATAGAGTTGAAAAGTTACGAATTTGAATTTAAATTACTTTTACAACAAAAACAAATTTTGAGCCTTTTTGTGAGGAAAACTCCGAAATTTCAGACCTTTTTTGAAAAAAATATTTAAAATATATATACTCAACTAACGGTATTTTTGCAATAAGATGTTCATAGTACTTTGATGAAGCTTTAAGATGAAAAAATAATTTAACAAAATGTATACAAAAGCAGCGGAGATATTTGACTCGAAAGTCGCAAAATTAAATTTCTGATTCTTTTTTTATCATTTTTGAGCAACGATGTTGCATTAAATATATCGTTGTAGTAAAATTTTTCATAGTTTTCAAGATATGTTCATGTTTTTGATGTCAAAATAACGGAAATTTTTTAATTTTACTAAATTTAAGAAATATTATATATTTTGTAAATATTTTCACATGTAACCTAAGAAAACAACTAAAAATATGCGATTTTGTAAAAAATTTGTACTACAGCACCTTTTGGTGTCCAAGGTGGGTCAAAAGAGATAGTGCTGAAAAGCTCATCGTACCTGAAAACTACTATATACCAATTTTTATTCTAGTCGCATGAGCGGTTTGGGAGTTTTAGGTGGTTTCGTAAAAAATTTGTACTAAAGCGCCCTCTGGTGTTCAATATAGGTCAAAAAGATAGCAGCAGAACACTCAACGTACATGAAACTCACTGTATACCACTTTTCATTCTAATCGCATTAGCAGTTTATGAGTTTTAGGCAGTTTTGTAAAAAATTTGTACTACAGCGCCCTCTGGTGTTCAAGGTGGATCAAAATTGATAGCCCACAAACACGCACCGTACCAAAAAACTTCTATACACAAATTTGCATGTTAATCGGATGAGTAGTTTAAGAGTCTATTGCGGCCTTACAAACATAAGCTCCTTTTTTATATATATAGAATAGATAGATAGCTTTTCCCGGCGCGCGTTGTTGCACCCTGCAACTATATGGGAACATAATAGGTGTATTCAAAACTTTTCTTAGACTCATAGTTTGACACCACTGTTATTTTCTACTGCCCGTTACAGTTTCCCAGTAGCAGGGGATCACCAAATAGTAACTCCATTTTGAGTTTGTATGTAAGTATTGCTACTTTTGCTTTCAAAGCTATTCGATAATACAAATTTTAACTGTATGGGTGGAGCCACAACCTCTCATATAATGCTCATTCCAGTTTTCTAGTAGATGGACATTACCCAGTTTTAGTGCAGTTGCCGACAGTGAGCATACAAACTAAATTACAAAAATGTAGCCAAATCGACGGAAACCATAGGAAATATAGCATTTTTATTGATTTGTGGGTGGTAAAAGGGGGTGTGACAGAAATTTAAGCCATCTTGTACTTGAAAAAAATGTGCTGCCAAAATTTCAGCTCTATCGACTCAGTAATTGTGAAGTTTCCAGCCATCACACAGACAGCGTTTTGCTTTTTGTATATATATTTTGGATAAAGATTATTGGTTATAACTTTTTATTGGTAAGAGATACTAAGATAATTTTTTCTAATAAATTAATTTCTTAGCTTTAATATTTTTACAAAAATATAAAAACACAATATTGGAAAAAAAAATTTTCTTCGAAAAAATCAAGGGATAGGCCTTGCTTTTTGAATCACAAAAATGGTTTTTAATTTTTGCGTAAAATTGAAATAACTTTTGTTTAAAAATGTTATAACTTTTAAATAGAGTTGACAATTTGTGAATTTGAATTTAAATTAGTTTCACAACAAAAACAAATTTTGAGCCTTTTTTTGAGGAAAAATCCAAATTTTAGACCTTTTTTGAAAAAAAAAATTTAATATACATATACTCAACTAACGGTATTTTTGCAATAAGGTTTTCATAGTACTTTGATGAAGCTTTAAGACAAAAAAAAATTTAACGAAATGTATACAAATGCAGCGGAGATATTTGAATCGAAAGTCACAAAATTAAATTTCTGATTGTTTTTTTCTCATTATTAAGCAACGATGTTGCATTAAATATATCGTTGTAGTAAAATTTTTCATAGTTTTCAAGATATGTTCATGTTTTTGATGTCAAAATAACGGAAATTTTTTAATTTTACTAAATTTAAGAAATATTATATATTTTGTAAATATTTTCACATGTAACCTAAGAAAACAACTAAAAATATGCGATTTTGTAAAATATTTGTAATGCAGAACCTTTTGGTGTCCAAGGTGGGTCAAAAGAGATAGTGCTGAAAAGCTCATCGTACCTGAAAACTACTATATACCAATTTTTATTCTAATCGCATGAGCGGTTTGGGAGTTTTAGGTGGTTTCGTAAAAAATTTGTACTAAAGCGCCCTCTGGTGTTCAATATAGGTCAAAAACGATAGCAGCAGAACACTCAACGTACATGAAACTCACTGTATACCACTTTTCATTCTAATCGCATTAGCAGTTTATGAGTTTTAGGCAGTTTTGTAAAAAATTTGTACTACAGCGCCCTCTGGTGTTCAAGGTGGATCAAAATTGATAGCCCACGAACACGCACCGTACCAAAAAACTTCTATACACAAATTTTCATGCTAATCGGATGAGTAGTTTAGGAGTCTATTGCGGCCTTACAAACATAAGTTCCTTTTTTATATATATAGATAGACTAGCAGAGTACCCGACTTTGTTCGGATACAGCTAATTTGAGTTAAATTGAATTAATAGCAAAGAAGGATTAATTTATATGAGTTTCCTTGAAAAATTATTTATTAAAGCATATGTACACGGTCTTGGACAGTCTGCTTAACTTACTAATTTTAACATAACTTTGTTATCGGAATAAAAAGTCAATTTAGTTTTTTTTTTATTTTCATCAGTGTTTTAATAAAATCATATGAAGAAGAAGAGTTTTGTAAAAATAATTTTATTTCAACATTAAATACATGCAATGTAACATGTAATACATGTTATGTAGGTTTTGCACATTTTTATTCATGTCTCTTTGTTACTATTTTAATGCTTCTGCGTACACAATATTTATAGACTTTCCATTTGGTGTTAAAACTAACAAATTATTTGGACTCCGAACACGTGAGCAGCCGACATATCTGTTGGTATAATGGGAATGCAAGGTAGAAAAACGTCATCTCCTTTGCCGCACCCTGTTAAAATAGTAGCCTCAATAACATTTGGCAATAATTTCTTAACCGAGAGCCTGGTACCGTTGCAAAATCTTGGTAAATCTAAATTTCTCAATAGCACAGGTGCTCAAACTTTTAGGCTGAGGCTATGAGGAGGTACTCCTGGTGGCTCTAACGAATTTAAGAACTCAACTGGCTAATTAACTGACTCGTTCTGATCAGGAACGGTATCCACTGATTTATAAGTGCGAATATCTAACTGCAGCTGTTGTAAAAGTTGGAAGTTGATTGTATTGACCGTGATGTTTTTCGGCGCCAAAATTGCCATCTCGCATAACCAAGTTTGATTTTTATAACTGTTTCCGAGATCTGGAAAAACTTTTTGCTGGAGCTCTTCTGCAGATTTAACTATAGTAGCAATTGGACTTAAATTAATTTTACCTTGCACGCCGTTTTCAAGTTGTCCACTCCCTAGTTTCAACAGGCTATTTGCGAAGAGACCAGATAATTGGTCTCCATAGAGGTGAGCTCTCATGCTTGCTTTTAACTCGAATTTTCTTATATTTTTCCATAAAAACGATGATTTAATACATGCTTTTATTTCATCCACACGCGTACCTCTCGGAACAATAGGCAATGTTTGTCTAAAATTTCTCTCGAATGTCTTGCAATGTTCTGTCTAAAGCTTCTTGTGCTGTCTTATGAGCCATTGTACACTCGTCCCATACTATTAGGTCGCATTGTTTAAGGACGGTGGCAAGATCGGTCCTTTTACTAATGTTACATGTTGGAGTATCTTTTGCGTCTAAATTCAAAGGTAATTTGAATGCTGCGTGTGCTGTTTTCCCTCCTGGTAACAGGGTTGCTGCAATTCCAGAAGAGGCAACCGCTCCAGCAATATGCCCTTGCTGACGAACTTTAGCGAGAAACATTTTTAAAACGAAAGTTTTTCCAGTGCCGCCTGGTGCATCCAAAAAAAATATTCCACCTTTTTTATACATAGCGCTGTCGACGTTTGTTCATTAAACAATTTTTTGTTCTGGCAACAGTTTGGGTTCATTAGATTGAACTTCCTCATTGAGAGCTTCAATATTGTAGGAGAGTTCTCGTAAAACGTCGCGATCAAAATTTTCGTCTCCTCTTCGTTGAAATTCGACGAATCCAAATGATGAAAGGTCTTTTCCTCCCAAAGCAAGAACTTTGTCTTCTATATCAGCAAGAGCCAAATTAAAGATGTTGTCGTTGTAGTCCATCGAGATATTGTTATTTTGTATTTAGGCATGGTGCTTATAGTCTTCTGATAAGCTGTTTTTATGATTATACCACAACTGTAAGGGATTTGATACAGAAGAAACTAACAACAAAATTGTAAACAAACTTCTGAGGCTTGATGGTATTTTATTAGATTTCTAAATTTTTGTAGGCTTTTTTGTTGATTTTAATTTTACATATATCAAAAGAAAAGTTTTAGAAATTTATCGTAGTGGGCGTGGATTAGGTCCAGTCCCACCAACTTTTTTCCCAATGGTTTGTTTTGATACATTGAACCTTCATAATGAATATCATCATTTAACCAAACACCTACATAGCATATTTTCAGGATTTATGAATAGTGAGCGTAGCTCTAGTGAGACTACGCCTATTTTGAATACATTTGCTGACAGTAAGCATACGAACCAAACTACTAAATTTTAGTCAAATATGGCCAAAACCGTCTGAAAGATAGCATTTTCATTAATTTGTGGGCGGTAAAAGAGGGTGTGGCATCCAATTTTTCGTAGAGCTGCCGAAAGTTGGCATACACACATAACTACCAAATTTTAGTCTAATTCGGCCGAAACCTTTTGAAATACAGCATTTTTATTGATTTGTGGGCGGTAAAAGCGGGTGTGTCAAGCCATTTTTTGTAATATTGTCGACTATGAGCACACAAACATAACTACCAATTTTTAGTTTCATACGGCCGAAACCATCGGAAATATAGCATTTTTATTGATTTGTGGGCGGTTAAAGGGGGCGTGGAAAAACTTATATAGCCTATGCTCAGCGCAGTAATTTAAGGAATTGTTTGATATAAAAAAAAAAAATAAATAACTGGCCATTTCAGCCCTTGAAAGGACTTTGACCTAGCTTCTTATGATCAATTGTGTTGTGCGTGTTATTAAGTTTGTACACAATTGACCGAGAAATGGACCTACATGCTTAACGCCGACTCCGAACGGCGATGAACGGAATGTTCTTATTCTCAAGAAGCTTTACATGGCATTTTGATTACTCTCTGAGGTTTGCCATTGTCTGCAGAGAGGTGGCGGCCGTACAGAAAAATCATTTTATTTCAAATAATTTTCTGTCGCTGGCTGGGGTTCGAACCTGGGTCTCCAAGGTTCTTTGACATAGCGGCCACGCACTTTAACCAACTACGCCACGGACGCCACATTTGATATAGGTTTTATAAAAATCCGTCAAGTAGTTTAGGAGTCTATTCCAAACATACATACATACATACAAACAAACAAAAATATTATATAGATATCATAAAATTAAACTTCTTAAAAATTTGTTCACATCTTGCCCAAAAAGTACTTTGGCCTTGAAACAAAACTGTTATAGCAGTTCCAAATTGTATAGAACTTTATTTAATTTCTTAAAACAGTTTTTTATTATTGTTTCTTTTATTCATACATAATGACTAGAGTAAAAACGAGAAAATGAACACAATGAGTTATATCCTCATTTTAGTTGCAAAACACTTCCAACAATAACAGTTAAACTAACAAGTTTGCCTAGCATAACCTGCAATCAGGGCCCTATTGCACCAACCACTTATCACTTATCACTTATCAGTTATCAAAAATATGGGCAAATTGATTAGTTTATGTGGCACTAAGCCATATTTTGATAACTTTTTCAATTGATTTGAATAAGTTTTCACCAATTTATTAAGGTTTTCACTTATCGGCAAAAATTTTAATAATCTTAGCAAAATTTCGCTAAGAAAACATTTTCTAATCAAGTTGAGTGTTGAAGGTGTCAACGTAACCGCTACGTAAAAGAAATTGTTATTTTTGCTCAAAAAATAAAAGGAACAAAATAAATTAATTTTTGTCGAGAAAAATAAAAGTTAAAAGGCATTTGACAACTGACTATTTTCGGTAATTTTGAAAATGACAACTCCTTCAAATTTTATGACTGAGCTTATCGCGTTATCAAAACAACGGATTTTTATCATCTTGGCACATCAAAGATATTCAAAATTTTTAAGCGCGCCTTTTGAAAAATATTCAAAAATGTCGAAAGCATGCATGTGCAAGGAGGTGTGTCCGTATCCTTTCAGGATCTTCGACGTGCCAACGAAAAAAGCTATATTTTGTGATGGGGTTCGTTTTAAATTGCCATTTTTGAGGATTTGCTGTGTGGGTAATATTAATGGCACATTAATGCCACATTAATGCCACCCACCTCTAAATTTTTTTAATCTCATAGAATTTATTAAAATGAGATTAAAATAGTACTTTTCTTATGGCGCGCGTTTACTATATCTCAAAAACTACGAAAAATTAACAAATGCTACAAAAGTGGCACTACGCCTTGAATGTGTTATAACTTTCCTTAGCTTCATGGCACATCAATAATAAAAATATATATTTTGTATTCAAGTAGAAACACCACTTAAATTGTGCCGAAAGTTGGTGGCACGCGCTTTTTATACAGCTCGGAAGGTAAAAATCAGTGTTTTTTTTACTTTCGATCCCAGTAGCAACTTAAGGTAGCAACTTATGAAACTGAAATTAGTGGGGAAATTTTGTTCCATGTATTCTAAGTAGACGCTGATTCAAAACTTGAACTTAACTTAAGAAACATGTAAGTTATTTAATGCGGTTATACCAAAATCATAGATTTTGTTATGTAAGCTACTCATAAATATTTAAAATGAAAACTTTGGAAGTTTTAAATAATTCATAAAATATATTAGCTACTTAAAAATTTCTTTTATAATTTATGAATTTAATGTTAAAACCAATTCCACTGTATCAATGTTGACTTATCATTTTGTTGCTTAACCCTTTCAGACCGTGATGCATCGTTTGTGCGGGTGGGTTCTATCTCTAATATTTCCACTTTTATTTAACGAATGTTATAAAGAACGAAATGAATCGATTGTGCTTGTTATTGTTTACTTTTGTTTCTCACACTGTTCCGCGATTCGCTTTACCGTTACTTACCGAACACACGTGGAATTCTTGATAAAATTTTTAGTTTTGTCAAAATGATTCGCAGAGGTAAGTTGTGTCTTCAATTACAAAAATATAAACAATTTAAAACTAGTGAAATTAATGCATTTGAACTTAAAAAAATAATAAATTTTGATGTTTCAAATAAATTTGAATCATTTGTTGCTAAAAAAATGGGTTTCAGGTAAAGTTTTAAAAGATTGTGATCAATTATGCGTGTCCTGAAAATCCTTGAAGGAGATATGTAAATTGCGAAACCTAAACATTGAGAATATTTTCATACCATATTACGATCATACATTCCAAAAATCATGAGAAAATGTTCAGTAGATAAGCGTCGGGTCTGAAAGGGTTAATGAAGAATTCCTTGCTAAGTTCTTTCCTTGGTTTGAGAAACACTTAGCATTATCATTAAGCAAATAACTTATAAATTGATAATTAATAGGTGAGTGAAATTTTTTTAGCTTATTGCAACTATTATCACTTACACTTAGCAGCAAAATACTTATTGAAATGATAAGTAGTTGATGCAATAGGGCCCAGAACTTACATTTTTAAAATTAAGCCTTTTTAGTTTATTGTCAAACAAGTTTTCGAGTGCGCGAAAAAAATGTTCTTCGAAAAAAGGGAAATTAATAAAACTAAATTACCTACGAAACGCGAAGTTATTGAATATTTGTTGTTTTTTAAACAAAACAGTGATTCAAGTGTCCCAAAAAATCATAAACTATGTAATTATATACCAATAGATATAAAAGTTCTTCATGAGTATGGCATCCAGAAAATGTGATGTTGGCAATGATAACTGACCCCAAACATGATATTCGATCAAATGGGTTTGAAAAAATAAGAGCAGCACGCCAAGATCCACCTTCAGTGCTCCGTGTTTTTCGAGTGATAGTGACTCTTACGTTGAAATGATCCATTGTGATAAGTTGGAAATTACGGAATCTCCTTGCCTGCAATTTTACTCAGACAACCAACTTATAGATTTTCAATTTTCGGCAGACAAAATCATCAATATTCCAGGCAAATCTTCGTAGCGCAAACTTATTCGTATTGCACTTATATTATTCAAAAACTTTCACAGAATTTCCATGCTATACACAAAACACCGAACGTTTTGTTCACGATGTGAGTGAATCTGTACTTGCCGTTATGGATGAAAAGCGGTTAGTTCATATTTTTGCTAAACTAGAAAGCCGCGAGCGATACAGTGTTCTTGACTCTCAATGTCATTTACATTTTTTTATCATTCCACTTCATCGTATTTAAAAAGATGCTTTTGTACATCGTAATAGGGGTATTCCCGAGTTGATGCGAAACACAGTTGCAAAACGCAAGATTGCAAATTTTTGCTTCATTCCAACAACAATCACATTAGAAGCAATTTTGCAATTTTGTCTTGAATTACGCACTGCTCAAACCTATTGCGAAAGCGCACAAACAGTGATGGGAAACAGCTGATTCGTGTTATGGTTGCTTTCAAGCATAGTTGCCATCTTGGTAAAACTTTAAAAAGGCTAAATTTGTACGTTGATCTTAAAAAGTTTTTGTTATTTTGAAATAAGGTGGCAATATAATTCTTTCAGTTATCGTAAAGTTACAATATTGATGTTCACGCGTTAGTGCGAAAAATTGTTGCATTTTCGCATTTCGCATCAACCCGTGAATACCCCTAATGTTCTTGTATAAGACCATTTATGTACCTCCTAGTCGTTGTTTTGAATCACCGTTAGGTTTTAAAAACAAAATTAAAGAAACAATAATAAAAAAACTGTTAGTTTTAAGAAATTTTTAAAGAAAGTTCTATACTACAATTTGGAACTGCTATAACATTTTTGTTTCAAGGCCAAACAAAATACTTTTTTGACGAGATGTGAACAAATTTTTGAAAAGTTTAGTTTAGTTAAAAAAAAAAATTGGTTTCAAGGGGGGGTAAATTGAGGTAACAGGGTTTAACAGATTAATATGACTGAAAATGTGGTGCTAGTTTAGCCCTTTTTAACAGTATATAATTTTTTGAAATCGGACACAAAATACATAAGTTATGGAAAAAGACCATTTTGGCGGGTTTTCCGGATGTCAAAAAAAAATTTTTTTTTTGTTTTTGGAGTTGTCTTTTGGTCATCTTTAAAATAAGGGGTGCACTTTTCAAACTTTTTTTTTTTTTGTATGGAGACCGACCCACTCCAATGTACAATATACATATGTACATACATCATGAATCCACACAATAATCGGGGCTTCTTTCTATAATAATTGTATTGAGTACTCGATTCGACATTGGTTTTTTTCATTTTTTTCCCATTTCTTACACGGTTGGTGGGGCCCCAAGTGGTTGAGGGGGGTTAATCCGGCCCTGTATCCATCTAAAATTCTTCAAAAATAAAACAAAAGCCTGCCGGAATAAATTTCTTCTATCTTATGTTAAGTTTTCTGTGTTTATTTTTTAATTTATTTATTATTTTTAATGTTGTTTATGATTTTTATATGCGTGTTTTAGGCTCAGAAGCGTTTTTCTGTCTATTGCAAATAAAATACAAAGTTTGTGGGGGATCGTGTTGAACGCACGACTGTAAAAACTGAGCTGGTTTTATTTCTTCTTATAAATTACAAGTTAACTGGTTGGCCTTGAATTGAAATAGAAGTACATAGGGTATTTGAGTGAAAATGTTCTTATGTTATTGGAAATTTACAGTTAAAGTTAAAGATGAGAAATTTTTGTACTTTTAACATGATTAAGTATCGATATATTTTGATGAATTAATAAAGATAATTTGATTGAATAAAATTAATTATACGGTGACCTAACACATGTATTTACATTTTATTCATATGTTTCTATTGAATAAGTTTGTGTATTGTTTTGTTTAACTTTATTACTTTCTTGTTAAAAATGTAATTGTGTATTTTAACCGTTGAAATGAATTTCTGTGTTTGCCATCTGAAAATTCGTCGCTTCGCTTCGCACTCCCTTTTTTACCCCCTAGGGTGATTAAAAAAAAATTTTTCGAAAATCAACCGAGCTTGTTGGAAAATGGGATGGTTACATCAAAATATGAAAACCAAAATAAAAAAACAAGTTTTTCTCTCATTTTAAAACATATACACTAAACATATACCCTTTTTTTTACACTAAAAATCATAAGTCTACGCTCCTACCGTCAAAAAAAAATGAAGTCTTAACAAATTAAAAAAAAACATTATGTTTTGAAAATATTTTAGTTTTATTTTTTTAGTTTTATATTATTTTTATTGTTCATTAACGTTATTTTAAATTATAAAGCATTATTTAAACTAAATACAGAAATTAAAGAGTCAAAAGTCTAAGCTCCTCAGACGAGTTCATGCTTAAAACTGAAAATTTATAAAAACAAAATGAAAATATATTCATGTCAGTAGCTTGTTGAATAACCACGACGTTTTAGGACTTCGCTAATCCTTTTTTGCATTAAGTTGACGAGATAAGCTGTGATCTTCAGCACACATCTTCAGCAGTGATGTTTTGCCATTCTTCAGTAATTACCCTTTTTAGCATTTCTTTGCTTGTAATAGTTCGTTTTTGAATTTTCCGTTCTAGCAATGCCCACAGGTGCTCGATGGGGTTAAGATCTGGTGACTGTGGAGGTGTTTTCAGCTGTTTTGGTACATTGAAAAGTAGCCAAAGCTTTACGATTTCAGCCGTGTGTTTTGGGTCGTTGTCTTGTTGGAAGTAAAACTCACTTGACAACCCAAATTCCTCTGCACTTTGTTTTACGTTTTCTTTTAAAATTTTTCAATAACCGAATTTATCCATAATCGTTTCAATAAACACAGAATTCCCAACTCCACTAGCTGCCATACACCCCCACATCATCACACCTTCACCAACATGCTTAACAGTTGGCAATAAGTTCTTCTGAAATCTTTTGAAGTTTGGTGTTCTAAAAATAATATGTTTCTTAATCCAGATAAATGCCAAACTATGACCTTTTCGCGAATAAGAAATAATTTAGTTTTTCATTATAAAATAAAAGATACTGCTTTATGTCTGCTTTATGTATGGATTCTAAGCTTTCCTTTAACATTCATATTGATAACGTTTGTAAAAAAGCATCTTCTATGCCTGGATTTATTAAAAGCTGGGCCAAAGAATTTAATAGCATGATTACGACTACAACGTTGTATTATGCAATAGTGCGTCCTCACTTGGAGTACGCAAGTCAAGTTTGGTCTCCAAGTTACAATGTGCATGTTGATCGAATAGAGAGAATCCAAAAATGCTTTGTTCGGTTCGCCCTAAGGGGCTTAAGTGGATTTGACATTTTACACCTTCCTACTTATTAGGATCGCTTAAAACTTTAAAAAATGCAATCATTGAGTGGGCGAAGGAAGTCTGCAGATATCGTCTATTTGCACCAACTCATCACCGGTGTATTCGATTCTCCAGAACTTCTTTCTCTTATAAATTTTAACTCTAATCGTAGAAGCAGTAGAAATGCTAACAATTTAATTTACTTACCATTTAGTAGAACGAATTATATGTTAACTGCTTCTTTAAACCGTATGAGTAAATTAGTTAACAATTGTAGCTTTTTTGATGTTAACTTATCTAAAGGTCAACTCAAGAGTAGATTAAAAACTATTGTTTAATTGCATGGTTAGTCGTGTCGTCTTGTGCTGTCCTTGCGCCCAACCATATTTTGGTGGGTAAATTTTTCTCACATTAACTTATTTCGAGCCACTAGTATCAATATCGTTGAATATTTCAAAGATTTTTGGACGGTGCCTTTTAATGCGTTAATGAGGAGAATGTGCGAAAAAGCTGTAGTAGCTAAACTCGATTGTTATTGCATGTAAGAAGTTCTCTTTATTGAGGGCTGTACCCGGCTTTGCAGAACCGAAAATGCAGAACTTACTATCATCTGTAAACATGACATTTCTCCAGAACTCAGATGGTTTGTTTACGTACTGATTTGCAAAGGCAATAAGCTTTTGTCGGTTTACCAATGATATGAAGGGTTTCTTACGATCAACTCTTCCATGATATCCGGCCTTTCTCAAAATTCTTCTAGCAGTAGATACACTAATAATCTTGCCAAACTTTTGATTGATATGAAGAGAGTAATTTTAGAATTTTTTTTTACAAGTTATATTATACTGCGAGATTCTCGTTCTGATAGTAAAATAATGTTGAAGAATAGAATGAAAAGTTGTCGAGGAATGGGTTTCCATTAAAAAAAATATTGTTTTCCCATGCGAAACATAGTAACAAGCGATTCTTTTTTTAACCCTCAAGGACCTAAAAAAAACTTTTTTGATTAAGAATCCAAAATTTTAACATGTTTTTATTAATGATGGTCTATTGTACGTATTCCATGAAAGTTTCATAATGATATGTTTAAAAATGAGAAAGATATAAATATTTAAACTTTAAGGCTTTTTCCACGATTTTCTTCAACTAAAACAGAACACCGCTGGTAGCACTATCTAAAAATTAAAAAAAAATTTTTTTTTAAATTTTGGTTTTCATATTTTGATATAACCATCCCATTCCAATGAGCTCGCTTGATTTTCGAAAAAAATGCTTTTTTGTTAATCACCCTAATACCCCCACGTTTAAAAAACTTAAAAGGGGTATAATACCTTTGTTACTCCGTTTGTAACGCCCATAAGGAGGCGTGGTAAGTATAGAAAAGCATATATATTCTTGATCAACATCATCATCCGAGTTGATTTAGCCATGTCCGTCTGTCTGTCCGTCTGTGATCACGATTACAGCCGTTATTTTCAAGCTGTCATTACGAAATTCGATATTTAATCTTGTATATAAAAAAAGGTCAAGTTCGAAAGCCTACCTCCCATACAAAGTGACTTTATTAAAACGGTCAAATCTCTTAGAATTCCACAAAAAATAATATATGGACTTAAAATTTTATACATGAGCTTTGCTATTTAAAGAATATGAAATTCAACCAAACCGGATGAAAATCACGCCTACCTCCCATACAAAGTGGGTTCATCAAAAAACAAAGGCGAATATTTTCTGTCAAAACTATAACGAAAATATTTTTACAAATCATGGTGAAATAATTATAAGGTGTTCTCATCCCATGACATTTTTCAATATGTTTTTTGACATGCTGCCTTATTTTGACAATGATAAGGGTTTCATATCGACTCATAACCGCCAAAATATCTTAAGCGACATAATATCCGATTTATGTTTTTTGATGAAAATCGATAATTTGCGATGGTTTACATCGTCTGTCAAAATTTCATAGGTGTACGAAATTAGATTATGAATTTAAACCAAAAGCAATTTTAGCTTAAGTACACACTACATGTTTGTCTACATTTTTCATGACAGCAAAGTGTCGCTTAAGATGAAATTCTCTAAAAGAAATTAATCAATATAAGAGATAAAATTATTAAAATAAAATTAATAGCAGGAGATAAGAGATAAAAGATAAAATTAATAGCAAAGATAATTAAAAAAACCTTCTCCTGTAAAATTTTCTTTTTGGCGCTTAAGATATTTTGGCGGTTATGAGTCGATATAAAAAATGTTTTAAGGTTGCAGGTTTGATTCCGTAAAGTACTCGAAATAAGTACTTTTTTATTTTTAGTAAGAATACTAATTGGAAATATATGAAGATACACAAGTTAAGCGTTTGAATTTTACGCCTATGTTTTATGTCGCGTTTTCATTTATATTTAAAGTTAAAAATTGAAGTATTTATACGTTCTGAGCTATAAATTTAATTCCCATTGGTATGATGATATTTACTTTTTTTATTTACTATAAAATGTAGATATTTTTTTTTAATAGTGGCAATCCTTTTTTTTTTTTGGAAAAAGAAACTTGTTCGAGATTTTAATCTTGTCTGTATCCTTTTTGCAAAAATGCCTAAATCTAGCTGTTATTTGTGCAAAAACACGTAGAAAGAGGAAAAATATAGTTTATTTCATGTGCCTCAAGATATTGAAAGAAAAAGTTCTTGGAACACGGCTTGTGGGCAAGTTCTGCCGGCATCAGCAAAGTTGTGTGAGCTACATTTCGACGCAAATGATTTCAGAGCCGGTTCAAAGAGAAGGGGACTTGATACAAACGCTGTTCCAATGGTCGTAAGGCAATATGAAGATTGTAAGTCATGGAAGGATTCCGCCAGTCAAACAGAGTAAGCGCATGTGCTATCAAATTGTGAAAGGTGTGAATACTTAAAAATTTGAAAAAATTTCAGACCAGATATCGTTAATAAAAGTTGTGATATGGAAATTGTCGATTGGCAAATTCTATAAAGGAACTCAAGGCCGAAAATACTTGCCTACAAGCACAAGTTGAAGAACTTACTACTTTTAAAAATGCAGTTCACCAAATTTTTACGAGAGGTCAATTAAAAAAAATTAATAAGTCCTAATCAGCGCATTTTATGGAAATGGGAAGGTATAGCTTCTGCCACAATTTTGCATGCAGCAGGTTCTCGTGCATACAAGCACCTCTACGGCCTAGGGTTTCCACTGCCATCGCAAGCAACTTTAGGAAGATGGTGGAACAAGCTACAATTTGACGATGGTGCACTGCAGTTCATCATTGATATCATGCAAGGAGCAGCCAAAGCTATTTCAGAAAGAGACCGATTATGCGTTTTGTCGTTTGACGAAATGAAAACAACTGCTGTGTACGAGCATGATCCTTGGACTGACAGTGTGCGCGTGCCTTGCAATTATGCGTAAATGGTAATTGCAAGAGGCCTTACATCATCATGGAAGCAGCAAGTTTTTATAGACTTACACTGCAAAATGACTGAAAATATATTGCTAAACAATATAAGCAGGCTGAATAAAGCTGGATTTGTAGTTGTTGCTATGGTTTCCGACATGGGTTCCACTTACTAAAAAGTGTGGAAGCAACTTGGAATTTCAACAGGTATATAATTATATATATAATGCCCTTATTAATATACAAATTCATTTGATTAGAAAATCCATACTTTGAAAATCCATTTGTCAAAGATGGCAGAATTAACGTGTTCGCTGATGTGCCTCATTTACTAAAACTATTAAGGAACCATTTCCTGGATACTGGGTTAGTTTTTCATAATAAACTAATCACGCCTGTAACAATCATATTACATATATACAGAGGCGCAACCAGGAATTTGTTTTGAGGGGGGTTTTATCACTATATGTATATAAAAGAAAATGTACGTAACTATAGCGGCTATAGTGTAATGAGTCCAAATATTGCACTCAAAACGTTAATTCTACCACAATGGCAGCAAACATAAGGGGGCATATAGGTTACAAATTTTAAAAAAAACCGACCGATTTTGTAACCACGAAAATCGATTTTTTTCAAATGGAAGCCATTTTGCCTACTTCAGGCGATAGCCACTCAAACAAGGATTAATTTGACTTTTTTTTAATTTTTCCTCAGATGTTCCAGACTGGTTATATCCTGCACACCGTCATATTTTTGGCATTTTTTTAAAAAAAATCAAATAACGTCAAAAACCGCTTCAAAAATTCTGAAACAAGTTTTTTTTGTATTCTTTAAATGTTAATAAATATGTGTGCAAAATTTGAGAACGATTTAGAAGAAAAAAGATACTTCTATGAAAAAAAAATTCCCGAAAAAAATTTTTTTAAAAAGTTTGTAACCTATGCCCCCATAATGATAAAATTTTTATAAATAAATATTTTTTAGAATAGAAAAAATTTTATTTATTATTTTTACATTAAAAAGATTTTAGTTACAGGATTAAGGCGATTCAGAATAATAAAAGAAACTAACTTATATTTTTAAATCCAGTTTACGCTTACTTTCAGCGAGTTTATCTAAAATAATATCCACTGATGGTGTCATTTTTCTGTACGGATAAAGCAATGTGAGGCCGTTTAGTCTATCTTGCAATATCGTGATTCTTAAATAGGTTTTGAGTCGGCGAAGTACTGAAAATGTTCGTTAATTTTCAGATGAAGATACTGGAAGAGTTGCAGGGATAATAAGTAAATTATATATATTTGGAAATATATCCTTATTGCACTGTTGTGCAATAAGGATATCGTGACGTGGCGGATTACGCGTAGTGCGACGGATCGCACGCGCCACCCTGCTTTCCCCCACCACCTCCACCTTCATTTTTTCTTTTTGAAATTTTTTGATAACCAAAAAAACTTGTTGTTTTAAAAAGAATCAGTATTTTTCCCTTGTACGAAATGTTTTTATAGATTTTTAAGTATGAGAATATATAAAATTAAAATTAATTAAATTTTTAAATTTAACGCACTTCCTACACAATTAAGATTGATTAGTAACATAATAGTGCAATTTAAAAATCAGCTTACCCAGTACCTTTTATCGTTGCAATAATAGTTCTAATAATAGTTTTCGTGTTATTATTTGATGTTTTAATTACAGTGGTTAACAAATAAATATATTAATAAAAAAAATTAAATAGTATAGATATCATCAAATTATTGAATTAAAATAGATTTTCAAAAAAAAAAAAAAATACAGGCCTTGAAAATGCTCATTTCGTACAAGGGAATTTCGTATCTCGTAAAATATCTACGTATCTAACACCATGTAAAATATTAGGCAATTTTTCTTTTTTTTTTTGGGAATTTTCGTTTTTGTTTTTGGGCTTTTTTCGTTTTCTTGGGTAAAATTTCGTTTTTCCGATTTGGGCGATTTTTCATAAATTTTTGGGTCATTTTTCATTTGGGTGATTTTTCTTTTTTTTTTTTGGGCCCATTTTTTAGGTCATCAAAATCTCCTTCCAAATCATCTTTATAAAGTGCGATTAGTTTTTCAAAAGCGCCTAAAGCTCCAACATTGAGCGATTTTTTTGCATCAGGAAAATGTGATTGAAATCCAATTAGAATACCTCACTGTTTTAAAAATCTGTCACTCAGGCTTGTGATAAATGTATTCAAGAAAGGTATGTACACCAATATGCGATAATACGATTCAACTCATTGTGCGTCAGGGTGGAAAGGTGCAACTCTTGGTCTCGTCAAAATGAAGCCATTGATTTCTGCTTGTTTTTCAGCATTTATATACAATTTTTTTAATTTTATTTCAGCATTATCTCTTATATTTTTTATCGACTGCTTGTGTCAAAACAATGTTTCGAATTTGAAGAAATTTGCATAAAATATATACCAAATACTTGGTTAATACACTGCAAAGATATAAGAAAGTCTGTCTTTTGTAATGCACAATTCAGTAAATTGGCTTGGCTGGATGTGTTTGTATCCTCCCAACAGGAAATTTTGCCTAATGCCAATATTATCGAAAAAATTCACGAAAACCGTAACCGAGTTGTATCTTTCAAACCATCTAGTACGACAAATTTTCTTCAGTTTTTGATGACTACAAATATTTAACTCTTCGAGGCACTGTTTCAAAACCACTTGCAAAACCATGTGCAAAAATTGAAAGGTCTAGTACTTCTTCATTGAAATTCATCGTCGTAATACAAATCGGTAAATCAGTGCAATAGATATAGCAAAATTATCAGAAAAATAACTGATTTTCATGTTTTTGCCTATAGCTCAAAAACTCGAGCTGATGGAGAAAAACGGAGTCTATATCTGAAATCAGGGAATCCAATTTGTCTATAATCAGCTGAAAAACCTCCGGCACCAAAATGTCTGTCGCGAAGTCTTATGCTTCAACCGCAATCGATTTGAAATTTAAATTTGGGTTTTTCGCGCTTTTGATAAAAACATGTTATTACTTATCATGTTTTTCTTTTTGTGACAATAATTTGGGGGGGGGGGGTTTAAATCCCAAAATCCCCCCTTTGGTTGCGCTTCTGCATATATATATCCATTACATATAAGTTGTATATCCATTACATATAAGTTGACTGAAGAGCAACGTAAAAGGTAATACGCAACGCAAAAAGGTAACACATTACGTCGGTTTCCGTACGCACTTAAAGTAACCACAAGTTATATGTTTTACTCTGATGCAATTATGTTTAGAGGTTGATATACCCGACACTATAAAAAAATAATTTTTAAGTGCAGAATGCATTTTAGAATTAAGTAATTAAATAATAAAATCATAGAAAAACAAAAAAATATTTCGCAATATAAGAAATTGCACAAAAATATTAAGTAAATATTTCATGATATTATTTGCAATAAATATTATAACGTTTTTGAATTCTGTTGTGTTTTTTTTACAATATTTTTATAAAAATAATTGTAATTATATAATTATAAAAATTTATTATCGAAATTCAGAGTCGGTGATCACAACTTTAAGAGCGTTAACTGCAATTTTCGGTCGTAATTCTCGCCCTAGTAGACAGACAATAACAAGTTTAGTGCAAAAATTTGAGTCTACATATTCGTTGTATGATGTTGCCGTGCCAGTGAGACAACGGGTTGGTCGAAGTGTCGAAAATATCGCTGCCGTTCAGGCGTCCATAGAAAACGATACAAAACAGTCAATCCACGGCGTTCTCAAGAATTGGGTATCGCCCAGACCATTTTATGGTGATCTTGGCTTACACTCATACAAGATCAAGCTAACTCATGAATTGAAGCCAATGGACAATTTGAAGCGACGTACGTTCTCCAATTGGGCTCTGGAAAAGATGCGCCAAGATGATGAATTCCATCGCAAAATCATCTTCAGTGACGAAGCTAATTTTTGGCTCATGGGTTCGTCAATAAGAAAAATATGCGTTATTGGTCGGGTGAAAATCCACAGTGCTTCATGAATCACCACTTTATCCACAAAAAATAATTGTTTGGTGCGGTTTGCATGCCGGTGGCGTCATTGGACCATATTTTTTCAAGATAACGATCGTAACGTTACTGTGAATGACCATCGTTATCGCGCCATGATTACCTATTATTTCTGGCCTGAATTGGAAGATATGGACTTAGACGACATGTGGTTCCAACAGGACGATGCCGCACAGCACACGTTACAATCGATTTATTGAAGAGTAAGTTTGGTGAGCGTGTTATCTCAAGAAATGGGCCAGTCGATTGGCCGCCTCGTTCGTGCGATTTAACGCCTCTAGACTATTTTCTTTGAGGCTACGTCAAGTCATTGGTCTATGCCAACAAGCCGACGACGTTGGAAGAGCTCAGAGCCAACATTGAACGCGAAATGGCGGACGTTTCGGCCGTAATGTGTGGCCGAGTCATCGAAAATTGGGTCCAACGAATCGACCGCTGCATACGTACCCGCGGTGGCCATACCAACGAAGTCGAGTCCATTCCTAAATGTTTTTATTGTACATACTTCAAGCCGATAATAAACTTTTTGAAATATCTCAAATGGTTTGCGTTTTATTTAAAAAAAAGTTGTCAAGTCCTTAATGGGAAAACCCTTTACTTTGGTTCGGCCGTGGGGGTATTTTAACTTCGACCCAGTCGAAGATCATTTCTTACTAGTTTTTTAAAAAACTTCACTTCGCTTCACTTAATTTTTTTTTTAAAGTTCACTTCGCTCAAAACAGCAACTGACCATGATTCGTAGCTAGAGCGCTCAGTCGATGTTTCGCTTTTGACTAGTTGACACCACGCGTCTATGCAACGCGCAATTTATAACGTAACTAGCGACCACCGGTGCGCGTTGCTGCCCCCAGCAACTATAGTTATAATAATAATAATATTCTAAGAGATTTGCCGTTGTTTGCAAGCGCTCTATAAAGAAGAGGTAGAATAAAGTGAAATGTGAGCGGAAAATTGCAATTGAAAAACTTGTATGTATAAGAGGTGGGTAATAGCACAATTTTTGGTGTGCTGACTCACTAGCACATGTGCACCCTTAGGAGTCAGCACACTGTGCTAGCACAATTGTGTCACAGTCGAAAAAAGCACTTCGCAGTCGAAAAGCAAAAGCAGTCGAATATTCAGCAACCGCATTTGTTTCATTTACTCTTTCGTGTTTACGTAAAAAGACGAAGGTTGCTTCAAACGCGTGTGTAGTACGGGGTTAACACTGATGTAAATTAAAACTGACAGTTAGCGCTCGGTTCTTGTTGCACTCAATGCTATAATAGACTTTAAAACAAATTGCATATTGTCAATTATAGCAAGTGAGCCAAAGTGAAACAAAAACCAACTTTACTGGGTGTGCAACTATGTGTGTCAACGTAGTGTACTAGCACACATGCTCACTACTGAGTGTCACACAATACATGATAGACACTTTAAGCGCAAAAGTGCTGGTCTTCATCGTGACTCACTATGTGTGTCAATGCAGTGTGCTACCACACTTGGCACACTGCAGAGAGTCAGCACAGTGCCATAGCACAGCACTGAGTTACCCACCTCTAGTATGTATCTTGGTTGCGAGCGTTCAGCGCGAGCGGTTTGCGAAAGCTTTACATTTTTCTAACTTTCATTTTGTTGTTAACAGACGCTCTATTAAGAAGAGACAGAAGAGAGCGAAATGTGAGCAGCAAGTAGTTTTGCTCTGAATTTGATAACGTTGTTCACATCTGCTCTGTTAAGGAAAGAAAAACCAACATAACAACAACAATTACATGCAATTATGTGCAAACTTTAATAAGCTATAACTTAAAAAATATAGACTTTTAAGAAATAAAAAGTCCAGTTTGCACATCTACAGGTCTAAACCTATGAAACCATACTAAATTTATTAAACTTGGACTTGTACTCAGCGATGTTAACATAATTTGATGAAATTACTGTGTTGGGCACGAAAAATTACTGTTTTTGGTGCAAAATTTCTGTGAATTGGAACAAAAATTACTGTGGAATTAATGTATAACTAAAACGAATAAAAAATAAAAAAAAAAGCAAATTTTTATATAATTGTTTTATTATATCAGCTGTATTCATAAAAAATTGTAAACCTCTTATAAAGCCTTCATAAGAAAAAAAAATTAAGAACATTATTCATAAACGGTAATAGCGTTAAAAATATCTTTAAAATGCTTCATAAATGAGATAATTCAAAAATATATAAAATTAATTCAAAATATATCAAAAATAAACAAAAAGTCAAAAAATGTTTGTTTATTTTTAAATTGGCTGAAACATGCTATAAACTCCTCACAAAGCATTTCTAAAATTATTTCTCTCATTTGAACACAAAAATTGTCTAAAATTATCAAAATAATTGATAATATAACATTCGCAAAATATTTAAAAAAAAAATTGGAAATATATGACAAGAAAGTTTGTCAAAACATTTGAAAATATTTACGAAAAACACAATTAAATTACAATTTTTCTATAGAGGGTAGCTTCGAAAAACTTTTGATGTATTTTAACATAACATTCGAAAAACTTTTGATTTTAACATAACATTCAAAACTGTTGACGAAATTGTGACAAATAAATATAAATCATCATATATCATCAATATAAAGTCATTGAATTTATCTAATACACAAACCATTATTTGCACTCATTCCACTTCAAATCGAAAGTGTTTCTATTTTAACTACAAAAGCCGCTACAACATGTTTATGAATAAAAAAAATTTAAAAGACTTTCTAATATTAAAAAGCTTTTTAACTATTGAACATTTTAAAGCTATTTTAAAATATCTTTATGAATACGGCTTATAATATACAAACGAAAGAAATATGGTTTGACACTTTATACATTTAAAAAAAATAAGAATTTTAGATATTATTCATCTAAATGACCGTACATAGATCTTCCTAAAAGCGCAAAATGGTTTCTTTGGAATTGTGAGGTTGTTAGTACTAGCCATGTGTACACTATAATCTGCAAAGTTATCAAGGCATCGTTCCATTTTGCATTAAATTCCAGGGATGATAAAGTTATGAGAAGAACAGAGATGTTACAAATGTGAGCAAATTTTTTCTACAAAACTTTATAGTTTTGTCCGGCCATTGAATTTACTTGATATTTCAAAAAATTACTGTCGTACTGTATGAACAGTCAAATTACTGTAGAAAACAGTAATTACTGTGCCGTTAACATCAGTGCTAGCGATATTAATTTTTTATCATGATCAGCTCTTCGCTTCCATACTTCGAAGTGAGAACGTAGAGCGGTAGTATTTTAAAGTTTTTTGTAGATACGGGTTCCAGCAAAAATTATGTCAAACCCGAATTAGCAAACAAACGCATAGAGAACGAAAACCTTTTTTATGCAAGGTCGATCATATGCATATAGTATCCTATGCACTTTTTCGACAAAAATGCTACTCTACATGTAAAAAAATATGTTTTGCAAAAAAAAAAAAAAATAAATATTATTCGTGTTGGTATTTTTTTTAATCAAGTTAATAGATTTACTCCTATAAACTAAATAAAAAAATATTTTAACTGCATTAATAAGCCACATGAGTATTTTTAATTCATATTTTCGTTTATTTCACTCTCACTATAGTTCATGAAAACGAGGAATAAATAAATTAATCTTTGGTTTTTTGTAACATAACACAAATATATTTTTTTCTGTTAGAGCTTAGTGTTAATAAACTAATATGACCCTTTGTAATATATAGAGTGCAAAGCATTGTTTGTTTACTTTTTTAAAGTGTAAGAAGCACTAACAACAATAACTTTTGATTTCAAGGCCATTTTAAAAAACGAGATTACTTCTAAAATCGGAAAGGAATAGTTAACATGTTTTTGGATCTGAAAAATAATAATTTACAGAAAATATTGCGAAAATTATAGGTATCATTTGGTGTTATTTTTTCCCTTATCATATGCTAAAAAGAGTATTTTAATGAAAAATAAGCTTTATTTTCATTTTTATTTTTGTCAAAAATAACATCAGCATTTTATTTTATGTGTAAAAAACCTTTTTTTAAAAATTCTTTTAAAATTATATACAATCTCTGGCAGAATTTAAGAAATATGGCAAAAAAATAAAGAATAATTTTTGAGAAAACATAAATTTTAGACCATTTTTCAAAAAATGATTACTCAAAGAATCGGAAGAAGTCGGATAAAGTGAAAACCGTTTCAGAAAGACTAAAAACCAGAAAAAATTAAAATATAAAAATAAAACTGGAGGTATGTAGAGATTTGTCTTTCTTATCTGCTAAAAATAGAACATTTTTCAAAATATTTTTTAAATTGTTTGATATATTTAAGTAATTTTTTAAAAATTATTTGAAAATTTTTTCCATAAAATACAAAAGTTAAGATTTGTTTATGGTTTTTATTTTGAAAATTTAAAAAAAAAAACCACTCGAATTGTTTATAAAATGTGCTCACAACATTTTTTCTTTGAATGGTGCGCAAAATCGAAAAATCCACCAATATGAAAACGCAAAAAACCTTTCACTTTAAAAAGTTGTAAGTTTCTTAAAACTTCCTGTATTGAAAAAAATTTTTGGATTCATCATAATGAAAGTATTTCCAATCATTTGATATACTTTTTGTTAGGTTTTGTAACCTAAATTTTTTTTATTTATTCCTACAGGTCAAAGTACTGTGCGGCCGCCACGCATTATTAGAATACTTTAAAACTTCTTGTGCAGCTTTCTTTTTTATGTTATGCAATAAATTAAAGTTAATAAACATAATTTGTTTAAAAATTTGGATTTTTTTGTTTTATCTATGGGTCCAATTTGTTTAAAAGTTTGGATTGTTTTTTGTCTAATTGGATTGTTTGGATTTTTAATTTCGAAATATTGTAATTTTGTCACAGTAGTTTGAAAACACAATACAGAAATTGGCAAAATTTAATGTAACACACTGTCTGTCAGCCATAATTAAGTTTGTTAAGCTCTGAACATATTTTCCTCTCACTGAATGGCCTTCGAGTTTTTAAATTACGAAGTGATATTAAGTAAGCGAAGTCATTGTTAAATAAATGTCATGTAAAAGAAATTCACACAGTTCAGTTCGTGTTTTTACTTCAACTGAGAATAGAAAAAAATAATAATTAGTCAGAATTCGTGAAATCAGCACAAACAATTTTAGGTAGTATTTTTTTGATAGCATGTGACTATATCGATGGCTTTAATAGTAGAAATAATTATGCGAAATTTAAGGGGGACATTGCTTTTTTTGTTGTAGTAAAGGAAATTTAATTTTTGGATAATTTTATTTTAAAAAATTCACAACTTTCGAATAGTCTAATCGATTTTAATAATTTGTATCTCAAATGAAAGGTAAATAAGAGTTTTTTGAAATTATTTTCAGAAATATGAATAAATATTTTTTCATTATTTTTTTACACATTTTTGTCTTACAATTGATTTTTAGTACTCTTCCCCGCCGTGCAAAAATCTGAAAAAAAATAAAAATGCGCATGAAATTGTTACAAAACGCAATCCGTTGAGAAAACAGTGGATAAAAAAAATTGATTTATTCAGAATTTTAAAAATACTGCAGTGCGGTGCTATATTCCCTGACTACGGTCGCACTTGTCACTCTTACGCGCTCATGAACGTATTAGGCTTAAATCTATCTCCTTATAAAAAATGTGTAAATAAAAAGTGTTTCAATGTTAAAAATAGTTTGATAGTGTTACGTCAGAGAGTGCATTCATTTCGCCATCGCCCAAAGTGTCAAATCAGACGAAATTTTTTAAAGCTAGTTTATTTTCCTTGGTTTTCACTTTATCCTGTTTTTTGACACTTGACAGCTTGGACGAGTGCGCTCTGAAGAGCTCTGAAGACCATCTCTATAGAAAAAAATATTTTTCCATTTTATAATAAGTACATATGTATATTAAGAGGCCGGGTCGATTTGTGGGGAGGCAAAAAAATCGCCCATTGCTCTGTGAAAGTCGTATTCTAGGGATCAAAATAAGAAACTTTGCCGAAGGAACCATACCTCTAAAACGAATTCTGATGTCCCCCAATTTGGGTCGAACTTTTCGGTAGGGGCAAATTTTGAAAAATCCCACTTTGACCCATTTAGAGTGCTCCAATCGAGTGCAAATGTATGACCAACCCCCACTAACTTTGGAGGCCCGACCCACCCATGCCAGCGGCACACCCCCTGGAACCCTCCTGTGGGGTTCCCCATACAAACATTTCAAAAAATCGCCAGTTTTGGCACTTTACATGAAAAAATCAGCGAAATGCCTATGTTTTTTTCTTTTTGGAGTTTTTTTCTCTTTAGAAATTTATTCAACCCTTTTAAAAAATTAAGGTATCACTGTGACACAATTGCAAATCGGAAAATTGCTTGTGTGCGTTTTTTAAGGCACCACAAGACACAGCTGCATGCCGTAAACTTACTTGTGTAGTTTTTTTTTAGCAACTACTTAAGAAATGAAGGTTGTTTTAAGATGATCCACCGTTTAATGATCCAAATATTCCATCACACATACAAGGAATGGAACGACATGTTCAATTGCTAGCTAGCGTTTCCAAACGGGTTATACCGGAAAATGTAGAGGTTGTTATGGCGACGACATTAGAGAGCCGTGCGAAATTGCCCAGACTTGAAAGTAAAAAAGACTTCAAACAATAATTTTTTTAGTTTCTTTTCTATAACTAACTTAAATTAATTTTTTCATTTACATATGTTCTGACTAAATAAATTTCAAAAGAGAAAAAATAGATATTTTAATAAATAAATAATAAATATTATTATAAATAAATAAATAAAAATAAAGAAAAAACATAGCCATTTCGCTGATTGTTTCATGTAAAGGCCAAAAATGGTGATTTTTTGAAATGTTTGTATGGGGAACCCCACAGGGGGTGTGCCACTGGCATGGGTGGGTCGGGCCTCCAAAGTTAGTGGGGGTCGGTCATACATTTGGACTCGATTGGAGCACTCTAAATGGGTCAAAGTGGGATTTTTCAAAATTTGCCCCTACCCAAAAGTTCGACCCAAATTGGGGGACATCAGAATTCGTTTTAGAGGTATGGTTCCTTCGGTAATGTTTCTTATTTTGATCCCTAGAATACGATTTTCACAGAGCAATGGGCGATTTTTAAATCGACCCGCCCTAGTGCATATATATTTAAAAAGATCGCTGCAATTCAATTTTTAATTTTATTGTCTTATACAACAAACGGTGTACATTCATTTAATATTGCGAACAACAAAGTGAACAGATCCGGAAATTTCTCTACATTCCAAAAATTTTGGACAGATAGGCATAAAAGAATGATACGATTCATCTGTGGTGCAAAAGAATTCAAATCAGCCCAAATTCCAGTAATATTTATGCATATAAAAAATAGTCCACAAGAGAAAATCTAAACTTATTATCTGAATTTTCATCATCCGAACTGAAAATGTATTGATTAAGGCCACATTCATTAAATACTTCCGAACATTCATTTTCTTTTGGTACTGGCAGAGAAACACAAGCTTTCTCTTTAATCACTTCTAATCTGCAGGTGTTGCACAAATATTTTCCAATTAAATTCAAGAACAAACAATTCCACTTGTTCGTAACTACTCTAACCCCTTTCTAACTAGGCTATGGGCCGTTTTCTCATCTTACCTTTAAAGTTCACTTTAGTTGCCGACCAAATAAATTTATCCTCTCGGTAAAGCAAATTTGGTTTTCTCATGTTACCTCTAAATTATTATTTTATATGTATGAAAATACGGCAAGACCGTACAAAAAATGGCAGTAGTCCTTACGCTTCTGAAATATTCTTGGCCTAGTATTCTGCACTTTTGTATCTTCGAACATGGCTTCTAGTGCTTTGATTTGAAACACACGCCTTTAATTCATTACGAATATTTATTTTGTTTATTTATAAGAATATTATTGAATTTATTTTGAAGTTGGCAAACGGCTGCTTTGTGTTTACAAAATGGGCAGCACTTAAAATTTTATCTGTGTTATAAAATTTACAACCAGCTTGAACCTCCCGTTAAATTTATCATATCGGTAACACTAAAGGCAACATGAGAAAACGAGAAACAGCTAAAGGTAACTTTAAAGTGAACTTCAACTAAAGTGAACTTTATAGGTAAGATGAGAAAACGGCCCTATGTCTTTTAAAAATGGATTTTTGTGTTTTGAGTTTTAAAAAAATATTTAAAAAAGAGATTTAAGAACATCAAACCGAATGATTAATTGATCAATGTGAATTGAAATTGGCGCGAGTGTTTTTCCCAATATGCTGAGACGAAGTAGAATATTAATGCACTCTCTCTTTCTCTCAGGCGTGACAATATCAAATTATTTTTAACATTGAAACACTGTTTATTTACACATTTTTTATAAGGAGATAGATTTAAGCCTTATACGTTCATGAGCGCGTAAGAGTGACAGGTGCGACCGTAGTCAGGGAATATAGCACCGCTCGGCTGCAGTATTTTTAAAATTCTGAATAAATCAATCGTTTCTCCACTGTTTTCTCAACGGATTGCGTTTTGTAACAATTTCATGCGCAGTTTTATTTTTTTCAGATTTTTGCACGGCGGGGAAGAGTACTAAAAATCAATTGTAAGACAAAAATGTGTAAAAAAATAATGAAAAAAAATATTTATTCATATTTCTGAAAATAATTTGAAAAGGCTCTTATTTACCTTTCATTTGAGATACAAATTATTAAAATCGACTAGACTATTCGGAAGTTGTGAATTTTTTAAAATAAAATTATCCAAAAATTTAATTTCCTATAACTACAACAAAAAAAGCAATATCCTCCTTAAATTTCGCATAATTATTTCTACTATTAAAAGCTGTCGATATAGTCACATGCGATTTCGCATAATTATTTCTACTATTAAAAGCTATCGATATAGTCACATGCGATAAAAAAAAAATACTACCAAACATTTTTTGTGCTGATTTCACGAATTCTGACCCTAATGCCTTCATCATTGTACAAGTAATTTCAGAATCAATTTAAAGTTCTACCCCATGATCTTTGAATCAACTCGTAAACAATTATTAACTTTAAAGTAACCTTAACATTGGGTATGAGACCATATATAAATATAGCGTAGGACACCAGCTGATTTCTTTTTTAATTACATGTTCATTGTAATTCCTCGTCACTGTAATTTAACGCTTTTGTGAGTCAGAGTTAAAGATCGATGCTATGTCGACAATTCAGGAACGATTAATCAAAATGTTGAAATTCGTAAAATACAGCTGCAAGCTAATGCAAATGTATTGAAAGATTGTGTTTACGGAGTGTCACATTTGAATGAAATAATATTTCACAACATCGATAACGGCGTAAGCCTTTACTTCTCATAATAAAAGAAATTATAAAAAATGTTGAACGGTGTTTATTTTTCCCTATTCATGCTTCAAATATATAATATTTTTAATAGACGTTAAGTTGAAATGTTGTCACCAACCTCAAATGGACCAACTTGTGTGAAGCAATCTCAACCAAAAAACAATTTGCTTGTAATAAAGCAAAGTAAATAGAAAAAATTAAAGTGATTCACAACTTAATTCGGGCTATACATGAGCTAATGCACAGTCTGTTAACGCTGGCGGTTCTCAGAAAACTAAGCTCAAGTTATCTTGACTATCGCCAGACAGCTGTTTTATAGTTCTGTTATTGTTTATTTCATTAGAAGAGAAGATATTTATAAATATATATATATATATATATATGTATATATATGTATATATATATATGTATGTATATACACATAGTTATACATAAATCAGGTTCGTATCCAAAGGTGGGTTTTTGGAGTTAAACCACCCCCCAAAAGTTTCGAAAAAGTAAACAAAAAATTGATAGAAATGAGATCATTAAAGGCAAAGGTTTTGTATGTATATATGTTGTAATATGATTAGTAGCTTTATTCTTTTCATAACGGCAAGTAGAAACATTGCAGACGAATCGTAGCGGATGGTATTTGAAAAACGTTGAACTTTTTGAATTATAGATCGAGTATGAAAATAATTTTTAGAATAGTTTTTGGGTTGAAAAGACTTGATACGTGGATTAGAAAAATTAATACTGCGATATCAGAAGTGGGATCTGATCTACTTGGATGTATATCTGCTCCGTCATCTGAAAATGATACAGTAGACTCTCACAAATTAGAACCACTTTGTTCCACGGGTGGTTCTAATTTCTGAAATGTTCTAATTTCTGGACATTTTTTTTAAAGGAATTTAAAAAAAAAGAATGAAACCGTTTGAAAAAATGTATGTTAACACAAACGAATTATTATTTATTAATGTTTAATGCTTTTTAACATAAAATCCATTTAATTCATAGACAAAATGGAATGACTTTAACTGAAAAATCTTTTCTACCATATTATTCATTTTTTGAATAATGAATTAATGCATTTTTAACATATAATCTGTAATGTTTGCTTGTTTTTTTGATTAATTCAAATTGGAAACAACGATGTCGTTATGAATGCACAAAAGATTAGACATGAAGCACAGGTTCTAATTTCTGAGCGTTCAATACATTGAAATGGCAGGTTCTAATTTCTGGACAGATCGAATTTGTGAGAGTTTTAATTTGTGAGAGTGTACTGTAATACTGAAAATTTGGAACTACGCACATGCATATAAGAAGAAACAGTGTGGAGAAATGGCGCTTGATTTTGGAACAGCAAAATAAAAATTTTTTATGGCATTGTTAAAAGCTATGAAAAGTCCAGTTGCAAAAAAGTGCATTTGCCAGATTTTGATTCTGACACAAATATCATAAATGTTCGTGCTTGGATTTCTACAGCAAATGTGTGTATGGCTGATTAACCATTACAGGGAACAGCTCTGACGATTACGTATTATGGAAATGATCTGCATCACATAAATGGGGTGGTCAACTTTGGTCAATGAAATCCGCGATCTTGGAGTTTTCTTTTGACTCTCGTTTTAGTTTTGTTGGTCACATAAATCGCATAATCCCGAAGGCTTATTCCCTAATGGCTTTTATTAAACGGAACAGCACTGCATTCCTTGACTCTTACACCTTAAAGCAGCTTTATACTGCATTTGTAAGATCTAATCTTGATTATGCAGCACTTATCTGGAACCCTTATTATGGAGTTCATATTGATCGTATTGAGCGCGTACAAAAGAAGTTCCTTAAGTATGCACTACGCATGATTGTTTTTACTGACCCTATTCCCTCTTACACATCTCGTTGCATGTTAATAAGTCTGGAAAGCCTCGAAAAGAGAAGGCTGATTGAAAGTATAATGTTTATATTTGATATAATTAACGGTAATATTGATTGTCCAAAGCTTCTTGCGTTAATTGGCTTTAATATACCGTATAGAACTTTGCGGTCATTTGAGTACTTTCATATTAAATGTCACAGGTCAAACTATGCCATCAATGAGCCCATTAATAGCACCTTATCAAAGTTTAATAATTCATATAAAGATTGTTCCATTGATTTTAGCATGAGCAAAGTTAATTTTAAATCTGCATTGTTAAGATTGCTGCATTAATGTTTTAGCTTTAAGTTATTTAAGGTATAATATGTTAAGTCACATTGTTATAGTCTGTAAGGATTTATCCATAGACTCAATAAATAAATAAATAAATAAATAAATAAATAAATAAATAAAAATTTAGTTGTCTTAAGATTGCTATCCAAGGATGACTAGGCTTGATTTTAACGTCTATATTATTACGCAAGTGTATTTTTTGTGATGACCATCAAATCCATACCGTTAATGCGATTTTCATAAATGGGGTATCAATAGAAAGGTCTTGCCTGCAGATGTGCAATAGGGTCTAACTTTTTTTTAAATATTTTGTATTTAAACCAAAAAAAAAAAAAAAATAAAAAAAATAAAAAATCTTTTGCAAAGAAAGTAAGTTTTCTATGTAGCGCACAGTGGGCTGTTTGGCCTATTAAGACGGAATTAAATCTCGAGTTTGAGTACACGGAATGAATTAAAATTTGGGATTAAGGCTATTGAGTGGCATATCTTCCTTACGTGTAAATTTCATACAGATAGACCGTATGGTACCAAAGTTACAAAAATTTGTATGAGAAAATTTGCCTTTTCGCTTCCCTACACCACAATTTCTAAAATTTTTTTAATGGCATAATTCCTAAGCGAATTAAAATTTCTCAGTAACGGTAGACCACTTTTTATAAACTCCAATGTATGCTCATACACTTCTTAGTACATTAAAAATTATATTATCCATTATTATTAAGCTTTAGTTTGAGGATACGCTCGAATAACCAAAAAAGGTAATTTTTGCCATATTTCAGCTGAAATTTCATTTTCTTTGTATGTCCTTGTATTTACTTTTGACAATTTCTTAAAGTTTATTATATTAACTTAATTTTTTGAACAATTTTAGGTTTGGCGTTTTCGGCAGCATTCCCTAAGTTTATGTAGTTTCATGTATTTTGGTGTGCATTAATGCAGCTATTACACCATTCTTTATTATTTTCGTGTAATGTAAATAAGTTTGAATGAAAATATAGATTCTTTTCAATCAACCCCTCCTTCTCCCCTATCCTTTGTCACGGCCTTCCTTCAAAATAGCTGAACATTTGTTTATAAATCTGTGACAATAATTATTTGATTATTATTTAATTCTTATAAAAATGTTATTTTACTAAAAATTACTACGGGCAAAAAGTAAGTAACACTACAAAAGCAGGTAAATATGATGTTAGTTTAAATGCAAGTGTTGTTCTGTTGTTGCTTTTTCTAATAGGAATGCATTGAGCAGAGTGAGATTATTGCACTTTACACATATTGACAATTTTTGGAAATTAACGGTTGACTTAATTGTTGTTGTTGTTGTTTAAGAAATTCCGCTTGCTTAATAACACAAATTAATGTATGAATACTTCTTCTGTTGAAGTTAAAGAGTAAATTGTTCTTTTTTATGTGAAATGGAAAGTAAACAAGTGGTTTTATCTCGAAATGAGTTTTATGAAGTGTGTTCTGATGTGTCAAAAAGCAAAAGAATGGATAAATTGATAAAACATACTTGCAACAAATTTAATATTTGTGTGGATGATTTTGAGATGGTGAACAAGTTAAGAAATGGAGTTTATAGTTATCTCCAAAGTTTTAATGACAAATTTATAAAGTCGGTAATCGTCAAGATAGGTATGACTTATATTTGACGTGCCTATGTCTTCTGATATGCTAAAATTTCTTATCGAACATCCATATTCTGCAGAGGAAAACTATTCTTTCCATTCTGATTCAGATAGTGCGTAACATTGTGATTATTTTTTTATGTTTGTATATCAAAATAAATCTATCTTGAATTTGTATTAAAATATTTCATAAACTTAGTTTTTATTTTATATTGCTTTAATAGGAAAATTAAATTAAGTATTTATAAGTAGAAAATTAAAATTAAGTTGAAATTGCTTGCGTTAAAGTGAAGAATTCCAGTAAAGTAAGCAAAAGTAACATGATTTTAAAGTAAATTTAACGAAGTATCATAATTTTTAATAAAAAATGCAGGTACACAAAGTGTTTTTATTTTAAATTCACTTTAAACTTAAAAATAATGTATTTTATTCAAAAATATTCTGGTTTCACCACCAAATACTTCTGATTGTAACACAAATATCTACTAATGTTGCATATCGTTGGAAAGGCCATGAAATAATCTTTCTAAAACGTCTTCGCACTTTAACTTAACTTTAAAAAGTTTCGTTGGAATAGCATTTTTAGTGAAACAACTTCCGGAAAACACAAAATTAGCCCATAACTCCCCAGGGGGTTAAATAGACCTCCACTTCCAATACTCTTTTTAAAATCATAAAATAATTTTTTCCGTCTAACTTGTATGGGACGGTCCACTGTGTGGCGCCTAAAACCAGGTGATATTTTTTCTGAAATTTTTTAAATTCATACTATCGTACAACCAAATCAGCTGAGCAAAGCCAAAAAAGTACAAATATATTTTATCTTTATGTACCACCGCAAAATAGCAATTTTCATGCAAAATCGCTATTCCAGTAGCCTTTTCTGGCCAGCTCGGTTGAAGGAGGGCTTACCTTGCTCAGCCAATTCAAACTTTCTATACTTCTGCTTGAGACATCTGTATTAGGTGTTAAGTCCAATTCTACGCTCGGAAAGCACTTTTATAGTAGTGCTCAACTATCATTATTGATGAAATAAGTACATATAATTGTGCTAGCAGTAGCACAGACAGTTATTCGCGATATTACCAATATATCGTAAACTATTTTAAAGGAAACAGTGCCAGTAATCTCTCATTCCGGTCGCGCTGTGACAATAGAACATTGCATTCAAAGTAATGGATTGTGGTCTGACGTAAAAACAATAAAGGTTGACAAAATTATGCGAGTGGATAAAGGCGAAAACGAATTTGCGAATTATTTGCTACAAGTTGGCAGTGACACCCTACCTAATGATATTACCGGACAATTAATTCTTGATCTTTTAGGTCAAGGATTGCCGATTGATTTTATTTATGATGATCTACAAAACGACATAAACAATGTTGCCATACAAGAAAAAGCTATTCGTGCACCAACAAACGAAGTATGATTCAAAAATTAATTTGTTGGTAACTGAACGATTATCTTATCCAGATGTTTTGTATAAAACCATTGACACAATAGTTTCTGATGAAGTGTACGTACAAATTTACTTCCCAACGGAGTTCTTTAATAGCATTGAAGTAAGTAGTCTTCCGCGACACCACTTATCGCTCAAAACAGAAGCAATTATCATGCTGATGAGGAATCTTAATACAGCGAAAGGACTAATCAATGGAACCCAGCTGCAGATTATTATCTTTTACAATAATACTGTCGAGTTCATTTTACTAACCAGTGCAAGGACTGGTGTGCGAATTATTGTAAAACAAATTAAACTCAGCTCAAATGCGTTTATACAGCAATATGTTGAAAAGTGATAACAGTTCTAATAATAACAACAAAGTAATCTAACACTAGATTTTTTTCTCATTTTGGCGTTTTAACACCATACGGGTTTACTACTTATCTTTATTTCACGATATCATTGTACTGAGTTGGTTGCTGCTTTCCTTATACGACTTAACAATGGAAAGCCTGTAGATAGAATATTAGGAATATTCTGTTCAATGTCTATTACCATAGTATTTTTGTATTTGTATTTTGTATTTTATTATTTGATATACCAGTGCTGCAAGGTTAGAACCTTATGATTAATGCACTGGCATCATAGATTTGTTGTATTTTCTAACATAACAATAATTTTAATTTGACAATAAGATAATTAGATTAACAAATATAATTGTAACTATACTAATATTAACGAGTAAATTTATATAACAATAAAAAATAAAAATAATGCCTCTTTCAGAGTATTAATGACAAAACAAGTAATTTGATTAAATTTTTACTTTACGAAATTTTTAGAAATTTAAATACATACATAATGAAAATATAAATTTTACGAAAGAATAAATATTATTGCAACGATGAAAGATGAGAAAATAACATTTTTTTAAATTGCACAGCGTTTTGAATTGGTTTAATAAAAGGAGGTAAAGAGTTCCAAAGACGAATTGCAAATTTATAGAATTGCCTTTCAGATGTTAAACAAAAGTGACGCAATTGAATCAATCAGTTGGACCGATTGGAACGAGAAGCAGTAATACGGTTGTACAAATAAGTCGGTTCACCAGTGTATAACACCTTATGTAGCAAGAGTAAAGTACGAAATTTAAGAATGTTCTCAAAGGTCATGTTGCAGATTTTTATTGCATATTGGGATACATGAATTGTACGTTTTAGTCCAAAAATATATCTAGCTATATTGTTAAATGCAACACTTAGTTTTTGCTTACCAACAGAATCGCAATTACAAAAAATTTCGCAAGCACATAGAAGCGTGGGCAGGATGTAAGCTTTGGCTATAAGAAGTCTTATTTTAAGAGACGTAAAATGTTGAGAAACTCTCAGTACCCTAAGCATTCCATAAACCTTGCCTATTGTGGTGCCAATGTGTGTGTTCCAAGTCAAATTCCTATTAAAAATAACTCCAAGATTTTTAGCTGAATCAACGAAGTCAATCGAGGAACTGCTCAATGTAATTTCAGGAAATTCCGAAATATCAACTAGTTTTTTAGATATAACTATACATTTCGACTTTTTTGGATTCAGACACAAACCATTTTCACCTGCCCAAGCTGCTATGCGTGCTAAGTCGTTCTTGATGATAGAAATACAGATGGAAATACAGTCATGTTTACAGCTTAAATACAATTTAACGTCGTCAGCGTACATGTGGACTTTGCAATTTTGAAGAACCGTGGGCAAGTCATTAGCATAGATGGAAAACAGGAGAGGCCCAAGAACAGAGCCCTGAGGTACTCCCCTGTTAACCTTCAAGAATTCTGATGTCATGTTATGGACAACTACAGCTTGTGATCTATTAGAAAGATAAGACCTGAACAGGTTTGCTGCTGTATGAGAGAAGTTAAATAGGTTGCTTAATTTCGTATAAAGGATGCCATGGTCGACTGTATCGAATGCCTTAGAATGATCGAGAAGAATTAAAAAGCTGATTTTTTTATCATCCAAGCTTGCTCTAATCTTTTCAGCTACATCTATTAGAGCTGTAACACAACTCCTCTTTTGCCCTAAATCCTGACTGCCGGTCGGTTAGCAGCTTATTGTCGCAGATAAATTTGCTAGCTTGACGGTATAAAATTTCTTCAAAAGCCTAAGCCAAGTAAGATAGAATAGCAACAGGTCGATATTCGCTGACAGATTTGGGTATCGGAATTATTTTGGCTTGTTTCCAGTATTTTGGGAAGATAGAAGTAGTGAGAATTGTATTGAAAATGTGGATTATGTAAGATAAAACAACAGGAAGTAAGATTTTTAGAAATAATGGATGGATTTCATCGAAACCCACGGCGCTTGATTTTATTGACAGCAGACTAGACAATACCTCATTTTGATCGACGCCACGGAAGGAAAAAGTTACACCTGGACTGAGGACGGAGGACGAAGAACCGCTTGAATTTGTGCAAATAATATCATTAACTATGGGCATGGGTATATTAACAAAATTTCGGTTAAGTTCATTCACATCGATAGCATCGCTTGCAGCAGACAATTTTTTACCTACTCCAATTTCCCGAATTTCTTTCCATATCTTTTTCGAATCAACTGCATTTTTTTTTTTCACCATAAAATCTCCTCTTTGCAACTACTATTTCATTATTTGCCTTTTTCCTCAATTCTTTCTACTCAGCATACAACTCTGGTGTTTTGAATTGCTTCCAGCGGTTGTAAGACACGTTTCGTGCCGTTATAAATCTTTTAATATGGGCATTAAACCAAGGCTTTTGCTGAGTTTTAACATTTTTTATTTTGATTGGCACAAATTCATTAAATAGATTTAAAATATTTTGCTGCAAATAATTAACCTGGTTTTCAATCGATGGCATGGCATAAATGAGTTGCCAATTTATTTTTCGTGTGTCTTGTTCGAGCTGCCAATAATCAATATGTTTAAAATCACGAAAACTGAGCGAAAACGGTGACTTTTCTATGTGAAAATCAAAAGCAAGGAAGATTAGATCGTGTTTGGAAAAATTTCGTGCTGACAGTTGATCGTAAAGAAGTACCTTGGATAGGTTATTTACAAAAAATAGATCTAGGAGAGTATTAGTAGAATGTGTAAAATGAGTAGGTGTGGAGTTATTTACTGAAAAAAAGTCCTAAACCGCGCATGTCATTAGTAAAGTGAGTTTCCATAATTATGTTGCTATTAAAGTCTCCTGCTATTATAGTGTGCGCATAAGATAAAGATAGGTTTTCAATACTGCTTATGAGTGATGAAGCGTCTACATTACGATTTGGACGATAAACAGTACCAATTAGCATTTTCTCGCAACCATTCGAGACCGAGATGAACACAGATTCAATTGCACTATCGGGAGCAGATTTTTGAATAAGCTTACAGGGAACATTATTTCGTACATAAATGGCCACACCTCCAGTATGTCGTTGTCTGTCTGCTCGAAAAATTTTAAATCCATTATACGTACGTATCAAATAAAATAAATTGTCTTTGGAACTATTAGGGTTAACTGCAATGTTCATTGTATAGAATGTGTATAACGCGTGCATTATTCTTAGACACATGTTGCAATAATATTAATACATAACGATATGTAAACAAGATATGAAATGAGCAAAAAAAGTAAGTGTTAAAAAATAAAAACAATGTTTTGATGAATGTCTAGTACCACGGAAGGTGGTGAAGAACAAGAAGAATGTACTGATTAATACTTGGTACGAGTACCACTGTAAGTGGTGTTGAATAAGAAACGCTTTGTTAAATGTCTAGTACCAATGAAGAGCCAAGCTGAATTGTTCTGTTCAATACCTGTTACAAGGACAAAAAAAAAAAAAAAAAAAAAAATAAAAAAAAACAAAAAAAAATTAAAGATCAAAAAATAATTTCAAGTGTAAACTTTGAATGAAATCTGACTGTGTGAGCAAAGTGTAATATTCGGACGTGTAAACTTGGCCGTGCGAATCAGTGTTCTTATATTGTGATTTGAACTTTATACCTTAAAATACATTTTATTTTGATCTGGTAACAATAATGTAATGAAATGGCTGTGCTTCCGGTTGTCAATTAATTAATTTTTAGCATTTTTCGAGAGTTCACACGACTGAACAAATATTCACAATATTAATAAAAGTAAACAAAAAAAAAAAGAAAACATCAATATTAAAACTCAGATGTGGGGTTGTTCTCACTTCGCAATGAATAAAGAAATGGGAACTAGTCGTCTTACAAAGACGATGCTAGTGGATGCTTGAAGACACGCTAGTGTGCAGTTTCCGCCATCTGCAAACCTTACCCAGTTAAGTAGACTTTTCGAAGCAAATATTTCAAAGCGCAATGATCAATGAGGAGCTTCAGCTGATGAAACTATAGCTGATGACATGAAACATGAAACATGAAGAAAAAACCAATGATGCTTACGATGACCTTAGTACTGCCGATACTTGTGCCGTTGCCGGTTCTGCTGCCAGTATATCTTCCGTTGCCTTTACATCAGCCGCTGCCGCCGTTAACTTTTCTGTTACTAACATCGCCGCCGGATGAAAACAAAAATACTTAGCCGATAATTTAATGAGTGCTTATGCCGAAATGCAAAAATCTCCTGAATTCGAAAGTTTCCAAGCAGAAATTGATTTAGATAGGGAACTTCAATTACTGACAAAGCGCCGCACAGTGGGGTATTCGATACTCAAAAACGCAATTAAATGAGCCAAGCCCTCTAACAACCCAATTCCTTTTTTTTGTTTTTTTGGTAAATTAACGATCAAAAAGTTGAATAAAGCTTTAAAAAGGTATACTTCAGTGGAATTTTTTTGTAATTTACAATGTAATAAAAAATGAACATTATTCAAAACAAATGTCTCTTTTTTTTGCAGCTTCCTTTTGTCAGATATTAAGGGAACAGAAGTAATTAGGATCCTGTTAAAAATGTCTTCGTTGCCCTTGTGGCGACTACATTTACAAGAAAAGTGCTGTCTAAACTTTTTAAAATCTTTGTTACGACATTCTTGAGCTTCCGCAGATAATTGACCTACAGGCTATAAAGCAAAAGATATTATCTCGGGGCCATGAATAAAATATTTATGCACTGTTGGAGGCAAACAATACCAGGGATATAGTTTAACAAACAATACAGCAGTACTGATAGCAAACTCACGAAACTTTTCAACTTCGATTTCATGGCCACTTGAAATCGCAATCACCAATATATGAATCTTTTTTACTAACTCAATGTTAATATTTGTAAGATTTGCTGAAATTTCTGGATTTTTCAAAAATATTTTGGCAGTGTTGCCGTCATATGAGTTTCCAAAGCCAGGTTTTTGGCGATCAATAATTAAGCCAATTTTCTGTTTAAATTCTTTTTTAATACGAGCTTTGTTTTTAAAGTAATTTCTTTATCGTCTTGTGACCTTACCTGCCATTTTTTTACTGGCAATTTATATGACATATGGATTCATTCAAATTGCATTTGTTCAGTTCCGAACAATAAAAATGCATTAAGTTATTAATAAGTAGTTGTAGTCATACAAATATACAAGCATAACAGCAAAACACAAAACAACAAAGCATTCCAGTAACTACCAAAAAAGCTGAGCCTGCAAAAAACGACACATGAGTCTCAGTCCAATGTTCTGGACAAAGTCAAGGCCAGTTTGGCTATGTTTTAATATGAATAGAATTTTGTAGTGCAATGTGCTGAAAAATTATTTCAAGGGCAGCTTGGCCGTTTTTGTTGTGTGTGCATTTTGTTGTTATGCTTAATCATATGCTAAATCAATAATCTTATGCATATATACATATTACATATTAGTTTTATATATTCTTTTTCTATGTAAAATTGGAACAAATTTTGTATAAAAAGAATCTAAATAGTAACAATAAATGAATATTAAAAGTCAACACCTTTGAAGCGGTTCTTTTTTATTCCTCTGGGTTGAACAGATTCAAGTGCCTGGTTAACCAAAGCAAACAAAACAAAATTAATTATCCTTAGTTGAACAGGTTAAAGTGCCTGGTTAACTTTTGAATAATTATTTAAACAACTATTGCTTAGTCAAGTTAAGACTAAGGATTTGCAGTTGCGCCCATTAAGAAGCAACAGCATTCAAAAAATCTAATCCATCCCTGAAGGATGGATAATCCAAATTGAAGATTGTCAATTTTAATCTCTCATTTCACCATGTAATCAATTTGGTCAAAATTTTTTCTGCTTTCGCCACATATATAGCAGACGAGTGTTGATTTGGTGTCAGAAAGTGCGTTACAGACTTTTCCGTATACCATTACCAACATCAATTTGTGGTTAACTTCTATGCGTTGATTCCCAACAAATGCAACATAATTTTTAAATTTTTAATTTCGCCATCTACTCTTGCTTTTTCTTTTTTAGAAACTTCGGTAGACTCTTTAATGAATTAAATTTTCAGATGTCTGCAATACCTTGTGGACGAGGGCCTAGGGTTCATCCAAATTACTTCATTCCCGGAAACTAATATGAGTGGTACTACACAAGTAATGAATACAGATGAATCACTTGCATCTTCACCATGGAATGCTTGTTTGTATGAGCTGTGGCCAGTGCTGCCATCGAAACCCCATTTCGAAAACAAGCATAAATTTGACAAGTTTTTGTTTTGAAGAGTATTTAAAACATCTTTTTGCAATATCAAAATGTGTTGGACAGTGTGATCTAACAAAGCTTGCAAGGTCACATTTGCTGAAGATTCACATATTTCAATGCATTCACTTCGTGGTTAACACTCTTTTTTCGCTGACTGAATGTAGGTATAACACGGAAATTTATCAGGAGCCGAATGTCTAATGATATTGTACTGATGACGTGATAGCTTAGCTGTACTTATGACATAATGCTTCTTCCCTCGACATTTGCTGCTTTTGCAAAGCGCTTTTTACACCTTTTTTGTATTTGATTGCCTTGGTCGATGATGTTGTTATATCTTGCAAAAGTTTTGACGCTTCTAACTGACCAGCAGATTGTATGCGCATTTTTGTAGAACTTTATATTTTTTCCATTAACTTCTTTATTTTTTAACACTTTTCAAAATATTACTAAATAAATAAATAAGTAAAATAAACAAATTATTTAAATTAAATATACAGTTCAAAACATTGGATTAAAAAAAAAATTATGCGATCTATAAGTTGACTTAAAGTTATTTGCTCATTAATATTTAGTGTGGCCTATTTGGCCTTAATTACGGCTTTAATTCGTCTTGGCATTGACTCGACAAGTCTTTTGCAGATCTCCTCTGGAATATTTTGCCAAGCCACTAGCGTTCGCTGCCAAAGAGTATCGAGATCAGGACAGTCTTCGGATATTAAGGAAATGGTACGCTTGACCTCAACCCAAAGGTGTTCTATAGGGTTGAGGTCCGGCTTAAAGGATGGTGACATATTGGTCCGCCTTCATTAGCCCTTGCACTTTTATAGATTTTCCGACACCTTCTATGGACATGATACTTCCAAATCATAATACTTCCTCCGCCATGTTTCACAGTGGGCTGTATGTGGCAATCTTTAATATTTTCGCCCAGTTTTTTTCAGACCCATTGGTGTCCATCAGAACCAAAACGATTTAGTTTGGTTTCGTCCGACCAGACAACTTTTGCCCAGTCATCTTTTCCAAATTTTTTGTATGTTTTTGCGAATTCTAGACGCAATGTCTTGTGACGGTGTGTTAGAAGAGGCTTTTTAACTTTGGCACGGCCATGAAACCCCTTCTTGCGCAAAACCTTACGGATGGCCTCAGTTGTTACCTGATTCGCAACCTTCACTGATTCGCAACTCTCTATTAATTTGAGCTGCATTGTCATGCAAACCCTGAGTTGTGCTTCGAAGTATACGCCTCTTGACATTTGCATTAAAAATTGGCTTCCTGACAGGCTTATTTTTCTCTGTTGTTGGTTTTAAATTTTTGCGAATTTTAGATATGCTCGCTAAGGACATCCCTAGTTTTCGAACTTCCGCTATTTTTGCAAGACTTAATTTTTTCATCTAAAAACAAAGCAAATAAATTCTCTACGCAAAACTTAAAGGAAATCGCATCTTACCTTTCCTGAAAACTGGAATAATATCAATATTAATATTTACTAAGTATCCAAATACTTTTATTTTAAATTTTGAATGGGGAAAAAAATGAACCACTGCAACCTCTTTACTTCAACACACAAAAGCTACTGCATCAACTAATTGATCACAAACCTTTAGTGGTAATTTTGCGTATAACAGCAAACATAACGGGATATTTTCGAATTTTTGTTTGTGTTCTTTACTCTTGTACTATGATTTCTTTTATTACAAACAGTTGTTGTACTAGTCAAAATAATAGAAATATGGCGGACGATATACAAATTTTTAGCACTTATGCGATCAAAAAGTTGAGTAAACACCGAAAAAACACGTTTTTAAGACTTAATTGGAAAAACATTAAAAATATTTACAAACACTTTTTTTTATTTTATTAAAAAAAAATCGCATCAAAGAACTCTTGATTCTCTCTTTGCCTGCACAAAAGTTAAAAAAACAATCAACTTTAAAATGACATTACTCGGTAACAGTTAACTTTTTTCGATTATTCTTTCAAACAATTACGTAGAATTTCATATTCTTTAAACCGGTACTGATTATTATTGGTTAGCTGTGATTAAATTTTTTTAATTAATCGCGCTTTTGAGTATCAAATACCCCATTGTGCGCCGTACAATTTTTGAATTGCGAAAGCAGATTCAGGAACTAGAAAGTTCTGTCGACTTGCAACATGAGGTAAGGCCAAATTTTGCTGAAATAGAACACGCCATTCCGAAATTTTCTGGTGATGAGCCTGCACATTCAGTTCGGTATTTTATGCGTGAATTCGAAGAAATATTGCAAACTCAGCTTACGTAGTTCTCTTTTTGGCACTGCAAGAATTTTTTTCACTACAACTCCGGCATTGAGTTACAGAGAGTTAAAACAGGCACTTGTTGCAGAATTTGACAGCGCAGTAACCAGGCAAGATGTGTACCGAGTACTCGAAGCACGTAAGTGGAAGAAAAATGAGGAATCCTTGCATTGCTACGTTTTGAGTATGCAAGCTATTGCCAAACGTGCCGATATATTGGAAATCGAGGTTATTGATTTTATAATTGAAGGCATACGTAAGGCTCCCATCCGTCCTGTATTTCGCAGGACAGTCCTGGTTTTTCAAGCAAAGTCCTGCGTCCTGTGTAACGGGCTGAAAATCCTGCTGTTTCTTATTTTGTCCTGTTTTTTCTTTTTATTACTCCCTTTTTGCACTTTAGTCCACTATGTATGTTATTTATACTTTTTTTGTAATAAATCAAAATTCCCCTTAATACACTTTCCCTTTTTACGACCCTGTTAAAAGTGTCACACTGCAACTATGTCTGTGCAACTCATATTTTAAGAAGTAAACTGTCGAAATCATTCTTGTGTCAAACTGTCGAAGAGAAAGTGTGTTTTAAGCGATAAACTTAAAAAAAAATACTCATTTCTTGAAAAAACAAATAGTGATAGTGAGGCGTTTTGCTTAAAATGCAAAGGATTATTTTCTATAGCGTCAGGAGGCGCTTTTCGCGCACAGCGAAACACCTTTCTGCCCTGGCTGTTGCGTCTGCCAACCTCACCATTGATACGTACTTTCAATCCACATTCGACGCGAAAAATGCAGCAATGGAAGCAGTGGCGATCCTAGGGGGGGGGGGGGGAGCGGGGGGTGGTCCGCCCCGGGTTCCACCATTTTAGGGGTGACACCATTTCGATATTTTTTTTAATTTCTCAAACAGAAAGAAAAAGGCACAAATACATTACGTTAAAAAATAGGTGTCCCATTTTGTCGCATTGAAATTATTTCTAACAATTTGTGTATCAGTAGCTTCATGCGAAAGGAGTTTTTCCAAGCTAAAATTAATTAAGACTTATTTAAGGTCTTCCATGGGACAGGCAAGGCTTTCCGATCTTGCTATTTTATCCATTGAAAACGAGCTTGCAAGTAATATTGATTTCGATGAGGTTATTTCAAATTTTGCAGCTCTTAAAGTAAGAAAAGTTAGTTTTTAAGACAACGCCATTAATAATATTTATTTGTTTAATCTTATACCTACATATACAAATATGTATCTGAAAATGTAATTTTTTTGTTTAATTTGTGTAATTTTTTTGTGTAAGTTTTATTTTTTACCTTATGTCTACATATCTAAATATGTAGACTAGGGCGGGTCAATTTGTTCGGATGAGAAAAAACCAGAAATGCGTATAGCAGAAATGTAATCTATGATGAATTCTTAGAAAATTTCCGCAAGAAACCATAGGTCTAAAATCAATCCCAATATCGCGCATATCGAGGTCAAACCTTGTATATGAATTAAAAAACAACTGTAGAGTTTAAATAGAAATTCTGACGAAAAGTCCAAAAATGGCAGGGTATATCATTGATTTTGGACTTGTTCAAAAGGAAATTTTGCCAGCTCTCTGAATCTGAATTAATTTTAAAAATATTTTTTTTTTTAAACCAAATATTGCCAATCTAATATTTTAACATTGTCAAAAATAAAACGATTTAAATTTACAAAAATTTATGGCTACTGCCATAACAACGTCTCGATTTTTTTTCAATTACGCGTCGCGAAACACTTGAAAGTAACTGAACAAATCGCTCAGTTCCCTGAATATGCGATGGAATTTGTGAGTCTGGCAGCGGCGGATCTTCAAACTATAGATAACTTAGCATGTGCTCGTATGGAATGTTTGCGGTAAATGGAGGTTCGGATTAAATGCTGTCATCATCTATGTTTATCAAATCAACATAGACTGAGCAATCAAAATTAATGCTATGCTTTTTAAAAGTCCTTAATACTGTTGGATCATAAAGCTTATCTCGATAATACAAAATTGCTATTCTTGATTGCTCTTTCGCAGCGTTTACAATATCCCTAAGGTTTGGTGGCAAATATTACGTTGACCATATAAATTTTGCTAACAGTGAACTGCCGTAGACAACAGAACTATAATACTTTACATTAAATACATTGGTACATAAACTTTCATAATATAGTTTGCTAGAGTTTTTAAGTTGGTTTATGGCAAATTTGTACTTACGTATAGTCGCAATAGTCTACTAGCTTTGGTCAGCCAATGAGAATGAACTATTTGCCCGGGTTTCATGCTGGCTAAATCTGCGGGACAGAACCCTTTAGACACGGCTTTGGGTAGTCGATAAGGGCGTAGCCATGGGGGGAAGGGGGGCCAGCTGCCTGAAATTTTCTGTTTAATCGATGGCTTTGAAAGTAGTTTCTATATGTAATTCCTTTTTAATATGTGGTTTTTTCTTTTTCCTTTGAAGCTAGATATGGTAAAAAGATAGGATAAAGATATGAAAGATATGGTAAAAATAAATTTATAAAGTCTTGTCCCCCCCTAATTTTCATCCTGCCTACGCCCTTGTTAGTCGATACAGATACTTCACATCTGTAGAAAGACCGTGTTCGTCTTTTGTATTTAACGGTAGAGGCATATTTCCAAACAAAATGGGTTGAAAATCAGATACAATCTATAATAAAAAGTGGGTTGACTTAAAATAAAGTCCAATTATTTTAAAATTAGTATAAAACTACCTGTAATGTTCACAGGTTTCAATTAATTTTGTCAAATCCCCGCTAGCAGTTCTAGGTCTGCTTGTAGTCGACTTTTCCAATGCACCAAACAAGTGGCGAAAAGGTAGTTCATTAAAATGCAGCAAGCAAACAAACCAATGTAATGATTTTTCTAGAGCAATTTCGAACCTTCGTAGAATGCTATTACGGTACCAGTATTGCTTACTTCTCTATCGCAACAAATTCCAACCAAATCGTCAAGAGATAAATTTTTTGTATGAAAGAACTCGTATAGGTGAGGTTATTACTTCCAGTTTTGTTTACTTTTTAAATACTAAAATGTGAAGAATGTAATAAAATAGTAAAAATGAAGAATTCAAATGTAAAATTAAAAATTATCAAAACGTTTCTACGATTATTCTTACATTTTTGGCAATTTTTAAATATCAGGCTGGCAAAATTTGGTTTAAAAGCCAAAATATTTTTCAAATAAATTAAGATTAAGAGAGCTGGTAAAATTTCCTTTTCAACAAGCCCAAAATCAATAATATACGCTGCCATTGTTTGACTATTCTACAGTATTTTTATATAAGACTATGAAATCCATACACAAATTTTGACCTCAATATGCGCGATAATGGGATTGATTTTAGACCTATGGTTTCTTGGGGAAGTTATCTCAGAATTCATCATAGATTACGTTTCTGCTATACGCTTGATCGATAAAAAATTTGACCCGCCCTAATGTAGACACCTGAAAATGTTATATATTTGTTCTGGTTTTTACAAATTCTTATTGTTTGTCATATGTTGTTTGTTTTTTTTTTTCGGAGAAGATAAAGATAGTAATAAAAACACTTAATCTCATCGAATTGGTTTCTTTTTGCATTTAGAAATTTTTTATAGGGGTGACACCATGAGTATCCGCCCCGGATGTCACCAAGCCTAGGAACGCCACTGAATGGAAGCCGTCTGGACATACCACGTTATAAATGCAAACAGCAGCTTTGCATTTAAAAGAATTTACTTACAGGTTTGAAATTTTCAGGTTCGTTAAAACATACACTAATTTTTGAAACATTGTTTTTTTAAAAAACAAGGATGGTGCTGGCTACCACAATTGGCGTAAAAGACCTTTTTTGCACTGCGTGCAATTTGGTGGCTGCTAGGTTTCAATTGAACTCACCTTAAAATATATCGCCGTCCTGAATGTACCATTTTAGTAAGACTAATTTGTGTTCATTTTTATTTATTTTTGTTATAGTTTTGTTCTATTGAATATAAGCGAATATTTAAATAAGAAGATTGAATTCTACTTTTGCCTTTGGAAATTAAATTAAAAATGCTTCTTAATCGGTATCAGCAAAAGTACTTATTTAAAAAAACATACAGTACCAGCGGACCATCTTTTGGAAACAGCGCTTGACGTATTTCTGCGCCGGTTGGAATAAAAACTAGTGGTGACAGGAAAGTTGACAAAGGCGACACTCTTTGCTATAATTGCTCGCAGCATAGGCATATAAAACCCAAGTGTCCGCATCCAAATCATCCAGATGGATCTTGTTTCCGGTGTTGGAAGATGGGTCATAACCACCGCTCGAGCCCAAGCCCACGTAAAATACTGATGAAAACCAACAGTGATGCTGATACTCGCTAAGTTCCTCCTATTGACGCTGATAATTCCGACGACGCACACAGGGGTATTTGCCTTCCAAAACCGCTCAGAAATCAATTTCTCAAAATGTAAAGTTGATAAGTGATTTTTTTTTGGCTTTTGTCTAATACCCATGAAATAGTTTACCGTTTGTTTTTTTTAATTTTAATGCACACACTTCTTCACAGCATCAGTTCAAAGCAGAGCTGTAAAAAAATTGAATCATTTCGGAATGCACACACTCTTAATGCACTCAAAAGCTGCATCAACCAAATTGCAATCTTATGCTTCTGTTGAGTTAATGACTTACAGATGCACAATTCATCATTCTTTGAAGATAAAAGAATGCACACCCAATGCTCTGTCAGGAATGAGACTTATGGAAATATCAATCCCATTCTTGTTGGCTTATAAAATCTGATGAATGCACTCAGTTATATCATTCTTTTCAACTCTGAAACACTGGACTTTTATTTGCTACCATTAAATACTACTAAATATAAAGCATTTTGCATTTTTGTTGTCATTTGTTTTCGACGGCCGATCTTAGTGACATGCTTTTGTCTTTCCTTTGACATTTTCTGGAATAATAAAGTGCTTATTAACAATAAATATTATTAAAAAATGTATAAACATTAACTTCTACAATTTGTTGTATATAATACTTTTTCTATACATGATATCAGCCAATGGCAACCCATCACACTCATGCTCAACATTCACACACGCATACACAAATCCACACAAAACAACTTCAGACGCAACAACAAATCTTTGAGGCTGAAGCCATCGGTGGCTGCATTCGTTAAAATTTCAATTCAGTGTGAATTCTTTGCGTTTTGCAATTCATGCCTTGAAAACAATTTTAATCAGCCTAAACACTTAAGCCTAAAGCGTTTGAATGTTACAAAAAAGGATTTCAGCTTTTGAACATTTATACAGAATTAAAACTTTTACAGCTCTGGTTGAAAGTCATCGATCGTAAACTTGCATTGTCAGTGAGTTAATTTGCGCGAAAAAAATTGTGATTGAAATTAATATTGTGTTTCTTGCTATGGAGGATTTAGCTGCAGGTATGTACTTTAAAATAAAGCTTTTTTATGTATATTGAACCTTTAATTAAATATATATGGGGTTTATTGTGAATGTATGCAAATGGCCAGTTTATTTTTGTTTTTTTTTTTTTAATGATGGACCTTTTGTTATATTATAGGGTGTTATTGGGTAACATTTTTGACAACAGCTAAAGAAGGAAGTTGTCAAAAAGCAAAAACCAAAAGAAAAATGCTGTCCATTACCGCTCCGCCAGATTTTATTCTCCCTGATGTGTGTCCAGATTGATGAAAAATCAAGAAAATTTAATAACATAAATAACTTCTTTTGCTTGAAGGAACGTCTGGCTTGTTGTAACTAGAAGATATCTGTATGATTTTATGAATGAGTGGGAAGACAACAGCTATGAAGCTAAACTAAATAAACTTCAGAGCTATTTACTCAATAAAGCGTCCTGCACGGAAGAAAACCTTAAAGATTTTAAGTTTAAAATTGCATATTTAAGGTATTTAACTTAATTCAACTTTACTTTTATTGGTAGTTTTAACTTTAAATCTGGTTTATTTTAATACAGACATGAATTTAAAGCAGGGCTGGGCATTCTAACACCGTCACATTTTATTTTGTCTTGTTAGTATTGGTGCTCTCTCGAATTGAGCACACTGAGCGAAATAGTTGTCACAATTATCTAGATTATTAAGTTTTTCTTTTTTATTTTATGTTTTTATTTTTAGTCATCGTATTGTTCATTATTTCTTTTATGAAATTAATTAATTAATAGATAATATGAATGAATTATATGAAACCTTAATATATACGAATAATTTTTTTAATACTAGCATTTTCCCGGCGCGCGTTGCTGCACCCTGCAACTATATGGGAACATAATAGGTGTATTCAAAACTTTTCTTAAACTCATAGTTTGACACCAATGTCATTTTCCACTGACCGTTACAGTTTCCTAGTAGCAGGAGATCACCAAATAGTTACTCCATTCTGAGTTTGTATGTAAGTACTGCTACTTTTGCTTTCAAAGTATTCATTGTATTTGATAATACAAATTGTATGGGCGGAGTCACACCCCCTTATATAATGCCCATCCCAGTTTTCTAGTAGATGGACATAACCCAGTTTTAGAACAGTTGCCGACAGTGAGCATACTAACTAAATTATCAAAATGTAGCCCAATCGACGAAAACCGTAGGAAATATAGCATTTTAATTGATTTGTGGGCGGTAAAAGGAGGTGTGACAGAAATTTAAGCTATCTCGTACTTGTAAAAAATGTAAAAATGCCATGTTCCTGTTCGATGGTTTAATATAGAAAAGGCGTAACTCGTTTTTTTTTCGAAATAACATTTTTGATATATTCTGGTTAACCACTCTCAAATACACCTCCCTTAACAAAATCAATGCGCTTTTTTGTTGTTGTTGTTGCCTATTGTAAATAGAAACTGCATTAAAAAAATTTTATATACAACGTTTTCCAGATTTTATTCAGTTCTTTTCTTCTCCTGTGAAGTAACAAAAAATCGAGTTACGCCTTTTCTATATTAAGCCATCGATATAAAATTGCTGTTGTATATAATAGGTGCGTTTTTTTGGCATCGCTATATGCGCTTAACAATATTTTTCATACAAAAAATTGCTTAGCTAAGACAGGATAATTATAGCCGCTTAGCTCATAGTCGCCGATAGAAACACTATTGCCAGATCAAGAAAATGATAGTCTACGTAATTTATTGGCATCACTTTTGGAAAAACAACCATGTTTATGTCAAAAAAAAAAAAAAAAATCACAATCAAAAGTAAACAAACAACAAATGATAAAATATGTTCTATTTACACAGAATGGCAATGGCAATGGCACAGAATGCACCCTCATCCCAGCCGTGAATTACCTCGCCTTTGCCAATGGTGAACTTGAAAGGCCTTTGGCGATCACGCGATGAATCAAATTTCTTTCCATCAGCCAGAGTTCCAGTGTAGTGCACAGAGACCACTTGTCCATTCTTGGGAAACGTGCTGCCGTCTCCTTCAAGCATTCAATTCAAGCATGCCAGAAAGAAAATCAATGTGGACATTGACTTGGAAGTTGAGTACCTCTTTGAGCCAATCAATGTGCCAGAGTCACCAGAACTGGATCCTGAGATGCCTTCTACATCCGCTGCTGCTAGAAGCATCAAAAGGAAGAGTTCTTGAGACCTGTATTATGCAGAGACGAATTTGTTAGTATTCTTACTTGAGTTTCTTCAGAGCTGTCCATTTTGAGCAGAAAATGTTTGAGCATAGAGCAGAAATGAGCAGAAAACAGTTAGATAAAAATAAACTTTTTCAATTTGTGATTATAAATAATAATGTTCAATATTTGACAGTAAAACGCAATGCTGCCAAGTTTTGAAAAAAAAAGTTAAGCGAAATATTAAGCGCCGATGAGCGTTTTTTTGGACAAGCGTATATAGCGATGCCAAAAAAACGCACCTAATATATAAAAAATTCTGGTATTTTATTCACATTTTGGATCATTTTAAGATAAGTACACTAAGGGAAATAACGCATATTAGCATTATCCACGCCTGAGTATAAATTTTATTTAAATATTTACGTGGATAAATCAAATGTTTTCCTTACAACTCGTTTTTTTCCCGTATTTGAATTTTATTTATACCACACACGTACACACATATTTCATACAAGCAAGCAGCAACAGCATCGCACATGTACACACATATTCCGACAAGCAGCAACAGCATCGCACTCTGTTCCTGTAGTTTATTTCTTGCAGTTGCAGGTTTCTTATAGTTCTCATTTAGTTATTGTTGCAAGGGTAATATAGCCTGGATGATTGGCCAAGAAATGAAATGATGTAGGGTGGAGTGACAACTTGATATTTTCTCTGAAATATCTTGCACCGGTTGTCATTTACCTACATATTTTGCTTCTACCTACATATATTTTGTATATTACTTTTTCTTCCTCTATTACTTTTTATACTATTTTTGACATTTGGTGCCCTAATATTGCACCAACTGTCAAAAATAGTATAAATTAGAGAACGAAAAAAGTGAAGCGAGAATAAATAATACAGGCAAATGGCATTTGGTGGACGCAATATGAAGAAAATAAAACCATAAAACGATTAATATTTTTTATAAAATTGTGGCATATTTTAATAAGTTTATTTCTTTTATAATTCTTAAAAAACATATTTTTTAAGAATTATATTGTGAGCTTAATGCCAAATAATTCATGAAGCAACAGGTTGCTACAACAACAAAGTTCTTTGCAGAACTTAAACCAAGCTGACTAGACCATGGTTTCGTCGGACGCTACTCCGACTCATCAGTAGTCTCAGTGGTTCTAGCAGTCCACTAACTTTGACAAGCTAATAGGCGCAAGATCAATAAAACCAAAGAGGAATTATAGAAGCGCTATACTTTGTCAAAGCAATGTTTTTCTACTCTTTTGCTAGTCGCAAAATTTCAAAAAGTTGACTGCATTGATTCTGCAAAGACTTTGTTGTTGCGCTTTTTTGTTTACTTCTTTATCACGTATCAATCTAGGTTCCAACATTTTGTTGGTATTAAACCATAGAAGGCGTGAAGAAGGTTTTTTTTTTTTTTTTGAAAGCAGATGTTTATTATATGCGCAGACATATAATATTACATCATGTTTTCGTAGCAACCTGTTGCTTCAGGAATTATTTGGCATTAAGCTCACAATATAATTCTTAAAAAATATGTTTTTTAAGAATTATAAAAGAAATAAACTTATTAAAATATGCCACAATTTTATAACTCATGTAAACTGGTGCGAGCACGACCTACGTCTATTTTTTTTGGTTTTAATTACATTTTACAATTTGGGTCTCCAAAGTTCGTTGACATAGCGGCCACACACTTTAACCAACTACGCCACGGACGCCACAATTCCTTCAAGTAGATAATTTTTACACAGAGCCTGTAGAGTCAAAAAAGTTTTTAGGTATATGCGTTGCATCAAAGTTAGAACGAAATTTTAAAAAATGTAAAGTCAAGGATGGAATGTGTAAAATAATGGCATAACCGTGAGAAAATCATCTTCTACTCATACCTATTTTACATCAACGCTCACCTTAAAGTATCATTTCAATATTTTCTAGATATTTTTTTCTATTTTCCTAACTGCCACAATAAATTCAAAGATGTTTAACGCAAATGCTGAGTTTGGTCAAGAAAATAATGGGTTTGCTTTAATAAAGGATAAACGGATAAGTATTGGTTAGCAAAGTTAAAATCTGGAATAAAGATATTTTACTTAATTCTATTTTATTCACAGAAAATGAAAATAAATACTAAATGTTGAATTAGCGCGCATAACATCAACATAGGCTCAAAACTCAGTCTACTTGGAAAGATTATGTTCCCAAGCATTCCCAAAGGCATATATTTCTAACTTTTTTCCAATAAAAACAAAATAAGAACTGGATGAAATAGAGGAACAAATTATTTCTTTCAATGAAGCGGAATTGGTATGTTCATAAATAGAATTTTTAATTTTAGAAGTTATATTCCAATAAACGTTTTTTTGCTATCTATTTTTAGTTGAGGTACATACGTGAAACAATAGGTTCAAGCCATATATCGAAAGCTGTTCAAAATATGTTCAGCGAAGAGTTCATTGTTAAAATTAATTGGAATGGTCTGCATAAAAAAGATGCGGTAAAATTTTGCAAACTATTCAACACTTTTTTTTTTATTTCAGTAATAAACCATCAATTTCATTTCAATTCATTTTTACTAATACAAAAACAATACTGAAGAAAAAGAAAAGCCCGCGAAATAACATTAGACTCGAAGTTTTTCGTCTTGTGCTTGTGACGTGCATACCTCTCACTCTAAGCATAGTCTGAGTGACTGATTGAGTGATTTGCCACCCACACCATCACCACCACTGCCTTTTTTCTATCGCGGCGTACTCTTCTCTTGCTTATTGCTGCTTTCTTCTTTCTAAAAATCAATCTCTCCTCGTTTAACGCGCCAATTTTTGCAGCAGCAGTCTCTCCGTTCGAGTGGCAAAAATGATGGCACACCTCATGGGCGTCCGCAGGAATTTGTCGAGGGGGGGAAATGGTATGCATTGGTGTGCACGTTTATGAACATGAGCCTGGAATGTTACCTATGAAATTTTATTGCCTGAGATTTTCTGTGCAAACTTTGTAAACATTGTAATTATATGAAAATTCATATTTTTCAATTTAACTTCCAGTATAACGAACTTTTAGTGTACAAAATCATATTTACATTTATTAAAAGCATTTAAAAATATTTAAAATAATTTTCGTTCGTTTTTAAATATAGTTAAAGATCCGTGCAGACTGAAAAAGATATTTTCAAGGTATTTATTTTATTTTATTATCATTTAAAATAGCTTTTTTGATTTTTTCTTTTGTTTGTATGAATGTGTGTGCGTGTGTATAATTTATTAAAAGAGTGCATGATTATCTTGTGTTTTAATATTCGTTTTTCTTGAATGCTCGTTCAGTTATGAACAGAGCAACATTTTTAATGTTTTTTTAAGGTACTATTACCGTCTAGAAATTTCAAAAAATTAATTTTTGTTTTTTTACATTTTTAGATTCTTTATACCTTCAATAATAACTGTCCAAAATATAAAATCAAAATTCGAAGCCAGTGCCCAGATATAACGACTCAATTGAAGCGCGCTCTCGGCTCGCAGGTGTAAAAAAAACTTTACACGCATTTTTCTCGAGTTTAGGTTTTTTTAACTGGCGGACAGTCAATCTCCGGATCTACTATGCCGTTATTAATAATTTTTGCAGCATTTTGTTTGGTTTTATATTCTGTGTGATAGTTTACCACAATTTGACCACAAAAAAAATATATAAAATTTTTAAATTTGAAAAAAGGTTGAAAAAAGGCGATTTTTTAAAAACATTTTCAAATGTCCGCCATTTTTTAGCAGCAGTGTTTTTTCGAAAAGAACAATTTCAGCGCCCTATATTAAATGTACAATTAATAGAAAATAAAAATAAAAAAATTTGTTCGTGTGGCAACTCTGAAAAAAAGAAAACAGTTGAAACAGACAGTGTAGTAAGCAATAGGATTAGAACAAAAGGAAGACGAGAAAAACGAGTCAGTTATTAAGTAGCATCTGAAGTGTGCAGAAGTATTAAAATAAGAAAGTTAAAATAAGAAATAAAAAGTCAATAAAGAAAAAAATACATTGTTTAATTTTTTACACAACTTCGCTTACAACATCAGAAGTGGGATCTTCCCGCTGTTTACAGGTTCCTGACAGAAAAATCAACGTGCAACAGCAGCAGAATGTCTGACATCACGAAGTTCCAAAAATACAGCGTACCCGAGCTTAAAGCCTGGTTGGAAAAGTTAGGAGATAAGACGACTGGCAGCAAGCGTGAATTAATTCTACGTCTGATGGAGGTGCCGGAAAGTTGTCGTGGTGCTTTTCCGGAAAGAACGGCAGAAAAATCAGTCGGGGCTAGTCATGGGCAAAACTGCTACTTTGCAGTCACTGTTACTCACTGTGATTGCTACTTTAGAATCACAGTGAAAAATACCTGTGATTGCTACTTTGGTATGTTATAGAGAACAGTGACTGTTATTAAAATAGATTTTTCTGCAGTATTCATCTAATATTGAAGATCTTGGTTAAAAATCCCAATTTTAAAGTAAAACAGGTAAAGATTAAAAACAAAAACGCAGATCAATACGATGAAAGTTAATTTTATGTTTTATGTCAGTTAGGTAAAAATCTTCAAAAATACAAAGGCGAGTCCCTACTCAACAACAGTGAAAACAGCAGAATTAGTGAAAATATTAGGATTGGATAGATTTTAAACTAACACTACACCATATGAAAATAACCACACGAATAAAAAAACACAACAGTCAACGTACATTCAATGAAATAAAAATCACTGCTATTGTGATTTTGTGCAAGGGGAATACCAGTATCAAAAATATTCGATACTCAAAGCTTTTAAGAATCACAGTCACTGCTACTGTGATTGATACTTTCACTGTAAAACAAAACAAAAAAAAAAAAAAAAAATAACAGGAGTAGCAATCACTGTGACTGAAATATTTTGGTAGCAGACTGTGATTGCTACTTTCTAGTAGCAGTGAAAAAATCACTGCTACCAAAATATCGACCCATCTCTAGTCGGGGCTTCCAAGCGTGCCAATGCCAACGGTGACGTCAGCGACAACGGCGATGCAGAAGAAGAAGAAGATGACCGTTATAATTCAAACGGTACAAGAAATAAAGAAAAAAGTAACGAAACAAATGAACGACAAATGGGAGAGCAATTGGAAGATCAAACAACACGAAAAAATTATAGCAACGAAAGACAAACGAGTGAAAATGAAATTTAACTGCAAATAGAAAGACAAACGAGTGAAAATGAAAATCAACTGCAAATAATAGAAGAAGAGATGGCCAACAATAACAATCAAATGAGTGAGATTGGCAGCCAACAACAAGCGCATCAGGAAAATATGATTGTAATCGAGCGACAAATGAGTGTAAATAATAATGGAATCGAGTGCGACGGAGAAAACAACAGTATTGCAAGTGTACGAGCGAGTTCGTCAAAAGGGGAGGAAAATGAACTATTGAAGCGAGAACTTGAACTTCTCAAACGAGAGCTGTATTTAGAAAAACGTGAGAATGAGATAATTAAGAGATAAAATGAAATATATAAAAAAGAACATCAACACAAGGAAAGACACAGAGATGGAGAAAATGATGGTAAAATTGGTTTTGGAAACATTAAAGAATTGCTTTCCGAATTTTCGGGTACAGCCGATAATTTTCAACTTTGGAAAGCACAATTGCAAAGCATTCAAAATGCATATAAACTTGACGACAACAATACCAGAGCATTAATTTCGCAGAAACTCAAAGGGAAGGCATTGAAATGGTTGCAGACAAAGAATGATTTGATGACCGTGCCAATTGAAAGTTTAATAAGTGAAATGAGTAAGCTTTTTGAAGATCGCTCTAGCTCATTACAACTTAAACGTGCGTTCGAAGCCAGAAAGTGGCAAATAAGTGAAAACTTTGAAGAATATTTTTATGACAAGACCATACTGGCAGGAAAATTGCATATTGATGAAAGTGAGCTAATAGAATATGTCATTGAAGGGATTCCAGACTATGGACTACGTTCACAAGCAAAATTACATTGTTTTCGTGACAAGTACCAGCTGTTAGAAGCTTTCCATAAAGTAAGTCTACCAAGACCAGTGTCATCCAAATTAGCAGCGAGTGTTCGCCAACATACATCGAAAGAAACAACTGCGTTAGCATCAGAAACCCCCTCACCAGTTCGTTGTTACAATTGTAATTCTGTCGGACATATTGCAGCGGAATGCCGTAAAGCAAAAAGAGAACTTGGAACTTGTTATGTGTGTGCGCAAATGGGTCACCGAGCAGCCGAATGTCCAATGAGGAAACCGCAACAACTTCACTATACCGATGCTGTAGATGGCGATGATGAATTTGTAAGAAAAGTAGAATTTAGTTTTTCGTATTTAGATTTTAATCAGAAATTTTTATTAGAATCACTAATTGACACTGGTAGCCCAATCAGTCTTATACGCCAACAGTTCGTGCCATCTAATAATTTTGAAAAAGAAGAACAAGCAGAATGCAATTTTTTAAGTTTTTGTGGAATAAATAAAAGTCCATTGAATATGTTTGGAAGAATAAAGTGTATTGTTTTGTTTGAAAATAAAAATATAGAACTTAATCTGTTTGTAGTTGCTAATGATACTATGAGACACCCAGTGTTACTCGGCAGGGATTTTTTGAAAAAAGCAAAACTAAAATTAGTTATGGAAAATGAAAGCATAGAACAGACAACAAATTTTTATTTTGAAAATGAAAGAAATGAATTCATGAATGATTTAATGAAAATTGATTATTGTGATTCAATTAACAATGTTTTCTTAAGTAATAACGATGTCGAATTTAGTTCTAAGAAAAGATTTTATGAGTTATTCAATGAATGTTATGTAAACCGCAATCGTCCAGATGAACCTGAGATAAGATGTGAGATGAAATTAGTTTTGAACAATGATAAGCCTTTCCAATATTCCCCACGTAGGTTATCATATCACGAAAAACAACAAGTGCAAGCCATAATTGATGAACTGCTTCAGAAAAAAATTGTGAGGCCAAGCCGTTCAGAATATGCATCTCCTATCGTGTTGACAAGAAAGAAAACAGGTGACACTCGATTGTGCATAGATTTCAGGACACTTAATAAGGCTACATTAAAAGATAATTATCCTTTACCCTTAATAGACGACTTACTTGACCGACTAGCAAATAAAACTTTGTTTTCATTACTAGATTTGAAAAGCGCCTTTTATCATGTGCATATGAATGAAGATTCTATAAAGTACACAGCATTCGTGACTCCATTGGGGCATTTTGAATTTTTGAAAATGCCTTTCGGCTTAAAAAATGCACCTTCGGTTTTTCAACGTTTCATGAATCAAGTTTTTGATGATTTGATTAGATCAGAAAAAATAGCTATATATTTGGATGATATAATGATAGCCACAAACTCTGTTGACGAACATATAAAAATTTTAAGAGAAGTTTTTGATAGACTAATAAAAAACGGGCTAGAACTCCGATTAGACAAGTGCAAGTTTATTGAATCTAAAATCAATTATTTAGGTTATGTTATTTCCAAAAAAGGTATTCAACCAGATGGCAAAAATATTGAATCTGTTATAAATTTTCCTGTACCACAAAATGCCAAAGCGGTACACAGCTTTCTTGGGCTATGCTCATATTTCAGGAGATTTATTCGATAATTTTCTATAATTGCGCAGCCATTATACAATCTTATACGGAAAAAATTCGGTTTTTCAGTTTGGTCCAAAAGAGAACGAATGTTTTGAGATCCTTAAACAAAAGCTAATTGACGCTCCTATTCTTGCTATATATGATCCAAGAGATCAAACAGAGCTGCATTGTGATGCCAGCTCGCAGGGTTTTGGAGCTATTCTTTTACAAAAAAAGACAGATGGTAAGCTTCATCCAATTTCCTATTTTTCGAAACGAACGACAGACTATGAATCAAAGTATCACAGCTTTGAATTGGAGACACTGGCTATTATTTATGCGCTCCGTATATTTCGTATATATTTATATGGGCTAAAATTTAAAATCATGACAGACTGCAACTCGCTGACATTAACTTTAAATAAAAAAGAAATTAATCCCAGGATAGCCAGATGGGCACTCGAGCTCGAAAATTTTGATTATTGCTTAGAGCATCGCAAAGGCGAAAAAATGCAACACGTAGATGCACTAAGCAGAAATACAAATATACTAGTTCTTGAAGAAAATACTTTTGAACAAAATCTATCAATTTGCCAGTACAAAGATGAAGCTATTAATAAAATAAGGAAAGAATTAGAAAAGGAAGAAAGTAATCTTTATGAGATGAGGAATGGTTTAGTCTATAGAAAAAAGGGAAATTCTATTTTGTTTTATGTCCCACATGATATGGAAAGAAATATATTACAACTCTATCATGATAACATGGGCCATTTAGGGTGCGACAAAGTTGCCGATGCAATACTGAAATCTTACTGGTTCCCCAAACTTAGAGAAAAAATTAAAGACCATATCGCCAATTGCTTAAAGTGTATAGCTTAAAGTGAATTATTCTCTTCGAAATCAGGAAAACATGAAGGTCTTTTACACAATATTCCTAAAGGAGATGTTCCTTTTGAAGTCATACATATTGACCATTTTGGTCCAGTCAGTATAAAAAATTCCAAAAAGAAATATGTTTTCTTAGTAGTAGATGCTTTTTCCAAATTTGTTAAACTGTATGCAACGACGTCAACCAATACAAAGGAAGTCTTAGGATGTCTAAGGTCATATTTCAATTCATACAGCAGGCCTAATGTAATTATATCAGATAGAGGAAGTGCGTTTACTTCAAACGATTTTAATAATTTTATTAGGAGCAATAATGTCAAACATATAAAGATTACAACAGGTTCACCGCAAGCCAATGGACAAGTCGAGAGGATTAATAGAAGCCTTGCACCAATGATCGCTAAAATAACTAGTGCAGGAAATGAACATTCATTAGAAAAAATTATGCCGGTAATAGAGTTTGCTTTAAATAATACAGCTCATCGTAGTATTGGTACAACTCCTAGTGAATTATTATTTGGTGTAAAACAGAAGGGAATAGTAATAGATTACTTAGAAGAAAATTTAAATGAAGTTAATGCACCAGAATACTCGAGAGATCTCGCAAAATTGAGAAAAGAAGCTTCGAATCAAATAATAAAAAATCAGAAATATAATAAAGCTTTGAAAGATCGTAACAGGATCGAAAAGTCCTATCAAAATGGTGACTACGTGGTATTGAAAAATTTTGTAGGCGATACAGGAGCTAGTCGAAAGATATTACCAAAATACAAAGGACCATATAGGGTAACAAAAGTATTGCCAAATGACCGATATTTAGTTAAGGATGTAGAAGGATTTCAAGTGAGTCAGATACCATACGAGGGTGTTTGGGAGGCAGCGAATATTAAGCCATGGCTCAGCAGTTCTCACAAAAAAAGGCACAATCGGGACGATTGCGGGTCAGGATGGTCGAACTGTGGCAACTCTGAAAAAAAGAAAACAGTTGAAACAGACAGTGTAGTAAGCAATAGGATTAGAACAAAAGGAAGACGAGAAAAACGAGTCAGTTATTAAGTAGCATCTGAAGTGTGCAGAAGTATTAAAATAAGAAAGTTAAAATAAGAAATAAAAAGTCAATAAAGAAAAAAATACATTGTTTAATTTTTTACACAACTTCGCTTACATTCGTTATCTTCAAGAACTGTTTTATACTGTAAAAAACGTTTGATAACCATATATAATAAAGAAAGTGAAAAAAAAATTGTTGAATATATGTTAATTTTTAGCATTCTAGACGGTAATAGTACCTTAATTAGACATGAATGTTTATTATAATTTTAAAAATTTCTTTTGATTAGCCTTAGCTTTTTTCGAATGTGTAACATTCAGTCTATAGAATCCTTCTGATGAGCTTAATTGGTGGTAAGCAAAAAGAATTCTTAAAGGAAACACACGCGCCTACACGGCTTTAACCAGGCATTAAGTACTGGGTCGTTTTCCACTTTTTTCATCGGGTTGAATATCTTTTTATATTTTTTCGGCTTCCTTCGTTCCTTTTGTTACGCTCCCACTTAGCAATGGGAAAATCCTATCCTAATATCCAACTTTTTATTCATTAAACCTCATTCTCGTTTTTAGATGGGCTAGGTTTTTGTTAATATTTATTCAAACAATTTTTTTATTTAAGATCGTAAATTATCTGTTTAATTTTTATTTTTATTCATTATTATTATTTATTATACATTGTTTACTATTTATAGAATATTATATATTATTTCTCGTAAGTTTCTTCTTTATTTATTTTTAATCGCTACTTATTTCTTATCATACAGTTATTAATTAAAAATTATTTTGTGTATTACTTATGTCTATTTTTGGTATTTTTTATTTTATTATATATTTTTTATTTATTATATATTTTATTACTATTTTTAATTATTTTATTAATTAAAAATATATGCAGAATTATATATAACAACAGATTAGGTTTTGATTTGTAAAAATAATTAACAATAGCTAGACTTGGATGAGAATGATTTAATTCTCATTTCATACTCGGTGAGAGTAAGTTATTTTTGCTCTCACTTTGAGTGTAGTTAGATAAGGACTCAGACATCGTTAGACTCAGACGACTAGACAACGGACTCAGACAGGACTGAGTGGCATTTTTGAAACCGACACGTCTCTACGTCCCTTTGGCAAAGTGCGTTGACACTTTGTTTAAAATTATTAATATTGTTTTTAACAAAGGTTGCGGGCCGCCTCGCAACTTTTGGGAGGAACAAAGTATTGATACACTTTGCCATTCACACATCAAAGAACTTCGTGTTGATTTCTCAAATAATATTTAGACTCCACATATACAACACAATTAATAAAAACAAAAGTTGCACAACAGACGATAACTAGAGGACAAAATCGGTTGTTGAACGTTACTCAGGGCTGGTTATGCAAACGTAACGGAGCGTGTCGTAGCGCTACTCAAATTTGCTATATGAACAATGCCCATATGTAGTTAATGAAATTTTAACAAAAAGTGACAAAACTCAGATAACCTAAGTTTCGTACCACCTAATATCATGTTTACATTACACATTTAACTATATAAACACTGTTTCTGGTGTTTACACTGCCAGTAGCGTAGTTAACTTTGTCATTACTTGACGTCAGTTTTTCGTTGATTCACATAATTTTGAGACATATTGAAAATTTAATTTTCATGCAAAAAAAAAACATTAAAAATATTAAAATATGTGTGATAAAAGCCTTGTAGGATTTTTGTTCATCATCAGCAGGAAGTGTTTTCTAAACTGGTGGTCTTTCACCGAATCATCAAAAGAAAAAGAATTGTTTTCAAATATTTTTTTGCTTTTTTTATGTGACATTTCCTTGTCATTTCTTTAATTTCCTTTTGTTCTTGATGAAAACACAGTGTTGCATAGCAAAATGAGATGGTTTCGGTCGCAGTTTCAACTGAACTGCTTTGAGAGATAGTAAAGATTTTGTATGGGAAACTATGCAGTTAAGTATCCAGTTTCAAAGTTAACTGTGTAGTTTCGAGGTAATGTAAACATAGTATAAGAAATCAGAACTTAAGAGCTTAAAACTTTGTAACATATAAACAAAAATGTAACATATACACATAGGAAATAAAAATATATAAAATTTTTCAGTTGAGGGGGGGGGCACTTGCAAGTACGGCACTTGCCCCCCCCTGCCCCCCTGTGGACGCCCCTGGCACACCTAAGCACGGTAGTTCGGATTATTTATCGCAGACTCTATCTGCACAGCTCCTAGAAATGGAAGAGCGCCTAAGCACCAATTTGCACAATGACATCAGGCAGCTTGAAGATCGCCTGCTCTCACAATCCAACACCTCTTTCAAGTGCCTCTCTGCGGAAATCTGAGCTGTTGAAGGCAAACTTTCTTCTAAAATTGAGTCTGAGGTGAGTGGATTTGACACCAAATTGCGGGTGTTTGAGGATAAAATATTCTCACTTGAAAATCAACGCAGTGCCTTAACTTCTCGATGTAGTGAGCTAGAAAGACTAAAATATGAGCAGCTTCACGACAACTCCAATAACAACAATCACGTACATGACAACTCATCTGATGCTGTTTTATTTGGACTGCCATACTCTACTGAGGAAAATCTCAAGAGCATATTTAATAAAATATGTCTCTTCTTAGAGTTTCAGCCACCTCAGATCAAAGACATCTTTCGTGTCAAACCTAATCGAGATAATCCTAATTCTATAGTCATCATAAAGTACTTCTCACCTTTTGATCGAAACTTGGTATTGAAAACGTACGGAGCATATCGCAGAAGAGAAAAAACAGCAGTGAATCTCAAACTGCTGGGTTAGATTACGATCAAAACATTTTTATCCATGAAAGCTTAAATGCGGACACTCGCAAACTTCTTCAAGCCGCAATTGCCTACAAGCGTGAAAAGAGCATATACAATGCGTTTACCTTTCGTGGCAGAGTTTTTGTTAGAATGGAAAAAAATTCTGATAGCTTTCGAATCAACAGTATTGATGATCTTCATAAAACTATTCATGGTCTTTCTAATGATGCTGCCTCATCAATTTAAATTATTATCTCCTTTATTTATTTTTAACAAATATCTAGATGTAATTTTCTTCTCTTATTTCCACTCTTCTGTCAATCTGTTTTATGTTTGCCTAAAGTTAACTCTCCGTCTCGTTCGTTCTCATGTCAGGCTCTAGTCATTCGCCTGTTGGCGCTAATGAAAACCATAGAATTTTAATTCAGGTGTTGTGTAAACAAAATACTGGCCTCAATGTTGTTCATTTCAATGCTCGCAGCTTGAATATGGCCAAACTGGACTACATTAAGCATGTTTTTGTAGATTCTACTGTGGACATTATTTGTGTCTCTGAAACATGGCTGTGTGACAAAATAAATAATACAATCTGTGATATAAATAACTATAAATTGTTCAGGAATGATAGATTTTTTTTTTTTTTTTTTAATAATTAAATAAATAATTAAATTTAATTTATTCAATACTTTTTTTTGACTTAAGATTATCGTTAACAATCATTTATACAATCTCTAGAATGGTGTTATTATTTTCATTATTTTTTACAATTCGTGCAATATTTCTCTTAAAAACGTTTGTATTTCTTTCTAACTTGACATAATTAGGTAGCGCATTGTAAACTTGAAGTCCTTTGAAAAAAAGCGATCCTTGCATTGCTGTTGTTGTCACCCTTTGTTGTCTGAAATTTTCTGTATTTCTTAGGTTATATGGCTGTATTTCTCCCACGTAGTTTAATTGATCGATTAAATATTCCGGATCCTTTCCCATTTTCATTTTTTGAATAAAATTTAGAGTATTTTTTTCCAGTCTTTGTTTTATATTAAACCATTTTAATGTATCCAGCATTATTTGTATCGGAGTATATCTGTTACACTTTAGTATTGAACGCATAGCTTTATTTTGTAGTTTTTGCAGTCTTTCTAATTGTGTTGTTGTGCAGCAAGTATATAGAATCGTTGAGCCAAATTCAAAATGTGGTTTTATTATTGTGTTGTACATATTTACTGCCGTTATTACCGATATTTTATTACGCACCCGTTTTAAAAAACCAATTTTTTTGCCAATTTTTTTACATACATGTATGTATGTATTCAACGTGTTGTTTAAATTTTAAGTCTTTATCGATTATGAAACCTAGATATTGTCAGTTAAAGATTTTAATTATAAAATAGTTTTTATTCTTCTTTTCAAGTTTTTCTCAACTCATCGCTGTTCTTATTCAAACTAAAACTGCCTTTTCTTAACTTATCTTGTTATACACAGGAAAACTTAACGAAAAAAAGTTAAATGGCTAATTGACATTTAGCCTGGAATTGCCAGACTATTAATTAACAAAACATAAGTATATTTATACAACATATGGGTGACAGCTCGGCTTCTCCTGACTGCCTACTCGTCCCGAGTATGGTCATCATGGTTTTCATCATCTAGAACATCTTCATAATCTTGGTCGATTTCTGGGAACAATTCGCACCACGGCTTAATCTTGTCCCTACTGACCACAATGCTGAATTTTCTCTGTTTTAACTGAATTCCATCGATATCCTCGACCACATATCTGTCAAAGCGCAGGACTTTCGTAATCATGTACGGCCCTCTATAGCTCAACTCCAATTTTCGCGATTCGCCTGTACTTGGGGGCGGACATTCGATGAGGACCAAGTCGCCTTCGTTGTATACTCGAGGCTTAGCATGCTTTGCGTCGAATCTCAACTTCCAGATTGCTCTTGCAGCTTCAATATTCTTGATAGCATCTTCTCTCCTTTTGTTCATGCTCAGATCTACATTATCGTCATGAAGGGCAGCAAGAATTTTATTGCCACTTTTATCTCTCAACGGAAAATCAAAGATCAGGTCGATTGGTGAAAATTTCGTTGTCGCGTTGATAGTTGCATTTATTGTCCATTGAAGATCGCTCAATCTCTCGTCCCAACTTTTAATGTCTGTTGTCGATGCCTTGAGAAACGACAGAACTGACTGGTTGACCCTCTCAGCAAGGCCATTAGCGCGCGGCGTACGTACAGCTACTTTCACATGCTGAATAGTATGATTTACGCAGAACTCAGCAAACGTGTGCGAAGTGAAGGCGGTTCCTCTGTCAGTAACTATGCGTTGAGGCGACACAAAATACAGCATCAAATTCTTTAGCGCATCTATAACTGGCTTTGTCTTCGTGGATTTTACAGGTGCTATGATGACGTAGCGTGTCATCGCGTCAACAATGACCAAGATATGGTCATTGCCTCGTCGACTTTTAATAAATGGGCCCAAGTGGTCCATGTGTAGAATTTCGAACGGGATACGTGGTATTTGCATGCCGTAAAGCTCACATTCTTTTCTCGCAGGACTTCGGGTAAAACTGCACTCTACACATGCCTTGATATAGTTCTTTATAAAATTTCGTGAGCGCGGGAACCAGAAATGCTGAGACACTCTCCTTATGGTACCGTCTATGGCGGGATGACCTGCGTCATCGTGGCATAACTTAATTATACGCCACTGCATACCCTTTGGCACCACTAGTAGCTGATTTTTGTCTGGACCCTGCTTAAATAAGCGATTTCGTTTCAAAACATATTGAGTTTCGTACCTTTTCTTTTGATCGGATGGCACGATGTTTTTCATTACGGCGATTATATTCTTGATGTTTGCATCTTGTTGCTGCATCGCTGAAAGCCAGTCATCAGTTGATAAATTAATTGTTAATATTTTTGAACTGACGTCCTCAGCTTCCATCGGTACTTCAACTGGCGCACGACTAAGTGCGTCGACGTGCTGCATCTGCTTTCCAGATCGATGTAGGATCTCGTAGTCGTACTCAAGGAGCTTGAGGAATCAACGTGCGATGCGTGGAATAAGCGGTTTTGACAATTTTGCAGTCACGACTGCTTGGCAGTCAGTAACTATAACGAATGGTTTTCCAAGAATGTACATGCGAAAACGTTGGCAAGCTACAACTATCGCTAACACTTCAAGTTCGTAGCTATGATAGTTTCGTTCGCAGCTATTGCACAGCCGACTGTAGTATGCGATCGGCTTTAAAATACCATTATCTCCCGTCTGAAGCAGAATCGCCGCCAACCCAATACTGCTGGCATCGGTATGGATTTGATGCTTCTTCGTCACATCATAAATTTCTAATACTGGTTTATCTGTTAGCATTCGAATTAATTCACGATATGCCTCATCGTTTTTTTTTTTATGCCTCATCGCATTGAATATTCCAGTCAAATGCTACATCTTTCTTGGTCAGTTTTGTCATTGGGGCAGAAATATGTGCATAATTTGGCACAAATTTACGAAAGAAACCCGTGAGCCCTAAAAATCGGCGCACTTCGAGCGTATTTGTTGGAGTAGGAAAATTAGAGATAGCTATAGTTTTAGTTTTACCTGGTCGTAGCCCGTTTGCGTCGAGCTCGTGTCCTAGAAACGTAACGTGTCTTTTTAAAAATGAGCACTTTGATAGTCGTAGTGTGAGGCCTTCTTTTTTGATGATTTCTAGAAACTGTCTTAAAGTCTGGAGACCTTCTTCGATGCTTATTGATGCCAATCACCTCGTCGACATAGTTAACCACCTTATCACCTAGTGGCTTAATAACATCTTCCATCATTCGTTGAAACGTACACGGCGCATTTCGTAAGCCGAAAGGCATTCTGTTAAATTCGAAGTGTCCATTATGCGTTACGAATGCCGTATATTGTCTTGAGATTTCGTCCACTTCGATCTGGTAGTAGCCAGACATGAGGTCAAGTGTCGAGAAATAAGTTTTTCCCGCGAGTGTTGATAACACACCATCGACGGTTGGCATCAACCAACCAGTTACAAAAAGTTTTTCAGTAACTGAATTCAACGCGCGGTAATCGACGCAGAGTCTATCTTCTCCGTTCGATTTTCGAACTAGCACTATTGGTGACGTGTATAATGATTTTGATTCGCGTATGATACCAAGATCTAAAAGTTATTTTATTATTCGTTTAACAGATTTTTGCTTTGGTATCGGTATATTGTACGGTTTTTTAACGATTGGCTTCGACGACGTCAGCGCAATTTCCATTTTATAACGATCACATTTACCAATATCATGTAAATTTTCACTTAAACAGCATTTATTTTCGGTCAATAGATTCATTAAATTGTTATTATCACTTTCTGGAAGATTTTCGTCGACATCCAGTTTTACTTTATCTATCGCGAACACTTGGCACTTTCCATTTTCTAAAACAACTCGCGCCTTTGACAGAATATCAGTACCGATAATCACTTCATAACGCATTACGTTATCTTTCACGAAGAGCAGATCGCACTCATAGTTCTTTTTATCAATAATTAAAATTGTTGATAATTTTTCTAGGCAAGAAACACTGCCTCCTGCGAAACCTTCGAGCATGTCATTACACGGCGTGATCGTACCTTCGCAGTTATTTGCAATACATTTTCTTAAAATCGAGCGCGCACTTCCCGAGTATATTAGTGCATTTAATTGTATGCCACCAACCACTATTTGTTTAACTATCGGTTCGTTTTTTGATGCGAGTTTTTTATCAATCACTACATTAATCGGTTCACCAGACATTTGTTGTTCTTGTACCGCATTTACTTGAGCAGATCGTGGTGCACTACGCGATAAACAATTCTTTGCTTCATGCCCCGTGGCATTACATTTTTGACATCGTTGTTTCTTTTGCGGCTGTGGACAATTCACTGATATATGCCCATGAGCTCGGCAATCATAACAAATTGGGCCACTTTTATTTTTGTCTTTAAAACTATTTATTTATTTTTATTTGCGTGTTGACCGGACGCGTATTCACTTGCACATAGGATTGGCCCGTGCCTCCCAGATGTTTTCCTTTCATTATGTTTATTAACGACTGTAAAAGATCGGAACATTTTCCAAAACACATGGTAGTCAACATATTTCGAATGCTGTCTTCATTGAGACCATTAATTATATACCGAATTAATGAATCGTCATCAACACAACCACGTCGTCCTAATACTAACATTCGATAATAATATTCGCGACCTAGCCAGTTTGATGTGAATGTCTGCAGCACTCGACTTGCACGGAAAATCAGCTATAAAAGCTGTAGAAAATTCCTCCCAGCTACGAAAGGCAGGTTGCGCATCAGCCCATGCTTTGGCTGAACCTTTTAGTTTTCCCAAAACTGCAAAAAGCAAAACTCGATCGTCCCAAACATATGCCACCTTGAGCTGATCAACGCGTTCAAGAAATTACATTGATGTAACGTCACCATGGCACGGATCGAATTCAGGCAAAATTGCCATAATATCACGCACGTTGTTTGTGTTTGACACAAAATTCTCATTTGAATTAAACTGGCACTGTTCATTACCTCTTTGCTGCATAGAAATAACTGGAATTTGCACATTCGACCACGGCGAAGTTGTGCAATTCGCATAAGGATACCCATTATTTGTTAGAATTGGATTTGATGCAGGCATGTTCATTCGGTGCCAGTTTGTATTTATCGGCTGCGCTGCGGCAGCATGTGTTGAACTATTTTGAAAATTATTTGCTTAAAGAGCGGCGGCACACATTTGTGCATTTGTGTTTAATGGCTGCGGGACGGCAGCGTACACCAAATGTGTACTGAGTGGCTGCGGAGCGGCAGCGAGCGTCGACTGTGTGCTGTACGGCTGCGAAACGGCAGCGCACACGTCTGTATGTGTGTGTATCGACTTTGGAACAGCCGCATACACCAATTGCGTTGCGCATGCAGGGACTGTACTTGTGGATGTTGGCGTCAACGTGTTGCTGACTAACGGTATTTCGCACTGTTTATCACGTACGTCGGTTTGTGTGCTTTTCCGAGAAGAATCTGCCATGAGTGAGATTGCCTGGACCTGCACGATTAGTGCCTCCACTGTTCGCCGTAGAGCACCAATATCGTCGCGCATTTTCCCAGCTTCATCAGTCACACTTTCCTCCACACATTCCTGTTCAAGAACACCGGGCGCTCCGTTTTCCGAATGCAGTTCTTCGACGCATACGCCTGCTTCGTGCAGACGCGCAACAATTTCAGATTTCGACCCGGATGTCTTTAAACTCATTTCCCGACACTTAGCTTTAAGCTGTACTAACGAAAACACATTTAAGTCCATTATCCCACTTCTGATTATGTCAGTTAAAGATTTTAATTATAAAATAGTTTTTATTCTTCTTTTCAAGTTTTTCTCAACTCATCGCCGTTCTTATTCAAACTAAAACTGCCTTTTCTTAACTTATCTTGTTATACACAGGAAAACTTAACGAAAAAAAGTTAAATGGCTAATTGACATTTAGCCTGGAGTTGCCAGACTATTAATTAACAAAACATAAGTATATTTATACGACATATGGGTTGGGTGACAATATTTTATCTGATTAACTTTTTCAATTGCTTCATTATTAATTTTAAAAATTACATTACTATTCATGTTTATTTCCATTATTTTAGTTTTACATTCATTTAGTTTTAATTTGTTCATTTTAAGCCAATTGTTTACGTTGTTGATATCATGTATTTTCAATGTATTTTCTTTACATTGTTCCGCTGTATCTCCTTTCGCATAAATTAATGTGTCATCAGCATATAAAACTATTTCATATTTATTTAAAATATTTGGCATATCAATTATGTATATTATAAACAATAGTGCCCCTAATATAGATCCTTGTGGGACCCCATATTCATTATCAATTTTATCCGATTTAACGCCGTTAACTTTTGTTATTTGTTTTCTGTTTGTTAGATACGATTTAAACCACATTAATTCATTTTCTCTAATACCATCCATATACAGTTTTTGAATCAACAACTCTCTATCAATTGTCTCGAATGCTCTTTTAAGGTCCAAGAAAATTGCCATTATCTTAGTTTTCCTATCTCGAAATTTCCATCTATTTATTACATAATTAACTTGTGTTTCACATGAGTATTTTTTTCTGAAACCCGATTGATATTTTGAAAATATATTATTTTCTTCCATATAATTTTCCAACTGCTCTTTAGCAATTTTTTCTATAATTTTTTCGCATGTTTTCAAAGTGTTTATTGGACGGAACTCCTCACATCTATTTATTTTAGCTATTTTCTCTATCGGTGTTACCATTGAATACTTCCAATTTTCAGGGAATACACCAGTTTCGAAAGATTTATTCACAATGTTAAGTATATTCTTACTGATAGTGTTCCAGTTATCTAATATTATTTTGATTGATACTTTGTTGAAGTTCGGTTTGTCTTTTAAACACTTACATATTTTTTTTAGTTCTAATAAAGATATTGCACGAAATTTAAATCTTGTTGTTATCACAGGTATTTTGTTTGTATAATGAACGTTTTTTATTGTATCTCTTATTACTTTAATACTATCCACAAAATATTTATTAAATTGGGTGGCGATTTGATAGTTATTCGTATATTCCTTATCATTAAATATTACATTTTTTATCACATTTGCGTTCTTTTTTAATACTAAGTCTTTTATTTCTTTCCACATTTGTTTTTGGTCTTTGGCATTATTGATTTTGTTATTAACATATTTATTTTTTTCGATTTCAATTTTATTTTTGTATATATTTCTTACTACTTTATAATCATTCCATGCATTTTCCGTGTTTTCAGATTTAGCAATTTGGTATTTATTAATTTTTTCACTTTTAAGTTTTTTTAAGTTTTCGTTGAACCATTTGTTTATATCATTTCTTGAATTGATTGTTTTTTTGCGCGTAAATTTCTTAATTGTATTTTCAAGGCAATTGTCCATTATATTAACGCTATTATTTACGTTATCATTTTCATTATATTTTATTATTGCACCGAATTCTTTATTGAAAAGATCTTTATTGTATTTAAATATTTCAATTTCTTTTTTAGTGATTGATTTGATTTGATTTTCATTTATATATTTGATTTTTATATCTATTGCTTCATGATCTGCTATTTTACTGTCACTATTGTTGTTCGTAGATATGTTACCATTATTTGTTATTACATAGTCCATTATAGTTCTCGAGTTTTGCGCGATTCTAGTATATTCGTTTACTATTTGTTTTAATCCATTATCATGTAAAATACCTTCTAATCTAGTTTTGCATGTATGTTCTTTGCTCCAGTCTATGTTGAAATCACCAGCTATTATTATATCACTGTTCGTTTCTAATATATCTTCGATTATTTGTTCAAACACTGCACAGAATTCTGTTTCACTACTACTTGGTGATCTATACACCGCTATACTTACCGTTTGGATTTTTCCAAGTTTAGCCATATATGCACTTATCCAATAATTTGAGTCAGAAATCTTCTCACCAATTTTTGTGACGGTCCATAGTTTTTTAAAATAAATGATAACTCCTCCTGTCCGGTTTGAATTGGAGTGTGTATTATATTGATCATAGTCTTGTAGTTGTATTTCTCGTTCATCTATGTCTTTTGTTAAATGGGTCTCTGTTAGAATTATAAAGTCTGGGTTTTGTTCATTAGCAATTATTTCCAATTGGTTGAAATTATTCACTAACCCACATACATTTGTGTAAATACCATGTATCTCCTGTAATTGTTAAACTATTAACCCCAACCTCTTCTTTTTCATATTTAGACTATTTACATAAATACACGGGACATTCTTTATTCGAGGAGACATGGTTTTCGTCAAGTCCCATATTTAGCTTGTTATTTGTTCTTATACAGTTTACACATTTATTAATTATCTCTTTTTTGCATTCCTTTGATTTGTGGTTTCCGTGGCACCTATAACATGTTTCTTCATTTTTACATTCGCCCGCCTTGTGATTATATCCTTGGCATTTAAAGCATTGAATTATATCTGTCCCATCAAATATTCTACATTTTTCCCACCCAATATTTAATTTTTGTGCGGCTTTAATCTTTTTGTATGTTTCTTTATCTACTTTAATTTTAACATTATAAATCACTTTATTATTTATTTTAAATTCATAAGATTTTACTATTTTCATTTCATGCTCTTGCAATTGTTGGTTTTGTCTCTTAATTTTGTCTATTAATTCTTTTTCTGTATATTTAAATGACATATCTGTTATTATTACTGACATATCATTTTCATTTGGCGCTTTTATCTCGTATGTATCACTCATTTTATTTTCAATAGCATTTTTAATTTTTTCCCTTTCCTCATCATTTTCACTTTGTATTACTTACAATTGTTCCATTGCTTCTGTTTTCAATGTTTTTTATATTAAGGTTAACAGGATCTACCTTGTTGTTTAAGTCCTCTTTTGTTTTTCTTATTTCTTGTTTCTCTTTAGGTTTTATTATTAATGGCACTTGTTTTTTAAAATCTGGCAACACTGTGTTTTTTTTTTAACAGTATCAGCAAATGACAATTTGTTTTGATTGTTGAATATACCTTGGTTTTGCTTATCACTTGTTTCTTTTATCGCTTTCTTTATTTGATAAATGTGACAAAAAGGGTGGAGGAGTCGCAGTTAACTGCAAAAATAATCTGACAGCCAATATAATAAGTAAATCAAGCGGATTTGGAATTGAGTATCTAAATTTAACTATATCTGACAGTAACACCAAAATTTGTTTATCGTGTGTGTATAACGCCAATAAATGTTATCCTGTTGACCCTTTGGTTTGTGAATTGACTAAATTTATTACTGATCATGATGTTGTCCTACTGTGTGGTGATTTTAATGTAAATCTTTTATCGAATGATTCAGTAAAACAATCGTTATATGAAAAGATTTCTTCGCTGGGGTTATCAGTTGTTAATGAGACGTTTCCTACCCGGTTTTCCATTGATACCAATCCAAGCCTTCTCGATTACTTTATTGTTTCTGATTCTTCTCTTGTTTCTCTATTTGATCAGATTTATTTTCTTTCAGATCATGACTTGATTTTTTGTTCGTTAAATGTTAACTTGTCTCGTAATGTTACTTCTAACTCTTTCTCTTATCGTGATTTCAAGCATATTGACTATCAGTCTTTGCTCAATGATATATCCTTTATTTCGTTTAATGAATGTTATCGCTGTAGTACTGTTAATGACAAACTTAGTGCTTTATTAACTTCTATTAAATATCTCTTCGAAAAACATGTTCCTCTGTGTACATTTTGTGTTAATAATGTGTCTTGTCCTTGGTTTTCCCAAAATGTTCTCGCTGCAATAAAAAAAAGAAACAAGTTGCACAATTTATGGAGAAGAAATCCGTCACCTTCAAACTGGGAAAAATATAGGATAGCGAGAAATGCAGCTGTTTTAATAACAAAGCAATCAAAGTCTAGATATTTCTCAGCTAAGCTGAATCTATCCCTCCCTTCCAAAACTTTGTGGGCAAATATTAAAAAACTTGGGGTATGTAATAAGAAAAACTCTGACTGCCAAATTGAGCCTGAAACTCTCAACAGCTATTTTTTAGACAATTCATCACCCATGACTGACGATAATGTGCATGTTAGTTGTAATATGTCCGTTCTGCAATCTTTTAATTTTGTTCCTGTTAATGTAATTGATGTTGGTAAATGTGTGATGCAGTTGAATTCAAATGCGATGGGTGAGGATGAAATTCCAATTAAGTTTATAAAAATCTTATTACCTCATATTATAAGCCAGCTTACACACCTTATTAATTACTGCTTTACATCGTCTTCATTCCCGGATATGTGGAAAGTAGCTATTGTGTTACCTGTGGCAAAAAAAAAACGAACCCTTCAGGAGCTTCTGATTTCAGGCCTATAAGCATTCTCTCGCCTCTTTCGAAGGTATGTGAGAAACTAATGGCTCAACAAATAAATAGTCATATTCAGGACAAGAAGCTACTATCCCCTTATCAGTTTGGGTTTCGAGCAGGGCATGGATGTTCTTCAGCTGTAGTAAAGGTGTTAGATGACATAAGGCCGGAATATGATGCTGGTAACATCACATTGCTAAGTTTGCTTGATTTTTCAAAAGCTTTTGACAAGGTAAACCATAAATATTTGTGTCAAAAACTCAAGCTTTTGTTTGAATTCAGTGAAAGTGCCGTAAATTTAATGTCAAGTTACTTGTCTAATCGGTTGCAAAAAGTTAAAGTTGGGAATAAGTTTTCGCAGTATAAACTGGTACTTAGTGGTGTTCCACAAGGTTCGATTCTTGGTCCACTCTTATTTTCGTTGTTTATCAATGACATATTTTCTATCTGCAAGTACTGTTCTCTTCATGCATATGCTGATGATGTTCAGTTGTATATTTCTCGGCGTCTTGGGCTACTTGAGGATTTGTGTTGCAGATTGAATGAAGATCTCAATAACATTAATGAGTGGGCCAAAGGCAATGGTCTTCAATTGAATGCTGCCAAATCGTATGTTCTATCCATAAGTAAACATAAAACTTGTGTTGATGATATCCCTGACTTGTGTAATGGGTCCAACAAGCTTGAATTAGTGTCGAAAGTTCGGAGTCTGGGTTTTTATATAAATTCATCTCTATCGTGTACTGATCACATTAATAGTGTAGTCCAAAAAGTGTATTATGTCCTTCGTAATTTGAGAATGTCCGCTAGTGTGACTCCTGTCAATGTTAAACGTAAATTGGTTATACAGCTGGTGTTAACTGTGATAACCTACGCAGAATTGGTCTATAGTAAGCTTGACTCCTCCTCTCTGTTATAATTACAAGTTGCTTTTAATCATGATACGCGCTACGTATTTGGTTTACGTAATTTTGATCACTTATCTAGTTATAAAAATGCCATACTTGGGTGCGATTTACCATCTTACCTTGATGCCAGAAACTGCATTTATCTACATAAGCTGATTATTACAAAAACACCTTCCTACTTATATAATAAACTTCAATTTAGCTTATCTAGAAGAAGTAATGTTTTTATAATTCCTAGGCATACTTCACTAAACTCATCGCGCTTGTTTTTCATTAACGCCATCAGACTGTGGAATGCTCTGCCAGGCGGACTGAAAGAAGTTACAGTGAGAGGTATCTTTAGGCAATCCATTCTTACTTATTTTTCTTCCTCCTAATTCATCATTCTTTCTTTTTCTGTCCTCACCTTTTTCAAATTCTTAAAATTTTTAACTTCTTATCCTATTTTCTGTCCTATCTTATAAGCTATTAAATAAATTTAAGAGCTGATGATATTCTTCTTAAACATAAAATGTATCCTTAGTTAAGTTAATTACCGGAACAGTTGTTATCATTCCTATATTTAAAGTCTTTTTATATTAAACAGTTGTTATCTATTTTATATTGAATGTATTTATGTTGTACTATAAAAGAACTTTGTTCTTATTGTACTAATGTATTTTGAAATAAATAATAATAATTATTTTATTTTATTTCATTAGTTCGTTCTCTTCTGGAATATTGTTACATTATATGGGATCCCTATTATAATGTACATATAAAAAGGATTGAAAATGTTCAAAAGCGATTTACTAGAATTTGTGCGTATAAACTCAACTGGAATTTTGCACCGACTTATCTAGAGCGGTGTGCACTTTTTGGTTTGAAAACACTTCAAATAAGAAGAAAGTATCATTTAATAATGATGGCCAGAGATGTCATGATGAGCCATATCGATTGTGCTCAAATTCTCGGCCTTTTTAAACTCTATGCTCCTAAAAGGTAAATAAATAAATAAATTTTATTACAGGTGCAGTCAGAAATGAAAACTTCGGATACTTGGACTACGAAGCAGCCACGAAGAAAAGGCTTCGCACTTGCAAAAATCGTTTTTATCGTAAAACATTCCGAAACAAGAGCGATCATCTAAATAAAGAAAATATTAAAAAATAAGCATTAACCTTCTGTATATTTATTTTTTTAAATTTAAATGGATTCCTTTCTTAAGTTTTTTTTTGCTTTCTAATTTTTTGTTAAAGCAGTTTTTTTAAAGATTATTAAAAAATTAATTGCTTTAAAAATTAAATCCATTGTTATAGTTTTTATCTCAGGTAAAATGTAAACATTTTTCTTTAGGGTATATGAAAGAAAAACAAACTGCTGACAAAAACGTTTTCATATTACCGTTCTTTTGGAGCAATATTAATGATTGTAAACTTCAACCCTTATTTTGGCTTCAAATTAAAAATTTTCTTTCACTCTCTTTCTCTCTCTCTCTCTGCAGTACGCTTTTTGAGGAAGCAAAACTAAAAAGAATGCAACAACTTGCTGACCTAAAGCTTTCCAAGAAAGGCCTTTTGAATCAATTCGAAGTAAACTAAATTAAAGTTCTTTTATCCTACACAGAAAATAAAAGAATTGATTTATTACCTAAACTAGTTCAGCTATTGTGAAAGTTTCTATTTCACCTAATCTTTTCAACAACTTTTCTACTTACACAGTTAATTTAACAATCATGCATTAGGTAATTCACCTAATTAAAATTAGTTAATTCAACTAAAATTTTGCTTATTAAATCATCTAATTCTTCTAGTTATTTTACCTAATGCAAGTTGTCGATTTGTTCGTACACTAGGGAAATAACGCATATTAGCATTATCCACGCCTCAGTATAAATTTTATATAAATATTTACGTGGATAAATCAAATTCTTTCCTTACAACTTGTTTTTTCCCCGTATTTGAATTTTTTATTTCTGTGCAACGCAAAACATAAAAGAAGTGAAACATATCATAAAGTGTTAGCCCAAGTAGAGCACAGCGCTCTCCTATAAAAAACATAAATAAAAACACAGTGAGAAAATTTTACAAAAAGTAAAGTCTCATGCGAGAATTGAACTCGGACCGCTGGCGTTATAGTCAAACGCTTTACCGCTCTGCTGTTACGCCGTTTGATAACTTGTGAACAAAATGTATATAAAAATATGAGGTCCACAACTCTGAAATTATTTTTCCACTGGGCATCTACAGCAATTTGATTAATTGGTATGTAGAGTAAATTCCTGTATTGGAAATTTAGCTCAATAGAGAAGGCGTTAGTTGCTGAAATCTTGAAATCACAGGTTCGATTCTCAGCGGTGGCAAAGAAATTCTTTCAGTCATTTATACAATGTATATATCTCTCTCATTCTATCTACTTTAAAACAAATCTTTCTTCTCTATCATGTGACGAAATGAAGTAAAGTCACTTAAGGAAAGTTTCACTTCAAAATAGAAATTGCAAAACAAAAAACATCAACATATACTGGAAACGGGCCACACAGCTGACTTTGACAACATAAAAATTCTGGATAAAGAGAAGAGAACAAACAAAAGGTACACATTAGAGAGCTTGAGAATACAACAAAAGCTTAAGACAACAATGAACACAAAAGAAGACAAAGATAACATAAATCTAATCTACACAGTAGCAATCTAAAATTCAAATGTGCAATATTTTTAACAATTTTGACAAATTTAATTTTTTTCTGTGATATTTTTATATTTAATTAATAAGTTTGTGTTTGTGCCGTAAAAAGTACCGTCATAAATTTTTAAATGTGAAACTAAAATAGTAAGAAAAAGAAAAGCTCATGTTAAATTGTAAAACTAAATTGTATTTTTTTTTTTTTTGAAGATTCAATAAAAATGTATCCCTGAAGATGCTGAAAAATACCCAGCGAAACGTCGGAGGAAAAAAATGAAATATAGATTATTTATTTGCATTTAAAAAAATATCACGACCAAAACAGCCCAAATTTAAATAAAATAGTAAAAAACATATTTTTTGCATATTTTTTGCACGGCATTCCCACTCTTAAGTGGGAATGCTATCTAAATAATTAGATGATTTTTCTACACTTAGTAGGTGGCTTGCCTAATCTGAAGTGGTCATAGTTTAAAAAAAATTAGCTTATTCTTCTAATAAATTATGTGTCTTATCTATTTTATGGTTGAAGGTACACCTAAATATTTAGGTTCTTTATCTACTCTCGCAGTTAAACTACCCAATATAATTGCATATAATTAACATTTAGAAATTGGTAGCGCACCTAATCAAATTCGTTGACTGAAAATCACCGGATTACTTTAGCTGAATTCACTACATTTTTAGGTAAAAGTTCTACTATTTTTTTTCTGTGTATGACATGCAATGTTAAAGTTGACTTTCAGTTGACTTCGTCTATTAGCCAGTGTTGGAAGTGTTTTGTGTAATTGTAACGATTGCGTTTGTTTTTGTTTGTAAGTTCACTGTTCAGTGTTATATATAATTTAATTTAGTATTTCGTGAGTGTTTTTTTATAAAATACAATTTAAAACGATTTAATGTCTGTCCGGTCTGGTCTTGGCTGGTACTGTGCTTCGTGCAGGGCCCTTTCCCCAGATGAGCTTTATTCTAAAATTAAGCTTTTTGGTGAAAGTATCAACCTACTAAATAACAATTTTAGGGAAATTGTTACATTTTTTAGCGAAGCTAGTGCCGCACCCAGTATGAGCGTCTACGATGAATGTTCTTTACCGGAAAAAATATCGCCTTCTTTGTCTCAGACAATCTCTTCCGGGACACAAACAAATAGCATGTTCACATTGAGCTAAAATTAAGTAATTTCGAGCTTTTGTGTAATTTCGTCGGAAATGATATAATTTAAATGGTAATTTCCCATACAATTGGTTAATTTCGAAATTACCTCAAACAAGCCAACTTCGTTGAAACGAAATTAGGCCAATATTTACTTGCAGCCCTGAAATCTGAAAATTGTGTGCATTGAACACAACCTTTTTTGACACAATAAGAATCTTGTTATCAAAAAGATTGTTTTTAAATTGAATAAATTTTCGATATTAAATCTTGGCTTTTTTTTCATATGATTTGTATCCTTTATTACAGAATTTACACATTTTTCTGTATCTTCAAGCTCATTAAAATAAAATAGGACATCTCTTTAAATTTTCTCTGGATTCATGCTGCTGTATTGTGTTCAAAAATTATACATGATAATAATTAACTGACAGAAAAAAAAAATTTAACGTCAAGCAAAATTATCAAAACCCAGTGTGAACACTTTTCCACAATTTCGAAATTATCTCACGAAATTACTTAATTTTAGCTCAATGTTAACATGCTAAAACATTCAGTCCGAAGAAAACCAGAATATTTCTAAAAAGAAGAGGAAGAATAAAAATAAAAATAAAAAGCATCGTATGACATCCACAAACCCTCCTTAGCCTAAGCAGCCCTCAGCTATGCCTTCAATAAGCAATAATACAATTATTTCTTCACCTCCATCTTATACTCCTCCATTGGCTAATAGTCCAAATGTGATTTCAACCTATCCCAATAACCCAATAATTCATTTAAGGGCAGAGTCGAGGCGAAAACTCTTATTCATTTCACGTCTTCAGCCCGACACAACAACTGAAAATGTATTGACGTTTGTCACACAAAATATTTTATTTAGGCAAAATGCATTCTGTTCATGCAGAAAAATTGGTAACAAGCCTCCCACGCCTCCTTTATTCTAACGGTTCCAGCTGAAGAGTTTGCATCTGTTCTTAACTCTAAAATGTGGGCTGATATTATTCTCGTTTCTGAGTTTACGCCTAACAATAAGTCTAGAAGGACGAATAAAATCGCTTATTACACCCAAAAAAACTAAATATATTATCCCTTTACTATCAAAATGTAAGGGGACTACCTTCTAAAACACGCGACATATTTTTGGCGTCTCAGAATTTCTCTGAGGATATTATTGCGTTAACAGAAACATGGCTGAACGGAAGCATTATTGACTTTGAATTATTTGATAATAGTTTTCAAGTTTTTAGAAGAGACAGACACACTGACAATATTTCTGCTGTTGGAGGTGGTGTCCATTAAGCTGTATGGAATTCCTTTGTCAGTTCCTTAATTAATATTCCCTGCTCTTCTAATATCGAACTTTTGTGCGTTAAGGTGTTACATTGTAATTCCAATGTATATGTTTTTAATTCATATGTTCCCCCAAAGAGCAGTGCAGAAGTCTATGCAAGCCTTGCGGATTGCATAGAATATATAATAAATCTACTTGACGTTAATGAAGACATTTTACTGTTGGGCGATTTCAATCTGCCTGACTTAAAATGGCAATCTTCCGACGATGATACATATTTTTGTGCATCAAATTCGAACACTCGCCAAGAGCATATATTTGTTGACAATATATGTTCTGACTTACAACAAGTTAGTTGTATTTATAATAGTCTTGAAAGACTTCTTGACCTGGTCTTAACTACAGACAGCAACAATGTGATTGTTAAGAGGGCTTTCCATGCTCTGACTATTGTAGATGAATACCATCCACCATTGAGCATTTGGTATAAAATGGACAGAGAGAGCATAGTAAATTCGAGTTCAATCGATAAGGTTTATGGATTCAATTTTAAAAAGGCTGACTTTTTGAAGTTGAATCATTTACTTCATCTTTACTGTGTTCTCTCAGTCCGTACCATATAGCCTCAAATTTGCCAGAAACTGTGCGTACCCTTGGTACACAAAGGATTTAAAAACTCTTCGCAACAACAAGAATAGGGCATGGAAGAAATATGTAGGTATTTTAGACTCAAATGACCTGGAAACCTACAAACGTTTGTTTCTGGAATTTGAAAATAGCTCAGCTGCATTATATAATGAATATTTAGTAGGCCGGGTCGATTTGTGGGGAGGCAAAAAAATCGCCCATTGCTCTGTGAAAATCGTATTCTAGGGATCAAAATAAGAAACTTTGCCAAAGGAACCATACCTCTAAAACGAATTCTGATGTCCCCCAATTTGGGTCGAACTTTTGGGTAGGGGCAAATTTTGAAAAATCCCACTTTGACCCATTTAGAGTGCTCCAATCGAGTCCAAATGTATGACCGACCCCCACTAACTTTGGAGGCCCTACAAACCCATGCCAGTGGCACACCCCCTGGAACCCCCCTGTGGGGTTCCCCATACAAACATTTAAAAAAATAGCCAGTTTTGGCACTTTACATTAAAAAAACAGCGAAATGCCTATGTTTTTTTCTTTTTGGAGTTTTTTTCTCTTTAGAAATTTATTCAACCCTTTTAAAAAATGAAGGTATCACTGTGACACAATTGCAAATCGGAAAATTGCTTGTGTGCGTTTTTTAAGGCACCACAAGACACAGCTGCATGTCGTAAACTTACTTGTGTAGTTTTTTTTATAGCAACTACTTAAGAAATGAAGGTTGTTTTTACAACCCTTTTTGTGGGTATTTTATGGCACCTTCTTAAGAAATGCGCGTTTAATGCAACCATTTTAACAATTAAGGTATCAGTGGAATACACCGCAACCCTTTTAAAAAAATTAAGGTATCACTGTGACACAATTGCAGATCCTAAAATTGCTTGTGTGCGTTTTTAAGCCACCACAAGACACAGCAGGTAGAATTGAAATTACCATTTCATTCTTATTACCTCGTCTCGTAGACCATATATAACGCAACAGTTTTTGTGAATGCATTAAGTCGTTGTGAAGAACTCAAAGTGTGAAGTGCTAATTTCAGATAAAAAAATATTTAAAAAAAAAATAAAAAGTAAAGTTGACCATTCCAAATCAAAAAGTTTACAATGAATCCACCATCCTCTACACCGCAAGATGAAGCAACAACAACATCAACAACTATCGAAAACCCAATGAGTCATATATATATATGATGGTCCAGAAACTTAAAACTATAAATTCCTAATATAGAGTGCAAGTAATACATGGCTGAAAAAAATCAGCGGTCCCGGTCTAATAGTGTCGGCACAGGATCTTATGCAATATTTCAAAAATCAACAAATTTTATCAAATTTACAATGGTTTACCATTCAATGGTTAATTCTAAAGATGAAATAATTGCATTTTTATATAAGACTTACATCTTCTAAGATGCAAATAAAATTACAATGGCATTTATATATGTGGTAAAAAAAAAGTTATAGCCTACTTAATGAGACTATGAAAATCACTCAATTTTGGATTTCGAATGGGTGCCGATCCGAAGTTAGGTAACCAAAAAAATAAATGACTACGGTTTTTAGTATTAGATACCCATAAGATCATCTTTGAATTTTTTTATCAAAATCGGAAACTATGCAGCTCACCCATTAGACGTTTTCATATGGAATGACCCTCTAATCGTAGAAGTAGTAGAAACGCTAACAATTTAATTTACTTACCTTTCAGTAGAACAAATTATATGTTAACTGCTCCTTTAAACCGTATGAGTAAATTAGTTAACAACTGCAGCTTTTTTGATGTTAACTTATCTAAAGGTCAACTCAAGAGTAGATTAAAAACTATTGTGAAATTGCATGTTATGTTATTTTTTTTGCATGGTTAGTCGTGAAGTCTAGTGTTGTCCTTGAGCCCAACCATATTTTGGTGGATAAACCTTTCTCACTTTATTAATTTATTTTGAGCCACTAATATAAATAAATTCAAAGATTTTTGGGTTGTGGCTTTAAATGGATTAATGCTGAGAATGTGCGAAAAAGCTGTAGTAGCTAAACTCTATTACTTATTGCATGTTTCGAAGTGCATTTTTTCACGATGGGTAAATAAACAAACAAATACACATACATACATACTTTGCTGATCTTAAAACAAAAGAACAAATTAATTCACCACACCAATTGCCAATTGGATCGAAGTAGATCAGGGCTGGGTATTCTAACACAGTCAGAGTCAGTGATGTTATTTGGTGGGATTTCGGGCTCATTTTGGGATATTTGGCTAATTTGAGAACGTGTGGGATTTCAGCTACAAGATGGCTTACTATGCAGCCTTGCATTGTAGTTTGCTAGAAAATTGGAGTGTTTTACGCAAAATTTTTTTTTGTATTTGTATGAAGCAATATTTTCAGAAAGAAAAAAAGCAAAAAGCAACCAGGAAATATTAAATAAGTCGTAAATAATGGTATATTTTTATTTTTTAAAGAATTTATTCGTACAATTTAATATATTTAGCATTATTTTAGAAAAAAATTACTTTATATAAGGACACTAAAAAACAATCAATCAGAACAGGAATTAATCAATGAAGGCATTGTAAATAATACAACTTAGTTGACGTCTCGCCAAAAGCGAATTTTTGAAAGAAGCTGAAGAGAAGATGTCCTCAGATGAAATTCTCATAGTAAAAAACAATAAAAAAATTGTAACTCTTATGTTTTACTCAAAAATAAAAGTCAAGTTTTAAATTATATTTTTGACCGGGAAAATAAGTTATATTTTAACTTTTATTTTTGACCGAAAAAATAAAAGTAAAATTTTAACTGTTATTTTTGACCAAAAAATAAAAATAACTGTTATTTTTTTACTTTTTCGAAAAAAGTCATAACAGTTATGGTCCCTGGTTTTAAGCTCAGCAAAAAATGTATGTTTTAATCTTTGTTTCACCAGTCTGAAGCATCTGAGGAAAAAAACCGAATTTATCCTTGTTTAAGTGGATAACGCCTGAACTAGGCTAATTTTTTCCGCCAGGTTTGTTGCTCTGGCTATTGCTAAGGCAATAATTCGATGGATCACGTAATGACAGGAGCATTCGTCATTCATATTCTTTTAAAAAACGCCCGAACTTTTTGGAGATTGAGAGAAAGAGGCAAAACATGAATGACACACTACTTAAGAGGGAAAGGGTTTCTATATACCCAGAGGCCGAAAAAAAGGGTCATGTTTGTGGATATTTTTTTAGGAAATCTAAGTGATATTTTTAAATGAGGATTTTTATACCTTAAATATACAGATTCAAGAGTATGTTTAATTTTTTTTTTTTTAATAATTTTTTTAATAAAAAAAATTAATATTAAGGTAGATACAGCATTTTTTGTAGAGCGCTGTGAAAAAAATGTGAAATGCGGTGACCAAGATTGCTTCTCCTAAATTCATTTTCGAAACAAAAAAATTAAAAATATTATTTAACAAGATACTTAAAACTTGTATTTGTCATATTCATATTCATCATATAATAAATTCGTTATTATTTTACCCATAACTAATGAACGAAGCTACGAAAAAAAAATCCTATGACAAGTACGAGACTATTATGAATAAAATCAAAAAAATCAAAACGATCGGTTCTCTGAGTTTTGAGAAATCTTGGTCACCGACTTTTCGAGAAAAACGCGTTTGAAAATAAGAACCAGCACTGCGCGCTCTGGAAGGCGACTCATTCATTAGGCCAAAACTTTGTTATTTTTCGATATATCAACTTGAAATTTTAAACACTTATTTTTGAGTCTTGAAGGTTTAAGAAAAAAAGTTCTGGGTGTATAACCCCCTTTAATATTTTTAAAAAATTCTCAGAGTGGGTACTTGCTAATAGAGTAGAGTTTAATGCTAGCAATACCCAGTGCTACCTGTTAAGTCACAAGCGAATGAATTGCCCCTTAGCTTCCATCAATATAAAAGGTGTAGATCTCGTGGAGTCAGAAGCTCTTGGCGTTCTGGGCTTATCGATACAATCCGATCTTCGCTGGAATGATCACATATTCGATGTGTCGAAAGAAGTGGCCAAGTGCCTAGGTTTTTAAAACGGTGTAAGAAATACTTCACTCCAACTGATCTACGCGTGATCTATGCCTCATATATTAGGCCGAAAATGGAGTACATTTGCACATTTGGGCAGGAGCTTCAACAACTTATTTGGAGCTTCTGGACCGAATTCAACTACCTGCGATATATCTGACAGGGGGTGAAAACATTTCATCTTCTCTCGACTCTCTTGGGCATCGACGCAATGTTGCTTGCCTAAGCCATTTGTACAGGTACTTCCATAGGAAGTGTTCAAGGGCAGCGCACTAAGCCCGTCCCTATACAATTGCCTTGATGCCCAATAGAACCTCGCAATACCGAGATAATTCTTTCTTCAGTCGTACAGATAAATTGTGGAATAATCTCCCTGCGGGCGTGTTCCCCAGCAGTTTTGCACTGTGTGAATTTAAAACAAATCTTCACCGACACTACTCCATCTTTCCACCCTCCAACTAACTGTCACCCTTCTTCCGAATCAACACAATGCTTTCGCATTTATAAGGGGCATCCCTTGAGCGTTGGTTTAGTCTAAAAAAAATCTATGCATTTGAGGTTTTGCCGAAACAGCTCTTGTGAAATTATTTTATGTTTTGCATAATCATCATTTATGTTGCTATGTGCTATCGTGCTAGCTGTGTTGCATGCTCGTGTGGTGGTACACAATAAAAAGTGGAGGTTCGCAAATATTTTGTTTAATAAAATTTTTTATTCAAATTTTATTTTTTGTTAACAATTTATTTTTTACGTCTTATTTCATCGAGTACAATTTTTATAATAATCTAATATACATACAAAATTTTTGATTTATAAAAAATTAAAATTTTTAAAATCTGAAATAATAATTTTTAGATAAATGTGTAAGTGAATATTTTATAAAGTGTGTGTTTTTTATGTTGTGATGTTGGTTTTTATATTTTGTAGAATTGAGTCACCACATTATTTCCCCTCCTTTCTAAAAAATTTTGGTCGTGTTGGCTAATAAGTGAAAGCGTACTTTTTTAGTATTTTTATGTTTGGTTGAATGTGTCTGTCCTGTTTCAGTGTCTAAGGAGGGGATTTTAATCCTATCAATGTTAACTGTTATGTTAGTGTTATTTTTACGAATTGTGAAATATTTTGGTGTTCTCTCAATAACTTCGAAGGGACCATCGTACAGCTCTTGCAGTGTTTTACGAATTGTGTCGTTGCGGACGAAAACAAAGTTACAAGTACTGAGGACTCGAAGTATATATTGTTGGAAGTTAGTGCTGTGATGCGCAATGTTTGACTTTTTATTTTCTCCTGCCTCTTTAAGTTTAGACAACGTGTCCGACGAATTAAAATTCAGACTGTTGTGAATAACTAGTTGTTGTGGTAGCCTGAGTGTTTCACCAAAAACCATTTCAGCTGGTGAAGTCTTGATATTTTCTTTGACCGTGGACCTGAGTCCTAGAAGAACTAGTGGCAACTCTGTGTACCAATTTATCTGGTTGTTACTCGCTATTAGAGAAGTCTTTATTTAGTTGGCGGTGAAATCGTTCTACAATCTCATTAGCTTGTGGATGATAAGTAGAAGCGGCAATGTGCTTGCTTCCTAGTTTCTTATCGAAGTTTCTAAATGTTGTGGACGTAAATTTAGGTCCTCGTTAAAAAGTGTATTTTCGATAGTACTGGCGCTGGTATCTTTAATTGGATACGCTTCGGGCCAACGTGTGTTTCTGTCAATTATGGTAAGTAGATATCTGTAACCATTTCATATTGGTAAAGGACCAACTAAATCAACGTGAATATACTCAAAACGACCGTGTGGAATGTCTATCTTGTGTGGGATTGTCTTCGTATGTCTATGTATTTTAGCTCGTTGGCATCATTTGTTGATTTGTGTGTTCATTTTGGGCCAAAAATATCTTTGTGTTATGAGTTGTCGAGAAGCTCATGTACCTGGGTGTGAAATGTTATGTAATTGTTCAAAAATTTGTTTGCGTAATGTTTGTGGAATGTATGGTCGTGTTCCTGAACTTGTTTATTTGCACCAAATTTTAATGTAAAGTATTGGAATGTGTATTTGTTCGAGTTTGTAAGTATGTTTATTTAGTATCTCTTGTAGTTCTGAATCTGTGTAGAGTTCTGAGGTTGATCTCAGTGATTATGAAAGCCTCTTTGTGTAGAGTTCTGAGGTTGATCTCAGTGATTGTGAAAGCCTCTATCTCAGTTCTTGAAAGTGCATCTGCTACGGTGCTATCGGTACCTTTTATGTGTCTAATGTCGTTGGAAAACTGTGTAATGAATTCTAGGTGTCGTATTTGTCTTGGGCTTCTCTCTGTTTTTGAATGTAATGCTGAAGTAAGTGGTTTGTGATCTGTGTATATAGTAAATGTTCGTCCCTCTGAATAATGTCTAAAGTGTTTAATTGTAAGGTAAATTGCTAAAAGTTCGCGATCGAATGTACTGTATTTTGTCTCTGATGGTGATATTTTTGTTTAAAATAAAGCTAGTGTTTCTGTTTCCTGATTGTGTTATTGTTGCAAAACTGCACCGATAGCAGTGTTAGATGCATCCACAGCGATAGAAAGTTTTGCTTTGCTATTAAAACGATTGAGTAGCAATTCCTTAGTAAAACTTACTTTTATCGTTGTGAATGCTTCTGTTGTGTTTTCTGTCCATTTTAAGTGTTTTTCCTTTGTTTTTATTGCTGAAGTTATCAAATCATAAATGTATGTGAGTGCATGTGCTAATTTTGGAATGCATCTATGGTAGTAATTAATCATCCCTATGAATTTCTGCATTTGTTTAACTGTTTCTGGTTTTGGATAGTTAAAAATGCATTGAACTCTATCGTTAGATGGTTGTATGCCTTTGTTTGAAATATCATAACTTAAAAAATTTATTCTGTCTACGCCAAAAATACATTTGTTCGGTTTGATGTGTAGTCCGTAATTGTCTAGTCGTTCGAAAACTAACTTAAGATGTTTGAGGTGTTCTTCTTCTGTCTCGCTGGCCACCAGAATGGCGTCGAGGTATACGAATACGAAGTCTAGTTCTCGTAATACTTCATTGATAAATCGTTGGAATGTTTGAGATGCATTTCTTAAACCGAATGGCATTCTCAGAAACTCAAACATTCCGAACGGTGTAGTAGTCGCGGTTTTATTTATGTCTTGGGAGGCCATGGGGATTTGGTGGTATGCTCTAAACGGGTCTTATTTTATAAATAATATGTGTTTGTTGTGCAAGTCAATATATAGGTCGGGTATGTGTGGTAGAGGGTAGCGGTCTGGGACTGTTATTGCGTTTAGTCTTCTATAGTCACCACAGAGTCTCCAGTCGTTCACATCTTTTTTTGTTACTAGATGTAGTGGAGACGCTGACATGGAGTCTGAAAGACGGCAGATACCTGGTTTGATTAAGAAATCAAATTCCTGTTTGGCAATTTTATATTTGTTGGAGTCAAGGCGTCTTGGTCTTGAAAATGGTAACTGTCCTTCTGTAGTTATATGGTGTACTGTTTTGTGTTTAACTGGTTTGTTGTAGTCGGGTTCTGCTATAAGTGATGGGTAATTTTTGAGTATATTTGTATATTTGTTGTCTAGTGTAATTAGTTTGGGTAGTGATGTTTCTGTAAATACTGTAATTGCGTAAACTGATAGCTGTGTAAGTGGAGTGAATGAGTTTCTTGTGTTTTAAGGCTATCAAGAGTCCATATTTCGTAAGGAAATCTGCTCCTATGATGGTTCTTGTAATGTCTGCTAGTATAAATGTAAAAGCGAAATCGCGCCTTAGTTTTAAATTTATGTTAAGTAATTTCTTGCCGAAAGTTGAGATTGTGCTACCGTTAGCTACTGTTAGTATTAAGTCTGAATTTTTCTTGTGGGCTTTGAATTTATTTACTGGAAGTACTGAAACTTCTGCTCCACTGTCTATCAAAAAGTTTATGTGATTGTCGTTATCGTAAATAAAAAGGCGGCGTGTGAGTTTGAGTTTGACTTCCATCATTAGCCGTCGCAATGATGGAGTCATTTAGTTTGTTGAGTTGTGTTGTGTTGTGTTGGGTTGTGTTTTTGTCTAGCTGCCCTACCGAACCTAAAATTGTACCTACATACCCAGTTGGCAGGTCGTTGTCGTGACATACTTCTTGACGAGGATCTACGTCTTGAAAATCTTCGAAAATTAGTCTCTCTCAAGTTCGAACGTGAATGATTACGGTATCGTTCGGTTTTCAACTCTTGGACCTCAATTGCTAGTTTGTTGAAACTTTCTAGGATTTTGGACGTGATTGCGTTATCATCAAGCTCAGAGTTTTGGTCGATTTTTGCCATGCGATGGGTGTACTTGCCAACTGAAACGACTTTGGATTCTGACATAACTTCCCACAAATTGTCAGCTAGTTTCAACTGTTCCTCTAGATCTCTATGACCAGATGCGGTCAAAGCAATATTAAGGTTTTTGGGGAGTTTGCGAAGTCAAATTTTATAAACTAAGTCGCTATCGACTGTAGTACCGGCTAACATTATAAGTGACCCATAAAATTGAGATGGTTTTTGGTCACCCATCTCAGTGCCAGACAAAATTTTGTAGAACCTCTTGGCTTCACTTAAAGAGGGTCGATCAATCATGGTTCTCTTAAAACCTTTACACAAATTTGAGGACGGAGGTTTTTGTATGAAGTCTAGCACTGTTATTATTTTACCTCTTATTATTACCTTATTATTACCTCTTGAGGTAGAGCGGTTACGAGGTACTCGTACTTAGTCTTGTCAGTTGTGATTCCTTTTGCCTGAAATTGTAATTCTGCATGGGCCAACCATGCGTCCGGACAAGTGGTCCAAAATTGTGGCGATTTTACTGACGCCGCTTGTATTTCTGGATGCCTTGGTGCATCAAATGGATTGATTAGATCCGTTTGTAATTGTATGAGAGAACGATGGTCACCTGCGCCGAAATGAGAGATGTGAGAGAGGGTTAGTAGTATGTTAGGGAGTGGGGGGTTGTCTGGGGTGGGGTGGTGGTGTGTGTGAAAGACTCATGGTTTCTTTTAAAAGTGTGTACCTAGAAATGTGTTTCCTAAAATGTGTTTGTGCAGTGCAGTGCCTACGGATGTAAGGCGATAAGTTTCTTCCGACCCTATCGTCTTACAAACGTTTTAAAAGCTACGGTGTGTGCCTCGTAAAAAGCTAAAATAAAAACAACCTGTCGAAAAAATAAATTTTACTTAAATGCAGGCCCGTAGCCAGGATTTACCTAAGGGGGGGGTTTGGATTAAAAAAAATATCGATAGTTTTTGATATCGATAAATGAAAAGGTATTTTTTATATAATTACCAGAAAGATGGGAAAAATCAGTGGCTAGAAATAGACAATACTTTGAGAAATGAATTTGTAACAAATGTTTCACAATAAAGCGACAAACTTGAAAAAAAAACACTTTAAAACTTTTTTGTACACCAAATACATAAAACAAAAATTAATTTTTTATTTTTGTTTATTTTATATATTTATATTAACAGCCCGATTCTGCGTACTTGATAAATTCACCTTATTGAATATTTATCAAGTATTGATTATTTATCAAGAGTTGGTATTCTGTGATAGAAAAAAAGCTCTTTAATTGATAAATTTGTCAATATCTCATTTGCTATTGATAAATTTATCAAGAGAGTTGTGGTTGCTCGTAGCAGGCAATACCAAGGTTAATATTAACAATAATAATTATTTTCTACAAATTAATACACTTTTGTGGAACATAAGGAAAATGAACGCAGAAATCTGTTCTCTGTGTTATGCTATTAATGAGAACAATTAGCTGTTAACAGGAATTCACCTACTCTGGTGAATTACGAAAACTTTTTATTTATCAAGGTTGCTGTAGAATACTAAAAAAGCTTTCGATTGATAAAATTCTTTACAAATTTTATTTATAAATTACTTATCAAAAAAACGCAGAATAGGGCGGTAAGTCTTCTTATTTATTTTTTTTTTTTGTTAATTCTAATAACACAGCGTCCGCTGTGACACTGCAATCCCTATGTACGCTTAAGGATGCACACCGATTTAACATAAAAAACGTGTGTTCTATAATTTCAAAACTGTCGTTTGTTGAGTTCAATGTGTTTCGGCTATATATCTTGCTTATCGTTGCACTGTCATTTTGGAATACAGAAAGACGCTAAAAAAATAAAATTTTCAAGACAAACTTCTAAAATGACGATAAATAAGCATCTTATATTATTATTTTAATACTTTACTTGCAAACTTATATCGGTTTATAATTCTATATAAAAATAACCACGATTAGAATAACGACATTTTCTTGTATTTCCTGACTTTTGTAAAGGCGGCAATGAAAGGTTAGAAAATTTTATTTAAAAAGTTTTTATTATCATTCGGTAAAATTAACAAGAGGTTGTGATCCTGCGCCTCCAAAACCAGTGTTAAAAAATACGCAAAACTTGCAATTAGCTGCATTTTCCAATTTGGAGTAAACCAACCAATGCCAACGGTTCGACCAAGAATGCTTAACACTTTAACTGCCACCATATAAAAAAAAATATCGGGTCCTCCAGGCCATTTTTTCGAACAAATCAGAAAAAGTTTTTTTTATATTTCGGTGAAATTTTGAAACATAATATTGAGGCACAACATATGTACCTCACGGCCTGATGTATACGTTTACTGTATATTTAGTGTGGATGACGGACAGATGGACATGGCTAAATCGACTTGGGTGATGATGCTGATCAAGAATATATACACTTTTCTATACCTACCACGCTTCCTTGTAGGCGTTACAAATGGAATGACAAAATTAAAGTTTTTAAAATTAAAATCCCAGTAAAGGGGGTTTTTTTAAATTGTGGGGGTATAAAAATGATGCGCTAAAGATAGTTTTAGGTATGCCAGGCCATGCGGAATTGAACTACGTTTACAGATTTGCATTTCGAGGTACTAATTTTAAACAATGAACTATAATGTGTAATCAAATACTGAGGCACAAACGCTGTGCCTCAGAGCCTACGTGGACATTTTACTGAGGCACACCGTATGTGCCTCATGGCAGTTAACGTGTTAAATCGGAGTTTGCGAGAACCGCTGGCAGGAAAATTAAAATTTGGTGGAGGCACATAAATGCTTTGAAAACTTTCAAGGCGGTTCGAATCGGAAATATTGCTCATCAACTTGAAAATATCGTTATTTGGACATTGATATACTCTCGAAGTCGAATGCAGTTCCGATGAATCAAATGATATTTCTGGAAAAATTTCTACAATCATACACACAAACTTAGAGTTATAAGCAGTAAAAGTAAAATATTAATACCGCAACTTGTACTTGTACTTGTACCGCTTTCCACATAGCTGTCAACATTTAAGCTTTCTACAACTGCAGGTTACAAAGGAAGTTCTGAAGACTTTTCAGATTCCAAAGTTTCTTGAACGTTTTCTATCGGGTTTTCCAATAAGAGTTGTTATTTTGGTATTCAAAGAAAAATGCCATTTTTTGAGATAAATGATCAGATGTTTATTTCATAATAAAGAGGCAGGTATGCCGTTAATAATGAAAAGCAACATAAGCCAAATGGCCACCACGACCACGCTTACAGCACAATATCCTTTTCATGAAATTTTCCATAACCAAATCGCAAAGTGGCTGCCCTATGTCCTCATTTTCGAAAAAGTAAGGTCCAATGACCCCGCCGGACCATAAACCGCACCAAACAGTCACACGTTGAGGATGAAGGGGCTTCTCAACAATAACTCTTGGATTTTCCGAGCCCCAGATGCGACAATTTTGCTTGTTGACGTAGCCACCGAGGTGGAAATGGGCCTCATCAGTCAAGATGATTTTTCGATGGAATTCCGGATCATTTTCATGCATTTCAGGGACCCAATCAGCAAAGACACGACGTTGTTGTATAGTTCCATTTTTAGTAATGGCATAGTTTCTACTTGTCAAATGTCAAAGAATAAAAGCTTTAAAAGTGAGCGCTTCACAATAGCAGGTGATTCACAATAACACCTCTTATTGGAAAACCCTGTACAATACAGATGAAATATAACATTATTCGGATTTTGTCGGTTCCGCATCAAGCAAAAAGTTAATCCATTAATATTCAATCAATGCAAACACGCTACCAAAAAAAAAAAAAACACAGCTTTCAAACATTCAGAAATATTCGGCAACTTTTTAACACATTTACGCATTGATAATGGAAGAAAAACCATTTGAATCAAGCACTTACTTTCCACCGTTCTAGCCTTTTTTTACTTCTGGTTTCTGCAGCCAATTAAGTAGACTAATTTTTGTAGTTTTGGCACAGTAAAATTAACAATAGACTCTTAAACTTATCTAACGCAACGCAATCAAAATTTCACCACTTTTACGTTACACCTGTTAACGCAATAAATTCTTAAATTGCTGGTCGTAGACAAAGTTCAATTGAATGTATCGAACTTTTTTCGATACTTAAGCTTGTTGATGTTTTCGCTGTATTTCGCTATATTATTTTTTATACTTTTTGGACCATAAGGGGGGAGGGGTTTTAACCCTAAAAACCCCCCCTTGTCTACGGGCCTGCTTAAATGTAATGCAGTAATTAAATTAAAATTTTTTTCGTTATTTTTGCTGTTGTTATTATTGTTGTGATTGTTGTTGTTAATTTTGCTGCTGTTGTTATTGTTGTTGTTGTTGTTGCTAATTTTTCTGCTGCTGCTGTTGTTATTTCTCTTTTGTTATTGTCTGTGTCACCTTACCGGCAGATGTAGGGTTTTGCTCGATGTTGGTCGATGATGTTGTTGATGCTGACGGTGGTAGTGTTATTATTGTGGTGGGCGTTGTTTCTCCGTTGCTAGCGATGACTGCAAGTCATGGACTTTTTCCGTTTGACGTTCAAGTGTCATTCGCAGCTCAAAATCGTTTTGATGGTCCTCAATCAGCGTATGTACGAGTTCGCCGACCGTGTAGATGATTTGTTCGACCAGTAAGTGGCAGGGTGAAGGTGTTGTTATTGACTTCGCAGACTGATAGCGGTAGGAGTTGAAGTTGCTGTTGCTGCAATCGTAGTTGATGTGTGGAGAAGAATTTTTTTTATTGTTTTGTTTGATATTCGCTGGATACTCGTGGAATTCTTCTGTTGTTCGGGTTGTTGAAATTTCCGTTCGCCGATTAAGCAGGATCGCCAGTTGTGGTGGTACACAATAAAAAGTGGAGGTTCACAAATATTTTGTTTAGTAAAATTTTTTATTCAAATTTTATTTTTTTTTAACAATTTACTTTTTACGTCTTATTTCATCAAGTACAATTTTTATAAAAATCTAATATACACAATTTTTGATTTATAAAAATGAAAATTTTTAATATCTTTAATAATAATTTTTAGATAAATGTGTAAGTGAATATTTTATAAAGTGTGTGTTTTGTATGTTGTGATGTTGGTGTTTATATGTGGTAGTATTGAGTCACCCCACTCGTATGTTTTAGATAATAACAAAATTTGTTGAGGTTTCATTATTTTGATGACGTCAGCTTGCATGGTGGATAAGCAATGTTTTTTGAATTTATCTAATTTTCAACCTCATTGCACGTTTTAGATATGTGTAAAGCAACAAGTCAATATATTAATTTTTGTAGAATTTAGGAAGTTTTTGCTATTTTGATGACGTCACCTTATATGGGAAGTAAGTGGAAAAACTAAAAGTACTTTTGGCAGAATTTCAAGTGTTTAAGTGATAAATTTTTGTGGCAATTTAGAGATTTTACCATTTTGATGACGTTTTTTTCACCTTGTTTAGACAAATTCAAAACTTCGAGTGCTCCTTTGGAATTAAGCGTGATAGAGATTTTAGTATTTTAATATTGTGAGTTTGTATGGTTAGTTAAGCGTGATTTTTGTCCCATTTGACTCATTTTCGGTCTTTTTGTTCCTTAAAAAAAGTTTAAATATTTAATTTTATTATAAAAATTGAGTTTACTAGACAGACAAACGGGCTTCGTTAGATCGAATAAAGTGGTGAAGCTGAATAAGAATAAACTATATATACTTTTCTATTCCTACCAAACTTCCTTGTGGGCGTTTAAAACGCAGTAAGCGTGGGGTATAAAAACGAAAAGAACAAATTAAAAAAACTCTCTTTTAACTTTGAACCAAGTATTTCAAATGTAATATCTATTCAGTCAAGGTCGCCTTGGTTCGAAATAGGGTGATAGATTAGTGGGAGGAAAAGGAAAATAAAGTGAAACATGTGTAGGATGTTCTCAGCAAGGTGGAAAGTCATAGAAAAAGGTAAATTTTAGTCTGAGGCAAGTGCTGACCTCAGTCAATTCAAGTTATTTATTGTAAGTATTTATTGATGAATTTTCAATATTAGTTGATTAGAAATGAGGATAGAAAATGCAGAAAGATTAAAGCGTAGGACCATGACCGGGCCGGGAACCGAAATCTAGACTTCTGGGGTGACAGTCGAGTACACTACCTACGCGACTACCAAGGCTGCCAAAACTAATAAATGGCTTTTAAATCTCAAATATTTGCCCTTTCGGCATCTAGAATTAAGAATTTTTGGCTTCTAATGTAAAAAGTAAGAATTGTATTTTATTATTTAGAAATGTTTTCTTTTTAAGACTTACAAGTAAATACTAATTGGAAAATATATGCGAAATTTGTATTCATGTAAGAATATTTTAACGATTAAAAATTAAAAAAATAATAATAAAAATTTATTTAAAATAATAACTCCAGGCTCAAAATAACTTCGACTTCTTCTAGTTGTTTACAAGGTAAAACTCGTAAGTTTTTTTACATATAGAATATAGACTATACATTTATATCAAAATAAAATATTAAAAACGAAACATTTTTTAAAATATTTCATGTTTAAATCTCAATTTGGACTAATTGATTTTTGCCTTTATTCTAAAATTTTAAAACTTAAATTAGTTGGCACTCATTTTAGCGAAAATACACACAAAAAATTTAAGAATGTTCCAATTATATTATTGGCTATATATTTTAGGTATTAAAAGACCCCCACCAAAAATCCTACCTACGGCTCTGATATAAATATATAAAATTCACGATAACAAAATTTTAATTTCGTTTATAACACAAAGCGATTCGGATTCAAATTTCGAAAACATATATGCAGAGGCGATCTAGGGGGGCGGTCCGCCCCGGGTACCACCATTTTAGGGGTGACACCATTTCGATATTTTTTTAATTTCTCAAACAGAAAGAAAAAAGTACAAATACATTACGTTAAAAAATGTGTGTCCCATTTTGTCGCATTGAAATTATTTCTAACAATTTGTTTATTCGTAGCTTCATGCGAAAGGAGTTTTTCAAAGCTAAAATTAATTAAGACTTATTTAAGGTCTTCCATGGGACAGGCAAGGCTTTCCGATCTTGCTATTTTATCCATTGAAAACGAGCTTGCAAGTAATATTGATTTCGATGAGGTTATTTCAAATTTTGCAGGTATTAAAGTAAGAAAAGTTAATTTTTAAGACAACACCATTTATAAGATTTCTTTGTTTAACCTTATACCTACATTAGAGTGACCAGAAAAATATGCTTTTTTTAGTTTTTAAGGAAATTACTCGAGAAATAGTTTCGATAATGTTTAAAAATAAGTTCCTGAAAATTTTATTGAAAAATATTAACGTTTAGAGGTCGCTACAACTCGTTTTTTACATTTCCCCGTACCATTTTCCTATGGTAATTTCAAAAACAGAATTTTAAGTTATTTTTCATACAATAACTTATTTTAAAGGTTATTATTTATGTTAAATGAGTGATTAAACTCAATATTGACATTCATTTTAGGTTTCGGTTATTGGTTTTCGAGATAATAGCGAATTAATATAAAAAAAAATATTTCAGAAATTCCATTTTTAAGAGGTCATTTAAAAGGAACGGGACTTACCAGCCAAAATATTTGTAAGCAGTTTTGTTTGCTATTATTTTCTGGTGAAATTTTTAAAAACCGTGTAATAATAGACTTTGAAATGTATAAACTATGACCCAAAAACGAAAGAACTAGTTTTCGAAAAGGTTATATCGACGGTGCTTACGAAAAAAATCTTCCGACAGAAAATTGCGGCGAAGAAAATCTCTTTTTTCGAAATGCGACGGAAAAAATCACTTTTATCAAAATGCGGCGAAAAAATCACTTTTATCAAAATGCGGCGAAAAAAATCTTTTAATTATTGCTTACTTTTTTCGTGTTAGTATTTAATTCGTGGTAGAGTTCACTTCAAACATATACTTGTTATATTATTTGTTAGTGAAAATAATTGTAGTGATTTCAAGGAGAAAATTATAAATTTCGAAAATTCTCATTGATTTTTTAAAAAGTTTTTATGTAAAATTTCGAAACAATCATATGAAATATACCATTATGTTACATTATTTGTTGATAAAAATAATTTTATACAGTTCTGTATGGAATTTTAATTATTTATTTATTACAGGATTAACTTATATTTATAAAATTATAAGCTAATGGTATTTGTTTTTTTGAGCAATAGCATCGATGGCCCTCAGCTCATTCAGATTTATGTTTGTTTTAATTTATTTATTCAACATATGTATGTTATAGATAGGGTTTAATGTATAGAATAATATATAGTTTTACAATTCTGTATATAATACATTTAAATAATTTAAGTGTTTTAATGAAAATATATGGGTGTGTGTGTGTATGAATAATTATAAGGACAAAAGGAATTATAATTATTTCATAATTTGGAAGTAATTTTACAAATAATTATTTTAGTTGTTTATGTTGCAAAGTTTTAAATGAGATTGTAAAGGTTTGAACATTTAAGGAATTTAACAATGTGTCTTATATTTTCAATAGTTGGACATGATAATAGCTTGACAGGATTTAAGTTTAAAAATGTTTGCTTTCTAAGATTGTCAAAGTAAGAGCAGTTGTTAAGGATGTGATAAACACTGGTGTTTGATGAGTTGCAGTACGAGCAGAGAGGAGGATTTTTGTTTATATAATGTTGATTAGTTAGGGATGTGTGACCTAATCTTAGCCGTATGATCTTTATGAGGTCCTGTTTAGGTGGTCTTAGGCATCTGTGTTTGAAGGCTTCAAATAGTTTTGGATGTTTGTTTTGTTGCAGTTTGAAGTTTTGAACCATGTAGTGGAAGAGTTCCATTGCTGAATATTTTTGGCTATATGTTCTCTTTTTAGATAGCTTTTTATGTCAAGGGCGCTATAGTTCGGAGTCATAATGAGGGGAGAGTTGTTTGCAAGTTTAGCAGCTTGGTCCGCATGTTCGTTTCCCTGGATTTGGACATGTCCTGGTACCCATAAAAGTCTGATTTTTGGAAAGTGTTTGGAGAGTATATTTCTTATCATTGTTGGGTAATAGTTATTATTATTAAAGTTAGATATTGAATCTATGGCGGAGAGAGAATCGGAGCATATAACATACTTTTTTTTGGAGTAGTTTTGAATGTAGTAGAGGGCATGTAATATTGCGATTATTTCAGTGAAACATATAGAGGTATAAATTGGAAGGGTTGATAGTATTATTATATTATTTGAGTCAGAGACGCTGTAACTTATATTAAAATCGGTTTTGGAGCCATCCGTATAAATGAATGTGTGATCCTTGAATCGTTCCTTTAAATTTAAGAATTTCGAGCGAAATATTTCTGGTGGTGTGGATGACTTAATGTTTGAGCGGAGTGAAGTGTCAATAACCGACTAATTATGTAAAATACCAGGGTGGAGCTTCCGATGGAGGAAGCTTTAGCGGAATGTATGGGATATTACGGGATTTAGCTGTTTCTATGGTGCGCAGTAAGGCAGATGGTATTTTTTGCATTTTTTTCCTTTTAGCTACCTTTGTAACTAGTTGAGCAATTGGGGTATCCTTACTGAATAATGTAGATTTAAATAGTTTAGCCGTGACGAATTCTCTTCGATTCTCTATAGTATGCATGTTTGCCTCAAAAAGCAAATTGTTTATTGGGGTGGTCCGATAAGCACCAAGAGATTTTCTTATTGCTGAGTTGTAAAGACTTTTTACTTTATTTAAGATTGACTTTGGAGCGTAGCCATACAAGAATAAGCCATAATCAATCTTGCTGGTAATTATGGCTTCAATCAAGGGATAGAATCAAGGGATAGAATCGCTCCCGAATATTGACACCAGGATGTTATATCGTGAAAGAGATTATTTAAATCTATGTCTGTGTTTTGATTTTTATTGATTTTTTTTATAATGAGGAAATCATCTGCATAGGCGCAGAAATCAATTTCTTTGTGCATTGCTAGAATATCGCTTAGCTTATTGTACGCTATAAGGAAAAGTATGACTGAAAGCGGGGAGCCTTGTGGTATACCATTATATACTGGGGAGTAATTGGAATTGGAGTTTCCAATATGTGATGATATCTGTCTATTTTTCATGAAATGAAAGATGTATTTCAAAATATTGGAACCTATTTTCCAAGCTTTTAGTTGGTCTTCTATTGTGTGCAATCCTATTTTGTCGAACGCCTTTGTGAAATCAATGGAGATTATTGAAATGTGCTTTCTGGATGATAAGGCATTGGTGATCAGATGGTCTAAGTAAATTAGATTATCAGACACGGATTTACCTACTGAGAAGTTTATTTGCTGTAACAAACCACCATAGTCTATTGGCAATTATTTTGTCGAGCACTTTGAAGCAGCAAGGATTTAGGGAAATAGGTCTGTATGATTTTAAGAGGGTTTTGTCTGAGTTGGGTTTTAATATGGGGATGGCAATACTGTTTTTATATGATTGGGGGATGTAATTATTGAATATATTGTTGTATAACTGTAAAAGTCTTCGTTTATTCGAAATTGGAAGGTTTTTAATCATTGGATAGGATACTCGATCCACTCCTGGGGTCTTGCCTTTCAGTTTATTTAGTGCAGAATGAAATTCTATTAGTGTTATTTCCTTTTCGATTGTTAAGGCAGTTTTGCATGGTGCATATGCTGGCAGCGAAAACGGTGCTTCTGTTTTGTGTTGGCGGAAGCTTGCTGGGAATTTGTCATCCGAGGATTCATCAGACCAAAACTTTACGAATGCATTGGCTATTTGGACGGGTTCCGTTAGACTTAAGTTTGAATTACATTGAGGAGTAACGAAGTGAATTCCATATTAAGTTTTGAGGCCGCAAAAGTGTTTGATATTTCTCCAGATTTTGGTTGTAGAAGTGAGGAGATTAATTCAGCTGTAAAGTGAGACAATGATTCTTTTTTGTAAATTTTTATCTTTCTTTTCAGGAGAGCGTTGGCTTTTTTATAAGCGAGGATGGTTTCAGTGCAAATATTATGTTTTAGGGTTTTCCAGCTATTATTTTTTAAGATTTTGAGCTGTTCTAGTTCTTGGTTCCACCAGGGACAGCTGTATTTGTTTTTAGTCGTACTAGTTTGTGGAATGGAGATGTTAGCACTTTAGCACTTTTCTGCGAATTCCTGATATTTCTCCCAGTTGGCTAGGCTTATATTGAATTTAGGCCTAGGTTTTGTCGGACTGTCTTGGGTATTAAACATAGATATATCTATGGGGAAGTGGTCGCTTCCATACATGTTCTCTAATACTTTCCATTTAGAGTATAAGACAAGATTAGGGGAGCAAAAGGTTATATCAATATGCGTTAGTGTATGGTGGGTACTAAAATGGGTTGGAGATCCATTATTGAGAATTATATAGTTAGATCGGTTAATAAATTTTGCTAGTATGTTGCCTCTGGCGTTATTTTTTGGTGAACCCCAAAGCATATTCCAGCTATTGAAGTCACCAGTAACTACGCATGGCTGCTGAATAGAACTAAACACATTTTCAAGGTTTTTTAATGAGAATTTTTGTATGGAATTATAAAGATGAAATTATAAAAAAAAATAATTATTTGAAAACATAATTTTTTTCAGAAAAATTGTTAAATTAAAAAATACAGCGTTGTTAACGTCACACTATAAAAGAGATTTTCTTCGCCGAATTTTAAAAAAACGGATTTTCTTCGCCCCACTTTTTTGATATGAATTTTTTTCGCCGCATTTTGCAAAAACAGATTTTTGTCGCCGCAGTTTAAAAAAAAAGATTTTCTTGATCGCCTTAAAAGCAGAGATAGTCTTCGTAGGAACCGTCGATATACGCTAATCGAACAGAAACGCAGATACCAACAAATTCTATATTACATCCTCTATTTTTTGGTATATTTTATTTTAACCTGAATCCAATTTTAAATATATTGATTAATATAAACAGAGTATTGATAGAGTCCCTTTAATTAATAAAGATACGACATAACAAAACTTCAGCTAAATAAATTACAAGTGATATAATATCGTTAAAACTTTTGTAGACTTTCGGAAATATCGAACTTTGTAGACGATGGAAACTTGCTTCTATTGTATTTAAATTCTTGTAGTAAGTCTCGATATTGTTTTTCATTGGTTGTGATTTTCCATAGAAGTTGTATACTAAGGCAACGGCCCGTTCTGCAACGTCATATGTTATGATTATTTCTTCAATCTTTTTTAATGCTTGATTGTAGCTTATTAGGTCGGTCTTCATACAAAAAAGAAACGTGTTCGATAAACTCGGTCTAAAATGAACCTTGGCTCATTGTGGTACCCTCCTCAAAACGATTTCGCGATGTGTTAAAACTTAGGCTTCCTGGAATTTTTTTTTTTAAAGTACTTTTTTTGGTCAAAAACCCATCTTTATATGGACAAGTTTTTTGTTTCCCTGTATTTTCAAAAATAAAAAAACCAAAACTACAGCTTCAAAAATGATTACTATCTGCAAAAAATTTGAAATTTTTAGAACTTTACTCGTTCTGTATTTTATTTTTTTAGTTTTTTTTTAATACATTTCGATGCGATTTCGACTTAAATCTTCATAACTACGCTATATCTCGTCCGATTGATGTCGTTTAACCAACGTTGGAAAAGTAATAAAGATCCTTAAGATATCAATTATTTTTGAACAAAGTTAAAATTTCAAAAAATTTTAAAAAAATTATGGACAACAATTTCAAGTCTAAATTTTATATATAGATAGTAATCATTTTTAAAGCTTTAATTTTGGTTTTTTTTCTTTTTTTTTTTTGAAAATATAGCGAAACAAAAGACTTTTCCATATAAAAAGTGGGTTTTTGACCAAAAAAGGCACTTTTTTAAAAAATTCCAGGAAGCCTAAGGGTTAACACATTGCGAAATCGTTTTGTGGAGGGTAAAATAATGACCCAAGGTTCATTTTAGACCGAGTTTATCGAACATTTCATTTAGCGACCCACCCTATAGCTTATATCATCTTTCCAAAGGGAAGGCTCTTTGTCAAGAAATTCTGAAGACATATTGCTTAACTTGAAAAAAATCAATTGTTTTTGGAGGTATTAAATTATGTAGTTTAATATCTCTAATGTTATCCCTTAATATTTCTACATTAGCACTTTGTCGGCTTAAACTTTGAACCATTACTCTATTTTCATTTTCGCAAATACGAGGGTCAAAAAAAGCCAATGCAATTAATACCTCATTTAAGGTCCAGTTTCAATTTTTAGAGTAAAAAAACGGGCTTGTTTGAATGCCTCTATTTTTTTATTTTATTAAATATCAAAACAATTTTTTTTTGTTTTTATTTCAGTCTTAGATTAACAATTTTTTTTTTTTGTGTTTTTTTGAGCCATCTTAACGGTTATACAGCGCGTAAAAGTTAAAGTCGCGAACAAGTGAGAAAAAAAAAACAAAAAACCAAATTTTATAACAGTTTGGTCTTGTGCGTGAACCAACAAAAAGTGTAAAATTAAAAAAAATAAAAAATGCCGCGTAAAAGAAAAAAAATTCCATTTTTCATTCACGAAATTGGACCTTCTAAATGAAATAAAAAGCAAAACAAAATATTTTTTATTTGATTTTGTTGGTTCACGCACTGCGTATTCAATTATTTTACAAAATGAAAAAAAGATTTAAGTTAATCGGACACATACTTTTCGAATTAGAGTGCAAGCCGTTTCAAAAAATGTCATTTCGAGAAAAACGCGTTTAAAGTTTAAATGGGAGCCAATATCAAGCTGTCTGATAGAACTGCAACAAGGTCTTTAACGGCTTTGAATTTTATTCTGTAATTTTTTTACACATTCTTAGGATTTTTTTGAAAATAATAAAATAAAAAAAAAAATTTCGAAAATTTATCAAAAAAACTTTAAACTGGGCCTTAAGTAGCACAAATAGCCAGAAAATGTTTTAAAAGTTCTATCAGAAATCGAAGAATGAATTTGGTTGTAGTCATCAATTTCTTCTAACAACGTCAAATCATTTAACGGAGCATGAGTTGGAAGTTCGCAAGTGAACCAATGTTTCAGGTATACTTTGCACGAAGAGCACATAATTTATCTTCAGAAAGTTCATATTGTTCTGTATTAAAAAAAAGCACTCTATCAATACTCTGTTTACATTAATCCATATATTAAAAATTGAATTCAGGTTAAAATAAAATATACCAAAAAATAGAGGATGTAATATAGAATTTGTTGGTATATGCGTTCCTGTTCGATTAGCGTATATAACCTTTTCGAAATTTAGTTCTTTCGTTTTTGGGTCATAGTTTATACATTTCAAGGTCTATTACTACACGGTTTTGAATATTTTCATTAGAAAATAATAGCAAACAAAACTGCTTACAAATATTTTGGCTGGTAAGTTCCGTTCTTTTTAAATGACCTCTTTAAAATGGAATTTCTGAAATATTTTTTTTTATATTAATTCGCTATTATCTCGAAAACCAATAACCGAAACCAAAAATTAATGTCAATTTCGAGTTTAATCACTCATTAAACATAAATAATAACCTTTAAAATAAGTTATTGTATGAAAAATAACTTAAAATTCTGTTTTTGAAATTGCCATAGGAAAATGGTACGGGGAAATGTAAAAAATGAGTTGTAGCGACCTCTAAACGTTAATATTTTTCAATAAAATTTTCAGGAACTTATTTTTAAACATTATCGAAACTATTTCGCGAGTACTTTCCTTAAAAATTAAAAAAACATAATTTTTTGGTCACTCATATACAAAAATGTACCTGAAAATTTAATGTTTTTGTTCCGTCAGTTTTTAAGACTGCGAAGTTAATAAGTTTTCTTTTTTTTACCTTATGCCTACATATCTAAATATATAGACACCTGAAAATGTAATATTATTGTTCTGTTTTTTACAAATTCTTATTGTTTGTCATATGTTGTTTGTTTTTTTTCGGAAAACATAAAGATCATAATAAAAACACTAAATCTCATTGAATTGGTTTCTTTTTGCATTTAGGAATTTTATATAGGGGTGACACCATGAGTATCCGCCCTGGGTGTCACCAAGCCTAGGAACGCCACTGCATATATGTGCATGTATTTATATAAATATATAAAGATAACATGTGCAGGTTCTTTCAATAAAATAGTACAAGCAATACAATACATCGAAAAGAAGAGTAAAGTCGATTAGGTTCGACAATAAGATAAACTCACACAGTTTAAATCAATTTACAAGATAACGTAATCTCAATCGGACTTTTTTATTTCGATGTCATGATCAGCGTTGCCATTTTAGCTTTTTTCCGGCTTAATTTAGACCTTTTCTAATACATTTAGCCGGAGAAATTTGGATTTAGTCCATCTTGATCCAAAGCCTATTGGATTAAGATATAAAAACGGAAAAATTAATCAGTTGAAATTGCCGTCGTTTTCTTATTGATTTAATAGAGTAATTGCGCCAACGTTTGTCAAATAATATCGATGCTTTGCAAACATTTTTTTTTGCTTTAAAAGTTAATTTAAAACTTAATAGGGGTATTCACAAGGACTTGAGCAGGGTTCATATATGCTTTAAAAAAAGCAACTCGTAAGTCAAGCAAGTTTTCGTTCTTATTAAATATCTTGATCTACGTTCTAAGCAACAATATTGCCTCAAACTTGGTGAATGTTTGGCTTACAACTTCAGAGCAGAATGTTTTTCAACAACTTATCCTGTTGAAAAATTAAGCAACTCAAAAAAATTAAGCTGCTTACGCGGTAAACATCGAAAAAGTGCTGATACTTACAAGCAGACTAATAAAACCATGCTCACGAGCTGCTCAGTTCTCTTTTTGTATATTTATTCCCTACACTTGAACAGGGGGGATGTAAGGAAGGCCGGAGAGGGCTAATATGTATGACCGACCCCATTATTTTTGCATAAGGAACATTTTTTTTTCGGGGGGCTCCCATACAAATTTAATGATTTTGTAAAGGGTTTTCCAATAAGAGATGTTATTTTGGTATCCAAAGAGAAATGCGATATTTTGAGACAAGTGATCGGATGTTTATTCCATAATAAAGAGGAAAGTATGCCTTTAATAATGAAAAACAACATCAGCCAAATGGCCACCACGACCACGCTTACAGGACAATATCCCTTTCATGAAATTTTCGAAACCAAATCGCAAAGTGGCTGCCCTATGTCCTCGATATCCTCACGAATTCCATCTTTGAGCTCTTCAACCGATGCTGGGCTGTTGGCGTAGACCTTATCTTTCACGTGGCCACAAAGGAAGGAGTCGGAAGGTGTTAAATCACAAGATCTCGGTGGCCAATTGTGATCACCTCTTCGAGAGATAGCACGGTCCGGAAACTTTCCCCGTAAAAGATCAATGGTTTCGTTGCTTGTGTGGTACGTACCGCCGTCTTGTTGAAAGTAGACGTTGTCCAGACCAATACCATCCAACTCCGATAAAAAAAAAATCATTAATCATCTCTCGATAGCGCAATCCATTCACCGTAACTGTTGATCCAACCTCATTTTTGAAAAAGTAAGGTCCAATGACCCCGCCGGACCATAAACCGCACCAAACAATCACACCTTGAGGATGGAGAGGGCTATCAACAATAACTCTTGGGTTTTCCGAGCCCCAGATGCGACAATTTTGCTTGTTAACGTAGCCACCGAGACTGAAATGGGCCTCATCAGTCAAGATGATTTTTCGATGGAATTCCAGATCATTTTCATAATTTCATTTTAATAATTTCAATGCGTTGTTGAAGCGTGTATCGTTATATTTTTAGTAATGACGTTGTTTCTTCTTGTGAAATGTCAAAGAATAAAAGCTTTAAAAGTGAGCGATTCACAATAGCGGGCGATTCACAATAACACCTCTAATTGGAAAACCCGTTATATTTATTCCCTACACCTGAACAGTGGGGCTTTATGAGAGGACCCGAGAGAGTTTACATGTAGATCGACCCCCATTATTTTTGCTAAAGGAACATTTTTCCCTTGGAGACCTACCCCCTTCGACCACTCCTTACGGGGGCTCTCATACAAAATCGTAAAAGGGGTATATTAATTTTGTCACTGCCTTTGTAACGCCCATAAGGAGACGTGATAGGTATAGAAAATGATGTATATACTTGATCAACATCGCCACCCGAGTTGATTAAACCATGTCTGTCTGTCTGTCCGTATGTAACTTATGGGTGCTTAAAAAGAACAAATTGAGTACTCTCGAGTTACTTAATGCTTAAAAAATACGAACCCTGGATTTGGGTAGATTGGCAAATGCCGCACATTATGTTTTTGTAAAGTTGTAGCCAAGTACCATTGCACACAAGTACCCATCTATCAATCTACTGAAGCTGACTCCTGACTTGTTTGGTAGATTGACTTCTTGCCAAATTGAGTACTTTTTTCATGTGTAACCTCCTCTTCCAAAAATAAGCAATACAGTACACTCTGACAAATTCGAACTTTCCAGAAATTAGAACCTGCCATTTTAATATTGACCGTTCTGAAATTAGAACCACGGGTTCAATGAATTAGAATCCGTGGTTCTAGTTTCTGGACATTTCTTTATTTATTAAATTCATAAGTGATCTTTGCTCATTGATATAAATATAAAAGGGGAATTATATGAGTTTTATGTTAAAAAAGACATTAAATACTAATATAGAAAAATTTTCTTGTGTTGATTTGCTCAATTTTTTTTAACCAGTTTCATTCTTTTATTTTAAATTTCTGTGAAAAAAAACCTCTAGAAATTAGAACATTTCAGAAATTAGAACCACCCGTGGAATAAAGTGGTTTGAATTTGTGAGAGTCTACTGTAATTGAATTGACTTAAAAAAAAACAAAGTAAACTAATAACAAGTGATACAGCAGGCATTGGACAAGGGGGCGTGGCACCTACCATGCAACCCAAATCCGCGAAATTGAAAAACTTTGGAATGAAAGGTCGCACAGCATCAGAAGATGGTATTCGTCTTCGATTTACATGTGCAGTTCCACTGGTAAAATTTTATGTGCGTTGGACGAGGGGAGGGCACTTTTTCAGCAGCCTAAATTTTTGGTGTAACTTCCGAACTATTAGTCACACATCAATGAAACCAGGCGCGGATTCGCCAGGAAATCGGACAAGGCCCCTGATTTTTACCGAAAAAAAAAATTGTAAATAATAATAAATAAATTGAGTAAAAATAAAAACTGCGTTCTTAGTTTTGAAAAATTTTTTTTTTAATCTTAATATTTTTATACGGCCTGTTCAGTATTTATATTGAAAACAAATTTTTTCGAGCTCTAAGCCAAGCATGTGGACAACAAGACAAAATGAAGAACCAAGAAGACAAAAATTTTTTTTAAAAAAAGTGGTTGTATCTATAAAGATACAATGTGAATTTGCCCACATCTAAAATCCCTATTAAAATATATCAAAATAAAAGAAATGTGTTATGAAATTTTTATTAAGTCATTTATTTTAAAAAGTTAAAATTCTCAAAAGCTGCAGGGAGTGCACACTGTATTTTTAAAGATACAACCAACTAAAGTAACCCAGCGAGGTGCCAAATGATCAAAATTTTTTCGAACCACTTAAAATCACTAAAGGACATGTTTTGAAAGCAGTCAGTATTTTTTCCTAATCAAAATTATTTATCTGTTCCTAAAAGTTAAACTGTTAAAAATAGTTTTTGACTTTGTACATAATTTTTTTGTGGCATCCGTGGCATAGTTGGTTAAAGTGCGTGGCCGCTATGTCAACGAACCTGGAGACCAGGTTCGAACCCCAGCAGCGACAGAGAATTATTTCAATTAAAATAATTTTTCTGTACGGCCGCCACCTCTCTGCAGGCAATGGCAAACCTCAGAGAGTAACCAAAATGCCATGTAAAGCTTCTTGAGAATAAGAACATTTTGTTCATCGCCGTTCGGAGTCGGCGTTAAGCCTGTAGGTCCATTTCTCGGTCAATTGTGTACAAACTTAATAACACGCACAACACAATTGATCCTAAGAAGCTAGGTCAAAGTCCTTTCAAGGGCGGAAATGGCCAGTTATTTATTTATTTTATTTATAATAAGGAACTAATTCCAATTCAATTATTTCATGAACTTCAAATATGGCAGTGTAAATGGGTAAATGGCAGCGAGCGAAACTAAGGTTAATGATATCAACCGTTTTTACTCTTTGTGATAATGACATTTTTCCACTAATTTCTAAAACGTTTGCTATCTTTGCCACGCTTCCTATTAGTGTAGCAACAGCTGAGCGAAGTTTTTCTAAACTGCGACAATTAATGCTAATAGAAATGATAATATATTGATGATAATAAAACAAATTAGAAAACATGGAAATGATAAGATTTCTAATATTATAATACATATAAATGTGGCGGCAGAAACTTAGACTGGCAACGCTTAAACCATCAAAATAGGTTGGCAACTCTAAAACTAGCAAAAAGGTTGGCAACCCGAAAAACAAGAATCTGACAGCGTTTTTCTAGAGAATTCGACAGCGTGTTTTTCAATGGATACATATTATCTTCAATTATTCATTATCATAAACTTTTAATTGTTTTCTTTTATATTTACTAGAATAAAATAAACGTGGTAACGAAGATACCAAAGTGGTGACCCCGACGTGATCATGGAAGGTGATCAAGACAATGAGCAAAGCTCAACCGCCAGCATGCTTGCGCCCCAAGCAGACATTGCAAACAAGGTTGCGGCCAACGGCGCCAATCAGCCGACAGAAGCATACGAATTGGCTTCCAATTGTTATGCGCGCCTACAGATGCCACTATTCATCGAAAACGACGTGGAAAATTGGTTTTATTTGCTGGATTTTTATTTTCGTGCCACTGGAATTTCACAAGACGACCGCAAGTTTGATACTGTTTGCTCGCAACTGCCACCTGCACGCATCACAGAGCTCAGACCCATTATTGATGCGGCTCCAAATCGTTGTAAATATGAGTTCATACGTTCTCGATTAGCAAACTATTTCGCTGAAAGCCAGCAAAAACGACTTCGTCGAGTTTTACAAGATATGCCACTCGGGGACAAAAAGCCAAGCCAATTATTTTATGAGATGGTGCAAGTTGCTAATGGAACCTTGTGCGAACAGGTTCTTCTAGATTTGTGGGCCTCACGTCTCCCACCTTCAGTTCAATCAGCGGTTATCATCGTCACAGGCCCTGTATCAGAAAAAACACGCATTGCAGATGCCATTATGGAAAACGTCGAGTTACGCCAAATTCACGCGGTTGCACCAAATTATAATCCTGAGTTCGGTAGAAATGGCAGTTCTCTGCAACCAAATACGTCATACTCGGCAGATGTTTCTAATCTGGTCTGTGAACTCTCGAAATTGTTGGCACGTAATCCACAGCCTCGACAAGGGCGCAGCCAGACACCCGGACGCGCAAGTCGTTCCCGTGCATCAAGCCAGAATCGTCGACGGGAAGTATCTATTGAGCAATTTGACGATTGTTGGTATCATCGCAATTTTGGAAACAGGGCAACCAACTGTCGTCCACCTTGCAGCTTCCGTCGCACACAGGCTGCTGCATCGCAATCACAACAACAATGACTATTGAAAGTGAGTCATGACGCAGAAGTTTCAGGCACGCCAGACTCCGGTGCCATTAATCGACTTTGCGTACATGACCAATCAACTAATAAGCGTTTCTTAATCGACACTGGTGCCGAGGTTTCATGCATTCCGCCATCAAGTACGCTTAAAAATCTTCGTGAAATGACTATGAAACTTTTTGCTGTCAATGGCTCACCTATAAAAGTATTTGGCCAAGTAACATATGAACTAAACCTTGGTCTTCGTCGCTCTTATGTTTGGACGTTTATTGTCGCCGACGTGTCGTCACCAATAATCGGAGCAGATTTTCTTCAACATCATGATTTAATGGTTGACTTAAGGCGCTCCTGCCTTGTTGACGCACGCACACAACTACATTCGAAATCACTCGCTGCTATAACAAGCCATGAACAATCACCGCAACTCATCGATAGAAACGCACCATTCGCAGACATCATCATGATTTATCCGAACATAACACGTCTTGCACCGCCAGGAGCTTCGACTAACTCAAAAGCACTTCATTACATTGAAACAAACGGTCCACCCTGTACAGCACGAGCGCGGCGATTGCCTCCAGACAAGTTGGACGCAGCAAAAAAAGAATTTGAATTGCTGATGCGAGCTGGAATTTGCCGCCCGTCAAAATCGAACTGGTCGAGCCCACTTCATATGGTGAGGAAATGTGATGGCACTTGGCGTCCATGTGGCGACTACAGGGCTCTTAATGCCATAACAGTGCCTGACCGCTATCCACTTCCTTACTTACACGACTTTGCATACATTTTACGAGGTAAATCTATTTTTTCAAAAATTGATTTGCAAAAAGCCTTTCACCAGGTCCCTATTAACCCAGATGATGTTCCAAAAACTGCAATCGTGACGCCGTTTGGACTCTTTGAGTTCACTCATATGACGTTCGGTCTACGTAATGCAGCTCAAACTCTTCAGCGTCTAATCCATGAGGTATTGCGTGGTCTCGAATATGCCTTTCCGTATATGGATGATATTTGCATTGCATCCACCAGTATTGAAGAGCATCGCCAACATCTAAAAGAGATATTCGAACGTCTTGCGCGCCACAACTTGTCTATAAATATAGCAAAGTGCGTTTTTGGAAAGGCAGAGCTAGAATTTCTTGGCCATTGCATTACCGAACAAGGAATTTCTCCACTTTCATCTAGGGTCAAGGCCATTCAATCCATTAAGCGACCGGAAACTGTCAAACAGCTGAGGGGATTTATAGCAACAGTGAATTTTTATCGCAAATTTTCGCCTCATGCAGCAGAAGTTCAAATTCCGCTTCTATCAATGGCACCTGGAAATCGCAAAAATGATAAAACTCCACTTTCATGGAACCCATCCACTATAGAGGCTTTTGAAAGGTGTCAACAACTACTTACAACGGCAGTACAACTCTCTCACCCATCACCGGACGCAGAGATGAGTCTCGTTACCGACGCATCGAATTTAGCAGCAGGAGCCGCCTTGAATCAACTAGTAAACGGTAATGTGGAGCCCCTTGGTTTTTTTTCTAAAAAGTTTTCAGTTACACAGCAGCAGTACTCTACATACGATCGAGAACTTACCGCGATGTATTTAGCAGTACGACATTTTCAAGATTTGCTGGAAGGACGAAATTTTTTCATCCAAACCGATCACAAGCCGCTGGTATTCGCATTCAAGCAACGTCCTGAAAAATCGTCACCTCGTCAGATCAATCATCTCTCGTTCATCAGCCAATTTACCACGGATATACGATACATTAAGGGTGAAGATAATCACGCAGCTGACTTACTATCTCGCATTGATGCAATAACCGCAGATGCAAATTTGTATGCAATGCTATCAGAGTCTCAAGAAAATGATGAAGAATTAAAAAATTTTCTTGAAGGTACCATCCAACATTCATTACAGCTTACATTGTTTGCCTTTCCACAGCTAGAAAAACCTATTTACTGTGACGTTTCACATAACCGAGTTAGACCGTTTATTACTAAAGACCTTCGTAAAGCTTTTTTTGATGCAACACATAATCTCGCGCATCCAAGTCGTCGATCTTCAGCACGCCTCATGTCTGAACGCTTTGTTTGGCCAAACATACGCCAAGACAGCATGAAATTTGCAAAAATATGCGTACCGTGCCAAAAAACAAAAGTCCAACGCCATTGCAGAACTGAACTTCAACGATACTCATTACCCGATGAACGATTTGAAAATATCAATATTGACATACTTGGTCCCTTTCCGCCTTCTGAGGGTTTTCGGTATTTATTTACAATCATCGATCGATATACCCGGTGGCCAGAAGCTGTACCGATGATAGATATGACTGCGGCCAGCTGTGCACAAGCTCTCATTGCTGGTTGGATCGCTCGCTTCGGGCCACCAGTGCGCTTAACATCCGATCAGGGGCGTCAATTTACCTCTTCAGTGTTTACGGAGTTATGCCATGTTATGGGAACAAATATAACGATGACGACATCATATCACCCACAATCGAATGGCATCGTAGAGCGGTTTCATCGAACTTTAAAGGCGGCTATTAATTGTAGTAATGCTACAGATTGGGTAAAGCGCCTACCCCTTATAATGCTTGGGCTCCGCTCAACTTTTAAGGAGGATATAAAAGCTACACCAGCGGAGCTAGTTTACGGGACAACCTTACGGCTTCCGGCTGATTTGTTGGCACCGACACTCAATAACCGATCCCAATGTGAGTTCGTGCAGGACCTGCGGCAATCAATGCGATTACTTACACCATTTCAAACAGCTTGGCATTCACAGCAACAACCATTTGTTTCTAAGGATTTAAGCACATCAACACATGCATTCGTGCGCAACGATTCAGTAAAGGCGACAGTAGTACCACCTTATGATGGACCATTCGAGATAGTCGAACGCAATGACAAATTTTTTACACTAAGCATACGAGGAAAACGCTCTAAAATTTCCCTGGACCGACTTAAGCCGGCATACCTTGAAGAGTCGAAGGATGACAACAGAAACACTTCGTCGCAAGAAACATCGAGTTTGCCACCACCACCACAAAGTTTATTGTCTCAGTCTACTCGCACTCGAACTGGTCGTCGCATCCAGATTCCAGAACGCTTTAGATAAGGTGCTCGAGCCTTCTGGGGGGCCTATGTGGCGGCAGAAACTTAGACTGGCAACGCTTAAACCATCAAAATAGGTTGGCAACTCTAAAACTAGCAAAAAGGTTGGCAACCCGAAAAACAAGAATCTGACAGCGTTTTTCTAGAGAATTCGACAGCGTGTTTTTCAATGGATACATATTATCTTCAATTATTCATTATCATAAACTTTTAATTGTTTTCTTTTATATTTACTAGAATAAAATAAACGTGGTAACGAAGATACCAAATAAATAACTTTTAAAATTTGACCAAGATATTAATGGGAAAAGTTATTTAAAATTATTTTTTACTTTGTAGTGATTTTTAAGTCGGTTTTTTTTTTTTGTTAAACAATTTTTATTTCTTCCGTTTTAGAGAATATTTATGTCAGAGTGTTTTTGAGGAAAATTTCAAATATGAAACTTTTTTCATAAAAAATTTGTATTATTAATTCCTAAAAGTTTGTTGGGTATTTTCCATTTCTGTCCCTTTACAATTTGTATTAAAGTGACACGCCCCTTTTCTAATCCCGCCCACTTTATTGATCGTACTTTATAATGATTCTACCTAGTCCTGTGCCAAATTTCAGTTTCCAAGTATCAATATTAACCGATATATATTACTTTCTTTAAAGTATCATACCCTATGTACAATCCCGCCCACTTTTGTAATGATTCTATCTACCCACATACCTGCATACAAAATATTAGTAAGCTAGTGTCAATATTAACTGTGATATAGTATTTTTATAATATTGCCACACCCTTTTGTTGAATAACGCCCACCTTTTTGACCGAAATTTGTAGTAACTGTGCCTACCCATGTACTAAATTTCAGTTCCCTAGTATCAATATTATTCGATATATAGTGTGTTTCTAATATTGCTACACCCCATTGGTGAATATCGCCCACTTTCTTGATCGTAATTTATAATAACTGTGCCTACCCATGCACTAAATTTCAGTACCCTAGTGTCAATATTATTCGACATACAGAGGTTTTCTAATATATCCACACCCCTTTGTCAAATAACGCCCACTTTATTGACCGTAATTTGTAATAATTCTGCCTACCCCAGTACTTCTACTGTCAATTTCAGTACGCTAGTGTCAATATTAACTGAAATACAGTGTTTTCTTAATAGTAACACGCCCCTTTGTCGAATATCGCCCACTTTTTTAAAAAAAGACCTCCGCATTAATGGTATCTATCTGTTGACAAAAAGTTAGGAAAATCGGACAAGTGCTTTAGGAGTTATCGATGTACATACATTTAAAACAAAAAAAAAACAGACAAACCAACGAACTTGAGAACTCCTCCTTTTTGAAGTCGGTTAAAAAAGAAGCGCTGCGATGATTTTGTCATGTAATGTTTTCTCTATCTAATGACTTTCTTTTAATCAGTATACATTTTGTATTGTTCATTTATTTTTCAAAGTGTACCATATCATAGTCGTAACGTCAGAACAATAAGTTTCATATTCCTTTCATTTTTTTTTTATTGAAAAGTACTATGTTTTTTATTGCACATACTTCAAAATATAATTGTGCAATGTTTTTATAATGGAATAAACGTGAAAAATTTTAATAAATCAACCTTTATTCCAAAATTAGTTAAATATAAAGTTTTTATTTACTTTTCGTTAAGATATTATTCCAGAAAAAGGGAGAAACAAATAAATACGAAAATGTGCGTGTATGTGTCTGGGAAAAATGCTTCTTAAACAATTCGATAACTTCAGTTCAAAAAAAGTACATTTGTCTTTTTGTAAAAAGACAAAATTTTCTCAAATCGAAAATGTGTGTCTTTGATGATTTACCTCTCCAAGATTTTTTCCAGATCCACCGCTGAATGAAACTCGGTAAGGACGTACTATTTAGTTAGTCGTGTGCTTTGACTGGAAAAATTGAGTGTAGCGTATGTAGCGTAAGAAAAATTGAATGGTAAGACCTTTAAATGAAAAATAAAATATTCTATGCAATTCTGGTTTCCATTTGCTAGATATTTCAATAAAGTTTCTAAGGTCGTATAAAAATGAGAAAAAAATCTTTGCGCAGAAGCTAATGCTATAGGTTATAAAATAGGCGATTCTAATGATGAAACTGAAAGTAATTCCAGATCTACCTATGGTGCTTCGTCTGATGAATTAATTGAATTTGAGGAGCCTAGTGGAAGCATGAAAAATCTGAAAAACTCGAAAAAATGCAAAATACGTACAATACGGTTTTTATTTTTATTATATATTTATATTTGAAAGACTGAATACCACTTTAATCAATTTATATCATATTCATAAAATATGTAAATACATAAATACGTATGTGTATTCACAAAGTAAAAGAATAATAAAGAGCCATCTAGCCTTTTCTAGCCATTTTTTAAAGCCCGTCTAGCATTTTTCCCCAAAAATTTTTGACAACACTCATTGTTACATAAGCGTTTGCTCTCAGCAGCTTGCTCTGTGCCCATAGGGTGCTCGCAATTATCAAAAGTACTCAACCTACCTATACCCAACTACCCAAGTCAGTGTGAATACTCCTAATGTGTTTGTACATTTGGAAATTTAAAAATACAATTACGAGTATTATATTGATGAAGTCACGAACATAGAAATGCAGTTGCGGCCAACGAAACAGTCTGTATAGTCAAGCTGTGTGATTTCCTCTATACAGAGCCTCTGTTGTTGTTGTTGGTTGTTGGCTTCTTTGTCTTCATGTTGTCTTGTTTCAACATACTTGTCCTAAAGCTCAAATTTGATTTGTAATTTCTTTTTCATAACATCGAATTCAATCTTCCAGATAACTGCGAAAACGTTAACTTTTTGAAAAAATTTCATTTTGTTATTTAATTTTATTTATTGAAAAATAAAAATGCAATTCAAAATAATTCAGAATTGTTTTTCATTTTTTTTTTTCATGGAAAAGTTTTTGATGACATTTACTTGAACATTTATTTATGTTAGTTTGTTTTAGTTTTGAAATAATCGAATTTTTTGTTGATCCGAAAGGAAATTGCTTCTGGTGTTCCTCTACAACTTGCATCACAATCTGCTTCTTGATTTCCACTGTTGTCATTTTTTCATTTTATCTTGATAATATGTAAGATAATAATATAAATATAATAGTGGTATTCAATGAATGCCGTATTGGTAATGTTAGCAGCGTATGTTCGGAAAGTTTACAGCGGCGTAATTTACAATAACAAAATTGTAAGGGATTAAACATACGCAACTTTCGGCACAAAAAAGTGGTGTATACTAAACCTCTGCACAAATGCACTCGTTTTTTCTACAACAGTAGATCCAAAAGTGCAGAGTTCAGAGCTAAAGAGAACTTTGTTTGCCAAGCAGAGCGTATTCAAGTCATTTAATGACAACCATGTTATAATAATACAAGGTAGTATTGACAACTGCTTATTTTCTCTTCTACAAGAAAACATCTCCTGTCAAAAACAGCTGTTTGTGAAAATGTATCTGCAGCTGCTGAGGTTGTTCTTTTTTTTCACTTCGTCGTTTTCAACATTGTTTGTGTTTTCAATCGCGGATTGTGAGCGCTCTCTTTTTGAGTATATTTTTTGACAGGAGATGGTTTCCCAAGCAATTGTCAATGCTACCTTGTATTATTATACCATGATGACAGCAAACGAGTACTGCAGAGCACTCGTCGACTTCAAAGAGAACCATGTTCGCCGTTTGCTTTAACAGAGCACGATATTGTTCGTTTTATAAAAACAAACCAATTGATAAGAGCGAAATATGCATCAATTACATATAACGCAGCAGAACATTGGCGAAGTAATCTATATAAGTTAAAGATATTTATTATTTTGTATCTTTTTCAAAATATGCATGAGAGAAAACTCTGATGCGTTGTTATTGCGTTCTTTTCTTCAACTGAGCTTAACAATTGTTATACTTATGAATCTAACTTATTCTCTGCCGCTATGGATAGTTACTTTATTGTTGTCTATTTTAATGACGCAGCGATCCCACGATGTGCATATGAACGGATGGACGGTAGACATGCTGTCAGCATAAAAGGTATGTGCGTGTCGGAATGAATAAAGTTAACCCTTCCCTCCTTAAATGCGAACGTCCTCGTTCGGTATCCATAAGTTGGGAACATCCTGAATTTCTATGGTCCTAGATGTAGGGACTGGTGGTTGATCTTGGATAACGTTGGTTAAGTTGATAGGGTGTTTTCTTTTCGACCAAAATATTTTCAGGAGCAGTATTAGTGTTGAGCATATTACGATTGATATCAATCCAAAATTTATCGTGAGGTGATTTTTTCTTTTAAACAAATCTATATGTTTTGTATTTTCAATATGGAGTTATTTTATACTTTCTAAGGTAAGTACTTCTTCGATTTTCTCTGCTATTTTCATTGGCTGAAGAATCGCTGGTAGCGGTTTGTAGCCAAAAGAGTCCTTGGTTGTATAGCGTTGTGCGCCTATTTCTATGGTTCCGTTGTGATACTGTATGACGTAGCTTTCGTTTAGGTCCATTTTTTTTTCATTGATTAATAATCTTCCTTCGAATTGATTAAGTTGGATTATTCCAAATGCAATTCTATCTATTATTGGAATATGTTGATTGGTAATGTGCGTGCAAGTCGTCGGTTCGCCTTTTAGCAAATGAGGTATGCAGGATGAGTTGCTTATATCTATAACATCTTTATAACTACAAAGTTTTAAATTTTCTAAAATTCTACAATTTCATATCTAAAATCTTATTTACACATTTTAAAATTTTTTCACATTAAATTTTATTTATCAATTTACCCTTTCTTATAGGTTTTAAAAGTATTTCTTCACATAATTTCTCATCTGTTATTGGAATTTGCATTATATAAATCAATATAGAATTATTGCTTGCGATGCTTACATCTGCATATCACATTGCTTCTTCTAAATTAATATTTAAAATGTGGGAATTACTGCTATTGCTTTCGACCACTGAATGGCATTAATTAAATTTACAATTTCTTCTTTTAATATTTGGATCTGATATATTATAATTATTCCAATTACTTGTTCAATATTATCTTCGTTTTTAATGGCCTTATTGGCCAGCATTATAATATTATAATTTTTCAATAATTTAATTTTTTATTACGACTTGGTTATTATTGTTCTGTAAAGCGTTATTAATCTTGGCTTTTATAATCTCAAAATCCTTATAATCTGGGCAACCTGATATCCATTTCCAGGCAGTCCCTATCATATCGATATGTCTCTTATTTCTAGATTTAACTTTAAGTCTATCTATGTCGAGTGAAATCTTTCCAATTGATCGTTTGCTGTACTTGTGTAGGGAGGCGTAGTATAAATTTCTATGTTGTATTGATTTTTCAACAGGAAGGATATTGTGGTAGAATTTAGAGATTTTTCGTTGTCGATGACGACGATTTTCGGTTCACCAAATGCTACTATTAATTCCCTTAAAGGTTCTGTTAACGCCACTGGTGTCTTTATACACATGTTTCTATTTCTCTTTTGAGCAGCGCTTCTCGCTGCCTTTGTTTAAAATTCTGTTAGTTTTAAGTGACCACTAATAAATTGACATCGGTCAAATAAAGTTGATTCGCCGCGCATTTTATTTAAAATAAAGTGCTTTCCCCAGTTTTTTAATAAAACTATTAAAACTCCCCCTCGTTCTTTTAAGAAGAATTCATTGGCCCTTCGCGAGCCGTTTTAAAAACCCGCGATTTAAAAAAAAAAATAACGCGAACCCGTCGCGTGTGAAGAAAAAAATTTTTTTAATAAAAAAGTTGAAAACTAAAAAACATTATTTGAAAAAAAATTAAAAAGAACATTGTGCGCCAAACACCTGCAGCATCAACAACTGCAGCATCAACAACAACAAACACCAGCAGCAACATCTGCAGCATTAACAACATCAACACCAACACCAGGCAAATTTGGGGAAAATAAGGTAGGATTTTTTATTCTAATTATATAATTTTTTTTTGGAGAAAGTGACTATTAATTAGCTCGGTTCGGAATTATAGTATTCATTCGCGCGTCAACCTTTTAGTCAAGGTTGTGAATTTTTCATAAAATCATTTTATTAAATCGTATAACCTTGTATATATTGATTTTGTATTTTTTTCTTTTTGTACATAAGTACAGTAAAGCTTTTGCTAAAAATTACATTTATACAATTTTATTTAAAAAAGTGCGCGATTTTATAGAAATATATAAACATTAGAGCGGGTCAAATTGTATAGAGCAAAAAAGTCGATGTTGGCCCCACCCTAGCGATGTTCTATGGGTCATCGAGAGAGAGTATAGATTTATCTTCAAATCGGAGCCTGCCTGTTTTTCAAAATAGGTATTTTTCCAAAATATTGCTTGCTTTAAAAAGACAAAAAACTATTTTTTTTAAGTGTATATATGGGGGTTTTTGGGGTCAAGAGATCCATTTTTGACGTTCATTTTTATTTATGAAAACCACCAGAGTTTTGCTACCATTTATGCATTTTATCGCTTCTTTTTGATAAAATAGTAATAAAAACTATTATGAAAATTAAAAAGCACTAAGTGTTGCTTATACCAAATACATCAAAATAAAATAAAGGGGAAATTCTCCTATAGTGGACCTTCTCCTAAAGAGGACTCTCTGAATAACTTTTTTCTCAAAAGTGACTACACCATTGCGATTCGAAGTACTTGTATAAAATGGCCAATGCAATTTCTAATGGAGCGGTTCCGTTGGATTTGTCTCACATTAAACCAGGGCCAATTGCACATTCTCGCTGGCTCACCAAATTTACGCGAAGTTGTTAACAATATGTCTATTTCCGTACAAACTTGAAGAAAATTTCAAGTAAAATTCAAGCTGTGAGAGTAATTTTATTATCTGTCGAAATGAGAGAATTTACCGAAAAGTACGGAAACGACTTCTAGCGAGTTTCAAGCACAAAAACAGCTGATTGCCTATAAACGTAAGCAGTGCCAAATTTATTTACACTAATTTGACATTTTCTTGTTCTTCTTGATGCTTCTTGTTATCAAGCGAATTCAAGCGATTTTCGAGGCTCGAGAGAGTGGCATTTTGTTTGTTCTTCTTATCTCTCGAGCTAGAAAAAAGTGTAAAGAAACGCCTTCAAGCAACTTCAAGTAACTTAAAGTGCGTACGGAAACAGATTTATGTAATTCAAGACAATGCATGTTACGCACACGCGGAAAATATCTTGTTAGCAATGTTGTTTGATGATAAAAAAGAGATACATTGCTATAAAAAGAATTTTACACTATCGAAACAACCTGGACGACCCAATGCAACTTAGAGTTTATCAAAGGCCTATTGTAAACTTCAATTGCACAGATGATATGAATATGATTGACTCGAATGACGACATCAATTTATTAAAACCACTGTTTACGCAAAGCATTCCGTATGATCATTTGCAAAAATATTTGGAATACAACAATCCATCGCTGCCTGATCCAAAAATTCCGTTAAATTCCAAAAGCAAGAAAGGCTTTCGTTCTAAACAATATCACTCCTTTTGTTGACACTGTGCAATAGAGATCTGCATGAATGGATTAATTTGCTGTTTCAAGTACCTTTAATTTTTCAACTCCCTGCAAGTCGAAGTAGGCAAACAACAACTTTGCGTGAATCATAGGCAGCAAAAATCAAGTCGCCAAATGTAGAAAACTTGAAATGTAGAAACTTGATATGTAGAAAACTTGAAATGTAGAAAATGTGTGTACTAGGCGGTCGACAGTGTTTTAAAGCATTAATCCAATGTATGTAATGAAGTATGTTTGTTTGTTTTTGTTGTTGTTGTTTATTTTTTTATTTTGTCACTTTGTATAGAAAAGTATAAGTAGATGCTCGTCAGTGGCTTTCTGTGGCAGCGCAGTCGCATAGACTTGAATAGTAGAAAGCTTGGTTTTTTCTACCAATTAATGTAGGGTAGAAACAAAATAGAATAAAGTCTGACTTATGATTTGTTTTTCAGAAGCAAGTCGTGGCTTGTAGGGTAGATACATATCAAGTTTCTTCAAGTCAAGTCGAGACTTGATTATTTTCAAGTAACTTGATTTTCTTGTTGCAGATCTCTGCTGTGCAATTCTTCTTATTGGTTATTTCAGTTTTATATAGCAATACCACCTTATTATTCTGAATTTACGTATCGCACAATAAATATAGAAAGGTACAATATGTCGAGTATGAGTACCTACCCTTATTTTCAACACTGAACATTTTGGACTGTTTAAAATTTGGAATTGCAATATGGCAAGGGCCATATGACTAGGGCAAGTATAAGTCAATTTTCTCCAACAAATTCAGCAATTTTCCCCAAAAGAAGCGATAAAATGCAAAAATAGTAGAAAAAGGCCCTCTGGTGGTTTTCATAAATAAAAATTAACGTCAAAAATGGATTCCTTGACCCCAAAAACCCCCATATATACACTTAAAAAAATAGTTTTTTGTCTTTTTAATGCAATATTTTGAAAAACTGGCAGGCTCTGATTTCAAGATAGATCTATACTCTCTTCGCCTTAAGTTTCTTAAAATGACCCATAGAACACCGCTAGGGTGGGGCCAACATCGCAACAAAATTTGAACAGCCCTAATAAGCAACATTAGTGGCGTCCGTGGCTTAAAAAGTTGGTTAAAGTTGATGAAGTGTCGATGAACCTGGAGACCCAGGTTCGAACCCCAGCAGCGACAGAAAATTATTTGAATTAAAATAATTTTTTTGTACGGCCTCCTCTCTGCAGACAATGGCAAACCTCAGAGAGTAATCAAAATGCCATGTAAAGCTTCTTGAGAATAAGAACATTCCGTTCATCGCCGTTCGGAGTCGGCGTTAAGCCTGTAGGTCCATTTCTCGGTCAATTGTGTACAAACTAAATAACACGCACAACACAATTGATCATAAGGAGCTAGGTCAAAGTCCTTTCAAGGCCTGAAATGGCCAGTTATTTATTTTTTTTTTTAATCAGCAACATATATATATATATTTGTTTTGTGCATATTTAAGCTGTGTTTTTAATTTGTGACTTTGCCAATAGCATTTAGTGAGCTCTCATTTGGACTCTTTGTTTAAGGCAGCTACAATAATAAATTGTAGTGATCTGCAGTAGGAGCGCAATATTTTTCCTTTTACGCTTTGTGCGATATACGCATCGTTCAAAGCTGAAAGCGAGGCTTGTGCTTGCAGAAGTCACCCCCATTTAGTGTTTAACACAGGCTTACGCTCTCGCTCACGCATTTTTTTTTGGCACTCGTTTTGTGCTTTGTCCGCAGCTGAGCCTGCAATTGAACTTGCCCCGCTCGCAGTCGTGCTCTTTACCGTCTGTGACTGTGTGCACGCCTTAGTAGTAAGAGAGTGCACAGGTGGTACAGTGGGACGAAGACACGAATTTTTCGGTAAAAAAAAATATATTCGCGAAAATTTTTCTTAATCATTTCGAAAGCGCCAAAGGACTTAGAAAAATACAGGAGAGGGTTTATAAGCTGCGCAGTGGGACAGACTCAACATAAAGAAAAAAAAATGTTTTTTTATTTTAAATTTTCTCTTCTTAATTTACAAATTTGGTGTTCATTTGTTTTGTGCACAATAAAATATATATATAAAAAAAAACAAAAATAATTTTATATTGCTTTAATATATATTGTTTTAATATATATTCTTTTTATCAAATTTCTTTACACATTTTTTTCTGGTACTTTTCGGTTGTTTTTTTTTTCTCACATTTTTTGGTCTCGGTTTTGTTTTCTTCTCTTTTTTCTCGTCGTTTTAGTTCGTCAAAGTGTTGTAACGAAGTTACATATTTTATAATAATAATTATTCTTATATAATCATAATCACATATACATATATCTTGCACATACCATTTCTCACTCAAAATCAATTAAAGTTCTCACACTTAGCAAAACACTCAATTCTCGTCGCTCCAAATTACACCAATACAAATAAATTTATTCACCACCGCATGTCAACATTTTCATACCACTACACGATTCGCGCTCATCGCACTAACATAAGTAACATCGCTTAACACTGCAGACACTCACCCATCGTCGCTCTCATCAAACCAACACAAACTCACTTCCCACTGCATGCTCTCACTCATCGTCGCTCTCATCAAACCAACACAAAACCACTCACCAAGGCCCTGCTCCGCACAGACTCATTAAAACACCTGGGCCCTGATCACGGATGATGAGAATCGTTTGACGATATCGTCTTGACGATAGTTTAACTTCACGTAACTCTAAAACTGTAGTATCGTCTTAACGATATCGTTTCGCTTGCTTCATGTATGGCTTACAACTGTCAAATGCTATCGTTTTGACGATTGAATTGGCACGATAGTTATTTTGGTATCGTTTGTGGTTGTTATTTTATTTTAACTTTTAAATCAATAAAATTAAAATGTTTCGGAGCCGAAATTTAATTCTTTTCATACGTGACGATGAAGATGATTAAAAAATTGAATTGTTGCAACAACGCAGAACCCTAAGAGATAAATCGGATCCTTTATCTCTTCCAACAAAAAGGTATGTATTGTGTTTAGAATATTTCATTGTAAGTATTGCTAATAATTTGTTTTCAAATAAATTTAGCTTTGTTCAGCGCTTCCGTTTGTCTAAGGAGGCATTTTTATATGTTTTAGACAAAATTGACTCACAAAACGGGTGTCGGTCAACACACATTCCACCAATTTTAAGGTTGTGTGCAACATTGGAAGTCCTTGGAGGCGGAGGCTATCAGTGGTTGACCGGAAATGATTCTGGTGTGTCTGTCGCACAAAGCATTCTCTCTGGAATTGTTTCTGATACCACGAAGATTTTGGAGCAAAAAATTTGTGCAATGTGGGTAAAGTGGGAGATTGGTAGAGAAAGTAGGAGAGAGGAGATAAAGCAGTGGTTTTATCATAAATATTCGATACCAGGAGGTAAGTTATAACTATTTACAACAGAAGAAGTATAATAACAAGTTTCTTTCAGTTATCGGCTGTATAGATGGAACGCATTTATTTTTTCAAAGACCGCGAGAAAATGAGCAGCTTTTTTTCAATAGAAAGGGAAAACACAGCTTGAATGCGATGATTGTAAGTTCTTTTGAAAGTTACATATAACGAATTGTAAGAAATTTTGAATTTTATGTTAATTTTGCGCAGATTTGCGATCATAATATGAAAATTATGGCAATAAATCCCAGATACGCCGGATCTTCTCATGACTCCTTGGTATGGAGGCATTCCAATGAAAGGCTGTTTTTTGAAAGAACTTACAACGAAAGGCAGCACAGTTCTTGGTTATTAGGTAGATATTTAGCTTTTAAATAAAAACATATTTGAAAAAGATTGTGTTCTAGGTGATAGTGGATATCCATTGGAGCCATGGTTACTTACACCTTACCGATCATCCGCCGATATAAAAAAAACAAAATTGAATGCAGTCCATGCTTAGGCAAGGAATATTATCGAAAATTGTATTGGTGTGTATAAAGGTAAATTTCTTAAGATTAATGTATTTGATTATATTTAGTTATATGTATCACCAATTTAAATTTACAGGCCGTTGGAGAATCTTACTAGAGGAAAGAAAAAGCCGGTATGATCCTCAGAAAATTGCAGTTTTTGCAAATGTATGTGCTGCTTTACACAACATTTGCATATACTACAATGTGGAGAATTATGAAGACGAAGAAACCGAAGAAAGCCTTTCCGAGACCTCAGATGTTTCGAATAATTCATTAAGACTGTTTGCAGAAAGAATCAGAGATGATATAAAAGAATCCCTCTCTGCATAGAAAAAATTTGAAATGAAAACTTTATAACAACACAATCATTGTTAAATCCTTATATAATTATATAAACTCTGAAATGAACTTTTAACAAATTAACCTTACTTTAAATGTTTGTTTTTTTTAATTTTATTATTGAAAAATCTTTGCTAAGAAAACTTTTATTTACGTATTAAAAAAAAATAAATCACAGTTCATATTTCACATTCTTATAAATTACAAAAAAAAAACAAACAATTCACAGCTCATTTAAAAAGTTAAAAAAAAAAATTAAAAAAGTAAAAATATCGACTCAATCAACTTGACTAAAAAATTTTAAATCTTGCTCCAACTTCTTCTCTGCAATTTCATTGCGTTTTGTTAAGAGTTCGATAACTTTGGATTGAAAAGTAGCATCTTGGTGGTTTCTCTCTCGCAAAACAGCCAATAAGCTGTTTTGAAAAGATTTGTCAGCTTCACACTGGCTCCTTAGGATTTCCACTCCTTCATTTGGCTTAGCTGCGAATCTTCTCTTTGGAGTTGGAGCGCGCGAGTGTTCAGTTGCATTTCTTAAAAATAAAATTGGTAAGGTAAATGAAATTAATAACATGAATGGCTTACAATCAAAACTGGCAAGCTCCACTTTCTTAATTAGAGCTGTTGAAACTTTCAATGTTGCGGAGATTCACAGATTTGCAACATTATTTTTCTGAAAGCCATATTTCACTTTTTATCAACGACACTGCATCATTAAATTGATTTTTTAAAAAAGTTCAGTTTGGGAGTTTTGATTTTAAGCCACTTATATATTTGACTCACCTCTTTCTTGCTTGTACGCTTGTAGACGGAACCTCTTCGGTAGGAGCCATCACTCCTTCGCACACACTTGAAGCCGGCGATAAGCGAAAAAGAATTCCGTCGTCGTAATCATCTTGTGCCAAATAAGATGGTGCTCCAAAGCAATTTGATGAGCTTCCCGCAACAGCATCTCGCAGGGAAGCCAGCGCCGCAACTTTCTCCTCCATTGGTGACAGTGGGACTTCTTCCAACGGTCCACCACCAGTCTTTTGCATGGCTGCAAGATTTTTGCTGCATTTTTTTTTGCGCGATATTTGCTGTCCGTCCAAACCTAGAAGTAAAGCAAGGATTGTTTACATATGCAGAATTTTATGTAATGCAATTGATGCTTACCTTTCTCCAAGCTTGTAAGTTGACTTGTTGGGCAAACCACTAGCATTTAACTTATTAGTTAATGTTGCCCACAATGAATTTATCGTTTGTCGGCCCTGGACCGTGTTTGCGATGTAATTGTTGGCCAGCTGCGGGTGCTCGTCAATAAAATTTATTAATATATCCATTTGTTTAGGAGTCACCGCCCTAAAATATAATTTTCAACACATTATTACAAAATTATTTGATTAAATACTCAACAATACTTACATTTTTGCAGCAAAGCTCACATAAAGGCACAACAAACAATAAAAAAATTCAAGCAAATGTCACTTTTGCCTCTGAACATATGTTTTCTAGTGACTTTCAAACTTTAGTAAACTGAACGATAGACGAGACGACAGTGATGCATTTATATGAAGCAAACACTCGACGATATCGTCGTATAGTATCGTTTGAACGATGATCGTTTTGAAAGTTACGTGATGAGAGCCCTGGCTATCTCTCGCTCTCAAGAAACAACTACACCCAAACGTCGATCCACTACTCACACTTCTTCGCACACAACACAACTACACAATTGATGGGGAAGAGAAATGCTCAAAAACTACGACTAAGCTGGGATCAACACAAACAAGATTTCAGTTGGCTATAAGCTGTCGCCGCATGCAACATGTCACGCAGAAGAATGCAGCGAGCTCGCGGCAGAGACATCTTCGCCGAAAGACACGCCACGTACTGCGCTAACAAAGCTGCTTTTAAGAATGAGGTAGCTTTAAGCAAACACGGGCTATTCATCGAGCTTAGAGACAGTGCGAACGACGACCCCTGGGGGTCGGCTTACCGCATGGTAATGCGAAAAGTAAAGGGACCGAAGGCACCCCAGCCCACATGTCCCATTTTACTGAGAAAGATAGTGCTAGCACTCTTCCCCCACAAGAAGAATATAACCACATCGACACTGATACTTTCGTGGAAGCTGAATTTCCAGCAGTTACAACACAGGAAGTTGTCGCAGCTACCTCAAGAATAAGTGATGACAAAGCCCCTGGGATGGATGGCATTCCGAATAAAGCACTTAAAGCCGCGGTACATGCCAAGCAGGAAATCTTTGCACGCGTATATAACGAGTGCCTTAAGGAGGGTACCTTTCCGTCACCATGGAAGAAGCAGCGACTGGTATTATTACTTAAGCCTGGGAAACAGCCAGACCAACCCTCATCGTACAGACCACTCTGTATGTTAGATTCGGCGGGCAAACTCCTAGAAAGAATAGTCTGTGACAGACTTCAGGCAAACTTGGAAGGAGAAGCAGGTCTATCCCATAACCAGTACGGTTTCAGACGAGCACGCTCAACTGTCGATGCTATCAGCAGCGTGATCCAGATTGCACGTAATGCACTCACGGGGACGAGAGCCACTCGCAGATACTGCGCCATTGTCACACTTGACGTGCGAAATGCCTTTAATGCAAACTGGGAGCGGATAATCCAAGCACTAGTTGGTTTCGATGTACCAAAATACCTGCTGCGCATCATCCGTGACTACTTCCGCGAAAGAGTGACACAGAGCAAGGACCAGCACAACATAAAGTTACAGGAGGCGTACCGCAAGGATCTGTTCTAGAGCCGACACTGTGGAACGCAATGTATGACGGCGTTCTAAGAATCAAAATGCCAACCGAAACGACGTTGATTGGATATGCTGACGACATTGCGTTAGTGGCGGTCGTCAAGCGCACAGACGAGCTCTCCATAACCTGTAACAACGCAATCGCGCGCGTGAGACGCTGGCTTTTAAATGCTGGCCTAGAACTGGCAGCCCAGAAAACGGAACTAGTACTTGTTACCCCAAAAAAGCAGCGTGAGCAGTTAGTCATCAATGTCGGGGGCTATGACATAACATCATAGCCTCACATCAAATATCTCGGGGTCCTTATAGACCAGCGCCTGAGCTTCAATGCGCATTTGCTGGCAGCGGCAGATAAGGCGAGAGCCATAAACGGTGCACTTACGCGCATATTACCATATATTGGTGGTGCCCAAGGAGAAAGGAGACTCCTACTGCCAACTGTGGTAGATTCCGTGCTGCTGTATACGTCACCAGTATGGGCAGATGCAAAAAACACAGCAATTGAACCACTGAGAAGGGTCAACAGATTAAGTGCGTTGAGAGTAGCATGTGCCTACAGGACAGTCTCAGACGTAGCCATTGGGGTCATTGCTGGTAAGATGCCAGTTGATATCCGGGCTTCGGAAATGAGACGACTGTACCCCCAGCAAGGGATCAAACCCACGAGTGAAGAAAGACAGCGGGAGCACGCTCGCGCTATTGAGGAATGGCAATCGCGTTGGGAGCGAGCTAATAATGGGAGATGGACGTACCAGCTTATACCGTGTATCCACGATTGGCTGTTGCGTAAACATGGCTCACTGGACTACTATATAACACAAGTAGTCACCAACCACGGATGTTTTCGTCAGTTCCTAAACAAGTTCCACATTGTAGGCGATCCTAACTGCCCAGAATGTCCTGACATACCCGAAGACGCAAAACATGTAATTTTTGTCTGTCCCCGCTTTAGAGCAGAACGGACAGAACTCGAAGAGATTACAGGGGTACAAATTGCTGTTGACAATCTGATACCGACGATGTGCCAATCCAAAAATAATTGGATCGCAGTGTGCACTTTCGCAAAAAAAGTGATGCAGACTCTGAGAATGCTTGAACGGGCTGATCGTGACAACTTGTCAGCACAAGAAATCCAACAGCCGACGAATCACACCATACAGATGCCTTCCCCTGATTCCACAGTTAAAAACCCTCACAGAGGTGACAACCAAGACAGGACGGAGACACACAGACGATTGAGCTAAGTGCTCACGACGGCCTTCCTGACGTAGAACTACATCGGTGTCCCAGGAGGGCAAGCCGTCTTGACAGCGTGCAGGTTTAGTGGGTAAAAGTCTCACACTTCCAGAGGCTTTCGATGCTTCCTGTACGAAAAATATTAAAAAAACAAAGCTGTCGCCGTGTGCGGACAGCTGCCACAGGTATGCAACAGCATTGGTTGCAGCCGTGCACACAATGGCATGTGACCAACTCCCGCCGCTACAGGTAGCAGAGGGTCGATCTAAGGCACCAATCGGCCCAGATGATCTGAGAGTAGTGGTAGGGTAGAGGGTATCTGCTGGTTAGAAACTGCCATAGATCCCAGGCCCTCACTAACACCACTAGCCCTCCTAAAGAAAACCACAACGAGCCCTATAAAAGGATGGGGTTCTGATGAAAAAGTACTGTCTTTTCTTTTGTCTTCTACAGTGGAGTTCTGGTCTGGCGAAAACCTACAATTTACAACTTACCATTAAAATTAAAAATAATTGAATAAATAAACTTAAATACAAACTTAAGGAAAGTATATATTGTGTTTTTTTTTAATAAATTAGAAAATCGTAAATCCTGGACGCCGCTGAACAGCCCCGGCATAACGATATCATAGTGTTTACAAGAAACACAAATAAAATAAATATGTCGAAACTAAAGACTTTTATTCGTCTGTGCGAAACGCTAGTTGAGTTTGAAACAGATTTTAATCTTGTTGAAACTCATGACGTTTGCTCCCTGGAAGCTGAAAGTGATGCGCTTAAAGCCCAATGGAGAAAGGTCAAAGCAGCATATGATACTTGCATGGAGAAGATGGCTTCTGATGAGGATTCAGAGGATTGAGCCCATAAAAAAGAAATATAAAAACTGCTACCAATCATACCTTCGGGCAGCAGAAAAAATATCTGAGCTCTCTCAACAGAAGACTCCAAAGCAATCAGCTGCTCCAGAGCCTGCGCCAGTAATGGGTCACAGTATGCCTGTGCCGCCATGCGATACTGAGGTTTTCAGTGGTGATGATCTCTCATGGCCGTCCTTTAGGGACATGTTTACGGCCATCTATATAACAAACTCGAGGCTTAATTCAGTGGAAAATCTGTTCCATCTGAATAATAATACTCGGGGTGAAGCTAAAGACATTGTTAGACAATCCCCCTTAAACCATGTGGGTTTTGCGCAAGCATGGCAAAATTTGTCTGACCGATACGAAAATAAACGTATCTTGGTCAACAGCCAGCTTAAAATAATGTTTAGTTTGCCACATGTGCCAAAAGAATCTGGCACAGATCTCAAAAAGCTTCAAAGAGGTATTTTGCACATAAAATGCACAACATTAATATTTCTAATTTGGATGCAATTTTTGTGTACCTTTGCTCTACGCGATTGCCGGAGGTCACCCTCTCCTTATGGGAGCGGTTCATTGTGAATAAAAATCAGATTCCAAAGTGGACCGACTTCGATAATTTTCTGACAAATCGGTTTCAAACACTCGAAACCGTGTCCGACATTCGCAGCTCAACCGGCACGGTACCAAAATTAAATTCATTTTCCTCTTCCTCCAACTCCAGACTAAACCAGAGCAATTCATCTGGTAAAAAGGTTAATAATTACCAAGTTAAAATAAACCCTACAAATTGCAAACTCTGTTCTACAGAGCAGCACCCGCCACGTTCTTGCAAACGCTTTCTAAAAATGAATGCGAAGGAGCGGCTAACAATTGTTCGCAAAAATAACTTGTGTATCAATTGCTTATCGAACGCCCATTAAGCAAATGAGTGCAAAAGTGAATACACGTGCAAGCAGCGTCACAACACTTTTTTGCATCCCGATTCTAATCCATCGCCTTCTCCTGCTGCGAGTGTCGACTCGAGTAGGCCGAATTCACACCCGAACCCTTCCAGCAATAGCTCACAATTTCACGCTACACAATTACATTCCACTATCGACGACATTCAGTCTTGTTTTGCATCTAGTACCAAACACGTATTGCTTGGTACTGCATGGTGACCATATGCCATCTAGGATCAGCGTATACAACCAGAGCTCTTATCGACTTTGGCTCTGAAGGTACGTTTGTATCTGAAGAATTCCAGAAACTTCTTAAGTTACCCACGAGACCTGTGAATGTTCAAGTGTCGGGTTTAAATAACGCAGTAACGGCGCAAGTCACAAAACCTTGCGACTTGATCATTAGTTCTCCCAAAAACAGGCAATTCGAAATAGAAACTACAGCCTTTGTGCTGTCACGCTTAACTGGAAACATGCCGTCGTGTTCTGTTGATCCTTCTTTCTGTGAAAAATTGCCCAATTTACAATTGGCTGACTCACACTTCTTTAGAAGCGGTCCAATAGATGTACTTATCGGTAGCGATTTGTACCCTGCCATAATTCTTGATGGCGTTAAGAGGAATATTCTGGGATCAATTTTGGCTCAAGAAACTGTGTTTGGCTGAATGTTTACTGGGCCCCTTCCTCGTAGCGAGATATCAAGTTTTACAACGTGCTTGACACACTTTAGTGAAGTTGCAGTCGATCAACAGATTGTTCGCTTTTGGGAGTTGGAGGAACTTCCTAAGCAGAAGTATTTATTGGCGTCTAATAAGTTTTGTGAAGAAAACTATCAGAAAACTACTAGACGTGATGACAAGGGCCGATAAATATTCACTTTGCCATTCAAAAGTGGCTACCCTACGGAAATAAATTTAGGATTTTCTCGAGGCATCGCTTTGAAGCAATTTCGTGGTGAAGCTCGATTGACTAAAAATCCCGAATTTAAGTTGCAATATGATGAAGTGGTGAAGTGGAGCTCATGACGTGAAAAGCGCAATTAAGGCTAGAAATGAGCTTATAGCTGCTCTAGACTCTGCCTGTTTTCCAATGCGTAAATGGACTGCAAATGTATCTAGCCTTTTAGCCGACAGAGTACCGACAGAGTATCTTCTGCGAGAAAACTTTTTAAAGCTAGAAGATGCTAGTTGCGCCAAAGCTTTAGGTGTCCGTTGGAATGCCACTTCCGATTTGTTTTATTTCACTGTCAAACAGTTAGAAATTAAAACATCCTACACCAAACGCGATTATCTACCTATCATCGCACAATTTTTTGATCCTGCAGGTTGGCTGGCACCTATTGTGGTAACAGCTAAAATTCTTATGCAGCATATCTGGTGGATGAGATCGATTGGGATGAAAATATTCCTGCCCACAGTTTTCAAACTTGGCAAACTTTTCTGATGGATTATGAAACCAATTCTGAGATAGAATTTCATGCTTTTTCTGATGCCTCTGAAAAGGCATATGCTGCAGCTGTTTATATCCGTGTGAAGCAAGGTGATTGCATTGTCACTCACCTGCTTTACGCAAAAAGCAAAGTGGCCCCAGTCAAGACGATTTTATTACCTCGTCTTGAACTTTGCGGTGCAACACTGCTCGCTTATATGGTTGACACTCTGTTATCACACATAGGAATAGATAGGCATCGATTAGATTGTTGGTCAGACTCCACAATCGTACTTGCCTGGCTGTGTAAGCCCCCTTGTTCTTGGACAACCTTTTTAGCGAATAGAGTCTCTAAAATAGCAGACAAGGTTGGCGTAAGAAACTGGTTTCATGTAGAGTCACATGAAAACCCGACGGATTTAGCCACACGTGGCGTTACACCCCAAGAGCTGATCGATAACGATATTTGGTGGCATGGGCCATCATGACTTTCACTCGAACGCTCGTCTTGGCAAAGAAAAACTCAACCTGCAGTTTTAGACACGTCTCTTGAGCGTAAAGCTGTGAAGGTAAACCTTGTATACTTTGCTCAATACGAAGACGTTTTGGAGCGTTTTTCTTCTCTCTCGAGAGGTCTAAGAGTGTTAGCTTATGTCTTTCGTTTTCTTCATCACACGCATCCACGTTTTCGTGCTTCATTTGTCAAACAATCAACATGTCTTGACAACGCAGAAATTAAACACGTAAACACGACTCGTATTGTTATGTCAAAAAACTAACTTTCCTGATGAATATTATAGTTTAGAAACTAAAAATATTATCAGCGCCAAGAGTTCGATTCTAAGTCTAAGCATAATGACGAATTAATACGTGTTGGTGGGCGATTAGCCTCTTCGCCAATTTTGTCATTTGATGAAAGGCATCCGATTATCTTGCCATATAACTGCCAGTTTGCACGCCTTTTAGTACGTTTTGTTCATGAAATTTCCCTTTATGGAGGAAACAAGTTAGTGCTTCGTCTGTAACGAATGCAATACTGGATTCCACGTGCTAAAAACCTGATAAAGACAACCTTGCACAATTGTAAGACTTGTGTTGTTCATAAAAAGCTACAGAGAACTCAAATTATGGCTGCTCTACCAATAGGACCATTCTCTTCCACTGGCATCGACTTCACTGGTCCTTTCGACATAAAAAGCTACATTGGTAGGTTTTGTCGAATTAGTAAGGGCTATGTGTGCTTATTTGTTTGTTTCTCTACGAAGGCAATTCATCAAGAAGCCACAAGCGACTTGTCAACTGCCACCTTTTTAGGGGCTTTCTATCGCTTTGTCGCATGCATCACTTGACATTTTGATATTACCAAATTGTTAAGCTGATTAAGCATACTTACAACATTCCAAGGCACTTGAGTTACCAGCGTTTAGTCACCTATCTCAAGTTGCGCTTGAAGTGAACTAGTGATTCATGATTATGTATTTTCCTTACCTTTCGTATAACAGAAATCATAATTAAATAAACAGTCTTAAATTAACAACTGAACTGAACTAGTGTATTATTTAAAGGGTTCAACATGGCGACCGTGACAGGACTCGAAGTCCGAAAAACTTATAAACTGAAGTGAAAACAAATAAAGTTTTTTTTAAGTGAATATTTAAAGCGAACAACTTATAAGCTGAAAAATTTTGACAAGGACTTAAAGAGAATAACTTTAAAGTTAAAAACTTGTAAAGTAAAAAAAAAAAAAAAAAAAAAAAAATGTCGTGGTGAAAAAAAATTCTATCTACTATACCCTTAATCTTCGCCGGGTATGAAGTAGGAAAAACGGTAGAAGAAAAAGACCAAAACGAAATAATTAAAGCACTGAGCACGGAAAAAGCTAAAATAAACAATGAAGAAACTCTTATAAAAAGTGAAGGAATTAACTTGGCGGAAATCACACTAATAATCATTTCAGTAGTGATCGTCATAATTTATATTATTAAAGTAATAAAATCAGCAATAAAAAAGAGCCTCAATGGCATTGCTCGCGATCAACCGAGAATTTAAAAATCACAAGTACGCTACTAATTAACATTATAAAGAGTGACGAGTGCCTCAAGCCGGAGGCCCAATACCCCCCAACGATTGGGAATGAGGGAATAGAAGTGTCTTCATCTTATCATCATTATCATCAAGAACAAATATAAGAAACATCTTCAGCCCCACCTTTATCAACAAGCGTAATGTAGCAGCTAGTGAGCAGAAAAAAATGGGTGACAACATTTGTAAATTCCAAAATTTATAAAAACAAAAAAAAAAAAAAAAAAAAAAAAAAAAAAAATTATTTTTATTTATAATCATGTTATCAGGAAATTATAAACATGCAATGGGAAACCATATTAGATAGTTTAGAACCATTCAAACTTAAATTTAAGCAATCTTATAAATGTCTAAATCAAAATAGGACAATAAAAACAGAAACTTTAAGTAAGCACATAACAATTCTAATTGAATCGTTTAATAATATTAGAGCGACCCTACACAGACAATACGATAGGTACTCAACTGTTCACAGAGAACAGGCGGACGAAATTTTTTTCACATTTAGAGACAAATTAATTAAAGTTTTCCACAAGCATAATATTGCCATTAAAGTGCCTCTTACCCTAAGCTGTGAGGTAAATAAGCTAATTGTAGAAACGGATGATAGCGATCAAGCTGATTTAGAAACAGATGAAGAAATTGAAATTATCAAAATGCCGCGAACAGAGGACGATATTTTAGATAAAGCAACAAAAATTGTACCAGTGTTTGATGGTAATGTAAACGAGTTGCAGAGTTTTCTTGATGCTTTAACGCTGATTGAAAGAATTAAAGACACACATGAGTTGATTGCTATTGAGGTTATAAAAACTAAACTGAGGGGACAGGCAAGGAATTTAATAACAAACGAAAACACCATACAGGCAATTACAAATAAATTGAAATCCTCCATAAAAGGTGAGTCATCTGAATTGTTATGTTCAAAACTAATGAACATTAAACAGCAATCCAAATCAGCCACCGCATATGCCGAGGAAATACAAGACATAACGAAAAAACTAGACGGAGCCTACATACGAGAGGGATATCCACAGAATATTGCTCAAAAATTAATAGTACAAAATACAACGAAAGCAATTGCCAGAAATGCTACAAGTGATGAAGTAAAACTTATTATTAAAACTGGAAACTTCACTTCTTTTAATGAGGTTGTTTCTAAATTCGTAGAAGCTAGCACAGAAGCTTCAACTTCAAACTCCTCCATATTTTACCTTAAACGCCAAAGCCAAAGCTATAGGAATAGCGGATGCCGTAACAATCGCGGACGCGGCCAAGGCTGGCGTCAGAGTAGTAATTTTAGTAACAATAACAACAATAATAATTGGCGACGCAGTAGCCAGAATAACAACAATAGAAATCAATCAAACCATTTTGAAAATAGGGGGCGAGTAAGAATGATGCAGGAAGTGTCGGGAAACGAGAGTTCCCCCCAAAATATGGGGGGTCAGCATTAAAATTAAAAGAACACGGAAAGGATACTAAATCAATATTCCATTTGAATCTGAATTTAAGTAGTTTTATCGAAATCCATATATCAACTAATAAAAATCTTAATACTTTTCTAGTGGACACTGGAGCGGATGTCTCACTAGTTAAAATCAGCTCGCTCAATGCGTTTAAATTTGACACACAAAACACTATTCAAATAACTGGAATAGGAACAAACAAACACACAAATATAGCCCTTGGTTATGAGACATGCGCATCCCGTATAATTTTTTATATCAAATGGTCCAGTAAAATCCACTCCACGCAAACGGGCGAGACAGTTTTGTTCGCTCTGGGGGTAATGATGCCATCATTTGGGTCTGCAACCGCTTGCGGTCGATCACACAGACTTTGCAGTTGTGTATGATGGACTTAATCATATTCTTTACTCTGGGAATCCAATATTGCATCCGAATAAGTCGCAACACAAGTTGGTTCTCACCATGAATTGAGATTTCGTGGGTAAACTTCACGAGTAACTTAGAAAATTGACACTCATACGGTAGAATTACCGGATACCGTTCGTCATAAGTGATGTGATCCGTCTCCGATAATCGTCCGCCAATTCTTAGTATCTTTTGACTGTCAAGAAAAGCCCACTTTTTGACTCTCAATAACGAGTCGTTTGGTTGCATCTTTAATTTCTTGCTGTGATATTGCCACAGACTTATAACAGAAATTGCTCTCATGGTGCCGGTGAGTTCCATAGAAAAATCGTAATACGTACGACAGAACTCACAAGGCTCGAGGCAATGAAGAAAAGCGCTCTAAAAGGTTGAGATTTTGAGAGCATGCCACATGAGCTTTTATGGCTTTCGCTTCCATCAATGACCACGACCGGAGCCAACCATCCTGCAGGATCAAACAATTTTGCTATTGCAGACAAAACCTTGCGTTTTGAAAAACTTCCCTCCTGGTCTAATGCACGCGCATGGAAGTAAAAACAGTCGAACCGTGAGTTCCATCTAATGCCCAGCGTTTTGACGTTGCTCGTGTCTTCCAGCTCCAGAAAATCTTCACGTAGCCGATGACTCTTCGGGATCCCGCGTAGCACTTCATCGGAGTTGGCCGTCCATTTCCGCAGTGTAAAACCTGCTGATTCGGCCGCTTTTTCCAAGTCTATTCGAGCTTGAACTGCTGACTCCACGTCATGACGCTAGTGGCAAGCTGCTTTCCACATCGTCGGCCAGTTGCAACAGTGTTCGCAGCGCGAGAAATGGAGCACAGTTGACCCCGAAAATGACGGGTTTCAGCTGAAAATCGTTTAACTGGTCCCCTGGTGATTCGCGAAAAATTATTCACTGGAATTGTTGATGCTCTTCGTTGACGAGTATCTGGCGATACATCTTCTCGATGTCGCCATTAAACACGAACTGAAAGAATCGCCATTTCAATATCAGTAAAGTGAGATCACTTTGCAACACTGGCCCTGCATGCAGCACATCATTCAAATTAACACCATTGGATGTCAGACTTGAGGCGTTGAAGACCACACGAACCTTGGTAGTAGTACTATCAGGTTTCATGACGGCATGATGAGGAAGGTAGTAACTTGCCTTTCGCCTTGGAGTGGGACTAGTAGACACTTCTTTCGTGTGGACCAGTTCCAAGTATTCATTCAATACCCCAGCATATTCCAACTTGGTGGCTATATTTTTTGTCAGCCGCACTTCATTTCGCAGAAATTGGCGGACCGCAATATAACGCGATAACTTGCTCTGTGGATAACTTTCTTTAAAAGGTAAGGGTACCACATAGCGGCCGTCCTTATTACGCGTGGTTGTCTTTGCGTAATTGTCCTCACAGAATTGGTCTGCACTATTGGACACTGCCTTTTTTGGTACCTCTTCCAGCTCCCAGAAAGCTGTTAACTGCCGATCAAGTGATACTTCACTAAAATACGATACGATAGTGGAGGAGGTGGGAGGATTGTTCAACATTGTAGGAACTGAGCCGGTCAATATCCAGCCGAATATAGTTTCTTGGGCAAGAACATGTCGATGGATACCGTTAAGCAAAATTTGTGGGTACACATCCCCACCTAAGAGCACACCTCCTTGATCACTGCAATAGAACCGTTTGTCAGCAAGAACAAGTTCTGGGAAAGCTTGCTGCAACAGTGGATTCACTGAGCATGTAGGCAAACTACCTGTGATCCTAGACAGTATGAGAGCTTTAGTGGTAAGCCGAACGGTTGGATCAATAGGTGATCCGATGACCAAACTGCAAGCCTTTTGCACTTTGGCCGAAACCACATTGTTAAGGCCTGATACTTCAGCGGAAACCCAATGAGTAGGTAGCTGAATAAGTCGTTGCAACCTCTCCAAAATAAACGAACCTTCCGAGCCAGAAGGCCAGTCTTGGATAGATTGCTCCCATAAGGAGAGCGTAGTCTCGGGCAATTTCGTTGAGCAAAAATACGTAAATATCGCATCCCAATTGCAGATGTCAACTTTGTGCATCGTTAATGCTGAAATACAGTTGTTGATGTCCCTCTGTAATTTTTTAATGTCACTTCCACACTCCTTTGTAACGGCTGGCAGATTGAATAAAACTTTCAGCTGGCTATTTACCAGAATCTGCTTATTTTCATAGCGGCCTGTTAAGTTTTGCCAGGCCGTCGCAAACCCTTCGTGCGTGAGAGGAGACTTTTGAACAATCTCTTTAGCCTCTCCTCGGGTTTTTTGATTAAGGTGGAAAAGCTTTTCGACAGGTGTCAGCCGATTATTCGAAATGCCGAAAACATATCCCTGAACGAAGGCCACGTTAGATAGTCGCCATGAAATATCTCAGTATCACACGCCGGCAAATTGATATTATGGCCTGACATTGGTAGCTCATTTCGTGAAACATCAACTTCATAACGTTTTTTGGACATGGACAGCTTATCGCTCAGTTCGTTCATCTTTGCTAGACATCGAACATATGTTTGATAACATGAGCGGTATTTGACTTTCACTAGGGTAACGTTGTCAACATCGTCGCCACTCGCTGCCAGTAATTTGATCAAGCAAGCGTCATATGAAGTTTTAAGGTTAGTCCATTGAGACTTTAACTCATCCTCTTTAATTCTTAGAGCGAAAATTGTATGCTCTTCTTGAGGAATATCATTAAAGTCTTTTTCCATATCAAAAATGGTGTCGGCATTTCTCATAAACGAGATTAGTTTTGCCATTATTTATTTTTTTGATCGAAAAATACCAGACTATAAAAAATCGACAAAAATCGGAAAAAATTTCTCTGAGTAGAAAATTCGATTGAAATCCGATAACGTATAAATTGTTTCAATTGTCAACAAAATCGACAAGATAAAAACCTTACTAATAAGTAGAATTTTTTCCAAAAAAAATCAGAAAAAAAAAGGAAAAACAATTGTAGCTCGAAAAAGTTGAACTTCAATGAAGTTTCCAATAAGTGGAAGTATTTTTCTAAAAAAATCGAAAACAAATTTTCTAAAAGGTAGAAAATCATGATATAATTATACAGGTAGCATTGACAAGTATAGATTTTCTCAGCAACAAGGCAACGACCATCTGTCAAAAACAGTTGTTCGTGCAACAAGAATTAAACGAAAGTAAAAATAAATAAATTCCGCAAAATATGTGCGTTAAATACACAATTATAATAATGAAAGTTGTGAAAAAATTATGTGTGATATGTGTTTAACGTTTTCCAGCCGTGGTGTTTTAATAATAATTGGAAACTTCTTTAATTTCGTCCATATGCATCTGCAGCTGCTGAGGTTGCTACATTTGAACGTTTTCAACATTTTTTCTTATGTTTGCACTTAATAACACAAAGTTCACAAGTTATCTTCGTTGTAGTAATAATAATTCACTATTGATTAAATAAAATAGGCAATATTTTGTAAGAAAATGTTTGGTTATTTGCAAGCGCTGAAACATAAACAATGGCGAAAACATAAGAAATAATTGAACGCTCTCTTTCTAGACATTTTTTTTGACAAATGGTCGTTGCCCAAGCAACTGTCAATACTACCTTATATTATTATACCATGGTAGAAAATTATATTGAAAAAATTTTTTATAATATGTTAATATTGTTTCCAATAAGTGGAAATATTTTTCAAAAGAGCGAAAACAAATTTTCTAAAAGGTAGAAAATTGTATTGAATATTTTTTTTTTGTTTTTTTGTAATATGTAAATATTAGCCGTGTTTTATTCGTACAGGTTTAACCAAAAATGTTCTAAATAACATGCAGAACACTAACAAAAAGATGAACCTGATCAGTAGCTGGATCGGAGGTCGTTGTTTATTTTTGCGCTAAGGACAACGCCACGCACACAGGTGCTGCCAGAACAGTTGTTCCTTTTGAGGAACAACTTGAGGTGCTGTTTGGGAGTCGTCCAACTATGGCCAACATACATTGTTTGGCGTTATCGGGAGAGCCAATTGCTGCCATTGCCGAAACTACATCTGATGTAGAATTGTCTTTGCCAGATATGCAACCACCAGTCCAAGAAGAAGCAGCATCTCGGCAATGTCTGTCTGTCTCCTTTTCGAATCCTCAAAGGAAAAGGGCACGGATGACAAAGGAAAACTATTTGGAGAAGAAACTGCAATTAATGACGGAGTATGTAGAGTTAAAAAAGAATCAGCATAAGGATAAGGAGGAGGCAAAACAAAACCGCCACGCAGAGAAAATGAATTTATTAAAAACTCTTTGCGAGAATTTAAATAAATAATTATTTTAAAAATAACTTTAAATTGTAAAAGAACTTTTCTCTTTGGTTTTATATTAAGTTTTTATTTATTAATTCTTGCATTAATTGCTCACGTCTGTTGGTTGCGGTCTGCTCTCTTTATTCTGGTTTTCAGTTATATTTCCCGTATTTTTAAATGGACAAACCAGCCAATCCATAGATGGATATGCAGAGTCTCCGACTGTGAAATAATTTCCAAGGTGGTTGTTGTTGTTGTGCATTTTCCTATATATTGGAGATCTGCGTAAGACTCTGCTATCGTGGATAGATCCTGGCTCTTCACAAAATATATCCACAAATTTTTTGTTGGCTCCAACTATACCTTGCAGTTTAATTCTGTAATAGCGCTTGCGGTTAAAATAATCTTCACGATTTTACGAAGGAGCATTAATATGGATGTCAGTACAGTCAATAGCACCGACTACCCCAGGAACACCACACCTATTTTCAAAATTTTGTATTACACTCTGCAAATCGTTGTGCCACCTAACGTAGTTATGACCAATAGAAATCAGCCAACAACACACTCTTTTCACAATCCTCCAAGCTGCATTTTTGCATACACCAAACAGATTCGCAACGGTTCGAAATGGCTCGGTATTGGCCATATACCATAAGAACAGATATATTTCTTTTTCTGCACTTATTCTCTCAAGACCACCAGAATTTAAAAATTTTTCCATATATGTGGTTGATATGCTATATAGTTCTGCGTTAAGAAACAAATATGAGAAACTATTAAAATAGCAAAGATGCCAATGTATACCGATTAAACTGATAGCTGTTCCCAAATTCTCTCTAAAATTAGACTTGAAGTCGTCTTCACTATAGCTTCTTATAGTGTCCAAAAATGTTGCTATTTTTGGATGAACTTCAACTTCTTCAGCACTGTCACTCCCAGAAATCACAAAAGATAAAGTTGAAGATGACGAGGTCGATGAATTCAATAAGAATTGTAAAAAGTTTGTCATGTTTTCATCCATCTTCAAAAATTTTCAGAATTGTATTGTTTTTCAATCAGCTGTTTGATATTTTCATCGCCGACTATGCTCCCAGCGGTCAAAAGCAAAACTAAAAAAGTTTAACTAATGCGATCTATTCGTTCATCAGGTTAAACCGGAACGAATGAAACGCGGCTATTGTTTCCAATAAGTGGAAATATTTTTCAAAAGATCGAAACAAATTTTCTAAAAATAGAAAATCGTATTATAATTTTTTACGATGATGGAAAATTGTTTCTAATAAGTAGAAACGTTCGCGATGTATTTTCCAAAAAAGTATCCGAAAAAATTTTCAAAAAAAATATAAAAAAACTGTATAGAAAATTTGTATACTTTGTAGAAATTGTTTCTAATAAGTAGAAACTTTCGCGATATTTTTGTCAAAAGAAACCGAACCACGTACAAAAGTAATAAATTTTTAAGCTGGAGGACTTCACACAATTTACAATTGGTTTCTAATAAGTAAAAACTTTCTTTTGTGAACTCTTTCCTCTCAACAGCGGTTTTAACAAAATCTTTAAAAATATTTTTGATGACGACTTGGGGTTAATTTAGTGGTAATTAGGACTAAATTCCTCAGTTTTTCAAAAAAAGTGTCAAAAATGACAATCGCAATAGGTGCGATAATTTTCGAATACAGTGGCAACTCTTTTTCGAAGATCCACCACAGCTGTTTCTTCTTGGTTCTTGATCTTCTTGTTTTTGTCTTTATAGTTACCCCGTCGCGTTGTTTACAAATACGTAAATGTCTTTTGCTTGTGCGTTTATCTTGTTTACTTTCGCGAAAGTGTTTGAAAGTGTTGATATCAAGTTAATAATATAAATATAAAAACTGTTGTTCCTTGTAGTAAGGAATAATACGCCTAATCGACGGAAATAATAACGAATTATATGCGGCTTGAAAATATATAGAGCAGTGCAAAATGCTCTAATAACCGTGTGTGTGTGTGTGTGTGTGTGCGTACTATTTTACCAGAAAGCCGCAAATTTGTCAGTGTTTAACAAATAATCAAAAAAATTGATTTAATCAATTGTAGCTATTGATTGCTATCACCGCGCGCGAATTTTATTATTATTATATTGTATGTAATAATAAATCAGAATTAAAAATATTATGCTTGCAGTTTCACTTAAGCGTGCGTGTGTGTATGTGTGTAAAAGCAAAGAAAATATGCTTTCACAATGTTTTGTGATTACAAACAATATAAATTATAGAAATAATATAATATATAATACAATAATCTTGCGTGGTGGCAAACAAAAATACTTGTTTTTATTCAAGTTAACTATCTTTGTAACTTGAATAAAGCAAGTGACTTTGTATTAAAATGCGACCGTTCGGACGGACAAAATTATTTCTTTCGTGCGAGTGTTTAAGTGCAAAAAACTTTGTTAATTTTAGCCACAAATTTTGTCACTTAAATGTTTTTTTTTTTTTAATTTTACGCGAAACTTTTTGGTTTCTATGGTTTTTGTTTTGTTGAAATAACCAAATTAAATTTTACTTAACTTTTGAATTTAACTTTTAATAGTTACAATGGTGAATAAAATTGCACTTCGTGCACTTTTGGCACGCAAGACAAAAATGGCGCACTGTTTATTATTTTTTAATTTTACAAAATTTTCTTTGTAAATTTTTTTTACACAATTTCACTCACTTCTAACAATTTTTTGCAATTAAAAATTTTTATTATTATACCGAAAATTTACAACACAAACTACCTGAGACTGATAATAAGTAGAATCAATCAACTAAGCTTTTTTTTCCAATAGATGTTGCTGGTTGAAATTTAAAGAGTAGCTAGTTCTTATGTCTCCTTTTCCGCGACTCGTAAGGACCATGGACAGTTACGACAATGTTCCGTGTGATGACTTCACAAATATGGGTGGTCGTTGGTGGTAGCTGCAAAAAGTGGAGCTGTTAATTCGACCTGATACGAGCCTTGGCGCAATTGGTGCTCCAAGGTTCTTATAAGAAACAAAATGGAGAAAAGAACGAAATAGAAGCCGGTAAGAAAATCCAATTTTCTAAGATAAGTTTCTGTGAACAATTCTTACCTTGATAGGATTTCTTCAGTTGATGGTGGAATTCCGCAAAAAGAAAGAAAGAACGAATTAGTTTTAATTGATATTTATTTATTAACTAATGTTTAACCTTTAATTGCAGGCACACTGGTACTTGAGGGCATCAATAAGTGATTAATTAATCATTAAACAAGGAGCGCTCGTCGGAATTACCGATCGAGACCATCGTTCGGGTATCGTAGATCGATACTCGAACAAGTCGGTAAGTATGTAGCTTAGATAAAATCGACTACTATATCTTTAGGTTGCCACCTAAATACTCACGATGACCTTGACTGGCGGTAGTAGATGATGTCTTGGAGTCTCTGTGGTGAAGTTGAAGCGTAGGCTACGGCCGCTTTTGAGGTTATTGAATATACACACGATGACCTTGACTGGCGGTAGTAGATGATGTCTTGGAGTCTCTGACATCAGCCGCTTTTGAGTTTAGTGCGTATACACACGATGACCTCGACGTGCGGTAGTAGGTGATGTCTTGGAGTCTCTGTGGCGAAGTTGAAGCGTAGGCTACGATTAACTAATATTAATGAATATACACACAATGACCTTGACTGGCAGTAGTAGGTGATGTCTTGGAGTCTCTGTGGCGAAGTTGAAGCGTATACACACGATGACCTTGACGTGCGGTAGTAGGTGATGCCTTGGAGTCTCTTTGGCGAAGTTGAAGCGTAGGTTACGGCCGCTTTTGAGGTTAATGCGTATACATTAGAGCTGTCCTAAAAATTTTTTTTTCGAAATTTAATTCATACTGCTCGGAAAAACGTAACATTTGGCGTCAGATCGAGTCTCCAAAATTTTCATGCTGATCGCGTAGGGCCTTACCATGCCTAGTTGGGCTAAAAGTATTAAAGATAATTGGAAAATAGTCCAAAATTTCACAAATCTTGATTTTTTGGCTATTTGTTGGACACTAGGAATCCATTTAGTTTGCTGAAAATATTTTCACCGTAAAGTACATATAATTTCCTTTCCAACGAGCAAAATAAGTTCAAAATTGGTTGAGATTTGAGGTTCCGTGAGAATATTAAAGTTTTCGATATTTTTTTTTTAGCTTTGAACCAAGAATTTCAGGTGGAATATCTATTCAGTCAAAACTGCCTTGGTTTGAAATGGGGTCTTAGGTTAGTGGGAAGGAAAGGGCAATTATGTGAAACAAGTGTAGGATGTTCTAAGCGTGGTGGGAAGCCAAAGAAACATGTAAGTTTGAATTTGAAGAGGCAAGTTATGCCTTTACTTCAGTCAATTAAAGTTATAAGGCACTCTCATCCACAATCTCCTCTACCATCAACTACAACTTCAAGTCGTAAATATTGATGAATTTTCAATTTGAGCTGATTAGAAATGAAGACAGAAAATTGCAAATGCGAAAGGTTTAAAACATAGGACCATGACCTGACCGGAAACCGAACCCAGGACGGCTGGGGTAGCAATTGAACACGCTAACTACTCAACTACCGAGGCCGCAATAGAATGTTAACTCATTGAGTTCCATTTTCACTTCATAAGATCAGATTTTTTGTGATGCAAGAAAATTCTTTTACTTGCAACAAATACTGCCTCTCTTCCTCGTCTTGGTTAAACGTGCGATTGTACTCAGTGATCAATTTAACCGCTCTTTTAGCGGGATCATTTACGACATGTATACTCTTACAAATTTGCAATCCTGTGGCAAAGTCTTCATGTTCACTCCATGTTGAGGGGTCGCATTTTAAAAAATCTTCAAATCTTGAATTCTTCAACAGAAACAATATTTCTTGTGCAACAATCTGTGTAATCTTCGTCATCAACGTGCAATGCTGCTAACATTTTCTTCTACGTTTCTAATGGCACTTGTTGATCAAAGAACGCAAATGCAGCTGGCTCTTCCGATAGAAATGACACATGTCTTTGAAATTTGTGAACCAAAGCAGCAGAAAATTTTGGATTTGGGTAATTAACAATTTCTTTTATGAAAGTTAAGTCTTTCATCGGGGCTTCAATCGCTTTGTCACATCGAAACCAGTATATTATATAAATGCGTATCAAGACGTTGTATATTTCATGCAAGCCATCCAGTTCTTTTCTTACCATGTGGAATTGATTCTGAAACAGGAACATTTTACATGAGTAAATGGCCTTGGCCATAAAGCAAGCATGAGAAATTGCTAGAGAAGTACGAAGTTTTTAATCATCACTGCCTAGAAAAAGAACTGCCACTTCCAAGAGTTCTTTTTACTTTTTTTTTTACTTTACACTTTTGGTTACTTATCCCGTAGATGCAAACGACGGCAAGCTTTAAATTCTTAGCATTCCTCAAGACTGATACTTCTCTTAATAGTTTAATCAATAATTTCTGACTCATACTTGGTAGCATCTTTATTTTTTCATTGTTTTCCAAAACGATCAAACGTAATTACCTCAGATATTGCGAAAAAAGCTTAAAAAATTGCTCGAAGCAAAAGTTACATATCTTTGGAAACTTCAACGGAGTGAAGACCAAGGAGGAGTGACCAAGTAATTTTCAAGATGGGTTACCGTTCCATAAATGATCATCTAAGATTTGCAAAAGAAAGCCTTATCATACTTATATTGATAAAATTAACAATTCCTTAAGCGAATAATGAGAATAACGTTCTCGACCAAAATTCATTGGATTGAGACTCATAATCATGGCATCTCCATCGAATTCGATTGGACAGAGTTTTGTTGGATATCAATCGATTTTAAACTTATTTTGCTTGTTGGAAAGGTAATTATGTGTATTTTACGATGAAAATATTTCAAATAACTAAATGGATGCCTAGTGGGCAAAAAATTACCAAAAACTAAAAAATAGTGAAATATTGGCATTGTTTCCCACAACCTCAACTTTTAGCCCAACTAGGCAGGAAGGCACTACGCGATCAGGATGACAATTTTGGAAACTCGGTTTTACGCCAAATGTCACGTTTTTCCCAGCAGAATGAGTTAAAATTCGAAAAAAACTTCGGATCCATACAACTGGAGGAAAGCTCTAGTATACACACGATGACCTTGACGTGCGGTAGTAGGTGATGTCTTGGAGTCTCTGTGGCGAAGTTGAAGGGTAGGCTATGGTCGCTTTTGAGGTTAATGCGTATACACACGATGACCTTGACGTGCGGTAGTAGGTGATGTCTTGGAGTCTGATGACCTTGACTGGCGATAGTAAGTGATGTCTTGGAGTCTCTGTGGGGAAGTTGAAGCGTATATAACGGCCGCTTTTTTACTACAATGGGTATACGGCGACGTCGGTGTGCTTGCAGAGGCTGCTTTGATTGGCTCGAGCGGTACTTACGCTTGTCGGGAGTGTTTTTCTGGGTTTTGTGTGACCTTAATTGAAACTATTAGCTATCCCTGTGACTTAAGAAGTGTGACTAAATGACTATCGCTGCGACAGAAGAAGTTTGATTACGATATTGCGGAAGGAAACATAACCAGCAAAACGTAATCACGGCACCCTGTGAGTGGAAACAAAATATAACCGGGGAAGGAAACTAAAACACCGGAAATATGTCTACATAAATCGAAAAAAAGGAGGACGATCATCACAAGGCAACGCGTGAGGGTCAAGGGGGCGATCTTCACATGGCAAAGTGTCTGATTGCCTAACCTGGTGAGGCCAGCATTATCCATAACTCGTCTCAAGTCGACTCAAACCTCTACGAGGTGTCCTCTAGAAACGGCAAACTGGCAACCGTTAGTTTGACGGCTAATCGGAGCGGCGGGCTCCCCCTGCCTCTAAACGGTTGTGCGTTGGGTTTGAAGCTCACCACGTAAAAACAAATTTCAATGAAAAGTCTAAGAAAAAAGATAAAAATGATCCACAAATCTGATGACGACTACCGCAAACGAAAAACTGACAATGATATACGGATATCCAACTGGAACGTCCGAACCCTTAATTGGGATGGTGCCTCTATCCAACTGATAGATATCTTAGAAAGATACAAAGCTGATATCACTGCAATCCAAGAAATGCGACGGAAGGGACAGGGTTGCTCACGGCAAGCATCCTGTGATATCTACTACAGCGGCCATGCGGAGAAGCACGAATTTGGATGCGGATTCGTGGTTGGCAAGAGACTACGACATCATGTTCTGCGATTCACACCTGTGAACGAACGACTTGCCATAATCCGTGTCAAGGCAAGATTTTTCAACATAAGTCTGATTTGTGCGCACGCTCCGACAGAAGATAAGGACGATGAGACGAAACACAGCGTCTACTAGCGCCTTGAAGAGGCCTATGAGCGCAGCCCCCGCCACGACATAAAAATCGTGCTTGGTGACTTCAACGCCAAGGTGGGAAAAGAAAATATCTTTGGTCCAACAGTCGGAAAGTTCAGCCTCCACGACAATACCTCCGATAACGGAATGAGGCTGATTGACTTTGCCGCAGCGAGAAACATGGTCGTTAGTAGCACTAGATTTAAGCATCTCAATATTCATAAATCAACTTGGCTGTCTCCTGATCAAAAGACGCGCAACCAAATTGATCACATTTTGATTGACGGAAAGCACTCTTCCAGTGTTTTAGATGTACGCACCATCCGTGGTGCCAATATAGACTCGGATCATTATCTTGTCGCAGCCAAGATCCGTACACGCCTGTGTGCAACCAAAAATGCGCTCAATCTAGCACAGAGAAAGCTGGACGTCGAAAAACTGCAATCAAAGCAAACAGCCGAAGACTTCGCTACTCTCACTCCTGCTTAAAGAAAGCACTCCTCCGATCGACGATATATGCGCGCAGTGGAATTATATTTCCCACTCTATGAGTACGGCTGCCGAAGAGGTGATTGGCTATCACCGCCCTCGCCGAAACCAGTGGCACGACCAAGAGTGTCGCGACGCCACTGCAGAAAAAGACGCCGCCTACAAAGCCACCCTGCAGTCGGTTGTAACGCGAGCTGCTAAGGAGCGATACAAAGAGAAGAGGAGGGAAGAGAGACGCATTTTCAGGCGAAAGAAAAGGGAAGCGGAAATGCGTGAGTGCGAGAAAATTGAGATGCATGGTGACAGGAATGAGGTCCGGAAATTTTTCGAAAAAATAAGACGCCTGGCCGATGGTTTCAAGACCGGGGCCTCTTCCTGCAAGGATGAAAATGGGAATCTAGGGACAGATATCCAGAGTACACTGATGATGTGGAGGGAACACTTCTCTAGGCTTCTGAATGGCGACGACGATAACAATCCCGCCAATAGAGATGATATCCCGGAATCCCCAATTGTGGACGAAAGCGTTGAAGTTCCGCTGCCCGACCATAGTGAAGTCTTGAAAGCTATAGCTCGGCTTAAAAACAACAAAGCCGCAGGAGCCGATGGCTTACCTGCTGAGCTCTTCAAGAATGGAGGCGAAACTCTATTTAAATGCATTCATGAGCTTCTATGCAGAATATGGTCGGAAGAATGCATTCCAAACGATTGGAACCTCAGTGTGCTCTGCCCAATCCACAAGAAAGGCGATCCCACAATTTGCGCCAACTACCGTGGGATAAGCCTTCTGAATATCGCATATAAGGTCCTGTCGAGCGTACTATGTGAAAGACTGAAGCCCATCGTAAACCAGCTGATTGGATCTTATCAGTGTGGCTTCAGACCTGGCAAATCCACCATAGACCAGATATTTACGCTACGACAAATCTTGGAGAAGACCCTAGAAAAACAAATCGACACACACCATCTTTTTGTCGATTACAAAGCCGCCTTCGACAGTCCAATAAGGAATCATCTATATTCCACCATGTCTGAATTTGGTATTCCTGCAAAGCTCATCCGCCTTTGCAGAATGACACTGAGCAACACCAGCAGCACAGTTAAAATCGGGAAGGACCTCACTCCTCCATTCGATACCAAACGAGGTTTCAGACAAGGTGATTCCCTATCGTGCGACTTTTTCAACCTAATGATGGAGAAGATCATCCGAGCTGCTGATTTGAGACGCAGTGGCACGATATTCTATAAAAGTATTATGCTGCTGGCGTATGCTGATGATATCGATATCATTGGCCATAATACGCGCGAAGTCAGCGCAGCATTCTCCAGATTAGCGAAAGAGTCGAGTCGAATGGGTCTTGTAGTGAACGCAGATAAGACGAAATACCTAGTGTCAACAAATAAACAGTCCCAGCGTCTTGGAAACCACGTCACTGTTGACAACATCTCCTTCGAGGTTGTTAAGGACTTCGTCTACCTGGGATCCAGCGTCAACTCTTTCAACGATGTCAGTATTGAGATAAAGCGGAGGATAACTCTTGCCAACAGGTGTTACTTTGGGCAGAGTAGGCAATTGAGAAGCAGACCCCTCTCTCGACGAACAAAACTCACGCTCTATAAGTCACTAATCATGCCCGTCCTATTATATGCAGCACAAACCTGGACGTTGAGCAGTTCTGATGAAAAGACTTTGGGAGCCTTCGAGAGAAAGATCCTTCGTAAGATCTTCGGTCCAATCTACGTCAATGGCGAGTACCGAATTCGATGGAACCACGAGCTGTATGAGCTGTACACTGACATTGACATAGTTAAGTGAATTAAAATCGAGCGGCTTCGCTGGCTAGATCATGTTGAGCGAATGGAAAACGACGCTCCAGCGAAAAAATATTCGATTCAGTGCCCGGTGGTGGTCAACGCAGAAGAGGACGCCCACATCTTCGTTGGAAGGATCAGGTGTTGCATGACCTGACCACGCTTGGTGTTTCCAGCTGGCGCCAGCAAGCGCAAAACAGAAATGGCTGGCGCAATTTCTTATACGAGGCCAAAACTGACTTACGGTTGTAAGCGCCAGATAAGTAAGTAAGTAAGTAAATCGAAAAAAACTATTCTAAATCCTGACTAAGAAGTTTGATTACGATATTGGGGAAGGAAACTTATACGTAATACGTAATCGCGACACCCTGTGAGTGGAAACTAAATATAAACGGGGAAGGAAACTTAACCACTGGAAATACGTTTACATAAATAATCGCAAAGAACTCTGACTCCACAAGGTTACACTCACCACTTTTGCGCTTCCAAACGTCCGATCACTTTGACTGTACGATGAACAAGAGAGCGCTTCTATGCTGTGACTGGCCTTTTATACCTTCGCTTGAAGCTGCACGCGATACTTTGATGTTCAAACCGGTTTTATTAGCTGACTTCTTTGGGTTGTTTGGTATGCCTTCTCTAAATCTCTCTCTCTCTCTCTCTTTCTTACTGTTACGATATGAAGCATGTTGCGTATGCGTGTGTGTATTAAAGTTATCTCTCGCAAAGTGTTGTTTATCGTTTCTCGCTCTCTATTAGTCTTATTACTATGTTGCATGTATCTTACTTATAAAAATACAGGGTGTATAACTAAATTTTATACTTATAAAAATTTAGTTGTAACACTGCCCTCCTACTTTATCGTGCGAACATGAACGCTGATGGTTCCGCATCTTTAGATATCCACTTGATATTTTGAACCATTGATTACCCGGGAAAAGCGGATCTTTGCATCACAACTTTTAACTTGCTGGCGCTCTTCTATCTCCAGGTGAAGTGCTTCCGGGACATATTTGGCTTCCTGGATCGTCAATTGGCTTGTTTGCCACGAGTTCCCGGATGTTGATAGGACTATTGACTGTGCGATCGATCGGGTCCCAAGGCTACGAAAGTACTCCCAAATCTAAGCAATTTTCGTCTTCAGATGTGGGAAAAATATCTACCGTATCCACCGTGGCGATGTTACTGTTGATGGTGTTTTCGTGGTGGTTGGAGATGAGTTCTGGTTGTCTTTGTTGTAAGTGTTGTGAATTTTGCTCTTCGTAGTCGAGGTGATGGATGAGGTGTGGTTTCTGGTGCTCAATGTAAATGCTCCAACTGAGGTGTTGTTGTCGTTGTTTTTGATCAAAGCTGTTGTTCTGGAAAAAGTATTGTTGCTGCCCGGTGTCCATGTTGTGGATGAGTTGCTATTTTCGTTGCTCACTGCTGTTGTTCTGGAGGAAGTATTGTTGTTGATCGCTGTTAATGTGGTGGATGCGGTGCTGTTGTTGTTGTTGTTCACTGTCAATGTTTTGGATGAGGTCCTATTGTAATTGTTCTATGCTGGTGTTCTGAAGGAAGTATTGTTGCTGCTCGCTATCAATGTATGGATGAGGTGCTGTTGTTGTTGCTCACTGCTGGTGTTCTGGAGGACCCCGTTGACCCTGTTGCTGTTGTCGTTGTGGGGGACCACGCTAATCTTGTTGCTGTTGTATCTGCTGACTCCCTGGAGTAATTCAAACTTCTTTAGCTCCCTGAGAAATAAATCGATATAAATCGATATCATCTGAGGTTGTTGTTTACTCTTCTGGAAGGATCGTTGCTATCTGCGACTCCACGGTCTTTGGTTGTAATTTATCTTTGTTGAGGTGGACTGTCTGCCTTCCACACGTGATGGTTGTCCCTGCGGCTGATAAAAAGTCCAGTCCAAGGAGTACTTCGTCTGTTACCTCGGGAAGAACAAGGAAATTTACCTTAATTTGCTCGGTGTCCAACTGCACATTCAGAGTGAGTGTCTCGTTGACCATTTTCCGTGAGCCATCTGCCAAAATGACGTTTTTGTTGATATCCTGAGTATTCCGTGAAGTTCTTAGTTTACTTGCTAATTTCGTACTCATAAAACTACGAGTTGCTCCTGTGTCAATGACTGCCAAGGCACAAGTTGTATCCAACGACAACTTGGTTGTGTTCCTGTCTTAGTAATGGGGAAGAGGAGGCGTTTTGCGGTGTGGCTGCGTTCCTCCTCTTTATTGTCGCAACCCTGTGGCGTTTCCAGAATATCGGAGTCTACAGCACTCAATCGTTCGTATTCCACGCCTTCCACACTCCCAGCAAAGCATGATACGTGGATTCTTACATGCTGCATGAAAGTGGCCATCTTGTCCGCATCGTCTGCATGCTCGGATTTATCCTTGCTGTGGTTTCCTGTTGGATTTGCCTGTGTCGTTCCTCTAATGGTCGTGGGTTTACGGTGTGAGCCTGTTTGTCGTTACTTCGTATGCTCTCGTAATCGTCTGCTAGAGCCATTAGTTCTCCCAGGTGTCGGAAGTCTTTACGTTTTATATAGAGTTGATACTCACTTCTACAGTTTCTGAATATCCACTCCATCTGTTATGTTAGCGAATAGTTGGCATGACGCATCATGTTTTGGATAACTAGCACAAAGTCCTTAAAACCTTCTTGTGGTCTTTGATGACGTCCCCGGATCTCGTCTTCTAGTTTCTCGAAGTAGCGAGTAGATAGAAAGAATGTCAGAAAGTCATTCTTGAACTGTGACCAATTCTGCCAAAGCCCGTTGTTGTTCCTAAACCAGATGAGCGCTCGGTCTGTTAACAATTTGAGCATTGTTCGTGGGAGAAAATCAGCATTTATCCCATACGCTTTCGTCAGCTCCTCTATTCTCTCTACGAAACTTAGTGGGTCCCGACTTCCGTCAAACTATATAGGCCACTTACGAACTTTCTCGATGACGGCTGCATAGTTAGGCTTTTTTTTGGGTTGAAGCTGTTTCCATGTTGTCTTTCTGATAGATCTCTGGGATGTGTGTGATTGTACCACCCGTTAGAATCTGCATCGGTACCACTAATGGCTTTGAAGGCGTTGCCTTCGTGTGTCTTCTTTCCAGCTCCTCGAGTCGTAACTCTAAGCTTGGTTCTTCAAGTTCTGAGGCGAAGTTAGCGAATCTCTTACGTAGGTCTTCTACTGTTCCTGTCTCATCGAAACCGAATTCACGTGCGTGCATCATGAGATCTTTCTTGCGCAGAGAATAGATCAAAGTTGTCTTCACCATCGTAGTTTTTTTTTTTCTTGTTAGGCTTTGCATTAATTTGCTCGATCTATGTTTCGCTTGGATGTTTTATATTTCGGCGTCTGGGTCCCTGCTCGCGCACCACTGTAACGAAGTTCCGTTTTCAGGACTTAGAGCTGGGATATACTCGCCGGTGTCCAGCGTTCGTTGCAGAAAATTTATATTATAAAGAAACCCTTTCGCTTGTAAGATGATAATTATTTATTGACAATTCAAGATACGGCTTAATCCTAGAAACTTATATGGTGGTAATAAGTGATGGCCTTAATTGGTGGTAATAAGTGATGTCTTGGAGTCTCTGTGGCAAAGTTGAAGCATAGACTACGGTCGCTTTTGAGGTTAATGACTATACGCGATGACCTTGACTGGCGGTAGTAGATGATGTCTTGGAGTCTCCGTGGTGAAGTTGAAGCGTAGGTTACGGCCGCTTTTGAGTTTAATGCGTATACACACGATGACCTTGACGTGCGGTAGTAGGTGATGTCTTGGAGTCTCTGTGGCGAAGTTGAAGCATAGGCTACGGGCGCTTTTGAGGTTAATGCGTATACACACGATGACCTTGACATATGGTAGTAGGTGATGTCTTGGAGTCTCTGTGGCGAAGTTAAAAGAAAGGTTACGGCCGCTTTTGAGGTTAATGAGTATGCAAACGATGACCTTGACGTGCGGTAGTAGGTGATGTCTTGGAGTCTGATGACCTTGACTGGCGATAGTAAGTGATGTCTTGGAGTCTCTGTGGCGAAGTTGAAGCGTATATTACGGCCGCTTTTTACTTCAATAGGTATACGGTGACGTCGGTGTGCTTGCGGAGGCTGTTTTGATTGTCTCGAACGGTGCTTACGCTTGTCGGGAGTGCTTTTCTGGGTTTTATGTGACCTTATTTGAAACTATTAGCTATCCCTGCGACTTAAGAAGTGTGACTAAATGACTATCGCTGCGACAGAAGAAGTTTGATTACGATATTGGGGAAGGAAACTTAACCACCAATACTTCATCACGGCACCCTGTGAGTGGAAACTAAATATAAACGGGGAAGGAAACTTAACCACTGGAAATATGTCTACATAAATAATCGCAAAGAACTCTGACTCCACAAGGTTACACTCACCACTTTTGCGCTTCCAAACGTCTGATCGCTTTGACTGTACGATGAACAAGAGAGTGCTTCTATGCTGTGACTGGCCTTTTATACCTTCGCTTGTAGCTGCACGCGATACTTTGATGTTCAAACCGGTTTTATTAGCTGACTTCTTTGGGTTGTTTGGTATGCCTTCTCTAAATCTCTCTCTCTCTCTTTCTTACTGTTACGATATGAAGCATGTTGCGTATGCGTGTGTGTATTAAAGTTATCTCTCGCAAAGTGTTGTTTATCGTTTCTCGCTCTCTATTAGTCTTAATACTATGTTGCATGTATCTTACTTATAAAAATACAGGGTGTATAACTAAATTTTATACTAATAAAAATTTAGTTGTTACAATAGATGCTGACAAAAACTTTTTCTATTTTCTGTCACGTCACGTATCCTTTTTTGTTACCTAGTATCTTAACCCTATACTTTCCACTGCTTGTAGATTATACACTGAATATAGTGCTACTAAAATGCTAACCATAATTCAAAACAAGAAAAAAAATTGAGTTTTATACGTTTTTCTTCATACTTCAGACGTACGACTATTACGTGCGTAGCCATGGAAAAACGCATATACATGGCAATTTAATAAGATGTCTTAAGTAGTGTTCCTTTAACATAGCCTCGAAATTTTACCAGTTTACGAAATGGGAAATTTTAATCGTCACTATAAGTTACTAATCTTTTAGTTAGAAGCGTTCGATATCGGATTCCTTGAGTGGAATTTGGTGGAAGCCACTTTTTAAATCAACTGTCGTAAATAGTTTGTTATTGCCTAGTTATGAGATTACTTCATTTATGTCGGGTATAGGATACCTATCGGAAACTGTCACTTCATTCAGCTTACGGTAGTCAACTACCATTCTGTATTTTTTTTTTCGTTTGAATCGTCTAATTTCTTCGGTACAATCCATACCGGTGCATTGTAAGGTGATCGTGATTTCTTAATTATTCCGTCTTCTAAAAGTTATTGAATTTCCGTTTTTTATTACATCTTTTAGTGCGATAGGATATGGATAATGTTTTGAATAAAACGGTATGTCAGTTGTTGTGCGAATCTCGCCTTAAACTCTTGTAGTATAAGTCAACTTTTCGTCTCGTTCAGGAAATAGGTCTTTAAATTGATTAGTAAGGGCATTTATGGATTGTTTTTGTGCTTCTGTTATGTGTTCGTTGCGTACATCAATAGAATTAACGAATGGTGAAAGGTGTTGTTTTAAAATGATTTTTTTATTTCCAAATATCATGTAATTATTTTTAGAGTGGATTACTGTCGAAAGTTCTCTAAGACTACTATTTCCTTAAATGACGTGGAATGACTTTAGTGTAGGTAATCGAAAGAATTTTATTTTGCATTTATTCATATAAAAAGGTTTGCTTCGACATAATGTGTTTTTTAATTTTAACGTCGCCTGCAATAGAGCTTGCAATAGAGCTTGCAGGCTAATTTTTACTTGAGCTCACCAATTTGCATTCGAAGTATGGCAAAGAGGAGCTGTTTATTCTAAAACATTAATATCTAGAAATTCTACTGGTTCGTTTGTGTCAGAGACTTCTCGGTGTTGATAGTATTCTTCGTTCTGAATGTCTTCTGGATATATTTGATTAGGTTCTTGGTTGTTATTGACGTTTATGTGAAAATTCCTTTGGAATTTGTTTTGTCTAGGCCATTGTTGGGACCAGTCTAAAGGTCTTTTCCAAAGTGCTGGTTTTGAGTGGGGCGATTAACGTAGTTTATTGCTTTGCTTTGGATTGTGTTATCCACTTCCATTGGTTCTGGACGTGGTATCCGTTTTGGTGCAAAAGGTCTTTGTTGGAATACACCTCTGCGCTGTGGTTGAAATCTTTGTTGAAAAGGGTAATTATTATTTAAAGGACGTTGTTGTATTAAATTTCTTTGGAATGGTGTTTAGAGATTTTGTCTCGGAAAATTGTTTTGTGGAAAGTATGCTAAATGAGGGTAAAATAATTGATTAATTTGTTGTGTATGGTTAGTGTTTTTTCGATGAAGCAATGGTGCACAGTCGGAGATTCGTGACCATAAATAGAAAAAGTATAAGTTTTGAAATTGTATAAATTTTTTTTACTAATCGACAGTTTCTACCTCAGATAAAAAACACCCAAAACATCACTCAGAAATCTTTTAAGGTTTGGTCGGAAAATGGCTCGAAATTTTAACTTTTTTAATGACAAAAAATTAAGAATATCACTTGTTTTTCCTACTTGCAGTTGTTAGTGTTCCACTTTTGTTGTTTTTATAGAAATGGAATTGAAATGAAGAAAAAATAAAAATATGATATTTATTGTTTCATAAAATATAGGATTTTCGTTGTTATTAAAATAAATTTATTTTTTGTGATTTTTTAAAAATAAGCATTTTTAGTGCAAAAAAGCTAAAAAGTTTGAAAACTTTAGCAGTAAAAAAAAAACATATATACATGCAATAACAATAGAGTTTTGCTACTACAGCTTTTTCGCACATTCTCAGCATTAACCCATTTAAAGCCGCAACCCAAAAATCTTTGAAATTATCAACGATATTGAAACTAGTGGCTCAAAATCAGTTAATGTGGGAAAAATTTACCCACCAATATATGGTTGGGCTTAAGGACAACACAAGACGTCACGACTAACCATGCAAAGACATAACCATGCAATTACACAATAGTTTTTAATCTACTTTTGAGTTGACCTTTAGACAAGTTAACATCGAAAAAGCTACAATTGTTAACAAATTTACTCATACGGTTTAATGGAGCAGTTAACATATAATTTGTTCTACTAAATGGTAAGTAAATTAAATTGTTAGCATTTCTACTGCTTCTACGATTAGAGTTAAAATGTATAAGAGAAAGAAGTTCTGGAGAATCAAATACACCGGTTATGAGTTGGTGTAAATAGACGATGTCTGCAGACTTCCTTCGCTCACTCAATGATTGCATTTTTAGAAGTTTTAAACGATCCTCATAAGGAGGAAGGTTTAAAATGTCAAATCCACTTAAGCCCCTTAGGGCAAACCGAATAAAGCTTTTTTGGATTCCCTCTATTCGATCAACATCCACATTGTAACTTGGAGACCAGACTTGACTTGCGTACTCCAAGTGAGGACGCACTATTGCATAATACAATGTTGTAGTCGTAATCATGCTATTGAATTCTTTGGCCCAGCGTTTAATAAATCCAAGCATAAAAGATGCTTTTTTACAAATGTTATCAATATGAATGTAAAAGGAAAGCTTAGAATCCATACATACTCCCAGATCTTTAACGATATCCACACGACATAAAGCAGTATCTTTTATCTTATAATCAAAAACTAAATTATTCCTTTTTCGCGAAAAGGTCATAGTTTGGCATTTATCTGGATTAAGAAACATATTATTTTTAGAACACCAAACTTCAAAAGATTTCAGATCGGACTGGAGTAGGGCTGAATTGTCTTGAGAATTTATTTTTCTGTATATTTTCATATCATCCGCATAAATAAGCAGATGAGAGTTTTTAAAGATATGGGTCACATCATTAATGGCTAAAATAAACAGAAGTGGACCTAGGTGACTTCCTTGAGGAATACCTGATAACGCAACAAATTCAGCAGACAAAACCCCTCGGAATCGTATTTGATAAGATCGTTCTGTCAAATACGATTTAATCCAGTTTACAAAATATTGTGGAAATCCAATGGACTTAAGTTTAAATAGAATTAAATTGTGTGGTAACTTATCAAATGCTTTACTAAAATCAGTGTAGATACAGTCGACTTGGCAACCAGATTCAATGGTGTTTAAGCAAAAGGTTGTAAAATCGAGTAGATTAGATACTGTAGATCTGCCATTTACAAAACCATGCTGACGAGTTGTTATGACTTCACGGCAGTGAATTTTTACCCGATCATACACAAAATACTCCACATCTGGATGAAAAGAATCTGAAAAAAATGATTCTTTAAAAAGATTGGCAAATAGGCCACTTATTATGACAGGATCGTCTGTAAACCCATTTTGGGTCTTGAAACATGAAGGAAACCCGTCAGATTTCTTCTTAGTATTAATGAATCCGCAGAATCTCTTTGGATCAGACAATATTCTCAACTTAATATTATCTAAATACTCGTGGTATAATATAGATGACTGATTTTCAAATTCCAGAAACAAACGTTTGTAGGTTTCTAGGTCATTTGAGTCCAAGCTACAGACATATTTCTTCCAGGCCCTGTTCCTATAGTTGCGAAGCGTTTTTAATTCCCTAGTGTACCAGGGATATGCTGAGTTTTTTGCAAATTTGAGGCTAAACGGCACAGACTGAGAAATCATAGCAAAGAGTTCACAATAAAAAAAATTAATGGATTCATCAAGGTTGTGTCCATTAATGTATTCAAAAATATAATTCAGATTACAATCAAGTAAATGATTCAGCTTCAAAAAGTCAGCTTTTTTAAAATTGAATTCATAAACCTTGTCCATTGAACTCGAATTTACTATGCTCTCTCTGTCCGATTTATACCAAATGCTCAGTGGTGGATGGTATTCATCAATAGGAGTCAGAGCATGGAAAGCCCTCTTAACAATGACATTGTTACTGTCTGTAGTTAAGACCAGGTCAAGAAGTCTTTCAAGACTATTATAAATACAACTAACTTGTTGTAAGTCAGAACATATATTGTCAACAAATATATGTTCTTGGCGGGTCTTCGAATTTGATGCACAATAATATGTATCATCGTCAGAAGAATGTCATTTTAAGTTAGGCAGATTAAAATCGCCCAATAATAAAATGTCGTCACTAACGTCAAGTTTGTTTATAACGTAGTCTAAGCAATCTGCAAGATTTGCATAGACCTCTGCACTACTCGTTGGAGGAACATACGAATTTATAACATATACATTGGAGTTACAATGTATAACTTTAACGCATATTAGTTCTATGTTAGATGAGTAGGGGATATCAACAATGGGACTTACAAAGCAGTTCCTAACAGCTAAAAGGACACCACCACCGACAGAAGAACTATTGTCAGTGAATCTGTCCCTTCTAAATACTTGAAAGCTATTGTCAAACAATTCCAAGTCAGTAATGCTTCCATTCAGCCACGTTTCTGTTAACGCAATAATATCCTCAGAGCAATTCTGAGACGACAGAAAAAGGTTTTGAGTCTTAGAGCGCAGTCCCCTTACATTTTGATAGTAAAGGGACAACCTATTTAGTTTTTTTGAGTCTGACGGTTGGCTGGAGTCGTCCTTCGAGACTTATTTTTAGGCTTAAACTCAGTAACAAGAATATTATCGGCCCACATTTTTGAATTTAGTACAGTTGCAAAGTCTTCAGCTGCAACTCCAAGTATAAAAGAGACGTAGGAAGGCTTATTACCTATTTTCTTACAAGAACAGAACGCATTTGAAGCAGCTAAGTTGTTTTGTTTAACAAACGTCACTATATTTTCTGATGTTGTGTCAGGCTGTAGACGCGAAACAAAAATTTTTTGGGTCCTCGACACAGCTTTTAAAGTCAAATGATTATTGGGCGCAGTTGAAATCGCATTCAAATTATTACACAGTGGAGAAATAGAAGAAGGTGTAGAAGAGATTACCGAATTATTATTTTCGGTTTGCTGGGGAGTAAGAGGCGTTGCTGAGGGCTGCTTTGCCTCGGATTGTCCGGAGGACGCCTTTCGGCGCTTATTATTTTTCCTTTTGTTTTTCCTCTGTGCCTTAGGTTTTGTTGGGCCATTAACTAATGAAACGGTCATAGTACCGGAAAAAGCATTCTCAGAAGAGAGAGTTTCAATATTTTCCGGTAAAGAATTTTCATTTTCATTAGTAGTACTGTTAGTTGATGCGGCACTAACTTCGCTAAAAAATGACAGAATTCTTCTAAAATCATTATTTAGCAAGTTAAGACTTTCTCCAAAAGTTTTAATTTTTGAAAATATTTCATCAAGAGAAAGGGCTCTGCATGAGGTACAGTACCAACGAAGCCCTGACCGGACGGACATTAAACTATCAACGCACGGTTTTGATATGCCAACACAAGAAGCGTGAAACATTTGCTCACAAGGACCAGAACAACTGAATATAGGGTACAGAATATTCTGACTTTTACACTGCTCGTTCAAGGAACAAGCAGCAATATTATCAACGGAAAAATAATCCATTGAATTAATATTTTATTGTAAGTGAGCACCAAAAAGCGTTAAAAAAGTGCTTCTAGGGTTGGTTCAGCACAATGCAGTGAACGAAACAGTTTGTCGACAACAACAAAAGAGACGTGCAGTAAGCTTAAAATAAAACAAACACCGCACAAAGAGGAATAGAAAAAAACACACAACAACAATTGCAAGCAAACCGGCAACAAGTTGGTTATTAAAAACAAAGTATTATACTTATTATCAAAATTAAATGCAAAAATATTTACGTTGAAAACATGCACAAATTAGAATGAAAAACATTAATGTACTTAACGTTCACAAAATATAACAATTTTTTTTTTGTTTATGATTTTAGCACAAAGTTAACACTGACACTACAACACAAATAACTAAACCGACACCGGCAAGGAGACGAGATCAACTGAAAACATATAAACATATAAAAACATATTAAAAACATATTTCCAGTTTTTTCAAAATAGTATCCAGAAATATATATATTTATAGAAAAATATGGTTCTTGCTGCCCGAACTTGCTCCAAATGGGTTTAATGTGATTTTTTCTCTTTGAATGCCACTTAAAAAATATTTTATTTTATTATATTCAGCGTATCTTCAAACTGAAAATAACATTAATAGTAGGCCGATTTGGCTCAATTTTTTGCAGTTGTTCATAATTACCAGGAAAATTGATTAATTTGTATGGAGTTTTGTGTGCAATTGTTTCGGAATGGCTTTTCGAATGGAAAAATAGGAAATTGATAGTGGAAAACTCGGAAAATTACGGAAAAACGAAAAAAAAGTGAATTTTTTTCGACGACATTTTGCATTTTATCACATGATCTGATGATTTTGAAGAATGTAAAGGTATACAATTTGTTGTGAGGCATAGAAGATTACTGATGATTGTTAAATTCATTGTGATAAAAGACGTTTTGCGTGAATTTTTTGTGGAGAAGTAACGAGATAAATAATAGATGGCGCTGTGTTGGGGTCAATGTCTCAACCCGATATATGCTACTTTTTTTGCATTTGTTAATTGTAGTGATACATATCAAAAAAAGTCACGCCAATTTGTCAAAGCAATTAAACAACAATAAACCGAAATTAATGAGATTAGTTCAATACACATACTAAGTGCCCAACAAAATATTTAAAAACGCACGTATACACAATAGCAGAACCTGTTCCAGGACTGCCAATAATGAAGACATTTTTCACCATCTTTTAATATCGTCCGTAGAAGCTGGAGAACTTATACAAAATAAGCTTTATAAGCAATAAAAACATTTTGAAATTGTAAACTAGCTTTTTCAATTTTATGCCGACTCCGTACGACTTATGCTTATGTTCTTAAGAAAAATATTAAAACCCATCGAATTTAAAATTGTATACGAAGAGTTTAATAAGTGTTATATGGAAAGAAAGAAGATTAGGATAAGAGGTGGGGGTGTCTGTTGGCAAATTTTGCTCAAATTCGGAAATAAACTTTTTTCCAATACATTATACGAGAATATTTTGTAAAGACAAACTTCAAGATTACAACTTTTGTTAAAAAAAAAGAAAGTGGGCGTGTCTGCATGCGGATTTGATCCAAACTTATATATATTTCATATTTAAGTATGCAAAGCATTCATACCAAATTTGAAAGCTCTACGTTTATTTTTACTGTTTTCTGCAAAAAAATTCGTATGGAAGGTGGGCGTGTCTGTGGGCGGATTTGACCCAAACTTATATTTATTTCATATTTAAGTATGCAAAGCATTCATATCAAATTTGAAAAATCGACGTTTTTTTTTACTATTTTCTGGAAAAAAATTCGTATGGAAGGTGGGCGTGTCTACGGGCGGATTTGATCCAAACTTTTCTATATTTCATTTTTAACTGTACAAAGCATTCATACTTAATTTCAGAGCTCCAGGTTTATTTTTACTATTTATGGCCAAAACTTGTATGAAGTCCTCCCACTGTGCGGTGGTGCAACTGTTGCAACAGGGAGTGAGGTTGCACTGTGAGCAGAATTGTGCTGAGGCAAAGGCATAACACTTGCCTCTGTACTTTTCGCTTATGCTCTCGGTGTTATTCTCTTTGCAGTTGTAGCTAATTACCCACATACCATTTTTAGTTTTAAAATTTACACTGTAAGAAAATGTCGGGCCATTTTCGTATAGATTTTTGCAATGTGCGTGGACTGAGGGAATTTTTTCTCGCTTTATGCATATTGTACTCTTAATAGGCCTCAAATAATGGCACTGAGTGAGACCCAGGTGAGCGAGGATGCAGATCCACTGGATTTTCATATACCTGGGTATCACTTACTGCCATTGTTTTCTTTGCATAGGGGGATCGCCCTTTTTATAAAAGCAGATGTAGCATATCAGCGCGAGCGGAGTCTGAGCGTTACCGATCCGGAGTTTTGTACTATGTGGGTGAAGTTCAGGGTTCGCTCGCACTTGATGCACTTTTGCTACGTGTATAGAAGTCCGAATTTAGGGAGGGAGTCCACTTTTAACAAATTCTCTCTGTCTGATTCAATAACGCATATTTTGGGGTTGTTCCCTGACAGCGAGATCGTTGTTGCCGGCGATTTCAATGTCCACAACCCGGCTTGGTTATGCCATTCGGGGGCAACAACATCTGAGGGACAATATGTTGAGCTCTTTGCTGAATCGAACCAAATGATTCAACTAGTGAAGGAACCAACTTTCATCCCTAGAGTTGGTCTGCAAAGCCACAAAGTCCTAGACCTTTTTTTGACTTCACATCATGAGAAATATGATGTGAGTGTCCATGCACCTCTTGGTAATTCAGACCACTGTACCATATCCGCTGCTTTTCCATATTTTAACCTATACACTTCTAAGCCTAAAGCCCCGAAGAGGATCGCTTGGTTTTATTGAAGAGCAAATTGGATTGCGTTAGATCATTTTTACCGCAATTTCAATTGGAAATTATGTTTTGCTGATAGAAATGTAAATGCCGCGGCTCTTATGGTACAAGAAATAATTTTATTGGGCATGAGGTCTTTCATCCCCAGTAAAATAAGAAGTATTAAACCAAAAGACCACCCTTGGTTTCATAAGACTTGCAGGATTGCAGTCAGGTCTAAAGAGGAAGCCTTTCAGAATTGGCATTCCAACAAGAATGCTGATACCAAAGACTTCGCATTGAGGCTAGGAATCTCTGTAATGCAGTTTTAAAACGCGAAAAGTTTCTTCACGAAACTCGCATTCGAGGTTCTTCTCTGCCCCAAAGGGAGCAAAAACTTTTGGTCATTAGTTAAAAGAGGTTAAAATCAGACGCCTTCGTCGATTCCTGCTCTTTTAAAGGGTAACCAAATCTTCACTGACTCGGCTGAGATAACGCGAACCTATTGGCTGGAATGTTTGCACAAAATTCCACAATTCCGGCTAGCAATCAGCCACCGCCTTCTTTAGAGAATAGATGATCTTCAATGGAGGAGATATATTATCGAACGAGAGCGGTCAAAAGAGTCCTTGCAAACCTCAACATAAACAAATTTTCTGGCCCCGATGGTATACCACCAATTGTGCTTAAAATATGTGCTTCTACTCTGGCCCGACCAGCGTAACCTTTTCAACATCTCATACAGGACAGGAGTGTTTCCATCTTGTTGCAAGGTTGCCAATGTTCAGCCGGTACCTAAGAAGGGTGATGCCACGAACCCTGAAAACTACCGACCCATAGCGATATCCAAAGTCATGGAGAGTGTAATAAACTTCCACCTTATGAACTATCTGGAGCGCAACGAATTGCTGAGCGACCGTCAATATGGCTTCCGAAGGGCTCGCTCTACTGGTGCCCTAATGGCGTTCCTCACGGAGAAATGGAACCAATGTGTTCACTTCTTTGGTGAAAGCAGGGTTGTTGCTCTGGATATTTCTAAGGCGTTTGACCGAGTGTGGCATAAAGCGCTCGTGTCAAAACTAATTGCATATGGTGTTGGTGGTACCTTTGCTCGATGGATCACATGTTTTCTTAAGGACAGGTTGATTCGTATCGTGGTCAACGGCATTTCGTCCAGTGAACATGCCATCGTAACTGGAGTGCGCAGGGTTCAGTCCTATCGCCAACTTTGTTTCTGGTTTTTATCAACGACCTTCTGTCGTTGGAGACCCGTGTCTCCCAATTTTTCCCAAAGTCATGCACTTTTTTGTTTATGGGCCGCCAAAGATTTGGGGCCTCGGTATCATTTTCGCAAAAAAGTGATCATTTTCTCGGGCTCATATCTTGCAAACCGTTCAGAATTTCGATTTACTCTCTGAGGCAAAGTTGTAGCTCTTGTCATAAAGAACAAAAATTACGAACATATAAAATCAAACAAACTTCACCTTCCAGATCAAAATCGCAAAAAACTTAAAAAAATTCGATTTTTTTTTACCTTTTTTCCCGTGTTCAGGTCCATAGGTAGCAAACCGTTCAAAATTCAAGAAAACAATCAACTACAAAAATTTACCTAAGATCTCAATAAATAAATTTCTAGAACATATATAGAATATATAACATATAAAAAACTAACTTGTCTTGTTCTCAACATGATTGGCCTAGAGCTCAATAACTCGTTTTCAATATAAAAAAACTAACTTAACTTTCAGAAAACTAATATAAAAACCAATACAATTTTAATAATGTAAAACAATACAATAAAATTTACAATATAAACTAAAATTACAATTTGAAAATAACCTAAACACGTAAAATTAAATTGAAATAAAAACCTAAGCTAAACTTAAACCAAAGGTATAACAAGAACTAAAATTTGTGCTAAACAAAATTTAAACTAAAATTACAATTTAAGCTAAGACTAAAACTTAACTGAAAAGAAAACTAAAACTAAAACTTAAACAAAATTTAAACTAAAATTACAATTTAAAATAAGCTAAAACTTAAAATTAAATTAAACTAAACGTGAATTTAGACTTAAACTTAAACTAAGACTTTAAATTCAAACTAAAATTACAATTTAAACTAATCTATACAAAAAAAAAAAAAAAAAAAAAAAATAAATTCATTTACCACTTTCTTATCGAAATGTATGTATGGATATGTATGTAAATATGAAAAATTAATTAGTAAAAATTTAATCTCTGTTAGATGAAATAAGTAATCTCTAAGTATATAATGTGTATTAAATGATCCAAGAGAAAAAAAAAACTAAAATGAACTAGTTATCATTACAATGGTTTAGGGATGGAAGACAGATTTGGTTAGGGAGGATCCCAAAATCTTCGCCCCGGATCCTCACGGTGGGTGGGAAACGTGGGGCATGGGCCATACCATCAGGTCCATGAGCGTCGCGGTTGGGTTTGAGTGGAGGACCAGAGCCCCCCTCTCACTTAAAATTTAGTATTCCGATCATCAGTTGTTTCTTTTTTTTATTGACAGATACATGAGTTCACAGGACGAGCTCACCAAACATTCATTCCGCACGAGAAATTTTTGTGTGCGGCAAAGGGGTGCTACCGGCCCAGAAAAGAACCCCCCCACTTCCCGAACTGGCAGCACAGTGGCACGCAAGCTCGTGCGGGCCCTGGACGGTAGCACCCACAGGTGCGGTTGTGCGCGTACGCGGGTCGGCCGCCCTGGTTTTTTCTCGTCTGGCACGGTGACCAGGAGCGCCTCAAAGGGCGCTCTCCAAACCTAATATAAAAACCAGGGCGACCGAATAGAAAAGCAAGCGGGCGCACGCCGAGGCCGAAAAATCCGTCCGCCACAATTGCTTGGATGATATTGGCCTTTAGTAATTGAATCGTTTCCGGATTGTTGGTATAACATCGGTCCTTCACGGTTCCACACAAAAAAAAAAGTCCAAAGGAGTCAAATCGCAACTCCAAGACGGTCAATTGACATCGCCAAGACTACTGATAACACGATTTGGGAATTTGGTGCGCAAAAGATCGATTGAGGTATAGGCTGTGTGGCATGGCGCGCCATACTACATGATCCAGAGGTCGTCCAAGTGTCTCCAATTTCAGTAAAAAAAAGTGGGTTAACATGGCTCTGTAACGCCCACCGTTGACGTTGTTCTCAGCCTCATTATCGCAGAAAAACGGTCCAATGATGCCACCACTCCACAATCTGCACCAAACCGTCACTCTATGGATGCATCGGCTTCTTCATAATAACGTGCGGGTTTTCCGAGCCCCAGATGAGGCAATTTTGCATATTAACGTAGCCGCCGAGATGAAAATGCTCTCGCCAGTTTGAGCTTCACAGCACTCACTTTGGGAATAAGTTTCCAATATTTCCCAATGTTGTTCAAGCGTAAAGTGACTTATTTCTTTCCGCGGAAATATGATACTGACTTTATGTGGCTGCTAAAAGAAGGTAGAGTTTCCAAAAAAGACGTTGGCTTGGTTCCGGAAGTGATTCAAGAAGGGAGCCATTAATAACAGACGAAAACTCGTAGAAGACCGAGGGACTCTTCTTAATATATTACCCCTATAGGCATTTATGATACTGACTTTCTTGAGGGTTGCAGCCTGTAAGATAAATTTAAATAATTTAAAAGTACCTTGAGGCTAGTTAATAGGTTGATTAATTCAATGTCTCTCAGTTTTCGTTAGCACGTTATAATAATTTATAAGAATATATTCAGTGATTTTGATGGTTTATTTCATAATCATGTAAGCAATGAAAATAAATTCATAATTCATATATGTAATAAAACTTCAAAACTAAGTGAGGACGCTACTGGGAAATAACACCCATCCGAAGATGGTGTTCTGTGTTACGACCGGTTGGCAGCACCAACCGCAGTCGATCCGCTGTGTTTCCCACGACGAACGCTCTTCAAACCGCAACGGGTGATGCGCTAAGCATACGCGACATTTTCTTGGTGACTTGGAGGCTTGTTCTACGCTCGACATTGTTCGGTGGCTAAAAAAAAAAGAGAAATTAAGTACGTTAATTCTCTCTCTACGGATATGAGGACAACACTCGAAACAAAAATAAGGACGAAAAAGTTTAACTGCGAAGATGATGTCAAAACTATCAGTTTTACTGCCGGCCGTGTAGTAATTCCGCGATCATTGCGCAGAGCGGTGACACGGACGCGGTGGTTCCTACCTAAATATATTTTTATAACTTTTCCTAAGCGCTACTTCGTGACCGCAAGTTTGTCCGCTTTTATAACCACCAAGTCGTTGATTTTTAAATCTTTGCGGGGATGTTTCCACTTATTTCGCTTATTGAGTTCTTTTAAATAATCGTTTTTCCATTAATCTTATACTCACTTTCTTTAGGGTTTCGCCTAAACAATTATAATGGCATGGCGCTAAGGTTTGACAATCATTTTAAATAAAATAAAGACCTCGTGTTTTAACTCATATTTGGCTTATTGTTTCCTAAAATGTAAGTTTTTATAAAAAAAATTGGCAACCCTGTTTAGAATTAGCAAATTAGATGTGGCCACTCTGTTTACAGACCATTTTTTACTATCTGAAGTTTGCCATTGTTCATGAACTAAGGCTGTTCAGGGTTTAACATGTCTTAAAGAGGTAATCCTTTCCGGTTAAGGATTTTGTCAAGTGTGCTTGTTCTCTTTTTGAGCTAAGGCCAAAATTTATATAACAAATTTTAATTTTTGGCAACTTGCACCAATTATTACAAACTCGCATGCCTCTATGCTTCCCTCATCTTGGTTGATGACGATGTCGCTGTTACAGGCGAGAAAATCTCCTATTGGCCCGGTTTATTTGCCAAGGCCTTGGAAGGTATCAATATTTAAGACTTGATCACAAACATTGGCTCTGGTGTTGGCGCTGGTGCACCAGCCGGTGCAGTTGCTGCTGCTTCTGGCGATGCCGCTCCAGCTGCTGAAGCTAAGAAAGAAGAGAAGAAGAAGGAGGAAGAGAGGAATCTGACGACGATATTAGCTTCGGTATTTTCGATTAAACTGATTGAGTTGGCGACACTTTTTAATGTAAAAAGTTCTAGTTTTGTGAACTTGTTTGTAGTTTTGAACACGTTTTAATGTACAAATTTATGAATAAAAGAGAAAAGTAATTTTTACATGATAAATAAATTTTTATATTCTTAATTATGAGTTTTTCATGGATAAAAACATGGAAATTAAATAACTGTTTAGTTCGCTGTGAGCTTAATGATTCCAAGCAAATTGTTCATACGCACACAGCAAGAACGGAAAAGGTCGCATGCCATAAAATAAATGGCATGTGTTCCAAGAAAACCTTATCGTTGGGTTTACGTTTAAGTATTTTTAAATAAAACAGTATAATACAAATGCTCAACCAATATTTTTACTCTTGGTAAAAAGATATTAACAAAGGCATTAAACTCAAAACTAACGAAAAGTGAAGATATAACTTACCATATAATTTTCACGTTATAGTTAATGCTTCTTTTACATTAAAGAATCCATTTTTTACGTGTTTATCCAGGCAAACTCCTTTAAATCATTTGCCAGACACATGATGCAAAAACCTGCAACATTCATTAATCTCACTCACATGAGGCTATGCCGTTAGTCTAAATAATTTTATATCTACGATATGATTTTTTTTGTAATAATCTGCATACTATAGATGCATACTAATAAGGTACTACATACTAATAAGTAGACAGCGGAATTATATGCAAAATTTATTTGAAGTCTGATTGCAGTCAAATTTTGGATTTGTACTAATTTTAAATTCTTGAATGCATTTCTTACTCCATATCTATGATATGCAAATTTTATGCAAAAAATATGCAAAAGCATATGCAAGAAATATGCTGCATATTTTCTACATATGCAAGAAATATGCTGCATATTTTTGCTTATAGAGTTATTAAAATTTTCTGATATAATAAAATTTCCAAATTAATTTATATATTTAAAATGTTTCTTGCAAAAAAGAATGTTAAAAGAATGTTAAAAATTAAAAAAATTATTTCATTAACGTTTTATTAAGGCATGTCCCTTCTTGGCGCGCTCGGTATTCGAGTGAAAATTTAAAAAAATTTTACAGGAAAACGGTAAGAGATAATGAAAAACTTTTTTTGGGGTGAATAAATACACTAAAAAGTTATTTACAAAAAAATTTTTATATTAATTTTTAACATTTTTTATGTATGATATTTTATGTGATATTTTATATATTTTTTACCTGGTTACCTTCGTTACTCAAAATTACCTTGTCCGATTGTCTCCAAATTTTAACCGCATACTTTCCACATGTGTTAAAATATTACAAACATTTTCATTATTATTTTTTTGCACAAAATCCAGACAGAAAACTTGAGTTTTTTAGGATTTTTTTTTCAATCTTCAAAAATTTTTTTGTTTTTGACCAAACTTAGAACTTTTAGTTCACACTGTAACCATACTCATATTATTTATGAATTCTTTTCTTTTTTTTCTAGGTCAAAGAAAATTTAAAGTTAAAACTTAAGTTATTATGGTAATCAGCTCTTTCCGATATCGACACGTCAATTCAACTTGAAGTTTCACACATAAAAAATGTTAAAAATGAATAAAAAATTTTTTGTAAATAAATTTTTAGTGTATTTATTCACCCCAAAAAAATGTTCAATTATCTCTTACCGTTTTCCTGTAAAACAATTTTAAATTTCCATTCGAATACCGAGCGTTTCAAGTAGGAACATGAACTTAAAGGTAGCATATATATATTACTATAAATTATTAAAACTTTCCAAGTTGTCGTCTGCAAAATTTTGTCGCTTTTTAGAAAAAATAATTTTATATTACTCCAGTTAATACACCGAAGTTTGAATTTAAAAGTTTGTTTGTTTTTAAAACAGATATAAATATGGGTTTCTTTTCATAACGAGCTTTAATTTAAGGCGAAGGTCGTCACCCAACTTTTCAGGAACTTCATTGAGCTTTCTCAAATATTTCGTAAGATTACTTTAAGCTCATATCCTTTCCTTCCAAACTTGTAATAGCTTAAAAAAATTGCCCGATATGGGTTTTGATAAAATTGAAACTCCTATATAAATGTGAATTTTGCAATAACTCTTGTGCGGTTTTTACTAACACTGCTTCTTTCAAATTTAATGATTGTACAACCTGAAACACATATAATGAATTTATACACATGTGGTATAATACATACTATTTATATGTGTTGGTAATAAAGAGCTGCACAGAACATTCTATTCACAGTACTTGAATAGTATACACTATGTTGGTGTAGTTTCAGTGTAGCATCGAACAAAAATGTGTTGTATTTTATGCGATATACAAAATATGCAAATTTTATGTTATGTTTTTCAAGGTAGAATTTGACGGGACGCATATCTGTGGCAAGGAAATTGTTTTACGGTTATTCAATACAAATATGCAATTTCATTTTTTCCGCTGTCTATTAATAAGGTACTATAACACATCTTTCAATTCAAGGCGTAAACATAAACAAAATTAAAAATCAACAGATAATTATAAATAAAAAATTTTAACCACAAAATTCCGTAAGAAAATGCAAAAAGGGCCGTCTCAAGTAATAGTCTTAAACTAATGATAAATTGAATGACAAAAAATTGATTAATGTCGGCACTTTAGGAGTATGCACTACGAGTTTTGAAAATACTCTCAACCTTTTATTTATAATGTATAATTTGAAAAATTCTAACGTTACATAAATAGTTACCAGCAAATTATCATTAGCTTATTTCTTCAAAATGATGTAGTCTTATCCAATATACATATTAATATACATTCATAACACTTTGCATAGAATATATAAAGCACTATTAAAATATAAACGTTCTAGTATCTTAATCTAGTCTTAACAGCGTAAGGCCGCGTACGCGCTGAAGCTGGTGCGGGATTTTGCTTGCAGATGGAAGTAGTTTTGTTGAGCTGATAATGATTATAATGCGCTCTTGTTATTTGTAGATTGAACCAGCTTTATTGAGCTGGTGGTATTTATATTGCGAACTTGCTGCTTGTGGCTAGCTTCTATTTCTTTTTTATTTTTTTTGCTTGCAAATTAATGTCGTTTATTACGTTTTACGTAAATTTATTCTATTTAGCTATTAGATCTATTTAGATCTATTTAGCGAAAATAATAGATCAAAACAAATTAAAATAACAACAAAAATGTTTGAAGGAATGTTTGATGTTAAGAACACAACAGTTGAAGGTTCAGCAAACAAGAACAACGAAAACAATGTAAACAAGAAGAAAAAAGTGCTGAAAACCATATAAACACAAAAAAAAAAAATAAATAAAAATCAAAACTGTGTAAACAAGCGAGATAGAAGATAAAGCCGCTGGAAACCATCTTGCAAGCAGCTGAAAGCTCAAAACCAGGCTGTGCTTGAAATTCTTTCAGCTTTTTCCGTTAGATTATACATGAAGCGTTTTTCAGCAGCAGTTGCCATCTTCAGCTTCAGCTCACACTTTAAACGTGGCTTAAGTCAAGACGAAAAATTAAAAAGCATTGGCGCAACGAGTGCACCAGTTTCGTCATCTTTTGTGTCTTCCGTTGAATTATCAAGCTCATAACAAGGTTCGACTTAGCCTTTTGTAAGAAGAATTTTTTTTAATCATAGCTTAAAAGTAATAAATACGAATCTTAGAAGTTCGTAATGATTACTGACACTATGAGCAGAAGCAAAAGGTGCATAACAACTATATTAGTGGATATAATTTTCTGCATGGTGCTGCTTTTAATGTTGGTATCCATAACTGCAGTGGAATTCGTCACAATTTCATATTTTGAATCATCCATTTGTACTGTAATGTGAAGTTTCACATTTTGCGGCATCACCCTGCAATAGTAACTGCCTATAGTATCTTTGCTTGTTTGATCAATAATTAGGTTAAAGTTCGAATCAACTTTGTATATATCGTTGAGAGACTGATAACCATTCGTAATAGGATAATCTCCCTTATACCATAAAATTTGTTGCCGTGCATCTATATTGGAAAATCTGTTTTATTTAATTTTTTATATTACAATATTGTTATATTTTACCATCAAAATTTTTCACAGGACAAAGAAGTTTAATAAGTTGTCCTAATTTTTGATAAACTATTTTCTCTTCCACATCGAAATATGGTATTATTCTTGATATATTGCTAGGCATTGTTGTTCTTATTTGCTCTGGAGGACCATCGTCATCATCACTGTATTCATCATAGTCGATAGTTTTAATAATTTCATCATATGTCTCGGAAGCTTTTCCCTTTTCTGTATTAGTTATCACATTTGACAAGCCTGCAATATAAATATATTTTATATAATAATGTACTACTTATTAGTTTTAAAATAATAAGGGAAATTATATTTTCTTTTCTGTTAAGAAACTTTTAAGCTGAGTCGTCATATAATGTAGCGTCAAATGAATAACTTTATTTTATAACTTTAATTTTATATAATATGTCTTAATATAATATTCCATTTTGTGAATAAAATAAACATATATGTAAGCATTATTTTCATTACTCACTTAAATTATATTTCAAAATTATAAATAAAAAATATAATAAATTTTAAATGCCAATATTAACTTCTACCATACTATTTAACATTGGTAACATGAAATTCTTATTTAAAGTGAAGTTCCATAAGATATCAATGTCACCACACTATGTTAACAAACTTTATAAATAAATAATATTACAATATTTGCTTTGTTTCGGTCAAAAGCTGTTATACTATGGTAAGGTTATTTTGGAAAGTTAACGGCCGATGATACATAATGGCAGTGCGTAAGGGTTATTAAGTACACACTCGGTCAAGTCACACTGAAGATCCATAAAAATGAAAAATCTTCGTGCTAAATATAGTAGCTGAGATAAAACATGAAATTGAAAAAAGACGGAACGGAGAATATATTTACAAAAATTACCCTTTATGACTGAACTACAAATTTATAATACATATTGAATTCATTCTTAAAACAAAATACAAAATAACAGCATTGAAGATAAGCATACAGAACAACAAAACCAGAAGGTGATTTTCGGCTAACCCATTTCCCAACATTTGCTACCAGAGCTTCTTTACAAGTTATATATGATAGACTCTTTTCTTAGAAGACTGAACCAATTTTTTACGCTAAGTTAATAGAAAAATATTTTATAAAATTATAAAATAAATTTCATTTAATTATATCTTAATTTTGGCACATCAGTTAACTAAAAAGAGGTATGTTGTATTTAATATATATGTGGCAACCCCCTTCTAACTTACTTTTAAATAATCACGACACACCCTATAATTTATTCCCTTTGTTACGTCATTCTTAAAAAGAAAAAGCAGCTAGCTTTTCGTTTGGAATTGCATAGTTAAAAATCAAAGTTTCATTCTTATTTGGACAAGCCCTCGTATCGCATCATTTTTTATAAACCTTTTCAATCATTGTAAATTTGAACTAAATAAACTGTACCTTGAAAAAACCAACACCACGAGATTTTCTCAAGGGTATTCCAAGGTAATACCAAATTGGTGACCCCGACGTGATCTCGTGGTGGCAGAAGAAAAAGCCGTTCATCGAGTACCGTAACAAACAACAGTTACAAATAGAATCACGCGATTTTGCAAAAACTTTTGCGGCGCACGCAATTCAAAGCAACGTTAATAAAATGAACGACAGCGGCTTATCCACAGCACCTTCAGCAGGCGAAACTACTTCGACCAATCCATCAGCAAATGCAGCACATAGCAACATTTCGGTTGTCTACGCCAGATTGCCAGTTCCACCCATGGCAAGCTCAAATATTGAAGCTTGGTTCACTACGATGGACTTCTGGTTCACGGCATCTGGAATTACGGCAGACAAGCAGAAAACCGCAACAGTCTTGGCAGCGCTAGACCCAAACATTATAGGGCAGCTAACCGAAGCTATAGCATCGATGCCACAAAACGACAAATTCGACTATATTAAGCAACAAATCATCGAACATTTTGCTGATAGCGAACAACGGCGCCTCAATCGCCTGTTGTCTGAGCTGCCGCTTGGTGACAAAAAGCCTTCAGAATTGTACTACGAGATGAAACGCGTAGCGGGAAATACGCTCGGCGAAGCAGCGCTGAAGGGATTGTGGACAAAACGTTTGCCACAATTTGCGCAGCCAGTGGTAGCTGCTTCATCTGGCACAGCCGCTGAGTTTACAAAAATTGCATTGATGCTGTCGCGCCAAATCACATCAACAGAGTAGAAGCACCAGTCCCCAACGAAATTAACGAACTGCGTGCCGCCGTAGTGGAATTGGGTAAGCGATTTGAAAAGTTCACAATGCGCTCACCTTCTCGCAATTCTAGACAAACAAATTTCCGTCAGCGTTCACACAGCCGTGAAGGACAACGACCAGCAAGCAATGCGCGAGGTGATTCTTCAGCACGAGACAACGTATGCTGGTATCACCAAACTCACGGTCGTTACGCCCGAAAGTGCCGCAGTCCATGCCGCCACAAACGACGCTCGCAGCAAGCTGTCCCATCGAGCTCTGCAGCACCTTCAGCCTGACTCTCAACGTGCGTGGCGAAAGGATGCGAAGACTCCGCCACGAAGCGCAACGTATTTCGCTTGCAGGTACGAGATCAGCTTTCCAATAAAACATTCCTAGTCGACACGGGCGCCGATGTATCCGTCCTTCCACTCGCTGCAAAATCTTATGATGTTCGTCCAACCACAATTCTACTGTATGCGGCCAATGGTTCACCCATCAAGGTCATTGGAGAAAAACGCGTCAAGCTAGATCTTGGCCTTCGCCGTGACTTTCATTGGTCTTTTGTGATTGCTGATGTTACAAGCGCAATCATAGGCTCAGACTTCATACGCTATTTTGATTTACTCATCGATCTTCGACGCAACCAGCTGATCGATAACGTCACTGGACTAAAATCACGACTTACTACGCCAATCATGAGCAACGTCACGGAAATCAAAACATTTGATGCGACCGACCCGTTTGCTGACCTCTTAACCGAGTTCTCAGACTTAGCAAAAATAGCACCATATGGCTCCACGACGAAGTCCTTAATAGAACACCGTATCGAAACAACAGGCCAGCCTGTTTTTTCTCGCCCACGGCGCCTCTCACCGGAAAAGCTGGCTGCAGCACGCGATGAATTTGAGTTTCTGATGAAAACGGGCATTTGTCGACCATCAAGAAGCAACTGGTCAAGTCCTTTGCACATGGTCAGAAAAAGTGATGGAACCTGGAGGCCTTGCGGTGATTATCGCGCGCTAAATGCACAGACACTGCCCGATCGCTACCCCTTGCCATACTTAACCGACTTTACAAGCAATCTACGAGGTAAGGCTGTATTTTCTAAAATAGACTTGCAAAAAGCTTTCCACCAGGTACCTATTCATGAAGACGACATCGCCAAAACAGCCATCACGACGCCCTTCGGCTTGTTTGAATTTAACTTCATGACCTTTGGCCTATGCAACGCTGCGCAGACCTTCCAGAGACCTTCCAATTAATGAAGTCTTGCGTGGCTTAGATTTTGTGTTTCCATACATAGACGATATTATCATCGCATCGTCTTCTTTTGAACAACATCGTCTAGATCCACGCGCAGTTTTCCAACGACTTCGTGAAAATCATCTTGCGATTCACCCTGGAAAGTGCGAACTTGGTAAAAGCGAACTCAAGTTTCTCGGTCATCTAGTCAACTCGCAAGGAATACGTCCGTTGCCCGAAAAAGTTGCTGCTATTCGAAATTACCCGAAACCCACAATGGCAAAAGATCTTAAAAGTTTCATCGCCATGGTAAACTTTTACAAGAGGTTCTTACCACGCTCAAGCTCATATCAATCACAACTTCAAGTTCTCATCAAGGGTAACAAAAAGAACGACCGCACAACGATCGCTTGGACTCCAGCTGCCGACGAAGCTTTCGAACTTTGCAAAAGAGAGTTAACGGATGCAACATTGCTCGCACACCCTTCCGCTGACGCCGAATTGGCTCTCTATGTTGACGCGTCAGATATTGCCGTTGGCGCCGCGCTTCATCAAAATATTGATGGTCACCTACAACCACTAGGGTTCTACTCTAAGAAACTAACCAGCGCTCAGCGGAAGTATTCTACGTACGACCGTGAGCTGGCGGCTATTTATCAGGGCGTGTGCCACTTTCGATACATGATCGAGGGCCGTTCTTGCTACATCGTTACCGATCATAAACCTTTAATATACGCCTTTCGCCAAAAGCTTGAAAAAGCTTCACCTCGCCGAGTACGTCAACTGGATTTCGTGAGCCAATTTACGACCGACATCCGGCACACACCAGGACCCGAAAACGCTGTAGCTGATTTACTATCGCGCATTCAGTCGGTAGACATCATCAATTACGCAGAAATCGCCGAAGCTCAAAAACAGGACGCTGAACTTCAAAAAATGCTCAACGAACCAGGTATACAAACTTCTTCACTTATTCTAAAGTCATTTTTAATTCCAGAAAGTGAGACACACTTAATTTGTGATACGTCATCGTCAAACGTTCGACCTTTCATACCAAAAAAACATCGACAACAGTGTTTAACGAAGATTCATAGCCTATCGCACCCAGGAATACGCGCCACAACCAAGCTGATGACATCAAAATTCATTTGGCCGAACATTAAAAAGGATACAGCTCTTTTTGTTCGCAACTGTGAGGCTTGTCAGCGGTCAAAAACTCATCGTCACACAAAATCAGCACACGAAATGTACGTTCCTCCAAAAGAGCGTTTTGCACACATCAATATCGATATCGTGGGTCCATTTCCATTGTGCGAAGGACAGCGATATTGCTTAGCCATCATTGACCGCTACACTCGATGGCCAGAAGCAGCACCTATACCAGACATAGCTGCCGAAACTGTTACAAAAGCTCTGCTCTCACACTGGATTTCCAGATTTGGGGTCCCAGCTCGCATAACATCGGACCGAGGCAGGCAATTCGAATCCGCCATTTTTACCGAACTGATTACAACGATTGGTGCAACCCATCTACGCACTACGCCCTACCATCCGCAATCAAATGGCATTGTTGAAAGGTGGCACAGGAGTTTTAAAACAGCCATTTTGTGCAATGATCCATCGAGGTGGGTTCACCATTTACCATCTATCTTACTTGGATTACGAGTCGCTTTCAAGCCCGACATTAACGCATCGCCAGCCCTTTTGGTGTATGGTTCGACGCTTAGTGTCCCAGGAGAATTTTTCTCTCCATGCAACATATCCGAGCCTACCAGCGAGGCGGTTTCACAATTTCGGAAGGCAGTGGAAAAATTACGACCTACTGCAACATCACATCACACAACACCGAAAACGTTTGTATCACCAGCTCTACAAACGGCAACACACGTTTTTGTGCGAAACGACTCTATTCGTCCTTCACTAACTCACCCGTACGATGGGCCGTACCCCATCATCAAACGATGGAAAAAGTTCTTCACGGTATCAATACGAGGAAGACAATCGAACATAAGTATCGACAGGCTAAAACCTGCTTTTTCAGCCAGCACGGATCTGGATAAAAATACATCATCGCAAGAAACTCCGGCGAAGTCTTCGCATCCAATATCGACGAAATCTACACGTAGTGGCCGTCATGTCATCTTTCCACCACGATACAGGTAGCTTTCGTCTAGCTGGGGAGTATTGTGGCAACCCCCTACTAACTTACTTTTAAATAATCACGACACACCCTATAATTTATTCCCTTTGTTACGTCATTCTTAAAAAGAAAAAGCAGCTAGCTTTTCGTTTGGAATTGCATAATTAAAAATCAAAGTTTCATTCTTATTTGGACAAGCGCTCGTATCGCATCATTTTTTATAAACCTTTTCAATCATTGTAAATTTGAACTAAATAAACTGTACCTTGAAAAAACGAACACCACGAGATTTTCTCAAGGGTATTCCAAGGTAATACCAAATATATATATGTTGTATAATATAATAAAATATAAGCTTTTAGTAAAAACCTGTTACCAATCATAAAACAAACTCAAGTCAAAAAGCATATATTATGAAGAGGTTTCGTGAACTTAAGGGGGACTTTATACCCAGAAGCCGAAAAAAGGTCATGTTTGTGAATTGTTTTAAGGAAACTTAAGGGATATTTTTAAATGAGGGTTTTTATTCGTTAAAATATACACATTCAAGAGTATGTTTAGTTTTTTTTTTATTAAAAAAAAATTGAATATTAAGGTAGATACAGCGTTTTTTGTAGAGCGCTGTGAAAAAAATGTGAATTGCGGTGACCAAGATTGTTCCTTCTAAATTCATCTGAAACAAAAAAATGAAAAATATTATTAAACTAGATACTTAAAATTCGTACTTGTCATAGCCGATTTTGAAAATATTGATTTTTCACAAAATGGAGGACTTCCGAACGTAAATGAACGACTTTCGACCAAAAATTTGTCATTATTTTGCCTATAACTAATGAACGAAGCTAGGAAAATAAATCGTACGAGATTATTGTAAATAAAATAAGCCTGCAAGAAAATCAAAACGATCGGCTAACTGAGTTTCGAGAAATCTTGGTCACCGACTTTGAAAACATAGTTTCGGGAAAACGTGTTTGAAAATAAGAGCCAGCACTGCGCGCTCTAGAAGGCGGTTCACTTACTAGGCTATAACTTCGTTATTTTTTAAGATATTTTCATTCATTTTTGAAATTTTCACCACATATTCTTGAGACTTAAAGCTTTACGAAAATGCAAAAAAATTTTGGAAAAAAAGTTCTGGGTATATAACCCCACTTAACAGAGCTCAGTTAAGCTGGGTTCACTGATCACCTTCAGCATGTTTTTCAAGTTTTTTTATTATGGAGTTTATGCGCTCTAAATTTTTCCACACTCAATGAGAGAGTAACAAAAACTTGCTGCTTCTCTTGAACTTGGTTAACTTTATTTTCTTGCTGAATATTTTTGAGCGGAACTGCCAGAATGGCGTTTGTCAAATTGAAATAGGCATATTTTATTTTTTATGTCCTTATAATAAAGGAACATTGGATCTGGCAATGCTGAATGACAATGAAAAAACAACAAACTTGCAGAATGTTTTACATGTCAGTGAATCAAAATTGCCACATTCTCTTGTTGGGAGCAATAGAGCTTTCGCAAAAAATATGCTGAAGGTTAATCCAGCCTTAATGTTAATTATACGCCGGCGAGATTAGGCCCGCTGACACCTAATTGAAAGCTATCACCGTGAGTGACATTTTTCTCTCTCCTACGAGCGCATCGACATTTTTTGTGAGTGGCAGCTAAAACTTGAGACGAATGCATGAATAAAACTTCCACTATTTTTACTGCTTTTCATTTGTATGTATGGATGTGTGTCACATAGCTGACAAAACAAATTTGCAATATCTGACCTTCTTTCCGATCTTATTTGTTAGGCATGATTTTTTCGATTTTAGCTTAGGTGTGTTGTTGTTTTAAGCATTGCTTTGTGTTGTAGGTATGCTTTGCACCGCGTGTGTTGGTCGTTGATCACAAAACTGATTCATTATGAAACATTATGGAAATCGTTTGAAGTCGAAATAATGTGTTTTTCAAACTGAAATACATATGGAATATATTTTGATGAAAAATCGTTTATTGTCATCTAATTTTTTACAATTTTGTTTTTTTATTTTTTAAAAGCATCTGATATATTTTTTGGATATACTTGTTGAAGTTCGAAAAAAAACAACTTTAACAAAAAAGTAATACGTACTAAAAATGTTGATATTCTTAAAAGCATATCCTAAATTATTTTAAAAACTATAAAACATTATTGAAATAAAAGTAATAAGAACATAATACGAAATTATCTTATTTATTGTGATATATTAATAAATAATTATTTATTTATTTATTTCAAATATATATATTCTAAGCCAATTAAGGCCAATATGATTGCAAGTATATAGCTGTACAAGTAAACCCAAATTTATATTAAAAATGTTAATAAAAATGTATGTTACAGTTTTATATTCCATTTGATGTTATAAGTTTCATTTACTATTTTCATGCAAATAAACTTGTAGAGATAACCTTAAATTTAAATTCCCTAATTACTTAATTTTTCATAAGATAACCCCTAGAACAGATCAAAAGAAATTACAATATTAATTGGAAAAATATTAATTTATTTTCATAAATAAACATATGTATATATCGAGTTAGCATTTTTGTTGGTTTGTCGCTACTATTTTCATTGTTTTTGGACGATCAATTTATATTTACGATTATATTGGTATAGATTTATAATAGCTGCGTTCGATTCGGTAGTGCTCAACTCAACTACGAAAAAAACGGCTACTCATTTAGCTGTTACTTAGCTGTTTGTTGTTTTGACAAATCACATGAAGTCTGCCAATTGTAACGAACCCTCTGTTCGGTTACCTAAGTTCTGGGGTATACCCAGCGGTTGGTCCAAACGTTCTTACAAAAAAAAGAGATTTGGGTTTAATATTGAGTAAATTATTTCATTTATTAATTCAAGATTAAAGCTTTTCTTAAAATAAACTCCCAGAAGGGTATTACCCTCTTTGGGTAGTGGTTTATATCTATTTTCTAACACCTTGAAGTGTACAACTCTCGTACAATTCTCGGGTATACTAAAGATAAACTAAATACTGTATTTTATAACGCCTCGAAGTGTACAACGCTTCTCGGGTATACTAAAGATAAGCTAGATAAAATACTTGATAACGCCTCGAAGTGTACAACGCTTCTCGGGTATGCTAAACTACTAGTCAGAAGAGACCTTGCGTACAACACACGACTCCGCACAGAGATAATGAGATGGGAAACTTCGTTTCTATTGTGAATTCTGATGATTTTGACAGCTAAAAATGCTTCTTCTCCAATTTTTTATGCAATCACGTATTGTGTCTGTGAGTTCACCTCATATGTGTCAAAAATAGGTCCTACACCCAAAAAAGTCTTGCATATTTAAAAGAAAATTGTTTTTAGCTGAGCAAGAATATTGTTAATAATAGTCGATAAAGAAATTTTGTGAATATAGAGATGTCAGTATTCTCAATCTAATTTATGGAGTTGCTTTGATAATACATAAAAATATTTTTGATAGAAAAAAATTAAATTTAAAATAAAAAGACTTGTTCTATTTACAAGTGCTGTTGTTAGCAGAAAAACATAATTCAATTTCTTTCAAGAACAGCTATATACTTGTTTTAAAAACTCTGTTCTAATTTTTAAATACATGAATTTGTTTGAACAAACAATGTAAGCTAGTTTTTCCCTACGTGTAGACTGGTGGCTTAGCTGTCGAAAGTGAGATATTCACCAGCGCTCATGTCCATCCAGAGAGGGTGAATTCATCGAGAGGGGTGAGTTTGTCCTGAAATTTTACTAACACATTTATAATATTTGCATTAGTATTGACTGCATTTTAGCATACGGCTATCTCTTTTTTGCCGAAGTTTCAAATCTCTTTATCTCTGACTCCGCAGACTGACTTCATTGCTCATGTGCAGCGGCTTTTATACTCTTTTCTTTGTGCTGCTTGTGTGCTTCTTCTTCGTAATGTCTGTTGCCAGACGCATGTTGCAGAGTGCGTGTTGCGGGTTTCATGTTGATGTTGCAGAGCGCGTGTTGCGGGTTTCATGTTGATGTTGCAGTGTGCGTGTTGCGGGTTTCATGTTGATGTTGCCTTGTGTGGCTGCATAAATGTTGCTAAATGAAATGATTAAGCGACCATTGTGTATGGAATTCATTCAATATTCATTTACATATTTATGTTATAATTTTGTGAGGATTAATATCGACTGCTATATTGCATCCTCACACCCCCCCCCCCCCCCACTTTCTAACCCAAAGAAATTTTATTTATCATTAGAATAATAACGTTTGACTTCGTTTACGTGAGCTGTACGGATACGATTACTTCCTGTTCTCCGTAGCTGCATGATCACGGGTGATATAAATCCATTTATGGTAAATGGTCGATCGCTGCAAAATTGTGGATGGCCTTTGAAAGGTGGTGTTCCTTTACAAGGACTTGTTCTCCAATCTGCGGATTCCATTTCCTACGACGTAGATTATAGTGTCTGGCCTGGTCTTGGGCGGCACGTTCCATGTTACGTCGTACAATTTTAAAGACTTCCTGTAAGCGTGTATGTTTTTCAACGGGTGTATGAGTTTCCTGTCCTAAAGTGTGTTGATCAAATAGGATGTTCGGCAGCCGTGGCTCTCGACCTTGGATTAGGTACGCGGGACTGAAACCTGTAGATTCGGATACGCTAGTATTTATGGCTAAAGATATTTTTGGGAGTAAATCATCCCATTTTCGTTGATCTTCGCCTATGAGTTGTGAGATTATCCTCTTTATTGTTCGATTGGCACGCTCTGTTGGGTTTTCCTGCGGAGTATATGGTGCTGTGAACTGTTGTTTGATCCCTAGGTCGTCCAAAAAGCTGCGGAATGCTTTGCTGGTAAATTGAGTTCCATTATCAGTTATTAATACTTTTGGTACTCCAAATCTCGCCAATATCGTTTCTCTGAAGGATTTCTTGAGTGACTCGGTAGTGGCTTTCCGAAGTGGCACAATATCCGTCCATTTGGAAAAACGATCAAAGAACACTAGAAGCATGTAATTACCATGTTTTGATCTTGGAAGTGGGCCCACGAAGTCGGCGCATAGCATTGCCCATGGTTCCTCGGCAATTTGTGTTAGTATCTTACCGGCTGCTGCTTGTTGGCATGGCTTAAACGTTTCGGACGTATTTACTAACGTCGCGGAAACTCCCGGGCCAATAGTATCGGTAGGCTACCCTAGCGATGGTCTTCCGAATACCCATGTGGCCCTCACTAGGATCGTCATGATTTTCTCTCAAGACCCTCTGTGGTTTTTTTTTTTTTTTTTTTTTTGGATTCGCCCGGAAGTAGGAAATCTTCATAGATACGTATGACCCGCGCCATACGCATGCACGATTTACATTCTAAGAAGTTCCCGGATCAGCCGGACTGAATAGAATGCACCTACGTGCTAAAACCTACCACCTGTTGGCAAATAAAAGCCTCCACGAAGCACAATTGCTTGGCCTTTCAGCGGAAATTAAAATTAAATAAAGAAATTTGAAATTAGAAATTTGAGAATTTTTGTGCTTATGTAAACATAATAAGCATCATCGAATAAAAGCACATTCTTCATAACACGAAGCAATACAAGACAACATCCAAAGTAATTTATTAGACCATATATAACCGCATTTAAAGTTCTTGTCATTCGGCTTGGGGCCACTGTCCAACCCAAGATCCTACGTGGAAAAGAGATACAACTCTCAAACACCAAACCAATACCAAACAGATATACAAGTATATATTATGCAGGCACAATATATTTATATATTCGGGTCACTAAAATAAGGGAACACCGAGCTAAAGTTATTATTTGGACATGCATTTGGACCAACGCAGGTAAAAACTTGTATGGAAAAGAGATACACTCTGACACACCAAGCCGAGGGATGTATACATGGTCCCATTTTAAACAAGCTATAGAACTAAATATCTAAAATAATATCATGAAAAAATTAAGCAACGAAACTAAATAAAATGAAAACTTTAAGTATTTATCAAATTCGATAATGCTTATATGTTAAATCGTAAAATCTACACAATTATCGCGAGTTATATTTGTTATCGCAATGAATGCGTTAAGTATTCAAATGTAATATCATTTAACGTTTTAAGACATCCACCGAGTCAGAAAAATTTATCAAGTTCAAGTTGCCATTGAAATCACTACACATACATCGCAAAGGGTCGTGAAGGGCATAATTAGAAGTGCACTGACTCAACTTAAAAAGCTGGAAATGTCTGGCTCCGCTCCTAGGAATGTTGAAGTTTCATGAAGAAAGGAGGTAATGTGAGTCTATATCACCACTGAGTAATTTGTATAAAAAGGAGACATTTAGCATAATTCTTCTGCTTCTTAAGGAAGGCAGGGAAATAATTTTAAGGCGGGTTTCATAAGGAGGTATAATAATGTTGGGGTTCCAACGATAATGTAAAGCAAAAAGTAAGAATTGTTTTTGGACCGATTCTAATGCATCGATGTGGACATTGTATTGAGGGTTCCATATTACGGATGCATATTCAAGAATTGGTCTTACAAGAGAGGTATAGAGTATCTTAGTAGTGAAAGGATCGTTTAATTCTTTAGCCCATCTTTTAATGAAACCAAGGACACCTCTAGCCTTATTTACCACCAAATTAACTTGAAGATTGAAACGAAGTTTAGGATCCATAATTACACCTAAATCAAGAAAACTGTGTTCAATTTCTAAGTTAGTATTATTTATAGTGTAATTTATACTATAAGCAATTCGACGTGAGAATGTCATTTGCTTACATTTTTTTAAGTTTAATTTTAAAAGGTTTAAATTACACCACTCCACTAGACTATTTAAATCGGATTGTAAGAGTTGTTGTTCTTCAGGCGATTTGTAAGTTAGAAAAAGTTTTACGTCATCGGCGTACATTAAGACGTTACAGTGTTTTATTACAGCAGGAAGGTCATTTATAAACAGTAAAAATAAAACCGGACCAAGATGACTTCCCTGAGGAACACCTGATGTGACCAAAATATTTTTTGACATAGAATTCTTATATAAAACTTTTTGCGAACGATTCGACAAGTACGATTTAATCCAGTGTATAAGTTTGACGGGAAACCCAATTAGATGAAGCTTTTTCAGAAGAAGATAATGATTAACACTATCGAAAGCTTTGCTAAAGTCTGTATAAATAACGTCAGTCTGTCGTCCTAAAGTAAAACCTTTAATGACACGCGTAGTAAACTCCAAGAGGTTAGTTATCGTAGATTTTCCCTTTAAGAAACCATGTTGAGAGGTGGAAATGGAGGAAGATACGACGTGGGTTATTTGATCAGTTATAATTTTCTGAAATAATTTAGGGATTGCGCTTAGTTTTGCGATACCTCGGTAATTGGAAACATCAATTTTTGAACCGGATTTATGAAGAGGTATTATATAAGATTTTCTCCATATATAGGGAAAATGACCGCTGTGCAAGGATGAGTTAAAAATTTTTGATAGGGGAGAACACAAACTATTAGAACAATGTTTTAAAATGCAGCTCGGGATTTCGTCAGGACCGGTATTAAAAGAAGATTTAACTTGTTGAAGGTAATGCATAACTATATTAGAATCTATTACGGGGGTTTCAAAAGAGTTAACTGGTGGTAGGTAAGGATATTCAAGACTCATGCTCAATGGTATATCGGAGTAGATTGTTTTAAAGAAGTTTGCAAACATGTTGGAAACATCGATGTCGCAAGATGCTTCATCATGATTAAATTTCATAAGAGGTGGGAAGCTGGAGGTTTTTCGTTTTGAATTGACAAACGTGTAGAAAAGTTTCGGATTATCTTTGAATTGAGTTTTTATATTGGCTATATATGCAGAGTAGCATTGTTTACTTAATAGTTGATATCTGTAACGGCAAGAGGAATAACAAGCGAAGTATTTTTGTTTTTGAATTCAAATTCATGAACAATTGTATTACGGGGCCAAAAGTTTACGTCCACAAGAGTTTTAAATAAATTTTCCGGAACAGTCAATCTAAAAGAAGTAGTCAGTCTCGCATTTAAGTATTTAAATTTTTGGATCGAAAGAGGGATACCACTATTTAACTTTGAATTAATAAACAATTGAATATCATTTTCAGTTGTATCAGCGGCTAAGCGCGAGACAAAGATTGCTTTAGTTGGTGGAATTGCGATTAATGGCTTAGGCGAAATAGTAGCAGTAGTAATCGGAATCCGTTGAGCGTCAACAACTGAAGTTTCAAAAATAGGAGTATTTACAATAGGACGAGCAATAGAAACAGCTTGAGCATAAGAAAGAACAGGCTGGTTAACTGGTATAGATGGTGATGATATTGGCAAGGAAACGGTCTCTGGTGCATTTGGAGCAGATATGGAGGCAATCGTATCAGTACAAATGTCCATATCGTCCACAATGTCCTGTTCAACAGGTGGTGGCATTGGTGGTATCGAGTTAGTTTTCGGCTTGTTGCGCAGGTTCATGCTTTTCTTTTTACGCTTGGGTGAAGGAATTGACTATTGACTCTTCGATATATTTGCAGTCATCGAAAAGTGTTTGATATTTTAAAAATTTAGCAGAAAGCAAAGAAAATTCCCTACTAATTTCGGAGAAACCCTGCTTTGTCTGCTTAAAAAGCTTGTAAAAGTTTATATCAGTCAGTCTGCACTTCTCACAAGACCAACGCAACCCTTTACCTTCCTCAATAAGATCTGCAACTCGACCCATTATGCCCACACATTTGGCGTGAACGATATTATCACATAGCCAACATGATAAATACCGCTCATTTTCACCTTTAGTGGAACAGCCGGGCTTAGAACAAAGCATTTTAATTAATAAATACAAACAAAAAAAAAAGAGTAGCAAAAACAAATAAAGAAGTAAAAATATTAGGAGTTATTAATATATAAAAATAAAACCAAAAAAGTACTAAAAATAAATAAAAGTAGTAAAAGTAGTAATAATAGTAGTAGTAAGCAAAAGTGACAACTTGAACTGATGACAACCCCTATCAATTTAGTGAAGTGCCCGGAAGTATGCAACTATTTTTTGATATATAAATAAAGTAAGTATAATAAATAAAAAGTATGTAGCTAGACAGAGCTAGGCAGATGTCTAAAACGTAATTACAATATAAACGAAAAAGAAAAATATATAATAAACAAAATGTACTGAAACTTGTTCAGCCACTTCAACGAAATAATAATAAATAGTTATTAATAAATAAACTTATTTTATGAGAAGTAAAATATAAAATATAAACAAAACTTATCGCTGTATCTTATAAAAACCACAAAAGCACAAAAATTTTTAATTTAACTTTAAGAAAAACCAATGTTTTTAAATATAAACTGAGCACAATCTAAAAAACACAACGTAAGCGGAATTTAGCGGTGCCAACTTTGTCGTTGCGGAGTCGGAACGCACAGTTTCCACGGGGCACAGTCTTCATCGTTGGAATGTTGGGGAATATGGCGATACAGTTGACAATTTTCTTCTAAAAAGTCTGAGAATTTTTCTGGATTTTGTTGAATCTCAGCCTTCTTTTTGGTTAATCAGTTACAACTGGGTTCTATGTTTTCTTTTTTTTCAGTTTCCACTGGTTGTATTGACAACGCGTCTGCTACAACGTTGAGTTTTCCTTTCCTATACTGTATGTCGAACGTATGTTGTTGCAACTCGAGTGCCCACCTCGCTATACGTCCGGAAGGACTCTCGATTGCATTGAGCCATTTAAGTGACAGATGGTCCGTGATCACTGTAAAGTGGTATCATTCGAGGTATGGTCGCATTTTACGGATGGCCCATACTATAGCCAGACATTCCTTCTCCGTTGGCGAATAGTTCTTCTCTGCTCCGTTTAAGTGTCTGCTGGCATACGCTATCACTCGTTCTATTCCTTCGTGTTCCTGGGTAAGTACGGCCCCTAGACCGTAGTCACTAGCATCGGTCTGCAGTGTGAATTTCTGTGTAAAATCCGGGCATGCCAACACGGGTGCCTCGGTTAAACGTGTTTTCAGGGTTTCGAATGCTTCTTGTTGTTCCTCCGTCCACTTCCAGTGCTTACCCTTCCGTAGTAAAGTGGTGAGTGGTTGTACTATGTTTGAAAATTCAGGAACAAATCGTCGGTACCATGACGCAATTCCTAAGTAGCGACGGGGCTCTTTCACGTTCTCTGGTGGTCTCAATTCTTTTATGGCTGCTACTTTCTCTGGATCGGTGTGAATACCTTTATGGAACTAAATTGTCCACAAAAATAAATTACAAGAAAAGGTTATCCTTAACCTAATTATGTTTTATTTAATAGTTTATCTTTTTACACTGATACTTATTAATATGCAGCAGATATGCTGCAGACTTCTTTCGCGCGTGAATAACTACTGAATTAATTATTAATTAATTTAGGGTAGCATGGCCCAGAGACCATGCCACCACAATACATTAAAAATGTATTGCAACGCTACGTATAGCGTTGCAAACCCACACATGGACAACACAATAAACACTATTTTTGGCATTGTTAGAAGAACTGGTAAACAATATATTATTTTACAGCGGCTAACGGCACTGGTATTTATATGCTTCCAACTCGTCATCAGCGCTAATGACGAGACGGACAGTGCGATAAGGAATATGCTGACGTCGCATAATCCAGCCAACTTCACTGGCAGCGCGGCCGCCTGGGTGTTGGGTAGCTAAGCCAACACACAGGCAGCGAGCGCTAAGTATGCACTAGCTAAGCTTTGTTGTTGTACAACAACAACAGCAATGCAGCCAGCAATATGATCCTCTACTGCGTCCGCTACTCAGTGACGCTAGTGCGATCACTGTGCTTGACGGTTTGCCGTTTATGACAAAGCGTCAGAGAGCGAGAACGTCAGTCTATTTGAGCTACAAAGTAACGGCTCAAATGCCTGCTGAAATATAATTCAGTGGCGACTTAAATATATGACGAATATTTTACTTGGCTTACCACTTGTGTGATAAGCCAAGTAAAACTAGTCAAAGTGTGGGTAACCATGTGTGCGTTATACATATAAAATACATAGCGACAGAGTGACGCTGGTTAGCTTGAAGAGCTGCAGAGCGTGGGATGGCGTAACCGACGGGTCCGCCACAATACTCCCCCCCTAGCGCTTAAGGCGCGATACTGTAAATCGCTGCGGCCTGCAAATTCTTCTGCCGCTTCTCGTACGGACCGGCGATGAAAAGTCGGGATGAATAGCAGAGTGATGAGAAGGCGGCGCAGTGCTTGCGTTTTGCGATGCTCTCAATATTGGTCCCGCGAGGTCCATCGGTGGGTCGGAAAAGGTCACGACCTTACGTCGAGAGTTGGACGCGGGTTTCAAAAGTCCCGCGGTGTCCAACGGTGGGTCGGAAAATGTCACAACCTTACGTCGAGAGTTGGACGCGGGTTTCAAAAGTCCCGCGGTGTCCAACGGTGGGTCGGAAAATGTCACAACCTTACGTCGAGAGTTGGACGCGGGTTTCAAAAGTCCCGCGGTGTCCAACGGTGGGTCGGAAAATGTCACGACCTTACGTCGAGAGTTGGACGCGGGTTTCAAAAGTCCCGCGGTGTCCAACGGTGGGTCGGAAAATGTCACGACCTTACGTCGACGGTTAGACGAGGGTTTTTTTCTGGCTGGTCTAACAGTGTTTGGCTCGACAGCCGGAACGGGAAATGACAGCAGCGTGTCGCGATAGCTCGGCTTATTGCCGGCTGGTCCCTCGTTGTCCAACGGTGTGCCAGAAAAAGTCTTGGCAATCTTCGGAAACCGATTTGGCTCAGGGTCGTCGAGCATTCGGGGCATGAATGCTGCTTTTAATCTGTCAACCGAAATTTTCGCTGTTTTGCCCTTGATGTTGACGGTAAAGTATTTATCGCTTCTCTCAACGACTTCAAATGGACCGTCATATCGTGGCAGGAGCGGGCGCTGGACTTTGTCGATTCTCACGAACACATGAGTGCAGTTTTTTAATTCATTCTGCAGAAATACCTTCGGCTTGTCATGGTGTCTGACCGATGCCGGGGCAATTTTTTGCATTGCCTCACGCAGCTCTATGATGAATTCTGCTTCGCCAATTTTTCTGGTAGAAGGCGTAAGGAATTCGCCCGGAATTTTAAGGTTTTCGCCGTAAACCATTTCTGCTGGCGTTGCTCCAATGTCTTCTTTGATGACAGAGCGTAAACCCAGTAGTATGAGTGGCAAAATGTCGCACCAATTATCGTTTTCATGGCACGTAATGGCTGCTTTCAAGGTGCGGTGCCACCTTTCTATCATTCCGTTCGCTTGCGGGTGATACGGAGTGGTTTTGTAGTGTTTGATGCCGAGCAGAGAGTTAAGCTGACGAAATAGGTCAGATTCGAATTGCCTTCCAAGATCAGTTGTAATCTGCATTGGAACTCCGAAACGAGCTATCCAACCTGATAGCAAATTTCTGGCAACAGTCTCTGCTGTCATATCCGGAATCGGAATTGCCTCTGGCCATCTCGAATACCTGTCAATTATGGTCAGGCAGTAACGATTTTCTCGTGAAATCGTGAGTGGCCCAACTAGGTCGATGTTAATATGCTCGAAACGTTCGCTCGGATTAACGTATAAGCCTAGTTGTGATTTGTTATGCTTAGTTACCTTGCTACGCTGGCAAGGAATACAGCAACGCACAAACTCGTTGATGTCGGCCTTCATGTTAGGCCAGACAAATCTTTCTTTAATTAACTTAATTGTAGATTTGGCACCTGGGTGAGCAGCGCCGTGAATTTTCATCATGACGTCTGTGCGCAATTTTAAAGGCACTAAAGGGCGTACTTTACCGTGCGACGTATCGCAGAAAACGGAAGAATCTGAGGTGGGTACCTTTAGCTTCTCAATTACCATAGAACTTGCTTGTGCCTTTGAATTTATGAAATTTTGCATCTCGATGTCTCGGGCTTGTTCGTTTGACAGCTCTTCGAAGTCAATGCAGGTCTCTGCCGCGATTTGTTGTATGCGAGACAGCGCGTCGGCCACGTCATTATCTTTGCCTGGAACATGCCGAATGTCAGTTGTAAACTGGCCTATGTAGTCTAGATGTCGCGCCTGTCGAGGTGACGCTTTATCGAGGTTCTGCTTGAAAGCAAATGTTAACGGCTTATGGTCGGTGTAGATAGCGAATTCTCGGCCTTCCACCATGAACTTAAAATGTTTGACCGCCTGGAAAATTGCAAGGAGTTCCCTATCGTACGTGCTGTACTTTTTCTGAGGGTCTGTAAGTTTTTTGGAGTAAAAACCAAGTGGCTGGAGTTCATCTCCTACCTGCTGATGTAGCACGGCTCCAACTGCGAAATCTGAGGCGTCAACGCTTAGTGAAAGTCTGGCCAGAGGGGCCGGGTGGAAAAGTAATGTGGCGTTAGCAAGCTCTTCTTTACATTTATTAAATGCGCCGTCTGTCGACGCAGACCATAATAGTGGCGTTGTGTCATTTTTTGTATTGCCAATTATCATAGCTTGCAAAATTGCCTGTGTGGCGGCCGTGTTAGGAATGAAACGTCGATAATAATTTAGCATACCTAAAAACCTTTTCAATTCCTTGGCTGTTTGTGGTTTGCTGAAGTCTCTTATGGCCTGGACTTTTTCGTCGGCCGGTTTAATTCCTTCGCTATTGACCTTATGGCCCAGAAACTGAACTTCCGATTGACCAAATGAGCATTTAGCGATATTTATGGTAAGACCGTTCTCGCGCAACAGTTGAAAAATTCGACGTAAATGTGTTTCATGCTGTTGGAGATTCTCAGAGGCTACGCAGATATCGTCAATGTATACGAATGCGTAATGTGATTCGGCTGCCAGGATTTGGTTGATGTGCCGCTGAAAAGTTTGAGCAGCGTTTCTCAAACCGAAAGTCATGTACTTAAATTGGTACAAACCGAATGGTGTTGTTATTGCTGTTTTCGGTACATCGGCCGGTTCCACAGGGATCTGGTGGTATGCTCGTTGCAGATCAATCGTGGAAAAAATTTTTTTTCCGTGCAGTATGTGCGTGAAATCTTGCACATAGGGGATCGGATAGCGATCAGGCAGAGTTCTCTCGTTGAGTGCCCTATAGTCTCCGCAAGGACGCCAAGAACCATCTTTTTTCTTCACCATGTGCAGTGGACTGGCCCAGTTGCTGTCAGAAGGTTCGCAGATACCATTCTCTATTAGGAATTGGAACTCTGCTTTTGCGGCCTCAAGCTTTTCAGGGGCCAAACGACGCGGACGCGCGTGCGTAGGAGGGCCGGTGGTCACAATGTGGTGCGTCACACCTGATCGGGGCGTCGAAACATTCTGTCGCATTACGGTAATGTCTTTATATTGCGCGAGAATCTTGGCGAAAGGGTCGTTTATATCGAATGTAAAAACAGTGGACTTACCCTTTTTTACCGCCACGCCAGATATATGCTGTTTGGTTTCACGATCGACCAAAGTGTTGTTCTTCATGTCGACAAGCAGCCCAAATTTCTGCAAAAAATCGGCACCGATAAGCGGGGATTTGACATCCGCTATTATGAAGTCCCAGGTAAAACTCTTACGAAGGCCCAGGTCCAGCGTGATTCGCTTGGTGCCGTAAGTTGAAATATGCGATCCATTGGCCGCAAACAATTTAAACTCGTGAGGAGCGTTGTAGCGCTCGGTCCCACTCGGAGGAATTACTGACACATCGGCTCCCGTATCGATGAGGAACCGCCTGCTCGATGCAGCGTCAGTCACATACAGACGACTAATGTTTATGTCGCCACCTGAGTCGTCTGGCAATGGTGGCTTACTCTTTAGTTTTTTTGGTTGAAAGAGCATGGCGGACGACAAGTATAAGCGTCTACGCCGAATTTGCGATGATGCCAACACATCGGGTGCTGTCCTCTACCGCCTCTATGGCGATTGGCTCGCGTCGGAGGAGTTGGCGGACGTGGTTGGACAGCAAATGACGTTGTGCCCGGTCGCCTTAGTTGCGTTTCGTGTGCTGCTGGACCGTATCGCACAAAGTGCGGCTGCATCGCGGTCCTGTCTGGCAAATTAACATTGGAGCGAGGGCGTGCTCTTGGTGGTTCCGCCGGCTGAGTGTAGCGCTTACCTCTGCCGCTGCCGGGAGGCATGTAAAAGTCCTCGAAATCTCGGTCGAAGAATGCCTGCAGCGGGTGATCGGTGACTAGCTCCGCGGGCAAAATGTTCTGCTCGCGTTTACGCTGTTCGTGACGAGTCTGTTGAGTCGACTGGCGTTGACGCGGGTTATCGCGCTCGTATAACGCGTCTTCGAGCCGATGCAACCGTTTGAGCAAGTTCTCATCTATTGGTGACTGGGCCATGGCTGCCGCGGTAGTCGCGACCTGCCTTGGTCGGTAGGCACCAGTCTCCATTATTTTGTCGGCTAGCGCTGCGCGTTGGGCCAAGTCCACGTTCACTGTTTGTAGTAGCCCTTGCACCTGCGGAGGTAAACGCGCGGTCCACAGGTTTTCTAACATTTTCTCACTTAGGTTTTTTCCGCCGAGATCACGCATTTCGTTAAGCAGTTGCGATGGGCGGCGGTCGCCCAATTCGCATTCCGAGAGAAGCTGGCGAAGCTTCTCCTGCTCACTCGCGCTAAATACCTGCAATAACTTTTCTTTAATGCGGTCGTAGCGTTCAGAGGCCGGCGGATCGCGCACAATATCGCTCACTTGGCGCAGGACGCCTTTCTCAAGTGCGCCGACAACGGTGTAAAACCGCTCGCTGTCACTCTTGATTCGCAGTTTTGCGAATTGCGCCTCGATTTGGAGGAACCAAAGATCTGGCGAATCGTGCCAGAAATTTGGTGTCTGCACCGCTACTCTGTGAGTAGCTATAGACGAGGTCTCGTGGACCTCTGGTGCAGGGAGCGGAGCGGTGACCGCACCACCTGCTGCGCTTTCCTCCGTTTCACACGCGTTGTCTTCGTTCACAATCACTTCTTTTGTTTCCGACATTTTTATTAATTATTGTTCAATAAATGTTTAACTACGTGTCTTCTCAGAAGATCACGTCGGGGTCACCAATTATGGAACTAAATTGTCCACAAAAATAAATTACAAGAAAAGGTTATCCTTAACCTAATTATGTTTTATTTAATAGTTTATCTTTTTACACTGATACTTATTAATATGCAGCAGATATGCTGCAGACTTCTTTCGCGCGTGAATAACTACTGAATTAATTATTAATTAATTTAGGGTAGCATGGCCCAGAGACCATGCCACCACAATACATTAAAAATGTATTGCAACGCTACGTATAGCGTTGCAAACCCACACATGGACAACACAATAAACACTATTTTTGGCATTGTTAGAAGAACTGGTAAACAATATATTATTTTACAGCGGCTAACGGCACTGGTATTTATATGCTTCCAACTCGTCATCAGCGCTAATGACGAGACGGACAGTGCGATAAGGAATATGCTGACGTCGCATAATCCAGCCAACTTCACTGGCAGCGCGGCCGCCTGGGTGTTGGGTAGCTAAGCCAACACACAGGCAGCGAGCGCTAAGTATGCACTAGCTAAGCTTTGTTGTTGTACAACAACAACAGCAATGCAGCCAGCAATATGATCCTCTACTGCGTCCGCTACTCAGTGACGCTAGTGCGATCACTGTGCTTGACGGTTTGCCGTTTATGACAAAGCGTCAGAGAGCGAGAACGTCAGTCTATTTGAGCTACAAAGTAACGGCTCAAATGCCTGCTGAAATATAATTCAGTGGCGACTTAAATATATGACGAATATTTTACTTGGCTTACCACTTGTGTGATAAGCCAAGTAAAACTAGTCAAAGTGTGGGTAACCATGTGTGCGTTATACATATAAAATACATAGCGACAGAGTGACGCTGGTTAGCTTGAAGAGCTGCAGAGCGTGGGATGGCGTAACCGACGGGTCCGCCACACCTTCATTACTGACTACGTGCCCTAAATATTTGAGTTCTGTCTTAAAAAACTCGCATTTTTCAATATTGATATTTAAATTCGCTGCCCGGAGTCTTCGAAAAACTTTTTTAAGATGTTGCATGTGATCTTCCAGAGATGATCCGATAACAATGATGTCGTCGAGGTATGCAAACGCATGGGGTTCCATTTCGGGCCCAATGAAACGTGGTACAACCCACGCCTTGGTACTGTGAATGCTGTGTATTGTTTGCTGTTTTCCTCCATTGGAATCTGCCAATAGCCATTTTTGAGATCCAATGCACTTATATATTTGGCACTTCTGAGGCGATCTAGAATTGTGTGTATTCTTGGGAGTGGGTAAGCGTCAGGTACAGAACGTGAGTTGAGTTGTCGGTAGTCCACACATAGTCTCCATGCTCCCGTTTTCTTTTTCACCAAAATGATAGGTGCGCTGTGTGGGCTGTGTGAAAGTTCAATACACCCTTTGCTGATCAGTTCGTCGACTTCTTTATTTATAATTGCTTGCATGGCCGGATTCCGTGGAAAGTAACGTTGTTTAATTGGACGATCATCTTTCATTATAATTGTATGCGCTGTAATATTACAAACTCCTTTCACTCTATTAAATTTGCTCAGTTCTCCTGCTAAAAACTGTTCGATGATCTCTTTTTCAGACAAGACGTGGAGATTTTTGTTGAGGTCACTACGGATTCCTTCGCGAATAACAGTACAGCAGGGTGTTTCAGCAGCGTTTCCCCTTTTTGATGAGATATTTGTCCAACGCAGCGTGGTTGAATACCCACCACACTGAATAGATGCTTGAATGCCTATCAAGAAGTCCATGCCGAGCATGAGGTCATCTATGACTTTTGGAAGAACAAGCAATGAAGTTTGATGCTTCCTGGAGCCGAGCGTAATATCGGCTATTATTATTTTATTTACTTCCCTAGTGGAACTATCTGCCATTCGTACTGTTATTTGCGTTTCCTTTAGATTTTGTTGTGCTGTGAATATTTTGTATGTTAAGGTTTCACTGATAAAGCTTCTGTGGCACCTGTGTCGATGGTTGCTTTCACTTGGGTGGTGCCGATCATAACCATCGCGAAAATATGTGTGGAATCGTGACTTAGTTGCGAGGGTGTTGATTTTGGGTTTATGTCTGACCTCGCTCCCGAAGATAACCCTACGCGTTTTCCTGTGGGTACCGGCAGCAATTAATGGTAAAGATCCCACGTCGACCGCACTCCCAGCAAAACCTAACTTGTGCATTTCGACACTCGCGGAGACTGTGACCATTTTGGCCGCAGTGGCGGCAAGCAGTGTGGGGATTGATTAATTGAGGGCCATCTTGCACGATTATTCGATGTCTCTCCTCCCTAGGTCTCGGTATCGGTGGTCGTGTTTGGTGTGATTCCGCCTGAATACATTCGAAATCTTCAGTGAGTCTTATCAGTTCATTCAGGTTTCCAATTTCCCTGCGTTTTACATACAATCTATAATCTTGGTGACAATTTCGATATAGTCTTTCGAGTTGTTGTTCATCGGTGTACTGTGCATGTCGCATCAAGTTCTGGAGGGAGATTAAGTAATCCTTGAATGGCTCTCTAGGATGTTGGTGCCGTTGGCGGATTTCATCTTCCAGCTGTTCGAAGTACCTTATGGGCAAGAATAACTGTAAGAAATCTTCTTTAAATGTACTCCAGTTCCGCCACTGTCGATTTTTATTGCGGAACCATATCAAAGCTTTGTCTTTAAGGAGTTCCGGCATCATTCTCGGTAGCAGATTTTTGCTCAATCTGTACACTTCAGCGAGTTCCTCGACCCGTTCGATGAAGGCTAGTGGTTCTTTTCCACCGTCGTATTTGAATGACCACTTTCTTACCTGATCGATGACTGACGGATATTCCTGTTCCGATGTTCCTTGGCGTGATTGCATGTTTTGGGACGCCATAAAAATATTTTTTTGGGCTTCTGCGGAGCCGATATTGATCTGTGGTAAGTTGGGTGAGGGACTTCTGGAGTACTTTACCTCTAGTTCTAACAGACGTTGTCCCACATCGGTTTTTTCCTCAGTTTCGGAAATGAATTGTGCAAAGCGCTTCCGTAGTTCGTCGACTGTTCCGGCAGCGTCGAAAGAGAATTCCTCGGCGAATGCTTGATGTTCTTCCTTACGAAGGGAGTATACCCATAATGTTTTCAGAGGCATTTTGGGGTTTGTAGAAAGTCTTCACTCAGTGTTCTATATGTTATTATTATTTGTTTTGATGCTGTAGATTTCCTTTTCTTTACCAGAGTCCCTGCTCGGGCGCCATTTGTAACGAACCCTCTGTTCGGTTACCTAAGTGCTGGGGTATAACCAGCGGTTGGTCCAAAGGTTCTTACAAAAAAAAAGAGATTTGGGTTTAATTTTGAGTAAATTATTGCATTTATTAATTCAAGATTAAAGCTATTCTTAAAATAAACTCCCAGAAGGGTATTACCCGCTTTGGGTAGTGATTTATATCTATTTTCTAACACCTTGAAGTGTACAACGCTTCTCGGGTATGCTCCAGATAAACTAAATACGGTATTTTCTAACGCCTCGAAGTGTGCAACGCTTCTCGGGTATATTAAAGATACGCTAGATACGGTATTTTCTAACGCCTCGAAGTGTACAACGCTTCTCGGGTATACTAAAGATAAACTAAATACGGTATTTTATAATGCCTCGAAGTGTACAACGCTTCTCGGGTATACTAAAGATAAGCTGGATAAAATACTTGATAACGCCTCGAAGTGTACAACGCTTCTCGGGTATGCTAAACTACTAGTCAGAAGAGACCTTGCGTACAACACACGACTCCACAGACTGACTTCATTGCGCATGTGCAGCGGCTTTTATTTTCTCTTTTGCGGGTTTCATCTTGATGTTGCAGAGTCCGAGTTGCTGGTTTCATGTTGATGTTGCAGAGTGCGTGTTGCGGCTTTCATGTTGATGTTGCCTTGTGTGGCTGCATAAATGTTGCTAAATGAAATGATTAAGCGACCCTTATGTATGGAATTCATTCAATATTCATTAACATATTTATGTTATAATTTTGTGAGGATTAATACCGCCTGCGATATTGCATCCTCAAACATTAAATTAAATTGAAAACGAAGAAACTGCTTAAGGGGGGTCAGATACCTCTAGACAGGGTGAAATAAGTTTTGTTTAATGAATTTTTTTCGAATTGATAACATAATTGTATAATTTTTTTATTTTCCTATCTATTTAGAACACCTTTGAACTGCAAAAAAGGTGAAAAAACTTTTTTTTACGAAATACTGGCTCTGTAGAGTATCTATTTGTTTCCAACAGTTTGGACCCAAAAAAATTATTTATTCACACTATATCTTTAAACTGGTAGGAACATCCTTCCGGCAGGTACATCCAAACTGGACGAGGTGCTTTTGTCTCGGAGAGACACTTTCAGTTCTGCTTCGCTACTCGTACCTAATCGGTATTTTCGGCGAAATCTTTGCAATAGGTACCAATTATTATACTCGCTCGTTCATAAGCTTCAGAATGGAGGTGCAGCCTTCATTAGATATTCCAGCAGAAATGTAAGCTGAAATTTTGTTACCTAGGCCTCGATCCTGACTCACCAAAACTTATTTTGTGCTTGCATACAGAACAAATTAAAAATTCCGATAGTCCAGTAAAACACTGAAATTCGATATTTAGTCTTGCATCAAAAAAATTAAGATCAAGTTCGAAAATGAACAAAATTGGATGAAAACTACGCCTACCTCCCATAAAAAGTGGTTTTATCAAAACGGTACAATAAGCTTTAACATGCAGTCTGAGTATATAATTCAACCAAATCGAGTGAAAACCACGCCTGTCTCCCATACAATGTGATTTTATCGTAAAACAAAAGCGAATATTTTCTTTTAAAACTATGACAAAAATGTTTTTACAAATAAACATTTTATTGACTGCTTAAGACTTTGAATATATTTTGGTTCAGCCATGTTACTAGTGTTACTAGTTTTAGTATGTTATAAATTCGAAATATAAAAAATTGAATTTTTCTTAAATTATAAAGGTATCTCCCCCATTAAAAAAAATTAATTTTGTTTTTGTACTCACATCACATTTTGACAGCATCTATTACATTTTTACCTTATTACGTACACAAACCAACTAAAAAATAAGAACTTGGCAACGCAACTTGACTCAACTCAACTGATAATTGAGTTACTCTATACTCAACTAGCGGCGTCTGTGGCGTAGTTGGTTAAAGTGCGTGGCCGCTATGTCAACGAACTTTGGAAACCCAGGTTCGAACCCCAGCAGCGACAGAAAATTATTTGAATTAAAATAATTTTTCTGCAGACAATGGCAAACCTCAGAGAGTAATCAAAATGCCATGTAAAGCTTCTTGAGAACGAGAACATTCATCGTTCATCGCCGTTCGGAGTTGGCGTTAAGCATGTAGGTCCGGTTCTCGGTCAATTGTGTATAAACTTAATAACACGCACAACACAATTCATCATAAGAAGCTAGGTCAAAGTCCTTTCAAGGGCAGAAATGGCCAGTTATTTATTTATTTATTATACTCAACTAGCTGTAGACTTTGTTGTTGTTTTCTCATACAAATTTTGAAATAAACGACATGAATTGAGTATAGGCTGGCTAATCGAACTCAGCTAATATAAGCTGCGTTCGATTCGCCAGTGCTCAACTCAATTAAAAAAAAAACGGCTACTCACTTAGCTGTTACTTTCTGAATAGTTGGCAACATTTTTGTTTTGACAGACCACATGAAGTCTGCCAAAAAAATTAAATTGAAAACGAAGAAACTGCTTAAGGGGGGCGATACCCTTAGACAGGGTGAAATTAGTTTTGTTTAATAATTTTTTTCAAATTGATAACATAATCGGATAATTTTTTATTTTCCTATATTTTTAGTAAATGGTGGGTCTGCAGCGTATCTCCTGTAGCTATCAACATTTTTCAACTTATATGAAACAAAAGATATTTTTTTTCTTCGAGTACTGATATTTTGAAGGTAAGGATAAACCTGTAATATAATAAAAAAGTTAAAAACTAAAATTTATATCGGCTGTTTAATCGAAGGTCCAGATTCGACTATTTTTTCAACAGTTTTGACCCCAAAAAAATTATTTATTCACACGATATCTTTCAACTTGTAGGTACATCCTACCGGAAGGTACTTTCGAGATGTACGAGCTGCTTTTGTCTTGGAGAGACTCCTTCGGTTCTGCTTCGCTACTCGTGGCTTATCGGTATTTTCGGCGAAAACTTTGCAATATGTACCAATATTATACCCAGCTCGATCATAAGCTTCAGAATGGAGGTGTAGCCTTCACTAAATATTCTAGCAGCAATGTTAGCTGAAATTTAGAAACCTAGGCCTCTCGATCCTGACTCACCAAAAATTATTTTGTGCTTGCATACAGAACAAATTAAAAATTATGATAGAGCAGTTAAAACTTCGAAGATTTCAATAATGCTGTAGCCATGCAAAGGATTTGTGCGAATATCATCACTATAAGCAGTTTATAATTTTTTTTAACCCTATTCACGTCACGCTGTGTCTTTGGGTCACTATCCAATTTCAAACTTGTTTTAAAGAAAAATTCGAAAAAACATTCGAAATTTTTCCGAAATTATGAGGAACCTCCCCCCTTAAAGGAAATTTTTTTTTTGTACTCACATCACATTTTGACAGAATCTATTACATTTTACTTATTCCGTACACAAACCAACTAAGAAATAAGAACTTGGCAACGCAACTTTACTCAACTCAACTGATAGTTGACCTACTCTATACTCAACTAGCTGTAGACTTTGTTGTTGTTTTCACATACAAATTTTGAAATAAGCGACATGAATTGAGTATAGGCTGGCGAATCGAACGCAGCTATTATAGCATAATTTCCCACTAGACCGTACCACCTCCTATGCAAAAAAAAAAAGTGCGCCGCATATCAGCGAATATAACTAATTTTTGCAAGACAATTACAAAAAAAAAATTTTCGACCGAACGTAAGGGTCGCGCATTGATATATTTCTTCATATCTCTGGTGTTTATAGTTGGATTTTAAATTTTGGTATATCAATATGACCTTTATAGAGGTCATTGACCTCAGGTGTACCGTTCTAGTACTTACCCTACAGATCTCAGTTCCTACCATCCTAATGCACCACCCTAATGTCAAAAAAATAAAGCTCTTAAAATATCATTAATCTTTTGCCCAGAAAGTATATCGATATTTCCAGCAGAACTATTTTAAAAAAATTTTTGAAAATTTGTTGCCGAACGTAGGGCTCCCTTTTTACATTTTCATCATATCATCGGTATTAAAAGTCTGATCATATTGAATGACATATCGATGTTATTGTCTGAAAGAGACAAAATAAAAAAAAAAAAAATATTCCTACAAGTCCTTGGAAGACCTTAAATTGATTTTGAGGAATTTTAAAGCTCGTAAAAGAATAAAAAAAATCTGTAACGCCAATGCTAAAAGAGGTGTAAACACTGTTTTTGTTGTGATTATTAAATATAAAATGTATTATAATGTATTATTATTTTATTTTTTCACTTTTGCTTTTTACTTTCGCTGATTTGCTTTCCACAGCCACATTGAAAATAGTCAAGCAATTTCAAACACTGGCTATTGCAATTCGTTTTACACGTGAAAAAACAGTTGAAAATTGCGTCCGTCTAATATTTATTTCAAACGCGAATTTTTTAGAGTTTTGATAATTTTCAATAAAAATAGACCAAAAAAATATTTAAAAAGATGTCTTTTATTGCGGTTGACTTAAATAATACTAAATTACCCACGGAGTATGATGTTATATATTTTTTATTGTATTTGCGGCATAACAGTGATAAAAGGCGAAAGTTGGATGTTTTTAATACCAATTATAACCCTAGCGGCGGTTCGGAATTTCTAAAAATCAATTTCTAAAAATCGATTGAGATATAACGTGAATGCTTGGAATAAATTTTTTAAAATTTCGCGTTGCAAGTGTGAGATTGAAAGCAACAATCGGTGCAGTTGCAACACCTCAAATAAAATTCCAGATGTAGCAAAAATTGTCTTTATTGATCAGTGCGGTCCACGAATGGCATTAGATGATGTCTATGAAAAAGCGTTGGGTACGAGCCAGATAGCGAGGACGAAGAGGAATTTGAACAAAACGTAAGCGAATCACAGACGATACAAAAAAATTTTGCAGTGGCGGACATATCACTGCGAAATTATAGTTCTGCTTTGGATCGCAGCGACACATCAGTTCGCTTTGGTACACTGCTTGCGACCATGTTAATAAAAGATTTACGATTGTCGATTGTTGCAAAAGCTGAAGAGGAGTTATCTTCCGAAACAGCAGAAAAAATAACTCAATTCTTGGATGGGCTTATCATTACAAAAAATAAACTATTCAGAGAATGCGTCAAATTTCGAAAAGAGGTTTTAGCAGCAGCTAAGTGTGATGATTTGCTAATATGTATTTCGTTTGACGGGGAAAAAGAGCCAATGTAAAAAGAGTCACGGAGGCAAATGTGACGCGTAACGTTGTTGTGAATGAAGAACATGTCACCATTGTGAAAGAGCCAAATTCAAAATTCATCGGTTATGCTACGCCCGCTGACAGCACTGCAGTAGGTGTCCAGACGAGCATCGTGGAATATTTGAATAAAGAAAATTAAAGCATGGATCACTTAATTGCAATTAGTTGCGATGAAACACCTACCAACACCGGCTACAAAGGAGGAGTTATCGCAAGAATGTGAAAAAATAAAATAATAATACATTTTATATTTAATAAATCACAACAAAAATAGTGTTGATATCTCTTTTAGCATTTGACCTACGTTCGGTCAAAAAAAAAAAACGTTTTTTCGTAATTGTCTTGCAAAAATGCGTCATATTCGTTGGTATACGGCGAACTTTTTTTTTGAGGTACGGTCTACTACCCACGGAAAATTAAAGAATTTACCACTTTTCGACCTTTAATTATAAAACTTTAGCGCGAAAAATGATAATTTTTAGGAGCTCACCCAATACACTCCGCACCGGACTGCAATTCAATTAGTCAATCCCAATCCCAATAATTCCTTTAAAAATCGACCATTACATTGAGACACCCGCAATTTTCAATTCTCTTGGCATTTACTATAACTATTAAAAAGTCACAAGGCTAAATAATGTCCATTTTTGGTTCGATCAACAAAATCCGTCCTTCTCACATGGCCAATTATGTGTCGCGTGCTCTAGCGTTGGGTTCATTTCTTATGAATTGATGAAAAATGATGTTCATCAACTCGCACTGTAATAAATATATATAATTCTTTAAGTATTTAGATTCAACATTTATTTTATTTCTTTCCTTATTTAACATAACATATCGACTATTAAAAGTTTTTATGTAGGTATTTACAATGGAAACTTATTTCAATTGGATTTATATATTATTTGCTGAGAACAACTTTAAATAGCATTTTCTCTTTACTATTTACAACTTTAAGAGAGTAAAAAGAAGTGTTGCATTAAAAACACAAACTGTGATTCATAACAACAACTAAAAAAATGTAAAAAGAGCAAAGTAAGATCAATTAACAGTAATTTCGACGTTGAATTGCGTCATTCTCGGAGGTTAGTAGGGCGGTTGATAGTGATCAAGCGGCGGTTGTAGCGTTTTTAGGGCTCACTTTGAGCCTTTGGTGTGCCTAAAGTACTGATCGTACAATGTTGATGTAAGCACTTGTTGGTCTGCTTGATCCTCACTGAGAGAAAAATTCCTGTTTGAACTCTCTAACTTATATAAATTTTACAGAATTACATGAAATATAAAGCCAACTTTTGATGTTTCTGTTTGCTTTGCGTATGGTTCTTGCTTAAGTTGCTACCTATTTGCCGACTGCATTGGTAGTAGGTATACTATGCGAGTTCTGGCACACTTTCGGTTTCCAGTTTTTGAAAAAAGCGTCATCTAGCGTTGCCAAGACATAAATCTTATGCTTTAAAATAAATGTAGCGAGTGTTGCCAGATATGACGATATCTCGCCAAACTGGTGGTTTGAACAACCACTTTGGCGAGAGGCATTTTGTTTGGCGTGATGACGAAAAAGTGGCGGTTTCAAACTTTTTTTGGCGATATTTCGACGATATTTCTTAAAAAGAAGTCCAAATTCTTTTTTTACGTTATGCAACACTTCACAGTGCAAACATCTTTTCACGTCTCTAATTCTTAATTCGGCGAGCAACAGTGCTACCACAACATAAAACTTAAAATCACTTTTCACAGCTTCAATTTGTTCAGTTTGCGCGCCTTTACAAAATAAATACATAAAATGCCAAAAAATCAGGAAGGAGTAAGAAAGTACAGAAAAGGTTGTGAGAATGCAAGTTGGGCTCAAGGTAAGAAGTTTTATATAGTATTTATTTAATAACAAATTACAACTCAAGTAATTGAAGCGATGAGCAATGATAGCGAGTTACGTCTTCCGACTAACAGCTACAAATCCAACAATTGCAGCGACAGCATTATCCAACAGACCAACAGTTTCAACAGCAGCAACAGCAGCGATGAGACGCAGCGTGGGTGCAGAATCAGCGTGGGTGCAGAGTTAAGAATCAAACAAGTTTTATGTTTCATTTATCATTTATATTAAATATGTCTTTTATGTATCTTTTGTATTTCAATTTTATATATATGTAAATGCAATCTTATTTTGTATGTGTTATTTTAAAATAAAGCTCATTATTATGAGATTGCAGATTGCAATATCATAATAGTTTTGACATCCAGTTGAAGCAGAGTTATAATTGGCGCAGTCACCAAGGATTTTCTTTTGTTGAGCTAAGTTCAGGATCTAATCCATATCAAAGGCATATTGATATAAAAAGGACAACGCAAGACAATAGGACCTTCGCAAGGAAAATTGAGACATCAAAGGAATATTGATATAAAAAGGACAACAAGACCTTCGCCAAAAAAAATTTTGAGAAAGAAGAATACAAACACAACGAATAAAGTGAAAACCGAAATATGAGCATGTGTATCTGGATATTTTTGTTGGCCGGGTAAGTTCAGATAGTGATACATGTCGTTCCCAAAAAATAAATCCTTTTTTAAAAAAATAAAAATAAGAACACGTCCCTATACAAGATCAGATTCGATTTATTTTAACACAGCAGAAAACAGAATAGTTAGTGAAAATATTTGCGAAGAAAATAACATAATTATGACTACCGAAAATAATAATGTTAACAATACAAACGTAAATCAAAACATTGCAACTGCAAATAGTGCTAGTGTAAATTTAATTATGGAAAATCTTAGAGTACCGGACGCTGTTAAATATTTGCCAACTTTCGATGGAAATCCACGATCGTTGTATGATTTTATTGAAAATGTGGAAGAAATATTAAGTACACTGACAGCAATAGACGGAACATCTTACGCTAAAACAATAATACGTGCCATAAGAAATAAAATAGTTGGCGACGCCAACGAGGTTCTAAACATGTATGGAACAATAATTCATTGGGAATCTATTAAAGCAAATTTAGTGACTCATTATGCTGACAAAAGGAATGAAACAAGTTTAGTTCGTGATCTTCATTTATTAAAACAAAATGCAAATACTGTTGAGGTATTTTATTCGCAAATTATTGAAATACTTTCAAGTATAACAAATCATGTACGACTTCATGAAACTAATTTAAGTGTAGTAGAATCTAAAAATTTATTATACCAAGAAATGTGTTTAAATGTATTTTTATCAGGACTCAGAGAACCACTAGGTTCAACAATTAGGGCGATGAGACCTAGAACTATGGCACAGGCTTTAAACTTTTGCCTTGAAGAACAAAATGTTCATTATATAAGGAACTCTTCTATTATTTCAAAAACAAGTGCTACAGTTGTAAAAAAACCAATTAATACCCAAACAAATTTTGTAAATTTTAATCGTCAACAGCAGCCCACTTTTAGAACACCTTTTCAAGGTCAACCGTTTAGAAATAATTCTCAACAACCATTCAGAAATAATTTTCAACAATCATTCAGACCATCTTTCCAACAAAATCAAAGACAAAATTTTCAGCCTCAACAAAGTTATTCCCCTAATTCTTTTCTTCATAACAACAATCAGTTCGGGCAACAAGTAAGACAATTTCAAAATTTTTCTACACAAACTCCATTCAATCGTAACAACCAGATTAAGCAATTTAATTCAAACGTGAGGAGTTCAGCTCCAGAACCAATGGATACATATAGCAAGAATATAAGTTTTAAAAACCAAAGACCACCAAATCAAACGAACACTAACTATGTTATTGAAGAAGTGTTTAATGCTGAACAACCACATTGTTCTTCCAATATACCTAATCAAATAGTGCAACAGAACAAAAATGAAATAGACAACACCGACAATGTCGCAGAAACACATTTCCAAAACTTAGATGACTTTTATCCAAATGAGATAGATGACGAGAATTTTCCTTTAATTGCCTCGGATCATCAATAGGTTATATCGATTTTAATGTACATCAATCTTATATTTTACCATACATTCAAATTGTTGATAATAAAAATAACGTGTTCAAATTTTTAATAGATACCGGAAGCAATATGTCTTTCATTAACCCTAATTTAGTGAAACCCAAATTAATACAGCATATCAACCCCATTCAAATAAAAACCGCTTTCAATACACACTTTGTTGATCAAAAAATTCAAATCAATGCATTTAAGGAATTTAATAGTGAAAAAAAACTAACATTTTTATTATTTAAATTTCATGATTATTTTGATGGCCTAATTGGCTTAGAAACAATGAAGAATCTTGAAGTAACAATAGATTTAAAAAATTCAATTTTGAAATCAAAAAATGCTGTTTTACCGCTTTTCTACAAACCAAATTATATATCAAAATTATACACCGTACCTTCCTGTAGCAAAATAATAGCTCATTTACCTGTAGATATCAAATCGGGAGATATTTACCTAAAACCATTACAAATAAGAGAAAATTTAGTAATAGCTGAAGGGATTTATAAAGCACATGAATGGTATTCTCTCATTGAAATTACCAATTTTTCAAATTATCCACAACAGTTTTCAATAGAACAACCTTTGAAAGCAGAGCAGTTTAATCGCAACCAAATTTTAGAAATAAATAACTTATCAATAAAAGGTATATCGCAACCTCACAATGCAGTTAATATTTCAGATTTAATTCGAATTGATCATCTAAACGATGAAGAAAAGAAATCCATTAAAAAATTATGTAATCGTTTTGAAGACATATTTTTCAAAGAGGGACAAGCTTTAAGTTTTACTAATCAAATAAAACACGAAATCAAAACTTCCGACGATCTTCCTATCTATATGAAATCCTATAGATATCCAGAAGTTCATAAACAGGAAGTACAAACACAAATATCAAAAATGATTTCCGACGGAATCATTCGTCCCAGTTTTTCACCTTGGTCTTCACCCATATGGATTGTGTCAAAAAAACCAGACGCAAGTGGGAAACAAAAATGGCGATTAGTCGTCGATTATAGAAAATTAAATCAGAAAACAATAGACGACAGATATCCCCTCCCTAACATAACCGATATTTTGGATAAATTAGGCAAAAGCCTCTACTTCACAACACTAGATTTAGCATCTGGTTTTCACCAGATTGAAGTTCAAGATAAGGATATACCAAAAACTGCTTTTACTGTCGAAAGTGGACATTACGAATTTGTCCGTATGCCTTTTGGGCTGAAAAACGCCCCATCAACTTTTCAACGAGTAATGGACAATGTCCTCCGTGATTTTATTGGCAAAACTTGCCTAGTTTTTATGGATGATATAATAATATATTCTACTTCTCTACAGGAGCATATTGAAAATCTTGCGGCAATTTTCCAAAAATTAAGAGAAGCAAACTTAAAAATACAACTTGATAAATCTGAATTCCTTCATAAGGAAATAGCATTTTTAGGGCATTTAGTAACTCCCGAAGGTGTAAAGCCTAACCCCGATAAAATAAAAGCCATACAAAATTTTCCGATACCAAAAACATTTAAACAAATAAAGTCCTTTTTGGGATTATTAGGATATTACCGGAAGTTCATAAGGGATTTCTCAAAACTGACAAAACCTTTAACAGAATGCTTAAGAAAGGACCACTATATCAAGTTAGACTCCAGATACTTAGACTGTATTGAAACATGCAAAAATATATTGTGTAACGAACCAATTTTACAATATCCGGATTTTTCTAAAGAATTTAATGTTACAACCGATGCTAGTAATGTAGCCATAGGAGCCATACTATCTCAAGGCCCCATAGGTTCAGATAAACCAATTTGCTACGCTAGTAGAACTCTTAATAAATCAGAACAAAATTACAGTACTATTGAGAAGGAACTATTAGCCATCGTATGGGCTACTAGGTACTTTCGACCTTATTTGTTTGGAAGAAAATTTAAAATTATAACAGACCACAAGCCTTTAACTTGGTTGTTCTCCTTAAAAGAACCCAATTCAAAATTAGTCCGATGGCGGCTTAAGCTTGAGGAATTCGAGTATGAAATTATTTATAAAAAAGGAAAGCAAAACTCCAATGCAGATGCTTTATCCCGAGTAGAAATAAATGTAAACGAGTCATTACAAAATAATGTAGATACAATATCTCAAACAAACCATTCCGCAAACGAAGATGTTGGAGATGGTATACCAATATCTGAAAGACCTCTTAATGAATTTTCTCATCAACTTATTTTAGAACAATCTGAAACACAACTCAAACCACAAAGGTGTTTAAAAATTATTTTCAAAAACAAAAGAAGACAGATAATAAAACAGAATAATTTAGACAAATCCGAAATTATATCAGATATTTTAGCAAACTATGTAAATCCAAATGATCTAACAGCTATATTGACAGACAATGATACCTTTAAGTTAGTTCAAGAAGTATATTCTAATTATTTTAGCAACAGCCGACTTAAACTTATAAGATGTACAAAATTAGTTCAAGATGTAGTTGAGCCAGACAAACAAGAACAATTGATTGAAGATTACCATAAAAAATCATTCCATAGAGGTATAAATGAAACTCTTGCACATTTAAAACGAAAATACTATTTTCCAAAAATGAAAGATATTATAAATCAAATAATAAATAATTGCCAAACTTGCCTAGAAAATAAATATGAAAGAAACAGAAAACAAATAAAATTTCAGTTTTCAGAAACCCCAAGTCAGCCGTTAGAAATAATACATATTGACGTTTACTCTGTCCATAAAGAAAACTTTTTAACCATTATAGATAAATTTAGTAAGTTTGCAAGTGCCTACATATTAAGTAGTAGAAATAGTATAACTACAATTCAAAGTTTGAAACATTTTTTCTCACACCACGGAATACCAAATAAAATTGTGTCTGATAATGCCTTAGAATTTACCTCGAATACATTAAAAGAATTTTTAAAGTTATATAATATAGAACATCATCTGACATCTGCTAAAAACTCAACAGGCAATTCACCAGTAGAAAGGTTACACTCAACACTTACTGAGTTAATCAGAATCATATACAGTCAAAATAAACAAAAACCAATTAGTGAAATAATGAATGAAGCAATCCTCACATATAACAATTCTATCCACTCAACAACACAAGTAACTCCTTTTGAAGCAATAACAGGTCATTATGAAAAATCAGTTCCCCTACCTACAAATTCTTCTACGCAATTAAATCAAGAATACATAGAAAACCATAGAAAAGATTATGCCCAATTGAAAAAATTAATTTATGAAAGAAGCTTAAAAGAAAAACAGAGAACTATAGAAAAACTAAATGAAAAAAGAGTAGATCCACCAAACTATAAAACAAACGAAACAGTTTACGAAGCTGAAAACAGACGCAACAAATTAGCACCTAGGTTTATGAAGCATAAAGTTTTAAACGACAATATCATTACTATTAATACTTATAAACGCAAAGTTCACAAGCAAAAAATTAAAACGAAACGTAAAATTTTAGATTCATTCCAGGCTCACAACAACAAAGACTAAACGTACAACACATTAACAAAAACGAAGGCTTACTGTATTTAAAACTAGGAAATGCAAGGATAATGGAAAATTATTCTAAGCTTATACATATCGTTAACTTGACCGATTATGTATGTAGTGTTAACACTATCCAAAACAATATTGAAAATTTACTTAAACATACAATGGACGATAAAGTGTTTGAAGTAAAAACTAAAATGGTACAAAGGAAATTTAATAAACTACTTTCTGACATAGATTTAGTTTTACCAAGTTATAGAGCAAAACGTGGCTTAATTGATGGCCTTGGCACAGTAATTAAAACAATTACTGGCAATCTAGATAATAATGACTATGTTGAAATAAATAAACATCTTGAAACATTTAAGAAAAATGAAGACAATATTGCCAATCAATTTAATAAACAAATAATTATCAATGAGAAAATGATTGAAAGATTCAATAATATAACAAAACACATTAATACACAGCAAATGGAAGTAGAACTCCATTTACGAAATTTTGAAAAGAACGTCACAACAAAGATCGAAAAAATTGGCAATATATTTCTTTTTAACCAGCATTTTGAACAAATAATATATGACATTGATAACGTTGATGATCATATAAACGACATTTCGGAGTCCATAATTCTGAGTAAATTAAATATTATATCAAAAACTATTCTGCATCCTATAGAAATGACATACGTCCAAGAACAATTAAGCAAACAAAATATTAAAATATCTTCAAAAGATAACATTTATGAGATTTTAAAACTGCATGCATATTATAATGATTCTAATCTGATCTTTGTAATTGAAATCCCATTTTTATCAATTCCAACCTTTTCCTTATACCAACTAAAGCAACTACCTATAAATGGTAACTATACAGTTTCCCTAATATCGCCTTATATCCTTTTAAATAATGCAATGTATCAATATTTGAGTGAACCATGTCAGCTGATAGACAATACACGATTTTGCTCAAAAACGGTACCACAAAAATTAGAAACAGATTTATGTATACCTAATATAATTAATCATCAAAAAGCCCATTGCGAATTAATTGAAACCGAAACAAAAGAAATAGTTGAGCTAATTCAACCAAACCTTTTGTTGGTGATAAGCAGAAAAACAATTCTTGAAGAAGCCTCTTGCGACACAGCAATAAGAAATCGACTTTTGAAAGGAATCGTACTCATACATTTTAATCAATGTGTAATAAAAATTAATAATATCACTTATTCCAACGAAGCTAACACATATTGGGATTCAATCTACATAATGCCTTTAACGTATACTGAAACTAATAATAGTTACGTTATACAAAATTTAACTCTAAAAGCAATTAGCAATTGGACTATGGAGAATATTGAAACAATCAAACTACTTAAAGATGCAGCAAATGAAAATATCGGAACTAAGACTATTTCTATCATCATGTACATAATAGCATTCATAATAACTTTACAAATTTGCCGAAAATTTTACAAATGCCTCTGCAATAAACAATCAATACCAACATCTTCAGACGAGAGAAATACAACTTCGAGACATTCGTTCAGATGGCCTTCACTTCATTCTAGGCGGGGAGAAGTTACGTCTTCCGACTAACAGCTACAAATCCAACAATTGCAGCGACAGCATTATCCAACAGACCAACAGTTTCAACAGCAGCAACAGCAGCGATGAGACGCAGCGTGGGTGCAGAATCAGCGTGGGTGCAGAGTTAAGAATCAAACAAGTTTTATGTTTCATTTATCATTTATATTAAATATGTCTTTTATGTATCTTTTGTATTTCAATTTTATATATATGTAAATGCAATCTTATTTTGTATGTGTTATTTTAAAATAAAGCTCATTATTATGAGATTGCAGATTGCAATATCATAATAGTTTTGACATCCAGTTGAAGCAGAGTTATAATTAGCGCTTTCCTGCCAATGGATTCAATCGATTTCGGAATGAGTTTTTCAAATCAACTTTTATATGTTAATTTAACTGCAGACACTATTTTGAATTTGAAACTGTCTTGTTTTCAATATTTGCGCAAACTACTGCTTGAGATGGCTATTCGGTTACCAAAAAACATTGAAAATTTCAGAAAATTCAAGGTTCTGTGACCTGCAAGATGCATCAATATTATTGAACATGAAAAATTTTCTTGTTTCTGATATTTTAAATGGGTTTTGGGATCCGACAGTCTCCGCAAGCAAATATGAAAATCAATGGAATAAACTCCTTTTTGTTGATTAGAATAGTTATTTTCAAAACAACGTCCCAAGAACTGCTTTCAATTGCTGCTTTCTGGTTAAATATTTATAAATATGAGGATGGAGCAGGCAACAAATATTTCAGAGAGCTCGCTGAAGCGGTAATTAAAATGCTTTTGATACCAACTAGTAATGGATGTGAAGAAAGAGTTTTTTCTATTATGAACAACATTTAAATTAAAAAACGAAATAAAATGCCATTTGAGCTACTTCAGGCTCTCTTAAGAATATCAATTTATAGTAATAATTGTAAAACATGCTGTGCAAGTTTTGAGCTTACAAAAAAAATCTAAAACGTTTTAACTCTAAAATTATGTACCCAAAACCAGAAGACTCTGAACTTGAAGACAGTGAAGAATTGGAATTGCTTACACATTAATAAAAACCAGTAATATTTTTTAGGACGTTGTTATAGATGTTGTATTTTCTATACTTAGGTTTTACTTCACTTTACTTTTTTTATATCGTTTATAACTATATACATATAGTTTAAACTGCAATTTCTAGTCATATATACAAATGTAATAAATATATTTAAAACATTATCAACATTATCAAACATTATCATTCAATATATTTCCTTAAACAACCGCTCGACGCTTGTTTAGTTACGCACTGTTTAAGGCTTTACGCAGCCTCTATGCAACCTTGCTAACATTGTTATTCATAAACATTTTTTCATTCTCTGCTTATGTTTGTAAGGTTTGTGTCTGAACTATAGAAAATCTCTGCAAAAATTAAGATTTCCTATGGATTGCAATGGCATAAAAAAATGCTGCAAAGGCCGCATATGGAGCATGTCTTTGATATTAAATGAAAAGACAAACGAAAATCATGGTTGTATGTACGCAACCTTTAAACGCCAGTTACGTAGTTCTTAAACAACTGCGAAAAATGTTTATGAATAACGTTTTCTTGTTTAAAGGCCGTTCAAAGTTACGCTGCCTCTAAAATGTGTTTATGAAGAAAAAAAAACATTTGGCGGTTTTTGGCGGTCTAGGTATCGACAAATGGCGATCAAAGAGTATAAAAAACTGGCAACCTTGAATGTAGCATACTTTTGGGGGCATGTTGTTTTTAACAGAATCGCATAGCCCAGACACAAACTATTAATTAAAAAAAAAATATTGCGTAATTTTGAGGGGCATGCTTTTTTAACAGAATCGAGCACTACCGATTTCAGTTTAGAAAAAGCGTCAGCGGAGGCGCGGTTGCGGCATGGATTTATAATTGTTATTTAATTGTGAGGGGGGAGGGTTTATTTTGGCGAGAGTAGGTCGGGGCTGCGGCACGGCTTTATAATTGTTATTTGAAATGCAAACTAATAGTTGTAAGCTATTGAATGCGAAATTTACCACACAAAACCACCCAACAAAAAAAGTTGAAAAAATTGTACCAACTTTTTCTATGTTTTAGTATCAATAAGAAGTGTATAACTCGATTGTTTCTAATTTAAGTATTACATAATTCTACCCTTGTGTTACGACATAGTCGAAACTGCTGTATCTTTTTTAATTTGTTTTTTGGTATTATTTTGTTACGTGCGCTACTCAAAAACATAATTTTTTTTATCATTATTTCTGCGTTGTTAGGTGCAAGTGATTAAAACTAAAAACTTTAAGCAAGTTAAGTGTATAGAAATTAAATAAAATTATAAATTATATAATAAAATTTTTGCGCTAATTAACTATAAAATAGTTTTTTGAAGTGATTACTTCTTTAGGCGCATTTGGCAATTTCTGATTCGTGATTTTCTCGATTCAATCGTCAGCATACAGTTAGATTCTGCCGCTGATTTTGTTTGTTCGAACATGTCTGCGTGCAAAGTAAAAAACAGTTAACTGCATTTTTCTAGCTTGGAGATAATTAGACGTACAGACAACATGCATAGAAGTTAACGAAAATTATATTTCGTCAACAAAATTCTATTTCATCATCCACGCGCATCCGCTCCAGCTAAAACTGCTAGCATCGTTCCCACAGAGAAAATTGCTGACGCTATGTCTGCTTTATTTCCTGCAGCTTAGCCACGGGTAGAGTACGTGCGAAGCCTAACGAATTATTAAGTAAGTTCTAAGTTAGATGTGCTGTAGTTAAGTTGGTTTATTGACATAAATAAAGCAAACACATCAGAGCCAGCTCTGATGTTATGTACTTTTCTTAAAAACACAAATAATTTATATGTAATTTAATTTACATACATACATACATACGTACGTATAACGAAATAACATACACATGTAGTTAAAAAGGAAAATACCCTACGGAGAAAGCAGAGTCAATTGCTCTTAAGTGACTGGTCCCGAGATAGCTCAAATGTAGCATTTCACAGGACAGGTTTGATATAACTTGGCATAGAACAGGTTATTTGTGCCTAATACGGGGCATATCTTATTTTACGCAGCACGGGACGAATTCAATATGATACAAGTAGAGACAGATCGATTAAAACTCAAAGCTTTGTGTATATCGTGTAGAAATTCAAAGTTAAAAATTTGCATCTTTAACAGAATAAATATTTAACAAAGTGAAGGGCATATCGAATGATTGTCGAGCGATCAAAAGAATTTGCTCAACGCACTAATAGATAGTTAGGATAGGTCACAAATTTGTTCTTCGAGGCTGGTCACGGGACAGGTCCAAGGTAACGCAGAAGGTAGCAATTCACCCCTGTCAATGACAACGCCGTGTAAAAGTGACAAGTCGGTTTCATATGTTGGTGGCAGAATTGGAACTTAACCTTCTCCCTTGGGGACCTATCACGTAATAGGCTCAGAACCGGTTCTTTTCTCCGTAGGGTAGTAATATTATGAAACAAAGCATGGATAATTTAAAAAACTTAAATTTTATGTGATTTAATTTCCGTACATACATACATACGTACGTATAATGAAACAACATACACATATTGTTAAAAAGGAGAAGAGTAATATTATGAAAAAAGGCATGGATAATTTAAAAAAACCGTACAAAGGCAAAAACATGTAACATACATTAAATGGTTTTTGTTTTTTTGGGCAGATGCGCGCAATCTCATCGTAGTCGTTGCTACACGCAATCGTACGTTTGCATTTTGTTCTTGTTGTATGTGTCAACATTTTTATCATGCGTGTGTAGGTTTGTGCTTTTTATAGTTTGTACACTAGGGTTCGGACTTCAAAATTAGTAAATCGCAGTAAATTAAAAAAAAAAACGCAGTAAAACTAATTTTTTCGCAGTTTTTCTTTTTTATTTACAACCATGTACGTAAATTTTATACTAATAAAAAAATACATATATACAAATATGTACATTAGGGTGTATCGAATTACAATTTTTTTTTTTAATTTCACATTCTAAGAGGTTTCAAAAGTTGCATGGGGTTGTCAAGATCACCCAAAAAAAAATGTTAAGGAAAAAAAAGGATGTCTTCCTCTCCCGCAAGGACAAAGTCGTTTATTGAGGAAAACAGTAAAAATAACGACCTTAAAATGTTTTTACTTTTATAAAAAAAACTACGTATGTCCTTAAGCAAAAGTAAGTATAGGCTTAAACTAACAATACATTGGTAAACACGATCCCACTCACGATTTTTATTCACAGTGTCCTATGTGAAGGATATTCGAAGCTAAAGTTGTAATGGAGATAGCACAGAACTTTTGATTGTTACCCAATCGTCTAAATTTTGGTGGTATTAAATATAGTGTTAACGTATTCCTTAAAATTGGCGAATGATCTAAATGAGAGCACAACGAAATACGGTTCAACACTTTACGGAGTTTTTGTTAAGATATTTAAATAAATTTTAATCTTAAGTTTTTGTGTCGTATTTCAGCTACCAAACATATTACTTCATTCTTAGAATATAACAACAATAAATAAATTTACAAAACAATATTAATATCAACTTGTTTCCAATTCATCGTTTATTATCTTATACTAGCCTTTTCCCGGCGCGCTTTGCTGCACCCTGCAACTATATGGGAACATAATAGGTGTATTCAAAACTTTTCTTAGACTCATAGTTTGACACCACTGTTATTTTCCACAACCCGTTACAGTTTCCCAGTAGCAGGAGATCACCAAATAGTAACTCCATTTTGAGTTTGTATGTTAGTATTGCTACTTTTACTTTCAAAGCTATTCGATAATACAGATTTTAACTGTATGGGCGAAGCCACACCCTCTTATATAATGCTCATCCCAGTTTTCTAGTAGATGGACATTACCCTGTTTTAGTACAGTTGCCGACAGTAAGCATACAGACTAAATTACCAGAATGTAGCCCAATCGACGAAAACCGTAGGAAATATAGCATTTTTATTGATTTGTGGGCGGTAAAAGGGGGTGTGACAGAAATTTAAGCCATCTCGTACTTGAAAAAAAAAATGTGCTGCCAAAATTTCAGCTCTATCGGCTAAGTAATTTTGAAGTTTCCAGCCATCACACAGACAGCGTTTTGCTTTTTGTATATGTATTTTAGATACAGATTATTGGCTATAATTTTTGATTGGTAAGAGATATTTAGATAATTTTTTCTAATAAATTAATTTTTTTTAGCTTTTATATCAGCTCAATATATTCCTATGCTGGATCCCCGGACATAGAGACTTCCAAGGTAACTGCAAAGCAGACGAACTCGCTAGAAACGGTACCATCAAACCCCTATCGACAGATAAGGAACAAATTGGAATACCTCTCGCAACATGTAAGCTACTGATAAATGAGCTATCCCTTGAAAACACCAACATCAGGTGGTCAACGGTTAGTACATGCAGTCTAACGCGTCAAGTTTGGCCAACACTGAACTTAAGACGCTCAAAAGAACTAATATCCCTTAGAAGAGACCAAATAAATATCGTAATAGGCGTTCTAACAGGACACTGCCTGATTGGAAACCATGCCCAAAGACTGAATATTCCCCACAACGACTTCTGCAGAAGCTGCAGAGATGAGAAGGAGGTTGAATCCACAACACACCTTCTCTGCACATGCCCAGCGCTGGCCAGAAAGCGCCATCTCTTCCTAGGTAACTGGTTCTACAGTGACCTAGACGAGCTCTCAAAAACTTCGGTCTACCGAATACAAAGCTATATAAATAGCTCCAACTGGTTCAGATAGAGTGGAAATAATTGACCCCTGGTATCACAACGGGCCAAACTGGCCTAAGTGTGTCTCATAGGACACAGCACCTAACCTAACCTAACCTATCTTTTTTTTTTTTTTCAAAATTATAAAAACACAATATTGGAAAAAAAAATTTTGTTCGATAAAATCTAGGTTCGATAAACCTTGCTTTTTGAATCACAAAAATGGTTTTTAACTTTTGCGTAAAATTGAAATAATTTTTACTTATAAATGTTATAACTTTTATATAGAGCTAAAAATTTGCGAATTTGAATTTAAATTATTTTTACAACAAAAACAAATTTTGAGCCTTTTTGTGAGGAAAACTCCAAAATTTCAGACCTTTTTTGAAAAAAATATTTAAAATATATAAACTCAACTAACGGTATTTTTGCAATAAGGTTTTCATAGTATTTTGATGAAGCTTTAAGACAAAACAAAATTTAACACAATATATAAAAAAGCAGCGGAGATATTTGAATCGAAAGTCACAAAATTGAATATCTGATTGTTTTTTTCGTAATTTTGTGTAATGATGTTGCATTAAATATATCGTTGTAGTAAAATTTTTCATAGTTTTCAAGATATGTTCATGTTTTTGATATCAAAAAAACGAAAATTCTTTTAATTTTACTAAATTTAAGAAATATTTTATATTTTGTAAATATTTGCACATGTAACCTAAGAAAACAACTAAAAATATGCGATTTTGTAAAAACTTTGTACTACATCACCATCTGGTGTCCAAGGTGGTTCAAAAAAGATAGTGCTAAAAAACTCATCGTACCTGAAAACTACTATATACCAATTTTTATTCTAACCGCATTAGCAGTTTAGGAGTTTTAGGCAGTTTTGTAAAAAATTTGTACTACAGCGCCCTCTGGTGTTCAAGGTGGATCAAAATTGATAGCCCACAAACACACACCGTACCAAAAAACTTATATACACAAATTTTCATGCTAATCGGATCGGAGTAGTTTAGGAGTCTATTGCGGCCTTACAAACATAAGCTCCTTTTTTATATATATAGATGCGTGTGCGTTAGACTTGCTAAGGCTCAGAAACAGCTCGACCGATTTTAATAATTCTTTTTTTGTATTGTTTGCCTTAATACAGATGTGGATTAGAAGAAAATTTCAACAAACTCGAAGGAACAGCGGAAAAATCGAAAAAATCGAAATTGGTAATTTTGTATGGGAATTGCCACATAAGACTACTTTAAACAGCCAACAAAACTTAACGGCTTGATAGATTTAACTTAAATTCGGCCCACACATTACTTGAAGCTTAGATTAGGTTATGGCATACTTAGTTTTGACCACCCCTCTTCCGCCCTTTTACAAAAAACGCAAACTATCCTACTAGCGTACTATTATAAGCGAAAGTAATCGTCTAATTAATTAAAATAAAATTCTGTTCTTTTAGCAGCAAGAACATTCACATATCTTCAAAATTGCACAAAATTTTTGTACAGAGTCTTTTTCTAATAACATCGTTTCCTTAGAATAACAAAAAACTATCATTCAATTTACTTTCATTGATAAATTCAATTAAAGCACTTAATAAACCCTATTTAAAGAAAGCTCCAACATATTTACTTTTTACTTCAAAAAGCACACAAAAGCTGTCATTCCAATATATAAAAACAATTTATTTGTTTGCCCATTATGAGGATCGATCCTTAGACCACCTCATGGCCTCAAAACTGACGGTTGAACTGACTATTTTTATTCAAATTGAAATGTGCTACAAAAATTTCCTAATAGAATTTGCAAGAAATGATATAACAGCACAATCTTCTAAATTCAAATTATAGCAGCCTATTCTATTTTTCTTAGACAAAAAACAATCGTGTATTCCATCTTATTCTTATCTTCTATTTTCAGAATTTAAATATCAATTGCCGTGCGTTAGTCGTGCTAAAACTCCGAAATGGCTCTGCCGATTTTAATAATTTTTATGTTAGCCTCAATACTGATGTGGTGTAGGAAAAAAGAAAACAAGACAGAAAATTATTTGAATTAAAATAATTTTTCTGTACGGTCGCCACCTCTCTGTAGACAATGGCAAACCTCAGAGAGTAATCAAAATGCCATGTAAAGCTTCTTGAGAACGAGAACTTCCGTTCATCGCCGTTCGGAGTCGGCGTTAAGCATGTAGGTCCGGTTCTCGGTCAATTGTGAACAAACTTAATAACACGCACAACACAATTGATCATAAGAAGCTAGGTCAAAGTCCTTTCAAGGGCTGAAATGGCCAGTTATTTATTTTTTTTTGTTTTAATTTTTTGTGTCGTACAGTGTTCGTTACAACTCCAAGAAGAGGACGAGCTTGACATAGGTCTACGAAGTCAGTCAAATGCGCGGCGAGGTAATACACGCGTAAGCCACACTGACCAGCGAGCGACGGATAATGAAAACAGTCAGATTGTCATGTCCGAATAAGTGCTATTTATAAACAAAACAGAGTGGCATACATAATAACGCCCATAACGCATACATAATAACGCCCATTTTATGTGTTCGTCTTCGGACAGGGTAGCTGTTAACAGAAAAAAAATTGTAATTTTCTCGGAAAAATCGGTGTTCCATTCATTTTGTATGGAAAAATAAAAATAAAAACAAAATCGATTTGAATTTCATAATACAAAATGCATGTAATTTCTGGATAATTACATTCGTTCAGATCAGTTGATAGTATTCAGACGAAGCAACCAATTATCGAACAGTGTTCCTGAATTCATTGATTTGTAAGGATTACAAATAATTTGCCTCTGAAGGTTGGATCTGTTATCATCATGCTTCGGAGACTCAAACAACCGAAATTGTGCAAGTGAACAAATTGGTCGTGAAGCAACTCAAGAATAATGTCATTCAAGCAACGATGAACGGTTTTGAGTAGGTAAATTCAAGGGCGAAGAAGTGCTCATTCCAAGAATTTCATTAATTCTAACCGATTTATTTTTCGAGTTCAAAAACCTTCAATTCAAATTCAGTTCGACTTACATCGTCATGACAATCAATGAATCACAAGGTCATTCTTTGTAATTAATTTTGGGACTGTGTGCTGGATTAAATCAAATCTAAACTTATTTTCTACCTTAAGAATAAAGAGAACATACGAGTAATAACATAATATATAATGTATATAAAGATAATGGAGCGCAAAGCAGTGCGATCATATAAAGAGAGAGAGCAAGTAGAATATGCAAATGCAGCGTATACATATTACACCTGTAGCATGGAGGTGCAATCAGTATTTTAGATATAGATATGCAGACGGAAGTTCCGCTCACAAAATTATATGAAAATAATATAAATGTTTGAAAGCCTTCATCTTTGGTTACTTTTGCTAACGTTGTCTATAAAAAAGCATTGAATTGATCGCACGTGTGATTCCCTCAACCTGCTTACATTCCGTGTAAATAAGGGATATTAGAGTGTTTCATTTAATCAATAATTTAAATTCGATTGGCACCATTTGTTATCGATCGTGAACGTTCGATAAAAAATTAATTTCGATCGAATCGTGATTGCTCGAAATTTTTTCAATAAAAAAAATTAATTCAGGGTGGGACGAAGTTTGCCGGGTCCTCTAGTATAAGATATATGTTATTTTTTTTTATGTACATTAGGGTGTATCGAAAATATCAGTTTTCTATAAAAATTGTGTGTTTTTGTACTGGAGCCCATCTAACGGTAAATTTTTTCTAAAAAATACTATAGATATCGATTTACTATTAAAACTACTTATGGATGCAAATTTTCAGAGAGATCGGACTACGTGCAAGAGTGTCAGCATAGAAACAAAAAATCATTATTTAACCTATATTCAACTAATTTTGTACTGGAGCCCATCTTACAGTACAGTTTTTTACAAAAACCACCACAGATATTGATTAACCATTAAAAACAACTTATTCATGCAGATTTTCAGAGAGATCGAACCACGTTCAGAAGTGTAATAAAAAAACCATTATTTGTAATATTTTCGACTACTTTTGTACTGAAGCCCTTCTTAAGGCGCACTGTTTTACAAAAGCCACAATAGATCTCAATTAACCATTTAAAATAACTTATGCTTGAAAATTTTCGAGGAGGTCAAACTCGTACAGTGGTGTCAGCATAAAATTTAAAAACCATTATTTACCATATTTTTGACAACTTTTGTAATGGAGCACCTGTTAAGGTACACTTTTTTACAAAAACCACCATGGATCTCAATTAACCATTTAAAATAACTTATGCATGCATATTTTCAAAGAGACCAGACACGTACAGTAGTGGCAGGTAGAAAATTTTTTCTTTTAATGAGGGTTCAGTTTAGCTTAAGTTCCTATCTGCCTAATATAAAATTTCACAAGTACCTGATCTGTCTATGTTCGAAGCAGCATAAATTATTGTTTGCTTTTGCAAAAAAAAAAAATTATGGAAGCAAATTTTTAGAGATTTCAAGTCAAGCAGTTTTTTAGTTTTCTGATTTCTTGACAACTTTTGCACTGAAGCCACCTTAGAACTACAAATACACTAGAAGTTGATTAACCCTTCGAGCCACACTGGTGCTTTTCATCACCCCATGCCTTAAAAAAACCTATTTTTTTAAATCAAACACTTTTTATGCATACTCCTTACGCCACCTGGGTGTTCACAACTTAGCTAGCTTTACTCTCAAGCAATTTAGAAGGTCATGGATGCGTTAGTGTGTCGTTGGCATTCGTTTAAAATCGAATGGTGCTCTTGTGGTGATGTTCACAATTTATCCAGTTGTGGTGGACACAAATATTTTTATTTAATAACTTTTTATTGAACAACAATGTTTTTATTCTGAACAAATTTTTATATCTCATAAAATATTTTTGATAGTTTTTTGATAAACAATTTTTGATAACTTATTTTATATTTAATATTTAAAAGCAAGTGTATAAAGTGTAAGTGTATTTTATATGTGTGTGATTGTGTGTCTTGTGAGAGTACCACATTATTCCCTCCCATAGAATTTAATTGAGTTGGCCGAGAGATTAAAATGTACTTTTTTTCTTGTCGGTCTGTGTGAGGAGGATACCATCTCTGTAGTGTCTCTGTCCATGAATGTTGGTTTGACTCTGTGTTATTATTTTTAAGAATTGTAAAATTTTTGTGTGTTCTGTCGAGTACTTTGAACGGACATTCGTATGGATTCTGTAGTGGACGTCGTATTGTGTCATTTCGTACGAATACGTGTTTACAACTCTTCAAGGCTTGTGGTAAGTATTGACCAGCATTTGTATTATGATGTGAAATGTTTGAATCGTTATTTTGAACGTTTTGTTTGAGTTTCGGTAATATTTCTGATGCATTAAAAGATTGGTAATTCTGAACTACTAGTTGTCCAGGTAGCTTTCAGTTTTGACCGAAAACCATTTCAGCCGGGGACGCTTTGATGTCTTCTTTGACTGTGGATCTTATACCCAAAATAATCTGAGGAATCTTTGTGTACCAATTAGTTTGGTTGTTACTAGCCATTATTGACGCTTTTAATTGTCTGTGAAATCTTTCAATCATCCCGTTTGATTGTGGATGGTACGACGAAGTAAAAATGTGGTGAGAACCAATGTCTTTAACAAATTGTTTAAATGTGTTAGACGTAAACTGTGGTCCTCGGTCAGAAATGATTTCTATTGGTACGCCAAATCGTGAAACGAATTCTCTATAGAATGTGTCGATTATTGTTGTGGTCTCTGTGTTCTTCAGTGGGTAGGCTTCAGGGCAACGTGTATTTCGGTCAATCGCGGTTATTTTCGCGTTCGATATTGGTAAGGGACCAACCATGTCAACGTGGATGTGTTCGAAACGGCCGTGTGGAATGTGTATCTTGTGTGGTAATGTCTTTGTATGTCGGTGTTCTTTAGCTTTCTGACAACTAATACATTCTTGAGTCCATTTATTAATTTGTAAATTCATGTTTGGCCAAAAGTACCAAAAGTTCTGCTATAAGCCGTCGAGTACCTCTTGTCCCTGGATGTGAAATATTGTGTATTTGGTCAAAAATTGTCTTATGTAATCATTGTGGAATATATGGGTGTGTGTTATCTGTGGAGTGCTCGCACCAAATTTTAATATTCATGAATGGAATTTTGATTTGTTCAAATTTGTATAACGTTTGATCTACTATGTCTTTGAGTGTTGTATTTGTGTTTTGTTCGCAATGTAATAGTTTGAGATTAAGATCGGGTGTTTTGAGTTCTTCTACCTCGCATCTTGATAATGCATCTTACTTACTAACTTACTTATCTGGCGCTTACAACCGAAGGTCGGTTTTGGCCTCGTATAAGAAATTGCGCCAGCCATTTCTGTTTTGCGCATGCTGGCGCCAGTTGGAAACACCAAGTGTAGTCAGGTTATCCAACACCTGATCCTTCCAACGAAGATGTGGGCGTCCTCTTCTGCGTTGACCACCACCGGGCATCGAATCGAATATTTTTTTCGCTGGAGCGTCGTTTTCCATTCGCTCAACATGACCTAGCCAGCGGAGCCGCTCGATTTTAATACGCTTAACCCCTTCGACCCCAAATTTTTTCCTGTTGTTCAAGAAATTATTTTGGTATTTCAATCATGATTTACTTACTCAAGGAGTGTTCGTGCAAAATTGTATGTCTTCACGCCCCTCCGTTTGGGTCGTAGAGAGAGTTGCTTGTAAGCAACCTTGGGCCATAGTGCATAAGTAAATAGGATTTTCTATACAAAGAATTTATGTTTTTATTTGAGTTTATTACTAAGTACTGCTAAGTTTAGTATCACAAAAAACAATTTTTGTGGTGTAAAAGTGGTCTGTAACAGTTAATTTGCAATGTTAGCTAGAATTCAATCAATGTTTTTCGCTATACTTAAGTAAATTATAAATCTTATTGTAAAGAAGTCAAGCATTTGTAACTGATGTGCTTGGACATCCGTAAAAAACTTGAATGTACCACTTATATTACCTCTCCAGTACATTTTACTTCAACACCGATTTTCTGATGACGATATAAATTTATTTGATCCTTTCTATCAATAACCTCAGTATCGAACAAGTCGGTAAAATACTCGGCAGGAAACTTATTTTCCAAACACTTTTTAAAAGTTGAAATGGTTTACATTTCCATCTTAGAACCTTTACGTCGATTTTTTTCGATATTACTGTCAATTTCCACTTCTTCAGTCATTAGTTCAGCTACTTCTCCAACAAAATACTCCAAGAGTCCAACTTCAATGTTTTCTCCTCTTTCTTCAACATTGTTCCGCAAAGTGCCGCAGTCATCAGTTGGTGTGCCGCGGAAAAAAATTCTAGGCTTTGTGAAGATAATACACCTAAAAATTAGGGGATTTGAAACCAGGGCTTCTGAAAAACACCCTAAAATTAAAAATGTACATTGCTTTTTACACATAGAAGCACTGATGACGAAGTCTCTGCCTGATGAATTATTGTCGGTCCTACATAAAGTTGTTGAAATTGTCAATTACATCAAGTCGCGACAGCTGAACTCTCATCTGTTTAATGTAGTGTGTCAGGAAATTAGAGCATATCATCAGTCACTTCAGTTTCATACCGAAGTTCGATAGCTTTCTCGCGGAAAAGTGTTATCTCTGATTTACAAGCTAAAAAATTACACCCAGAAGTTTTTAGAGGCCCACGGTTCAGATTTTGCTTCTTTGTTTAAAAAAGAAGAATAGGCCCGATATGGGTAGTAAAACTTGCATATCTGGCGGACATATTCGCTCATTTAAATGAGCTTAACAGAAAAATCCAAGGCAGGAATTCTTATATTTTAAAGTCTACAATCTACTTACAGAATCTACAATACCTTCTAAATTAGTCAACATAGTCGAGACATCTTCTTCATCATCTTCACTTTCCTCATCTTCAGATTGATCCCAATCGAACTCTTAATTCTTGTTAATCTCTTCATTATACAAACTTCTCATATGCGGCTTCATGACCAAAACAAAATATTTTATATCCACTATAGCCCAAAGTTGCCCACAGGCAACTTGTGAGTTATATAAAATCATTACTTTATGTATGAAGCGCACAACGCAAACTTACTTTCCAATTAATATTATGTGATGTGTGTAGAATACAGTATTTATGTTACAAAACAATATTATTTAATTATTATCGAAAATAGTGCACTTATATCTGATAACTCCAGTTAAAAATAAGCTGATTAGCTACAATTTCACTTCACTCTTCCAAATATAGGAGGAATACTAACAGTTAATTTTGCATCATTTGTTTTGTTTATGATTCTCAAAACACTAACCAATCAACAATATATAGTTTAAGAAAAAAATATTTTTCGTAGCTTTAACTATAAGACGACAAACATGTGAAATTGCTTTCAGGCAACGATGGGGTCGAAAGGGTTAACTATGTCGATGTCAGCGTACAGCTCATACAGCTCGTGGTTCCATCGAATTCGGTACTCGCCATTGACGTAGATTGGACCGAAGATCTTACGAAGGATCTTTCTCTCGAAGGCTCCCAAAGTCTTTTCATCAGAACTGCTCAACGTCCAGGTTTGTGCTGCATATAATAGGACGGGCATGATAAGAGACTTATAGAGCGTGAGTTTTGTTCGTCGAGAGAGGGCTCTGCTTCTCAATTGCCTATTCAGCCCAAAGTAACACCTGTTGGCAAGAGTTATCCTCCGCTTTATCTCAATACTGACATCGTTGAAAGAGTTGACGCTGGATCCCAGGTAGACGAAGTCCTTAACAACCTCGAAGGAGATGTTGTCAACAGTGACGTGGTTTCCAAGACGCTGGGACTGTTTATTTGTTGACACTAGGTATTTCGTCTTATCTGCGTTCACTACAAGACCCATTCGACTCGACTCTTTCGCTAATCTGGAGAATGCTGCGCTGACTTCGCGCGTATTATGGCCAATGATATCGATATCATCAGCATACGCCAGCAGCATAATACTTTTATAGAATATCGTGCCACTGCGTCTCAAATCAGCAGCTCGGATGATCTTCTCCATCATTAGGTTGAAAAAGTCGCACGATAGGGAATCACCTTGTCTGAAACCTCGTTTGGTATCGAATGGAGGAGTGAGGTCCTTCCCGATTTTAACTGTGCTGCTGGTGTTGCTCAGTGTCATTCTGCAAAGGCGGATGAGCTTTGCAGGAATACCAAATTCAGACATGGTGGAATATAGATGATTCCTTATTGGACTGTCGAAGGCGGCTTTGTAATCGACAAAAAGATGGTGTGTGTCGATTTGTTTTTCTAGGGTCTTCTCCAAGATTTGTCGTAGCGTAAATATCTGGTCTATGGTGGATTTGCCAGGTCTGAAGCCACACTGATAAGATCCAATCAGCTGGTTTACGATGGGCTTCAGTCTTTCACATAGTACGCTCGACAGGACCTTATATGCGATATTCAGAAGGCTTATCCCACGGTAGTTGGCGCAAATTGTGGGATCGCCTTTCTTGTGGATTGGGCAGAGCACACTGAGGTTCCAATCGTTTGGAATGCATTCTTCCGACCATATTCTGCATAGAAGCTCATGAATGCATTTAAATAGAGTTTCGCCTCCATTATTGAAGAGCTCAGCAGGTAAGCCATCGGCTCCTGCGGCTTTGTTGTTTTTAAGCCGAGCTATAGCTTTCAAGACTTCACTATGGTCGGGCAGCGGAACTTCAACGCTTTCGTCCACAATTGGGGATTCCGGGATATCATCTCTATTGGCGGGATTGTTATCGTCGTCGCCATTCAGAAGCCTAGAGAAGTGTTCCCTCCACATCATCAGTGTACTCTGGATATCTGTCCCTAGATTCCCATTTTCATCCTTGCAGGAAGAGGCCCCGGTCTTGAAACCATCGGCCAGGCGTCTTATTTTTTCGAAAAATTTCCGGACCTCATTCCTGTCACCATGCATCTCAATTTTCTCGCACTCACGCATTTCCGCTTCCCTTTTCTTTCGCCTGAAAATGCGTCTCTCTTCCCTCCTCTTCTCTTTGTATCGCTCCTTAGCAGCTCGCGTTACAACCGACTGCAGGGTGGCTTTGTAGGCGGCGTCTTTTTCTGCAGTGGCGTCGCGACACTCTTGGTCGTGCCACTGGTTTCGGCGAGGGCGGTGATAGCCAATCACCTCTTCGGCAGCCGTACGCATAGAGTGGGAAATATGATTCCACTGCGCGCATATATCGTCGATCGGAGGAGTGCTTTCTTGAAGCAGGAGTGAGAGTCGAGTAGCGAAGTCTTCGGCTGTTTGCTTTGATTGCAGCTTTTCGACGTCTAGCTTTCTCTGTGCTGGATTGCGCGCATTCTTGGTTGCACACAGGCATGTACGGATCTTGGCTGCGACAAGATAATGATCCGAGTCTATATTGGCACCACGGATCGTGCGTACATCTAAAACACTGGAAGAGTGCCTTCCGTCAATCAAAACGTGATCAATTTGGTTGCGCGTCTTTTGATCAGGAGACAGCCAAGTTGCTTTATGAATATTGAGATGCTTGAATCTAGTGCTGCTAACGAACATGTTTCGCGCTGCGGCAAAGTCAATCAGCCTCATTCCGATATCGGAGGTATTGTCGTGGAGGCTGAACTTTCCGACTGTTGGACCAAAGATATTTTCTTTTCCCACCTTGGCGTTGAAGTCACCAAGCACGATTTTTATGTCGTGGCGGGGGCTGCGCTCATAGGCATCTTCAAGGCGCTCGTAGAAGCTGTCTTTGGTCTCATCGTCTTTGTCTTCTGTCGGAGCGTGCGCACAAATCAGGCTTATGTTGAAAAATCTTGCCTTGACACGGATTATGGCAAGTCGTTCGTTCACAGGTGTGAATCGCAGAACATGATGTCGTAGTCTCTTGCCAACCACGAATCCGCATCCAAATTCGTGCTTCTCCGCATGGCCGCTGTAGTAGATATCACAGGATGCTTGCCGTGAGCAACCCTGTCCCTTCCGTCGCATTTCTTGGAGTGCAGTGATATCAGCTTTGTATCTTTCTAAGATATCTATCAGTTGGATAGAGGCACCATCCCAATTAAGGGTTCGGACGTTCCAGTTGGATATCCGTATATCATTGTCAGTTTTTCGTTTGCGGTAGTCGTCATCAGATTTGTGGATCATTTTTATCTTTTTTCTTAGACTTTTCATTGAAATTTGTTTTTACGTGGTGAGCTTCAAACCCAACGCACAACCGTTTAGAGGCAGGGGGAGCCCGCCGCTCCGATTAGCCGTCAAACTAACGGTTGCCAGTTTGCCGTTTCTAGAGGACACCACGCAGAGGTTTGAGTCGACTTGAGACGAGTTCGACATGGATAATACTGGCCTCACCAGGTTGAGGCAGTCAGACACGTTGCCATGTGAAGATCGCCCCCTTGACCCTCACGCGTTGCCTTGTGAGGATCGTCCTCCCTTGATAATGCATCTGCTACTGAATTATCTGTACCTTTGACGTGTAGTATCATGTTAGTGAATTGTTCTATGTATTCTAGGTGTCGTGTTTGTCTTGGGCTTCTCTCTTTTTTAGAATTGAGTGCATTTTTTAGTGGTTTATGATCTGTGTATACTGTAAAAATATTACCTTCAAGGTAGTGTCTAAAATGTTTGATTGTTAAGAATATAGTTAAAAGTTCCCTATCGAATGTGCTGTATTTAGATTCTGTGGAAGTGAGTTTTTTGGAAAAGAATGCTAGTGGTTCTAATTTATTGTTGTATTTCTGTTGTAATACTCCACCTACTGCTGTATTTGATGCATCTACAGCAATCAATAGTTCTGCTTTACTGTTAACATAGTTAAGTAGTGTTTGCGTAGCAAAACTATATTTAATTGCTGTGAATGCATCAGAGGTTGTGTTTGTCCATGTTAAAAGTTTGTTTTTTGTTTTTGAAGCTATTGTGACCATTTCGTATATTGGGCCTAGCATGTGCGCTAATTTAGGAATGAACCTGTGATAATAGTTAGTCATGCCGATAAATTTTTGCATTTGTTTGACAGTATTTGGTTGTGACAGTCTCTTATACATTGTATTCGTTCCTCCGATGGCCGTATGCCATGTCTTGAAATATTGTAGCTCAGAAAATTGATGTTTTCAACTCCGAAAACGCATTTGTTTGGTTTGATGTTTAAACCATATTTGTCGAGTCGTTCGAAAACTTGTCTCAAATGTTTCACGAAACAGAACACGTTTCTGTCTCGCTAGCTATCAAAATGTCATCTAAGTAGACGAAAATGAAATCTAGCCCGTAAAGGACTTCATGTATGAACCGTTGGAATGTTTGTGCTGAGTTTCTCAAACCGAAAGGCATTCGGAGAAATTCGAACATTCCAAATGGTGTCGTGATAGCTGTCTTGTGTACGTCTTCGGAAGCCATGGGTATTTGGTGATATGCTCTGACCAAGTCCAGTTTCGAATAAATTCTTGTGTTGTGTAAATTGTTTGAAAAATCGTGTATATGTGGTAATGGGTAGCGGTCAGGTACTGTAATTGCATTGATGCGTCTGTAGTCACCGCATGGTCTCCAGTCGTTTGGTTCGCGTTTAGGAACGAGGTGTAGCGGAGAAAATGTCATAGATTTCGACGGTCTACAAATGCCAGATTTAACAAAGAAATCGAATTCTTGTTTAGCTATTTTCGCTCTGGACAAGTCTAGATGTCGTGGCTTCGTGAATGCTAACTGTCCTTCTGTCACTATGTGATGAACTGTTTGATGTTTCATCAATGTAGTATAGTCGGGTTCTGTTAGTAGTGAAGGAAATTGTTTGAGTAATTGTGTATACTTGTTATCTAGTGAAAATAATTTTGGCAACGTTGTTTCAGTGTATGCCGTTATTGTGTTAACTGATAAATTCGTTAATGGGTCGATGAGACGTTTATATTTGATTATATTTGAGATCAACAAGAAGTCCATATTTTGTTAAAAAATCTGCACCAATAATCGGTTTAGAAATGTTTGCTATAATAAATGTAAATGGTAATTCGCGTCGTAAATTTAAGTCTAAAGTTAATAATTTTTTTCCGAATGTAGATATTGCTATGCCATTCGCAGCTTGAAGTGTCAAATCAGATCAATCAATTCTGTCTATTAATTTTGTATTTTGAGGCAGGAAGTACCGATACTTCCGCTCCGCTGTCAATAAGAAAATTTATTTTATTTGTCGGATCAAATACGAAAAGACGACGTATTAATGTGACAGGTCTATCATCAGTCGTCGCGATAATAGAGTCTTTTAGTTTGTTGTAATGTGTGGCATAGTGTTGTGTTGTGTAGGATGGTTGTTTCGAACGAATGAACATGGTTGTTCACACTTTCGTGCTTGATTACCGAATATATAATGGTATTTACATACCCAAGAAGTATTGTCCTGAGGTCTATGTCTTGAATTTGACCTCCGTCTTATTCGTGAGTTCGAACGAAATCGGTTTTCTGACTTAAGCGTGTTCACTTCTTACGTCAATTTATTGAAAGATTCAAAAATTTTTGAAGTGGAAATTGTTAAAGCTTGTACCATTTTCGTAAGTCGTGTTGGAAGGTTTTCCGAAGGTACTGACTTCATTTTCGATCATGACTTCGCAGAGATTGTCGGCTAACGCTAGCAGTACCTTGATCGTTTTGTGGCCTGACCCATTCAACGCTATATTTAGAGTTTTGGGTAGTTTCCTTAGCCATAACTTTAAGAGGAAATCTGGTCAATTCTTTTATTCTCACTTAGATAAAGTCTCATTCTTTTATTCTTTTATTCTTTTATTCTCACTTAGAGAATGACGTTCAATCAAAATTTTTTTTAAATTTTTGTACACATTGGTCTGTGAAGGTTTTTTTATGAAATCAAGGACTGTCATAATAACATCTTGTGGAAGAGCTGTAACTAAGTATTCGTACTTAGTTTTGTCTGTCGTTATTGATTTTGCTTGGAATTGTATTTCGGCGTGGACGAACCATGCTTCAGGACAAGTTGTCAAAAATTGTGGTAATTTAATAGATGTCGCGTGTGTTTCCGTACTGTAAGGTATATCGAAAGGGTTTGGAAGTGTGTCTGTGTCAAGAGTTATCAATGGATTGTCTCCTTCTCCACAGTGAGAAGAGTGAGGGGAGGTATGTTGTAGGCTCATTGTGTATGTTTAAGTGTGTTCCTCAAATGTGTTACCCTAGTGCAGTGGAGTGACTACGTAAGTGAGAATCTAGGTTTCTTCCGACCCTATATTCTTAAATACGTTTCAGAATCTACGGTGTGTGCCTCGTGATAGTCTAAGTTAAAAAGCAACCTGTAAAAAATTTTTTATGAAATGTCAAATAAAAAAATATGTAAAATTTTATAAAATTTTAAAATAATGATTGTGCCGCTCTCGTAGTTGTAGTAGTAGTTGTTGTTATTGTAGTTGTTGTTGTTGATTTTGTTGTTGATTTTGTTGTTGCTGTTATTAATACTGTTGTTGTTGAGGTTGCGTTACCTTAACGGTAGGTATAGGGTTTTGCTTGTTGTCATTGTTATGACGTTGTTGTTGATGTTGTTGTTGTTCCGTTATCTTACCGGCAGATATAGGGTTTTGCTTGTTAAGGATGATGTTGTTGTTGTTGCCTGTGTCACCTTACCGGCAGGTGTAGGGTTTTGCTGCTGTATTAGTGGAATAATTGCTTGGTGGTACAGCGGTATTGATGTTGAGGTGAGTGTGCGACGAGTAGTGATGAGCGTTTCAGCTGCTGCTGTTACTGTTATGACGATTTGTGCTGGGTTCTTTTCCTTTCCTCGAAACTAGTTTTTTTAAAACGGTTCGATAGATAACTCGAAATCTATTGGTTCAATTTCAATGATTTGTTTTGCATTTTGTTCGTTATTTTGTCCTTTAAGCATCCCCCTAAATTCAAGTATCTGTTTTTCTTTTTGTTTTTTTAATATAAACAAAAAAGCGCGCGAAAATGTATCTACAGGGTGTTTTTTTTAGAGGTATAGAACTTCGAATTGAAATAAAACACAAGAAAATCGTTTTAATGTCCATCAATTTTGCTTTATTGGAAGGATAATTTTATGCCATTAATGTTTAAATATGATTTCGGGCATGTGGCCGCCGCGGCTGGCTCGAATAAAGCCAATTCTACAGGTCCAATTTTCAACCACTTTTTCGAGCATATGGGGTCGTATGTCGGCAATAACGCCACGAATGTTGGCCTCCAAGTCCCCTAACGTTTCTGGTTTGTTGGCGTAGACGAGCGACTTCACATATCCCCAAAGAAAATAATCCAATGGTGTCAAATCACACGATCTTGGTGGCCAATTGACAGGTCCATTCCGCGAAATTATGCGCTCATCGAATGTTTCCTTCAATAAATCGATTGTGACGTGCGCTGTGTGGCATGTAGCGCCGTCTTGTTGGAACCACAACTCATCCACATTCATGCCATCCAATTCGGGAACAAAATAGTCGGTTATCATGGCTCTATACCGGTCTCCATTAACGGTAACTGACTCTCCAGCATTATTTCGGAAGAAGTATGGCCCAATGACTCCACCAGCCCATAGAGCACACCAAACAGTCAGTTTTTGTGGATGTAATGGCGTCTCAAGGATCTCATGTGGATTCTCTTCACTCCAAATGCGGCAATTTTGCTTGTTGACGTAGCCATTCAACCAATAATGAGCCTCATCACTGAACAAAATTTTGCGATGAAAATCAGCATCGAGATCAATCTCATTTTCGGCCCATACAGCAAAATCACGACGCATTGCAAATGAAGATTTGATTTTGATTATTAAATGCCAGAAAAAATTTAGTTTTTGCAGTATTGAATTGAATTTAGCTTGTGTGGGCGAAGCCACGCCAAGTTTCCAATGCCCATGCCAGTTTGTAGTGAATGCCTGACCAATAAGTAACTCCATACTGAATTTCATTGTTGTATGATATTTATTTCCAATGCTATCTGATCAAAAATTTAAAGTGTATGGGCGGAGCCACACCCCCTTGTCCAAAGTCCATCCCAGTTTTCCAGTAGATATCACTAAGTGGCAACACCATTCTGAATTTCATTATTATACGGCATTTATTACCAAAGCTATTCAATATCATAAATTTGAATTGTATGGGCGGTGCCACACCCCCTTGGCCTATACTTTCTCAATTTTGCCAGTCGAAAGACAGGACTAAATAGTACGTTCTAACCGAGTTTCATTGATGTGTGACTTATAGCTTGAAAGTTATGCTGAAAATTTGGGCTGCTGAAAAAGTGCCACGCTCTACGTCCAACGCCCATAAAATTTTACCAGTAGAATGGCAAGTGAAAATTAAGGTCGAATACCGAATTCCGTTGCTGTGCGACCTATAATTTCAAAACTATTCGATATAGAAGATTTGATTTGTATGGGTGGTGCCACGCCTCCTGAGTTTTTCCGATATTTTAATGGTTATTCTGCTATTTGGCATGAACACAAATCCAACATACTCATTAAAATCAGTCCAGCCGTTCTTGAGTTATAAATGGTGTTACAAACCCGACTTTGTTTTTTATATATAGATTGTGTTGTGCGTGTTATTAAGTTTGTACACAATTGACCGAGAACCGGACCTACATGTTTAACGCCGACTCCGAACAGCGATGAACGGAATGTTCTTGTTCTTAAGAAGCTTTACATGGCATTTTGAATACTCTCTGAGGTTTGCCATTGTCTGCAGAGAGGTGGCGGCCGTACAGAAAAACTATTTTAATTCAAATAATTTTCTGTCGCTGCTGGGGTTCGAACCAGGGTCTCCAAGTTCGTTGACATAGCGGCCACGCACTTTAACCCACTACGCCACGGACGCCACATAAGCCAGAACTGTCTTTAAAAAAAAATTTTTTTTATAAAGTATTTTTTATGTACAATCATGGTATAATTATAGAGGTAAACTCGCTAAATGAGAACGTACTGCCGCGAATGTCAAAACGAAGTTGACAACTCATACAAAATTTCGAAGCTATGAGAATGACAAGAGAAAGTAAGAATTGGCGAAATGTAAACGAAATTAAACAGTTGAAGCTGTCTTGTTGTATTAATTAAAAATTGTAGTAACTGGTTATTTTCCGTGTTTTTATTAATATTAAATTAATTTAAAATTGTTTCCAGCCAAACATCATTGAAAATTAAACACAAAAAAATATTAACTGCAAGCAGGGAGCACAACTAAACAACAACAAAAGTACAGCAGTAAGTACACAGCTGATTCTGACAATATCGGCAGTAATGACAAAAGAGAGCACAATAAGCGCTGCGACTACCTCTATTATTATACTATGTGTACAATAACCTCAATAAATTAAAAAAAAAATTAATAACTTTCTATATCAAAAAAAAAATTCTTTTAAAACAGCTCCTGTTTTTGGTTGCTACACGTATATTATACCTTAAGTTTATATTTAAGTTCGCGATGGCAGGATCGCCAGTTGTGGTGTTGTTCACAATTTATCCAGTTGTGGTGGACACAAATATTTTTATTTAATAACTTTTTATTGAACAACAATGTTTTTATTCTGAACAAATTTTTATATCTCATAAAATATTTTTGATAGTTTTTTGATAAACAATTTTTGATAACTTATTTTATAATTAATATTTAAAAACAAGTGTATAAAGTGTAAGTGTATTTTATATGTGCGTGATTGTGTGTCTTGTTAGAGCAACACACTCTCATATACCTGAGATAACTGAAATATTTTATTTTATTGAAGTTAATTATTTTTTTGTTGTTTTAAGGTATGTATGAATATTAATTGATAAATTAAAATAAAAAAATTTATTTTTGTGTAAAAATTTATAAGTTTATTGTCTGAACTATTGAATTCGAATTTGACTGAATTTGACTATTTTACTACTTTTTTCTCTAAATATATTATTAAATTACTTAAAAAAAAATATTTACAGGTCTTAAAATCAATACTGAACAAGTTTATTTGAATGTTATTGGTAAACATTTTTTTTCGTTTTTAGAAAAAGTGGGTGCAGTTTTTTGGCAGAATATATATGTTTTTTGTAACTAACACTATGACTAATATTTGGTCTTTGTAGCAACGTATATGATCCCTTCAAACATAAATTGTTTAGGTCTTAAATTAAAAACTGTAAAATTTATGAATTTTTATTTTGAAAAACTGTATACTAAAGGTATTTTGAAAACTGTAAAAGTTATGAAACCATATAAATTTTTAAGCTTATATATCAAAAATTCGGGATTTTACAACGATTTTTTGACGTGGGGCCATGACATACCCCATGTGGCTCTTTGTTACTGCACATTAGATGGGTTTTTTTTTCCAAAAGTATTCCAGAACCTCCCTGCAAGGCCAGATTCTGAATCTTGGATGTAATATAAGCATGTGACGCAAAAAAAAATTAAAAAAATTCGCAAACTGGATTGGCGCCGCTAAAAAACGTGAATTTGAAGATGTATAAAATGGATGTTTCAAATCGAGTTTCCTATTTAAATTTTAGACCTACAAAAACTTTTGACTATAACTATATCCTAATGTTAAATCGTCCGCTGAACCCTAATATGTCATCAGATTCTAAAAAAATTAGTCCTTGACCCGAAATTGGCCTACTTTATTAAGAATTTCCTAATTTTTTCTTTCGATTTTGAAAAAGAAGCTTTACCTTCGCAAAGGTCGCAGCAACTTTCTCAAATTAAAATGCTGCATTATTGTTGGCCTTTTTATGAAGTTTAGGAATAATAAAAAAATAATTCAAATCGGCCCATTTTTATGGCAGAAAATAATTTTTTTTTGTTGAGCTGACTTTTGGGAAAAATATATTTTTTTATAAAAGTTTTTTCCTTTTGTTTTCTGCATATTAACAATAACTTTAAAAACATAAATTTATTCATTGTCATCATCAGAAATCATTGCAAATATGCAGAAAACACAGTGGCAGATTTACATACGGGCTGAAAGGGCTTTAGCCCCTACCCCCCCTTGGAAAATTTTTTATATGGGAAAAAATTAAAAAATTCCGAAAAGACGTTTCAGCCTCCACCCCCCCCCCCCTTGGCATACAAAACTGAAGTTTCAGCCCCCCTCTGGCGAATCCTAGATCCGCCACTGAGAAAAAATAAGGAAGTTAATCTGAAGTAGAGGGAAAATATTTTTCTTGTGAAGCCGACTTTTAGGCAAATAATTATTTTTGAATAGATTCACTTTTTTTTTTGCTGCAAATTTGAAATGATGTCATTCTTTGTTATATTATATGGTTAAAGTTTTTGGTGTTCCTCTACCACCTGCAAACTGTTTTTCGGATTCTATGTTAGTAACATTTGTATTGAATCGTGTTATTAAATTTATTGCGCTTTCAGCACAATCGTTGACGACAACAATTTTGCTGACCATTTCCTCAGCACGTAAATTTATTTCGTCAATGAGCCAACAACTTCTATCTATGTTTAGAAAGCTCATGGGATCACCTTAGTTGGAGATTCCCTCTATAGGAACAATATTAAACAGTTTTTTGTATTTAAAAATAAATTTTTACTCTTTAAGTTCCTTTTGTGCAGTATTTCGGTGATTTCCGCTTTAACGAAGATTTTTATTCTCCAAATGCAACTTTTCAACAAGAGTTTTTATTGTTGATTTCTTCCCCGTTATGATGGATAAATTTGACCAAACTCTCACTAATTCACCGACGATACGCTTGATTCAAAGTCAAATTGTCCAGTACCTTTAGATGCAACAAACGGCTTAGCACATGCTCGGACGTTGGCAATGTTACTTTTTGAAAGAATCTCAAAGTATTTTCTATAAACATTAATACGCAAAAATTCATTTCACTAAATGCGACTCCAAATTCGTCATAAAATAAAATCAGCAATTAAATATATGATATTCGATATTTTTTATTCGATACAAGTATCCTGAACTGCTTGCTAAATTACCTCAAAAGATAAATGGACTGAAACAATTCTCGATTAACTGTCCAAAATGTATGACAGTTGTCGGACGGGTTTCTAACAAAGTATTTCCAACGTAGTGAAACCATAGCGTGGCAGAATGACGATTATTCCATCCTTGCCCAAACGTCAGCTCAACAAAAAAAAAAATTGTTTTTCTTCCATTAAAATGGCCCAATTTGAATAATTATTTTATTATTCCTAAACTTCATAAAAAGCCCAACAATAATGCAGCATTTTAATTTGAGAAAGTTGCTGCGACCTTGGCGAAGGTAAAGCTTCTTTTTCAAAATCGAAAGAAAAATTATGAAATTCTTAATAAAGTAGGCCAATTTTGGGGCAAGGACTAATTTTTTTTAGAATCTGATGACATCTTTGGGTTCAGCGGACGATTTAACATTAGGATATGTTATAGTTAAAAGTTTTTGTAGGACTTAAATTTAAATACGAAACTCGATTTGAAACATCCATTTTATACTTCTTCAAATTCACGTTTTTTAGCGGCGCAAATCCAGTTTGCGAATTTTTTTAATTTTTTTTTTGCGTCACATGCTTATATTACATCCAGGATTCAGAATCTGGCCTTGCAGGGAGGTTCTAGAATATGTTAAGAAAATGTATGGAACCCAAAACCCATCTACTGCACATAGGGCCAGGAATTTCAATAAGTGGCCAAAAGTCAAATATTTTCTGTATAAAAATAATTCTTGCGATTGATAACGGGACACATTAAGGTACCCTGAGATGAAATATTATTAATAAAAAATTAAAAATTACAATTTGGGAGGTATTTTGAGTCAAAAATTGCAATTTTTTTTATTTACATCTAAAATTTGAAATCATCAACAGTAGAACTATTACTCAAACTTCTTTAAAATTTGTAGCACTTTTTTAAGCACATTGAATGCAATATTGAAAAAAAAATATATATACATATATATTCTTTTGTTTTTAATCCTTTTTTCCACATACTAAATACAAATAATGGGGTTAAAAAAAATCCGGCGCCTAAAGAAGATTCCCTGAGAATCCGCTCGTAATTGAAATAATTTTCATGCTATTACTTTCTTTAATTTATTTACTTGAAGAGGGATATGCACATTTTTGCACGTTTTCATTTACTTTTGAGAAATTTATAAAAAACTAACGTCGCACAGTGTAACGAGTTCTATGGGACAAAAATAGAAAGAATCATCGTAGGTGAAATGAAATGAAATGAAGCATGTGTCATTATTTCATAAATATATAACTCCACACAAATTTTTATCAATATCAGCCACGCCCTTCACCCACCTCCCATACAAAACTTAGATTAAAAGAGCAATATCTGCAGTTGTAGAAAGTGTAGAGAACAAAATTAATTTAAATTTCATTGAATAGAATAAACACTTTGGAAATCTGTTTAGAAAGAGTTGATTTAAAACGTACTCAAAAATAAAGAAAACCAAAACTGTATCTGTATAATAATATCTTTCGGACATGTGCTTAGAAATGGTTTCAAGTGGCTATTGAGAAACTTTTTCTCTTTAGAAAAGTATTATTTTAAACTTTTCTTTTATATATATCCTATAAGTCCTTCACCTTCTCGTTGAACCTGAATTTGAGAATGACTCAGTTCAAAATAATGAAACAATTTTAGATTCAGAAGGCTATGAATTGGTCGAAAATGAAAATGATTATTTGAACAATTTGTTTCTTTCGGATGAAGAATCAAACTTGAAGGTAAAATAAAAAATAAAATGTTAAATGAACATTTAACATTGAACATGAAAAACATTAAACACAAAAATAAAATATTAAAAGGAAAAAAAACAAAAAAAAAAATATATAAAAAACAAAAAATAAAAAAAAACTGAACAACTCATTTAGTTTAGTTAACGAACATGACTTCCCAACAATTGGTAGAAATACAAAGCCAAGAAATTGCTGTTCCAAGTTTATATTAATAAAAAGTAAAAATGCTGATAAGCCACTCAAAACCTATAATATCTTCCTTGTGTCCAAAGCACTTGAAAGCATAAGTGCTGATCCACCGCAGAAAATCTCGTACACTCGGGAAAGCCACTTGCTAATTTTAACAAAAAGTGAAATTCAAGCTAACAAATTTCTGAACGCCACTAATTTATCAAACATCTGTTCAATTGAGGCGATTTTACACCCAACCCTTAAGACTGTAAAAGGAGTTGTTTTTGCCCCCCCTTTACGAAATCTTTCAGAAACCGACATTCTTGAAGTCCAAATAGGCTTCCTAATTTATAAAGTCGACCCCTACATCCCTGCGCCTATCCAGTGCAAAAACTGTTTTATGTTGGACACACAAAGAAATATTGCAAAAGCGACTCATGCGAAGTTTGCGCAACCAGTTTTCATGACCCTTTGCCTTGCACCAAGGTTGAATGCATAAACTGCAAGCATCCACATAAAGCCACTAAGAAAAACTGTCCAACCTTCAAAAAGAGAAAAGAAATAATAAAAATCAAAACAACAACAAAATGTACATATATGGAAGCTACTCAACATATTAACAACCAAAATTTTTCTAAAAACATTCCAATTGAAACACTAGAAAAAGCAACAGAAGAGAAACAAAAAAGAATATCAACTCAAACTAATAAAGAACTCGAAAATTTACCTCCAAGTCCCACATTCTCCAACCAAAACAACTTCAACTCAACTAAAATCAAAATAAACTCACTTAATTCTAGCAATACACCATGATACAATTATACAGGTAGGTTTGACAACAGGCTATTTTCTCACGAGATCCGTTCATGGATTGTCAAACTCGTCTGTTTTTTTTTTTTTTGTTTGCTTTGTCTTGTATGATTTTGACAATTCATGTTCGCTGTGGAAAACTGTCACACCTACCTGATTAATTATACCATGGCAATACACCACGTAACTCTAACGGTACCATGTCAAACTCTTCGTCTTCTAACTCTCCCGTCTCTCACTTTGTTACAGAAAAGACCTCTCTCAATATCTCACCTAACGAAAACTCAAAAACAAGTATACTAAGAGCATTACAACAAAAATATAGTAAACCTAAAACTATCTCTATCAGCTCAGATGAAACCCAAATGGAATAATTTTTTACTCTCTCTAATATATTCCTATATATTAGACAATTGTAGTGATATAATTTTATATTTAAATGGTCCTAAAAATTATTCAATGGAATTTAAACGGCTACCACAACAACCTCCCTGAGCTTCAACTTTTGATTAACAGATACTCTCCCGATATTATAGCTCTCCAAGAAATTCACATTAAAACAAATTCTATCAAACTTATCAATTACAAATCTTTACTTGTTAATACTTCAACGAATGCGCATGCCAAAGGTGGAGTTGCTTTATTTATTAGAAGCACCATTCCCCATACATTTCTCCTAACATCAAACAACATGTGTATTGCCTTAATGGAAATCAAAGCCGATATAAAAATGCGTTTAGCTTTTATTTACCTACACCCCAACGAATCTATAAACTTAAACAACCTTATTTCGTTATGTAACGATCACACCACACCCATCCTTTTACTAGGAGACTTTAATGCCATACAATACAAATTAGGGTTCTCCAAATGCAAACTCCAGAGGGCTTATCATCGAAAACTTGATCATGCAATCTGATTTAATTATTTTAAACGACGGGACTCCCACCCACCTATCCACCCGAAACACTTTCACACACATTGATCTCTCATTGGCGTCGGCTCAGCTGAACCCTTTCCTCTCATGGCAAGTTGACTCACAGTTACATGGAAGCGATCATTTTCCGATTTATATCTCATATACCCCTCAACAAAGTACTATAAATAACCCTATATTCAAATCTTCTAAATTTAAAATCAAGGAAGCCAATTGGCAGAAATTTGAAAAAGTCGTTTCAAACAATATAAGCAAACTATCCTTTTCAAACAACTTAAACAAAGATTTTGCTAAACTCCACAAGCAAATAATAGCAGCGGCTAATGAATCTATTCCGCACACTTCAAAAAACAGAAAGATGAAAAACGTACATAAAGAACTCAATGATCTACGCCGTATTAAACAACAATTATTCTCAATATTCAAAAATCAACCAACGGTCGCAAAAAGACTTGCCTATAAAAAAGTAATTCATTATTTAGTCGTGAATCGAAACAAGCAAAGCGTAAATCATTTGAAAATTTTTCAACTACATTCAACCCTAAGACACCTACCAAACTTATATGGGATAGAGTTAAAAAACTGCATGGGGCTACCCCAAGTCCTACAATACGTTACATCGAAATAAATAACAACACCATTACTAGCGATCCCCGAGAAATTGCTCATATTTTTGCAAGCGAATGGTCCAAAAACTCAGAAGACACTAATTTCTCCAACGAATTCCTAAGCAACAAACTAAACACCAACACTACAACAAATTACAATATCAACTCATCCGCAAAATTTATTGAAGAAAATTTAACTTTAATTGAACTGGACTCCGCTCTTAAATCCGCAAATGGTTTAACTCCGGGCTTTGACCGGATCTCTTACCCCATGTTAAACCATCTTCCCCTAGTTGCAAGATCGCATCTCATAAGACTTTACAATAAGGTCTTCGACTATGGTATAATTCCACAAGAATGGAAGACTGCAACAGTCATTCCTATTCCAAAACGAAACCAACTTTCAACCAAAGTTACTGCATTCCGCCCTATTTCTCTTCTTTTCTTCTCTTTTTCTACAGAAAAACAAATTAATAAGCACCAATCAAGTCGCCTTTAAACAAAACAAAGGCACGATAGATGCTCTCCTTTACCTTGATCATCAAATAGCGACTTCACTTTCCAAACGTAAGCATTTGTCGATTGTATCTGTTGACTTTGAAAAAGCATTGGATAGAGTAGGCAAACATGCTATAATTTCCCAGCTGAAAGAATGGAATGTGGGTCCAAAAATGTTAAATTATATAAACTCTTTTCTATCTAATAAAAAAATTAGAGTCAGAATTAACGGGATGCACTCAGAGATAATGTCACTACATAACGGTATCCCCCAGGGCTCCCCGATGTCGGTAACCTTATTTCAAGTAGCTACAGAAAAGCTTAATAAACTAATCACACAAAAAAAAATTGTTCAACCATTGCATTTATGCAGATGATTTGTATCTTATCGCGAATGTAAATTCGGATTCTGTATTTAAAACAAACTTAAAGCAATATTTCGAGTAATTAATAATTGGTGCACTTATTCAGGAGCAGAAATATCTAATTCTAAAACAAAAATTTTACACATATGTAAAAAACCAAGCTGAAGTTATTATAGATAACATTAATATTGAATTTATGGACATACGGCAAAAACCACGCTCAACAAAATTAAAACAGTGTACAATGCAGCAGCCAGGCTACCTATTGGGGCTTTTCGGACTACACCAATACACTACTATACTAACCGAGACTGGACTACAAACTTTAGAACATCGGGTAGAATTCTTAACATCAAAACTTATTACCAAAATCTTGCTACCCACTGAGAAACACTTAGTAAAAAACATTGGAAATATTTCAAAAAGATCACCTCGCATACCTTCCACGATTTCTCGCATTCTATCATATGCCCAAAAAATTGGATTTAAAACGAAACCACATACGCCTTATTTTCCATCCAAACCTCCTTGGAAACTTGACAAGAGGTGTTTTATTAACGATCTTGTTCTTTGGTCGAAAAAAGCACCGCCGCTGAGAGTTACAATAGAATTTACAGTGATGTAATTCACAATTACACCAACAATAACTGGAGCATAACTTTTACTGACGGGTCGAAAACGGACACAAATACCGCATATGCAGTAATTAATTCGTCGCTTACAGTTGAAAGACTTGCCCTTATGGATCATAATTGCTCCATATTTACAGCTGAATCAGAAGCACTTCTTTTTGCAGTGTCAAAATGTAAATCCACTCGAATCAAACATATTATCTGTTCGGACTCTCTCTCAGCAATACAAGCTGTGCAAAACATTGTACATCGCAACGAAACCATCATCAAAATTAGAAACACACTTATCCAACACCCCAACAAATTGAAGATTATGTGGATTCCTGGACATGTCGGCATAGAAGGCAATCTTATTGCAGACGAAGCAGCCAAATTTGCAACAACAGCACCAATACACAAACAGAACACCTTTAACAAAAACGACATGCTGAGAAAAATTAAAAAATTCTACTTTGACCGTAACAACCTAAGCTATGCCCAATACGTGCATCACTACAAACAGACAAACCCAACGGAAAGCCCCCGAGATACCCTTCAAACATATCCAGATTACACTTACAATAATATATTCGACTACGAATGGGACACACATTGCTAACAAATCAGCACATCATTGAAAATCGACCTCCTCCAACCTGCCACTTCTGCCACACGGACACTCTCACAATAGAACACATTATCCATAGCTGCATCAATAGAATCCAAAATAATGTATACAACAATATTATACTTCCAGAACTAATATCAAATGTTAATTCTGATAACATTAAAAAACAATTAATATACTAAAAATCTCCGGTATCAACCATCTAATTTAATTCAATTTAACTACTATCTATAAAACAATACAACGGTACTTTATATGAACTAATACTTGTAAACATCTAGGGCCGAAGACCATAGTTGATAGTGCCTAACTTTAAGTTTATCTATATAATTAATTATATAAATAAATCACTTATAAATAAATAAATCAATAAATAAAAAAACACTACAAAAACAAAAAACCTGAAAAAAATAAAAAAATGGGGTTCTCCCCGCAACCTCCACGTGGTGACCCTGGAAAATATATACATACATATGTCATTTATGTAGGCTAATTGCGGGTGTTTTGTTTCTCGATTTCATAACATATTTATTGTTCTAAAAGTGTTATTTTCTAAACCCTTGATATTTATTTTTAGTTCACACATCATATGTCAGATTCGGTAAAAGCAACGCCTTAATCTGTCTCCTATCCCGCCTTTTTTTTAATACCACAGAATAAATAATTACCAAACTACAGTTTTTATTAAATAGTGCCACGCTCTATTGTTGGATCCCACTATTTTTTTCGAAAATTCTCGAAAACGATTGTACCCACCCCTATACCCAATTTCAATACCCTAGTCACAACACTAACTGAGATACGGCATTTTACCAACAGTGACACGCCCCTTTCTTAAATCCAGTCCAATTTTTCATCATGCTCGGGAAAAGATCCCACAAAACACTGTACCGAATTTTAATAACCTAGTACCACTATTAGACGAGATACGGTATTTTATTGATATTGCCACGCCCTATTATTGACTCCCGCCCACTTTTTCTAATATGCTCGGAAACGATCCTACCCACCCCTTTACCCAATTTCAATACCCTAGTCCCAATACTAACTGAGATACTGAATTTTACTATTATTGACACGGCCCTTTGTTAAATCCAGTCCAATTTTTCATCATGCTCGGGAAAAGATCCCACAAAACACTGTACCGAATTTTAATAACCTAGTACCACTATTAGACGAGATACGGTATTTTATTGATATTGCCATGCCCTATTATTGACTCCCGCCCACTTTTTCTAACATGTTCGGAAACGATCCTACCCACCCCTTTACCCAAATTCAATACCCTAGTCCCAATACTAACTGAGAAACTGAATTTTACTATTAGTGACACGCTCCTTTGTTAAATCCAGTCCAATTTTTCATCATGCTCGGGAAAAGATCCCACAAAACACTGTACCGAATTTTAATAACCTAGTACCACTATTAGACGAGATACGGTTGTTTATTGATACTTCCACGCCCCATTGTTGATTCCCGCACACTTTTTTTGCGTGCTTAAAGAAGGTCCTGTGTAACTTCATTAGGTATTATGCATTATGTACCACTTTTTATTTAATTCTGTCTATGCATCGCCAAGATATGAGTTTTGGCCACTTTTTCAAATTTCTGGCCCAATGTGTACTGGAGTGCGGGTGTGGCTCGAAGGGTTAAGTTACTATACCTAAAACTGATTGCCTTGATAAATTTACGAAAAGTCGTGTGTAAACATTATATTGTTTATTTCAAAATGAATTAATTTAACAAAGTAGCTGTCATATTAGGATATACTTTTTAAATTGAATTTAAAAAAACCTTTTTTTGTGTCAAATTTGGGACGCTTCGATCGTGACTCCAGAGTTGAAAACATAATTCCTTCTCGACGTGCCTCCGAAGCAGCCACGGTTGATGATTCTGTGACGAGTTTGACATGTCTTTCCGTGTCTTGAATATGACAAGGTGTTTCAATTCTTTCGTTGTCCAAGATGGCATCACCAGTCTTTCCAAGTTTTTCGATACATTCGTATGACATTCTACGGGTGTATGGTGGTTCTGTATAGCACAAATTCCAATCAATCATGCTGTAGTAGTTTTCGCAATCTAGCCTGATGTTTGGAAGACAATAAGTGCGAATTTGTCAGAATTCTTCTTCGGACTTCTCACGTGCTTGCAAAATTTTTATGTAGCCCATAGATCGTATATTACGATCGTCATCAAAATCATATCCAACAACAAATTTTCTGGGTGCTCAAATCAGCATTTGTTTTTACAAACATTGTCAGCAATTTTCCGATAATTTGAAGGCAAATATCTTGAATTTCTTAAGAAATTAAGAAAGTGGACGCTGCCGCGCGTGACGGAATACTGATGTTCAAGGGCGTCCACAGGGGTGTACAGGGGGCACTTGCCCCTTCCCCCTCAAATGAAAAATTTTATATATTTTCATTTTCTATGTGTATATGTTACATTTTTGTTTATATGTTACAATGTTTTAAACTCTTAAGTTCTGATTTCTTAGGCGGTACGAAACGTAGTTTTATCTGAGTTTTGTCACTTTTTGTTAAGATTTCATTAAGATTAATTATCGTCTCTTGTGCAACTATTGTTTTCATATATTGTGTTGTATATGTGGAGTCTAAATATTATTTGAGAAATCAACAAGAAGTTCTTTGATGTGTGAATGGCAAAGTGTATCAACACTTTGTTCCTCCCAAAAGCTGCGAGGCGGCCCGCAACCTTGTTAAAACAATATTGATAATTTTAAACAAAGTTTCAACGCACTTTGCCAAAGAGAGCTAGAGACGGGTCGTTTTCAAAAAAGTCACTAAGTCCTGTCTGAGTCCGTTGTCTAGTCGTCTGAGTCTAACGATGTCTGAGTCTTTATCTAACTACACTCAAAGTGAGAGCAAAAATAACTTACTCTCGCCGAGTATTAGTTTACTTGAAATGCGAATTAAACCATTCTCATCACAAGTCTAGCTACTGTCAATTATTTTTACTTATCAAAATCTAATCTGTTCTTATGTATAATTGTAATAAAATATATAATAAATAAAAAATATATTATAAAATAAAAAATACCAAAATTAGACGGTATGATAAAAAATAAGTAGCGATGAAAAATAAAGAAAGAAGAAACTAACGAGAAATAATAAATAATATATTATAAATAGTAAACAATGTTTAAAAAATTATAATAATGAATAAAAATAAAAATTAAACAGATAATTTACGATCTGAAATAAAAAAATTGTTTGAATAAATATTAATATAAACCTAGCTCATCTAAAAAAGAGAATGGTGGGTTTAATGAAAAAAATGTTGGATATTAGGATAGGATTTTCCCATTGTTCAGTGGGAGCTTAACAATAGGAACGAAGGAAGCCGAAAAAATATAAAAAGATATTCAACCCGATGAAAAAAGTGGAAAACGACCTATTACCTAATGGCTGGTTACCTAAAGCCGTGTAGGCGCCTGGGTTTCCTTTGAGAATTCTTTTCGCTTACCACCACAAGAAAGTTTTAAAATTATATAATACATTCATGTCTAATGTTACCGTCTAGAATGCTAAAAAATAACATAAATTCAACAATTTTTTTTCACTTTCTTTATTATATATGGTTATCAAACTGTTTTTTACAGTATTAAACAGTTTTTGAAGATTAGGAAAAATTTTTTTATTTTTGACGTGACGAAGTTAAGTTTCCAAAAAAGTTGAAAAATGAATTTTTTAAAAATTCATCTGCGTTTCATTGAATTGTTATTCGCTGGGTATAAGAGCTATGATTAAAAAAATAGTATGACCGTAAAGGTTAATTCTTTGGCTATATTAAAAAAATAAAAAAAAATTTAATACGGCATAGGGACGTAGTGGGAGCAACGCAACTTAAAATTTGTTACATGGAATTATTACTCGCTGAGTATTAGCGCTAGGATTAACAATACGATACGCCAATAAAGGCCTACTGGAAGCCCTCACAACAAAATTAGACAAAAAATTTCTGACATCATGGGGACGCTGAGAGAGCCGCTAACGCAACATTCATGCAGCGGCGCTGAGAGATCGATAACGCAACATTCATGCAGTGGCGTTGCATTGAATTTTTAATCAATGAGTATATAACCTACGATAAAAGTTTAAACAGGAAAATTAACTTTTTATACATGGCTTTACGACAAAAATAAAAAAAAAATTCCAACGTCGTCCGGTCGTGAATATAGCAGCTTATGTAACAGAAATGTAATATCGTTGCATGGAATTATTACTCACTCAGGAGAAGTGCTACAGTAAATTTTGTTTTACGACAGCAGGGATGTGTTATTACGCTTCACAACTAAATTACAAAAAAAATTTTGTTGTCATGATTTCAGGGATGCAATCACATAATGCAGTACAAATGCTAAAGCCATGAAAAAACGTTGCATGGATTTTTAACTCTGTGACTACTGGTGCAACGGTAAATTTTAAGGAACGAAAACAAAGGTGAGGTCTTCGGGCATATGACAAAAATAAAAAAAAATTTGACGGCGTGTCAAAAACCCCCAGGGAACCGCCTAATGTGACGCATATGCATCACTTTTGCTGGATTAATTGAAATTAGAGCACAACCAATGGGGAAGCAAAAAAAAAGCTAAAAGAAAAGCACCAACTCCAAATCCAACAACAACTTCAACTCCAGCACCAACACCAACACCAACACCAACACCAACACCAACACAAACACCCACACCAACACCAACACCAACACAAACAACAACACCAACACCAACACCAACACCAACACCAACACCAACACCAACACCAACACCAACACCAACACCAACAGCAACACCAACAACAACTCCAACACCAACACCAACACCAACATTAACAACAACACCAACACCAACACCAACACCAACACCAACACCAACACCAACACCAACACCAACACCAACACCAACACAAACACCAACACCAACACCAACACCAACACCAACACCAACACCAACACCAACACCAACACCAACACCAACACCAACACCAACACTAACACCAACACCAACACCAACACCAACACAAACAACAACACCAACACCAACACCAACACCAAGACCAACACCAACACCAAGAACAACACCAACACCAACACCAACACCAACACCAACACCAACACCAAAACCAACACCAACACCAACACCAAGACCAACACCAACACCAAGAACAACACCAACACCAACACCAACAGCAACACCAACACCAACACCAACACCAACACCAACACCAACACCAACACCAAGAACAACACCAACACCAACACCAACACCAACACCAACACCAACACAAACAACAACACCAACACAAACACCAACACCAACACCAACACCAACACCAACACAAACAACAACAACAACACCAACACCAACACCAACACCAACAGCAACACCAACACCAACACCAACACCAAGAACAACACCAACACCAACACCAACACCAACACCAACACCAACACCAACACCAACACCAACACAAACAACAAAAACAACACCAACACCAACACCAACACCAACACCAACACCAACACCAACACCAACACCAAAACCAACACCAACACCAACACCAACACCAACACCAACACCAACATCAACATCAACATCAACATCAACATAACCATTAACATCAACATCAATATCAACATAACCATTAACATCAACATCAACATCAACATCAACATCAACATTAACATCAACATCAACATCGACATCAACATCAACATCAATATCAATATTAACATAAACATCAATATCAACATCAAGATCAACATAAACATAACCATTAACATCAACATCAACATCAACATTAACATCAACTCAACTTCAACATCGACATCAACATCAATATTAACATAAACATCAATATCAACATAACCATCAACATCAACATAAACATAACCATTAACATCAACATCTACATCAACATTAACATCAACATCGATATCAACATCAACATCAACATCAATATTAACATCAACATTAACATCGACATCAACATCAGCATCAACATCAACATCAACATGAACATGAACATCACCATAAACATCAACATAATCATAACAATTAACATCAACATCAACATCAACATTAACATCAACATCGACATCAACATCAACATCAGCATCAACATCAACATCAACATCAACATCAACATCAACATCAACATCAACATCAACATCAACATCAACATCA